>CM067217.1:123228306-124633894 GCA_034190945.1 Octodonta nipae
ACGGGAGCAAGGGTAAATCCCAAAGCTTCCACCCGCCTGGATGGTCCATACGAAGTGGTCAGAGGCTGAATGAGGTCGTCTAACCGGATCCGTCGAAACCCAAGGCTAAATTGAAGGTGGTTCACTTAGATCGACTCGCTCCCTACCATGGAGGGGATGTTTCTGATCGGGACGATCAGAATTAAAGGGGGGCAGTGTTACGAAATTTCCCAAAGCCGACCCTGTGTCATTTCAGCACGACAACAAACGCTTCAAGATAAAAAAATACTATTCTCGAAAAGGCTCGGCAACGGAAGGAACGATGTTGATTTCTACTGGAGAATTCTACGCTGGTGATATAAAAGAAAACGCCACGATCGCCAGGCAGTTATACCGCGACGACTAGCTTTTATGAAAATGTATTGTGAATCAGCTGTTTTAAATGTAAATAAGTTCTAGAAAAGTGAAAGTAAATATTAGTTGTTATAATTTTTTAATTGAACCCACGAAGTAATTGCAATATATACAGGGTGTCTCACATACGAAGGATAAGATTGCTACCTAAGAAACGGTAGGAGTTTCAAACACGATTAACTGGAGAAAAAGTTGCTTATTTTAGAGCCCATTCGACTACTTGTAGCAAAAGTACGCTACCTCTTACTGTTCTCAAGTTATACGAGGAAAACCAAAATGTCATTTTGTGTTTTTGCTTCTAATACTTCTATTTTACAGAATATCAAAAAATGGTAAAGGAAAAACTTTTTTGACACATAGTTTTCGTTTCTACTGTGTCAATACTCATTTTTTGTTAAAATATTGATAAAGCATCATATAATAATTAAGATAAAATATTCATCAGGGTAAAAATTTAGTATGGTCCTACTTAAAAAAAAAATATAATCTAAATAATCCAATTAAATATATTTTCCCTGACAACAAAACCTATACATTTTTCACTTATCTTCTGCATAGTAAGCGATATAAATGAAAATCGAAAATATCTTGAAAAAATTCTGGTTTTGATTTTTGTAATTTAAAATTCAAAATTTTTCCTTGATAACGTCTGAACTATCAGTTGTGATGGAAACATGTGAATACAAATATTCTAGGTAATGGCAAGATCTATGAAATACAATCGACAAATTTTCTTTGCTGCTTGAAAATTGCAAAACACATAATATATACAATAATTATTTATTTCTGTGGAAAAGCAATGATAGCCCAACATGGAAACTAAAATTAATCTAAAATGAACACATGTACCTTATTTCATGAGATCGCGATTTCTCAGACATGAGAATAAGAGTAAGAATAAGATGAGACAGTATAATAATGAAACTCTTTTTCACATTTCTCTCTTGATAATGGCTCTAATGCAGGAGTCGAAACGTCGAATATATAATAAATTCATAGGCGGTATATATATATATATATATATATATATATATATATATATTATATATATTGTAATGAAATAAAGTTAGAGTGTAATAATATAGGTTCCAAGAATTAAATTTAACTAAAAATATTGCTAACCAGACATGAGATTTAGGGTATTAGAAATAGCAAGGCGAGCATGTTTGTTCACAAGGGAAATGACATTGTGAATTATGAATTATGATTAAATTAATTGTAAAAATCCTAAATATCATAGATCTACTCAGAAAAATATACAATTGAGTGCTAAAGTCCAAAAAGATGATCATTATTTGTCAACATTCAATAGCATCAGGTAATAAGAAAAAATCAAATCATGGCATAGTCAAACACATCTTCATATCAAATTCATAGTAGCTAAAATACAAAATCATATTTGAATATAATTTAAACAGAAATAAAATCCAATTTGAGGAACAAAACTGAAATATCTAAATTTGCAATTAGGTACCATGTATAAAAAGTCAAGGTTCTAAACACAAAATCAATAACACACATGGGGAAAAATATATAAAATTCTGATTGTAGACAAAAGTTATAGTTAAACTGGTAAAATATAAGGGGGTAGAACATCAAAAAGCATGCTAGAGTAAAACGTAATGAGTTATAAAAAAATTGTAACAATATAACAGCAAAGAGAAAGGAAACTAGTTAGAAATACCTGCAGAGATTTAAATAGTACAATGTAAACAAGAATAGGTGAAGAACAGTTATAAACTTAATTTTGGAAAACAAGAAAGGCATCAATATCAAAACTAATCATTCAAACTTCAGAACTAAATAAAAACGATTTCAAAAGTGTAAAATTATATCAAAAGTTATAAGAAGACTAAAAGACAACATTTCAAAAATAAAATATAAAGTTTAAAGAAAATGTCATAACATAGTATTTCAATTGCAAAATACAAGACGAAATCTTATTTGTAAGACAAGTTTTATATATCATAAAACCAATTTCTTTACTAGATTATAATAATATAAATACAAAGGTTTAATTAAAATTTTTATTTTTATAATTATGTCAATGTGAATTACTTGTCAGAGAAGGCAGGTGTTTTACGATTTGTTATAAATTACCTGTTAACTTTTGACAATTGTCCAGTTTTGATCCGTCCTTGCTGAAGTCCACATTTTTGTTTAAATAAACTAGTAAACCCTGAAATCGAAATTTATTGGCACAAATCGCCATGTTGAATAAACTAAAGTAAAAGTGATATTTAAAACCCGAACGAATCTGAAACCGATCTGATTGTGTAACAAATGACTCAGTCGGAAGAAGAAGAGAGTTCAAAATAAAATAGAACAAAGACAAGTAAATATTGCAAGTGCATATTAAAAATAAAAGTTTCATCAGTCGAAAAGATGAAAATGGAGCAGAGAATGATACAAATACTAGACAATTAAAAGCAGCAGACATAAAATGATCATACTATAAACGATCTTTAACAGAAATACAGTAGCGAGGAGTAATAGAACACGTCCAATGAGAAGAGAGATCTCAGCGGACACTTAAAGTGATATAAGGTATTTAAAACGAAACTGATTTAAAATAAAAACAATGATTAATGTGTTTTAATTGAAATTTGTATATGTGTTTATTGTAGATAATGTTTTTTGTTGATATTTCATGATTTAGTAATTAGGTGTAAAATGGGAAATTTTTGATTCAAAAACTCCTCATTTCTGAATAGTAGTATAAATAAAAAGAAATTGTATTTAAATAATTGTTCAAAAGAAATAATGTTTGACTTGTTCGATTAGTTTAAAGATTCATTAAAACTTATATTAAATTATCTAAATAGAATTTAAAATAAAATTATAATTCAAAATCAAACCATTTCATTTAATAATAATTAATTGCACAATACAAAACAAAATAATAATTAATATCATTATAATTTGGCTAATCAACGATAATTAAAGAACATATTCAAATTAATTAATTAAATAAAATAATAATAATTACTATCAGTATAATTGTCTAACCCAACGTGAACCTAAAGAAGACATTAAAATTAAAATAATAATTTATATCATTATAATATATATATTATATATATAGATGGTTTCCGGGAATTCATCCGCGTAGTTGATAACTGATCCCTGCCGGATCGATGGTAAAATGACGACGTTTCCGCAGAGTCACACTCGAGTATTTGAGTAACTAGAAGCGAAAGCAGAAGGCTACGAGAATTATGCGAACCGACCTGAAGAGGGCAGATGTGACTCTGCCGAAACGTTGTCATTTTACCCTCGATCCCGACAGGGATCGGTTATCAACTACGCGGATGAATTCCCGGAAACCATCTAATACATATATTTATATATATATATATATATATATATTATATATATATATATATTCTTGCTTGCATATAGAAATAATATTATTTATTAACTCTTGGTCTTGTTGAGATAAAATATTGCTGTGATACAAATATTTTATTCTTACAAGACGAAAAGCAAAAAAAATTTTTTGGCCTCCAAATGCATGAATGATTTGAGCTGTACTTTTTCATCAAATTTCAATAACTATTAGTAGCCGCTACTTTACTCTCAAAATATGGTATATTTGACACCAGTCAACTTACCTTATGTTTTACCTAAAATATTTAATATTTATTCTCATTTTTAGCAATTGCTCGACCATTTTCCCTTTTTATTTCAGAGAGTATCCTGCTTATAATTTTTTAAAATTGAAAACTCTTATAACTACATAAAAAAATAATTTTGTTTCTAACGCAATGTAATTCTTCTAAGTTTCCTTGGACTTCCATCGTATTGAGATGATTGATCTCACAACATTTCAATAACTTTGGAGCTGCTGTCATCATCAGGTGAGTGGTGGGAAATTTATATTATCCAGCTTATTTATACCCTCACCGGTCATGCTCATTGGTCGCTTAATCCGCTGTCTCGTCCCACCAGCATCACCCTACCTAGCGATTGGTTGTCGCTGATGCGAAGCGGCAGTGGGCTCAAGAAAATGTCTCCAACATATTAAAACCGTAGGTACCGTAGGTAATTTCGAAGTTTTGGCCTGAATAGCGAATTTGAACGCTAATAATTATCTTAGAATATTTAACATTAAATCTTTCCCTGAAACCTAAAACTACAACTTTGGTATCTTCAAGAACTATCATCAGGAGAACTGCCGAATAAATTCGTAAATAAATTGTAAATTAAATGAAATGTTTACTTAGGTAATAGACTTGAACTAGATCCATTCTCCAATTGCAAATTTATTTATGGAAAATATTATATATTTATGTATTGATAATTTAAGACCTTTTTCTTTTACTTGCATTGTGAGACTCTCTGCCCACTCTCTTGATTCTAAATCTTCAGGATGTATCTTGTATTGCTTGCTCAATAAGTTTATGATTTTACAAATCTGTGACACATCTCTCCATAACTAATGTCTGAATTTTCTTAGAAGCCGCTGAGTCACAGGTCTAAATTTATATTTGAAACATCTACCCGCTTCTTTAAGAAGTAATCTTGACAGTAAGATAAATTGACCTAGTGGTTCCTGTTTACTAACGAAGTTCATTTAGAAAAATTAATGCCTGTATAATCAATTACTGTTCCTAGCCTTTTCCAAACTTCTGATACCCTTATATTATAGAATCCCATTTTTTTGTAACGTCGAACATTCATAAATGTAGAGTTAGCCCTTCTGATTTTTTACCAAATTTAATTTATTGGGTCAATTTGAAAAGTTTAAATTAGTGAGTTTTTTTATTCCGAACGAATTTTGTTTCAACATTAATTTATGATATATAAACAAATTATCTTAACATTTGTTCAACGCTAAAAAGCAAATATGGAATACTTTTATACTGTTCATCCAACATCATCATCTTATTGAATACAATTATTAGTAACACTTCTTTCCTGTAATTTATTATCTGAAGGTATTTTCACATATTAATATTTTTTGACAATATGAAACTCTTTATTATTCCACACCACAAGAGTACTAGCAAACGTGGAATGAAAGTTTATTCCCGTGGGAGTTAGGGAGTTTCCAGAGCCGAAAGAGGAACATATCGGCTATATTATGGTAACCCGAAAGATTAGTCCCCAGATTATAGTAAAAGGTTGCGCAGAAGATTGGTAGCGTTGTCGCCTCCCAACTTAAATTTTTACATACTTCACACTATTGTGTACGACTGGAACTACGGATAAACGACCCTGCAACGAAATAGACCAGAATAAAGGTATTGCTGTTATGCTTAACGTTAGTACTTGGAACTGAAAGGAATCAAAGGAATTACAAGATTGTTATACAGTGGTGCTGTATAAAAAAACGAGCATGCTGTGGTGTAGCTCTTAAAGTCGATAGAAAGTGTCTACCGCAAATTCGAGAATTTAAATCTATTAATGAAAGACTGCTAACTAGTAGAATAAAATTTAATAGCGACTATATAGCTGAAATAAGTGTGTACGCTCGGAAGAAGGAAAACTTCCTGAAACAAATATTTTATAGAAAAATACTATAACAAACTCTAAAAACGATTACATTTTCTTGATGTGTAATTTAAATGCAAGAGTTCAGAAAGACCTCATCCCCGGCTTGATTGGCACTTTTGAAGAAGACCATGAAAACCAAAACGGATTACAGTTAAAAAGAACTTGTTACCGATATCTTATAATTCTGTGATCGTTTCTCAGAAATTGTAGATACGCACGTGTATAGGGTCAGAATTGTCAGCGCAGGCCTCTAGTTAGTCAAATCTTAGATTCAATTATGAGATAGAAAAATTCTCATACCGATAAAACAATAACAATGCGGACCAAATGTGTAAGTTGTATTTATTATAGGAAGAGAGTGTAAAATGTCTGTATCAATATAGACTAACCAGCTTATTTAGATTTAAAAATTAAAAATGTATGCAACAAAATAAGTAATTAAGTGATGGGTACGAGAACAAAAAACAGAGGAAAACGAGGACTGAGGATATGCAACGATGGTTGAAGGAAACTATCGAACATAGGGACAAAGCATATACGAGTTACTTCGAAAAAAAATCTGAAGAAAGAGGTTTATAGAATGAAGGCAGAAATAGAACAAATTCAATATTAAGACAAGCACATCATGCTACACTTTCAAGTCAAGTCCTGTGGAGTATGATGTTCATGGAACAAGAATTTGCGTACAAAATGCTGAAACGCCTAAATCAAAAAGAAAGAGATATAGCACAACTACATATAATATCACAGAAAGAGTGGATTGAATATTATCTGGAGTTATAGTTTGCCGAAACAAAACAGGTGTATTTGTAAAAAAGATATTACTGGAATCGATCCAATAGATATCAGAAATGCAAATTTCCTTGAGGAAACAAAGAACAGAAAAGCACCTGCTGCAGATGAGAAAAACTCTGAACTTATAAAATACGACTGCTATTCCTGTTCAATATGTGCTGGATAAATATTGATACCCCAGATGAATGGAGCCTCGCTAAGGTTATTTCTTTGTTCAAAGAGGGAAGAGGGGCGAAACAAAAAAATAGAGACTTTTAGCGGAATTAGTCTTCTAGGTGCTGCTTATTAACTGTTTAGTAAAATTGTTAACAAGTGGTCCTTTATTTACGATGTAACTTTATTCTAAACAAATAAATCAGAACGCAGAGAATTATATCTACAGACACACCTAGCTTTTATATAACACAAAAAAAGTCTTTAATCGAATCCACCAAAAACTTTGGCATATAAAGGAGGTATCCTAGTCATGAATGACATTACTAATAAAATAAGGACAAATCAAGTTGTTCGACAAGTATGTATTCTATCTTCTACACTATATTTAATATATCTATGTTTAACTTTGTGAGAGAATCAGAGAAAACCACACCTTCTCGAATAAAGATTAAGTCAAACGTTAAATACAACGTTATGGTAGGAGAGATAGAGAGGGATTTTGCTCGTCATCCTGAAAATGGACAGAATATATCGTATTAACTTCAATTCCTGAACTACATCACGTTTCTAGGCAGGCGCCAGTGGAAGTGATAACCGAGGATAGTTACAGGGTGTGAAAATGGTAATTTTTTTTAGTCATGCTCATTATCTAGTAAACGTTCCAAAATTGGCTGCATACAAGAATGTGGTATATTTCAGCAAATTCCCGACAGGCGTATATGACATTACTCTTTTTTTCTTTCTTATTTTCGTTTTTACACATTTCACAAAATTAAAAACGAAAATTAAGAAGAAAAAAAGAGTAATGTCATATACGAAATACCTTGTAAAAATTGTAAAGGGACATATATCGGTCAAACATCGCAGCTATTAAAAATAGACTTATGGTCATAAGTACGACAAAAAAATAAAACCGCTTAAACTAACCACATGATGGAAACAACACATTTTTGACTCTGAAAAAACTAAAATTTTGCAAAGTGAATCAAATCAAATTAAACGGAAAATATATGAAATGATATATATACAGAAACAACCATGTACTGTAAATGCAAAAAGTGATATCAAAAATCTAAGCACAATATACAGCAATATATTTAAAGAAACAAACTGATAAATAATTATACCGCCCTCGTATATGACCAGACACTTAAAATTTCAAACGAACGAGTGATTTATTTCTTTGCGGCCCGAAGAGGCGAATACAACTTGCATTTTGACTATCATGGGACAGACAGATAAATTTGTTGTAGTGGTGCAATACTTTTCAAATATGTTAATTTTATTTACAGTGGTTAAGTGCGTGTAAAATTATGTAAGTAACAGTATTTTATAATTTGGCTAGGTTTTTGTCTATTTATATATTTCATAGGTTGTCATTAATTTACAAAAAAGAAATTTTTGAAAAAGACCAAGAATTGGTCGAAACGTACGTAAAATATAATAATTACCACGAAAAACTAAATTATAATTATTTCAATGGTCCCAAAAACCCAAGATTTCTCAATCAAAAAAAACATATATATATACCCCCGGTGGCCTAGTGGGAAAGTCCGTCAGCTCACACATTTGTACTAAATTGGAGCTTGATATAGCGGACCGGACCCGGGATCAAATCCCAGCCAAGTCAAGTTTTTTGTCATTAATAAAAAAACTGTGACAAAATTCCGGGGGGTACGGTCGACTCTGACGTAAATGGCAACAAAAATCAGGGGAAATCGACATTTGCCCCTTACCAACCCGACACTGGGCAGCGTGGTAGTAAGTTATGCCTCATATCCCTTAAAATTCTAAGAATATTCTTCGTCTTCTCAATCCTTCGTGACAATTCTTCTTACAAAAAGACCTTAAGCTCTTTATCTGTTCCCTCAAGACCTTAAGTGTCTCCGATTAGCTCTTCAGCTTTCGCTTCATAATACATTCCGTTATGAGTCTAGTTATACAAAGGCCAATTCCTCAACCTCTAGCTTTGAGTTTCCGATAAAAACTTCCAAATTATGTTCGTCTTCTCAATCCTTCGAGCCAGTTCTTCAATTCTTCAGTCCTAACTTCTTCTCTTCTTCTTCATTTCAGTTAGTAAAACCGACCATTTGCCCACCTACCTTCATTCTCTTCAATACAGTCCTTCAGTCCTTGTCACAGATCTTAAGCTCTTCTTCTTCTTCCTCTGTTCTCAAGACTTTAAGTTCTCATTTCCACAGCTCTTCAAGTTCCTCTGCAATCTTTCAATTCTTCAGGGAGGCTACACCATGAAAAATTGGTTGAATATAGCTGCATATGATGATGATGTTAATATATATATATATATATATATAATATATATATATATATATATATATATTGTTATATGCAAAATATATCAGCACTTAGTTCACACAGTCGAGAAGTCAACGGAATTTAAAGCGTACGTGACTTCTCAGGGATATCAAATTACATCTTGAATTATATGCAAACAACTTCCCGGAAACCTACACGAGTCCGTTTAACCAGTAAAAACGCTGACTTGCATCAGCACTTTTGGCAATGTTATAAAAGCAACTGGAAACGTTCTCGTGTTGTCATTCAAATATTATCACTTATAGTATTAAGAATTTCAAGTAATTAATTGTTTAAATTTGATTTTGTATGTTTTAAATAAATAATATTTTTAAAAGTGATTTGAATCAAAGTGAATAAAAATTGGCGCAGTCAGTAGGATTGTCCAACACAGTTAGAACACGTGAATACTAACTAACTGTGGAGATTTCTAAATCATTGTGGACAAAACCTACTTGAAAAGGACAACAACTACAAGTACTAGCAAGGGAACACGCAACCAGGCTAACCAGTGCTAAGTGACGCCGAGAACAGTCCGATGCGAGGAATAATAACGTAAGAATCACATAAAGTAACTATTTTTTTATTTTTTTGATTTTATTTGAATGACCACCAGTTCTTTCATTTATTAATATTTATTCCTCATAACCTTACATTCCTAAATAATTATTTTGAAACTATACATTTTACATAATCATATTATTTTATTTCCATTACTTCGACTCACATATTTCGAAGTATTTGAAACATTATTTCTAGTTTATTATTAATCCACCATTTATACATTCCTATTTTAAATTTGTTATTACTATATAAACATTACTCAATACTGAATCGATAAACCGTATTTTTCTACCATTTCAATTTAAAACTTTATTCAACGTTTAATTTCGATTTATTGTGCAAATCTATACAATTTTAAAATGGCAACGACTAGACAGGCAGCTACACCAACTGTAGAACCCTATAAGCTTTCGGAATATTTGCCATAATTCCTGAGTATGATGGTAATCCGATATTTTTGAATACTTTCATATGCTCCTGTAATACTGCTTACAGCATGGCAACGGATAATCAGCAAGTACTGCTAATTCTCCATATCAAAAATAAGTTACGCGGTAAAGCGGCTGAGTTAATTAATTCGCGAAACCCTAGTCAACTAGCCGAAATTCAAACCCTCCTAGAAAATCATTTTGGAGATCCTCGGGATCTCTCGGCTCTCATACAGGACTTGCAACGAATGCGGCAAACTCCAAATGAATCCCCCTCACTTTCTCTGCTAGACTCCAGACGCATCAAGCGAAAATGCTAGCAGCTATAAACAAGCAAAATTTAATAAAGAAAAACAAGCACAGATTGACTTAATAGAGTCAATGGCTCTTAATAGCCTTCTTACGGGTTTAGAGCCCAAAATTGGTCAACTCGTTCGCGCTAGCGACCCATGCAGTATTCTCACTGCCATTTCGAGAATTAAACGAGAACTACAACTATCACATTTAGAAACCCGAAATTTTCAGGTATAGAAGTTTCCAACAACCCCTTGTAAATCAAATAACGGTCCACCTCCAAAACAATGCTCCTTTTGTAAACGCATGGGCCATTTAAGCAACGAATGCTTATCGAGAATGAGACAATTTCAACACAACCCGAATTCTAATCAGAACTATTCGAATTACCGCCCTCATTTTTCCAATCAACCTTCTAATCAATCCACAAATGTTAACCCCAGTCAACAATTTTCACAGCAACAATTTCGTCCGTCTATCAGTAGACAACCCCAAATGTCTGGCAATTACAGACCGAACCCGAGTTTCTTTAAACATCAGCAACCAAAGACTCATCACTTGAACAATTTACAATTCGGTCCTCATCACAATGACTACAACTACTCTCAAAGCGAAAATCAATACGACCCTTTACCCAATGAGTACGGAAACGTACAACAATATTACCCTAACGATTTGGAACAAAACGGTGAACCAGAATATTTCAACACCGAACAGTTCAATGAATATTTCCCTGACGAACCTGATTCTCCTCAACTAAATTTTCAGTTGACCCCTGCTCAATCAGAACCCCCAGACCACGAAATTTCAGAAATTCAGACCCAAATTCAGACAATGAATTTGGACGACTTCAGCCCGAATGTCAACTTCCCAGAACAGAACTTTCTGTAAGACCCCTTCTCTCCGTCAACTCGAAGAATCTTTATTATATTACTGATTCTTCAAACACCTATAAACTTCTTATCGATACGGGTGCAGGACTTTCAATCTTTAAACCTGAACCTGCCAACGCTTCAAACAACGGTTTCCTGAAAAGTTATCATTCAAGGCATCACAGATGAGAAAATTCTCATTAATGAATCCACCCTAGTGCCTTTTAACATCTCCGACCCACATAAGGTGTATATTGTAATATTGATATTGAATTTGATGGGTTATTAGGTTCAGACTTCCTAGAACACTATAACTGCATCATAGATTTCAATAAGAAACAACTCGTTACAAATTTCAAAACTCTGCCACTATTCAAAGTTACGGATGATACGATCATGCGTAATAATAATTCTACATCTTCAACTAAATATACTCCGGTCAACACAATTACCTTGGACTCCCGAACTGAGCAAATCTGTAAATTGAAATGTAACCTCAAGAATACAGATGCTATTCTCGCTTCAATGGAAATTGAGAAAGTTCGTCTCCCGAATGCCATAGTCAAAATCAATGAAAATGGTGAATTCCTAACTTCCGTTTTGAACGCTAATGCCATTCCCAAAACCATCAATTTTGACAAACTCGATTTAGATCCAATACAATACGTAACCTAACCGAGAATGACAGACAAATGACGATAATGAACCAGCTTCGTTTAGAACATCTCAACGAGGAAGAATGTGAATTCATTTCAGAACTTTGTCTTGAATACTCCGATATCTTCTATTTAGAAGGCGACCAACTGACCTTTACGAATGAAATTAAACACTCTATAGATACCAACAATGCGAAACCATGTTTCACAAAATCATATCGATACCCCCAAATCCACAAACAAGAGGTGAAAAGCAAAATATCAAAAATGCTAGATCAAGGGATCATACGCCCTTCTAACTCCCCATGGTCATCCCCTGTATGGGTAGTTCCTAAAAAATTAGACGCTTCGGAACACAAAATGGCGTATCGTCGTGACTACCGGAAACTAAACGAACTGACCGTAGACGACAAGTACCCTCTTCCGATATATCTGACTTACTCGACCAACTCGGCAAGTGCCAGTATTTCACCACCCTCGACTTGGCTTCTGGATTTCATCAAATTGAAATCGACACCAAAGACATTCCCAAAACTGCTTGTACAGTCGACAATGGTCACTATGAATTTGTTAGGATGCCTTTTGGCCTGAAGAATGCTCCATCGACGTTTCAACGGGTTATGGATAACATTCTTCTCGGAATCCAAAACGAAAGATGTTTAGTCTACATGGACGACATCATCGTATATTCCCCGACAATTCATGAGCATATAGCCCGTCTCACCGATGTTTCAAAAGACTTCGAAAAGCCAATCTGAAAATACAACCGACAAGTGCGAGTTCCTTCGCAAAGAAGTCGCTTATCTAGGCCATCTTATAACTCCTGAAGGTGTAAAGCCAAATCCCTCAAAAGTCGATTGCATTCTCAACTTTCCCCAGCAAAAAAACCAAAAAGACATTAAATCATTTCTAGGTTTAGCTGGCTATTATAGGCGGTTCATTCCAAACTTCGCTAAAATTTCCAAGCCGCTAACAAAATTACTTCAAAAAGATGTCCCCTTTCATTTGACTCAGAATGCGTTAAATCTTTTGAACAATTAAAATTGCTCTTACATCTACCCCAATTCTCATATACCCTAACTTCGAGGAACCATTTATTCTCACAACTGACACCAGTTCTTTTGCTATCGGCGCAGTTCTCTCTCAAGGTCCTATAGGTAAGGATTTGCCCATAGCCTATGCCTCGAGAACCCTTTTGCAAGGCTGAGACTAAGTACTCTACCATCGAAAGAGAACTTCTTGCTATAGGTGGGCTGTTAAGCACTATAGACCGCTAATTTTGGACGTAAGTTTCTACTTCTGACCGACCACCGCCCGTTAACGTGGTTATTTTCAATCAAAGACCCTGGAAGTAGACTTGCCAGATGGCGCCTCAAACTCGAGGAGTATGATTACCAAATAATCTACAAGCCCGGCAAGGTAAATAAAAATGCCGACGCTCTCTCTCGCATTAAAGTTAACAACTTTAATGAATACGTATCCTTTCAGACAAACAATCATCTAACACCGTTTGCAGTACTCCCAACAAACGAGACTGACGATGACTCACGAGAACCAGACACAAAAAATCCCACTAACTTCCATCAAATTTCTGAGGAGTTCAGAACTTTTGTAGAGCGATACCAGACCGTCTCACTAATAGACTACGACAAAATTCAATTTTCTAACTGCCAACATTAGACAGAGAAAACAAAAACATTCTTGTATTCCCCAAGGTTCTCTCATGAAAGATTTTCACCACGACATCATTGAGGACATTTTTGAGGAAAATGCCGATTTTCACACCCCACGAATAACGTTTTCGCAAGCAAAAGTGTCAGAAAGAGACGCTATCTCATCGTCCCTCTCCCTTCTGACCCCGAAGTAGTTAACGAGATTCTTTTCGCATCTTTATACAATAGTAGAGATGTGTTTACGGAAAACGAAATATACTGTGTTGAGAATAACATAGATTTGCCCATTCTGGAAATGCTTTCGTTCATCTTTTCCGAAATTGATGTAAAATGGAAAGTTTGCCAAATATCGTCCAAAAGGTTGAGAAAGATCAAATACCTATAATTCTCGGCCAATTCCATAATGGCAAAAATAATATACATCGAGGTATCAATGAAACCATTCGCAGAATAAAGGAAAAATACAATTGGCAAGACTAACTAAAGGACGTTGACAATTTTATCAAAAACTGTCAGACTTGCCAGAAGGCAAAAGTTTACCGAAAAAATCTCGACAGCCCTCTCGTCATCACCGAAACTCCACGGCACCCTTCGAACGTGTCAACATCGACATTCTCGAAGTCCCGACAAGAAACTATGCTTTAACTATCCGGGCGAACTAACAAAATTCTCTCAGGCCTACCCCATAACCGACAAATCCGCAAAAACCGTTGTTAGTACTTTACTACTCTATTTCCAACACTTCGGTACCCATTCGGATACATTGTGATTATGGCAGGGAATTCGACAACACACTAATGAGAGACTTGTGTAAACTATTTGACATCAAACTATCTTATTCTAGGTGGGACATCCCCAGTCAAATGGTCATTAGAACGATTCCACTCGACCTTATTAGAGATGATTAGAATCCATAAACTAGAAAATCCTGACGAACACCCTTTTAACATCCTCCCTTATGCAATCATTGCATATAACAATTCTGTAAACAAAACTCATGGATTCACCCCTTACGAACTTGTTTATGGACATACTTCGAGTAGGACTCCAGAGACTCTCTACAACAACAAGCCCTGATAACTAAGTACATCAGAGATCTCAATAATCGTATCTCTCACTATTATAAAATTGCTCGCGAAAGAACGGAAATCCAAAACATAAAGCGAAAGTCAGATTTGATGAACACGTTTCTGAAAATCTCCCTAACTATCAAATAGGCGATAAAGTCTATATTAAAGAATCCCAGATCAAGGACAAACTCCAAAATAAATTCAATGGTCCTTTCGAAATCCTGGAGATTCACAGAAACTCCGCAACAGTACTAAACCCTAAAACTAACCAAAATCAAAAGTAAATTTCGACCGAATGAAACCGTTCTCAGAAAGTTAATTTCTGTTTCAGTTTTGCCTGTGTCGGGTCAGCAGTACCCCAATTTCAAATACAACCAATAAAATACTTTAGGTATCTACTTCCATAACGAAGCAGAAATAACTGTATCCAATGATAAATGGACACTTTTAGTACACAGAAACATTTCTACACTAGAACAAGTATTTACAACAAATAACAGAATATTACAAACTCTTGTAAAAACTGTTAACTTCAATTCTTTGCTATGAACTACTTTCGCGCAGACGTACAACCCACATTAACCTTCTCAATCAAATTTCTAACCTCAATCAAACAGAAATTTACTGACATTCACATGGACACTAAAAGACACAAACGAGGTATACTTGATGGGGCAGGTACCCTTTTTAAGGCAATCACCGGCAATTTAGACGCCGCCGACGGAAAATACTTTACCGAAAGCATAAACCGCTTAAATCAAGGCCAACTTCAAATTGAGAACTTACAAAAAAAAACAAATAAGTGTCACCACATCCGTAATTAAAAACTTCAACGAAACTATCCAAAATCTTAGAATTGACGAGAAACTATTTAACGATAACATGAAAAAGCTGGAAAACACTATCGGAAAAATCAATGATAAGGTCGCCTACGTCGAATCTAAACTCACATTCTTGAAATGTGCGAAAAACTTATGGAGAATTATCTCTACTTCGAAGATAATTTAAATGATGTTTTAAATTCTATCACATTCGCGCGTCTGAAAATAATTCACTCTTCAATTTTAACACCAGAACCACCAGAACATTTATTACCTCATTACAGGAAATATCGCAAAATTTAGTCAAAAGTAACCTTCCATTGGCTGTAAGTACTCGAGCATCGCACAATCTGGAAATTATTGAACTAGAGGCATTTCAAACATATACCGATCTTATATTTGTGTTAAGAATCCCTTAGTCGAACAACATCCTTACACAGTCTTTCATTTATATCCTATCCCTATATACGATGAAAGAACAGGTTTACATCATATGCTATCCTTCACTCAAAATATCTTGCAAAGAATGATGATTCTTTAATGTTTATTCCGATCAAAGACTTAAGTGCGTGTAAACCGTTATCCACTCGTAAGAAACTGTGTTCTGAACTTTAACGCATACCCTATTGACACAAACGCGTTATGTGAAGCTCAACTTCTAAAGAATGTCCAGAAGGTACCCGACAACTGTAAAAGCTCACTAATATTCACTCAAGGATACAACATTCAAAAACTAGAACCCAATACATGGCTCATAATTACTTCTGAACCCATAAGTGTTACAGTGAATTGCGCTCAAACAAACCCAAAAACTCTTACAATCTCCCTCAACTCCATATTGACTCTTCAATCAGAGTGTAGTGCGTTTATAGGAATTACAAAAGTTCAAGCCGAATCTGGTAAACAAAACGATGTTCTAGAAACCTTCCAACCAGTAACAGTGCCGTTCAACTGTTGCGACGCAGTGCCAGAAAAAATTATAATTCCTGAACTTCAGCCCCTGAAGCTGAACACGCTTAACGTAGAAGAATTAGACGTAGCAAATCACAAATTGGAACAATATTCCAGAGACCTCGATGGTCTCATAAACCAGCCGTTTGTAACCAAAAATATCTCTTGGTTTACCTATACAACCATAGCTGCTCTCATGATCCTAGCAGCACTCATCACCTTCCAAGCTGTCAAAAAGAGGATGGTAAAACCTCCAAAGGACTGCAATCCTGACCAGACTTCAGTGCCTCAGCCAAGACTCAAATTCTTCCACAAGCTTAGGCCTGTTTTGAAAACAGAACAAAGCTTAGAGACGCAAGTTTAGGTATACACTTTATGTTCTCTAAAAACACCATTTTTAACATTGATTTATATCATTAACCTTTTTATTTTTTTACACATTATTTTTATTTACATTTCCTTTTACTTTATATTTTATTTTGATATGTTTAGGTTAAGCATTTAATTATTACTCGTATTATTTTATTGCTCATTTATTTTAACATATTTTGATTTTATTTTACAAATATTAATTTGATTTTTACCTATTACTTTATTTTATTCATATTTTATACACTATTACTTATTATTCATACATTCAAACATCATTTTATATTATTTTATGTTCTGTTCCTAAAAGTTGATGTTATAGCATCAACTTTTGATATGTAAGGGGAGTTGTTATATGCAAATATATCAGCACTTAGTTCACACAGTCGAGAAGTCAACGGAATTTAAAGCGTACGTGACTTCTCAGGGATATCAAATTACATCTTGAATTATATGCAAACAACTTCCGGAAACCTACACGAGTCCGTTTAACCAGTAAAAACGCTGACTTGCATCAGCACTTTTGGCAATGTTATAAAAGCAACTGGAAACGTTCTCGTGTTGTCATTCAAATATTATCACTTATAGTATTAAGTATTTCAAGTAATTAATTGTTTAAATTTTGATTTTGTATGTTTTAAATAAATAATATTTTTTAAAAAGTGATTTGAATCAAAGTGAATATAATATATATATATATATATATATATATATATACATACTGGCATTTATCTTTTTTCCTCGTCCTATATTTTCCTAAGGCACATATTAATGGTTTATTTGTGATTAGTAAATTTTGTGTGATACACACTACAATATAATTTACTCTTTATCTAATTCACCTTGATTTTTTTTTCAGGTGAGTCTTTAGAGATGAATACTTCGCTGCTAGGTAAGTCGTGAGATTGTGTTTAATTTTTGTCTGTCTTTTTGTTGACACTGTGGACAAAAACTAAATTTCCTATAGGAATCTATGGGAATGGTTTGTGCACTGGAACACTGTGAACACAATGCCGAAATAACGGTTTCGGGAGCAAATCTACATTCTGAGTTAGTTTTAATATATTTCAACAAGTTTTTAAGTAGTTTAGAATCCAAGGTTGAGTAAACGAACGTTTTATTTTATATTTTTAATATACTATTGAACGAAATAAATTTGTTATGTCTTCAATTTTTTCTACAAATATTATGTTGTTTATAAAGTATATCGAAATGAAAACTTAAATTTTTTCAAATTATGAACTATAGCGATTCTTAAGATTTTCGCAATAATATTTTTGTCGGTCTAATTCTTCGGAGCAGAATACTATGAGATTTTATAAACTTTTCAATTTAGATTAACGTCATCTTTCATAAAGCAAACATAATATGATATTTTACTATAGATTTATAATTTTTTAATTACAAGAGTCTTTCATTATTGTTGCATCCACGCAATCTTGGGATTACCCGAAGACGTCACACCGTCATCTACCTTCCGACTAGAAGTGTAATTACTTTTACTTGATTAGGTATTCATAGTGAGTAGTAATAAAATTAGTTAAAAAGATGAACATTGATTAGTGAAATTGAGATTTTAAAAGTATTGTAAATTATGGTAGTTATTTTTATATTATTTCTTTTATTTCGTTCCTCAACTGCTAAGCTCTTAGCTATATTAGAAGCGGGCAAGAATTTTGTGCAGGCTAATCTCATTGATGCCTGTGAATTCCACGTGATATGTCTGAAGATCTACATAACTAATCTTTATCTTTACGTTCGAAAAAAGCACAGATAGGTAAATAAACTACTAAAAGTCTAACAGCACTTTTCGGTAATGGAGAACAGTGAACCCTTCATGTACATCAGAACTACAGGACGAAGAAAAAATAATTTACGGAGAATTGAACGTAAAATTGGCGGTGAAGCCCTGTTCGGAGTTTTTTTTGAACTTTAGATGTACTGGAAAAAATAATTTCTTGTACAAAAAAATATGCTCTAGATAATATTCGGCATTCATTCACAATTGAGAAAACTAGGCTCATACAGAGTTTCGGTATACTAACTTTTCGAGATACAAAAATAATACATTTGTATTGGTTTCAAGGTGCGGACAGAGCAGTATTGTTAGAGACGATAAGAGTAGAAAAAATTATATTCAATAATTTATTCACTTATTTATTTGATAAATGAAACGAACATGCAGTCTATGGATGGGGACAGCATAGCTATAAATATATATATTATATATAATATATATATATATATATATATATATATCAAAGGAAACCAATTAGGTTAGGTTAAGTTAGGTCTATGTAATTCCAGAGGTTAATAGTACAAACTCATACCTTATGGTCGAAAAACACGCAATTATGATATTAAATTTGGACTCGGTGAGAACGTCGTCCTGGAACTATTGTCAGTTGTTCAACGATCATCTATTTACTGCGTTTTTTTGACAACTTATTCTCTTCGTACAGGTTATTAGCTTTACTAAAAAAAACCTTTTACGCTATTGGAACAATTCGTGAAAACGGTACCTGTATCGCATAATGGGAATTTGGAAAAATATTAAACAGAGGGATAATGTTACTCTGTTGTTAGTTAGTTGGAACTCTGTGGTGGCAGTTGCAACCAATAGCTGCACCATTGTGCCTCTAATAAGTGCAAATCGGTACAACCGGAAAGAGAAAAGCAGCATACTCATTCATGAACCAAGTTAGTTATAACCGATTATAATCAATATAGAGAAGGTGTTATTTGCATGACAACGAGATATGCAATGCAGAATCAACGTAAAGGGGAAAAAGTGGTGGTGGCCCATTTTTTAAATTTGATTGACCTTGTTATTTTAAATATCTGGAAAATATACATTTGGGCAAGAAATAAACATGAAACAATTAAAATTTACACCCCACATAGCAGTACTTTTACAAAAATTGATGAACCCGGCATAGAAAATGACATTCATAAAATTACCCTTTGAATTTGATTTGATTTAGTTTGCCACGTAGAAGCAAAGGAGCAAATTTTTTTTTTGCTGGTACACCAACGTATTTATTAACCGTCAGTTCCGTACAAAGTACCACCTGTCTCTTCAATGCATAAACTGCATCCATATCTATGACTGTTTTCCTCTTGGCGTGTTCAGTATATGTGACAGCATCTTTTTTAACATTTTGAAGGAACAGTTTAACCACACCTCTAGTTTCCTCGTATATCAATCCTGATATACGTTTAACACTACCACGTCTTGCTAAAGGTCTTATGGCTGGTTTTGTTATTCGCTGTGTGCGCGACTGTAACGTCCGAACGTCTGTAAACTACAGGAGTCTCTGAGCAGGGGTCAAATTAGTAAACCGGTTTATTTATTAGATGGTTTTGCCGTAGCCGGAACTAATGTTTGTAATGTTCTTGTAAATAATATAATTTAAATTATTATCAGTTTCTAATTATATTATTCATCATTAAAAATCATTATAGTTGTAAGAAAGAATATGAAGTTGGCTGAGACTGTCGATGTAAGATTATGTTACTATATTTGCATCATATTTAAAAAATAATATTTATTTTGTAATATAAAGGGCGAGTAAGACAAAATATATTATGAAACAAGGGCCTGTTATGTATAAAAATGCCATTCTAAACATTTGAAAACATACATTTTATGTACTTCTTCCTTCTCATTCCCAAAATAAATAGTTAAAAAATATTGTATTGCGAAATCAATTCCCTCATCCAGGAGTTTCAGGAAAATCTAGCTCACCGAGACTCCAATTCGGGAATCGTATTGTGTGTAACGCCGTTTTCCTGTGATTCCTAGAATAGAAATCACATGAAAAACTTTTCGACCTTTCTCCATCCATGGATCATCATTAAAAAATATTGCAATTATCATTAGCTTGAATATATATACAATTTACTACAACAGTTAATCATGTTTTAGTTATGGTTTTCTGAATATTTTTTGTTTGGAGTTATTAACAAAACACAAGATGTGATAATATCATATACCCAATGAAATTTTCTAGGATTTTATTTATTTTATTAATATTTGATGAGTTCGCAATAGCTGCCTTATTCTTTCCCCGTGAAGTCCAACTCATGTTACACTGTACGTTTGTTGGGTTCCTTGTCCTGAATTTTTTTTTATAATTTCTAAGAATGGTGGCATAAAACATTTGCATTTTTTATCACTTTCATCAATGACCTTTGTCAGCAATAACAATGTTCCCCGTTTCTAATAAATCCAGCAATCCTGATTCTGTTGTTAGGTCATTGAAAATGTAATTTTCTTTCTCCAGCTACTTCAGATTTTTAACAAATAATACCAACAAGAACTTTAGTGATTTATGGTCACCTCACTGACCTACATAATATAAATAAAATTGCTTATGCTATAACTTGATATTGTGATGATGCAGTATTCGCTTATTTTCAGCTACGTAATTTAATATTGTTTAATCATCTTTGTGCATATTGTATTGTTATTCTCAAGTTATTCTGATATGAACATTAAGATAGTTAAGACGTATTTTGTATCTTCAATTATATTCAATTATTGTAACTTTGAAAGTAGAAAGACTTTGTTCTTAGTAGAAAATAAAAGTTTTTTAAAAACTAAATATTTGTGCAAACAAATATAAGTGGCGCAGTCCTTCAGATTTCGTTTTTGGGGCACGAAAACGAAAATTTCGGCGAATTCACAGAGAATCCCGCAGCTCCAACCACGAAGAAACCACGCAACCAGGGCAGGCAGAAGCTGAGTATAGTATCCATTGTGGACAACTACCTTGCAGATCCAGGCCAGACAAACAAGGCGTAGATGTTTTGGTAAGTTTTCAAGTTCATGTCAGAATCCTCACCTATTTCATCCACACGGGAAAATAATAGTGAGTTTAGCGAATTAGATAAAGACATTCACAATATTTCAATAAATTTTGTCGTATTTCTAATAAAGAGAATAAAATAAAAATGTCAGTACCAGTATTAGACATAAAAAATTTGTCAATAATACCATCATTCAATGGTAATCCAAACAAATTACATAGATTTATAAGTGCTTCCGAATCCATATTAACCCATTACTATGATAGGCAGGACACTGCTAGTTTTCAAAATACATTGTTGTTAAATGGTATCCTAAATAAACTAGAAGGAAGAGCTGAAGAAGTTGTGGGCATTACAGGTGCCACAAGTTGGGTAGACATTAAGAACACTCTGATAACCAATTTTGGGGATCAGCGTGACGAAAACTGTTTAAACTTAGATTTAGTAAACATGAAACAAAAAAATAATGAAACTCCAAATCAATTCCATGAACGAATAATTCATTTATTATACACCATATGTAACTATATTGATTTACATAGTCCAAACGATCATGAAAAAATATTCAAAAGGGACTTCTTTACTAAACAAGCCCTCAAGTCATTTTTATCAGGGTTACGTGAACCCTTAGGCCCTATTATCAGAGCCATGAGACCCACTACCATTGCACAGGCTATGCAATTTATCTCTGAAGAGAACAATATAAAATACTACCAACATTCAAACATAGTCGTACCAAAACCTCAAAATAGGTTCCCTCAAATCCAAACAACCCTAATTATAATTTTCCAAGATTTCAGCCGATCCAGGCAAGGCCATTGATGCCTACACCCCAAAATCAAGTAACACCATTTTCAATCAACCTCCACAAGTGTCGAATCAATTTCCAACAGGACCAGTTCACATTAGACCACACCGAATCCACCAAAACAAAAATTCTTTACAAACACCCAAGTTTTTGGAAAACCACAAAATGTGTGGAAACCAAAAAAGTTTAATGTACCCTTACAAAGACCGACACCAATGAGCGTATGTGCTAGTACGTCTAACACAAGAAACATACAACCGCGACCTCAATTCAATAATAACCGCGATCACTTCGCTAACCGTGGTAATAACAGACCCGATATTATCATAGAGGAAGTTTTTAACACAGAATTTGAAGAAAATTCCCAAAATACAGTAAATGAAATACCAGACACGACTCAAAATGAAAATAACTATGATTCTGATGATTATCTAGAAGATGATCAAAATTTTCACGATGTCTCGACTCAAGACGAAACAACTTAATTGAATTTCACTTATCAACGGACAAGAAAGAATTGCCTTATATCAAAATTGCCAACCCACCATTAAAACTACTAATTGACACAGGATCAACTAAATCCTTTATCTCCCCAGAAATTGCTTCAAAATATTATCCTAATAAAATATCACATGATCCTTTCGTTGTTTCAACAGTTTTTCAATCGTCAACTCACGATTACTCTGCTGAAATTCCCATTTTCGCGAATTTAATACCAAAAATAACTTGAAATTCTATCTGTTCAAATTTCATAATATATTTGATGGTCTTATCGGACTAGACAATCTTAAATTACTAAATGCTCAATTAGATTTTGCAAATGCTAAACTTTTACCCCTAATTGTGCAATTCCAATTTTTTACCAACAGTCAAATCAAAAATTACTTTTCAAATTAACTCTCCACCCACACAGTCGGTTAATCACGAAAATTCCAGTCGACAAACAAAATGGAGACGTTATCATCCCTCACCAGACAATTCACAATTGCGAAATTCCTGAAACACTTTCAAAATCTGAAAATGGAATGGCTTTAGTTGAAATTCTCAACAAAACTGAAAAAGACGTAACTTTCACCCTTACGGAACCAATTCGAACCATTACTTTTACAGAAAATAATTATGAAATCTACAATATTGACTTTGACTCAAATCCAAAAAAATGTTTAAAAACCTAATGTAGATAAACTAATACGAACTTCTCATATGAACGAAGAAGAAAAACGTGAAATACTCAAAATATGCCGAAAATATTCTGACATATTTTACACGGAGAACCAACCATTAACTTTCACGAACCAAATTAAACACTCAATAAAAACTAAAGACGAAATCCCGATTTATACTAAATCCTATCGGTATCCTTTTATTCATAAACAGGAAGTGCAAAAACAAGTAAAATCAATGCTAGACCAAGGGATAATAAGACATAGTGATTCACCATGGTCCTCACCGATTTGGATTGTCCGAAAAAAGCAGATGCATCAGGAAAAAGAAATGGCGCATAGTGGTTGACTTTAGAAAATTGAATGAAAAAACCATCGATGACCGATACCCGCTACCGAATATCACCGATGTTTTAGACAAACTAGGACGTTGTAATTACTTCACAACACTAGATTTGGCAAGTGGATTTCACCAGATTGAGATGGATCCACAGGATATCCCAAAAACCGCGTTTAACGTTGAAAACGGACATTACGAGTACATCCGAATGCCCTTTGGACTGAAAAATGCTCCGGCAACATTTCAGAGAGTGATGGATAATGTACTAAGAGGAATCCAAAATGAATTTTGTTTATGCTATCTTGATGATATAATAATCATGTTAGCCTCATTACAAGAACACTTAGTTCATTAACAAAAATTTTTCAGAGACTTCGCGAGACAAAATTTAAAATTCAGTTAGACAAATCAGAATTCTTAAAAAAAGAAGTGGCATATTTAGGTCATGTTGTCACTCCGGACGGTGTAAAGCCAAATCCCGAAAAATTAACGCAATAAAAAAATACCCTATCCCAAAAACAACTAAAGAAATAAAAGCATTCTTAGGTTTGCTAGGCTATTACAGGAAATTTATAAAAGACTTTGCAAAATTGACAAAACCATTAACCTCATGCTTAAAGAAAAACGCAAAAATTATTCATAATTCCGAATTCGTAAATTGTTTTGAAAATTGTAAGCAAATATTATCAAATGAACCAATATTACAGTATCCCGATTTTTCTAAACCCTTTAATCTAACGACAGATGCAAGTAATGTTAGCATCGCAGGAATATTATCACAAGGTCCAGTAGGAAGTGATAAACCTATAGCCTATATTTCCAGAACCTTAAATGAATCGGAACAAAATTATAGTACCATTGAAAAGGAATTATTAGCAATAGTATGGTCAGTTACCAAGCTGAGATGTTACCTTTACGGAAGAAAGTTCACAGTTTTTTGTGATCACATGCCTTTGAAATGGCTTATGTCATTAAAAAGCCCAAATTCCAGACTCATACGTTGGCGTCTAAAATTGGAAGAATTCGATTACGAGATACAATACAAGAAAGGTAAAAACAACACGAATGCTGACGCACTCTCACGTGTAGAAATTCATGCTAAAGAAACAACACCCCTAGAAAAATATATTGAAAAACTTTAACAAGCAATTAGAAAAATCAAGAGCGAAAAGACAAGCAGAAGATTTGGACAACGAATCATTAATGGGCAATGTAACCGAATTTCAAGAAAACTTAGAAGAAGAAGAAGAAGGAAATCCTGAAGAATCAGATTCCAATTCGAGCGTTCAATTAATAATTTCCGACTCTGAAGAAACCTTATCAGCGGAAGAAGAAGTAGATGAGATAATGGAACAGTTCATACGAGTATTGAAAACCCCATTCAAGAAATGCCAATAACAGAAAGATGCCTCAATTCTTTTGATCATCAAATAAAAATTAATTTTGTACTACACTCTCCTGCAAAACCAAAATTGCAACAATGTTTCCCAAACAAAAAAAGACTTTATGCTCAACTATCAACTTCAAACTTAGAAAATGACGTAATACAATTATTTAAAAATTATATTGATCCCAAATTTACTTATGCTATATATTTTGCTAACCAAACTTATATACCCCAAATAACTGAAATTTTGAGGAAAACTTTCAAAAGTAATGCTTATAAATTAATTAAATCAAACATAATACTTCAAGACATAGATGATGAAATTCATCAACAAGAACTAATAAAAAGAAATCACGAAAGTACAGCAAATCACCGAGGAATTTAGAAACTGAAACAAGAATCAAGAGAGCTTATTATTGCCCAAATTAAAACAAGATGTAACAAGATATATTAATGTTTGCGAAATTTGCCAAACTAATAAATATGATAGAAATCCACCTAATCAAAAGTTAATGATAACTCCAACACCCTCAAAACCCTTTGAGATAATACATGCCGATACATTCCAAGTACAATCTCAAAAATTCTTGACTATAATCGACACCTTTTCAAAATACGCACAAGCTTATCCTTTAACTAATCCTCAGGACTAGAAATTGTAAAATCTTTTGTAATATTTATGTCACATCATGGTTTACCCCATATCATAATTACAGATCAAGGAACTGAATTTAAAAATACAGTTGTCCAAGAATTTTTTAAAACCCATAAAGTGAAAATGCACTTTACCACAGTGAACAACCCCCAATCAAATGGAGCTATAGAAAGACTACATTCAACCCTCATCGAACAACTAAATATTATAAAGCCCAAAATAACAACAAACTTGACATTTTAAATCATATGCCTCAAGCAATTCTAGCTTATAATAATACAATTCATTCCGTAACGAAACAAAAACCAATTGACATAATAAATGGACATCTTGATACTAAAGACCCTTTTGACTTAGATCTTAATCATCAATTAATGTCTAACTACATTCAAGAACACAGAGACTTAACAAAAGAAATCTATAGACAACTAAACGAGAAATTAATCTCAAGTAAAGAAAAAACAATTACTTATCATAACAAAAACAGACAAGAACCCTTAACTTATCCACGTGATACAGATGTTTATAAAAAACTGACTACCACCAGTAGAAGCAAAGTAAATCCCAAATTTTCAAAAGAAAAAGTTCTAGAAAATGAACAAATAAAAGTCCGAACTAAAGGTAAAGTCCTCCATAAACAAAACTTGAAGAGACCAAAAAGTAACACTGATACTCTTTTACAGGACACTCCAGACCCTCCTGACCCTCCTGATCCTAGTTCCACAAGAACTGATCACTCAGAAAATAACGATTAATGATTTAAAAAATAACCCTGGCATAATACCACACAAACTAGGTCATGCCAAAGTTAATGCTCAAACGCACACGTTTATACACTATTTAAACCTTGAACCCTTAAAAACGAAATTGAATATTTTATTGAAATTGATAAAAATCTAACACAAGTAATTTCAGAAGGTTTAAGCCACCCTTACTTTTGGGAACTTGATAATTTCTTAAAAGCCTTCTCTTACCAATTAATAGCGGTAAAACAAAAATTTAATTCAATCTTTCCTTCAACTAGAATAAAAAGAGGATTAATAAATGCTTTAGGCGGAATAATAAAATCAATCACAGGTAATTTGGATGCTGAAGATGCAGCCCACTACGATCAAGCAATCCTTGATTTGGAAAACAATCAACAAGAAATTGTCCAAACATTAAATAGGCAAGTATCCTTGACAACTGAAATAATAAATAATTTTAATAAAACTGTTACCCTCATAAAAAATAATCAACAAGTAATTTTAGAAGGTCTTAATAAAATACGATCGGAGTTCAATAAATTATATTTGAATTAAATGATTATTTGGAAACAAGAAATGTTATAGATCAATTAAATCTATCTTTAAATGTAATTTTGCAAATCTTATCAGATATTGAAAATGCAATTGCTTTTGCCAGACTTGGAACCTTTCACAGCAGTATTTAAAAATTAACGAGTTCGAATCAATGATACAATCAATAATTAAATATTATGGTATTGATAGTTTAATTTTTGACTAAATAGAAGAAAATTTATATAAATATTATGACTTGCTAAAAATAGAAGCATATTATTCGGGAACAAGAATAAATTTTGTTATTCATTTTCCAATTGTTTCCCCGAAACTTACACCTACTACACCTATACTCGGTTCCAACCCAAAACTCCACGATAATCATTCCCAGAAACACCTTTCTGATCATGAATGAAGATTACTTCCAATATACATCCTTGCCTTGTGTAACACTACACCCAGGATACTACTGTCCAGAAGGAAATCTAATAAATGGAAGACAGGAAGAAGATTGTATCTTCCAGTTGCTGAAACTCGAGAGCACCCCAAAAACCTGCAACCCTTTACCAGTGAAAATATCTAAGAACATAATCCAACAAATGGACGATGCCAATTATATAGCAATCATCCCTAATCAGACGAAATTAGAAACTGATTGTGGAGAATCAGACATCACCACGCTACAGGGAAATTATTTAATACAACTCCCGTTCAAATGCAAATTCAAAACCTCAGATCAAACATTTATCAATGAGAAACAAATCTCTGTTGATACGCCCATGATGCTAACAAAAATCCAGATTCTACCACATCAAACTCTAAAACAAGAAAATGAAATCAAGATTGAAGAACCACAACTTGATAAAATCCATGAGCTTCAAGCGAAACAGAAATTATAAAGAAGTTCAACTTCAACCCGTTGGACAAACGAGCCCTCATTATTGGTCAATTCCAACATGGCTTATCATACTAACTGTAGGAATTGTAGTCGCCTACAGATACTTCAAGAGAAGACAACAGAGACGAACCCCAACGTCCACAGAAGAGCAGCCAGCAGCAGCTCCAGCATTTTTCAACCCTTGAAAAATGTCTTCGAGGGGAGGATTTATGGTCACCTCACTGACCTACATAATATAAATAAAATTGCTTATGCTATAACTTGATATTGTGATGATGCAGTATTCGCTTATTTTCAGCTACGTAATTTAATATTGTTTAATCATCTTTGTGCATATTGTATTGTTATTCTCAAGTTATTCTGATATGAACATTAAGATAGTTAAGACGTATTTTGTATCTTTAATTATATTCAATTATTGTAACTTTGAAAGTAGAAAGACTTTGTTCTTAGTAGAAAATAAAAGTTTTTAAAAACTAAATATTTGTGCAAACAAATATAAGTAGTGGTATTTTTTTTATATTGAGAATATGTTAAAACTCGGTTCACAACACTCGTAGGAATTTCATTGCTAAATTTTGTGCAATCATACATATAGTGTGATTTATTTAATTAAGAAGATTTGTAGGTTGGACAAAATAAGGTAGGAATGTAGGTAGGGCTTAACTCTCCTTGGCTTTTTTCCGCCAAAAAATGATTACTGCATATATAATCATATGGCCTGGGAATCCATAGTGATCCGTCAATACTTAAACAAATACACAACCACTACTAAATTGTTTTTATAATATGCGGACACATAATTTTACATATATTAAATACTAAATGTAACAAACAGCAATTTTAATTGAAACAACTACAAAATAATATTCCTTATATTATTAATTTAAAATAATATTTCATTGTTTTGGGAAAATATGTTAATATAATATTATTGCTATTACTGATGGTCATGGTACCATTATTTTTGCTTTTTTACAGCAGCTATACAATTATTTTTGATTTATTTTCCATTTCGCAGCCGAAGATTTATAAAATATACATTCATTTTTCCTCTTTGTATGTTTACAATTCACAACGCAACTACTCATTCTGTTTTTATTAATACGCTTTTATTAGGTCGATCTGTACGTATGTATATCTATCTATGTAACGGAAACTTTCAACGTAATTTTCACCAACTTAAAGAAGTCCAATTCAGTTGAAATTTGGCAGACGTGTCAAGGGCCGATGATAGTACAATGCCTTAAGTTAAACTTTCCCGTTTGTTGTCTTTTTGTCACTGTTCTTGCATAAATACAAATACGTCTATTAACTACTGCCATCTATTTGGCAGTAATGGAACTAGCTGTGATGAAATGGAAACTTTAATTAAACTTTTTAATTATAAATAGTAAAGACGCTTATGAGATTAAAAACTTAGAAAATAATTATAGTTTAAAAAAAAACTAAAGAAATACCCTTTAATAGCAAACTTAACTAAAAAGCAGAAAATAATTTATTAATATAAACAGTTTATATTGCAGCAGTAGAAAGTCGAACAACCATCATGATTAATTACCTCAAAACTAAAATATAATAAAATTTAAATTATTAGCAGAATAATTCGATTTAGAGTAAAAAGCGTGGGTTGTTTGAAATATTAAATTTTACAATTATTTCTATTGCGAACTATTTATAAGAGGAGAGTTATGCAAATATAGTGAAATGCACCCCACGCTTTTTACTCTGAATCGAATTATTCTGTTATTAACTTAATTTTATTATATTATTATTGTGAGGTAATTAATTATGATTGGTAGTTCGACTTTCTACTGCTGTAATATAAACGTTCACAATAAAAAATTATTTTCTGCTTATTAGTTTGCTATTAAAGCAAGTTTTTTTAAACTATAAATATTTTATGAATTAAAGGAATTTAAAATTTCCATGTGTATTTATTCCCTCGAAAACAGTCTCCTGAGCCTCCGATAATGTAGAAAGTATCAACTGCGTACGCGGGCGTCGATTTGGCTATCCCTACCATGACTTCGTACGGAGCGAATACCTTATTATCAGGCAGAACTTTTCGATGACGTTTTGTGCCGCCTTTTAACATACCTTTGCCATCTTTGCCTCTTCCAGTTATTTTGCAATAATACAAACGTATAGTTCGTCGTTAGCAGAAAAAAGGTAAACAATGCAAATAGATTACTCTATACAAGTGTTCTAAGTAGCGAGTACATCTACATACAAATTTCATTTTGCGAAATGCTCAGCGATGGATACACGCAACATTCCTTGTAAAAAACTTTATAAACAGTTATGTTAGTTAGATAATACAGTAAAATCGTCAAATGAGTTACATTTTGTAACCTTGGGAACTAATGGCTCAATAGGATGATGTAGGTAAACAAAATAAGACATTAATTTTTTTAATGGTAATTATATGGAAAAATTGATATGGCGAGAAATTTAAATTTTCATATGCTGAAGCTAATGAAAATATTATTGACACAAACTCAATATTTTAAGTTTTTTTCCTATTAAAAACAACTGTTTTGCAGGTTTATTAATTGTCTGTAAAAGGTCAAGCAAAGCGTTCCGTTCAGTGTTTTCCATAAATAAATGGAAAAACTAAGAAATGTCTATTAAAATTAAATATATATGGACTACATTTTCACTCATATCAAAGTAGTTTCCTGTTATATCTATTTATCTAATTATATTACCAATTAATAACTGATCTCGGCCATAGGTAGCAATAACGAAAATATCCGCGGCATTCTTATAGAAAGGCACAAAATGATAAATTCGCCATATCGGATATTCATTTACATAATAACCGTCCTATCAGGCACTTGGTAATATACTATGAATAATAAATGGAAAGCCAATTTCCCCTCGACACAAAATATTCTAAAAATACTATATGCTCTGGTCGTTAATATATCTTTTTTAAAGGCAAAAATTCAATTACGGATTTGCTTCTTTTCGGATACAAGAGATAACTCAATATTTCATTACTTACATTTTCTCTTGACATTCTTTCATTAACTTACAATGTGTATCTCACAAAGACAGCTCTTTCATAAATATTAAGGCCTGCTGTTGTCTCGCAGAGTGATTTAATTAAAATTCTAATCCAGATGATGCTGTATCTTGAAGAAAAATTAAAAGCAGGTTTGTTTAAATATTGAATCCTGAAATCTTTGTAAATATTTATGCTTTAAGGGCTTAAACTGTTATTCTTTTTTATAGATTATGGAAAACTGCTGTAGGTGTGTATTAATTATGAAGTTTTTCCATTTCAGACAAGTGATATTATTGTTGCAGGCGAAACCTGTGTTAGATGTATGTATTTATAGATATTGAAGAAAAACTAATATTTTTTTATTATAGCAATAGAAGCCCAAAACAACAGTTTTTTGAATTTTTTTCGATCTGTCTGTATGTATGTATGTACAAGTATCACAAATAAAACATTGAATAGAAGTGAATGCAATTTTCATCCATTTATTGCTAGAGGTGTTACTTGAAATATAAACTCAATTTTACCGCAGGAAAATAACTTATTTATATTTTTATAAGTTTAATATTGCTCGTGTCTCATGTTACTTAATGAACCTTATGCTAAATTAACAGTTCTATATCATAGAAAGCACTGTTTATCATTTTAAAGATTTATATCAACCAATCTGAAATAATCTTGATAAATTACAACTAGTCTTGTGCAGTAGTTTCTAAATGATTGAGGAGGTAAATGATTATTTTGAATGTTCATCTGTGATTTTCTCCTCGCAATGGTTTCTGAAAAATACAGGTAAGTTAAGTACTTGAATATCAAGGTGTAGTATCTAAGGGAAGTTTGTGCAAACTTCCCGGAACACTAGTTGCCCTCTTATAGAAAAAACTCTCCCGCAGGATTAACTGTGAGAAAACTTAGCGTGTACAGATTTGTCAAATAATGTATTCCAGTATATTATGTATGTGTATTTGTGTGTACTTATCTGTTTTTTTGTGTGAGTTTCGATTCCTTATCAGGAATCGTTTTCGAACAATGTTTGTTTCAATGTTTTGCACTATATTCCTTTGACTTTTTTGTAATGTCAATTGACTGATTAATTGACTTTCAAGTTTCCTTTTTGATGTTCATTCGCAGAAGTTGTTGCCATGCAACTGATATCTCTACAGGGGGTGTCCCGAGTTCTCCATTATTCAACAACATGCAGACAATTTCTTTGATTTTTTTTTTGGTATGTTCTTCTTTAAGTAGTATTTTTGTCTTATTCCAGTCCATTTTGAGAAAGAGTTATGTTTGATAGTTTTAGAACAAACTGAATACCCAAGAAATTTCATAAACAAAACAATTTACCAAACCGAAAAAAAAAAAAAACAAAGAACCAACAAACGACACAAACAACACACAATACTTCCAATTTAAATAACAACACACAAACTGATATTAACTCTACAATTATAAACGTTATTCCTTATGTTTCCAGCCTCTCAAAAAAATAAACCTATTGGCAATAAATACGAAGTAAAAACGATTTTTAAAACAAATAATACTTTAATATCAAATGTGACAAAAACAAAAACGGAAAACCGTACTCAAAGTTTCAAAAATTGTGTGTACATTGTACCTTGTGCCTGCGGAAAAACATATACCGGTGAAACATCAGACCTCTCCAAATTAGAACAAAAGAGCACCAATACAACGTCTCAAGATTGGCAAATCGTGTACTCACGGATAATGGTACACACAAAACGGACTGGAATAAGACAAAAATACTACTTAAAGAAGAACATACCAAAAAAAGAAAAAAATCAAGAAAGTGTCTGCATGTTGTTGATTAATGGAGAAATCGGGACACCCTCTGTAGAGATACCGGGTGCATGGCAACAACTTCTGACGAATGAACATCAAAAGGAAACTTCAAAGTCAATTAATCAGTCAATTGACATTACCAAAAACGTCAAGCGAATATAGTGCAAAACATTGAAACAAACATTGTTCGACAACGACTGATAAGGAATCGAAACGTCACAAAAAAAACAGATAAGTACAACACAAAATACACAAATTTATACTGGAATACTAGTTGACAAATCTGTAGACCTACTTTCTCACAGTTAATCCTGCGGGAGAGTTTTTTTCTATAGGAAGGTAACTAGTGTTCCGGGCAGTTTCCACAAACTGCCCTTAGATACTACACCTTGATATTCAATTCAAGTACTTAACTTATTTGTATTTTCAGAAACCATTGCGAGGAGAGAAAATCCCAGATGAACATTCAAAATAGTCTTATGCAAGAACAGTAATATAATTAGCATTGTTCCAAGGAACGTAGAAGTCGAAAAAACGTAGCTATAGAATTAAATAGAAGAGAATAGAATAGAAGGGTACACAAGAAAAAACAGATATTGCAAACCAGAACAGTGTACAAAAAGCTGACCCTATCGCTATCGCAATTCAATCGAACATGAGGAGACGTGTAAAAAATGTCAAGAAGATATTGACATTCTTTCATAATAGTGTATGGAAAATAGTTTATATGAATATTTATGTGTAATCACATGACTTTTACGCGATAAAGAAATACTATTGACTACCGGTTTAACATTAATGGGAACCCAATTAAAAGATGTTTTATCTTTAAAGATCTACGAATCACGTTTGGCTTAAATTTATATTTTACCGAGCATGTTAATATTACTCAGAAGCATACCTTCAATCTCTGGAATCCTGGATATGAAACATATACCGATGCTGTTAAAAACATTAATAAAAAATATATAAATATTTGTGGTTCAGTATCTACGTTGCGTTGAGGTATTTGATACTTTACTTCAATGATTTCAAATAATAAATTTAACAACCCATATAAAATACTAATCTATATTTACTTTAGATAATTTAAAGAACAATAAGATCAACTGTTTAAATTTAGTCTGCCAGGTATGGTTTAATATTCCTAACTTTTTTACGTTCTCACGCTCAGTACAATTTTATTGGAGACTTCTCCTCTATTCAATGTATATTAAAACTATTTTGAGTTGCAGACAGATATTTACTTGTTTAATAGAAATATTGGCATGATTAAAATGAAAGTGTTTACTTAGGATTTTATTCCAGATAATTTAATATTTATACGAGAGAATCCAGCTCTCCTTATCTAACTTCAAGGGACCGTTCTCATACTAATATAAATGTACATTGTAAATATTATTAGAATTATATACGAACAAAATTCTGTAAATTTCTCTATTTATATGCTGCTCATCGTAGAATTGGCTTAGGCTGCTGGATAGAGTACTGAAATACATAAAATAAATAAATACATTGTTACAATACAGCCTGTATACAAGAAAAAAAAATCTGGCCATAAACATATACTTTTACCGCAAAATGCGCTTGTCGGAAGTTCTCCGACTTTGGAAATATATCAGTCTATTTATAAAGAATACTCGATGTGATACTGAATCAATGACGAATCAAATGTATTGTTACTATTACTTCCTTTATTTATATGAATTTCATGATATTTGGTTTATTAGCTTATCGTTCGACTTAAAAGCGGGCAAGTTAGGTATCTATTCCGCTTCAATAATTGCAGTGGACGGTACAATATATAATTTGATCAAGTGCGAGTTGGACTCGCATACTAAGGGTTCCGTACCAACTTTATGATCTGATACAATGTAGGTGAGTCAAACTATATCTTTTTCTAACATTGCACTTTCAGACAAACAGGAAATAAGTGCATATTCTTATATTTACTCTAATTCTTTTAAAGGAAGCATTTTAAATTATAAAAATATACACTTGTATCCCCACATAAACTTTTAATTTATCTGCTACATGATTCGCTTGCTTTTTATAAAAATATGTATTTAATTTTTTCATTTGGCCGGCAAAAAGTTTTATTTTACTAATAAACTTTTAAGAAAGCCTTATATAATCTACTGTCTGAATCTTAGGCTCTGTCGATTGGTAGCTAAATCAGAAAATAGGTCAAATTTTAAATAATGAATTATTAAATCTTTTAGACAAATTATATAACGATACAAATAAATATATTTTTCAAAATTTTAGATAGTGTAATTTCTAAAGGGGAAATAAGTCGATGTTTAATAGTTTTGTTAATATCTTTTAAAAAAATAATGTTAAAATATAAAAAAAAACATATTTTTAATTTTCATAATGATCCTTTTATTTGATATATTACCTGATGTGTTTGAATTTTATTTCCATTTAATTCAATGATTGGTGCCCAAAATTAATAGTAGGGTTTTGTACTATTTTTTTTATACATTATAAGTGAGCCCCCATACCTCTAGTTTTTCCTCCCATAAATACCCTTAAATTAAATTTCTTTATTCACGATATGGACTCGTGATCAGGTCAACAAAATATACACTGTACCAAATTTCAACCTTTTCCGACCAGTAGTTTAGGAGAAATTTACTGTGATGTGAAAAGAGGTAGCAATCCGGAATGATATTATAAGAGTATCCGTATATGGTATATACAGCATCCTGAAATAGTATTTTTTGAAGCGTCAATTAATTAATACAACTGCTTTTAACTTTAGGCTGAACCTTAAAAACTTTGGATCTGCTATCGTCATCAGGTGAATGATGGGTAATTAAAATTATTATTTATACCTTAACTCGTCATGCGTCGTTGGTCATACTCATTGGTTCGCTGGATCCCTTGTCTCCAAACGCTTTTAATTTGGACGCTGGTCTCACTTATTATATTTTCTTCGAGATTCTGTATGCCTTCTCTATGAATTTTCTTTCATACCAGTACTTTTCCTGTGAATAACCCCCGGTCACAGTTGATGTTATGGTGTTCGGTCCATGCGTGATTAGCTACCTAAAACTTTGTTGGCTCCCCCCCCCTTCTTGAGTAGCTATGCGGTACGCCTTAACCCTGGTATCCAATGGTCGCTTTGACTACCCAATGTAGAGATTGCCCCATATACATGACATGCTGTTTACACATTTTTTTGGTACCACAGTAGTATTAGACCTTGTTTTTGGGATGATGCTCCTCTAGGTGTTGTTGCTCTTAAAAACCATTTTGATTCCTTATTCGTGTCCAATACGTTTAAGTTTTTCCTACAAGGTTTTAGTGGATGGTCGTAATACAGTTGCTATCGTTTTTCCTCTCCTGCCTAGGTGCTTTATCGACTTGTTAATGATGGTTTCTGTGAGGAACACTCGTGTGCTGCAAATATTTTTGGCTCTATGGACTTGTGTTTGATCGTGCCACTTCGTGGTTGATGCGTGGTTAGAGATGTTATGTAGGTATGTAGGTATAACCTTGTATGTAAGGAATGGTAAGCACCCACGCTCTGCCCTTTCCATGGTGAATCTAATAGATGGTTGTGATCGGTTTAGATACTTCAGAAGTGCCTATAGTTCTCTCTCTCTCTCTCGATCTCTCCGTCTTGTCAAATAATAGACGGCACAACTTTACCAGAGTTTTGGTTGGTTCTTGTATTTCGACAGTATATTTTCTTCGAACCATTCCACGTAGATGTTGGCTAAGGTTGGCAATAATGGGGAACACATATGCATGAAGAACCGGCCCTTCTCCTGACAGTAGCAGTTCTTGAGGCGACATTGTAGTGAGTCCATGATTGAATGTATTGGCAGGTACGTGCTCTCCATCAGGGCTTCGTCCTCAGTAAGTTTCTTTCTCACCATGTCGAGAGATTGGTCTAATGGTACGTTAGTGTAGGCTTGAGAGTATGATCCCTGAGAGTGTTGTAAGTATTCGTTTTATGGGCGGTTCGATCATTTTCCTATTGTATTCCATTCTGTTTATGAGGATTGTGGCTTTTCCTTTATCAGCTGGTAGAATGGTTATGGAATTTTCGTTATAAGTGTTTTATGATCCTACTTTCGAATTCGTTAATGTTTTGTTTGATGTGTCGTGTTTTTTCAATGGTTTTAATTCGATATTTAAAATTTAGTTGCTTTAAAATTTACGTGGCATGCTATTAAACAAAATTTAACGAAATTGACTATTTATGAAGACAATACAAAATAACTCAGCAATTAGTATTACAAAAGATTTATGTGGATCGAATAGGAATCCAAAATTGAGTCAAAGATTTTAAAAATTATAGTGGGTGCCATTTGAACAAAGGATACCTGTGAAATCCCTGATGGGGACACGCACTGCTTTGGTCAACAATCTTTCAAAACATATTAAATCTGAAGAAACTTTGACAGAAAAATATTAGACTTATGAGACTAAAAGTAGCCAAATAATCGAATAGACCATTATGATCAATGATCGATTATAATAAATATCAATGTTTCAACTTTCCTGGTTTGCACATAACTAGATGTTTATCAGTGTCCTCCCACTGATTTCTTTCTAACAAGAACTTCTTAGACTGTTCTTATAGAATAGCAAATACCTTCATCTTATGATCAATAACTTTGTTTACGTATTCCAACGCGTAACAATTTTTTATTCAATGAACTAAAAGGAAATGTATGTAAAGACATTCAAGGGTCTTTCCCTGTAGCGATTTATAAGTGTGTTTAACATGACCCAAAGGAAAATATATTGCTTCACGTTTGGAGTTGGTTTGGCTATCAAGCCAACTATCTTATCGACCATAAGTTAAAGTAACTGCATCATTAAATACTTCGGGCATTCACTGATAGCTATTGAAAACATTTACTTCCCTTTACACTTTGACGTGGGTTGCAATTTAACTGGATTTTTCAGTGTGTAGATAATTTTAAGAGCGTTTTTAAATTCCAACTGAGTAATTGTTGCATTTATTAGTACTAATGGCAAAGGGCAGATATAAATATCCTTCAACATAAGTGACAATCTTGTTAGTTAACAGTTAGAGTGGTATAATTCATTTTAGTTACAATTTTCTATTACATTTGATTTTCTAGCAAAAATTGTTCTATTTGTAATTAGTTGCAATTTACAGGAAGAACCTCAACTCTATTTAGGAGCATATCTGAAATCTGTTTACTGTGGATATAATAAAATATTGAAGCAAACAGTCTGTAAAAAAGTAGAATATTCTAGCGAACAATCGAAGTAGCTACAATATTATAAAGTATGTCTTTGGGCACACAGCTTGAAAATTTATGCCACTTGTTAATGCTGCTGGGTGTATATATCTGAGATTGATTGACAAATTGGCATTAGAAAAATATCCATAGCAAATTTTGCTAAAATTTCCTTAGTTTGAAGGTATACATAAAATTGTGTAATATAGCAACTTAGAATTTCAATTATAGTTAAACCACTTAATAACTCGTAAGGTTTACTTTCTGCAACGAATAGTTCACAAAGTTTTAGAATTCAAAAATATTGTCACGGAAAATTACTTCCGGGGAAAGACCGTGTGTATAAAAATAAATTAATTCACAATATCATGATGACAGATTAGAGTCAAAAGTATGGAATAATAAACAGTTATGGAATTAATGGCGAGACATGAGCAGTAGAAAAAATGGAAAAGTAATACGAAGAGATATTAAATGAAGTTAGTGATAAATTAGAAGAACAACTCAAATTATTATTAAACTAGAAAAAGCACTACTAGTAGAAAAGAAAAAATTACTGGATGAGAAAAGACAACAAATCATCAAATGATGTTGATTATTAAAAATGCAAATTAACTAGTTAACAAAAAATAACTGAAAGGAAAGCTGAAGTTGACGATGTAAATAATTCTGTGATAATGTTGAAATAAATTTTAACTAAATTATATAGATAAACTATAAACAGAAATTCAAAATGCACAATATACAAGACCAAACAGAATATGAAATAGGGCAGTTTCGAAATCAAATAATTAAAGGAAATAACAAAATATAGTGCTTACAGAAAGCTGTCGTGAAAAAGCTACCCAACTTTGAAGGATAGAGATTTTTCCTGACCTGTGTGCACAAGACAGTTTGATGCAGTTTCAACATCCAATCCAATGGACGATTATGAAATGGCCACAGAACTTGCATTTTACTAAGAAGTTCTGCATTAGAGTTATTTCAGGGTAACCCAGAAGTCCAGCAAGCAGATTATTACAAAATAGTTTCAGTTGTTGATCCATGATATGGCAACCAGAATCTCACTCCAGTGTCGAAGCATATATTGACATTTGTGCAACTCCATCTTCAACATGTACCAGAGAAGCGTCGGGAACAGTTTGGCATGCATTACACAATATAAAGATTAAATTACAACAAAATATTTCCCTACACAACAAAATAAAATAGAAAAAATAATTGACACAATTATGATCAATCCGAACTTGGAAAACACATATTTTTAATTCGAAGGAGATATCTATAACGAAGAACTTGGTATAGTTCTTCTTCGCCACTTATAATTATATATCCTATATTTTTATACCATATTTTGCAGAATGATTATAGGTAATTATAACAACAATTGAATTACATAAATAGTCAAGAACCAACAAATAAAGTAACAATAGAATGTAAAGAAATGTGTTGTAAAGTGCTTATATGATTTAGCAAACAGCCACGGAGATATCTAATAACTCAGTCAATACTATCAAAGAACATTTGAAATTCATTATCAAGCAGATTTATAAATAAAACTACTACTGAACTAGAACAAACGGCACATTAGAACAAAATAAAAATTAAAACACCACTTATTCATTATCATCCGGGTGAATTTGAAAAAAAATAAGAGCTTAGGAACAAAATTTCGTTTTTAAAACCAATAATATATTACGGTCTATCCTCACACATACGAAGCCACCTAACGTAACTAAAAAAAAAGAAGAAAAAAAGAAACAATTAATATAGTGTTCCCTGAAGAAATACTAATTTGGCCAACCATGAACTAACCAGCACCGCCAGCCATAGGGCAGGGAAAATGTACTGCTAGAAGAACAGAAATACCATACCCTTATTATTAAGTGAACGCCATCTTCAGGAAGAATTTCTGTTGAGATCAACAGTAATCCGAGCAATTTTTCGAAATTGTATTCTACAATTTGATCCCTATGTACAATGTTCAAATACTTATCCGTTGCAAGAAAATGATGAGAGAGAGTATTAATGTACAGACACAAAGTAAGGTAAGATTAGTGAAATTATAAGTCAAACTGGTTTTGAACAGTGAATTGTTTCAACTATTATTACACTTTAAGATTAATACTTGACTCATCACAAAATAGTGACAATTATGTCACTTGAAATTTATGTCTATTACTCAGAATGACACAAACAAAAAGAAACAGAGACAGTGAGATAAGCAGTGACTGGCAATACATTTCGCAAAACGCTTTTGCTTCATCGTTCGGTCCCAAAACACAACAGCTCTTTTTTTAATTGTTAATTGTTATACCCTTTAATAAGTACAATTTTCTTTTAGATTATGTTTATTATTTATTTTCTAAACTACAGTTGTCCCATCTTATACATATATTTTCATTAGTAGTATATTAACTACAGCTCACTCACAAGTATACTCAATTAGTTCCATCTTAAACTGCAAAACACACTGAAGAATCCGTAAGCTGTCTCAAGCTGCTTGGGTGGAATGTTTAAAACCTCAGTTAATGAATAAAATCCAATTCAACCTTAAGTACACATTGACAATCCAAAGAATAAGTATTCTACCTGCAATCAGCTGGAACGTTGTATAGGTTAATAAGGGCGGCATTATACAGCCAGTGAAAGAAGTCTTTTTGGAGAATGAAAACTCTCTGGTCTTTATGACGTTGATGAACTTCCCCCAATGAAAGCATTCAATCGTTTAATGAGACCTCAAACTCGGCAGACTGAAAGCTTCAAGCTCTCTACTCGAACCACATAAAAAGCTGCTTTGTTGCTTCTGCTTGACATATTGCAAAGTTTAATCTCGCATGCTTTATAACCCGTAATGCTTTAAATAATTCCTGGGGATTTGTTTTATTATGTGCTAGTCAATTCGAGACGAAATCAATTTTGTTGACTATTCATAAGGAAACTATCAGTTTGTAAATTGTGTACAGTATTTCACAGTTTTCGTTTGGATTTCGTCTCATTTGATATTTGCAGAACAAATTTCTTGACTTAATGGGGCTTGGAGATATGTAGCAATTTGTCTGAGGATTTCGAATTTGCGATATTAGAAACCAACCACATACCCGTTTAATCAACTATGTAATTAATTCAAAACCATTATTTTCTCACGAGTAGTTTAATTTGAATATAGAAGTGGAAATTGGTATTTTGAATAGCAAAAAAATGTAACTGGTATTTAGTTCGTTTTATTGTAAAAGGCACATCACACAAAACATAAACGTTATAAGGCCAGTAATAATTTTGACATAGTGTTTCACTTTATCAATTCCTTTTTGTGAAACTTCACGATCATTATGATGATTTATTAAGTTTTGTTGTTTCTATTTGCAATAATTTTAAAGATATTTTTAGATGTAGTTAAGTAGTTTTTCTATTAAACAGTTATTATTTTGACTTTATTATGTTCATCAAAATATATAATTTAAAAGTGGCAATTATTTGTTTCAAACTATTAGTTACGTATGTAAGTTATGTGAAGTTTAAAAAAAACTCTTGTGACTAATTTACCAGAAATGAATTCATAAGGTCACTGAGAAATTATTACATGTCTGGTGCAATAGTTTGTAAGTTTTTCTGTTGGGCGTTTTTATGATTTGAGTTCTCGTCAAATGTACCAATACAACAAACATTTCGACAGAACATAGGACTTGTACTAACCGATAATACGCAATATGGACTGGGACATAACCACACTTTTATTTAAAAACACTAGGTTCATGATATCACTATTTCCAGTTTTAAATACGAAGTTATTACCCCTTAATAGAAAATTGTCCAACTAAAAATTGCTAGTAGTCATTGTAAGTTTTTTAAGTTAAGCATACAGTTCAGATTCTATAGCATATTTATGATAAAATTGTCCAATATGTTTAAGTCCTAAAAGCATACTTTATATGTAGAGAGATTACACCGTGAAACATAATAGGTTTAATAAGTAATTCATTAAACTTATTCCAGAGTCACTTAAGCATTACCATGTATGATGTCTGGAAATCTCGTTGATAGTCAGGGCCAGGGTGTATCAAGGAGGTGGGCCAACATCAATACCATTACTTTGATTATGCAGTGACACTAATTTTGATTACTTCACTCATTATGTGGAAAAGGGCGCTACCAAAAGGGAAAATGCCGTTTTGATGTCTTTACCTGGTGTTCTTAACGGCTTCATTTTGATTAATTTGAAGTCAGTTTTTGAGATCATTTAATTTATGGGAAAAGATCCCAATGCAACTGCAACTAGAAATTCATAAAATTTTTAAATTCTATCAGCTATGTTGGAGACTGAAGCCTATATTTTTCTTAAAAGTTATCTGGGAAACTGTGAGTCATAGACATAAGAAGTGGTTATAAAACATACCTTATATTTTTAAGTTTAAACGAATTCATCCCAAAAATTGTGCAATTCCGTTTAAAACATTTGTAATTATTTGGTGATTATTTAACTAACCTATTTCTTCTGAACCTATATTAATGTATTTTCTAGTTATCGGCACGTTTTTTGGTATCAAAACTGCTTGTTAACGCAAAATACGTCCATTGTGACCATTTGATTCTAAATATGTTAGTTATGCTTGCTTGTATTTTTCTCTGCTGTGAATACAGTCGTTATAATTATCCGTAATTTGTTCAACACAAAAAATAAAACTCGATTATAATTCATTGAACACACAGTTCTGTTCTGTCCGTTATTACCTTTTTCGGACCGCCATCTTTTAGTCGTTTACCTTACTAATCACAATTAGTGTTCGCTTTTAAGCGTTGCTGGCCCACCTCCTTAATACACCCTGGTCAGGGCAGCTTTATTATAGTTTCTGAATTATTGAGTTGTTTGTCCAATAATCACTGTACCGAACTTCATTTAGCTTCTTACTTTTTAGGAATTCTTATTTTAAGCCTATTAAATTATATGGATAATAAACTATAGTTTACATGATATATAATCTGATTTGTAGACGTGGATTCTCGGGGAACTAGCACACAGAGTTTCCAAATCTGGAGCCGTTCCATGTAATTGCTGTTACCCCCAACCCCTAGGTTAAAATGTCACGATGCAATTTTCAGGTTAACTTCACCTGTCAGACATATTGAATACCCTCTTCGAGGTGTCATTCTTTTGTACGCAAGACAATATATATAATATATATGTTTCTGGTTAGGGAACCTTCATAAGTTGCGCTTCCCACAATTGTATATCCTCTCGAACACTTCTTATATATTTGATACATATCGTTAATTTGAAGACGCAAGATGTAAAGACCGACATCTAGGATTTTCGGGGAAACTAGCACATAGAGTTAAGTTAACTTGAAAATTTCATAGTGGTATTATAACCTAGGAGTTGCGGGTAACAGCAATTACATGGAACGGCTCCACACTCGGAACCTCTATGCTCTAGTTTCCCTGAAAATCCTAGATGTCGGTCTTTACATCTCGCGTCTTCAGATTTAACGATATGTACATAAATAAATAGATACATAAAGAAGTGCTCGAGAGGACATTAAATTGTGGGAAGCGCAACTGATGAAGATTCCGTAACCAGAAACAATATAATATAAATATATATATATATATATATATAGAATTTTTGGAATTTCCAAAAAATAATGGGAAAGTAGCCAATTTTTTATTGTATAAAGGGCACTAAATAAAGTGTACTCTTTTATTATATTATGAAAGCTTTCGAAATTTATTGATTTCTTCTTCAGTCAATTTTCTGAAAGATTACACAAATTAATAATAGTAAAACTTAATCTAGATGGATAAACCAGACTTACAATATCGAGGTTAGAAAATTATTAAAAAAAGGTTCTCATTGCAAGTACTGTAGAATGCGTAATGCGCTTTAAACAAACATTACAAACATATATCAACAATTGAATAAAACATTATTGTAACTGGATCACACATCCATGAGTACAATTTTTAAGATTAAAACCATCACATTTTAAAAAAGTTATGCACAAGCCATTTGTCATATTTAACCAGTGACATGGAACGGAAACAAAAGTCGAGCCTCGGTGTTACAGGACACTAAGATTCTTAGATCATGGGGTGTAAATACAGACATTGAAGGAATTTGTAGAGAGAGAGTGTCCAATGGAATACTGACTCGATGATATATAAACACATATACATATACACACACATGTACATATATACAAACATTTAAACCCAAAAAACAGGGGGAGATATAGCTTGTAAAATTACAGTTAATGTTTATGATTTTTGTCCAACTCAAGTAAATTGCAATATATTGTTTTTAGGTTTTTTATGTTTTTTTATTGATACTATTGTTGTGTCGATGTATGCAAACCATCTCCAGAAACTGTCTTTTGAAGGTATTGGATTCACAAGCTAAAACCCCTGGGTTGTCAAAGTCAGGTGAGTGGTTATTCTTCAAACAATGTTCAGCCAGAGCACAGCTACACTTGTTAAGGCGTATATCACTTTTATGTGTTGTTAATCTGCTTTTGAGGTTTCTTGATGTTTGGCCTATGTAACTAGACTGACAGTTTTTACAATCCACCTTGTATACTACATTGGTCTTAAAAGTTTTGGTGTCCTATCTTTGACCTTGCTGAAAATGTGACCAACCGTTTTGAGAGGTTTGTGGGCAAACATGATGTTGCGTTCAGATTTAAAAACCTGTTGTATTCTGTGGGAGATAGTATTTATGTATGGAATGAGACATAGTTCACTTGGATGCTGGTGACATTCGAACTATTAGATGTGGATGTAGGAGTTCTGGGTCGCCATCCGTCAATAATGGCCCTTTGTGAATTTTGAAAAATCAGTTTACTTAAGAGTTTGTGTGGGTAGGAATTGTCTAAGAGAAGTTGAAAAGAGTTTTTAAACTTTTGTACCTGAAATTTGGCTTTAAGCTTTAAGCTTTAAGGTTCCTTTCTTGAGGAAGTATGTTGATGACATCATTTGTAGCATTCCTACTGCTGGCAAAACTGAACTGTTACAAATTTTCAATAACTACAATGAGTTCTTACACTTTACTATTGAAGAGGAAGACCAGTTTTTAAGTGTACCTTTTTTAGATACCAGGGTCATTAGAGATGTCGACAACAGTCTGAAATTAGACTGGTACATTAAACCAACATGTTCAGGTAGGTTTCTTAACTTCCATTCACAACACCCTCTGAAAATGAAAATAAATCTAGTCAATTGCATGAAGAGAAGAATTTGCAACATTTGCCATCCAAATTTCAGGTACAAAAGTTTAAAAACTTTTTTTCAACTTCTCTTAGACAATTCCTACCCACACAAACTCTTAAGTAAACTGATTTTTCAAAATTCACAAAGGGCCATTATTGACGGATGGCGACCCAGAACTCCTACATCCACATCTAATAGTTCGAATGTCACCAGCATCCAGGTGAACTATGTCTCAATTCCATACATAAATACTATCTCCCACAGAATACAACAGGTTTTAAATCTGAACGCAACATCATGTTTGCCCACAAACCTCTCAAAACGGTTGGTCACATTTTCAGCAAGGTCAAAGATAGGACACCAAAACTTTTAAAGACCAATGTAGTATACAAGGTGGATTGTAAAGACTGTCAGTCTTGTTACATAGGCCAAACATCAAGAAACCTCAAAAGCAGATTAACAACACATAAAAGTGATATACGCCTTAACAAGTGTAGCTGTGCTCTGGCTGAACATTGTTTGAAGAATAACGACTCACCTGACTTTGACAACCCAGGGGTTTTAGCTTGTGAATCCAATACCTTCAAAAGACAGTTTCTGGAGATGGTTTGCATACATCGACACAACAGTAGTATCAATAAAAAAACAGACATAAAAAAACCTAAAACAATATATTGCAATTTACTTGAGTTGGACAAAAATCATAAACATTAACTGTAATTTTACAAGCTATATCTCCCCCTGTTTTTTGTGTTTTAAATGTTTGTATATATGTACATGTGTGTGTATGTATATTTGTTTATATATCATCGAGTCAGTATTCCATTGGACACTCTCTCTCTACAAATTCCTTCAATGTCTGTATTTACACCCATGATCTAAGAATCTTAGTGTCCTGAACACCGAGGCTCGACTTTTGTTTCCGTTCCATGTCACTGGTTAAATATGACAAATGGCTTGTGCATAACTTTTTAAAATGTGATGGTTTTAATCTTAAAAATTGTACTCAATGGATGTGTGATCCAGTTACAATAATGTTTTATTCAATTGTTGATATATGTTTGTAATGTTTGTTTAAAGCGCATTACGCATTCTACAGTACTTGCAATGAGAACCTTTTTTAATAATTTTCTAACCTCGATATTGTAAGTCTGGTTATCCATCTAGATTAAGTTTTACTATTATTAATTTGTGTAATCTTTCAGAAAATTGACTGAAGAAGAAATCAATAAATTTCGAAAGCTTTCATAATATAATAAAAGAGTACACTTTTTTAGTGCCCTTTATACAATAAAAAATTGGCTACTTTCCCATTATTTTTTGGAAATTCCAAAATTCTATCCAGATTCTTAGCCGTTAATTGCTACGTAATATATATATATATATATATATATAATATATATATATATAAAGTCTTGCGTACAACAGAATGACACCTCGAAGAGAGTCTTCAATATAATTTTAAACACAGGTTCCGAATTTGGAGCTGTTCCATGTAATTGCTGTTATCCCGTAACTCCTAGGTTAGAATGTCACGATATACTTTTCAGGTAACTTCACCTGTCAGATACATTGAACACTCTCTTCGAGAATCTATAATATGATCTTCTTTTAAGTAAGTTCAACATATATTGCCGATAAAATCCATGCAATAAATTCTAACAAACGATTAATGAGTCGATTTTATTTCTTATTCTGAGGCTCCACTCTCAGTTAAAATATTTCTTCAAACTAAATCTTATAACCACTTGGATATTACCCTTTACGAATTCTCTAATTTCATTGCTACTGATGACTGCTTTCCTATTGTTTTTGAAATATTATGGTATGATCTTGTTTTAAGTAATCTCAGCAAAGCATTAGCAATAAATTTAAAAAATAAGTTACTTAAAGAAGTAGTAGTTTTGTTTCTTATCATGAGCCTCCGAATTTCATGAAAATAATTCTTTGGACTAAATTTTATAGTCATTTGGGCATCTTCCTTTATGAATTCTGGAAACTTCGTTGTTAGACATGGAGCTGTTTGTCCAAGATTCATAACCTGAATTCATAAACTATTTTACTTTTGCAGAAATTTTGTATAAAGGCTACTGAAATATATGGATAACAATCTATAGCTTATATGACATTATAATATCATCTTGTTTTAAGTAATCTTAGCATATATTGGCGATATAATACCTGCAATAAATTGAAAAAACCCTTTTGTTAATAAATTATGTATGTTTCTTATTATGAGCCCCAATTTTCATTAAAATAATTCATTAAATTGCACTTCCATCGTCTTTAAAGTGGTTGATCTCACAACGTTTCAATAGCTGTGTATCTATATGTATCTGCTATGGAAGTCCAAAGAAACTTCGAGGAACGAGTTACATTGTCTACAAAATTCAGACTAATCTGCTATTATATTTTGTATACTTTTATTTATTTATTTTATTTATTTTTTTATGATTGTGGGAAACTTGCCGAAAATGATGATATTAAACACTTGAAATAATGATAAAATATTATAATATAAAAATATTGAATTTTTGTATCAGAACAGTAGACGAATTATTATTTAATTATATATGTTCGAAATCCTATATCAATATTGGAAGATGTTACAACAACCCAATTGTACTAACACGTTCTATCTTAGCTAAACTAAGAAGGAAACATTTATCTCGTAACAATAAATCGATTTATCTAATAGCCGCATGAAATGACAGCGCAAGTGGTAGACTTTAGATAGGTTTGAATCTGATTATAGTTCAACGGACATATTCTATTAATTATATAATTGTAGACGAACCAATATAACATATAAATAAATTTATATTATGCCTACTTATTTTCCTAAACATATTTTACGAACCAAATAATTTCAGATTATGGAAATTATTACCACAGCGCACTTATTTTAAAATAGCTTTAGGTAGAGAGGCTTCTAGAGTCACTTCTGCAAGAGGCAGAACATGACACCCTCCAAACCTTGCAGGTGTGAAACTACAGAAGTGTCAGTGACTTTACCAGTGCGGCTGAGTTGCTCATAGGTGGGAATCCAAAACTGTAAGCGAGGAGCTTCCTCTTCAGGGGAGGTCCGAACAGGACTCCTCTTGTATTATCTGGTAAACCTGCAAATAAGTTCTCTATAGGGACTCCAAATAACCGTCGCTGCTTAGGTGGAGTTGCCGAAAAACAAGGTGAAAAGGGGGAGCCGGAGAAATTCTGGTTAAAATCTATGAGTTGCGGTTTTATGGTACCCATGTCTCGGAATAGATGAGAACATACGATAGTTGTTCACGAACATAACACCAGGAAAACCGGGCAACCCTCCTAGGTAGATAGCCCTGGTAAGGGGTCGGGTCGTCGATTTGAACCACCTCGTGGGAACTTGGCCCCCAATATACGGGATTTCTTCGTAATTTTCCTGCAAACAAAAAATTTTAGGTAAAAGTAGGAAATGGGTAATTTTTCTAAATATTTTTGTTATTATATTTTAAATATTAATTTTAAAATTTGGAAAAAATATATTTGTATTCTTCATAATGAGCCCTTTAATTTGATATATTACATGATGCGTTAGAAATAATTTCAATTTTATATTTTCCATTTAATGCTGTAATTTTTCCCCTAAAATTAATATTAGGGGTTTCTCCTTATTTTTCCAGTAAAGTTCAGGTGAGGTCCTATATCACAATTTTTTTTCAAAATTTTACGGCTCATAGTTTGGGAGACAAGGTAGCGGGAATGGGTATTTTTTTATATTTTTGTTAATATTTTCAAAATAATTTATTTTAAAAATATGAAAAAAATTTATTTGTTTTCGCCATCATGAGCCTTTTCATTTGATATATTACAAGATGTGTTAGAAAAAATTTTAATTTTATATATTTCCTTTAATTCTGTAATTGGCCCCCAAAATTAACATTACAGGTTTCTCTTTATTTTTCCAGTAAAATTGAGGTGAGGCTCTACATCTCTAATTTTTTTCAAGATTTTACGGCTTATAGTTTCGGAGATAAGGTAGGTGCAATTCGTAAATTTTTTAATATTTTTGGTAATATCTTTAAAATAATCAATTATAAAATATGAAAAATATATTTGTTTTTGCTATATTTTATAATTTTAGTTTATATTTTCCATTTAATTCTGTAATTTGCCCCCAAAATTAATAGTAGAGGTTCGCCTTATTTTTATGGTAAAATTCAGGTGACTATATCTCTATTTTTTTTCAAAATTTTACATTTTATAGTTTCGTAGATAGGGGGGGGACGGTGGATTTTTTAAATTTTTCCCCCAGAAGTACCCTTAAAATCAAAATTTATTCATTTACCATATATACTCCTTATCGGGTCACCAAACCATACACTGATACCAAATTTCAACCTTTTCCGTCTAGTAGTTTGGAGAAAATTGCTGTGATGTGAAAGAGAGAGAAATCCGGATTGATCTTATAAGGGTATATTGTATATAAGGAACCCTAAAAACACTTAATTTTCACAAATTTATTGATATTGGCAGTTATTTCGCACAGTTAACTGCTTCGTGAGAATATAATTTTAAGAGGCGAGATGTAAAGACCGACATCTGGGATTTTCGGGGAAATTAGCACATAGAGTTTCCAAATATGGAGCCGTTCCCTGTTATTGCTGTTACCCCCAACCCCTAGGTTAGAATGTCACGATGAAATTTTCAGGTTAACTTCACCTGTCAGATGTATTGAATACCCTATTCGAGGTTTCATTCCCTTGTACGCAAGACAATATATATAATATATATTGTTTCTGGTTAGGGAACCTTCATTAGTTGCGCTTTCCACAATTGATTGAAGACAGATGTCGGTCTTCAAAGGATTTACGGGGAAACTAGCACATTTGCATTCTAACCTAGGAGGTGCGGGTAACAGCATTTACATCGAACGGCTCCAGAATCGGAACCTCTGTGTGCTAGTTTCCCCGAAAATCCTAGGTGTCGGTCTTTACATCTCGCATCTTCAAACTTAAAAAATTTATAAAATACATAAAGAAGTGTTCGAGAGGATATTCAATTGTGGGAAGCGCAACTGATGAAGGTTCCCTAACCAGAAACAATATATTATTATATATATATATATATTATATATATATATATATTGTATTGCCCGATTAAGACATATGAGGTCGCAAAATGTTCGTCTTGGAACAAACTTTCGAACGCCTTGTGGTACTTTTCAAAAATTCAAAATGGCGAAACTAATATGGCTGTTAAACGCTGGATAAAACTGAGTAAAGGACAAAAAAATACTAGAACTAACTAACTAGAAGCGAAAGCAGAAGGCCACGAGAATTATGCGAACCGACCTGAAGAGGGCAGATCTGACTATGCCGAAACGTCGTCATTTTACTATCGATCCGGCAGGGATCAGTTATCAACTACTTGGATGAATTCCCGGAAACCACCTAAAACATTTAGTGCCCGCGAAAACTTAAAAACAAATATATATATATATATATATATATATATATATTGTAATGGAATTAGAATAGCTATAAATCAAAATGAAATGCAAAGTATAAAACAGATTCAAAAAGTTGACTGTATATTAGAAGTATATTGCTCATGAAAATGTTGAATGCCTAACGATCAGTTACTTTATAAGGAAAAACACTAATAAAGTAATTATAATTGAAAATGTATGTTAATAGTTGAAAAGATTTAACTGAGATTCAAGTGTTATCGTATAAAAGGCTTAGCAAAACCATTAATCAATAAAAGCCAGCACAACTTTTGAATTTCAATCTCGGTAAGCATGCCATTCCAACATGCCAGCAAATATGAGAAATAAATTGTAATTAAAGCTCTCTGCAGATTGGAAAATGGAATATATGTGTAATATGTATTGTAATTAATATGATTTTAATAATAATTAAACTTTAAATACTCACAATTATTTATAAAAGGTAATTGAAAAACTTTGGTCAAACATCTTGTAACGAGTATGCACAATTTGTGATATAAATCCATAGGAATCATTGTAAATTGCCAGGAAAACATAAAAATCCATGCTAGAGATCTGAAACAAAATTAATTAGTAAAAGCACATGCAGTTACAACAGTACAAACTTAATTAGAAAGCAAAGCATCATATAGATAGATTTCAGAAATATTAAAATGTCAATATCTTTTAAAATTATGAACAAAAATAAAAGAAAATTCTTCCATGAACATTAGAGATGATTAGGAAAAGATTACTATAATTTAAATTACATTCAACAAAGAATTTGAGGTGAAGTTGTGTAAAGCATAACAAGAGTTTGAAAGGCTGATGACCTTGAAAAAAGAATGTCAATTTATAAACAAACAAAGCATTTAATTAAAATTTTACAAGAATAAAAAGTTCTTAAATAAGACAAGCTATCAGAAAAGTATCATATAATAAAGGAAAAAGAAAATTTTTATTTCTTATGGAAAAACACATGGGCTAAATAAATGAGTGACCGTAAAAATAACGCAACAAAACAATTGAAAAGAATCCATTTGAGTGACCGGGGAAGACAAACGCGATTTTCAGTCATTTGTTTAAGATTATTATAAAAGCTTACGTTTGGTTAGGCAGAGCTCTTTTTTACTTCCTGAATTTGAAGAAAATAAGTCAAAAAGCATGTATGTTTTCTTTGCAATGGCCTCGTTGTTATAAGTAGGGGTTAAGTTAGTTAAAAAGTGTGGTAATGTAAACTGTCGGAACTTTTACATTGAAATCAAAAGTGGCAGTGGATAAAGGTACACAAGCACCGAACAATTAGTGCGGAGTGTATATGTGACCAGCAAAAACGACAATTATGATGGAATTTTAAATAATAAATGGAGTATTACAACAAACATGGAAAATATTGAATTATTGTTTAGACAAATATGAAATGGGAAACAATAATAAAATTTAATTGTTATGAATTATAAATAAAACAAGATATTGAATATTGAATTATGGTAAATACATATGGAACGGAAACTAATAATAAAATTTAATTTTTACAAATAAATCAATAAAAGTTTGAATGGACAAGGAACAAATATGGAACTAATGGACTTGAATCAAGACAAGTATTTAAGGTTAGTGAAACAAAAGTTGGTTAAAATTTGTAAATAAAGAGTAATTTTAGGAGTAAAATAAATATAATGATATAAAAAAGAGAAATTTCTCAAAACATTTAGTAGTTAGAAAGGATTTTGTTTGATTATTATAAATTTGTTGTTTAAATGTGTTGATAATTTATCGTGTTGCTTAATAAAGTTTATTGTTGAAAATTGAGAGTAAAAAGTTGTCTAAAGTTATTTAAATGAGCATTTGAATACATAGAGTTTCATCTAAATTCTTTTTAAATGAACATAAAAGTTTCAATTTATCAAAATTAAAAGGAAAGAAGGAAAAGATTTTTAATATATAAAAAAAACTTAAAAAATTTATAAAATACATAATGAAGTGTTCGAGAGGATATTCAATTGTGGGAAGCGCAACTGATGAAGGTTCCCTAACCAGAAACAATATATTATATATATATATATATATATATATATATATAATATATATAATAATAATAATAATAATAATAAATACCGTGTGGTGGCCGGGTTAGAATAGCACCACGGTATCCACCGCCTGTCGTATGAGGCGACTAAAGGGCAGCTGTCCGCTGACCTACTACCTAGCTTTCCTTCCTTCTCCACAACCGCACGGGATGGTCTGGTTTAAATCATTTCATCTGGGAAGTGACAACCCCACGGGTCCGAGTTACCTGGGTCACCAGGGTCAATTGGTGACAACACCCATGAAAATGGAGCTAAGAAATAGATGCCTCGGAAAAGAGCCGCTGCCTGGGGATCGCCAGGGCATGTCTGGAGCCGGCGCTGGACATGACAGCATGCGGGACGTCGGTGGCAGGGTGCTGAGGAGGCGGGCCCCTGCCGTCCAAAGAGCTACAGCCCAAGAACCAGAAGAACCACAAGAACACTCACCAACACAGTCACAACAACAACGTGACCATCACCAACGGAGTCAAACGAGAACTCCACCCGCAGAAAGTGTTGCGCAGGATCAACAGCCAGCGCTCACTCAAGCGGGACTGAAAAGACAGCGCATGAAATGGACTGGCGCCATGAATGAATTTATAATGCGCACGTTTTACAGAATCACGAACCTTGGCCAGGACAAGGCTGGATATCGCCAAATACTCTATCAAGAGTTCTGTCGTGAGTACCCAGAGCTTCAAGTTACTGAACAGAGAGTCGCAGATCAATATCGTGTCATCTTGAGAAATGGCCTTATTTCGCCTGAACAACTGGACACAATAAAGAGCGAAGTGGAGCGCGAACTATTTGGTCAAAATACAATCGATCCAGAGCCGGAAAACCTTTGGCACAAAGAGCGGACGAGACTCAAGAACTACAGCAAGAACAGCCAACCAACGCTGACCTGCTTGAGAAGATCCAAGCAGGAATGGAAGGAGCTCTTAGAGAGTATAATGGAACAGATCCACTGACTAGACCAGCTCTTCCCAAACTAAGATCATCTAAGAAACTGGGTATCGTCTTGCAGGCTATGAACAAATTTATCTTGCCAACCTATGTTTTAGGTGCTAATACGTTAGAGTCGCTACACACAATCATCTACTGTGCTGCAACTGCCATCTGCAGAATAATTGGGGTCGCAGTAAGACCAAAGCAAGATCCTCCCCAATTTAGACAAACCCCTCGAATACCACCTTGGCAAAGAAGACTTGAAGGGAAATCAATTCTCTTCGGAAGACGTTGGAAGACTGACCGAGTACCAACGAGGAGTCAGGAACAACAGAATAGAAAGGCTTGTCAAGACTATCATGGACAATAACCGAATACACTCCCAGTGGGATGGAGAAAACATCACATCTCAGCAGTGTCTGGACAGTCTACGACAAAAGCTCTCCGTCTACACAAGTCGATTGAGAAGGTACAAAACCAGTACCAACGGAAACTAGACAACACACTCTTCCGACAATCAGAAAAAGGGTTTTATAGAAAAACTTAACAATAAGAATAATAATGAAGCCCCTAGTTACCCCAGTAAAACAGACATCGAGGAATTCTGGAAAACACAGCTTTCCACAACAATCTCCTATAACTCCGGAGCCAGCTGGATTAATGAGGAGGAGGCTGCATCTCAGAACTGTGAGGCCATGCAACACCAACCATTTACAACGGAAGATACATCCAACATAATGAAGAACCTCCATAACTGGAAAGCACCAGGACCAGATGGTGTACAAAATTACTGGATAAAGAAACTGTACGCAACCCACGAAACACTAACAGCCCTTATAAATGACGTAATTGCCCACCCACACAAGATGCCTAGTTTCCTAACGCATGGTGCTACATACCTCTTACCAAAGGACGACCTATGTGCACAGGACCCAGCAAAGTACCGACCAATCACTTGCCTTCCAACCTTATACAAACTCATAACATCATGCATTAATCATCGCATTTTCAAACATTGTGAACTGAACAACATAATTACTCAACAACAAAAGGGATGCGCGAAAAATTCAATGGGTTGCAAAGAACAACTGATAATTGATTCCGTTGTCTGCAATCAAGCCCACGCCAAACGACGTAATGTCTACATGGCATATGTGGACTACAAAAAGGCCTTTGATCAGTTCCACATGATTGGCTCATTAAGGTGCTGAAACTCTATAAAGTGAATAATTATATTATTAACTTTTTAGAACATGCCATGGCCACCTGGCAAACCAAAATCTCACTGAATGAAGCCAACTGTTCGATACAAACCGACTCTATCCCAATCAGAAGGGGTATATTCCAGGGAGACTCCTTAGCCCGCTGTGGTTCTGCCTTGCCATGAACCCTCTCTCAACACAAACTGAACTCAACTAATTTTGGGTTCAGTCTCAAACACAAAACAACGTACAAGCATTAAAGATAAACCATTTGTTATACATGGACGACTTAAAGTTGATGGCAGCTACAAACAAACAGCTGCATGATATGCTTAAAATAGTAGAAGGGTTCTCTAGTGACATCCATATGAAATTGGCCTAGACAAATGCCGAATTATGAATATAGTTAAAGGCAAAATACAGCAGGGACACTTCGAAATGGGAGATGGCACCTCAATTGAATCTATGGGGGAAGGTCAAACTTATAAATACCTTGGAATAAAGCAGGCTCAACGTATTGATCACATGACTATGAAAAAGGACCTAACAGCAGAGTTTTATAGAAGGGTAAGACGACTGTTGAAAACCAAACTAAACAGTAAAAATCTGTTTCAGGCTATTAACACCTATGCGTGTTCAGTGCTCAGTTACTCTTTCGGTATAGTTAATTGGTGCAAGACTGACATTGAACAATTACAACGAAAAGTTCGAGTTTTACTAACAAAAGCTCAAAATCACCATCCAAAGAGCTCTGTCGAACGTACACTTTGCCACGGTATGAAGGAGGAAGAGGATTGACAGATCTAAGTAAACTATTAGATCAACAAATTTCGATTTTGCGTAGTCATTTCCAGAAACTCGCAGAATTTTCTGATCTACATAGAGTCATGTGCCAGGTTGATGACTCAACACCACTGCGACTGACACAACAACATGTCCAATTACACCACCAGACCACAGATCAGAAACTGCTGAAATGGAAAGAGAAGCCCCTTCATGGAAGACATATAAATGACATCAACCAAGATTATGTCGACAGTGCAGCGTCGAACTACTGGTTGATCTCTGGTCATATGTTCCCTGAAACGGAAGGCTTTATATTGGCAATCCAAGATCAAGTAATTCCAACTAAGAACTACCTAAAGTACATCGTTAAAGACCCTTCATTAACAACGATAGATGCAGGTACGGTTGCCAAACATCTGAATCTATCCAGCATATCACAGGAGGTTGTCAAGCGTTCGCTGCAACTGAATACAAAGAACGACACGATGCTGTGGCAAAAATACTTCACCAGGAACTAGCACTGAAACATGAATTATCACAGTCGGTAAGATTACCATACTATAAATATAAACCAGAACCTGTTTTAGAAACAACTACAAGCTGTACTGGGACCGCACGATACTGACCGATCGGTCTGTTGCTCACAATAGACCAGATATAGTTTTGGTAGATAAAGTCTCTCGGAAAACAACTTTAATTGACATAGCAATTCCCAACAACAATAATATCAATATCAAGCAGGCTGAGAAAATAACCAAATATAGAGATTTGGAATTTCAAATAAAGACTCAGTGGAACATGAACAACACACGAACTGTACCAATTGTTATGTCAACAACAGGACTAGTCCCAAAACATCTATTAGACAATTTAAAATACCTCGGTCTGGACGAACATCTGTACAAACAAATGCAAAAAGCAGTCTTGTTAGGGACAGCCCGGACGGTCAGAAAATTCATGGGAAACTGCCGCCACGACTCCAACCACGGGCCTGAAAACCTGGCAAGGGCTCCCACAGAGCTAAACCCTTCTGATATCTAGGATATCTGGGGTTTAGTGAATTTTCCCCTAAAGGCACTCATAGAGTGCCTTAGAGGGAGTGTGATGCCATACATTGTATGGTCAAGTCGGATAATAATAATAATAACCTGCCTGATAACCTGGCAAGGGCTCCCACAGAGCTAAACCCTTTTGATATGTAGTATATCTGGGGTTTAGTGAATTTTCCCCTAAAGGCACACAGACTGTATGTGTGCCTTAGAGGGAGTGTGATGCCATACATTGTATGGTCAAGTCGGGATAATAATAATAATAATAATAAACTTTATTCCAGAAGACTACAAAAATATAGTATTGGAACGGTCAGGTGCATACCATACAGTTAACTACGTACTAATAAATGTAATTCCAACAATACCAACAGAGCACTAAAATTTTATAAAAAAAAACTAACTTAATTCAGGAATTTACAAACGAAAGTAATAACGATATCAGTAATATAATGATACCTATCTGCTAATCTGCTAATAGATGAGACAAAGTACTTATGATTATGAGTTCGACGAACTTAATATAAATGTAGTAATGAATTCAATAACTGCACATTCAATTACAAAACTTAAAAAATAATTACATTAAGTATGTTAAATTATATTTAATTGCTTTTGCTGAACAATAAATATTCCTCTACACTATAGAATGAATTTTCCAACAGAAATTTTAATAGGTTTTTCCTAAACACGCCAATGTTATCCATACTTTTTATTTGAGGGCTTAGACTGACTGCCATGTAGTTTGGCGAATTTTCATATGTAGAGGTTCTGTGCCTTGGAATGGATAACATGGACTGATGCCGTGTATTATGGTCATGATATTGAGCATTTGACGTGAATATTTTAATGTTTAGTTTTACATACATAAGTATTTCAAATATATATATGCATGGTACTGTTAACAATTTTAGAGATTTAAAAAAATTTCTACATGACTGATTACGCTTAATTCCTGCAATGTGACGTACGGCTTTCTTCTGCAAAACGAATATTCGGTTCACTGTGGGAGAACACCTCCAAAATATTATTCCATAGCGCAATCTAGAAACTAGATGTGAGTGATAGAAAGACAGAAGTGTGAACTTATCACATATAGGTTTTAGTCTATAAAGAATAAAACATAAGGAAGCGATTGTTTTGCAGAGATAGTCAATATGGATATTCCAACTTAGCCCACCATCAATATATACCCCTAAAAATTTAGTGAATGATACCTGAGATATAGATTTTCCCCCAACGCGAAGTAAATAACATAGATTGCTGCTATAATGCCTAGGAGTAAAATTAATAAACACTGTTTTCGAACTATTAAGAATCAATCTGTTCTTCGTGAACCATTCGTCAAAAGTATAAATGCTTTTTTGCATTTCGATTAATCCATGATTTAGATTCTTATTACAACACAAGTATGTGTTATCATCTGTCAACAACAGCAATTTCGGGGAGATCATTCACATATATTAAGAAAAGAAGAGGTCCCAGAATTGATCCCTGAGGAACTCCAAGAGATATATCCTTTTTTCAGAGTAAGTACCGTCGATGTATACTAGTTGTTTTCTGTTGGAAAGATAGGATCTAATCCAGTCATTTATTTTCCCTCGCATACCGATTCTGTCGAGCTTTCTCATGAGGATCTTATAGTTTATCAGATCGAAAGCTTTACTGAGATCCATGAAAAGGGCTATACATTTTTCCTCGTTATCTAAAGCTTTATACAATTTTTCTATCAATTGACAAATTCCTGATTGGGTGCTTTTATTTTTCCGAAAACCATGTTGACAGTTGCTCAAGATGTTATACTTATTTAAAAATGATATCATACTGTTATATATTGTTTTCTCTAGAACCTTTGACACTGCACTTAACAACGAGATTGGACGATAATTTTCCACACACTGATGGTCACCTTTTTTATATAAAGGTATTACCTTAGCTACTTTAAAAATCTCTGGAAAATAGGGATTCTGTATTGACAAGTTAATTAAGTGAGCTAGTGGTAAAGCAATATATTTTCCAACCGATTTAAGTATATTAGAAGAAATTTCATCAATTCCAGTTGAATTAGAAGGCTTTAAATCCATTATAATATTGAAGATACTTGATTGGCATGCTGGAAAGATGAACATCGACTTTTTTATAGAATTTGTCATGTAGTCTATATCTCCGTAGTTTTCCGACACAACATTGGTACTTTCACTTATTCTGTAAGATATTGCTGCAAAGTAGTTGTTGAAGTAGTCGCAAATTTCATTTGTATTTGTTACCAATTTTCCCCCAATCTCCAGAGAACCGATACCTTGATTTTTGGCCATTACTGACGAATTTATTATTTTCCACGCAGCCTTTGATTTATTGGCAGAGCGCGCAAGAAAATTGTCATTAAAAAGCCTCTTTGCAGCGGTGATAACTTGGCTATACACTTTTTTATACTTCTTATAGTATTCCTTGAGTTACCCATGCATTCGGTTGTTGAACTAATCTCACTTTCTTCATAGGGAATGCGACATCTATATAATATCGTAGAGTAGATATAAAAGCTGTAAATCCAGTTTCTACATCCTGACATTGTAAAATATCAGTCCATGTTTCATGACTTACTTTAGCTATAAATTGTTGGTAATTTATTTCGTTATATTGCCTTACCATTCTTACAGGCGGCCTACAAATATACGCACTTAGGAGACTTAGATATTGACCCGAGTGGTCAGATAAACCGTTAAAATTCACCTCTACATTGCCACGAAATTTATTTAATTCAAAGTTAGTACAAATATAATCTATAGCAGAGCCGTTTTTGCTAGAGTATCTTGTCGGTTCGTTAACGCAACAATAAAAACCACAGCTTTCTAAAATATCTACCAGAAGCAATTTTTCTAGTGAATTCGTCAGTAAATCTATATTAAAGTCTCCACACAAAATAGAGTTAACATTAGTGTTATTGTAGATTGGTGTTTCAAGGAATCTGTTAAATTGTTCAATAAAGAACTGAGAATCTACAGAAGGTGATCTGTAGATACAAAATATTTGAAATCTCAAATTGTCTCTTTTTACTTCAATTCCACATACCTCAAAAGTTTTTTCAATGCAAAATTTAGATATATTTTTAATTTCATAGACATTATTTACTAGATTCGTCCTGCAGAAAATCGCCACACCCCCATTTTTGTATTCACGCCGACAAAATCTACTGACTAATGTATATCCACTAAGTAATACATTATTTATTTCATCCTCCGAACACCAGTGTTCAGAAATGCACAGTATATCGGAGTTAATAATATCAGTAGATGCATTAATGACATCAATTTTATTTTTAATACACTGTATATTTTGATGAAATATGGTAAAATATCCCATTAAACGTAATTAACCTTTTGGCTTTCTATGTCTAGTCTCCTCCGATAGACTGAGCAATTTTTATAATCAAATATGTCATGACTTACATCTAAATTATTATTTAACTTACTATTTACTTCAATACAATTCCGACATCTACTTGCTTTGTTGCAGTCATTGTTAATATGTCCAGTTTCTCCACATCATAAGCACAAATCTTTAACTTCACAATTCTCCGCTTTGTGACCAAACCCACCACAGTTGTAGCATCTGAAGACTCGTACATAGTTGAATACTCGACAGTCCGATACCCATCCTATCCTTAGTTTCCCTTCCTTTAATATTAAAGCGTGTGCCACAGGATTACATTTAACTATAGCCATATATTTTTTTACCATTTTCTTAATAACAATCACTTCTAGTTCCACCTCATCATTTTTCAGAAAGGTATTCTGTTTTTTTAAACATTCCATTAGTTCTTCATTTCCGAGTTCTTCTTCAAAATCACAAATTTTAAGCATAGGGCTTCTTTTCTTTGGAATAGTTACTTCATATTGTTTGCCAAGAGTTTTCTCAGCCTCTTTTTGCAATTTTTTTATTTCATCTGTTGTTTGGCACTTTATTAGCAGTCCTCCATCTTTAACTTCTTTTACCTGGCTAATGCCTATTTCTAGAGTTCCTGGTTTAATGTTTTTCATTACTATCTCATTGGTTTTATTATAGTCCTGCTTAGCTTTTGGCTTTATTACCACAGCTTCACCTTTAACCACGGATGCAAAAGACTGTGTAGATGATGATTCAAGTTTTGCTGGTGCAAGCAGTTGTATTTTATTATTCAGGGTTTTCAGCTCTTTCATAAAATGGGTTTTTAGATGACTCAACTCACTACTGATTTGCTTTAGAATATCCAAGGACGGCAAGCACGTTTCGCAAAACCATCTTATACCCGAAAGCCTTTTTACAGCATTATAATCTTTGCTGCTAATATTAAGGCATTTCTGATGGAAATATTTGCTACATACTCCTTGGCATAGGATTCCACATTCGTCTTTAACTTCACTTTTACAAATACCGCATACTGAATTTCCACCCATATCGGGTCAAACAGCACAGTATTTAACGCCGTCCCTGCACACTTTGGTTTCAGGCGATTCGAAGGTCACTCAAAACACCGACCGAAAATAATGTAAATAATGAAATAAGAAATTCCGTATTTAGCCAAAATATATCAATATTTGATATATATTTATTTTACGTACAATGTCTACGAGATATCACTGTATTTAGAAAACATTTCCAGAAATTATTTTGTTGATAAATCGTAGAAGTATGCAATTAAACAACAGAGCAATATTATAACCGTTCACACCGACCGAACTTCGAGAAGAAAGACCAGCATGTTATGTCGGAGCTGGTAGGCATAATCGTTGATGTCCTGGGAAGGTTCTTCGGGGGATCCAAAAGCCAAATCGCAGGGTAATCACAGCTCTTTTCCGAATAGGACACTGGCTGGAGTCAGGCCTGTACTATTATGTACGACTGAGTGATATGCCAACAGGGATAGGGTAATATGCTCATCCCAATCACACTGGTTAGTGCCGACGACCTTGGATAGGTGTTCTTTCAAGGTCCTGTTGAATCTTTCCACCATTCCCTCTGACTCTGGGTGCCATGGTGTTATTCTCGTTTTCCTGATCCCCAACATCGTGCATACCTTCTGGAATACATTCGATTCGGAGTTACGCCCTTGGTCTGAATGTAGTTCCAACGAGACGCCAAACCTGCGGAATAGCTGTTCTACTAGCACCGTCGCTACCGTGGTTGCCTCTTGGTTGGGTATCACATATGCCTCAGGCCATTTGCTGAAGTAATCCATTGCGACCAGAATATATTTGTTCCCCCTCTCAGACTCGGGAAACGTATCGGCGACATCGATGGAAATTCTCTCAAATGGGACATACTCCATTAGCCTCTCGAATGTTGCAGGAGCATTACATAACCCAAAAGGTATAACCGTGAACTGAAACAGACCAACCTGCCAATATCCACTCTTTAGATCTAGTGTGGAGAACCAACGGAAGCCTGCTAGTGTGGTCAGAGTGTCATCAATTCGGGGTTGTGGATAGCTGTCTTTCTTGGTGACGTTATTCAGCTTTCTGTATTCCACGCAAAATCGGGTGGTTCCATCCTACTTTTTAACTAGCACGACGGGAGCGGACCATGGGCTGATGAATGGCTCAATAACTCCATTTTGTAACATGGACTCAATGTTTTCCTGTTGTTGCCCCAATGGTAGTCGCCTAGGTGGTATTCTAATGGTTTGAGCCTTCCCGGTATCTACTCGGTGCTGGATGATAATGGTGCGACCTGTGGTTCCATCTTGACTGTTAAAAATTTGCCAGTGCTTTGTGATAAATTGATTGGCTTTCTTCTGTTCCTCTGGTGTCAGGTGTGTCAAATGTCCTTCACCGATGTCTGGTACTCTTCTTCGCAATTGATTATGGTCTCGACTGACTCGAAACAAGATATCTTTTGACCATTGGCAATTCTGATGTCGTTCTTGGACAAATCCAGGACTCTAATTGGTATATCTCGTCCGGTTTTAACTATAGCCCGTCCAACTAAGTAGTCATGAGCTGAGTGTACAGGCTCCACTATTCCAAGGCAGCTTCCAGGATTTCTTTCTAGCTGCCCTTGAATAATCTGTTCCGTTCGACCAGAACCGTGCTGGCTGCGGATTTTGCTACAATTTTTATGGAGGTGGCTGAACTATTGACGGGCCGCGTCAATTCAAATTCCTCATTTAGGAACCAAGAACATCATATCTTGAGTCGAACATAAATCCATGCTGGCTGATTAGGTCCATACCCAGTATGAAATCGTCCTCAATATCCGCTACCAGAACGCTATGCCGGATTCTGTTGTCCCCTAGCTGTAGTACTATCTCTGCTTCACCCTGTATTTCGGATGCCCTCAAAACCCTGGACTTGGCAATGAACGCAGCGGCGCCGGTGTCGATGGTAACGGTAATTGTTCGGCCATTGATGGTGCCCCTGATTACTAGGCTGCTGCTATCTCGGTAAAATCCCCTGATGGTTAACGTTTTGGGGGCTGGTGGAGCGTTAGTCAGCATTCGCCCCCTTATGCTGACTGGCTGACGGTCCCTAAATATGTGACTGTTCTGTTGGTTACCCCTGGTGGGTGATCGTTAAGGTAGCCTGACTCTGCAGTCGCGTTGGAAGTGCCCTGTCCGTCCACAACGGTAACATGCTCTTTTGGTATCAGTTCTCTGTGACTGTGCTACCAACATACCAGCCAACAGTGCTTGAAATGGTGAATCTAGTTCTTCCTTGTTGAAGGAAGCCCTCGGCTTGAACATGTTCATGACGGTCTCTACTTCTAAAGCCCGAAGTAGAGCTTCATTACTCTTCTTGATGCCACTCAGTCCTACATTTCTGTGTACCTCCACATCTCTGATGCCGTTTATGAAACTCTGTGTGGCCAAATGGTTTTTCATTTCCTCTTGCAGGTCTGGGTAGGACAAGTGTACTAACCGTCTAATCTCTGCTTCGAATTATTGGAGGCTTTTTTCCACTGAGTTGGAGTTGGTAAACCTGGCTTAAGGATTGATTGTCTTATCTCTTGTCCAGAATGGCGATAATTTTGTCGAAATTGCCTTGTTCGTCGACTGGAATGCTTTGGAGGAGTTCTAAGGCTGGACCTCTTAAGGAAATTACTAGAGACGTAAATTTTTCTTAGTTATCCCATCGATTAGCTGTAGCCACGTCTTCAAATTGCCGTTTATACATGGGCCAAGATGAGCTGCCATCAAATGTGGGTGGTTTGCTAACGGAACCTTTGTTACTCATGGTGTTCTGGTATTTTCCTCGCTGTAAGTCCTGTTGCATTTTTTTGATTTTTTCTGTTTCTACCTTGTTTTGGATGGCACTGATTTTATCTTGTACTTCATTTACTTCACTTTGAACCTTATTTTTAATGGAACTGATTTCAAATTTTACCTGGCTCTGGATGGAATCGATGTCATCTACTTTGATTTCAAGAGTGTTCACATAACTTTTTAGGATCTTTATATCTTCGTTTATTTCTTTTATGTCCGATTCAACTATTTGCATTCTTTCATTAACTGTTTCATTAATTTGCCATACTATTTGCATTATTTGTTCAAATTGCAGTTGTATTTTTTCTTCTAATATTTTCGATTCGTTTTTTTTTTGTGGATTATTGAACTTGGTCTTGTTTCTCTTCAAATACTTTAAAATCATTTTGTCGTTTTTCTTCTAGTATTATAAGTTCATTTTGTCTTGATAATTCAAATTTCAAGAATAATCCCTCAATTAAATTTTGTTGTTCACTTTTCATCGTGGAAACAAGATTTTGTTGTTCGCTTTTCATCGCAGTGAAAAGATTTTCTAATTCTATTTTACGTTTTTCATCAAAAGATTTTACTAACCTTTGTTGAATTTCTTCTTGATGTTGTTTCTCCTTCTTGTCGCGTTTTTCCAGGACCTGAGATATTTTTTCGTCAAGTCCATCCGTAACCTGTTTGAATATTTTTTGGTAGTATCGTCCATTTTTTCTTTTTCCATACTACGCGTTGTGGCCATAAATCAATTTATGATTTTATCTTCACTTAATCCTTCACTTCTGACCACCAAATTGCAATAAACTCCGTGGATTCAAAGTCAATTAACTTGAAAAAAAAAACTAATATTCATTTCACTTTCTAGAACTTTTTCACACGTAAACATCAAATATTCTCAACAAATAATAATACGACATAAGCTCTTCGCCGCCTAACTAACTCCTGCGATGATGGGCCGCTCCTTTTAAAATCAGTGTCGAATTCTCTCGTACAATTTTACAGTTGTCTAGTTATTTCGAGATAAGTTTTTTTTTTCATGTTAACCTTCTATTGTTCTTTTTTCTACCCCAGCGATTGATGTCTCATCGGAATAAAACCAGGGAAGGACTGGAGATTTTTTTATAACAATATCAAGAACACAATCTACCGTTTTGAAGACAAAATATACGGATTCGTTGATATTGAGAAGCTTCCAGAAGAAAAAGTGAGAACTTAATTATCTAAATTTAGTAGATACCAAAATATTACCTTTGAATCTACCCACTATCAAGGGCAGTTCTGGTTAGTCCATAAAACCTCAGATTATACTAAAAACTCTCCTACATAGACAATTCTATACAATTTTTAAATTTCGAAAACTTGCGACTCAGTTGCATATAAAGTACAATGGAACTCTTCTCCGGGCTTTATTTTCAAACCAATAGTGAGAGCAGTTTCATTTGATCATGAGCACTGAGTGACGTCCACACAGAAGATAGTACAGTAATGCTACCAACCCAAAATATTTGTACTTTTTTCAGTAGAACAATTTCAAGGTAACATTTAAATGTAAGTTAAAATCTAATGTTAGGCTCAGCTAAACATAACAGAGTAAATGGAGAAAAGTAAACCTTAAAGCACTTAAATGTGTTCCAAAATAACATGTTAAAATATCTCTATAGAAAGTAACAGAATAGGGCTCGATAAACTAAATACATGTTATAAAATGCAGAGCATTTTCTTACCAATCGACTGCTAAGATAAATAAAGTTAGCACATATCTTTGCGTATTTCTAATATTTTAAATGCAAAAACCCTAGACTGGTGATGGTTAATTTGCACCTCCTGTCAATCAAAACATACCTTATATTTGGAACCCTGAAAGCAGATTGCATACTATCACAACATTTTTCTGTCATGATGGGAAGATATGTTGTGATTCTGTAAATTTGATACTCGGTTTGTGAAATTATAGTAACTTTCGAACAGAATACAGTGTATTACGTTTGACCTATCTTCAACTGCACTAATCTCAAAATATCGAGATTGTTAGGTAATTCAAACATATAGCCTAATTCTAACATAAACTTTATATTTCAGCATTTACGAATGTCGCTATATGAACTCCTACAGATTGTTTTCTTTAAGAGACTATCTGTTCAGTCCTGAACGTCCTATTAGTTCCTGTGCAGTGGACAGCACTACTTACACCCATAACATGTTATGGACTTAATATGTAGCGCCTAGTAGTCGTAGCGACAAAACATTCATTGGTGACAGAAGTAAGTATGTATAAAGTTTTCGAAGCTTTTTCAAAAAACATATTTCATTAGATCCGATGATTCCTGAACTGCATTGCATTTACTCTATCGAGAGGTCATATCTCGATCTACTTCTGTTTTTCTGCAGAAAGAACACCGGGAGCACAAATAGTTTTTGTATTTATTTATAAACAGTTACTTTACTTAACGTATATGTACATACGGTATATTTATAAGATTAGGAAGTATAAATAGATACTTTGTAATAACTTTAAATACTTCAATAAACAAATGTACAATTAGGACAGGTTACTTGAACACAGATAGTTAGTAGACCTATGGTAATTAAATAACATGAATTGGCTCAGTAAAATTATTTAACTGTCACTACAAACCAACTAACGCCAAATATCATTACCAGTATACAGCCCAGTTTCCCGCAATACCGTCAACGCCGCACTATGGGTCAAATCACGTTTTTTTTTAAGGGAAACCTAATATCTTGACGAAAAATAGAGATATCAAAACGAATTTTGTTTTAAATTGAACCTTGGGATATGTAGATTAACGGAAAATTATACAGGGGTGGAAATTAGGAGTGAAATGGTGCACATTTCAAAGATCGATTTTTTTTTGTCGAAAATATTCAAGATTTGTCTCAGTTGTAACTTTCGACATTTGGAATGATATTTCTTGATTTTCTTTTAAAATTTCTCCTCCAAAATGAATCCACAATTGTATTTACTGAAGACATGGAAACACTTATTCATTAACTCAAATTATATGCTACAAAGAGGAATAAAAAACAATTGTATGTGATAAAAAATACACTACATTTTGGGGGCGTGATTGTGAGCTCAAAATGCAGTATAAATAGTGGAACAAATTAGTATGTACAATAGTAATGGTTGCAGTAACGATAAAATGATCGTGTTTCCTAGATAAGGCCAATGTTTTATGGTAAACAAACATGATAAGAATACACAACATATACAGGCCATTATAGCATTGATAAGGCAATGGTGCGCCTGTGAATACATATTTTGAAAGACAACACGGATCCTCGAAGTTTCCTTGGACTTCCATCATCTTGAACTGGTTGATCTCACAACATTTCAATAGCCTTGAAGCTGCTATCATCATCAGATGAATGGGTCATTGGGTCTTATCCGGTCCAATCAGTCAGCTGGTAGAATGATGGCAGATTTGTCTTCCTTATGTGTTTTTATTATCACACCGTTATCACAAAGCATCACCAACATCTACATAGATTGGTTTGAAGAACATACACTGAAGAAGTACGAGATGGATCCTAAGCTATGGTTCAGGTATGTCCATGACACCTTCAATATTTGGCAACACGGAGAGAGAGAGAGAGAACTACGGACACTCCTGGCATCCTCATCATCAATAATCCATAGAGTCAAAAATATCTGCAGCACACCAGAAGTCCTTACAGAAGAACAAGTGAAACTTAAAGATAGCCTTTTGGTGAATCGAAATTCGGAAACCATCATTAACAAGACATTTTTGACCTGGACAAACTAGGCAGGAAGACGAAACCACTATAGCAACTCTACGATTACCGTATACTAAAGGCTTGTCGGAGAAACTTAGATGAATTGCACACAGACATGCATGATTAAAAGAACGAGGTCGGACGCTCCTGCAATACCAAATAACTGTATAAACAGCATATCTTGTGAATCTAGCAATCTTTACATCGGAGAGACAAAGCGACCACTGGACACCAAGGTTAATGAATACCGCATAGCTACTCAATTGGCGGAGCTAACAAGGTCCGGGCTAGCTATTCACGCATGGACCGAACACCATATCATCAGCTGGAACCAGGCCAAGGTAATTCACAAGGAAGAGCACGGGTATAAAAGAAAATTCATAGAGACAGTATATACAATCCGATCGAGAATATAATTAAGCCCAGCGTCCAAATTGAAAATATTTGGATATCCCTTCTACCGCTAAACACCAACAACCAACTGTCGACGACACTGATTAGTGCAGATAAGACCCAATGACCATGACCGGCGACGCATGACCGCTTAAGGGTATAAATACGACAGATAATCTGAATTTATATTATGGATTTACCAATGAGTAAAGCTACGCATTGTGACTTCCGGTCAAGATAGCGTGGCAACACACATATAATAATCAAAAATAAGTAAAAATATTTAAAAGTTTGTTTGTTACAAATTTTAGATTAGTTAACTCGGAAGTCCACAAAGGATGTCTCGCTCGTGTATAGCATATTGTTTTTGATAACCAACAGATACATGGTCAATAAGATCTAGTTTTTAAGAAAAAGAAGAGGGAAATCTACGCATTGTGGTTACATTACTGGGTTGAAATTCTATCAGGGAGTAAAATATTAAACATAAACATGATGATATAGTATTAGGTATTTCGGTAATTAATTTTGAACGACGATGACTTCATTCTCTAAATAGGAAAGCCTGTCCTCTAACAAAGATTTTGGCACTAAGTCTAAAGGAACTACGAATAACCGTTTGCTTATTATCATCGCCAGTGGTGAATATACCTATATATAAGAAATAGATGATAACTACTGAATTAATTAATTGATTATATATATATATATATATATATATATATATATATATATATATATATATGTAAGGAAGAGCCTCAAATTAGAAGTATTTGTAACAAATTTGTGGGTTTCCTCGATCAGAATAACTAGAATATAGGAGTTTAGCAAAATTTCAGTGAAATGATAGAACAGTTGTTTTCATAAAAAATAATGTTTTTGAAAAATACTAAGATCTTTTGAAAATAAAATATCAAGTAAAATTACCGCATTACAATTTCAGTAACTAACAATCGCTTTTGTTAGATCACTTAAAGTAAATAAAATTATAAATGAATATTGTGAAGTGCGAACAGGTGTTCAGCAAGAACAGTACTTGGTTCACTGTTATTCATTCTATATGTTAACTACTAACTAGTAAGCCTGATGCCAAAATAATATCAGTTGCTGATGACACAGCGCCTATATCTATAGAAAAAAGTTGGGCTGAAATAGAGATCAAGATGAATAACTCTCTTAAAGTTATAAGTAACTGGCTATCTTTAAATAAACTATCTTTAAATTTGGACAAATCTCTTTATATGACATTTGGAAATTGCAATAGTAGTGTTCCGGTAAACCTAAACATTTCAGTCAATGGGAAAAACCTGAATAGGGGGGAATCAGGTAAGTATTTGGAAATTATCTTTGATTACAGAATGAAAGGGATAAACATGTAAAATACATTCTTAGAATAACGGAGTATTTAGGATTTGTATTCCACAATCTCTTCAAGAGTATGAAAATTTGAAACATTGATGACGTTTTATTACGCATGTTTTCCTAGCATGAATAATTACGGAATCATTGCCTAAGGGTGAGCCTGCTCCAATTCTTTAAAACGTCTGCAAACCCACCAGAGGAAACTATCAAAAATTGTAAACAAGAATAAAACGAATTTACGTAACAATCCTTTAAACTTGGAGGAGCTCTTCTCACTTGAATCTTTGAAATGTCACTACAGTACACTGAAACAGAAATTCCTGAACAGAAACAGTATTACTAGGAACAAAAGCATACTTGTCCCGCATAGATCTAAAACAGTCAGTACCAAACGCAGTTTTATAAGGGCAGTAAATGTATACAATAGTCTTCCAACTAAAATCGTTAAGCAATGTAAATGCAATAAAAAATAAGTTGAATTAGTGGATAATTAATAAAGTTAATAATAGAATCAGATATGCAATTGACAAAAATGTCACCACTCTTATAGATAGATACTAAGTGTTTTAGATACTTCGTTTAAAATTTGTTTTCTTTATTTTTTTATTTTATGTAATTTTTCTTTTATTTTTGTTTTCTTAATGTTATAGGATACTTTTATATATTATTAGTTTTAGGTATTATGCCTAGCCACGGACAGGTAACTCCGATTAAACCTCCGTGGGGATTATGTAATAGTATGTTGATATTATTGTGTAATTCTGTTAGTTAAATAAATAAATAAATGAACTTTATGGTTTGATCTAATTTCTTTCTGTGTGATCGTGTCTAAATGAAAATCTAATTTTGTTATGAAAATTACAATGTACTATCATTCAATTTACCTACATATAAAAATTATAGTTTGGAAGGACCCGTAACAAAAACATTATATTGTCAGCAGAAAAAGGTACAGTTTCAGCTAAATATGTCAACAAGAGCAGGTTAAAATCGACTCTTATATTTGCTTACATACTTTACTAATTACATATCTGTGATTAAATTCTATAATTTTTAGAAATTAAATAACAATTTTCATTTATTTAAGATAAATTTTGTATTACGGGATCAGAAAAAAGCTTGTATAACTACTTTGCAAATGACCAAAATATAGAACATGCCCAATTTTTAATAGTACAGATGTTAAATATAATTTTAATCTTTGTATCATTTTTACTTTTCTCTTCCATATATAAACTATATTAGTTGGTTGATAAGTTACTGAAAATCATGGTACCCAAAAAAGACCAAAACTCATATTGTAACTACTGATTATTCCTAAATACTAATATTGTAGATTCAAGTTACTCATATTGATGATTTTTAATGTTTTCGATTCTCAGGCACGAAGACTTCTACAGAATTAGAATAAGAACAGGATGGACTTCATGTCTTTTCAAGAGGACTTAAGCTTCAGTAACTTGGTTGGTCACGTGTATTCTGGGGTAATTAACACATATTGAGGGATGTTATTGCTTGAGAATACACGTAGCTGACAAGTGGCAACGACTGCTGCTTCGCTGGATGACATAAAGTTTATTATATTAATTGTTATAAATATTTTAACAAACCGTAGACTTGACTGCAAATAAATTTCCAATAGCTTACTTTTCTGGTTAGTTATTACATTTTAAGAAAATAGAAGGATAAGTCTTTCAACTGTTAATTGTTAAAACCACAGTACTAGCTGCTCTTAAACGAATGTAGTTGGTTCAGTTAACAGCTTCTTGATAATTTTTCAAAACAATTTTCTTGAAAAGCAGTAAATTGAATTAGGAATGCCCAATTAAAATGTATAGTGTGGGCAAAAGACTTAATGACACAAAACGTTAATTGAGGATGTTCCGAAGCGCTCTCGAGAGAAGACGACAAACAAGGTTATGCTATAATTTAGCATAGGAATTAAAAATCAGCACTATCGTAATATCTTCAAAAATACCAACCCTTATTCATGAAAATATACCTATTCCTATACGAAGGTGTGTACTAAAACATGAGAGTGCATTCTGGCAATGCCGCGGATTTTCTTTCTAATTCTAATTGCCGCGAAACACCTAGTATCAATGCTAAAGAGCCGTTAAGTGTGCTTGAATTGTAAAAATTACCGAGACATAAAGGTATATATGAAAGGATGTACCGAGGGGAGGGAACAGGGGGGATTTGAAAAACCTGCCGTGAGCCATTAAAGCTTCCCATAAAATTGATGATTTGCCACCTCTTAGACCAAAACAAATCCTGATTTTCCCTCTCTCTAGGATTTTTTTTTGGATTTGCCCCCCTCTAGGACATTTTTTTTCTAATTTGCCCCTCCCTAAACCAAAAGCTGGGTGCGGCCCTGATAATATACGGTTTTTACATCAAGCCCCTGCGTATTGTTGAATTTGAGGAGAATATCTTCTAGTTTGTTAGAACACGACTATCAAAAAATAATGCATACTGATAGAATTTTTAAAGAAGAAATTGAAGAAAAGACACATGTGATTAAAACTATCATTATCGGCATGATTTTTTTTAAAATTTAATAAAGACTGGAGGTATATATTTGTAACAGTGGTTGCTTAAAGTCGTTGAATGTGTTATTAAACAAAATTTATTAACAACGATTTAATACTAGTTACTGCAATATTAAATCTATTGCGCAAATAGTTTAAAAGAAATTAGTTCATTAACTGATGTGCAGTGGTTAGCTGATCTTGCTTTCCTGGTTTATCTACTACTACGTATCTCTTTGATCTTCACGGAAAAATGCAAGGTAAAGATCAACTATACTCACAGTTGTATGAATATATTGAAGCTTTCACCAAGAAGCTCATATTATTGGAGAAATAGCTGGAACAAAAGTAGTTGATTCACTGGGAGACCTTATCTTCCAGAAAACAAGAGACGTTGGGCGAAGATTGATTGGAGATTCGCTGGCTTCAAATCACAAATGTCCAACGTGAAAATCTTCATTTGGTGTCCAAATTGAAAGCGCCACTTTAAACCTACAGATGATTAAAATACAAAGCAACTCTCTGCTGAAAACTGCATACCACTATTACCTTCCGAATGGACTGAATGAATTTTACAAAAAGTATATTAGCCTCAACCAATACCACAACCTTAGCAAATTGGGTATTCAACAAATTTCCTTATTTGGTAGCAAATATACTTGCGAACAGCTGTTTTTACAAATGAAACATAATTAATCAAAAAGAGGCCATCTTACAGGCATTCTGCGCATAGCCACTTCTAAAATATCAGCTGATATAGATGCGATGTGCAAGTAGAAAAGATGTCAGTCATCTCATTGAATTAGGGTAGGTAGGATCTAACCTAACCGTTAGTGTTATTTTATTTATATTATATTTTAATAACACCACAAAATTATCTTGGACCCTATGGCCTAAGACATTTATATTAAATGTGTAAAACCTGGATATTTTGTATTGTACTACTTTCATAGCAATAATGAAATAATTCACTTCAATACATGCAAACCATTTTATTACCGTTTCCAAAACAAATCTGTATTTATCATTCATTCTTGCTTTTGGAATATGAATCAATCACGGTAAATCAACCCTAAATTTTAACAGAAGATAGGTATTACCCTATATATTAGTTTGTGAAATAGCTTTTAAAGTTTTCCTAACATTTATGTTTTATTTTCGAACATCCTTAAGAACAGGCCGATAAAAAAGATAGGTTATAGAAGATTAATTCCCTACAAACACTCAATTTTAAGTAAAGCGATCCATTTATAAATTCCATGAAGTATGCATGAAATCTAAAACTATTACTCTTAGGAATGAAAACAGATTTTCACTATTTTCGTGAAGTTTTGTATACCAACTTATTATTATCTGTCACATATTTATAAATATATTGTGTCTCCTGCATTGCTTATTGATTTAACACAAGGAAAGTTTTTATTTATCTGCAGCAAATATTTCCCAACTTTTGTTATATTGGCATTTTGAATAAAATGAATATTACCAAAACTGATAATTGTCCCTTTTATCCGTCTCGGTAGTTGATATATCATCATTCATTAAATAACAGAAATCTTACTTTATTAGGGTTATAATTAAGTTTATATGTATATACCTCTTTATATTTATAGTTATTTCTACTAAAATTTTATGTGTTTAAATTTAAGCATAAAACTGGTCGGTAAGTATTGTCAGTAAAAGTACTCAAGGAAGATGAAGTATAATCAGAGCTAAGAATTCTGTTTAACGGTTTGCAGGAATATGTAAAGTTAGAAAAAAAAGTTGAAAATCAGACAAGGGGTGGCAAATGATTATTTTTATTATTGTTCCAAATATTGACAATAGCAATATTACTAAATGACTATTATAATGGTAGAAATTCAATTTTCTTGAAAAAAATGACAGTTACTTTTCTAATTTTCATACACTGTATGTATATGACTCTTGAGATCAGAAAGAGGCCACCATTCTTTAGTTTTTCAGAAGAATACTGAAAGCTTTCTGTAAAATTAAAATATTTTATCGTATCAATATATTTTTGGCGCCGCTGAATTCGAATGCAAGGTTCATTTAACTCAATTAAGTTAGGTTCAAGTCATTTTATTGTAAAAATGAGATAAAACTTCTGATGAAGAAACATGTTATGAATATTACTTGATTGAATAAACTCCATCTATTACAATTAAATTACCGTTTATTTTTCTACTACTTGCCAAATCGTTTGTAACCAGAAATATGTAACTAAGCAATAGCATAAATTCCCAGCACTAAACCACAGGTAAAACTTGAGTAAGATTTAATTGTTCATTTAACAATTGTTTTCTCGAATTCATATTAATTTCTTTAGATAAAGCCTTGGGTATCATGTCTGCTATATTTATGTTCAATCTTCAATAGTTTCTTCAAAACTAAATTCTTAATAAAATTTTCCTAGATTATATTTTTTTATGATTTAGTCATGTTTAATGAACCAGTATAATCAAAAAGTTATTCAACCTCACTTATTATTCCGAAGTTGGAACTTAGCTACCTACTCTGATTCTGCAGTCGATAACGCTGCAGAATATTTTTTTAGAGTGCCACGATATTGCATTTTCTCCTGCTAAAGCTATTGATTCGCTTATACTTTTCCTTTCGATTTTAACCAGCCGAGTCTGAATTTGAATATCATTTTTTCATAAAATTGTCAGTATTATTGTATAATAATACTAAATCTTTAATTCTTTTCAAATAATGAACTATCCTTCTTGGTGCAATCCAGCTCTGTTTTGTTTTGGTATGTCGAACATTCTACTTAAATAAGAAACAGAATGTATTAAATCTGGTCTTATAGAGTTAGCTAAATACATAAATAATGTATCAAATGGTTCATCAGTTAACTGAAAATTACCTCCATTGGAGTTCTTAATTTATGCACTCATTAATGTTGAATTTAGTCAAAATTATTACAATTAATTATTTTGGTTGTTGATAGTCTTGCTACAGGTGCATAATTTGTACTAAAATGTTTATAATCATTCACTTGAAAATAATTTTGTATCAATGGCATTTTTTCATTTGGTAAATATGTTTCAGACCACGTTTCTAATTTCTCCACGCATTCAATTATAATATTATATGCTTCGTTTCAATATGAATCTATGGATACCTCTCATTATATCACATGATATTTGTTTTCTGTTAGTAAACAGCATACTGATGATTAAATTCATTTTTGTTAATATTCCCCTTTTGTTCTTCATTTCCTGTCGAATTTATACTACTTTTTGAACTTCATAATTGTCTCATCAACATCTTCTTATGATGTTGATTCAGCGGTTATATCATTATAATCAATTACATTACATGCTTATTCTTCTTCTTCATATATCTGTAAAAACTTAGTTTTTTTCTAATCAAATCTTACATCTCTAGATATAGTTATATGCCCTTTCAGGGATCTCATAATGTATAACGATTTATTGAATAACCAATAATTTTCAATAACTTTTCTCGTGCTTCTAGTTTATTTGTTTAGTCCTGTTTTTGCAGGTAGTTTTCCTTGACTATCATTTGTTGGTGATCTATTGAACTTACATACTCAACAACGTATCCCTTCACCCTATAAATGTTTTGTTTTTACTTTATCAACTAAGGTACTCTTTATTCTTTCATAGGCTACATTTTGCTGTTGCGTATATGCTTGACCACACGTTTTTGGGGTCGGAGAAACAGAATCTGGGATCCATTTGAGCTCGACAGACACCATTGAAGACCCTTTTCTGGGGACTTGAAAAACTTTTTTGTAAATAGCTTGTTTGTTTTATTCAAAGTTTAATTTGCTCGTAAAGTTATTATTTTTAGAGAAAAATAGGTGACTCCGGCATTATAAACAGAATGTAAACGGTATGAGTGTAAATATTTTTTATTATATATTAAAACAAAAGTGGTACAAATTTCACACCATTTTTTGTGTCACAAAGAAACAATTTTACATTGAAAACAATTCTGGAACAGCAAATGTACCTTACCAAACATCTTTCTTGATAACCACAAACTAATTAGACTATATCAACATCGCTATAATTTATATATTCACTGTTCATTCCAATATATACGATGGTTATTGGCAGTCTTTGTAATGTTTGTTTTGTTTATATTCTAAAGGCTAGTTGCAGGATTAAAGTGTACAGTATATTATAATTTTTCTATTGAAACTAATAACTTTGGAGTTTATTTATTAGGTAAATACTCAGATTTGTGTAGCCAACAGATTTGAAATATATAAATCTTTTTTCATTACATTGTTTCTAGTTTTTTTTTTAAATAATATGTAAATGAATATCTTTTTTATATTTGTCTGAATTGACCTAATTTTAGAAGTTATTCGTCCAAGAATTTAAAGCAAACACAAAATCTATTTCTGAACTACCTATGTCAAAAAACTTATTTACCAAAACAAATCACATTCTCGACAAATCATTTCTAATTACTAAATAAAAATCAAAAATGTTTATTTTTTCTTAGCCGGCGTTATTTTTTTAGGCATTTATATACTGCCTGGATGCGATGTTGCGGCAGTGACAATAATTTATCTAAAATGTATTGTATATGTATTGGATTTTCTTGGTTATTGAGGCCTATGAACCTTAACGAAATAAGAGTGTTTTCTCTTGATTTGGTGTACACTATCTCCACCTAAAATACTATTTACACCCTGTATATACATGAAGTATCTTTCCCATGCAGATTTTGAAAAATGGCATGTTCCATGAGCATTTCTTAGGGACCCTGGCCTCAAAGTGAAAATGAAACTAGGGGGCATCAGAGTCTTACCTGCAAATTTCAGGTCAAACATATTTGGTGGTCCCGGAATATGACAGGTAGCTCAGGAAGTCCAGAATAACGAAATCCTACGAAAAATGAGGTTGTAGTCCATATAAGTAAGTTCTCAGCATTTCGTTTCCACACTGATATACTATTAAAAATATGTCCCAGAGGGAAATTGCAAATTTTCTAATTTGCAATTTAGTAGAGTATCAAGTTAAATTTCAAGAACATCGAAGTCGATTTAAATTAAGTTGAATAAACCAGCTAATTTATTGATGCAACAAAGTAGGAGAATAATATACTTGTTTTTCTCAGGCCTTATCCGTTTCGGAAGTGATCAATCATCTTATAACTCTATTGCCAGCACATCTGAACAGCTCATAACACCATTCCATTTGCGGGGAATTGCGATCCAGAAAACTTTCCTTAAACCGGACCTCTCTTTCTTACCTCTGTGCCTTGTATGGTGTTATGTATGAGCCGTTATTTATTTTTTGTTACTTAAAATTTGACTGAACTAATGAGTTTTTGTTTTTAGTTCCTCACATACAATGTAGGGAAACGCTTATAAAATCACTCCTGGATTCTCCGTGTTTCACATCACAGCAAATTTCTCGGAAACTACTCGACGGAAAAGTTTGAAATTTGGTGTCAGTGTAGAGTTTGGTGACCCGTTTAGGGTTACATATCGTAAATGAAGAAATTCTGAGTTTAGGGGTACTTCTGGGAAAACATTTACAAAAATCGAGCATCCCCCTTATCTCTTAAAAAGGAAATATACCACATTGTCCAAAGTTTACAGAACAATAGGATAAACTAATATTAATTTTTGGGGGAGGGGCAAATTATAGAATTAAATGAGAAACTAAAAGTTAAAAATGCCTCATATTTTTAAAATAATAATTTTAAAAGCTATTAACAAAAAAATACAAAAATCTACCCATTGCCGCCTGCTTTATCTCCAAATCTATAAGACCTGAAACTTTGAAAAAAATTATAGATATACCTGAAATTTACACGAACAATACGGAGAAACCCCTACTAATAATTATGTGGGCAAATTACAGAATTAAAAGAAACATATAAAATTAAAATTGTTTCAAACGTCATACATCAAATCAAAGTATATGAGGAATACTAACATATTTTTTTCATACGTTTAAAATAAACTGTATAAAAGATATTGGCAACAAATTATCTCCAAAACTATAATACCCAAAATTTTGAATAAAAAAAGAGAATTTGGGCCTGACTTAAACTTTACAAATAAAATAAGGCGAACACCCAAATATTAATTGGGGGGGGGGTAAATTATCAAATCAAACGGAAAATAAAAAACTAAACTTTGTTGTAATATATCAAATGAAAGGGGTCATTATGAGGAATACAAATAATTTTTTTTCATATTAAAAAATCATTAACAAAAGTATATAATAAATTGCACATTCCCCCCTTTATTTTCGACATTATAAGACCTAAAATTTTGAAAAACATTATTAAATAATTAATTAATTAAAATATTAATTTTGTGGGCAAATTACAGAATTTAATGGAAAATATAAAATTAAAATTGTTTCAAACGCATTATGAAATATACTAAATCAAAGCACTAATTATGAGGGATACAAACTTATTTTTTTCATTATTTTAAAATAATTGTTTAAAAGATATTGACAAAAATATTTAAAAAAATGTTCAATTAAAGTAGGATCTCCAAAACGTCAGAAACTATAAGGCCTACAATTTTGAAAAAATTTAGGGGTATATGGCCTCACTATAGATCTACAGAACTAATAATGACAAAACCCTAATATTAATTTGAGGATGAAATTAGAAATTTAAATGGAAAATAAAAATGAAACTTTTTTCAAAAGCACCATGTAATATACCAAAGAGCTCATTATGAGAAAAAGAATTTTTTTTTTCATATTTTTAAAATAATTTGTTTAAAATATATTAACAAAATTATAAAACATCGACTACCCCCCCTCTTATCTCAGAAACAATACAACCTACAATTTTGAATAAATATAGAAACATAGGGCTAAGAAAACCGTGGGAGCCAAATTACAGAATTAAATAAAAAAAATTCAAACGGATCATGTGATTTATCAAATGAATGGGCTCATTATGTGAAAACCAAGTACACGTGTTTCATATTTTTAAAACAATCTGTAAAAAAGTTATTTAAATATACACAACATTCCTATATCTGCGAACTACTGAGCCTCAACTTTAGAAAAAATTGAGAATATAAGGCCTCACTCAAAATTAAAAAAACAGTAAAACACAAATCATTATATTCATTTATTAACTTAAATGGAAAATAAAACTGCGTTTTTTTAAATGCCCCTGTAGCGTAATGTATCAAACGAAAGGAATCGGTATAAAAATACAAATATTTTTTTTAAATAATTTGTACAAAAGATTTAAGAATTTATTATTTAAAATTTGCAGTATTCTGCTCTACCTTCCAAACTTCTGACCGTAAAATTGAGACAAAACATTATATAGGGCTTCACTGAAAGTTTATTGGGAAAATAAAGCGAAAATCCTAATTTAATTTTGAAATTAGAAAATTAAATAAATTCTTTTATAACAATCAAGCACATCATGTACCAGATAAATTATGAAGGCTTGTTGCGAAAAGTAAAAGCATATATTAATAAAATTAGTTAAAAGAGATTAAATAAAATATAAGAAAATCCACTTATTTCCTTCTTGTATGAAGCTGGAATATTAGAACAGTATATATTTATTTGCCACATTGTATCAAAGGGTAGTCCGAAACCCTTAATATGCGAGTCCAACTCGCACTTGAAAAAAAAATTATTTAATTTTATAAAAGTTGTGATTGTTATTTGTTTTGTAGACAGTTAATGATGTCTTTAGGATTCTGCAAACTCATATCTTGAAGGTTCTATTTCGTTTCACCATTGCTTCCGAGATTTTCCAATTTGAGCATCATGCGGATGAAGCTGTTTACTATTTCGTCTAAAGTGAGATCTATGCTGGTTAACACAGGTTTCATTGTTGCAAAGTGTTTCGTGCTGTCTTTATGCGACATTTAAGTTTCACGCGACGGTCGCAAGTTACAGACGGAATATGTCCTAAATAAGTGAATATCAACCCTTTCAACGACTTCATTGCTGACAAGCAGTTCCACATGGCACTGTAGTTTTGCTCATTATCATATACTTTGTTTTTCTGGTATTCAGTTCTAGATCATATACACTGCTGATAATATTAAGAGAACTTACTAGTTCTTGAATGTCTCCAAACGACGGCTGTCAAAATTATCATCGCAATATTGAATGTGGTTTATGGTTTCGCTATTTATTTTTATTCCTCTTAGGATTCCATCTAATACTCTTCTAAACATGTTTTCAGAGTAAATGTTGAATAAAATGGGCGACAATACTCACCCCTGTATTAGTCCACCACAAATTTCTACCGTTTTCGAAAATTTTTAACCGACTTCCAAAAAGAAGGAGGCTATCAATTCGTCTACAACTTTTTTTTAATGTATGACGAGCCATTATTCAAAAACGGCTGGGGCAATTTTAATGATTTAAACTACATTATATTAAGAAACATTACAGAAAGGTCCCATATAATTGTCTATAATATGAGAATTACGGTTTTCTAGAAAATCAGAAAAAAAAAGAAAATAAGGGATATTAGATTTCAGCGATTTTTACTGAATCTTCACTGTTTTCTCTAAAACTACTCACGAAATTTGAATATTATAAATTGTATTATAAAAAGATATGTTCCAGCTTGATTCCGTACATTTTTCTGTAACGTAAAATATACCAAATTTCTGAATTTCGGAAAAATATATGCACAAAAACTGGAAACATCATGCTAAATGTCAAATTTTCATCATAAAGATCTAGTTTAAATGTCAAGATATGCCATGAAAGTATGTCGTACAAGGTGTTTGTAATGATTTTCATTTTGATGCTTTTGAAGACAGTTTATTTTAGAGACGAAGTTAGGTTACAGTCGCGTGAAATTGCAGAAAATATTCCCTTAGCTTATTAAAACGAAAATTAGTTATTCGATGTCTTCTGTGTGGAATACGGTTGAAGGTGTGTGCGTGCGGGCGTGCTTGTAATATTAGGTGGTATATAAGCAGTTGTATTCATAGGATGGTTGAAATATAAGTTGGAATTGAATTAGTTATACAGGGTGGTTCTAAAAATATTCTACTGTGTAGCACATAAGTAGTTGCGTATACAAGGTGGTTGAAATAAGAGTGAAGTAAAACTATAGTAATAAAAAGTGGATATTTGCGTTATAGAACGGAGAATAGTTACAGTTACACAAAAGGCTTTAAAAATTGTCAGAAGCAGTTTGAGTATACAGGGTGCTTGAATTATAAAGTGGACTATAATTAAAGTTATACAGGGCGGTTTAAGAAAGTTATATAGTCTGGAACATAAGTAGTTGCTTAGACAAGGTGTTTTAAATAAGGGTGTGGTAAAATTATTGCTATTGAGGGTGTATCAAAAATTTGTTATATAAGCATAAGCAGTTAGGATATAGGACGTAGGACGGGGTATAATTATAGATATGGGTTAAAGAAATCGTAGAAGCAGTTGCATATGTATGATTGAAATAAATGGTAGAGTAAATTTATAGTCATAAAATGTGGTTAAAAAGGTGAATTTTGTTATATAGGGTAGACCATGAGCAGTTGCATAAATGGAATACTAGACATTTGGGGCCAAGTAAAATCATTGGTATACAAGAATAATTTAAACAATAGAAAAATAGAAAGTCAATAGTGTGGAGAGGATTTATATTTATACAGGGTGGTTATAAAGATATCAGGACTGTTGCAATATTTTGTTGAATTGAACTATAGTTGTAAAGGGTGATTCAGAAAATAATAGGCCAATAAGTCATATAGGAGTGACCAGTACACTGAAGCACATAGAGTGTGGATGCAATATAATGTGAAATAGTTAAATTTATAGAAAGTTGTCCAAGTAATAAATCAAATAAAAAAGTTAAAATATATTAGGAAAATATAGACAAAAAATAAAAATTAGAGAGGGAGAAAGGCAGAGGGAGAAAAAGAGAGACAGAGAGAGAGCGAGAGAGAGATAAGAATACGCTAAAATTTTCAATTGAATTGTACCTTAATTAAATCAGATAAAAAAGAAGATATGTCTGAAAATAGTGATTCATTGCACACAGTTTCTAAACTATTTATTTATCTAACTGCACGATGCTTTCTGTGCCCAATAAAGATTGCTGATAATCCGCGTATCCTTGAAATATCCGCGTTCTAGTAATTCTATTAGTTTACCCTCTAAACTATGTCAAATATTTCATGTATTCTATCAAAGAAAAATAAAAATTGGCGAGTCTAATTTGTTACCAATATTTGTGACAGAAATGTGGTGCATTTGGTGTGGTTTTTAGCAAATAATAAACATAATAGTTTGAAAATTGATTTCGAGTTGCGACATGTACATTAATATAGCTGATATGAATTAATATCAAGGGCAAACATTTGAGTACCGACTTCAATTAACGGAAGTATTATATACAAGGTGGATGTTTTGTTTTTAATGTACGGATTTTTTTAAGGGGTTTTAACGTTTTGACAGATGAAATTTCTATAGTATTTAGTAGCCACTGATAACATAAATATATTCAGTAGAGAGCCCGTAAACTACCCATGAAATGCATATAACATTTTTAGACTCAAAAAACACGTCGTGGTGTGACGCAATTTGGGCTTAAAAAAATGGTGAATCTTCGTCCCGAATTCAATATTCGTATTGACGGTACGGGGGTGTTCCTTCGCGCCACTTTCGCAAGAAATTTAATTATAAAGAATAGCAAACAGTTGAAAAAATTAAACACCACACAATAAGCACGAATGTATCTACAGAGTATCTATGGCCAAAATAACTGCAAGTATTACTCTCACATTCACAGTTAGATTATTACCAGCAAAGTAATAATATGGGGAACAACAAATGCTTATTATGTACAAATTAATTACCTACCTATTTCTGAAATCGGTGCATATGAAATCAATGCAAAAGTTTTTATCTACTTGGCTCAAGTTTTTTTGTACATTTGTAGGTTTATCCTGTAGAAGGTTTGGTTTTGCCAATTATGTTTTTTGTGAATTTTTCTTCTCGGTTATTTTTTTTACCACAATAATCTATGCATTAGTATACAGCCACGTACTGAATAATTCTGTTTTTTTTTAGATAACGGTAAAGTAAGTGTGGACAAACAATCATTTAAAAAATACCATTTGACCATTCACATAAACTCTCACTCAAGGTGGACTATAGAGGAATTGTCGCAAAACTCATGTTCATCAACATTCCAACAGAACCTTTAATACTCTTGTTAGATATTGATATTGGTAAATCACGTATATAGACTACAAGTCGTAATTATAGGTTTAGGTGTCAACTACGGTCAATGTAAACATGTTTAACATAGCAATCAGTGGACATTGCTAAGAGGTACACGACATTGACATATTGTGACAGCCTAATTCAGCTTGTTAGGAAACTGATTTTCAGGCACAAAGTGTACATTAGCAAACAATAGTTTGTAATGGGTCAATTCTCTGAGTAGATATTATGTTTCTTCTCTATGAAACACGTAATACAATGCATCTGCCGACAATACATAATAGATGTTATCTGACTTGTTTGTGCTCTTGCACTGTATATTGTGTTTAGAAGTGGGGAAAAACAAATAACTTTTAACATGTATTTTCAGACTTTATATAGCCGGTCTTTGACTTATTCAGACTGCACTCTTCAAAGCATATGATTGTTATTAGGGTTCCGTATATACAATATACGGATACCCATATAATATCACTCCGGATTTCTGCCTCTGTCACATCACAGCAATTTTCTCCTAAACTACTGGATGGAAGAGATTGAAATTTGGTATCAATGTATCGTTTGGTGACCCGATCAGGAGTACATATCGTAAAAGAAAAAATTTTGATTATAGGGGTACTTCTGGGGTGAAAAACTAAAAAAAATCGACCGTTTCCCTCCCTGATCTCCGAGACTACTAAGCCTAAAATTTTCAAAAAAAGTAGCAAATATAGAACGTTTCCCGAACTTTACAAGAAAAATAAGGAGAAACCATTAATAGTTTTTTTTTGGGGGGGGAGCAAATTATAGAATTAAATAAAAATTTAAAAATAAAAAAAAATCAACGCATCATCTAATATATCAAATAAAAGGTCTCATTCTGAGGAACACAAATATATTTTTTTCATATTAAAAAAAATTATTTAAATAGATATTAACGAAAATATTCCAAAATTTACCCATTTCCCCCTACCCCCGCTTAACTTCTAAACTATGAAACGTAAAGTTTTGAAAAAAATTAGAGGAATAGGTTCTGACCTGAAGTTTACTGAAAAAATAAGGAGAAACCTCTACTTTTAATTTTGGGGGGCAAATTACAGAATTAAATGGAAAATATAAAAATAAAATTTTTCTAACACATCATGTTATATATCAAATGAAAGGGCTCATTATGACGAAAACAAATATATTTTTTTCATATTTTTAAAATAAATTAATTAAACGATATTAACAAAAATATAAAAAAATTACCCATTCCCCCCCCTTATCTCCGAAACCATATGCTGGAAAATTTTGAAAAAAATTGAGTTATAGCCCCTCACCTGAACTTTACTGGAAAAATAAGGAGAAACCCCTAATATTCATTTTGGGGGGCAAATTATAGAATTAAATGGAAAATAAATAATTATAATTGTTTCTAAGGGGTCATATAATATATCACATCACAGGGCTCATTATGACGAATACAAATATATTTTTTTAATTTTTTTAAAATGATTATTTTAAAATATATTAAAAAAATATTAAAAAAAATTGCCCATTCCCCCCGTTATTTCCCAAAATATAAAACTTGAATTTTTTTGTTTATAGAAAAAATATGAAAAAATCCCTAATTCTATTATTTGGCCCCCAAATAATAGAATTAAAACGAAAATAATTTATTAGAAAACCCCCATAGTAATTTTAGGGACAAATTATACAATTAAATGGAAAATAAAGATTTAAATTTCAAACGCATCATGTAATATATTAGATAAAAGGCTCATTATGTGAATTACAAATATATCATATTTTTAAATCATTTGTTTAAAAGATATTAACAAAAATATTAAACATCCACATCGACTTATCCCCACTTTAGAAACTACACTATTTAAATTTTGAAAAATATATTTTATTTGTATTTTTTAATAATTCCAATAACAAATTTAATAATTTCTAATTTAAAACTTGACCTATTTTGCCTTTTATCTTATAAAAGACTTCTCTGAAAATTTATTAGTAAAATAAAACCCTAATGTTAATTAATGGGTGCCAAATTAGAAAATTAAATACATATGTATTCTGATAAAAATCAAGCGAATCCTGAAGCAGATAAAATAAAAAGTCTATGTGTGGAAAATCAAAGCGTATATTTTTTTATAAATTTAAAACTCTTCCTTTAAAAGATATAAGGGTAAATATAAGAAAATGCACTCTTTCCCTGCTTGTCTGAAACTGGAATATCAGAATCTTGAAGGCGGTACGGAACCCTAGGTATGCGAAGGAAATCCAGATCAAGCTAAACTGGTCTGAAGGCATTATATTTAAGTACTCTATAACTAAACACTGAGCATGAATTAGGGCACCATATGTCACAGATTCGTTCGTATTTATAGTAAAATTGGAATTATAAATATTTTTGTCAATTTAAACTTTTAAGTAGTTCACAAGTTTACAAGTAGCATATTATAGTATGGTTGAAATATGTAGCAGAGTATAATTACAGCTACACTTTAAAAAAAAATTATTAAGGAATGTTATGATCTACGAGATAGATGAAATATAGGGTAGACGAGAATTGTAAGTATACAGGATGGTGAAAAAATGTTGCATATAGAAGATTGTTGAAACATAGCGTGGAGTAGAATAATAATTACTCACAGAGTGATACAGTATGGGTAAAAGTAGTTAGAAAAATTTTGTTATATATGGTAGAGAAGGAGCAATTGCATATATGGAGTCCCTGAAATATGGGGCGAAGTCAAGTTATTGTTACACAGTGTGATCCAAACAAGTTGCAAATGAAGGATGGTATAAATGAAGTGTGGAGAGAAATTATAATTTATACACTGCTTCAAAAAATATGAGGAAGAATGGTGAAATAGCGTAGCTCATAATCAGTTACATAGAGAGTATATTTGAAATAAAGAGAAAAACAGAGTTAAGTAGTTTAATATTTAAAAATTGTTACATAACCAGTTGCAATTTTAGTGAAAGTAATTGGAAATTGATGGATTTATATTTCTACAGGGTGGTACAAAAAATGTCTAAATGGGTGGTCAATAAGTAGTTGCACATACAAGGTGATTGAAATAGACTGTCGAGTAGAATTATAGTTAAAAAGCGCGGATAAAAATTGTTCGCAATTTTTTTTAACATAGAATATGAGCTGATGTGTTATGAAAACATTTTAAAAAAAGTTGGAATGTTATATTTAGTGGCCTTTAAGGAGATGCATATACAGTGTAGCTGAAATATTTTGTAGAATAAAATTATGGTTATACAGGATGGTCCAAAAACTCATAGAATAATAAGTTATAATGAGTGACTAATTGGCAGCAGTATATACAAGATAGTTTAAATATAGATGGAAGTAGATTTATAGCTATAGAAGGCAGTTCTTAAAAATATTGAATAAAAATGTTATATACTGTGTATATCAACAGTTGCGGTTTGGGTGAATTCTGTTGGGGATTGGTGAATTTAGTTACACAGAGTGGTACATAAAATATTATATTGGGTGGCCCATAAGTAGTCGTATATATAAAGTGGTTGGGATCGGGGTCTTAGTAGAATTATAGTTTCACAGGGTTGATTAAAAAACTGTTTAAAAAAAATTTTATATGTGGTAGACCATGAACAGCTGTATCCTACTATATCGAATACCTGAAATATGGGGCGAAGCAATATCATATTTATATATTGTGTTTAACAGAATGTTAGAAAATTTGCATATAAAGGCCGGTTAAAGTTATACTTTACAAAGTGGCTCAAAAATTATCAGAAATTATTATTATATAGCGTATAGGGTGGAATAGTATTATAGTTAGGTAATTAAAAATTGTTATATTAAGTGACAAACAAACAGCTGCATATACAGGATTCTTAGGGTGAAGCAGAGTTACAGTTATACAAGGTGTCTTCTAAATGTTATTTGTGGCATATTCTTGATTATTTTTATGTGTTCCAGAATCGAAACAAAAATCAGTATGTTCAAGGAAAAACCAAACGTTTCCAGATCTATTCTGACCTCCTTTTTAAAGACTTTAAACATGAATTGAAAATATTAAATGTAAAATGAAAGTTTGATATATGATATATATTATATATGATAAGTTAAATATCATATTTAACTTGACATAAGAAAAATTGTTTCTAAATATACAGTTAGTACAAAAAAATTCTACTATTACAGTTAAATAGCTTTAAGTTGGAACGACTTGAAAGAGTTGTCTTTATAATTTACAACTGGCGATTCTTTTATTTCAGTGATCCCATTAACGTCATAATCTGAATATACAAAGTGGTTCCAATAAATGTTGAATAAAATTGTTATATAATGGGGCCCATAAGCACTTGCAGTTTAGGTAATATGTATTCGGGATTAGTAGATTTATAGTTATGTTACTTGGTTCAACAAAGTTAGAAAAAATTGTTATATTGGATAGCCTATAGATTTCATAGGCTATTTGCAAAGAATTTTACATTACATACGCGGGTAAAACCGCTGGTAACGGCTAGTACTATTATAAAATTGTTTGTTTATTTTTTTGTTTGTTACCTTATCACGTAATAACTACTAAACTGTTTTTGCTGATTCTTTTTTATTGCAAAGCTTATAGTTTGACATAAAATCTTATATACATTTTATCTCCGAACATTACCAGAAACAGCTGATATTGTTAAAAATATAACACGTTCCGATTTTAAAAAAATTCAACTGATATATAAAGTGTAATTTTACAGGGTGTTCCATATAGAGAATAGGTAAAACTTAGAGCGGTGTAGAATTACAAGGATTTAAAAAATCTTGAAAAAAACGTATATTAGGTAGCCCGTAAGTAGCTGCATATATACAATGTGGTTGAAATAAGGGGGAAGTTATACCGGGCGGTTAAAAAAATGATATATTGACTGGACCATAAACAGTTGTATATACCAGATGGTTGAAAACGGGTGGAGTTGAATTACATTTATACAGCGTGGATAACTAAATGTTAAATTGTTAGGGTCATAAGTAGTGGATAAAAAAATATGTCATGTAAGCAGTTCAAATGAAAATGAACGAATATCTTGCTGACTGGCTTATGTTAAACAAACTGTCCTTAAATACGAAGAAAACCGTATGTATGACCTTTGGGAATTATTTGATAATGTCCCTGATATATTTAATATACAAATAAAAGGTACTAGAGTACTAGAGTACAAAATTGTAAATATTTAGGAATTATTTTCGATCAAAATAAATTCAAAATGGGAGCCAATATATTCAATACCTTATTAACAAAACCATGTTTGTTCTCATTTTTGCCAAATTATCTAGAGTAATAAACTGTGAAACTCTTAGAATGATATATTACGCCCTATTTAATAGCATAATTAATTATGGAAATTCCATATTCCATAAGGGGCCTGAGGAGGGGCCAACACGAACTTTAGAATATTGTTAGACCACATCCAAAACAGAATTTTAAAAGTAATAAATAATAACAAACTTGTACTTATGGCTTATCCACTAAATATAAAACAGCTCTTTTACTTTGAATTACTTATGTACCATTATAATAATCTAAAGGATAAATTTAAAAAATCGACAAGTTTAACCAGAAATAAAAACTTACAAATGCCTATAATTAAGAAAACCATAAGTAATAAAAGTAGCTTCATTGTAGCTATTAGACTTTTTAATAGCATGTCAAATGAGTTAAAAATCTTGAATAGCAACCACAACAAAAGAAAAATAAAAGAATGGATTTATAAAAACAAGTAAGGATACATTTGTGAAAGAAATTATGTTAGTATACTAAATTTGACTTTTATAATTTTGTTATTATTGTATTGTTTTATGTTTCTTAAATATTTTTACCACGCAACAGGATTGTTGTGCAGAATAAAGGGGTACTATTAAGTTTTGCATTAATTAGAATTGTATAAAAATTTAAAAAATAGCAATACTTGAATATAATTTAGTCTATAGTGTTTTAGTATAGTAGTTTATATGACTATATTTTTATGTTAGTATGTATGTTTAGTTTTAGGTAATTCTGTATAGGTCCTATGCACAGGTTTAACTACCTCTGTAGGATTTGCAATGAATATTGTGTTTGTAGTAAATTTTGAACTGGAATAAAGAATATTTGTAATTTCTTGAGCTATTATTATAGTTAGGAAATGGGTTTAAAAAAATGTTAGAAGCAGTTGTTTATACAAGGTTGTTGGAATTGATTGAGTGGAATTATTGTTTATAGAGTAGTTAAATATTGTTTTTTATCCACAAGTAGTTCACGAGTTCACAAGTAGCATATTTTAGGATAGTTGAAATATGTAGCAGACTATAATTACAGATATACAGGTGGGTTTAAAAAATATTATAAAGGAATGTTATGATTTACAAGCTGTTTCATATACTGGATAAATGAATTATAGGGTGGACTAGAATTCTAAGTATACAGTGTGGTGAAAAAATGTTATATTGGATGGCCCATAAGAAGTTGCATATACAAGGTTGTTGAAATATAGCATGGAGTAGAATAATAATCATCAGTGGTGGATACAAAAAGTCAAAAAAATTTTGTTATATAGGGTAGAGAATGAGCAGCTGCATATTTGGAGTACCGGAAATATGGGGCAAACTCAAGTTATCGTTACACAGGGAGATTGAAACAAACTTAGAAAAAGTTGCGAATGAAGGATGGTTTAAATGAAGTGTAAGGAGAAATTATATATTATACTGTGTTTAAAAAAATATGTGGAAAATTTGTGAAATAGCTTAGCTTATAATCAATTGCACAGATTGAATATTTGAAATATAGGGACTACAGTTAAGTACTTTAATATTTAAAAATTGTTACATAGGGTGTCCCATAAGCAGTTGCAGTTTAGGTGAAATTTATTGGGAATTGATGGATTTATATTTATACAGGGTGGTACAAAAATGTCAAACTGGGTGGCCGATAAGAAGTTGCACATACAAGGTGGTTGAAATAGAGGGTGGAGTAGAATTGTAATTAAACACTGTGGACAAAAAAAATCCATTTTTTTAAGATAGAACACAAGGTGTTGCATAAATGCAATATCTGAAACATCGGGCGAAGTAAAATTATAGTTATACAGTGTAATTAAAACATGTTAGAAAAGGTTGCATATAAGGGGTGGTTGACATATAAGATGAAGACAAATTATATTTTCCAGGATGGTTAAAAAATATCTCAAAATGGTTATTTAGCGTAGTCCATAAGCAGTTGCAGAGATAAGATAGTTGAAGTATAGAGTGCATCAGAGTTATAATTAAGTGTTTAAAAAATGTTATATTTGGTGGTCCCTAAGCAGATGCATATACAGCGTAGTTTAAATATTTTGTAGAATAAAATTATGGTTATACAGGATGGTTCAAAAAGTGTTAGAAAAGTAAGTTTAATGGGTGACTAATGGACAGCAGTATATACAAGATAATCTTAATACAGATGGAGGTGATAGCTATGAAAAGGCAGTTCTTAAAAATATTGAATAAAAATGTTATATAGGGAGGCCATCAACAGTTGCGGTTTGGGTAAAATATGTTGGGGAATGGTGAATTTAGTTTAACAGAGTGGTATACAAAAAATGTTATATTGGGTGGCCCATAAGCAATTGTACATATAACGGGGTTGGGCTCGGGGGCTTAATAGAATAATAGTATTACAGGGTGGATTAAAAAATGTTAAAAAAAAATTTGTTATATAAGGTAGATAATGAACAGTTGCATCCTATATGGAATACCTGAAATATGGACCGAAGCAAAATTACGTTTATATTGTTATAAACTCCGTGAGTTCAATTAATGAATTTTAAAAACTAATATTCGCTTCACTTTCTAGAAGTTTTTTTACAAGTAAAACGTAAAATATTTTCAACAGCTAATTCCATACAATAACATCGAAATCATAACAATAGATACGCTCAACTAACTAACTACTGAAATTAATATCGCCTTTTATAGCATACGCCGAATCTTCTGGTAGTCCTACCTTTGTTCGCACAGGGTCCAGATTGATAGTTCTTACTCATTTTGAAGACTCTAGAAATTGATGTTTTTATGTGCCAGGGACGGAGTGGATAAATTTTGTAACAATATAGTTTGTTTAACACAATGTTACCTGCAGCATTTACAGGATGGTTGCACTATAGGGTGAAGCCGATGGCACCTTTATAATAATTCTGCTTCATAATATATTTCAGCAACTTGATTTATGCTTATGGACCACCCATTATAACATTTGTTCGCCGTGGCTCTTTATATCGGAAGTCATTCCAACATAAAGGGCTAACCGGTTGAAATGTACCGCATTTGGTTTTCCTCTGGGTAGCTTCCTTATCCTGTTATCCTTGTCGACAACGTCGTTGATTCTCTTTATAACTTGGTAAGGCCCCTCCAAGATCTTTGTAGCTTGGGCGAATATCCACGACGACGTTGTGGGTTATACAACCAAACAAGATCATCAACTTGCAGTTCCCCGCTTTCAGTATTTTTTTAGCCAGACTTGATGATGGATGTCGTTCATCTTCTGACGTAACTGGCTGACATAGTGTTTACCTGCGGTCACTTCACCTGGGGGACATCCAAACTGCAAATCGCACGGCAGTCGTAACTCTGCGTCAATTTTATATCTTTGGTTTCACTTTAGACTTTATTTAAAACAGAAAATTCAAAAATTAACAACTTTAAGCTTGAAAAATAATTAATTGTAAATTGAATATACAAACTAACTAGACAAAATAAAATATTACAATGACGACCGTGAGATCGCTTCGCTCGTATTTATCACTTACAAAAAGCTGAAGTCAGCGAAAAGATGTTCACACGATGCTTTCCCACGTTAACTTCGAAGTACCAGGAAGCTATCAGCGTAATATCATACCGTTGCATCATACACGTGTATACAATTATCACCTAACATATAACTGAGTAGTAATTAATACAACAATAGAGCAGTATTACTTAGCATTTATAACATATAACATGTGCCAAATAAGCAAAGTCGATGCTGCAATTCTCACGGATGTTGGCTGTGCCGTAATCTGGCACTACACGTGTCGCTTAGTCATAGTTCATAGTATAAACTTATATAACATATATATATATATATATATATATATATATATATATATATATATAAGATATAATATATATATATATATATATATATATATCTTGTAAATCACTTTCGAGTTTTTAAAAAATAAAGTGATGATTGTAATAGTACATACGTTAATACTCCTGGCATGAGACTATTCTGGAGAAGCTGAGGACTAGTTAGCTGTAAGGTTGCGTTGTCCGGGTTCTCGCTGCCACAGTTGTTGTCTCGGTCTGGAAGTTCTTGTCCACAAGGATTTGGAAATCGACATAACTAGTGAGTGTACACTTGTTCTAGCTGTGTTAGACAATCCTTTTGACTGTGCCAGTTTTATACCTTGTAAATCACTTTTGAGTTTTTAAAAAATATATATTTTTTGAAATATAAAAATTAAAACTTTGAATAAAACATTAAATTGAAAATTAAAAATGTACTAACTAAATAGTACAAGTATACTAACGATAAATGACGACCGTGGGACCGCGTCGCTCTGATTTATAACATTAAGAAAGCTGACTAATCAAAAGAACGGTCAAGTCGATGCGTTCCCACGTTTACATAATGAAGCAGGAAACTGGTCAGCGAAATATGATACTTTGTATCATACACGTGCATGATATTACGCCTAACAGCTCCCCTTTACCACGAAAAGTTGATGCTGTAACATCAAATAAGCAAAAACAATACAAATATGGAAATAAAATAAAATTAAAGTGATCATAATGATTAAGTTTAAATAGGTTACATAAAATACGAAAAATATACAAAACACAAAAGTCAAATAAGAATAGAAATGTATAAAAAAAGTTCTCACTTCTATAAGTCTGGATGTTCAGGTTCATCTTCAATTTGGGGCCTCAGTTTTGGTATCAGCCTGGAGAACGGTTTTGTAAGGGTACTCAGACTCTCTGGATTGGAGTTGTCGTTTTTCGGAGGTCTCTTAACGTGCATTATGATTTTCAATGAGCTGTATACAACAACAATTGTTACAATGATAATTATTGTAGCATACGTGAACCAGGAAATGTTTTTATTAACAAAGGGTTGGTTGATGAGATCGTCGAGATCCCTTGAATACTGGTCCAGCTTGTAGTTGGCTATGGATACTTCTTCCATGTTTAAGTCGTCCAGCTTCAGGCGCTTAAGGTTCGGAATTGCAAGTTTCTCAGGATGAGAATTGCAACAATTGAATGGAATTAAAACTGGATGAGAATTGTCCAAAATGTTCATGAATTTTTGTGTTTCGGATTGGATTTTCTTAATCCCAACAAAAGCACTACAATCCGTTTGATAGAATTGTTCGATAGCACTAAAGTTTTAGCGTCAATTCCTGGAAAATTAACGGTCACATGTAAGGGTTCCGATATGATTACAATCCACTTATTTGTTTCAAGTTTTTGAACATTGTACCCTTCACTGAAAACGACGGCACTTTTACAAGTTTCGGGGACACTACGAATGTTTTTCAGGAGCTGCGCTTCACAAGGTGCATTTGAGTCTATGGGATACGCGTATAAATCGGAGCACAGTTTTCGGAGTGGAGTCAGCTGTTTGCACGCACTCAAGTCCTTGATTGGTATGTACATAAGAGAATCATCATTACGCGCCACATATTTTTGAGTAAAAGAAAGGATGTGATGAAAACCAGTTCTATCATCTAAAATCGGAATAGGGTATAAATATAAATATCTGAGTGAGTTTGAAAAGCCTGTAGTTCAGTTACTTCTAAATACTGTGCAACACTTAAAAATCTGACTGGTAACGGTAAATTATTTTTAACAAGGTTTTGAGAAATATCCTGTAGTGCGGCAATCAAATGATCCGGTGTAATAATTTTCAAACGAGCAAAAGTTATTGAATTTAAAATATCGTTAAGGTTATCTTCAAGAAACAAATAACTAGCCATTAGTTTTTCACAAATTTCAAGAAATTATTGTTTGGCTTGAATAGTGGCTATCCGGTCATTTAGTTTATGTATCGTGAGGTTGATTTCGTTAATGTCTTCGTTAAAGATTTTCTCGTCTATTTGAAGTTTTTGAATAGTTTCATTAAAGTTTTTAATAATAGTGGTTGTATCGCTCATTTGATTCTTTAAAAGATTTTCGACTTGTAGTTGTCCTTGGTTAAGTCTGTTTATGCTGCTAGTATAGAATTCGCCATCGGATGCGTCTAGGTTACCGGTTATTGGTTTAAAGATGGTTTGGGTCTTTTAATGACTAGAAATACTTCTGAAAATTTTGTTTTGATGGAGTCGGAGATTTGTGTTAAAAGGCTAATATGTGTTTGGACGTCCACACGAAATGCACCTGTATCGTGATATTTGAAGCCAGGCATAAGATCGACAGTTCGTTCTAAAGTATTGAGGATTCTGTTATTATTTTCAAATAGTCGATTAAGGGTTGTCAAGTTCCGGTGAACTAATAGAGTCCATTTATAATTTGATACAATTATTCAACTTTCGTCATGGTAGTAGATACCGAGAGTGTTGTTAATCGGTTTGACGTCGTACTGTGAAACTGCTGATCCGAGCAGCAGAAGAAACCTGAAAAGAAAATTAGTTTTCAGAATATAGTTTCATTCTGTCAAAGTTCACTTTCGTTCGTTGGTTAGTTCTTAGGTTTAGAAGTGTAGCAGAGTTATTGTGGATCTCAATAATTTGGAATGGGCCATTAAATTTATTCTAGAGTTTGTCTTTTATTTGTGACTCTTTAACGTATACCTTGTCACAGATTTTGTATTCAGGAGGGTTTTTCGAAACGTGTTGGTCAAATCTTGCCTTCGCTTTTTGTTTCTGTAAGTTGGTCTTTTCGAGTGTAATTTTGTAATAGTAAGAAATTCGGTTATTTAGGTCTGGTACGTATTTGCTAATTAGTTCTTTTTGATTATAAAGAGTCTCTGGGGGTCTGCTGTTGGTATGACCGAAAACGAGTTCGAACGGGGTAAAGCCATGGGTCTTATTGTTATAGGCAATAATAGCATACGGAAGTACGTTTAAGGGGTGTTCATCGGGGTTTTCAGCCTTGTGAATGCGAATCATTTCTAGTAGAGTAGAATGAAATCGTTCCACGGTGCCGTTTGTTTGTCGCACGCTAGAGTAGGTAAGTTTGATGTCATAAAGTTTGCATAGATCTTTTAGTATGGCATTGTCAAATTCTCTGCCATAGTTGCAGTGGATACGTAATGGTGTACCGAAATGTTGAAAGTACAACATAATAGTACTAACGACAGATTTGGCGGATTTATCTGCCAAACATAGGCTTGTGAGAATTTAGTCAGTTCGTCTCTTATCGTCAAAATGTGATTTCTATTAGGAATTTCTAAGATGTCGATGTTCATTCTTTCAAAGGTTTCTCATTTATGACGAGGGGATTATCTAAGTTTTTTCGACAAGTTTTGGTTTGTTGACAGCTTACGCAGTTCTTTATGATATTCTTAATCTCTTTAGTAAATCCCGGCCAGTTGAACCTTTCTTTGACACGGCGTATGGTTTCGTTGATGCCGCCGTGCAAGTTGTTTTTTCCGTTATGACATTGCTCGAGTATTAGTGGTATTTCGTCTTTTTTAGGAGTTTGTGTTATGTTTTGGCAAATCTTCCACTTAATGACTTTTTAAGAGAAAATAAAGGATAGCATTTCCAGAATTGGAAGATCAAGGTTGTTTTCTACACAATATGTTTTCGAGGGGGAGAGAACGAGATTTTTGAAAATAGATGCGAAAAGCACTTCAGTAACGATTTCTGGATCGTTTGGAAGCGGGACTATGAAGTATTGTCTCCTGCTAACAGTTTTGCTAGCGAATACGTTGATTTTAGATTTTAAATGTTTGAAAATCAGCGACTTCTTCGAAAATATCTTCGAATATGTCGTGATGGAATTCCTGAAGGTTGGATGATTGGGGAAAGATTAGGATATTTTTATTTGCCTTGTCTAGAAGTTGGCAATTAGAAAATTCGATTTTACTATAGTCAATTAAGGAAACAGTTCTGTAACGTTCAACAAAAGTTTTGAATTCTTGGGATATCGTTTCGGTAGTTATTTCGTTTTGTTCGGGTTCAGAGGTATTGTCATCTACTTCGTCATTTAGGGGAAAGATTTTGTGGGGTGTTAGTTTAGTTTTGGCCTGGAATAATAGGCATTCATCAAGGTGGTTGATTTTAATGCGTGATAAGGCGTTGGCGTTTTTGTTAATTTTACCTGGTTTGTAAATGATCTGATAGTCATATTCTTCGAGTTTAAGTCTCCATCGGGCTAATCGACTTCCGGGGTCTTTTATCGAGAACAGCCACGTCAACGGGCGGTGATCGGTAAAAAGTTGGAACTTTCGGCCATAGATTATCGGTCTCCAGTGCTTCACTGCCCAAACAATAGCCAACAGTTCTCTCTCAATAGTCGAATACCTTGTCTCGGCTTGACAAAGTGTCCTGGAAGCATATCCAATGGGTAACCCTTTACCTATTGGCCCCTGGGATAGTACAGCGCCGATTGCAAAAGCACTGGCGTCAGTCGTTAGTATGAATGGTTCCTCGAAATTCGGATAGATCAGTATTGGTGTCGAAGTTAAAGCACGTTTGAGTTCGTTAAAGGACGTGACGCATTCAGCGTTGAAATTAAATTCGATATTCTCGTGAAGTTTGGAATAAACCTCCGATAATAACCAGCAAGTCCCAAAAATGACTTAATATCTTTGGGGTTTTGCGGTTGAGGAAAGTTTAAGATGCAGTCGACTTTCGACAGGTTGGGTTTTACACCGTTTTTAGTTATTAAGTGTCCCAAATAAGCGACCTCCTTGGGTAGAAACTCGCTTTTGTCAGGCTGTATTTTGAGGTTTGCCTTCCTAAGTCTTTTAAAAACGTCAGTTAGTCTTGCTAAGTGTTCGTGAATGGTGGGCGAATAAACGATTATATCGTCCATGTACACCAAACATCTTTCGTTCTGGATTCCTATCAGAATATTGTCCATCACCCTTTGGAATGTTGAAGGGGCATTTTTCAACCCGAAAGGCATGCGAACAAATTCAAAATGAACTTTCTCTACAGAGAAAGCGGTTTTTTGAATGTCCTTGGTCTAACAGATCGGATATGTTGGGTAACGGATATTTGTCGTTTATTGTCAGTTCGTTAAGTTTGAGGGACGAATGATGCCCTGTTCTAACATTTTCGAAACTTGGTTACGGACTTCCTCTTTGTGAATTTGGGGATAGCGGTACGATTTAGTGTATATGGGTTTGGCGTTGTTTGTGTCGATGGAATGTTTAATTTCATTCGTGAAACTAAAATGGTCACCTTCTAAGTAGAAAATGTCGGAAAAGTCAAGACAAAGTTGTTGTATTAGTTCGGCCTCAACCTGAAATTCAGGTTGGGGTTGAAGTCGTCGAGTAAACTCATTGTTTCGAACTGGGTTTGAAGATTGCAGATCTGTGTATCGGGTGGTTTATCCACTGTAAGTACCTCTTGAAAATTTCGGTCTTCGGGTAATTCAGAAGGGAATTCAGGGTAATTGCTTTCAAAAGTTTCAGGATAGTCATTTTGAAAGTATTCGAAATCTGTATTTTGGGGGTCTGAATAAGAACAATCGTCTTGGTAGTATGAATGTGTATCAGGGTCATCGTTTGTGAAATTGTTCAAATGGTTGTAGAACTCATCTTGGTTGAAGTGGTGGGTTCTTTGTTGTTGGTTTCTGTAAAAATTGGAATTTGGTCGAGATTGATTAGGACTTTGATATTGTCCACTGGGGAAAGGTCGGTTTTGTTGTGCGGGATACCTATTGGGATCAGTATTGGGGCTAGTTTGATTAACCGATTGATAAGGAGGAATCGGTTTAAATTGTTGCGGGTTGTTATTGTTAAAGTTTTGGTGTGGTTGTTGGTTTGGTTGTTGTTGTCGTTGTCGTGTTAGACATTCGTTATACAAATGTCTGGTGCGTTTGCAAAACGAACACTGTTTTACAAACGTTTGAGGAGGTCGTCTTTGTCCTTGATGTTGTTGAGGGTTCCGTACATTTGAGAATTTTTGATTTTCCAAGTGACAAAGTTGGAGTTCTCTTTTTATTCGGGAAACTGCGGTAATTATATCGGGAGGGTTACTAGCGCGAATAATTTGGCCTATTTTTGGTTCAAGTCCGGTCAAAAGACTATTTAGAGCCATGGAATCTATAAGACAAATTTGCGCGTCTTTTTCGTTGGTTGTTAGATTCTGTTTGTTAACAGCCGCGTGCATTTTTGCCTCGTGACTTTGTAGTCTCGCTGAGTAAGTGAGTGGGGATTCAGTTGGTAGTTGTCGCATTCTTTGTAAATCCTGAATTAAAGCGGACAAGTCGCGTGAGTCGCCGAAATGGTTTTCTAACAGTGTTTTTATTTCATCCCAAGTCGACGCATTCATTGAATTAACAAGCTCGGCTGCACGGCCTCTTAGGTTGTTTTTAATGTGCAAAACTAAAAGAGTTATTTGATTTGCGACAGCCATATTTTGTGCGGTCGAACAGGAGCTGATGAAAGTATTTAAGAAAATTGGATTGCCGTCGTATTCAGGGATTCAGGGAATTTTCGCAAGTTTGTAAGGTTCTGCCGTACGTTAGCGTGTTTCAACCATATTTAGAAATATTATGAACTAGTTTATATAAACAAATATATCAAATTAAATATTAAAATTTGTAAATTTGTTACAGCAATTAATAAACAGATCAATATAAATGTAATAAAATGAAGGTAAAGGTAAATGCAATAAAGTAAATGAGGTATGTTTGCAGTATTAGAAACAATTAAAATGATATCCAACACAAAAGCACAGAAGGCCTCTATGTGTTTAAGTATATGTTTCAAGAATTGTTTTTAAAATAATAGAGATGAATGTGGGTGAATATTAAATGATAGAACTGTATATTCAAGATACATTAAATCGTATCGAATAAATAAATAAAATAATAAAAATCAATAACGTGATGATTGTAATAGTACATACGTTAATACTACTGGCATGAGACTATTCTGGAGAAGCTGAGGACTAGTTAGCTGTAAGGTTGCGTTGTCCGGGTTCTCGCTGCCACAGTTGTTGTCTCGGTCTGGAAGTTCTTGTCCACAAGGATTTGGAAATCGACATAACTAGTGAGTGTACACGTGTTCTAGCTGTGTTGGACAATCCTTTTGACTGTGCCAATTTTATACCTTGTAAATCACTTTTGAGTTTTTAAAAAATATATATTTTTTGAAATATAAAAATTAAAACTTGGAATAAAACATTAAATTGAAAATTAAAAATGTACTAACTAAATGGTACAAGTATACTAACGATAAATGACGACCGTGGGACCGCGTCGCTCTGATTTATAACATTAAGAAAGCTGACTAATCAAAAGAACGGTCAAGTCGATGCGTTCCCACGTTTACATAATGAAGCAGGAAACTGGTCAGCGAAATATGATACTTTGTATCATACACGTGCATGATATTTACGCCTAACATATATATATATATATATATATATATATATATATATATATATATCATGGAAAACTTAAAGAATTTGGAAACACCCATAGTCTTACTTCAAGACTTTATAGCTATCAAAAACGAAATCAAAAACATCCAAACCAATTCGACACATTGGCAACGTCCAGATAAAATGTTACGTATCCCAACTCATAACTCGCACATAATGAACAAATGCGTAGTAAAATATGGCAAAATCACTCCATCCACAAATAGCCAAACGGAAAAATATCCACATGGAAGAATATAGGGCCAGCAGAATAAATGTTCCCATAGCAATATAATTACGGCCCAATCCACAAATATGCGACCGTTCCAACAAAATAAGTCCTACTGTTAAAGTTAACTCTTCAGTAAAATATTAGGCCTTTCCTTAAATCCTAAAATAGTACATTGCTTCATGAAAATTTCACTTAAAAATGGCTACACACTCACTTTCTAACAAAGGGTTATAACTGTAATTCTCTTCCAATCGGTTCATTTTAAAACTCTCAAACGAATACTACTATATTTAACGACTAATATTTCAGTTTAGTCTGCACCGAAACGCAACAGAAAACACTCACATAGATGGTAATTTTTCAATAAGCGGTTTGACGTTCAATTCTCAACGATAGGTCAAATACCGAAGGACCTCGATAGGAATCCTTTTATGAAATCAATTACAAGGACAGTACTGGCTTCTATTTTTACATGCCACAATTTCTTCTATATTATCACGTAGTCTCTAGATAGACACAGGTACTATAAAGGCGGTAGAAACCATAAATTTGTAGAAGTTAGATCTTATTACAATTATTATGGTTTTGTTTATCGATGTATTAGTAAAGAATCATTGTTTATGCAATAAACAAAACTGCAAGAATAATAATAGAACTTTCAAGTATTTTATATCGTTCAGAACAAATAGCATTTGATATATCTACAGAAGAGTTGCTTTTAATTAGCAATTTATGTATGTCTTCACAGTAGGCAAAATCGTTTAAAATGATAAAAGGGGATAAACTGATAGTTCGACGTTCTCTATTAAATAATTTAAATTTAATATTAAAAGCTGTTCATCCAGTCTTCTATTTAATGTTCATCGCAAGTTCATTATAATCATTATCTCTATTTTTCACAATTCCGGTTTGACAACCGGATATCGTCTGAAGAATGCCATGTTTACGAGTTTGGTCTTTGAAATTATTGTTGGTAATAGCGAGCCTCATATATATTATTTAACCGGTTTTTGTTAATTACTGTGATATTCTTGGGGTCTACTTATTCGTTGTACATTTTTTAAATTATTTCCTTGGTATATTTAGCTTTTCTTCTGTTTGTGGTAGTTAAGTCCAGAGAATATCAAATGGTTGAAGTATCCTTCACATTCATATCGGCAGGAGAATTATTGATCTCTAATTCCCAAGATCCTGTTTTCTACTCTATTTGTGGTTCTGAGGAGTTAGAAAAAATAGATCTCTTGTCGCAATTTCCATTTTTCAATTATCTTCGGATAGAATAATGCTTTCGTGATTATTTGTAAATTAAAGGGTACAAACTATTTTAATCCAAATTATGAATATGAATATGATCTTCGTATTGTAATTATTTTTATTTTCACACTCGGTTCAGTTCAGTTCTTGGATTATTTAAAAACATAGTTCCACTCACTCTAATTAATTTCCACTACTTTAACACTAATTTATATTCACAGAATATTTACAATTTATTTTGACTTAACAATGCGACCGTCGAATTCAGAATGGATCCATCGCTAGCTGTCCGTATTTATATATTTCTCTCGGAATTCTTCTGGCAAGCGAACGAACCATCGGGAAACTTCTTTCATGTGTTCTGCAAACTTTAAAGGAATTCCCAGTAACAGCAGCGGTCGGCCTGTTGAGAGACAAACCATTTCGGATTCCCAGAAGTATCGGAAGAATGTCCTTACCACGAATTGGATAATGGCCGATTGCACCAGCAATCGGATAAATTCTCGTAACATTGGCCCCTCCTTAAGACCATTTCGTCCCGAAATGTCCCAGAATTCTTCCTGGTGTGAGGATATTTGCAGGACTCTCCATTTCGACAACGGGATATTTGGTGGAAGTAACAGTCAACGGTCTTCGAATCTGGGCTGCGAATATTGAGACAGCATACCAGGATGTCGATGCTACTGAATCGGAAGATTGTTTCCATCATACTTCTCACCACCCTCCAATTCAGTCCATCCAACCCACAAGCTATCTTTGAGCCCGCCAACTTCATCAGGTTCTTCTCCATCATCACAGTTCTCAATTCTCTAATATTTTCTCTTCAAGAATTTCTGAATTGTTTTGTACTATGATTTTGAAATTTTCTTCTAGGGATTTAGAATTTTCTGCTAATTTATTTTCTAACGCCTCATTCAAGCTGTTCATGCCCATTACTTGCTGCATAAACCGTACATTTCCGGCACCAGTCCTTGACATCTGCTTGGCAGGTTACCCAATAGAAGCGTTCTCTTAACTTCCCCAGGGTTTTCGTCACTCCGGTTGCACCGTCATGTAGTTCTCGCAAAACCTCTGGTCTCCTATTTTTGGGGACTACAATCTGTTTTCTGTCCTTGTCCTCTGGAGTTTCCAGCATGCCCTTCAGAAGTCCATTGTCCAGGATGTGGGAGTTCCACTGAGCCCAGTATGACTTTATATTTGGTGAGTATCGGGAAATCTCCTGCCACGTAGGTTTGCGGTCTTCTTCCTTCCATCGGATGACCTCTTTTAGGTCTGGATCGAATTTTTGGTCTATCTGGATCTCCTCAAGTTGCCAATGGTCATCCACGGCGGTAGTTATACACAGAATAGCCCTTTTTTCTTCAGCTCGCTGACAAAGTTTACAATCATCAGGGCATGGTCTCCTCGATAAGGCATCAGCATTCTTATGGCGTGTTCCTGTGCAATGTTCAGTCTCGAAGTCGAATTCTTGCATGCGCTCAATCCATCTGGCTGTTTGTCCTTCGGAATTTTTAAACTTCAGGAGCCACTTCAGTGCTGCGTGATCAGTCCTCAGGAGGAATCTTTTACCATAGAGGTACTTGTAGAAATGTTCTACCCCGTTTCCACAACCAAGAATTCCCTGCGAGTAACGCAGTCCGTTCCTTACTCTCCTGTCCTCCTGGATCTGCGAAAACACAGCACCAATTCCGACATTGCTTGCGTCGGTATACAATACAAAGTTTTCATCTGGCAAAGGATAACTTAAAATGGGGGCACTTGTCAATGCTCTTTTCAACGTCTCGAATGATCGCTGACATTCCTCGTCCCACTGGTTTTGCACTTTCCCCTCTGTGAGTCTAGTGAGTTGCTTGGCTATTTTGGCAAATCCCGCTATATACCGACGATAGAACGTGCATAATCCCAGGAAACTTCTTAGCTGGTGGATGTCTTTTGGTATTGGCCACTCTTGGAAAACTTCGATCTTCTGAAGAAACCACATGTCCAAGATATTTCACCTCTTCTTGGAACAGCTGACGCTTCTTCGGGCTTAACTTTAGTCCGGAACATCGAAGTCGCCGAAATACCTCCTTCAGGTTCCTCACGTGGCCTTCAAACGATTTCCAACCAAGATAATGTCGTCAAGATACACCAGGCACGTTTTCCATGAAAGCCCTTTCAACACTGTTTCCATCAATATTTCAAACGTCGCTGAAGCATTACATAACCAAAACGGCATCACCGTGAATTTGTAGATCCAGAGCCGATGGTAAAAGCAGTCTATTCTCGGTCTTCTTTAGCAAGTTCCACCTGCCAATAACCGCTCTTTAAATCCAGGATGGAAAACATCTTCGATTCAGCCAGCGTATCTAGGGTATCGTCTATTCTTGGAAGGGGATAGCTGTCTTTCTTTGTAGCGTGGTTTAATTGCCGATAGTCCACGCAAAATCAGGTCGAACCAACTGAAGAAGCCCAAGGGCTATTGGATGGAGTTCAATTACACCAGGAATCCGCCATCTCGCGGACTATCCTGTCCGCTTCTTCTCTTTTAGCTAGGGGTAGTCTTTTAGCCGACTGTCGAATAGGTTGAGCGTCCCCGGTATTAATTTTATGTCTCACCAGATCAGTTCGTCCTCTTTTGCCGTTCCCTACATCGAAGATATCCTGGTGGTTTCTAACGATGTCCCTCAATTTGACTTTTTGGTTTGGTTTCAAATTCTTAGATGATTCGGTGATGAGTTTTTCCAGTTCCTCAGATAGTTTACCTGATGTTATTTCTGCATGCTGTGTGCTCCCGACTACAGAGGAAACTGTTGAAAAATGGCCCAAAGTTTCTTTAGAACAACCGGGTAATGATTCAGGTTCATTACTATTACTGGCACAATCTCCTTGGCACGAAACAGAGTCTTCCCCAGTGCGACACCCATGCCTACATTTCCGTTGTTAAGCTTTAGCTTTCCCATCTAGGCAAGCATCTCCAATGATTACAGCTCTTTCCGGAATATTTACATCCTCTGCCAAGATTGCTCGAAGTATTATGTCGTCTTTCCCATGAAGCACCACTTCTTCGTCATTCACTCGCAGAATTCCATCTTTAAAGTTTAACTGGAATCCCTTGGAGCTCATGGCATCCATTCCGATGATGAATTGATCTTCAATGTCCGGCACTAGTGCCCGATGTTTGAAAGTTGGACTTCCAAGACCATTTCAACCTCTATTTCACCATGGACATTCGCTGCCTCTCTTATTGCTGTTCACAGTTGCCATTTTGTTGGTTTTATCATTCTCTAAACATCATTCTAAAACGTTATTGGGCCTTATAACTGTTTTTGTCGCACCTGTATCCAGCAGCATTACACATTGCTTCTTATTAATAAAGACACTGTTAACGTGGTTGCGTAGCGAAGCGACAGGCGTTAATAAGTGGGGGTTGTTAGCTACAGGTCGACGATGGCCCCTTCACATCGACCCTCTTTAGTTTTCCGACGAGGAAGTAGGCCTCCGTTGCTCTCCTTGCATCAACTCCGAATGTGTCCTACCTTACCACACTTCCAACATCTCAGTGGTCTTTTTTCGGTAAGTACTTCCTCTACTATCTTTCTTACAGAAGCTTTATCAGTTCCGCCATCTTCTGATCCTCCGTCCATGATTCGGACTCTGGCATGACCTCTGCAGGTATTTTTCGCAGCCTCGAATTCTAGCGCTCGAGCAAGTGCATCCACTAATTGAGTCGGTCGAGCTAGTGTTAAAGCTTTTCTGGCTTCGTTGTCCCGCAGTCCATCCAAAAACGCTTGTACTGCTAACCTTTCTGTCACATTTTCCGGTGTGGCAGGATAGGCAAGGCGAACCAGACGGGCAATATCAGCTTCAAACTCTTGAAGGAATTCATTCGATTTTTGGAAGGCGATTGTTTAGTTAGGAGTGATAAACGTGCTCCATATGAATTTGTCCATACCTCAGTTCTAAATGCTTGAACAGTTGTTCGTAGTCTTCTTGCTCAGAGGCATTCAAGGTTTGCAAAATATCTGTAGCATCCCCTCTTAAGGCGAGGGTTAGTGTGCTATTGCCTTCTCCTCTGCCGACCATCCGTTTAACTTCGCTGCAGCCTCGAATTGGCGCCTGTAATTAGCCCATGACGATTTTCCATCAAATTGGGGGGTTTCATTTAGTGTCTTGTCCCCTCGAGACCAATTTTCAAATCCACTACTTCTGGACTGTTTCTGCCTTCGGTTTTTGATTGTGTTTCTCCCCTTGGTTTGTGACCACCCGTTCTTTTATTTTGCTAATCTCACCCTCCATTATCTGTCTGAGCTCTTCTATCCTCGTTTCATTTTTGACTGACTCTTCGACTATTGTTTGCTTTAGCTCCTTCATCTGAGACTCGAGTCTTGAAAACAACTCCAAATATCATGCAATATACAAAACATTATTTATATGCAGGGAATACTGGCTTATCATATTGCAGTTAAGTCTTTCTCTCAGAATTTCTTAATAGACATTTGCAATTTCAAAAAATTATCTGCTGCAGGAAAAATCTGAGGAGAGAAAACCGAACAGCTAAAATAAAAAAAAATTAAATCCCCTTACTTTGACTTTGAAATGCTATCCAATCCTTATTTCGAGACCTGTAGAAGTATGCTAAATGGAATGAAATGGATAGTCATTAGTTAGAAAAACTAAATTCTTAATGAAGAAAGAAAAAAATAAAAAAGAGGACGGCAGATATCAAAGCAAATCAAAGGTAAATATCAAATTTATTTGACATAAAGTTAAGCAGTAACATAACAGTAACATAGCTAATACACACACCATCATTGATGACTTCTATAATCTTAGAATTAAAACACAAGAAATTTGGCCAAAGATTTTGCAGAGATTCCTTGCTCCTAGAACATCTGCGGTAAGACATTTTATAAACCACAACCTGTAATCCGGACAATTTTTCGGGATGGCTCTAATACATTTGGAATCAATCAAAAACTATATACTTTTTATACCGAACCCACTCGACAATGATTTCAGATTTGCTTAGCATTAAAGAACTGATAATTACATTTATTAAAAAACTATAGAGGGTATAATATTTAAGTTGAATATGAAATCCTTGAAATTTGTTAAATTAGTCCCAGTGAAAACTATGGAAGGTACAGCTGAAAAGGATAAACTTATATGGGGTTTAAACCCAAAAAGTGTGCTGCTGAAAGCATTAACTAACAAGTTACTAGAACTGCGCAGATGTAGAAAAAGGCTAGGAGTAAATGGCTAAATATAAAATAATATTAATGTTAAGCCACAATTTTTGTCTTATTTTCAACCAAGGATAAGTAAAATATATGTATTGTTACATATCTATGAGGTATTGTATCTAATACCTGTTGGGTCGCTGTTGAAAATGCAATATCTTGCTACATCATCGCCACCCTAATTTAATGCATTTTGACCGACACTATTTCATACACATAGTGTATGCTGCTTAACTTTAGTGAAAATAGGGAAAACAAAGAAATACACATAAAAGAGTGCGAACGAATTCTTAGTTCAAAGCTGTAACTATAACAGTCAAATGTATTTGCCAACAAATTAAGCTAAAATCATAGCTAATACACACAATGATAGCAGATGCGCTAGCTCAGCGATTGAACCGTACACATCAAAAGTGAGCCAGCTATTGCCTGAAAACCCGAATTTTGTTCGATACGTTTGGATTTTGTACTGGAATGAATGCAAGCGAATGCAATTAAAAACAAATAGTATAACATATAAACATATATAAACTAATTAATATATCCGAACAGGTCCAAGAACTGCTTGTAAGAGAAACTGCTAGACTGTATGAAGACTCAACGGTTGACAACATCAGCCTTGGCGAGATTTATTTCTCATACATCTGTAAGTAAGACAACCCGAAATCTGTTCGGATTTTCGGAAATGCACTGTTACACTTTGGTTCCGTTACAAATATACACAACAAAAATAATAAAAAAAAGAAAACATATATGTACTTTGTAATTTGTGAAATTAGCCTGAGTGAGAACAACGAAAATTATTTAATGTCTAATTCAAATATTCAAATTAATAATAATGTAAATGTTTTAGCTCTTCTTCGGTCTCAATCTATTCAACTGTGCTGTTGCGGGTTTCACTTGTCAACAGATTACAACATAATAGAATGTTGTCAAAAGCAACTTAGAAATGTTGTATCGACGATATTTCATACATTTGTCAAACGAACCATTGTTACACTTACAATTCCGCAGTTCAAACTCAATGGAGAATATGCCGTAATCTCCTAATCCTTCCTATCAAAATATGTCATCAATTTCTATAACGACGAGAGATCAAAGTATTGAACAGAACCTCATATAAACATTCTTTTATATGATATCTACTGAGAGAAGGTTGTAATTGGCCAACGTTCTTGTTATTCCCCATCGTTGTATAGAATTTTCTCTCGCTACGAAAAATCGTTTGCTCTAATGCGCCTTTTATTGGTGCCTTTTTCGACATCGATGTTATCGTATGTTACCGTTCCTAATTGGGTATCAGAAAAATTTGCAGAAAAAGTATGCTCGTTGCTTCGAATACTAGAATCGGAGAAAAGACTATTCTGCAGCAGTGTGATTGTTTACTTCAATGTGACATCTAAACATTTTCAAGTTCTTGTTGAAATCTTTTCAAGAAAATGTCTTCACAAGATTTTCGAATTCGAGAATGAAATAACATAATATAGGTTAATGAAAATGGTGTTGTTAACTAACCTTTAGTTTTTAATTGATACATGTTGGTCTATAGCAAATTCAATAATTTTTTTTTACACATGTTCTTCTGATTTATATTTTCAGGATCTTTTTATCCTTATTTCATTCAAATTAAAACATATCCATCTCGCATTCATGATTTATTGAATAATGTACTTTACAAATGTACCACCTGTACATATTTTATATATTTGCATGACCTCACTTTCATTTCTAAATCATTATGACATAAACACTACTTCACAATAGCTAAAATGAAATGCAAATTTTGCATCGACGTAACTATATGAATATGATTCAAATTCAGAACCGTATTAAAAGTTCTTGTGAACCAAATATAAAATTGCTCTGCAGCCCTAATAAAACGTGAGCTACCTTCTAAATTATTTCGACGACAATATTGTTACCAGGTCTACCAGGAACTCGTGCAACTTTGACAACAGAAAACCTTATATCTTTTCGGATTGTGAGCAAATTTCGTATTGTTGTTTTAGAGAAAAAAATTAACAATCAACACACCTAGACATAAATGAATATTCACTCAGTTGATCTTATAGAAAGTTTTAACTAATCCATGTAGGCACTTTAAACATTTTCTTGTAACATTGACAATAATTCATATAAGGTTACAGTTTAAATAAAGCCGATAATGCATTAAAACTAATTTTTTTAGTGCTAATAAAAACTACAAACATACATTTTTATATCCCCACTTATGCCCAAACACTTACTTGTTTATTCGTATTTGCTATACATAATATTTCTTTAGGATCAGTCGCACCATCCTAAGCGTCCCTCCATCTTCGAACAGTACGTTTAACGCGTGACTCACTCTGATACTACAAGCAACAGCCCCATCCCATCGATACTGGCAAAGCATAATCTATTTTTAACCGAGTTCAAAAGGAGGAGGTTGTCGATTCGTCTGTATTTAAGTTTTTTGTATGTTTGTTCAGCGATTACTCGCAAACGGCTCGAGGAATTTCGACCGCTTATACTGGGTCTTGTTCCGGAGGATCGCGAGGTGGTCCCATATTTTTTTCATTAACATAGCTTGCAGCGTTTCCTGGATCCTGTTCCGAAGGATCGCCAAGTGATCACATATTTTTTTCATTAACATAGCTTGTACTGATGTGTAAACACAAAGTTTTGTACCCTAATACCATTGCACTCGATACACGTTTCAACAGCGAAGCTGTCGTCATCATGGAGTAAACTAAAACAACAAATATTTTGGTTTACTCCATGATGAGTGCAAATATAAAAGATTGGTTTTAGGATACAAAACTTTGTGTTTATACACCTGTAACACAACAAAGTTCCACAGTTTTTCCATAGCTTGTACCGTTTCTTAGAAAATGGGGAAAAAACTTTTTTTACCGATTTTTCATTCTTTGGTGGAGTCGCCGGTATTAAAAATATGGAAAAGTTTAATTCGGAACATGTAATAAATTGAAAGGAAATTGGATTAGTTCCGGGATATCCCGAGGTACTCCCACGTTTTTTTTCAATTACATACCTTGTACCGTTTCTTAGAAAATCCGGAGAAAAAATTTAACTACTTTTTCATACAATAAAATTTGGTGAAGTCGCTGGTATTAAAAATATGGATTTAGAGAAAAAGTTATTCTTCATAACAATATTTGCATGGTCGGAAATCATTACATGTCACTTTTCCAACTCTATACGAGATTTGTCAGCAAATATGAATTTTGCTTAAAAGTAAACTACCTTCATTTTTCATAATATATAAAATTCTTATCAACCAGGGGTAATAAGAATTATAAAATGCGTCTAATTATGCCACATCACTAAAAATTGTATAATAGATCTTCATGTCACTTTTCCAAATTGTGTATTAGGTTTGATAAAGAATATAAAGTTTGTGAAAGTTAAGTAATTTATTTTTTAATAATAACTCAAATTATTATAAGACAAGTTAATTAGAATTGAAAACCACGTCTATTATGCTATGTCAATTAAAATATTAATTAGGATATACCATAAGATTCCGAAATTAAATGAATGTCAGTGTAATTAACAGACGTAACGAATGATGATGCTCATATCGTCTAAAATATGGTGGATCCACCTAAGTTAGAATCATATACAAAATTTTCTTAATACATATACCATATCTAGAAAACAAGATATTCTATTCAGCAGTAAACGAGGTAGGTCAAGCTAATGAAAGTAAAATAACTTATTTTAGACAATATCGAAAAACTTTATTTGATTTGCAAACTGCATCAAAATAAGCCATTCCATCACTAAAAAATGTAAAATAAATTAAAAAAAAAACAAAAACCGAATAAACCGGCTTCAAAAAATTTTAACCAAATAGCATGAAATATTTTTTTGCTACAACTAAATAGTTTTTCTAAAGGTGGTGCCAATTTGAACAGCGAAGTTGTGAAGTACAACTTTTAAATCTACTTCCCAAAACAGTTTCACTTTAGCTTAGCACAGACTTCTTAAAAATATTTAATTGTTATAGCAAAAAAGTATTCCATGCTTTCTAGTTATTTTTTTTAACTCGGATTTATTTAAAAAATGTATTTATTGTGTCAACTGATCCAAAAATCTGTGGTCCTTAAATAAAATATTGAACACAAATTAATACAGAAATCACCATTTCAACTTCTGAATTTCAAGTTATACACTCAAATTAATCAATTAATTTATTCCCTTTAACGAAAATTTGTATTCATATGTTCGAAAAATTATTTTAAGAATGGAAGAAATTTCTAAATTTGAAGTTCATGTATTTCGTACAATCCATTTCTGGGCATTTACAGAAAAAATTGAAATTTATATGATGATTACGTAGATTTAGTTAAAATTGTTGAATGGTGAAATACATAACTTGTATAACGTATTCCTTGTTTGCGCATTGCCTAAACATCAAAATAAGAAAACAAGATTTGTTTCGTTTCCTTTGTATCCAGTTTGTGGTTGTGTGGATGTTCTGCGTTCCCTAATTTGGAAAAAAATTTAAAATTTTCGTCACCCAATATCTAACAAGGACATACAATTTTCAGATTACCTTCAATTTTTTTTGTGCTAGACGGCTGACTGTTAATAATAATAATAAATATAAATATACAGTCACAATAGCAACGTGACCATCACCAACGGAGTCAAACGAGAACGAGAACTCCACCCGCAGAAAGTGTTGTGCAGGATCAACAGCCAGCGCTCACTCAAGCGGGACTGAAAAGACAGCGCATGAAATGGACTGGCGCCATGAATGAATTTATAATGCGCACGTTTTACAGAATTACGAACTTTGGCCAGGACAAGAGTGGATATCGCCAAATACTCCATCAAGAGTTCTGTTGTGAGTACCCAGAGCTTCAAGTTACTGAACAGAGAGTCGCAGATCAATATCGTGTCATCTTGAGAAATGGCCTCATTTCGCCTGAACAACTGAATAGAATAAAGAGCGCGAACTATTTGGTCGAAATACAATCGATCCAGAGCCTGAAACACCTTTGGCACAAAGAGCGGACGAGACTCAAGAACTACAACAAGAACAGCCAACCAACGCTGACCTGCTTGAGAAGATCCAAGCATATAAATGAGAGTATAGTGGAACAGATCCAATAGACCAGCTCTTCCCACCTAAGAAACATCGTCTTGCAGGCTATGAACAAATTTATCTTGCCATATGCTAATACCAGTTTCATCTACTGTGCTGCAACGCAGAACAATTGGGGTCGCACTATTTTAGACATCGAATACCACCTTGGCAAAGAAGACTCCTACTGCATGTCAGAACTGTGAGGCCATGCAACACTTTACAACGGAAGACACATGAAGCATCTCCATAACTGGAAAGCACCAGGACCAGATCGTGTACAAAATTACTGGATAAAGAAAGTGTGCGCAGAAACACTAACAGCCTTATAAATGACGTAATTACCGATGCCAACGCATCTACTACCTATGGACAACCTATGTGCACAGCACCCAGCAAAGTACCGACCAATCACTTGCCTTCCAACCCTATACAAACTCATAACATCGTGCATTAATCATCGCATTTTCAAACATTGTGAGCTGAACAACATAATTACTCAACAACAAAAGGGATGCGCGAAAAATTCAATGGGTTGCAAAGAACAACTGATAATTGATTCCGTTGTCGGCAATCAAGCCCACGCCAAACGGCGAAATCTCTACATGTCATATGTGGACTACAAAAAGGCCTTTGATTCAGTTCCATATGATTGGCTCATTAAGGTGCTGAAACTCTATAAAGTGAATAATTGTATTATTAACTTTTTAGAATATGCCATGTCCACCTGGCAAACCAAAATCTCTCTAAATGAAGCCAACTGTTCGATACAAACTGACCCCATTCCAATCAGAAGGGGTATATTCCAGTGAGACTCTCTTAGCCCGCTGTGGTTCTGCCTTGCCATGAACCCTCTCTCAAACAAACTGAACTCGACTAATTTTGGGTTCAGTCTCAAACACAACAACGTACAAGCATTAAGGATAAATCATTTGTTATACATGGACGACTTAAAGTTGACGGCAGCTACAAAACAACAGCTGCATGATATGCTTAAAATAGTAGAAGGGTTCTCTAGTGACATCCATATGAAATTTGGCCTAGACAAATGCCGAATTATTAATATAGTTAAAGGCAAAATATAGCAGGGGCACTTCGAAATGGGAGATGGCACCTCAATTGAATCTATGGGGGAAGGTCATACTTATAAATACCTTGGAATAAAGCAGGCTCAACGTATTGATCACATGACTATGAAAAAGGACCTAACAGCAGAATTTTATAGAAGGGTAAGACGACTGTTGAAAACCAAACTAAACAGTAAAAATCTGTTTCAGGCTATTAACACCTATGCGTGTTCACTGCTCAGTTACTCTTTCGGTATAGTTAATTGGTGCAAGACTGACATGGAACAATTACAACGAAAAGTTCGAGTTTTACTAACAAAAGTTCAAAATCACCATCCAAAGAGCTCTGTCGAACGTACAACTTTGCCACGGTATGAAGGAAGAAGAGGATTGACAGATCTAAGGAAACTATTAGATCAACAAACTGCTATTTTGCGTAGTCATTTCCCGAAACTCGCAGAATTTTCTGATCTACAAAGAGTCATGTGCCAGGTTGATGACTCAACACCACTGCGACTGACACAACAACATGTCCAATTACACCACCAGACCACAGATCAGAAACTGCTGAAATGGAAAGAGAAGCCCCTTCATGGAAGACATATAAATGACGTCAACCAAGATTATGTCGACAGTGCAGCGTCGAACTACTGGTTGATCTCTGGTCATATGTTCCCTGAAACGGAAGGCTTTATATTGGCAATCCAAGATCAAGTAATTCCAACTAAGAACTACCTAAAGTATATCGTTAAAGACCCTTCTATTAACAACAATAGATGCAAGTACGGTTGCCAAACATCTGAATCTATCCAGCATATCACAGGAGGTTGTCAAGCGTTCGCTGCAACTGAATACAAAGAACGACACGATGCTGTGGCAAAAATACTTCACCAGGAACTAGCACTGAAACATGAATTATCACAGTCGGTAAGATTACCATACTATAAATATAAATCAGAATCTGTTTTAGAAAATAACAACTACAAGCTGTACTGGGATACTGCCCGATCGGACTGTTGCTCACAATAGACCAGATATAGTTTTGGTAGATAAAGTCTCTCGGAAAAGAACTTTAATTGACATAGCAGTTCCTAACAACAATAATATAAATATCAAGCAAGCTGAGAAAATAACCAAATATAGAGATTTGGAATTTCAAATAAAGACTCAGTGGGACATGAACAACACACGAACTGTACCAATTGTTATGTCAACGACAGGACTAGTCCCAAAACATCTATTAAACAATTTAAAATACCTCGGTCTGGACAAACATCTTTACAAACAGATGCAAAAAGCCGTCCAGTTAGGAACGGCCCGGACGGTCAGGAAATTCATGGGAAACTGCCGCCACGACTCCAACCACGGGCCTGAAAACCTGGCAAGGGCTCCCACAGAGCTAAACCCTTTTGATATCTAGGATATCTAGGGTTTAGTGAATTTTCCCCTAAAGGCACTCATAGGGTGCCTTAGAGGGAGTGTGATACCATACATTGTATGGTCAAGTCGGGAAATAAATATAATTAATATAATAATAATAATAATAATAATAATAATAATAAATATAATTAACTAATTCTTCTGCAAGTTCTATAAATAACTTTGTTACATCCTCCATGAATTTAAAAGAAATTTAAGATCTTGAGAATTTATTATTGAAAACTGTCTCTCAATGCCAAATATGTGTTATCTCTATTTATAACAAAAAGCCAAATCATTTGTTTGGTTGATATTTTCCTACGGGTAGTTTATGATGAGAAATTTCTTTCTTTAATCGGTTTATTTAATGCATTATGAGAGCTTTTTTTTTGCCGATCTGAAATCCTATTACGGATTGGCCATGCGCTTGGTTCAATCACGTCATGCTGTATGTGAGGCTCCAGGTTACCCGTATACTCACTAAAACACCTCCAATTGCCCTCTAGGTACCTGGAACTATCCTGTTAGCCTTTGCGTCTCTATCATTTCCACAATCGTTTCCATTTCGCGCCGATCCATCATCATCAGATCATCATCTTAGACAACACAACATTCAGGTTTTTTACATTTAAGTCCAATTCCATCACAAATCCCACGAGTTGGATCGAAAGTTCGGTCCGGCGAGGCAGTGCCCCCCTCCCCCGCTAAGGCTAACTACTCTGGGAGATCGCCCGATATCCCAGAGGCTTCGCTCGAGACCAACTAATGTAATGCCATCCAGCCCTCGGCATGGATCGCGTAACACCTTCGATTTTTTAACACATATTTTTAGTAATTTGTTCTTTCAAAATGCACTGTTTTGAGAGATTTTGATTAATCGTCCATCTTCTATGAAAATATTTTAAGTATTGTAAGACAGAAAGCAGCGCGTTAAAGTAAATGAGGTTGTAAGTTAATATTGTATAGTTCGAACAGGTGTTCCGCAAGGAACAGTACTGGGACCACTGTTATTCATTCTGTACGTTAATGACTTACTAACTACTATGTCTGATGACGTAACAATATCATTTGCCGATGACACAAGTAGAGATCAATACGAATAACTATCTTAAAGCTATAAGTAACTGGCTAGCTTTAAATAAAGTATCTTTAAATTTGGACAAAACTGTTTACATGACATTCGGTAATTGCAAATTAGTGTTCCGGTAAACATATTTCAGTCTATGGAATAGAGCCTGAATAGGGTGGCATCATGTAAATATTTGGGAATCATCTTTGACTACAGAATAAAGAACATGTAGAATGCATTCTTAGAAAAACAAAGTATTTGGGATTTGCAATCTATAATATTTCCAAGATTATGAAAACAAACACATTGGTGAAGTTATTTTACGCATTTTCCCAAAGCATGATCAACTATGTGTAACATTTCACCTCTGGTTTCAGCATAATACCACCGCTGTCACCTAGTGTAACAATTCACTCCCGGCTTACTCTGTAATGGAGACAAAATAAAGAGAGAAAAGGGATAATGCTGCCAACACCCGGAAATGATTTTTGTTGGTGAGAAAGACTCCGGAACCCCTCTCTGTATATGTTGGCTGAAAAAAAGAAAATAAAATAAAAGGAACTTTGCTACCCCTAGTCTGCCTTGACTCTCAGTCCTCGGTAGCTTCTGGCTTCTCTTCACCTTATCACCACTAAGAGGGCAAGTGCCCAGGCTTCGCAAATGCTGGTAGTTGAATGGGTGAAAGGAAGGGGTTCAAAGTAAACACCCAAACAGAAAATGACACATATATTGAAAATAAAAATTAAAAACAAATAGAAACAGTAATTCAACCCAAAAGGTCAATAAAAGACAAATACAAAAGTTGAATATTGTTAGTTAAATCAATACAAAAAAATAAAACCCCACAAACTTCTGTCTTTTAACTAACCCAAAATACAATAATACATTTATCGAACAAAAATACGTCAAGGTTATTAATATAAAATATATAATAATATAATAATAAACAATGTGACCAGAATTTATCCGATATCCGGTGCAATCAGCATTCATCCTATATTTCCTGGAACTCGAAATGTTGGTCTGGCGACCCGAGGTCGTCGACTGACTCTAATGAGCATTCATGGAATTTCCTCGCATATTCGAGAACACATGAAAAAAATTCACCGAGGGCTTGTTAACCTACTAGAAAATTCCGAGAAAAATATATAAATACGGGCAGCTGACGAAGGGATTCAGTCAATATTTGACTGCCGTATGTTTAAATAGAGATAAATTGTAAATAGTTCTGAGAATATAAATTAAAGTAGTGGAAATAAATTATTGTGAGTTAGACTGTGTTTATAGATAAATCCAAGAACCCGATTGTGAAAATAAAAACATTACATTTTGTTTACTCCCAATCTTTATTTCTTTTAATATTTTTCAAATCTCATATGCCCATTCTCTGCCCAATAAATCTATATATTATTAATTGCATATTATTTTTTTTTGTATTTACAACTATTTGAGCCGTTAATTTATTATTTCCATAAACTAACCGTGCCCTGTATAAATGTTGTATTTTCTCTTCCGCTCTCTACAATACCAAAATTAAGTTACTGCTTACCTATTAAGTACTATTTGATTTTCTAAGTTACATATGAAATTTAGTGCACATTTTTTCGTTTTAGCACAAATTAATTGACCAGAGATACAAAGTTTTAGTTGCTACACTGTGTGTAGTGAAATGCAGGTTTACTCTTATGCTTTGACAAATTACACAAGAACTCAGGGTCGTAACTAGCTTTCTGTGAGTCCTGGGCAAACTTTTCAGATTGGACCCTTTAATAAAAAAAAATCAAATAACTTAAAATAAATTTATCATCCATATGCCATACTTCTCAAAAAATAAACACATCCGTATTTTTTTATTTATGAAAAAGTAGTGAATTAAAACAATTTTCAAAATTCATCAATTAAATCACTAAAATCTATTTATTCCAATATATCTTGTTTAATTGATATAATTGACAGATTAGAAAACCTCTCATGTGTGAGGATCGATCTTAAATATTGGTCACTGACTGGTTAGAAATATTCTTAATGCAACAATGATGTTCTGGTATGATTTTACTAATTCGAAATTATATATGGTCTGTAGTAAATTTAGAGAGAGTTGTATGGTTCAAGTTGTAAGGTAAAAGGTACCAAATGTTGGGAATTGTTTTGGATTTACCTTTCCGTTTTTTTTATGATGGTAGTAAGGTCTTGATGTAAGATTATAATTGTCCTCATTAAACTTCCACTAAACAACAGTAAAACAAGGTATCAATGTCCAACTCTTATCTGATGATGTAGTTAAAATATTTGAAAAAATTATTTAAAACAGAATTATGAACTCTAGGAAAATGTAAAATCTTAAAATAATTGCCTTTATAAAAACTAAAATAACTACTGATGCACTTGATGTAGTCACAAATTTGTTTGTAGAATAAATGGATAGTGGTAAAGTTTGTTAACATTGTTAAAGCATTTGATACACTTTGCCATAAGACCCTACTTGAAGTGATAAGCAGCTATAGCAATAGAAAACATACTGGGACGTTTCCAGTTTATATTGTATGCCAATAATATTTTAGAAGGTATAACTGCTAATACCACCTTTTCTTATACTGATAATGCTACAATAATATCTCATCATAAAATCAGGCAAGATATAGCGCAAAAATAATACAATGGCTGGTCTTAGATAAATTATCCTTCAATATTGATTAAATATGTTTAATTATTTTGTCTGTTCATTGGGTTTTCTCTCCTCCAAATTTTTTCCTGCAACAGATAAGTATTTAAAAATTGTATATGTAGAACAAAGTGTAAGTAAGGCAATTTCGTAAAATTGCCCGGATTACTGGCTGTCTGTACAGAGATTCTTCCTCACAGTTATTCTGAGAGAAAGAGATGTCTACAAAATGATCAACCAGTATTCCTGTATATAAGTAATGTATTGTATATTGTGTAATACTTATCTGTGTATGGAGACGTTTCAACTCCGAGTCTGGAGTGGTTGTCAATCGTTTAGTGTTGTTTTCGAGGTTTTTTCTAAAAAAAATTCGCTTTGATCTTGAATTTGTTGTTTGTCAAAAAATTTGACACTGACAATTTGTCGTTTGGTGATCACTTGACGCTGAGGTTACCGTTTTTTTGTTCTGTGTGTACACTGTTTTGTGTGACTGTGGCCATTCTTATACCGGTGAAACTTCAAGACCTTTAGAAGTAAAGAAAAAAGGACATCAATATAATATTTCCAGAAGACATGTGGACAAATCAAATTTTTCCAATCATAAATTAAGGAGCACCGGCAGCCATAGGATAGACTGGGATAAAACAAAGATTTTGTTGAGAGAAGAAAATTTAAAAAAGAGAAAACTTAAAGAAGCCAGCTGTATGATGATAAACAACACTGAAATCGGAGCACCTTCAGCCGACCTTCATTTGGACTGGAGGAATTTATTGCTAACAGAACAAAAAAACGGTAACCTCAGCGTCAAGTGATCGCCAAACGACAAATTGTCAGTGTCAAATTTTTTGACAAACAACAAATTCAAGATCAAAGCGAAATTTTTTTAGAAAAAACCTCGAAAATAACACTAAACGATTGACAACGACTCCAGACACGGAGTTGAAACGTATCCATACACAGATAAGTATTACACAATATACAATACATTACTTATATACAGGAATACTGGTTGATCATTTTGTAGACATCTCTTTCTCTCAGAATAACTGTGAGGATGAATCTCTGTACAGACAGCCAGTAATCCGGGCAATTTTACGAAATTGCCTTACTACACTTTGTTCTACATATACAATTTTTAAATACTTATCTGATGCAGGAAAAAATTTAGAGGAGAGAAAACCCAATGAACAGACAAAATAATTCAATACCTCCTCAACAATCTTTTCGAAATTACTTAAAAATATGTTTAATCTCAGTTTATATGCCTTTTGGTAATTAAAAGTTAAAACTGTTATTAACACAAATAAATCATTGAATGCAGAAAATAGCGAGTTTAGTGTAGCTTGTGCTTGAGGCTATGAACATACGGCTGACACTTCAAGAGTTTTAGAAGTAAGGAAAAAGGAACTTCAATTCAATAATTTGCGAAAGCTTGTGGTGAAATTAAACTTAACAACCACGTATTAAATAGCCTTGGTAGTTATAAAGTAGAATAAGACAATGTGAGATCTTGTTCAATACCAACCAAAATAACTTACCGAACAGAAAGAGTAAAAAAACGTGAGGGAGAGTAGTAATTAAAAACATTTCCGATTTTAAATAAAATCCCAAACATTATTTCTTCACCAGATAATTCTTAAGATAAACAAAAGAAGCAGTAACGTACCTAAGTATTGTATTTGAAAAAAGTATTATAAATGAGTGCAAATTTGAAAATTGAATTATATTGTAATATTGTTTGTTACCAAATTAGTTATTATAAATCACGATAAAGACTTGTTATTATAGGAATATTTTATTATATTGTTATAACATTAATTTTATGCCGCCAAAAAATAAGATAGCTTCGATAAGTTAATTGTTCTAAATAAAAGCAGTTTTAGTTGAAGTCAGCATGTAGTACATCAGCTGTATAGTATTACTCACTTTGTTTTGTAAATAAGTGAGTTTATTTTGTTCAAATAAAAACGTTTAAAGTTAGTGTAAAAATGTTTACAATTGAACGCACTAAATCTATAATAATTGGTGTCAGAAGTGAGATTAAGAGAAGTTTAATATCTCAATTGATTTATGAATACAACCAGTAGTATGGCGGAAATGACGAGCCCGGCAAAAAAAATATTCAAACAAGTTACCGATAAATTACATTAGGAAATAAGTCAGATCCTGGAAAAACGTGACAAAAAAGAGAAACAAAATCAGAAAGAAATTAAACAAAGGAAAAAGGAACAATTAGAACAACTAGTGCAATTTGTAGAGAAGGTAACGAAGCAAAACCTAGAAAATAATTGTTATGGAATATGGCATAAGACAGATAAACGATGAAATAAATAGATTCCTTTCTAAGCAAAGTAAAGTAAACGGTGAAATAAATTCAATTCAAAACACAGTATAAAGTGTTATTCACCGAGTCCAAACAGAAATTTTAAAAATGCAAAAAGACTAACAGATAGGAAAATATCAGAACGTCGTAAGTACCAAAGGTTCTTTTAACAAACCACCCACATGTGATGCTAGTTTGTCTTGGCTTATGTACAAACGGCAATATGAAGCAGTGCCCGCAATGGATAGGGCAGCCAGGAACAGTCTAGCTCCCTGCTAATTTCTAGAGCATTGGAACTCCCTCAAAGCATTCCAGTAAACTAATAAGGTAACTTCGATAAGATCATCGCAGTCCTAGATAAGAGATACGCCAATCAATCCTTGAGTCAAATATACCATGTGCAACTAAACGTAGCCATGAATTGACCATATAGAGTTTTTTAAAATTTATCAGAAATGTTTAAGTTCAAATTAATTTAAGACTTAGAGGCACTAAGAAAAGTAGTGAAGCTTTAAATATGCATTGAAAATAGAGGCCGTCATAAACAAGACCAAGCCGAGGGTACGAGCAGCTTCCTCCAGCCAGAAAGAATCAGAACAAACCCTCCAGGCATTATTGCAAACTCGATATTCCGGTCATATGGAGTTTGCAATTTCGAAATTATTGTTGAGAAGTTCCTAAACTATTCAATTTGTTAGTTATAATTTTCTCTCCTCACTTCTTTTCTGTAACATATAAGTATTTGTTAACTAGTCTTCCCTTGTACAAATAGATGTATTGTATATTGTGTAATATTACTTATTGTGGAGATGTTTCAAACCCAAATTTTTATTTCGTGCAAAATCTGGCTGGATGGTTCTTCTGTTCAACAAGACAGTAATAACGGGACTCGGTTAAATATTTAGACAAGAAAGTATGTATTGTTGAACATAATGATATTATAGTTTGAATTTTATACCCTGTTGTTAGGCTATGACTGACATTTATATCATGTATTATTGTACTTCGTTTTTGTAACTTTTTTAAAACGAAAACATTTTTTGAGGTTTTTTTTGATATGATTAAGGTTGTAAAACAAAACATACTGTATACAAAGCAATAACCACAAAGTCTAAATAATTGAAGCAGGACAATGAATGTTGTTGAATGCCAAACCATAATGAAGCTGGTGTAATTCAGCAAACTACAACAGGTGAGCTTTATTTATTTATTTATCGGTGGATCTATTTTATTTTGAGTATCATTTACCAGCACTGTACCTGATTTCAAATGGGAAGAATGTGATCTACGATAACTTACCAAAACCTGAAACCTTCAGAAAGTTGTTTTTAACTGGTCAGATTTCCGATCACTTCAGAACTCTTGCACTGGCAATGGTCACAACGGCGCCGATGTCAAAGATGAGGGAAATAGCTTGGTCATTGATGGTGCCCCTAATTACTAGACTGCTGCTATCTCGGCAAAATCCCGGCATGGATAATGTCCTGGAAGCTGGTGGGAGATCAGTCAGCATTCACTCCCTTATGCTGACTGGCTTACTGTTCCTGGAGGTTGTATACTAGGGGTTGCCAACTCTCTCTGGTGATCTGTCTGGTAACCTTACTCTGTCGGTCCACAATGGTAAGATGTTTCTCTGGCTTCAGTCTTCAGTTCTTTGTGACCCTTGCAGCAGTTTGTTTATCAAGATCATTAATGCCTGGAAGATTTGTTCTGAATCCTCCTGGCTGGACGAAGCTGCTTGTACCCTCTCGGCTTGGACTTGTTTATAACGGCCTCTATTTTCAATGCATGATTAAAGCTTCACTACTTTTCTTAGTGCCTCTAAGTCTTAAATTTATTGGAACTTAAACATTTCTGATACATTTTAAAAAACTCTGTATTTTCAATTCATCCTCAGTTTCCCCTGGTAAGTATGGGTTGGACAAGTGTACTAAACTTCTAAAGTCTGCTCCGAATTCTTGTAGGCTTTCTCCAGCTTTTTTGTGGTTTTAAACTCAGTTCCACATGGTATAGTTGACTCAAGGATTGATTGTCGTATCTCTTACCTAGAACTGCAGTGATCTTATCGAAGTTACCTTGTTAGTTTACTGGAATGATTTGAAGGAGTTCTAATGCAGGACCTCTAAAAGAAATCAGCAGAGTGGTAGATTTTTGCTGGCTGTCCTATCCATTGGCTGCAGGCACAGCTTCATATTGCCGTTTGTACATAAGCCAAGATGAACTACCATCACATGTGGGTGGTTTGTTAAAAAAAACCTTTGGCAATTACGGTGTTCTGATATTTTGCTCTCTGTTAATCTTGTCGCATTTTTATAATTTATTTTTGGACATTTACTTTGCTTCGAATGGAATCAATTTAATTTATAATTTATCCGTCTTATGCCAGATTCCATAACTATTATTTTCTGGGTATTGCTTCGTTAACTTGCACTAGAAATTGCACTAGTTGTTCTAATTGTTCCTTTTGTATCTTTGAATCATATGCCTTCTTAATTTATTAGCTTGTCTCCGTTCTTCTAATATTTTACGTTCATCTTTTCTCCTTTCTGCAAATTTCGAAATTAACCATTCATGATAGAGGCACGATTTAATAATACAATTTTACGGTTTTCATCCAAAAGATTTCACTAACTTTTGTTTAATTTCTTTTCGATTTTGTTTATCTTTTTTGTCACGTTCTTTTTTTATACATTTTTACACTAACTTTGAACGTTTTTATTTGAACAAAATAAACTCACTGCTTTAGAAAACAAAGTGAGTAACTATACAGCTGATGTACTACATGTTGTACTTCAACTAAAACTGCTCACCAATAAGATAATTGCGTTTTAAATAGGTTTCATCCAATTCGAGAATTTTGGCGGTCGTTTTTAGTCTGCTAGTGTATATGATATTCGATTCCGGAATCTTTGAACTCGTTTTTCAACAATCGAATTTTTATTGATTCCCATTGTTCTTACTCTTTTTTATATCCAGCCGGTTTTTATCTTATTCGCACGTTGATTTTTATTTAGAAAGATTGACTTATCGAAGCTTTCTTAATTTTTGGCGGCGTAAAATTAATATTATAACAATATAATAAAATATTCCTGTAATAACAAGACTTTGTCGTGATTTATAATAACTAACTTTGTAACAAACAATATTACAATATAATAAAATTTTCAAATTTGCACTCATTTATAATGCTTTTTTTCAAATACAATACTTAGATACGTTATTGCTTCTTTTGTTTATGTTAAGAATGATCTGGTGAAGAAATAAATAACGTTTGGGATATTATTTAAAACCGGAAATGTTTTTAATTACTACTCTCCCCCACGTATTTTCACTCTTGCTGTTCTGTAAGTTATTTTGGTTGGTATTGAACAAGATCTCACGATTGTCTTATTCTAATACTGAATTGATTCGGCCGATACTTGTTGGAAATTCATTATAATAATTAACTGATACTACAATTGCAATTTCCACAATTTACGTTTTTTAAAAAAACTGTCCGACGCGTTTCGACTAATGTCTTTATCAAGGAACTAGACTAACTGGGTATTTCTTGAGGAAGTCTTATTCTACTTTAACCCTACCAAGGCTATTTAATACATGGTTGGTTAAGTTTAATTTCATCACATGCTTACGCAAATTATTGAATTGATGTTCATTTTTCCTTACTTCTAAAACTCTTGATATTATTGTAGCATTATCAGTATAAGAAAAGGTGGTATTATCAGTCATACCTTCTAGCAGATTATTGACATACAATATAAACTACAAACGTCCCAGTATGTGTACTATTGCCATAGTTGCTTATCACTTCAAGTAGGGTCTTACGGCCTAGGGTAGGCTTTTACAATGTTAACAAACTTTACCACTAACCATTTCTTCTAGAAACAAATTTGTGACCACATCAAGTGCATCAGTAGTTATTTTGGTTTTTATAAAGCCAATTATTTTAAGATTTTATATTTTTTTAGAGTTCATAATTCTGTTTTAAATACTTTTTTCAAATATTTTAACTCATTAGATCAGAGTTGGACATTGATACCTTGTTTTACTGTTGTTGAGTGGAAGTTTAATGAGGACGATTATAATCTTACATCAAGACCCTACTACCATCATAAAAAACGAAAACGCAAATCCAGAACCATTCCTAACATTAGGTACCTTTTATCTTACAACCTGAACCATACAACTCCTCTAAATTTACAACAGACCATTCATAATTTCGAATTAATAGATTCATACCAGAACATCATTGTTGCATTAAGAATAATTCTAACCAGCAAATGACCAATATTTAAGGTCGATCCTAACACATGAGAGTTTTTCTAATCTGATAAATTTTAAAAAAGAAGCAAAAAAACAATCAAATAAATTGTTTGAATTCACTACTTTTTCAAAAGTATAAAATTACGGATGTGTTTATTTTCTTGAGAAGTATGGCATATGCACGATACATTTCTTTTAAGTAATTTCATTTTTTTTTTCTACTAAAGGGCCCAATCTGAAAAGTTTGCCCAGGACCCACAGAAAGCTAGTTACGACCCTGAATTCTTGTGCAATTTGTCAAAGCATCAGAGTAAACCTACATTTCACTACACAAAGTTGTAACAGCCCAAACTTTGTATCTTAGGTTAATTAATTAACTTGTGCTAAAACGAAAAATGTGCAATAAATGTTATATGTAACTTAGAAAATCAAATAGTACTTAATAGATAAGGCTCAAATAGTTGTAAATAGAAAATTAATTAAAATATGTAATTAATAATATATTGATTTATTGAAATTGTGGGCAGAGAATGGGCATATGATATTTGAAAAATACGAAAAAGGAATAAAGGTTGGGACTAAACAAAATGTAATGTTTTTATTTTCACAATCGGGTTCTTGGATTTATCTATAAACAAAGTCCAACTCACTATAATCTATTTCGACTACTTTAATTTATATTAACAGAACTATTTACAATTTATCTCTACTTAAATATAAGGCAGTCGAATATTGATGAATCCTATCGCCCGCTGTCTGTATTTATATATTTCTCTCGGAATTCTCTAGTGGGTCAACGAGCCCTCGGGACATTTTTTTCTCGAATATGCGAGGAAATTCCATGAATGTCCGTTAGACTCAGCCGCCGGCCTCGGGTCGACAGACCAATATTTCGAGTTCCACGAAATATCGGATTAATGCCGATTGCACCAGATATCGGATGAATTCTCGTCACAATATTAATAATAATGTTTGAATTATATAGTGTTAGGTACAGAATTTCTCGAAATATATTAACCTGATTTGTCTGAAATAGTCAAGTAGGTATAGAACAGTTTTTAAGTGACTCTAGCGCAGCCTAGGGTGAGTTAAAATCAATAACGTATATAACCCTTTTTGGCCTCAATCTTTTTAAGATTATTTAGCCAGGTTTACTCCATGAAAGAACACTAGCCTTACTCTAGGCAATCGTCTCGACACTATTAATAAATACTTATTTATTCTGTCTTAAAATTCCAATCAATAATCATTATTTTTTATTTATTACTTATAACCCCATTGAAATTATGTGCTGAATCCAATTTTATTTATATATCACACATCCAAAATTTCTCTTTTTAAAACAGATTTTATTTAAACTTACACAATTATAACTTATAAAAAATATGTTACAAATAATAAAATAACTTTAAAACAATAAAAAGACAAAATTATGTGTTAAACTAACTAGACAGACTTTGTAAGTAATAAATGATGATGATACTTGGCAAATGGAAAATTTATAACATAAAAATGCTCACTAAGCTGTCGCAGCGCTTGCAGTTCTCACGGATGTACGTCGTCGAAAGGTAACATGAGACGACACGTGAATGCTAACTAAGCTGGGAACTGTGGCTAGATGGTTTCATATAAGTTGATGGTATAACTTATATAACAACTCCCATTCAGCATCGACTTTTAAGGGAGGTTCTGCAAATCAATATCTTCGACAGGACTAAGGAGGCTGTGGAGCTTTGCCCTGGGCTTGATGGTTTTAGGACCTGGCAGTGGTACTGGATCAGTAGCAGGACTAATCGTAATGGACTTTCGGAATTTCTTCCTGATTATATTGGTGGCAAGAAGTGGAACTACATTTGCTGTTATAGTGATTGGGATGGTACAGAGCCAGGATGTGTGCTACTCCATAAACGGTTGGTCTATTAGCTTTTCCAATTCCCTGGAGTATTGGCTAAGCTTATGGTTGGCAAAATTCGGGTCTTTGGCATCTAGTTCCTGTAGTTTAATGGGTTTCAACTTTGGAAGTTGACTGATGGTTGGCAGGTTGTCGCAACAGTGGTAGGAGATGCTGACTGGCTGACTCTTAAGTGTGATGTTGTCAACGTTGTTGGTGGTCCTTCTGGCAAGGAACCTTGTGTTACCGATGAAGGCATTACAACTGGGTTGGATTGTCAATAGGGAATTTGTCGATATGGATTGGGTAACGATATCTTCTCCCTTGCACTTGATGTTGATGGGCAACTGTCCGGAAATCGAGATTAGCCAAAGGTTCGGATCAATCTCTTGAATATTATATTCTTCGGTTTTACAGGTTTACAAGTTGGTGGAAGTGCTGTCCTTCGCAAAGGGCTCCTTTGTCTATGGTGTGTGGAATAACTTTGGAACAGATCTTATATTCTTTAGATAATGGCTTACAATTACTATGATCTTCGAAAGCTGCATACAATAGCGAATCGTCCTCTCGCTATATATTTTAATTTTGTTGGAAGAATATGGTGAATTCCTCTTCGATCATCCAAAACTGGGACAGAATACAGGCGGTACAGTGTATAAGTTTCAGGATTGACTAAGGGAATTTTCAGTACAAAAACAATGTTGGAATTGATCTGAAAAGCTTCCAATTTTATTAGATCGATATATCGAGCAACATTTGAACTATAGGTTGGAAGTGGTAAGTTATTTTCATGAAGTAACTGTGATATTTTCTTAAGGGAATCGACTAAATCTACTGGGGTTATAATAGAACTATTTAAACTTTTTAGGCGGACGAAAGAGACTGCAGTTAATACATCATTGAGAGTATCTTCAATATATATGTAACTTTCCATTAAGCTTTCACATAAATCCAAGGCATTGGCTTGAAATTCATAAAATTCAAGATTGTCTGTAATAAACGGAATTGACTTCTTAATTGCTTCAATATTTTCTGAAAATATTTACTGAAAATGTTTTCTCTTTAGACTGAAATTATTGTAGTGTGCTGTTAAGGCTCTTAATGATCGAAGTTACCGGAAATAGATTTCCAAATTTATCCCAGTCTGTTAATGAGTCCGCGTTTTTTTCTGTTGCTACTGTAAGTCTCAGTGTTTGCAAAAATTTCTGTATATTTGATGTTAACGGATTTAATAATTGGTTTCAATAGGCTTACGTGAGTCTGTACTTTTGTTTTCTTTGGTCGCACTTTTGGCGAATGCAATTTATAACAAAGTCGCACCTAGGAGCGCCACTTAAAATTCTGAAGTTCTTCCTTTCAAATTGGAAGAAACTTTATGATTATATGATCTTTAGAAGTTTCTGTGCTACCCTGTATAATACAAATAAAATTATCTTAGTCACTCAGAAATCAAATAATACATATTGTCAAATATTTTAATTTACATGTTAAAATTGTGCATTTTTATCCATAGTTTCTTAACCATTGACAACGGGGTCTGACCTAGACCCGGAAACCTTTGGAATATACAGCAATTTTCTTAACTCTGGTGTTATTTCCCAAGCAGTACTTAGACATCTGTACTTTTGACTTGAAGATTTTGATGTTAGTTTTGTTGGCGTTAATAGTTTCTACAAGTTTGTTCAGTATACACAGGAGTGTCCATTTGTCATTAGAAACCTTTATGGTGCCTTCTTATTGGAAGAAAACTCCTATAGTATTTTTAACGGGCTTACTGGAATACTGTAGAAGGTTCACGACTGAAAACAGTCCACAGAATCTGAAAAGAATGGATTTATTCAAAATAAGGTTTTAGTCTGTCAAAGTTAGCTTCAGTTATTTGGTTTGTTTGCAAATTTATAACGGTGGCAGAGTTCTTTCGTATTGCGGTAATTTCAAAGGGGCCGTGAATTTGATTTCAGATTTGTTGTTGATTTGGGACTCTTTCACATAGACTTTGTCGCCTACTTTTGGTCTAATCGCACTTTTCTTTTTGTCGCTCAGTTTTAGCAGGGGCGAGTCTGTAATAATAGTCCATTCTGTTGTTAAGATCGCTCACATATTTTGAAATAAGTTTTTCTTGATTGCAAAGGGTTTCTGGAGGCCTAATAGAAATGTGCCCAAATATGAGTTCATAGGGCGTGAAACCGGTGGTTTTGTTTTTCGTGTTATTGCAACAGATGATGGCTAACGTTAAATGGATGTTCGTCTGACTGTTCCTCTGTATTTGCTCTATTCATTTCTGCTAATGTCGCGTAAAATCTTCCAATAGAACCGTTTGACTCGGGATGCTGAACGCTGTAGGATGTCAGTTTTATATCGTATAATTGGCCTAAATCTCTCATTAAGGTGTTATCAAATTCACGTCCGTAGTAACACTGGATGCGAAATAGAGTTCCCTAATGATGAAAGAAAATAAGAAGGGTGTTTACGACGGTTGAAGCTGTTTTGTCGTTTATAGGGTAGGCTTGCGTAAATTTCGTGAGTTCGTCCCTAAGTCCTTTTTGGAGTAGTTTAGTCAGAGGTTTAGAGATCTTTGCAAAATTTGGTATTAAGCGTTTGTAGTACCCAGCGAGACCAAGAAAGGATTTGATGTCTTTGGGAGTTTGGGGTATTGTCCATGACCCTCTGAAAAGTAGAATGTGCATTTTTTAAACCAAATGGCATACGAACGAATTGGTAATGACCATATCCGACAGAAAGGCCAGTCTTAGGAATATCTTCCTCTTGGATTTCCAACTGGTGGAACGCGGAAGTCAGAGAGTCTACAGTCAATTCATTTAATTTCCTGTAATCGATAACAACTCACTCGCCTCTTTTGTTTACCAGAAGCATCGAACTTCTTGGGGACTACCCATACAGGGGAAGACCAAGGAGATAAGGAGTACCTAATGATACATTGTTCAAGCATTTTCCCGATTTGGGTTTTCACTTCCACTTTATGTACTTGAGGATATCTATACGATTTAGTGAAAACGGGTTTTGCGTTATTAGTATCAATCGAATGTTTAACCTCGTTATTGAAAGTCAAGACGTGACTTTCAAGATAGAAAATGTCTTGAAATTCCGAACAAAGTTAGTGATTTGTTCGCGTTCTTCGTCATTTAGATGTTCGGTTCTAATTTGTTATCTAATGGTCGAGTTTCTGTCTATGTATTGGGAATCAGGATAGTCATCTGTATTGAAATTCAAAGAGGGTGACTATTATCAGTTCCAGTTTTAAATCAAAAAAGTTTACTGTTTTGGGCATCGCGTTAGGATTGATGATCGAAGTTAGAAATTCACCATTTGTGTTAATGTGTACGAGTCCGTTTGGAAGTCGTACTCTGTCAATTTCTTGAGTTGGTAAGATGGCCTCGATGTTAGAGAGAGAGAGATGTGTCGATTACATCTGTCATTTGTCGATCATTATCGGGAACTTTGTTTTAAAATTGGTTATTAGCTGTTTAGATTTTAAGTCAACTATGCATTCATAGTGTTCAATAAAATATAATCCTAGTATGCCGTCAAACTCAAAGTCCAAATCGTATATGAAAACTTTATGTGGATTACGTGGAGCGAATGAGATTAAAGTAGATTGTGAGAATTTTTTCGAATAGTTAGTTACTGTTTCAGGAAATCTTTGGGTGGGATTCTTCACTGAATTTTCCTTGAAGTTTGAGATACCAGCTCCTGTATCAATAAGAAGTTAAATTTAGAAGAAGCGTCAAGAATATATTAGAGATTTTTAGAGGTCACAATAAGAAGTGGGCTTTAAGAAATAGTTGTTCCGGGAAGTCCAGGTCTGGGTTCAAATCATCTAGATTCAGGTTTTGAATCTGGGTTTCGACTTCAAACATCGTTGTTGTCGAATCGGGGGGTTGGTCTAGGCTCAGGAGCGCTAGAAAATCCTGATAATCGTGACAATTAAAAGGCTCGACAGGACTATCATCAAAAGGTTCTACGAAGCCAGAATAATTTTGACTATCATCCGCATAGTCGTAAGTGTTGTTATTACCGGTATAATAGTCCGAATATTGAGTATAGTCAACATTTTGGGGTTGATTAAAATGAGGAGGCCTTTTAGGAGGGTTATTGGGATTGTTCTGTATGATAGAGGGGCGAGAATAATTTGGCTTCATCAATAGGAATGTTGGTGAAATTTACTAGAACACAATCTAGTTGTAAAGGAGTTTTGCTAAGTATTTTATATATGTCGCTTTTTACATAAGAGTCTTTCTTTTGTGCAACTGGCTAAAGTTACTAGGCAAAGCGACTAGCTTATTATTGTGTAGTTAATTCAATTTCGCTTACTATCGATGTCTAATATATAATTGTTTAAATACTTTTTGGTGGCTCTTAGAACTTGCATTCTTATAACAATATTTTGATTTTGTTAGTGGAATCTGGTATAACTAAAACTACAGTCGCAGGTAGACTGACGATGGTCTTCGTTGAGCCGTAGTTGTTTCTTTCAGGACTTTGTTTTCTTGTAAGGATAATTTTCTTTTGGTTAGTTTACATTTTCTTAGAATAAGTAACAATTCGTTCCGAATTATTTCTGCTATGTTCTAATGAAATATTTGATATTGCTGTTACCACTACCAGACTTTAGGTAACTCGTTGGTATGTGTTGGTACAGGTAGCGTCTAATTAAACAAATAGTAATTTGTTTACAGCATTGTTAGTTTCCAATAGTGAGCTTAGGTTGTAACAATTTTTCAATGCAAATTTTCTTTGTGGGCTTAAGTTAAAATTTTACTTTGCTGAATTTCTTCTCTTGTTATCTGTTGTTAATTCTGTAATAATTTATGTTTTAAATTCGCTAACTCATAATTTTTAACCGACATTATTGAACGGAGAGTATTATTTGCTTGTTAGTTAATATCCAAAGGTTTACAGTTCAGAATATCTAAATCCCGTCTGACAATAGTTATAGTCTCTCTATTAGAGTAATATTAACATCCCACTTTTTGGTGCTTTTCTGTTGTTCTTCCAGAATTATGAATTTTTCTGAATGCTTCCTTCATTGCAGGATGACTCAGTTATCAGCAACATGAATAGATGTGTGATATAATTATTGATAGATATGTAGGTGTGTGTATATGTATATGTGTCCGTATTACCAAAAATAAATTAAAGCACATTCAGTTCGCTAATTTTAATGTGTATATTCATAATAATTATATTATAATGGCATATAACCACCTCATATATTTTACTTATATAACAATAATCTGCCATATTCTTGGCCCTCATTTTATTTGTAGTTAACTGAATTCTTTTGGCTGACATAGAAAGAATTTTGATTAAGGTTTATATTGATGTCTCCCACTCGAGTTGTTGGGATTTAATTTTAGATTAAAATACAAAAGAAACATAAAACCTCATATATTTCAATTGTAGCAATTACGCTGGAATTTTTGAGTTGTTCATTAACTAAAGAAACTCCAAAATAAAAATGGAACATCCATTAATTATGATGTCGAGAGCAGCAAATAGCAAGTCACTGGAGTTTGGCAAAATAAAGAATTCTATTATTTTTAATGAGAAATTCCTTTGTGCATATTTCATAAATAAAAATTCGAGAATATCCAACGAAATGTCTGTTCGTTTCAGTTTATTTCCGCATCTATCAAAGCTGAAGCTCTGCAAAATGAAAAAAATTCACCTTCATCGACTGCTCCACATATGAATCACGTGAAAAGAAGATTTCGTCCCTGAGCTACAGTAGAGAAAGAGATCAACGTTCGCGTTTCCTATAAAACCAACAGGTCATATGCAGGGGCTAAGGGGTGGTTGTATCCTGTCTGGCCTCAAACCGAGCTGCCGACCCTTCCTTCTTTTTTCCGTTGATTCGCGTAACGATATTGATCCAGATAAACCATCCGTCCTTTCGTCCAAATAAGGGGACAGTATAAATTAAGAGGAAGACGACGGAGGTGCAATTACACAGACAAGACCGACAAAAACATTTTATGTATAGCACTTATTAGTTGAATTGAAATTTATTTATTAACACGTTTAGGGTAATAATTAAGTTATTTTAACTATTGCAATTTAATTTTGATAAATTTTGATGCTTCATCTCTTACTTGTTGAAACACACTATTTTATACAACGGATTAATATTAATGTATCTTGGCTCATTTTGGCTCCGATCAAACACATAGACTTCAGAAAAAAATTGAAAAAAATGGAAAAATAAAAAATTATTTTTCACCTGACTTGCTAAATATAACTTATATCTTGAATCTAAGTTCTTATTTCTTCTCTCTATAGTCTCTTACATCCTAAACATATGAAGTTTTTACTTTCACCAAGTTCATATCGCCTTTTTGAGAATGCCTATTTTATGGCATGGTTCATTCATTATAAGTTCACTTTATAATGTCAGTAATTATCTTAGTTCACCAATTTCACTTCTTATTTAAGTGTCTTTAGTTTGTTTACTCTCTTAACTTTTAACTCTTTAACCTAATTACCTAACTTATTACCTATTACAACTTATCTTTAACTATTTAAGGGAATTTTCTTCTGGAGTTTTCTCCTACATCTTACTTTTGCAAAATTTACTTGTTTGAAAGTCTGCTACTCATGGAAGATACTTTTTATCATTTACTAAGAGCCATAATGAAAGAAAACAGAATTTAACTTAGTTTTTATATCACTTTTTATTTTCACTTTACTGTGACTAGTTTCGGCAATAGGCTATGCCATTGTCAAACTAGAGCGAACTGATGAATAAAACTAGTCACAGTAAAGTCAAAATAGATATAAAAACCAGGTTAAATTCTGTTTTCTTTCATTGTGAATATGATCGAGTATCACAAAGTAACGGCTTTCGCAATCAATTTACTAATAGTATTTTTTGTTTTTAGTCCATTTTTCTTTGAAGATATGTTTTATAATTTGATGAATCAAAAGATTTAATGGACTAAATCATAGTAAGTCCTTACCCTATTTTATATTTTTATACCTAGTTTGCATGTAAGTGCAAATTGATTGTTGATTGTTTTGTTAGTAATGCTTAAGTATGGTAAGATAGCAAGTTTTTCCTCAGGGAAGCTTGCTTAGTTTGCTAATTTCTACCCAATAAGTACTGATTTCTTTATAAGTTCATTGATTTGATTTTTTGTTTTACTATTACACTATTTATTGATACATTTGACTAGCTCTGCCTGTGTCTTATTACATTTCTTAAAATTGTTTCCTTATTCTTATGCTGAGGGCTGTTTTCATTATAATTTATATATATATATATATATATATATATATATATATATATATATATATATATAGGGTAAAATAAATAGAAGAGGGTTTCATCATTTTGCGAAAATTTAAATGTTAAATGGGGTCACTATGTTTATGGAGAATTCAATATATTAGAAGTGGAACGTAATACTGCTGTAAATCTTATTATATATATATATATATATATATATATATATATATGTATTTTTAGCGGCCGTTGTAGCCATATAATATATGGGATGTGAAAAATACCAAATGAAAAAATGTTCAAGTACTTCAAATACGCCCACTTTTTGCTTACGCTTCTAGTTACTTAAGTAAATAGAAGCGTAAGGCTACGAGAATTATGTGAACTTGCAGAGGGTAGATGTGATTCTGCCGAAACGTCGATATTTTACCATCGATCTCGGAAGGAATGAGTAATCAACTACGGTGATGATAATCTTAAAAACACACATATATTATATATATATATATATATATATATATATATATATATATATATATATATATATATATATACATATAACATTAAATTTTAAATTTAATATTGTTTTGGAAAAAAATAGATTTTTTAATTTGCCAAACAACAAACTGTATAATGGGATCCAAAGCGATGTTTAGTAATGTTAAATTGTCTAGAGTAGGTGAATTTATCTCCATCTAAGTGAATTTGAAATAGGTAGTATTATTGGTTTACAAGAGGTGGGTGTTTTAATTCGAGTAATTGCTAACCGCACGAACAGAAATCCAACAACTGTTATGATATGTTGTCAAGCATGGTTTGATAATACCCCAAATCGGAGAAGAGTAGGCATCGGACGTTGATGGGACACAAATGCAGGTCAAGATCGACGTGTAACGCTTATGGCCTTTAGAGACCGATTCTCGACAAATCCAAATTTGGCTGAGAAGTGGTTAAGATATCAAGGCCACTTGTGAGTGCCCGAACGGTTTCTTTTTCACTGAACACACGTTTTAACAGCGAAGCTGCCATCATCAAGGAACAAACTAACCAGTTTTGGTTTACTCCTTGATGATGACAGCTTCGCCAGATGTCAAATGCAATAAGTTTCCTCCACAACTTCCCCAATTTAACCTTTGCTGTAGGTAGAACAGAAGCCGAGATCCCTGTATAGAGAAGCGAATTTGTAACACAGTGTATATTGAACATTATAAGGCCATCAATTGGCAATTCCCCTTTATTGGAACTGTGAGACTTCTCAAAAATTATCTATCATAATTTTTTACTATTCACTTAATCACTAGGAGAAAAATTGGAGAAAAATGGACCCACTATTGGAACGTTTTATATGGATTCCCTAGCTGCACTAGAAAAGGAAGTACTCGACAAAAACCGGTTGGTAAGTATAGATTCTACCATAAAGAGTTTTACTGTTATGATTGCAAATTAATTTCGCAAATCATTTCACTCAAAAGACTCAGAAAATGTGGAAATGATTTTTATATTAGTTAAACTTTTAAAAAATGTTAGGCCAAGTAGTTTCGGAGATAAGGCGGAGAATAGTCGATTCTTCCTATGATCAGACTTTCTTCAATTACGCTACTTATGGAAGGTCACCAAATGATGCCCTTACACCAAGCTTTTCTGACCAGAAATTTCAAAAATAATTAATTAACAATACGGAACCATAAAAATCATTGTACCGTCAACCTTGTTGGAAGATTATATTTGCAGAAAGTAACAAGGCAAAAATAAGTGTTTTCAAAAAGGAAAATCGTATTAATAAAACATGCAAAATTAAAAAATACATACATACCACATGATCCAAGACACCTACTTGAAACTATTATAGAGACCATCGTCAAATTCCATGGATGTGTTATCTTGGAGATTGAGACTTACAGGCAAACAATTCATTAATTCACAATTCATTAACTACGAACACAAATATTTGAAACTATTGAACTGAATTGAATCTTAATTGACCGACCAATGGGTTCAAACAGAATTTTGTCCCCTATTATGTAAATTTAATTTCGTTCTATTTTTATTTAAAAAGGGTGTTTTTCAAGTATCAATAAGGTAGTATCCAAAATTTTGATTTCACTATTTGACCCCAACGTACACTAACAAAGTGGAAAATCGTTAAAAAAATCACATGAGCGTATTATTGGGCACTAGGGAAAATTTGACGTCACTAGCTCACATTAAATTACCACAAACCTGTTTGAAATGATTTTTGATAAATTAATGGTGATCTACAAGAAATTTTACAAAAATAGCGGTAATGTCTTTTGTGCACAATTGAAATTGTCTTCTAAACGTTGTTTGTGGCATATTCTTGATTACTTTTATGTTTTTTTGGCAATAACACCACAATCGAAATAAACGAAGTATATTGAAGGAAAACCAAACGTTTCAAAGTCTATTCTGACTTCTTGTCAATGGCTTTTTATTTATTGATGCAAATTGCAAAATGATAAATCAAATTTTCATTTTGCCAAATGAGATTTTGGCGAAACGTCAGGTAAAATGTACTTTTCAAAGCACAAACCGAGAAACGAATGTACACCGGATACAACAAAGAAAATCATTTGTTCCATCCGTGAAGGACTACAATCTAACACACACACACACACACACACACACACACACACATATATATATATATATATATATATATATATATATATATATATTGTTATGGTTTTGCCAAAGTTTTTCTTTAGCCCCATAAGTCGGTAGCAATCTTGTTATGATTTTATTATTTTATTTTGGGTTCTTTTATTTACTTATTTTCCTCGGCTAGCTTTTTATTTAGTTTTAATTTGAAAATTTTATTACTTGCTTATTTAATTTTTAATTGTATGCCAATTTAGGCATAACAACTCTCTATCTCAGGTTGAGTTCTGGGCGTTAAAAATAGATAAACATTTATACTTCCACTTACCTTTTTCTGTCTTATTTATATCAAATTTAAAATTTAATCAATTATTATTTTTCTTTCTATGCTCTTTTTAATTTAACAATAATTAATTTGGAAATTAATTTTTACTATTCTTTATTTATATGTGGAAATGAAACCGTTATAACAAATTAACATGAACTCTTTTAGTTGTTAATAACATGCTTAAAAAATTACCTACTTTATAATTATTCTGTTTTCTTTGTGTGGAGTCAGGTTATTTACTCAATCCATAAGTAAACACTATACAAAACTCTAATTCTAACGAAATAATACACATGTTCTTTTATTATTTTTAAACAGATTATTTTTGTTCATAAATACCTTATCTATTACAAATTGTCCTTTTTAACTCCACTGCTTCTGAATCATTTCCTTTTCCAGGTCGTTTTGCCCCTCGATACAAATGTATTCGGTTCTCAGCTTGTCAGTACCGCTCCATTATAATTACTGGTTTGCACTGCTGATGGTTTTTCGTACTGGATAGTCTATTACAGTCAGCTCTCTGACCACTTTGTGATTTATACCTTGTCACTTATAGTTTTGTGGTATTAAACGTTCGTGTTTACCAAAATTGTATTTTTCTTGATTTATGAAGTTTAATTTCAAGATGTCTGAATTGTCTTCTTGAACACAACAAATTTTGTTGAAAACAAAATTCACACAAGCGTCTTGATGGCTTCAAAACACGCACAAGAAATATGTTTACCCTTCGACCATCAAAATTCAACAGGGGTTTTGACACGTTCGCATAATTCTCGTAGCCGTCTGCTGTCGCTTCTAGTTACTCGAATACTCGAATACTAGAAGCGAAAGCAGAAGGCTACGAGAATTATGCGAAGCGACCTGAAGAGGGCAGATGTGACTCTGCCGAAACGTCGTCATTTTACCATCGATCCCGGCAGGGATCAGTTATCAACTACGGGGATGAATTTCCGGAAACCACCTAAAACATTTAGTGCCTGCGAAAACTTAAAAACATATATATATATATATATATATATATATATATATATATATATAAGCAGGCTGAAAAAATAGATAAATACAGCGATTTGGAATTTCAAATAAAGAGAGAATGGCACATGAACAACACAAGAACTGTACCAAATGTTACGTCAACAATAGGAGTAGTCCTAAAACAGCTATTAAACAAATTAAAAAACCTCGGTCTTTACCAACTAATGCAAAAAGCCTTCCTGTTAGAATGGTCAGAAAATTCATGGGAACCTACAGCTGATAACCTGAGAAAAAACCCCACAGAGCTAAGCCCTTTTCATATCCAGTATATGGGTGATTCTTAGATAACTGTGATTTTTTATGTCTACCACTTTATTTATTATTCAACATAATTTCCTTTGAATATAAATATGATAAATTTGATAGTATTTTATCGATATTGTATATTAAAGTATTCATGGATCATGAATAACTTAAGAAATATATCTAAAATATGCCCTGGCATGTCTGATTTTCGTTTTTCAAACTAAATGTAAAAATTTCTAGAGTCGTCTTATAATCTAAAGTTTAGCTTTTATAACTAAAATCTATTGTATAATTGATCAAATTATGCTCCAATTATACATCAGTATTGATTGGTAGAAAGGAATAATAGATTTAATTAATGTTAAACTTTGTTTGGTTGTTATTCTAAGACTATTATGAAAACTGTTATTTTAATTCTATTGTTAATACAATTTAAACAAATAAAGAAAGAAATTACCGTAAATGTCTATGTATGATTATCAAAGTCCTATAATTTAAAATTTGTTTAATTATTTTAAGAATTTAAAGAGATTTGTTAGGCGAGTATTTTGAATATTTCATTTTGGTGTCAGTACCGTGGCCAGTATCTTTTCTATTGAAGTTGTAGTAGAACTAGCTTACATGCTTAATTTTGAGCATAATAAAAGACCATTAACACCCAGAACAAAAGTTTTAAAGCATTTTTGATTTAAAATAATGTTGCTTTGTAATAATCACAGTTATCTAAGAATCACCCATGTCTGCGGTTTAGTGAATTTTCCTCTAAAAGCACGCATAGCGTGAAAACTTAAAAACAATTCAGATAAAGAGTGCCGACAAAAAATGCCTGATTGATTATAAAAACGAGTGTAAAGAATTGCGAATTTATTCCGAAATGAGAAATTCTTCACGATAGGAGAACTACTATGTGGGTATAAAGACAGTTGACGGACAGAAGAGAGATAGGTAGCATCGTACCGATCATCTGTCCTGATATGAAACAATGTTGTTGACGTAAATATCTGGATAAATCTAATGTATTGTCATTTATTTTGGTGCGAATATAGACATTTATATTGAGTGTAAATCTTGTTTTGAACCGACTCGGAATTTATACTAATATGTTGTATTGAAATACTTTACAATAACATAAAATATTTAACATTTTTTAATTTAAATTTAGTATATGTTATTAAATGAATGAATAATGGTCTAATTAAAAATACTAATGTGAAAATGAGTTAATAATCGAACAATAATAGCAACCTTATTAATCGCTCAAATGCCTCATAGCGAATTGTACCGGTCCAGCTTCTCCCGACACAGAACGAGATCATGATAACAGTCACCACGCCTAGCTCAAAGTTTCGCCTTTCACAATAACTCATTTTCACTCCGGTGTGTTCGCGGATGCTGACAAATTCAGCACCGGATACGGAAACACAAGCACAGTCATTTAATTTTCCATGCTATTGGCATTATTTACCGCTGTTTGCACCTATACAGATTATTACGAGAGAGAGATGAGATGTAAGAGAATAGTGACAGGTTGAGCATAAAGTGTCTTTGATGTAGTAATATAGAAGGGTTGAATAGTTTGAGTTCTCAGTCTAGTTACGTAACAGCATTTAATACAATTATAGCTCAGATTTTAATAATAATAGTTAACTAGAACTAATATAAATGTATAGAAAAAAATCATTATCGTAATACTTGTGAGAAAGTTATTAATGTGATTTCCGTTATCGCATATAAAATAGAAACTTTAAGAACGTTCAGCTATAGTATTAACAAGTATTTTTGATAAATTGTTTGGGGTTTATAAATAGTGGTCTGTTCTTTTTACTGCAGTTCCCATAAGCAGATGAAAAAAATATATATGTATTATATTAGTTACCAAAGGTACGTTTTTTTGCTGAAAAAAAATTTCAATAAACCAAAAACTTTCCATTATTATATTAATGATTTTTTGGAATTTATTGCTACTATTAACAAAAAATAATAAATAACGACTTTTAATTTAGAATCTTGGAGAAAGTGTCAACTTGACACTCATAAAAAATGGTTGAATACTATTGTTACGAAAACATGTGGAAAGAATTTTTTGTAAACTGAAGAATTACTATTCTATGCACAGTTTTATAATTTGCATAGCATTGCTTGGGCTAGATAAGTATGTCTATTATGCCACATCCGACAATTCACATCGCTAAATTCGAAATATGTGCATATTTTATTGCTAATTTATTTCTGCTAAAAAAAAGTTATTGCTCGTACCGTTTCCGAGAAACATAATTATATCTCAGCAACTAATAGATATTCAAAGTTGCTCTTGGTATCCAATTTTATTGCTAATTAATTGCTCACTTTTCACCCAAACGAATTTATTTTTGCTCTAACCCCTCCCGAGAAACAGTGTCCGATCGCTTAAGTCTTATGCTACATCGGACATAGTTCTCAGGACCTAATAGAGATATCAAGTTGCTCTTGGTACCCAATTTTATTGCTATTTAATTGCTCATTTCTTACCCAAGATTTTTTTAATCCAACCCCTTCCCAGAAACATTGTCAGCTATATCTGACTAACTGAAAAAGATTTCAAGGTGTCGTATATTATTGCTAGTTAATTGGTTGTAGCTTATAGTGAAAACAACTCTTTTCACCCCCAAATATAATCCGTACCTCTTAAAATTTAAAAAAAAACCTTTATAATATACAGGGTGTAACATAACGCTAGGCTGCGTATAAATAAAAATGTCTTATTTAATATATCTCAAAAAATATATGGTTTGTGAGAAAAAAATCTTGAAAGTTGTCAACTAAGGTAAGCTCTTGAGTGCGTATTTAACAATTTATTTGCAAAATAGCAACAAATTTTTTAACAGAACAAAACATAAAAACATTCTTTACCATTTCTAATAAATGAATGGACGTTTAAGCCAAGTTTACTCAGAAAATTTTAACATTGTTAGTGGAACAGAAAACAGGGCAGCATTGGATAAACTACTTTTGTTCGTTTTCTATTAAAAGAAAATTATTTTTGAAATAGTAAAATATTTTGGTGTATTCTACTATTAATAGTAATTTTCCTGAAAGAATAGGAGTTAATAAACTTCAAAAAATTATCTGTTATAGAAAAATCTCACAGGACACTCACTCTGATTTACTTACTTATTCCCAATATGGTTAAGTTACTAACTGTGCAAACATTTCTTCTGTTTAGATGGTAGAAATATTCTTAATATAAAGTAGGATTTTGCAAAGAAATTCTCATAAAAACATATTTCAGTTATTTTGTGCTCTATCGTGAGATAAATTGCACACATCATACTAATTTCAGGAATTTTCATAGCAATCAATGCATTTTCAGATGATTTCGTTTTGACCGTTAATCTACTACATATGAGCTTGATTTTTTAAAATGTTTTAATATTTATTTAATTTTCTAATTTGTCTCAAAAAAATATGATTAGTGTTTTCGCGTTATTTGTTTTGTAGACTTCACATTTTAGGTTAACGACGCGCTCTTCCAATTGATATATTAGATGATGCCCTCAAATTATCGTTAATTTATTTTTTGTTTCATATTTAATTTCGTCAAAAAATTAACATTATGCTCTTTGATTATTTTTCTTGTAAACTTTAAAAAGTTTAGAATATAAGGCATTATATAATATGTATTTTTTTTGTTCAAAAGTAATAAATAGGCTCAGTAGTCTCGAGGCTAAGGGAAATGGTTGATTTTTGTAAAACATCCCCCCAGAAGTATCCTCCAAAGAATTTGATCCTTTACGTTATGAGTGATTCTTCTTTCCCTCGTCGAATTTGAATTGAAGTTGATTAATAAAGTAGTTTCTGTTAATTAATATTCAAGACGATTAAATTAACTGTAATTATTTAATTCCATAGTAAGTTTCTTGCATTACCTTTATGAATAGTTACAGCATTGTACGAAATTAGGTAAAAGTTAGCTTAAAATGCTTTCGTGCAAGTAGCTAATTTTTTACTCCTAAGCGAGAAAAAATTGTTTATATTCTATCAAGATATTTCATGCAACAAAATTAAATAATAAAAGTTACCAATATTTGAAATAACAATTTATTGGCAATCTCAGTAAAACTGAGAAAAACTAACATTTCACAATCGAGGAAGCCGAAAAACAGTCATATACAGGTAATTCTGATGTGTGTCCACTACACATCAGAATTGCAACAAGGGATTTGGGGATTTATCTAAGGAATTATGAAAAATTCTTTGAGTATTAGGGCAAAGCACTACATGAAGAGTACCTAAAAAGTTTTTTTTCAGCAGAAAGGTTCGGAAGCTAATGCTTATTTTTGAGAAATGATAATATTATTACAAGAAAACTAGAATTATTTCCAATCTGGGGAAATTTTCAACATTTTGAGATCGATTACGGGCGAATACCGCAACTAGCGCCCCAGTTGAGATTAGCTTCAATATAATCAATCGAAACTCAATGGAACGTATTAAGCATCTAGTACGATTGGACACATTTGCTGATATGCATATAAACTATTTGGAACGAAAAATGAGACTTGTCATAGCTGATCTGGGGAATTCAACTAAAATTATTTCATAAAAATTACTTGAGTAAAACTTGCCAATATAGTATACGTAAAACAGATTAGCAAAAAAAACATGGATAATACCTACATTGTGATAAGATTGCATGCATGCAAATCAATATGTTCGATTAAACATGAAGGTGTGATAATATGCAAAATAAATGTGAAAAGAAATTTTGTTAAACAAAAAGTTACTTTATCTGACATTGAAAATTGAAAGAATTTCAAAGGAAAAATAAAAATAAAATAATTTGGTCAAGTGTGAGTTGGACTCGCATACTAAGGGTATTTGATACATTGTAGGTGAATCAAAGTATATCCTTTTATTTTTAATTTTCAGACAAGCAGGGAATGAGTGCATTTTCTGATATTTACCCTAATATCTTTTAAAGAAAGCGTTATAAATTTATAAAAAACATACACTTTTATTTTCCACACATAGACAGATGTAGCAGATAAAATAAAGTGTCTGTTTTATCTGCTACATGAATCTCTTGATTTTTATAAAAATATGTATTTAATTTTCCAATTTGGCCCCCAAAATTAACACTAGAGTTATATTTTACTAATAAACTTTCAGAAAAGCCTCTTATAATCTACTATTTGAATTGTAGGCTCTGTAGATTGGAAGATAAAGGGGAAAATAGATCAAGTTTTAAATAATAAATTATTAAATCTTTTAGACAAATTCTTTAAAAAAACAAAATAAAATATATTTTTCAAACTTTTAGTGTAGTTTCTAAAGTATTTGTCCCCAAAATTAATATTGGGGTTTTCCACTGAATTTTCTTATGTAATTATTTTCAAAATTTTAGGTAGTATGGTTTCGAAAATAAAGCAGGAAATGAGAGTTTTTTATACAGTTTTTGTTAATATCTTCTAAACAATTAATTTAAAAAATATGAAAAATATATAATTGCATTCCTCATAAAAAAAGTTTTTTTTATTTTCCGTTTAATTCTATAATTTTCCCTCATTATTTTTCCTTATTTTTCTTGTAAAGTTCAAGTAAGCCCATATAAGCCAACTTTTTTCTTACAGATCGCAAATAAAACGGGGGAATGTGTAATTTTCTAATATTTTTGTTAATATTCTTTAAATAATTTATTTTAAAATCTCTCATTTGATGTATTGCATGATGCGTTAAAAAAATATTTTTTTATTTTCCATTTAAGTAATTCTACAATCTGATTCCTAAAATTAATATTAGTTAGTATTTGGGGAATAAAGGGGGAATGGGTAATTTTTTTAAATATTTTTGTTTATATATTTTAAAATATTCATTTTAAAAATATGAAGAAAAAAAATTGTATTCGTCATAATGAGCCCTTTAATTTAATATAGTGCATGATGCGTTATAAATAATTTAAATATGTTTGTATTTGTTATAATGAGCCCTTTGATTTGATATATTACGTAATGCGTTAGAAATGCTTTTAATTTTATATTTTCCATTTAATTCTGTAATTAATAGGAGAGGTCTCTCTTTATTTTTCCGGTAAGGTTCAGGTAAGGCCCTATATCCGTAATTTTCTTCAGAATTTTACTTATTAGTTTTTCTGCCCAGAAGTACCCCTAAAATCAAAATTTCTTGATTTACGATATGTACTCCTGAACGGGTCACCAAACTATACACTGATTGCAAATTTCAACCTTTTCAGTCTAGTAGTTTAGGAGAAAATTGTTGTGATGTGAAACAGGGAGAAATTCGGAGTGATATTAAGGCTATCCGTATATTGTTTATACGGAACCCTAACAAAACAGTGCAAATTCCATAAGAACCGCGCTATAGAAAATTTAGCGGTAGATTACCATAAATGTAAGTATCTCATACAACAAAAATTTTCACAATTTTTATGTCGTTTGGTACTTGCAGCTCAGTCTTTACAAGGGTAAGATCAGAAGAGTATTTGTATGAGTGGTAAAACGACTGAGTCTGAAACATTAAATATAAATAAAATAACTGGAAATAGAGACGATGAAACTAATTCGGCAAGAAATACGAGGCTAAAGTAGTAATACCGACGCGACGGCCCGCAAAATAAAAGACCTGCTGATATTGTCAATTCTTTGAAATGGGATCGTAATAAAGTAATACCAGTAAATAATAATTTGGTCAAGTGCGAGTTGGACTCGCATACTAAGGGTTCCGTACCACCTTGAAAATTCACTTGATTTTTATAAGAATACATATATTTAGTTTTCTAATTTGGGCCCCAAAAATTAACGTTAGAGCTTTATTTTACTAATAAACTTTCAGGGAAGCCTTTTATAATCTACTGTCTGAATTTTGAGGGTCTATAGATTGGAAGATAAAGGGCAAAATAGGTCAAGTTTTAAATTATAAATTATTAAATCTGTTTTTCAAATTATTTAAAAATACAAATATAATATATTTTTAAATTTAAATAGTGTAGTTTCTAAAATGGGAATTAAGTCGATGTTTAATATTTTTGCTAATATCTTTTAGACAAACGATTTAAAAATATGACATATTTGTAATTCACATAATGAGCCTTCTATTTGATATAATTACAGGATGCGTTTGAAAATTGAATTTTTATTTTCCATTTAATTTTATAATTTGTCCCTAAAATTACTATTGAGGTTTTCTAATATTTTTTCTTATAAATTTTTTAAAAAATTTTACAGTTTATGGTTTCGGAGATAAGGGGGGAGGAGGAATGGGTTACTTTTTTTATTTTTTTTATATTTTTGTTAATATCTTTTAATTAATTTATTTTAAAAATATGAAAAAAATATATATTTGTTTTCGTCATAATGAGCCCTTTCATTTGATATATAACATGATGGGTTAGAAATAATTTAAATTTTATATTCTCCATTTAATTTCATAATTTGCCCCCCAAAATTAAAAGTAGAGGTCTCTCCTTATTTTTTCCAGTAAACTTCAGGTTCATTTTTAAGTTTTCATTTAATTTTATAATTTGCCCTCCAAAATAATATTAATGGTTCTCCTTATTTTTCTTGTAAAGTTCGGGCAACGTTCTATATTTCCTTTTTTTAATTGTAGGCTTAGTAGTTTCGGAGATCAGGGGGGAACGGTCGATTTTTTTAGTTGTTCCCTCCATAAGTACCCCTAAAATCAAAATTTCTTCTTTTGCGACTCCTGATCGGGTCACCAAACTATACATTGATACCAAATTTCAACCTTTTCCGTCCAGTAGTTTAGGAGAAAATTGCTGTGATGTGACAGCGGCAGAAATCCGGAGTGATATTATAAGGGTATCCGTATATTGTATATACGGAACCCTAAAAATGGTAATCATCCGGATTTACAGTTATCCAAATTACAGAACAAACACACTTGTGTATATTTGACAGTATCCAGCATCCTACACCTCACTATTTTTGAGGCGACAGATTTTGAATTTTTATTAAAAAAGGTAAGACTCATTTTTGAGTCAATCTACTAACAACAATCGACTTTTTTTAAGGCAAAAATACTCAATAAATTATTTGTGAAGTTACACTTTCGGCATCTTATTTTCTAACGCTTAATTCAGTAAAACACAAACAATTATAATTTAAATAAAGTCTCAATAGAAATATTTAGAATGCATAAACAATTTCATCTGAAAATACATTGGTTGTTATGAAAATTCCAGAAATTGGTATGACAAATGTGCAAAATTTATCTCACGATAGAGCACAATATAACTGAAATATGTATTTATGAGAATTTCTTACCAAAATTCTACTTTATGTTTACAATATTTATATCATCTAAACAGAAGATATCTTCGGGCAATTTGTAACTTAACGATAATATGAATAAGTTAAATAAATCACAGAAAATCTCCTGTGGCAATTTTCTTTAACAAATAATTTTTTGATGTTCATCAATTCCTTTCAATTCTTTCAGGAAAATTATTATTAATATTAGAATACACCGAAATATTTTACCATGTTAATAATAATTTTATTTTAATAGAAAACGAACGAAAGTAGTTTATCCAATGTTGCCATGTGTTCTGTCCACTAACTCAATTAAAAGTTTCTGAGTAAACTTGGTTTAAACGTCCAGTCATTTATTAGTTATGGTAGAGAATGTTTTTATGTTTTGTTCTGTTTTGAAAATTTTGTTGCTATTTTGTAAATAAAATAGGCACTCAAGACCTTGCCTTAATTGACAACATTCATGATTTTTTTCTCACAAACCATATATTTTTGACATATTTTAAATAAGACGTTTTTATTTATATTACCTACCGAAATATCTGGGCTGGGGGTGCAAAGGGTTGTTTTCAATATAAGCTATAAGCAATTAACTAGCAATAATATACGACATCTAAACAACTTGAAATCTTTTTCAGTTAGTCAGATATAGCTATGAGAGTGTTTCTGCGGATGGGTTAAAGCAAAAAAATTCTCTTGGGTAAAAAGTGAGTGCTGAGATATAACTATGTCCGATGTGGCTTAATTCTTAAGGCACATCGGACATGGTTTGTCGGGAGGGGTTAGACCAAAAAAAAATCTTCTTGGTAAAAAGTGAGCAATTAATCATCAATAAAATTGGGTACCAAGAGCACCTTGATATCTCTATTATTTGCTGAGACATAACTATGTCCGATGTAGTTTAAGACTTAAGCCACATCGGACACTGTTTCTCGGGAGTGGCTGCAGCAAAAAAATCTTTTTGGGTAAGAAATGAGCAATTAATTAGCAATAAAATTGGATACCAAGAGCAACTTGATATCTCTATTAGTTCCTGCGATATAACTATGTCCGATGTAGCTTAAGACTTAAGCCACATCGGACACTGTTTCTCGGAAACGGTAGGAGCAACAAATTTTTTTATCAGCAAAAAACTAGCAATAAAGTATGCACATATTCCGAATTTGGCGATGTGAATTGTCCTTATGTGGCTTAATAGACATTAGATAAGTGGGAGTTGGTTGATATATAAAAACTACCTAGGGTTTGCATCTATTGATTTCTGTTTCAGTGTTTTAGGTTATATGGAGTTGATTAGTAGGTACGTAGGTACTCAATAGGTAACTCCTTGTTATGTATATCAGTGCATAAAGAACCTTTTTTTTTAAGTTCATGTAATAATTAATCACTGTGTAAAATCCAATTTAACATCTTACAAATTTTGAAGGTCTAGTAGGCTTGAAGATAAGACAGGAAGATGTTTCGATTAATTTTATTACGGTTAGAATGTAACAGTCACAAAGTATTCACTTATAGAGGATTCAGTAAGATTATCAAAGTCAAATAATATTGTTTTACCTTTCGGCTACTTCCGATAACCGGACTTATGATGCGCCTAATCCACGGTCTTATTGTTCAAATTATTTTGAGTTTTTTAACAATATTTCAATCATTGTTTGTTTTTTTGTAGACAGATACAGGTTGAATTGCGCAATATCATAAAATTATTTTTGTCATATAAACATTTGTGTTTGTAATTAAAGGATTGGGTTCCAGACACTGGTGTCCTAATAAACTAAATTTTGATAAATTTAAATAGTTCTTCGAAAATATAAGGAACCCTAAATTTATGAATCTCATAGAATATGCCGAAGATATTTTTTATGTTTCTATATTTACAGAACAAGAAATAGAAGTAACATTTTATTTAATGCCAGTCACAACAATATCAGATTATTTATCTATCAAACCATAAATGGAAACTAGAGATTGCCAGAAATAAGCCCTAGAAAACAATTAGAAACAGAAGTAATTGCAACTCCAAGTATTTTATATTGAACAATATAAATCAATAAATTTTAAAAATTCACTTGTTTGAGTTATCAACATTGCTTACGAAGTAATTACATAACCTATACTAGGCACTAACCGCGGTTTCACCCGCGTATGGAATGTAGAATTCTTTGCAAAAAGAAATAGCTTATGAAGTATATGTGCTATCTAATATAACAATTTCTTCTAACTTTGTTGAACCACTTAACATAACTATAAATCTACCAATCCAGAATACATTTCACCCAAACTGCAAGTGCTTATGGGCCACATTATATAACAATTTTATTCAACATTGTTTTGGAACCACCTTGTATAATTGTAACTCTGCTTCACCCTATAAAGCAACCATCCTGTATATGCTTAGTGTTTATTTGTCAACCAATATAACATTTTTTAATTACCTAATATGGCTCTACTCAACCCTATACGCTATATAACAATTATATCTAATACTTTCTGAACCACTTCGTAAACTATAATTTTAACCGGCTTTTATATGCAACTTTTATTAACATTGTTTTAAACACAATATATAAATATAATTTTGCTTCGCCCCCTATTTCAGGTATTTCGTATAGCAGGACGCAACTGTTCCTGGTCTACCTTATATAACAATTTTTTTTAACATTTTTTAATCCACCCTGTAAAACTATAATTCTACTAAGCCCCGTTCTCAACCACCATATATATACAACTTCTTATGGGCCACCCACTATAACATTTTTTGTACCACTATATACCGCTAAATTCACCAATCCCCAACCCATTTCACCCAAACCGAAACTTTGATGGCCACCCTACATAACAGTTTTATGCAATACTTTTAAGAATTGCCTTCTATAGCTATAACTTCCATCTATATTTAAACTATTTTGTATATACTGCTACCAATTAGTCACCCGTTATAACTTACTGGTCTATCAGTTTTGAACCATCCTGTATAACTAAGCTAAATAACCATTTTGAGATATTTCTTAACCATCCTCGAAAATAAAATTTGTCTCCATCTTATATGCCAACTACACTGTATATGCAAATTTTTCTAACATGTTTTAATCACACTGTATAACTATAATTTTACTTCCCCCCATATGCAGCAGCTCATATTATATATTAAAAAAAATTTAGAACAATTTTTTATCTACACTATTTAACTATAATTCAACTCCACCCTCTATTTCACCCACCTTGTATGTGCAACTACTAATCGGCCACCCAGTTTGACATTTTTTGTATCACCCTCTATAAATATAAATCCATAAAATCCTAATAAATTTCACCAAAACTGCAACTGCTTATGGAGCACTCTATGTAACAATGTTTAAAGATTAAACTACCAACTCTACTCCTCCCTATATTTCAAACATCCTATCTGTGCAACTGATTATGAGCTACGTTATTTCACATTATTTCCTCAATTTTTTTTTAAGCACAGTATAAAATACAATGTCACTTCATTTAAAGCAACCTTCATTTGCAACTGTTTCTAACCTTGTTTGAATCACACTGTGTAACGATAACTTGACTTCGCCCCATATTTCAGGTACTCCATATATGCAACAGCTCATGCTCCACACTAACCTATATAACAAAAATCTTCAAACTCTTTTACCCACACTGTATAATCAGTATTCTACTCCACGCAATATTTCAACAATCATGTAGATGCAACTACTAATGGGTCACCCAATATAACATTTTTTCACCACTCTGTATACTTAGAATTCTAGTCCACCCTACACTTCCTCTATCCGGTATTTCAAACAACTTGTGGAGCACAACATTCCTTTATAATATTTTTTAAACCTTTCTGTATAGCTGTAATCATACTCTGCTACATATTTCAACCATCCTATAATCTGCAACTTGAAAATTTGTGAACTACTTGTGGATATAAAACAATTTTTTAACCACCCTATAAACTATAATTCCACTCCACCTTATATTTCAACCACCCAGTATAAAAAACTGCTTCTAACATTTTTTTCAACCCATTTCATCACTTTAATAATCGCTCAAGAAAATTCCAACTGCTTACATAACATATTTTTTTATCCACCCTGTATAAATTTAATTCTATTTTATCCTTATTTCAACCACATTGTGTATGCAACTACTTATGACCCTAATTTACCTTTTTTTCAAGATTTCTTAAATACATGTAATTTCTATTCCGCTCTAATTTTTACCTATCCTATATATGGAACACCCTGTAAAATTACACTTGATATATCAGTTGATTTTTTTTTAAAGCGAAACATGTTACATATTGCCAAATTCCGAATTTTTAATAAAAGCTAAGCTGATGCAAGTATCTAATATTTGGTGAATACGGGAGAACCAATTTACTAATTGTGTATTACGGAACAGGTAGTAGTTTATTCCCTATATCTACCGTTTCTGTCAATGTAGGGAGATAAAATGTATACCAGATTTTAAGTCAAACTATAAGCTTTGCAACAAAAGAAGATTCCGCAAAGACAGTTTAGTAGTTATTACGTGATGAGGTAACAAACAAATAAACAAACAGACAGCTACAATTTTATAATAGTATAAATAAGAAGAATATACAAGACAGATAGATAGATAATAAATGGGTATGTAAATTTTCATTTAAAATTTCCCAATATAATTTTTATTTTGGGACAGAATAAGAAGAACTTCGAGTAGCGGCTTTGTCATGTGGTAGCAAACTAAAAAAAAATTCCACTTCTATAAATGGGCATTACTCCTTTATAAGTGAATACTTTATGGTGATAGCAAGAGTGCAACCTCAGGACCTACGGAGGATTTCAGATGTGCCAAACAATGACTATAGAACGCCCATATGTTTGTTAAATGAACCAAAAACTTCTCAAGCTTTCAATTGTTTCCAATTTATTCGGAATATGTGTTTGCCTTAGGGCTGTATTACTATCGCCTGCAGATATCTATTATTTCCGTAAGAACTTGAAATTGTTGAAAGAAATTGTTCTACATTGAGAAGATTAAATAAATATTTACCGCCTTGGTAAAGAATTAAAATTATGTTACAACTCATTTAATAATGACTAATATAAATCAACAGGTATCTATTCACATGTGGTATTAGATTTTTTGAGTATAAATGGTTCAGGTATTATAAGTGTACATTTTGTCACATTTTAAGACCATACCTTAAACGAGCAGTACACTTTTACTGCATTTGTATAAATGTTTCAGTGGCAATGTCGAATACTCGGCTATTTTCAGAAATAAAGGCAGAGTGCTTGATTTCCAAATATGTTCTTTTAATCCATGCATTTATAACTATGAAAATAAAAAAAAGATATTTTCCATCACGAGCTCTGTCACTGACACGGTTCATGATGCACGTGATTTTGTTCATGTTTCTAGTAATTTTTGGGTGAAGCGCTATACTCCCTATTTTTAAAAATTCTGTGCTTAGAAGTTTCGTGGTTAATAGGGAGTGGAATGAATGATATTGTGTATCAAAATTATAAATAAATGTAGTTACATTTTTCATAAGAAATGCCTTCAGCTGATAAACATGAAACATTTTTAAAAACTTGCTTTCAAGAATTAAGCTTTAAAATAGGAATTCTCTCATTTGCATGAATAGGTCACTAGACTGAGTATAAGTAGCAAATATGAACATTTTTACATTCTGAGCCAACAGATATATTGGTGAACGGCCAGCAAACTAACTTTATACTCCGCCAGTATACAGGGTGTAACTGAATAAGTGCCAAAGATTTCAAGATGTGCTTCCTTGAGTCATTTTATTATGAAAACGTCCTATGAACATATGTCCACAAACGCTTCGTTACAGATGTACAAGGTGTTGAAATCTTCTTTTGCCTACTAAAGTTTTCGAGATATTAGTTCAATTTTGGAACATTAATGCCTCTATGAAGTCATCATAATAAGATCACAGAAACATTTTTTCAGTAGGCACCTCGCTAGTGACAAAAATTGTAAAAATGTTTACCGTAGAAACAAACAATCCTTGTGTTATTTATATTTCTAGTAGTCATATTAGTTCCTCTTATTAACAACTTTAACTTAATTATTGTTCATTTACTCTCGTTGATTTTTACTGACACAGAGTGATAGTTGTGTCTGACTTCTAGCGAATTTTTACCAATGTGGCAGTTTATTCAAACGCAGAAATGGCTGAAATGCATTTCGTAAGCGGTTTCTCTAATGGTAATTCGAGAAGATATGCTGCTATGTATCCTCAACGTGTAGCCCCTCATCACACTTTGACAGCGTCATGAACGACTAATAGAAAACATGTTTGTGCTCGCCACCGGGATATACCTACACAAGATTTAGAAGAAACTAGGAAAATTGATTTACAGCTACATGCTGATCATATGACGTCATTTGCCATCTTAAAGGTAGAGCTGTTATATCCATATGATTAGGCATACCCAGAATTTCTTGAGCATATTTTATGCAAGGACGAAGCAAGTTTTTCAAGGGAAGCCATTATTAATAACTACCTCAACCACATAAGGGCGGAAGAAAATCCTCATGTTATCGTTGAAGACCACCACCAGGAACGATTTTCTTTAAACGTGTGGATACCAATACGGTACGTTCTGAAAAATATGTCAATGAATTATTTGAATTACACAGTTAAAAGACAATAAATATCTTGAGCCCAGTTACAACCTATCATTGGGATTTGAAGTTCCAGCTTTAATAACAGGTAAGATTTTTTTAAATCACTTTATACAGGTTTTCCGGCTTATCTCAATAAAAAATGCTCCAATCAAGATTGTGAACAGAGTGATTACGAAGATTTTCTGATTCTCTACAACATTATGATCACCTTATCTTTTTTTCAGTATAAGCAAAAACTTCTATATTATTGGGGATTGCAATGCTCAAATAATTTATTCAATATTTATAAGCAGGACCCCGACCAAGTACCGCAAACTTGGTCGGGGAAAATTCTCAAGGTCACATCCCCACACTTGAGAACCAACATGACACGAGCAGGCTCATACGCACGTGCCGTGTTACGTAATCGTGGGAGTCAATGACCTCGGATGACAGAGGCGTTGAAATAGAAAGACGGTTGGACGGTTGGCATGGGGCGTTGCCATAGAACTATGGCACGGAACTTTGGCATGGGGCGTTGACAGGCAAATCATAGAATAATGGCACGGATACATTGACATTGACAGATACGTCATAGACTCGGGTCAGTGGCACGGGGCGTTGATAACTTTGCCATAGAGTTGGGTCAATGGTACGGAAAACTGGTGGTGCGGCATGCGGTTGACAGCTGACATACTGTACTACCGGCAATATGGGCGGGTTGTGACGGGGTAGATAAGTAGTTGCCATATCCCCCCTTGCAGCGCTCTCATTGTTCATTTCTCATGTGATCTGTTCAACCGCGCCAAATTTCAATGGTTAAACGTACGAAATAATTTATATATAGTTATATAACGGAAACCGTGATCATGGGGAATCTAACCCCGACCGTTTGCTTCCTACGTAAACACGTAGCATGTATGCCAACAAAGCGACATGATTTAGTCTGTCCACCAATTGATAGTATGCTAAATAAAAAAACCGTTTAGGACGGAACCCTCAACAAAACCATTTCTGTTTTTGGGTAACAGTTCTTGAAATAAGACGAATTTAAGTCACAATGATTCAAAATTTTACAATTCATTGAAAACAAGTCAACTTATTGTTTTCAATCAAGAAACATCATCACTTGCGCTTCCGTCAACTGATGAAATCTCGAATAGCTATTTAGGTATTTTATTCATATAACTGATTTTCATGTCTTAGAGTTCATTGAAACGATAATAACTTCGTCCCAAAATGAATAATATGGAAATTTTAGGGCTTATTTTAGCTTTTTTCCTAAAGTATATTTACCATTCGCATTTATTTGAATCCCTAAATCGTATTAGTAACTAATTTTAAAAAGAACAAAAACTACCATCATCTAAAATGTCTTCAATTATATTTAATAAATCATTCATATTTTCAAATGTCTACATTTAAGAAAAATACATTTTGAATTAAAATAAAATTGAAAGCTGAAAAACTTTGTTAACCCCAGAGTAATAAAATTTTAAACGCTTGCAATCACTTCAGGCAAGATAGCGTGCGAAGTGATAAAATGCGGTTAGTTTATGTATGGTGGAATTTTCACAGCAACAAAATATACTTGATCCACCAATAAATCTCAAAAGCACTCGCGACGAGGTGTATTAGGTAACAGTCTCATATTCAGGTGCTAACGATGACACGCCGGGCGGCGAAACGGGTTCGCTTAGGTTACCGGTTACCGAGAGTTTGTATATCGTGGCGTTCGCAGAATGAGGTGGCTAAAAGCAGTGATTGATGTTGAAATCAGGGGGCATATGACGTAGTGGAGCGCGTTCCTGCAGTGTTTCGCTCTTATACGATAACCTACCGATGATGGATCGAAGACGCCCCGGCAAACCATCATATTGACCCCTTTGGCGAGGGGGTTGCTCTTCTCTCCTGTTGCTTGCTCCACCGCTTCGTGTTCTTATAACATATTATATGTTACGGAGAATAGCTTCTCTTCGGTTATCTTGGCGCACGAGTATCAAAGTTTTCGTGGAATGAGAGCACCGAAGACAACCAATTTCTTAAAAACAACTTTAAACTAATTGTGCTTCTCGGTTTTGATAGTTTAATTGGACCGCACGGAAACTAACTGACTTCTTCCAAAGTACTTTTTCATTTTATTCATTTAGATATATTGTTGTATGTAACATATATTTTTTAAATTAATGACTTTTACTCATTATTCTTAAATCGAATGCATATTAAAAAAATAGTAAAACCTAACATTATTACACAATAAGCACTTATGTAGGTAGGTATCTACACAGTATGCACAAATACTACCATGCAAAAATATAAAATACTTACTCACATAGTAATAAATATACACAATAACAAGTGCTTCTTAAACAGAAATTAAATACCTCCCTAATATATCCTGGGATCAAAGCCAATCTAGCCTTGCTTTGTTTGCATATCTACTTCTTTATCAACCTTAATTGGCAATGACAATACATGATACAATTGGTTGTAATAGTACTTTTGTAAATATTTACCTCATTTATGTGCTAAATTCCTGAGTTGTTTCTGGTAGCACCATTAGTAATAAAATATACTAAGTTTTATTACCAGAAGGATTATGTAATATTTGCAACAAGATTGAGTGAAACATACATTACGTTAACTTAGGTTAAAAACAAGTAAATAAACATGGACCTTAAATGTTATATTATGTGGTCAGTTGTTGGCCTTAATATAGGTAGCTGGTGATTCATTAATACACTAATCATGTACAATGTACAATAGGTATAATTTATGTATTAAAATAAAGTTTGATTTACATTTTGGGAATTAAAAAAATATCATCAATTTCACTAAAAGAAAATTCAGAGCCTTCCTCTACGAATGGAGGCATAATCACCATATATTCTTTAACACTTTTAGTTAGCACTGTGCTAAATAGATATAATTCTCACCAAAACCTTTATTTTCTAAATGTGATGGAACAGCAATTCTAAACTATGTACAATCGATTATCACTTTTCTGGCTCTGATTTGTTCTTTAAGACATTCTGGTCGTTTAGTAAAGTCTTTACGTATATGTATCTACTGAAGTTAACAGGTGGTAGTTTCCTTTAAGTGCGCCGTGCTGGATGCTAAGAAAGGACCCCGCATATTCCTTATGGAAAGTGGCCCCCGGTGGATTTAGCTGAAATTTTTCTATTTTGTAGATTTCAACGATATGAACAAATGTCTTTATGGCCGCATAGTCCGATGACCGATACTTTTCAAGTTATGGTTAATTTTATATTTAATGTCAGGGTATTCCACGATGAGCTGAGTCGATATGTATATCAGGAACTACTAGGTCTATTTATCTGAAAATTAGTATACAGGGGGTTTTCGAGGAGCTGGTTTCGGTTAAAGTAATTTCAGTTATCTAGGACTTCCGGTTCTACCGGAAGGGGACCCAAACTTTGTTTTTTTTAATGGAAAAATATCATATGTCTGAAGGGCTCTAGTTGAAAGTTATTTAAACTTTTTGAAAATTTTGAAAGATGCAGCTTTCTAAAAAATATATATATATTTTTTTGTAACAAAGAGGGCCAGGTCAAAAATTACCAGAATTTTCCAGAATAAAACGTGAAGCTTTCTAAATCTTTGGAAATTTTCAAAAGAATATACGGAGTGTTCAGAAATTGGCCCCGAATTCGGCTCATTTTTTTTCAAATGGATTTTATGTTTGAATCCCCATACCTAAATTAAAGGATTTTTGTGGTTATGAGAGATTTCTGAATTATCACTAGGTTTTTTTGATCGAATCGACAAGAAACAAATGTTGAAGTGTCATCAAGCAATATTTGCTAATAATTTGGTGTTAAAGTACAATTATATGGAAAGCATTTATCACGTCCCATTTAGGATTTAGTAACTAAGTTCCGTTCGCGATACTTGGATAGACCAACACCCACTCATGACAGGCTGACGGGGCTCATTCAGAATTGCAAAACAGAAGGACAGTTTGTGAAAAAGCAAGAAAAAGGTTAACCTGTCGTAGATAATAAAGAGAATTAAGTTACAGTCGTCGCATGCTTAAGAGCATATCCAGAAAATGCCTCAGGAGATGCAGAAAGAGATGTGGGAATATCTATGATTAGTTTGCAGAGGATCCTAAAAAAACATAAGGACCATCCATTTGCATTCTCATTAGTTAAGAATTTAAAAGCAGGTGACGCTCAAAGACGACAAAAGACAAACATTTTCCACACAAAATGATTTGGACAGATGAGGCAAAATTTATGGAATAGTCATCCACATTAATGGAGTGATACTAATCCACACATTATTTTTAGGTGAAAGATATCTCGAAATTTTGGAAAATGGTTTACATCCATTAGAGTTGACTTAGAATCACCTGTGAATACCTTTTTAGACAATCATTTTGAAGATCGTTGGGTACAGAATAATGGACCTCATCGACGCCCCCTCGTTCTCCCGATATCACTCCTTAGCTTTTTTATTTGGGGTCGAATAATAAATATTGTCAATGCTGCATCGCTAACAACAAAGGTAGATTGCCAGGAAATGATTTGCGTCATGGTGTTATGAGTATGCTTTGGTCTATACGGAGATCGCAATGGAAACGTTTCACATACTTTTTTATAACCATATCAAATTCTACATACATGGTTAAGAAAGTAAAGTAATGTATATACGTCTCTTGACGGTTCCTTCAAAAAAAAAGCCTACTAATAATTCATATATCACTAATAGCTACACAGAAATTTTAATTTTTCCAAGTGTTTATAAAAACTGTTTCATTTAGTCTTGTAAGCTCCTACTTTTTGGCCTAGATTCCAATGGTTTTGAGGAGGAGCCATTTGAAAAAAATGAGTTATAAGATTTTCGGATTCAGTACCAATTTCTGAGCTGTCCGTTGTTTGAACAGTTTTCAAAGATTTAGGAAGCTTTAAGTTTTATTCAGACAAATTCTGGTAGTTTTTGATCTGGCAAATAGAGCTTCCACAAACTCAGCTCATCCTGGTATACTCTGACCATAAATATAAAGTTAACCATAACTTGAAAACCATCAGTCATCGGACTTTGCGGCCATGAAGACATTTGTTTATTTTGTTGAGATCTACAAAATATCAAAATTTCAGCCAAATCCACCGGGGGCCATTTTCCATAAGGAATGTGCGGGGTCCTTTAATAATAGGTAATTACCTTAGAAATGGAAAATTATTTCCTATATTAATTCTAGTTATTATTCACAATTCTTAATGTAAACTGTTTTCTTTTCAATATGAACGTAACACACAAATCTAATGGCAAGTTGTGCTTCTCTGTGGTGCTCTGCCTGCTGACGTATGTCAAGTCGCTTCAAACATTCAATGATTCATTAACTTGCCAGTTGACTCCCAGACCTGATGAATTGCAAGATATCAAAAATTAATAGCTGATGAATTGTAAGTGTGGAAAAAAATATAACAAAAAATTTATTCAAAAAAAAACTCAAACAGAAAATGGAATGTGTATTAGAATGGAAAACAAATTTTGTGCTGATATTGTATATTAATTGGATCCGACCTACATTTGTTTATTTATTATAATTTGTTAATTTTCTATAAACGAAGAGACTGTTTAAACATAAACTGGTCCGCAGGGGCGGATCCAGGCACGTGCTTCTGGAGGGCGATTTCATGTTTCAGGTGGGGCGATCCTGTACTAAATTTACTAAAATATGATTTTAAATACATATTTTTCGGACTATTACATAAAAAATTGTCGTTATCTGGTTTACACCCATTGAAATGGCCTTCTTCTAGGCTCTTGAAGTTAAGATTACCACGTTTTAATATTAAATTTACTAACTTCGAGGCTCTCGGTGGGGGCGATCGCCCACATCGCCCCCCCTTTGGATCCTCCTATGCTGGCCCTTGTTTCTTACACAGAAAGCTAAGTTGTATGGGTATTTCAAGATCCATGTAATGTGGTGTCGATCTGTCGATAGGTGACGAAGTGTCACAACAAATGCAATTACAATTTTTGCGTTTCATTACCATGCTCATCTATTTTCATATGTGTAAGTGTGGGCCACCATTAAGAAGCTTACGCTTCAATAAAGATAAAGTTACAAACCCTCTGTGCAATCTATATAAGTATTTTCTGAAATGTATTGACAATGAAATACAGGTGTGAATGGAGACAGTTTATATACTTCGTTGTCGTTTACAGATTTTTTTCCGGCATAAAAAAAGAGATTCTTAATTCACTTGCTTTTTTAATATTCGTTACCTTAGAACTGCGTCAACTATGAACTAATTTTCATAATGATGTTTTATGCGAAAGAATATATTTCCAGATTGGTCTGACATTATTCCACCATCTGAACGATACCGCATATTAATTTTTATTCGAAAATCGGAAGAATTTTATTAATTGAAAATAAAATTTGGGAAATGAGCGAGTATTAGTTGAACATAATTAACGTTACTTGAATTTTAGCAAAAAGTTAAATAGATATGGAAAAAAATTGCATGAGAATAAATACTCTCTTCGAGGTGTCATTCTTTCTTCGAAGAAGCTATTCAATATCTCTGACAGGTGACGTAATCTGAAAAAAAACGGCTCCAGATTTGGAACCTCTGTGTGCTGGTTTCCCCGAAAATCCTAAATGTCGGCCCTTATATCTCGCGTCTACAAATGAGAAAAATGTTAATTAAACCACTTGAGAAAAGAGGGGGTTTGTGAATTCGTCTGTCTATACAGATGTCTATTTAAGTTGAAAGTGTATGGAAAACCCCGACTTGACCATACAATGTATGGTATCACACTCCCTATAAGGCAGGCTATGAGTGCCTTTAGGGGAAAATTCACTAAACCCCAGATATCCTAGATATCAAAAGGGTTTAGCTCTGTGGGAGCACTTGCCAGGTTTTCAGGCCCGTGGTTGGAGTCGTGGCGGCAGTTTCCCATGAATTTCCTGACCGTCCGAGCCGTTCCTAACAAGACGGCTTTCTGCATTTGTTTGTAAAGAAGTTCGTCCAGTCCGAGGTATTTTATATTGTTTAATATATGTTTTGGGACTAGTCCTGTCGTTGACATAACAATTGGTACAGTTCGTGTGTTGTTCATGTCCCACTGAGTCTTTATTTGAAATTCCAAATCTTTATACTTGGTTATTTTCTCAACTTGCTTGATATTTATATTATTGTTGATAGGAATTGCTAGGTCAATTAAAGTTGTTTTCCGAGAGACTTTATCTACCAAAACTATATCTGGTCTATTGAGAGCAACTGTCCGATCAGTCAGTATCGTGCGGTCCCAGTACAGCTTGTAGTTGTTATTTTGTATAACAGATTCTGGTTTGTATTTATAGTATAGTAATCTTACCGACTGTGATAATTCAAGTTTCAGTGCTAGTTCCTGCGAAGTATTTTTGCCACAGCATCGTGTCGTTCTTTGTATTCAGTTGCAGCGAACGCTTGACAACCTCCTGTGATATGCTGGATAGATTCAGATGTTTGGCAACCGTACCTGCATCTATCGTTGTTAATGGAAGTGTCTTTAACGATGTACTTTAGGTAGTTCTTAGTTGGAATTACTTGATCTTGGATTGCCAATATAAAGCCTTCCGTTTCAGAAAACATATGACCAGAGATCAACCAGTAGTTCGACGCTGCACTGTCGACATAATCTTGGTTGACGTCATTTATATGTCTTCCATGAAGGGGCTTCTCTTTCCATTTCAGCAGTTTCTGATCAGTTGTCTGGTGGTATACTTGAACTTGTTGTTCTGTCAGTCGCAGAGGTGTTGAGTCATCAACCTGACATATGACTCTGTGTAGATCAGAAAATTTTGCGAGATTCTGGAAATGGTTACGCAAATTGGAAATTTGTTGATCACGTAACTTGCCTATATCTGCCAATCCTCTTCCTCCTTCATACCGTGGCAACGTTGTACGTTCGACAGAGCTCTTTGGATGGTGATTTTGAGCTTTTGTTAGTAGAACTTTCCGTTGTAGTTGTTCAATGTCAGTCTTGCACCATTTAACTATTCCAAATGAGTAACTGAATACTGAGCACGCGTAAGTGTTAATAGCCTGAAACAGATTTTTACTGTTAAGCTTAGTTTTCAACAGTCGTCTTACCCTTCTATAGAACTCTGTTGATAGGTCCTTTTTCATGGTGGAGTGATCAATTCGTTGAGCCTGCTTTATTCCAAGGTATTTGTAAGTATGGCCTTCCTCCATGGATTCAATTGAGGTGCCATCTCTCATTTCGTAGGGCCCCTGCAGTATTTTGCCTTTCACTATATTGATAATCCGGCATTTGTCTAGGCCAAATTGCATATGGATGTCATTAGAGGACCCTTCTACTATTTTAAGCATATCATGAAGCTGTTGTTTCGTAGCTGCCATCAACTTTAAGTCGTCCATGTATAACAAATGGTTTATCTTTAGTGCTTGTACGTTGTTGTGTTTGAGACTGAATCCAAAGTTAGTCGCGTTCAGTTTGCGTGAGAGTGGGTTCATGGCAAGGCAGAACCACAGCGGGCTAAGAGAGTCTCCCTGGAATATACCCCTTCTGATTGGGATAGAGTCAGTTTGTATCGAACAGTCGGCTTCATTCAGAAATATTTTGGTTTGCCAGGTAGTCATGACATATTCTAAAAAGTTAACAATACAATTATTTACTTTATAGAGTTTCAGCACCTGAATGAGCCAATCATGTGGAACTGAATCAAAGGCCTTTTTGTAGTCCACATATGCCATGTAGAGATTTCGTCGTTTGGCGTGGACTTGATTGCAGACAACGGAATCAATTATTAGTTGTTCTTTGCATCCCATCAAGTTTTTCGCGCATCCCTTTTGTTGTTCGGTAATTATGTTGTTCAGCTCACAATGTCTGAAAAGGCGATGATTAATGCATGACGTTATAAGTTTGTATAAGGTTGGGAGGCAAGTGATTGGTCTGTACTTTGCTGGGTCCTGTGTACATAGGTTATCCTTTGGTAAGAGGTATGTAGCACCATGTGTAAGGAAACTAGGCATCTTGTGTGGATGGATAATTATGTCATTAATGAGTACTGTTAATTTATCGTGGGTGGCGTAAAGTTTCTTTATCCAGTAATTCTGCACACCATCTGGTCCTGGTGCTTTCCAGTTATGGAGGTGTTTCATTATGTTGGACGTGTCTTCCGTTGTAAATGGTTGGTGTTGCATCTTATCATAATTCTGAAATGCAGCCTCCTCCTCCTTAATCCAGCTCGCTCTGGAGTTATGGGAAACTATTGTGGAAAGTTGTGTTTTCCAGAACTGCTCGATCGCCGTTTTACTGGGATAACTAGGGGTTTCATTATTATTGGTGTTGTTGAGTTTTCTATAAAACCCTTTTTCTGATTTTCGGAATAGTGCGTTGTCTAGTTTCCGTTGGTTACTGGTTTTGTACCTTCTCAATCGACTTGTGTATACGGAAAGCTTTTGTCGTAGACTATCCAGACACTGCTGAGATGTGATGTTTTCTCCATCCCACTGGGAGTGTATTCGGTTATTGTCCATGATCGTCTTGACAAGTCTTTCTATTCTGTTGTTTCTGACCCCTCGTTGGTACTCGGTCAGTCTTCCAATATCTTTCCGAAGAGAATTAATTTTCCCTTCTAGCCTTCTTTGCCAAGGTGGTATTCGAGGTGTTTGTCTAAATTGGGAAGGGTCTTGCTTTGGTCTTATTGCGACCCCAATTGTTCTGCAGATGGAAATTGCAGCACAGTTGATGATTGTGTGTAGCGACTCTAATGTATTAACACCTAAAACATAGTGTGGCAAGATAAATTTGTTCATAGCCTGCAAGACGATTCCCAGTTTCTTAGAAGATCTTAGTTTGGGAAGAGTTGGTCTAATCAATGGATCTGTTCCACTATACTCTATAAGAGCTCTTTCCACTTCTGCTTGAATTTTCTCAAGCAGGTCAGCATTGGCTGGCTGTTCTTGTTGAAGTTCTTGAATCTCGTCTGCTCTTTGCACCAAAGGTGTTTCAGGCTCTGGATCTGTTGTATTTCGACCAAATAATTCGCGCTCAACTTCGCTCTTTATTTCGTCCAGTTGATCAGGCGAAATAAGGCCATTTTCTAAACTATTATTATTATTATCCCGACTTGACCATACAATGTATGGCATCACACTCCCTCTAAGTCACGTGTGCCTTTAGGGGAAAATTCACTAAACCCCAGATATACTACATATCAAAAGGGTTTAGCTCTGTGGGAGCCCTTGCCAGGTTATCAGGCCCGTGGTTGGCGTCGTGGCTGCAGTTCCCCATAAATTTTCTGACCGTCCGGGCTGTTCCTAACAGGACGGCTTTTTGCATTTGTTTGTAAAGGTGTTCGTCCAGGCCGAGGTATTTTAAATTGTTTAAGAGATGTTTTGGGACTAGTCCTGTCGTTGACATAACAATTGGTACAGTTCGTGTGTTGTTCATGTTCCACTGAGTCTTTATTTGAAATTCCAAATCTCTATATTTGGTTATTTTCTCAGCCTGCTTGATATTTATATTATTGTTGTTAGGAATTGCTATGTCAATTAAAGTTGTTTTCCGAGAGACTTTATCTACCAAAACTATATCTGGTCTATTGTGAGCAACAGACCGATCGGTCAGTATTGTGCGGTCCCAGTACAGCTTATAGTTGTTATTTTCTAAAACAGATTCTGGTTTATATTTATAGTATGGTAATCTTACCGACTGTGATAATTCATGTTTCAGTGCTAGTTCCTGGTGAAGTATTTTTGCCACAGCATCGTGTCGTTCTTTGTATTCAGTTGCAGCGAACGCTTGAGAACCTCCTGTGATATGCTGGATAGATTCAGATGTTTGGCAACCGTACCTGCATCTATCGTTGTTAAAGAAGGGTCTTTGACGATGTACTTTAGGTAGTTCTTAGTTGGAATTACTTGATCTTGGATTGCCAATATAAAGCCTTCCGTTTCAGGGAACATATGACCAGAGATCAACCAGTAGTTCGACGCTGCACTGTCGACATAATCTTGGTTGATGTCATTTATATGTCTTCCATGAAGGGGCTTCTCTTTCCATTTCAGCAGTTTCTGATCTGTGGTCTGGTGGTGTAATTGGACATGTTGTTGTGTCAGACGCAGTGGTGTTGAGTCATCAACCTGGCACATGACTCTATGTAGATCAGAAAATTCTGCGAGTTTCTGGAAATGACTACGCAAAATAGAAATTTGTTGATCTAATAGTTTACTTAGATCTGTCAATCCTCTTCCTCCTTCATACCGTGGCAAAGTTGTTCGTTCGACAGAGCTCTTTGGATGGTGATTTTGAGCTTTTGTTAGTAAAACTCGAACTTTTCGTTGTAATTGTTCAATGTCAGTCTTGCACCAATTAACTATACCGAAAGAGTAACTGAGTACTGAACACGCATAAGGTGTTAATAGCCTGAAACAGATTTTTACTGTTTAGTTTGGTTTTCAACAGTCGTCTTACCCTTCTATAAAACTCTGCTCTTAGGTCCTTTTTCATAGTCATGTGATCAATACGTTGAGCCTGCTTTATTCCAAGGTATTTATAAGTATGACCTTCCTATAGATTCAATTGAGGTGCCATCTCCCATTTCGAAGTGGCCCTGCTGTATTTTGCCTTTAACTATATTAATAATTCGGCATTTGTCTAGGCCAAATTTCATATGGATGTCACTAGAGAACCCTTCTACTATTTTAAGCATATCATGCAGCTGTTGTTTCGTAGCTGCCATCAACTTTAAGTCGTCCATGTATAACAAATGGTTTATCTTTAATGCTTGTACGTTGTTGTGTTTGAGACTGAACCCAAAATTAGTTGAGTTCAGTTTGTTTGAGAGAGGGTTCATGGCAAGGCAGAACCACAGCGGGCTAAGAGAGTCTCCCTGGAATATACCCCTTCTGATTGGAATAGGGTCAGTTTGTATCGAACAGTCGGCTTCATTCAGTGAGATTTTGGTTTGCCAAGTGGCCATGGCATGTTCTAAAAAGTTAATAATACAATTATTCACTTTATAGAGTTTCAGCACCTTAATGAGCCAATCATGTGGAACTGAATCAAAGGCCTTTTTGTAGTCCACATATGCCATGTAGAGATTACGTCGTTTGGCGTGGGCTTGATTGCAGACAACGGAATCAATTATCAGTTGTTCTTTGCAACCCATCGAAGTTTGTCGCGCATCCCTTTTGTTGTTGAGTAATTATGTTGTTCAGCTCACAATGTTTGAAAATGCGATGATTAATGCATGATGTTATGAGTTTGTATAAGGTTGGAAGGCAAGTGATTGGTCGGTACTTTGCTGGGTCCTGTGCACATAGGTCGTCCTTTGGTAAGAGGTATGTAGCACCATGCGTAAGGAAACTAGGCATCTTGTGTGGATGGCAATTACGTCATTTATAAGGGCTGTTAATTTCGTGGGTTGCGTACAGTTTCTTTATCCAGTAATTTGTACACCATCTGGTCCTGGTGCTTTCCAGTTATGGAGGTTCTTCATTATGTTGGACGTGTATCTTCCGTTGTAAATGGTTGGTGTTGCATGGCCTCACAGTTCTGAGATGCAGCCTCCTCCTCATTAATCCAGCTGGCTCTGGAGTTATAGGAGATTGTTGTGGAAAGCTGTGTTTTCCAGAATTCTGCTCGATCGCTGTTTTACTGGGGTAACTAGGGGCTTCATTATTATTGTTGTTGTTAAGTTTTCTATAAAACCCTTTTTCTGATTGTCGGAAGAGTGTGTTGTCTAGTTTCCGTTGGTTACTGGTTTTGTACCTTCTCAATCGACTTGTGTAGACGGAGAGCTTTTGTCGTAGACTGTCCAGACACTGCTGAGATGTGATGTTTTCTCCATCCCACTGGGAGTGTATTCGGTTATTGTCCATGATAGTCTTGACAAGCCTTTCTATTCTGTTGTTTCTGACTCCTCGTTGGTACTCGGTCAGTCTTCCAACGTCTTTCCGAAGAGAATTGATTTTCCCTTCAAGTCTTCTTTGCCAAGGTGGTATTCGAGGGGTTTGTCTAAATTGGGGAGGATCTTGCTTTGGTCTTACTGCGACCCCAATTATTCTGCAGATGGCAGTTGCAGCACAGTAGATGATTGTGTGTAGCGACTCTAACGTATTAGCACCTAAAACATAGTTTGGCAAGATAAATTTGTTCATAGCCTGCAAGACGATACCCAGTTTCTTAGATGATCTTAGTTTGGGAAGAGCTGGTCTAGTCAGTGGATCTGTTCCACTATACTCTCTAAGAGCTCCTTCCATTTCTGCTTGGATCTTCTCAAGCAGGTCAGCGCTGGTTGGCTGTTTTTGCTGTAGTTCTTGAGTCTCGTCCGCTCTTTGTGCCAAAGGTGTTTCAGGCTCTGGATCGATTGTATTTCGACCAAATAGTTCGCGCTCCACTTCGCTCTTTATTGTGTCCAGTTGTTCAGGCGAAATAAGGCCATTTCTCAAGATGACACGATATTGATCTGCGACTCTCTGTTCAGTAACTTGAAGCTTTGGGTACTCACGACAGAACTCTTGATAGAGTATTTGGCGATATCCAGTCTTGTCCTGGCCAAGGTTCGTGATTCTGTAAAACGTGCGCATTATAAATTCATTCATGGCGCCAGTCCATTTCATGCGATGTCTTTTCAGTCCCGCTTGAGTGAGCGCTGGCTGTTGATCCTGCGCAACACTTTCTGCGGGTGGAGTCCTCGTTCTCGTTTGACTCCGTTGGTGATGGTCACGTTGTTGTTGTGACTGTGTTGGTGAGTGTTCTTGTGGTTCTTCTGGTTCTTGGGCTGTAGCTCTTTGGACGGCAGGGGCCCGCCTCCTCAGCACCCTGCCACCGACGTCCCGCATGCTGTCATGTCCAGCGCCGGCTCCAGACATGCCCTGGCGATCCCCAGGCAGCGGCTCTTTTCCGAGGCATCTATTTCTTAGCTCCATTTTCATGGGTGTTGTCACCAATTGACCCTGGTGACCCAGGTAACTCGGACCCGTGGGGTTGTCACTTCCCAGATGAAATGATTTAAACCAGACCATCCCGTGCGGGTTGTGGAGAAGGAAGGAAAGCTAGGTAGTAGGTCAGCGGACAGCTGCCCCTTTAGTCGCCTCATACGACAGGCGGTGGATTATTATTATTATTAAGAAAAAATATTATTTGGTCCAAAAGATCTACCGAATACCTAAAATTATAGCACCATATGTCTTCTTTTCGTCAATTGTATAAACAAATATGGTAAAATTTAGAGAAGGATAAACTATTAAATAAATGTAATTATGATTATTTGATTTCTAGGATTTAATTATTTTAAAATAAATTGAAAATATTTCAAAGGTAGATGACAGTTAACGGAATTCCAAGAATATTGGATTTCTAAATTCGTCTGTAGATACAGTGAGTTCACTTTGGTTAGAACCATATGGAAGATTTTGTTCTTTACGGGTGAAATTTAGGGTACCATAGCCACCTGTAGTTATAAGGTGGATTTAAATAAATCTTTAAAAATAAATCTTATATTGCGTGGTCCATAATCATATACAGCATGGTTGAAATATAAGAGGGAGTAGAATTTTATAGTTCAAAAATGTTAATATTGGTTGGCACATAAGCATTTGCGTATACAAAGTGATTGAAATAAACATGAAGTAAAATTATAGTTATACCGAGTGAATAAAAAAATTTATTAGATAAGTATAAACAGTTAGGATATTTGATTTGTAAGGTGGAGTATAATTATACTTCTACAGATGTTTTCAAAAAATTTTAGAATCATTTGAATATACAGTGTGTTTAAAATATAGGGTAGAATAAAATTATAATTGTACAGAGTTGTTTATATATGAAAAATATGAGTAATTGGTTAAAACTGAATCTTGAAACCCAAAATTTCAAAATTGCCGGGGGTTTGAACCATTCAGGTAGACTCAAACAATATTAGCAGTGGGATATAAAGGGTGCTTGAGATATAGGGTGGAAACAATATCTTGTGGTGTGTAGTTATAGTTATACAAGGTGGTATAGAAAATGATAGACGAATATGTAATATTGGGTGACCAATAAATAGCGGCATATACAGGGTGGTTGCAAAATAAGAAAGATCAAACAAGTTAAATAAAATTGGAATAAAATAATAAAAGAAGTTGAAAACTTCAATAAAAAAATGTAAACACTTTGCCTGACGGGAGACAATTTTGTTCGTATTATTCTTAATATTACGAACAAAAGTGATTTCTCACAAAAAGATCTATTTGATTTGAACACTAAAATGAAACTATCACATGACACTTTTTTAACTATTTACGAACTTTATCAAAATTAAGAATTTTGCTTAAAAGCAACACAAATTATAAAATAAATAAAAAAACAAAAACCGACTTCATATAATGACACCAAAAAGTAATAATAATAATTGGATAGAAATTTTAAAAAAAATAATTTGCGGTCTTAAAGCAACAGAATTCAAAACAACAGTATATAAAATTTTGGGCTGTCTGTATGTTTCTAGAAACACCACGCAAAAACTGTTGCATGGAATTGAATGCAAATATAGTGCTCGAGGTATTGCTTAGATGCATATCTATAGGTGCTAGCATGTGTTGACTTCAGCGTGTTGAAATCTCTGAGGTTTTGTAAAAACAGAACATTTACAAATACTACCAGATTTAGACACTAGAGTGTTAAAATCAGTGAACTTTCGTACTGGATATACCTTTACAGCTGCAAACGGTTTGTTGATAGTGATTTTAAATAACTATATAGGTCACTGTGCTAAAAATATTTAAGTGATACAGTATTAATAAACCATAAAACTTTGTAGGGATATTAGAAAAACAATTTATTATTAGTTTATTATTATTTCAAACTTTCACTTATTCCAAATGAACAAAATAAAAACAAAAATTAAATTAACCCCTTAAGACACTTGGTGCATAATTATGCACAGTTTCATCAAACTCAATTGTAAAGCTTAATCTGACAACGTTCGGACTGAATGAGCATAATAATGAGTATATTTTACATCAGTTAATGATACAAGTGCTGCCATCCTAGCGGAAATGGGGTAAATACAGTCCTATCAATGGTTACCTACTATAGCGATGACACACATGAGACCCAAGTCAATACAAATCTATAATAATCACTTAGTTACTTTGAAATATAAATATATTTTTTTGATTATAGTTTAGGTGAAAGATCCATATAATGATTTAAATTAGTATTTTTGCAAAAATTTTAATTGATCAATGGCCGATGACCGCTTTTTCGTTAATGTTCATAATTATGCACATTGAGTCTCAAAAATAGTTATTATTTTATTTTACGTAAATACGACCCTGAAAATAAGGTTGATGTTTCGATGCTCCTACAATTTTTGTATGTGTAGTAAATAAGAGAGGAACTACTCTGTCATTAGGGTTGCCACTTTTTTCTGAAGAAAATATAGAATATACATTTTTAAGTTACAAAAATAAGGTACTTTTGGGAAATTTAGGAAAAAAATAGTACACATATATTTCTCATCATTTTTTCATATATTATTTATTTTAAGATCAATCTTACAAAACCTCGAAAATCAAGCAGCAACAAATAACGAAGGGCAGTTAACGTTTAAATGCTATGACAAGTTGACAGCTGGCAAACCCCAAAGCATAGTGAATTCACTGTAAATACATTTACTCAAACAGTGAATTATTTGTGCGACAAACGTAGAACATAAGAGATTATTGTTAATTTCGTTCTAAAATTTTCCACGTCGTGTAGTGGATGGGTTCCAACTTGTAGTTATCATTAAAAAACGCGACATTTGAAATAGCTATTAGCAATGAAATTATAGTACATTTCGTTCCATATTATTTTTCTGAATTATATAGTACAATTAGGTAAAATGTAGTAAGAGACTATATATATAGTACAGGTGGCAACTCTATTTGTGATGTATCATAGACGATAGTTATGCATGCACACATTTTTTTATAAAAAAACAACAAAATTAACCCTATGTAACATAGTAATATTGATAATATGGTCATTCTTGAATAAAATATATCAACAAATACTTTTTCTTCCCTTAAAAAAAATCAGGCCTCAAGGGGTTAAGTTAATGAGCAGATCAATACCGTTAAGCTTTAGGTTGGTTGTGCATGATGTTTCTAGTTTTTTTCCGTTGCTATCTCTATTTGGACAGTCATCAAGACTGAATCAAAGAGATCTACAAGAGAATCATTCATAATGTTTTCTTCTACTGACGGCAGTTAGTTGAATCTTAATTTTTCTGCCTCTGGATAGGGACTGTTTATTAACTGACGTACAAAAAACAAAAAAAGACGTATTTTTAATTTGGTTGTAGTTAAGCAGGAAAGCTGCAAAGTACAACTCATTAATGCATACTTGGTCGACCCACAGTATTGACGATTTGAAAATCTTGGATTATTAATATCTGTCAATTATCAGACATTTCGATTCCATCCCAATTGCATTCATTTAATAGACTCTCATGTGCGAAATTTTCTGAAATTATTCATTTTACAATTTTTAGTGATACAGCATAATTGGATGCAGTGTTCAATTGTAATAAACTTTGTTTGATAACAGTTTCAAATATTATAACAAATAAAGGTACCTACCTTATTTTTAAGTAAATTGATATTTCCAACTATATACTAGATTGTCACTCAGTAAGCGTAGTACAAATTAGTGAGTGACAACATCAGTAATCCCGAAGAAGATGAGTGAGATCTCATTGAAAAGTCGAAAAAGTGTCTTTTCTAAGACACGAGATTCCCGAGAACAGTCAATTACATTTCATACTCGTGAGAACATCAGAAGTAACACGAAGGGTGGCTGCAGGTTCGGACCTTTCCGGACTACTTCGTATCCGAGATCGTCGGCTAGGTCGTTCTCCGCTTGGTCTGGTCTCCGTGGCGTCTGAAGTGGAAGTGAGCTCCGATATGTGCGCGCCGCTATTTATGCCATCTCCCGAATCCCCTCCTATTTCTTTGCCCCGCCTCCGATTGTGTTGAGAGGGCGGTGCCGTTTGTTTTGATTGGGTGAAACCATTGCGTTGCGTTGCATCAAGCCTGGAAGAACATCTTACGCGAAAAGAATAACAAATTAAAAGAGAGCGGCGCAACAATACCACAACGTTGCATTCCGTCACTCGTAGTTAACTATCAGGACGCCCACCCTTCTAACGAACATCTGCGGCCGCCATCGGTACAAACAGAATCACGTCATCGGTACAATTTGCGACAACGAAATGCCGAAACGTCGTCATTTTACCAACGATCCCGGCAGGGATCAGTTATCAACTACGCGGATGAATTCCCGGAAATCATCTAATACATTTAGTGCCCCCCGCGAAAACTTAAAAACAAATATATATATATATATATATATATATATATATATATATATATATAATTCGAGACCCTATTTCATCAAATTGTGAATTTTATTAAGGTTTCTCTGCCAAGAGTTGGGGAGAAACCGGAGAAGTAGGCGTCATGCTCCTCCCCCCCTACTCCTTGTCATATTGACAAATCTATTGAAATATATAAAAAATATATGAGTATTTAATCAAATATAGGCATTCCAAATAATTTTGAAAAATGTGGGACGTCCCAAAGTTTTAGTTGGCACCACTCCTGGTAAATTGTTTGATATAATAATTGGAGGATTGTTTTTTGTAATCTACAAGGGTCCGTCATTTACAATTTTAAGCGAGTTCATATATATTAAAAAAGAGATAATTTTTTACATAATACCTTGGGAAGATTTTGAAAAAGATATATTAATAAAAATTAAATTAACAACAAAAACTTACAGAGTAATCAAAAAGAAAGTTACTGCTACGTGTACAAAAAATCATTACTGATCTTCTACATTGACTATTTAACTACTGAACCATGAACAACAATTGATGCTAAACTATCAAAGGTGGTCTTCACATGATGATGAAGACCATCAAATAATGGTCTGAAGAAGCGTTAGCCTGTCAGTGTCAATCTAACAGAGGCTAACATCAATGGACTGACGATAAAGGCCAGCCATGCGAGATTTTGAAGGAAAAATATGTTGAATAAATACATATTTTATTCTAGAATAGACCTTGCCTTGATTTTTTTTATATTTTAAATATGCATCGTTAAAATATCAATGGCATGCTTATTTTAGGTAAAAATCAGAATAAAGCCATATAATTTAAAATAAATTACACAGGTCTATAAAGAAAAAAACACAACATTTGATTTCGATGTATTTTTTCACGCTAGGCACGAATCTGCTCAAAGCTGTAGCCAGCTGAGGTGGGGGATTGGAAATTTGGGTTTCAAGATTCATTTTTAACGAATTAATCATGTCTTTCATAAGGATACATTTTATGTTTATACAATTTTATATATCCTGGAACTACATGTACAAAAATATAAATTTTGCGGTCCCAATCAACCCTTCACCAATTAAAAAATTATCCATCCCGCCCGAAAAAAAATTCTTTCTGAATTGCTTCCTAACCCCTCCGTTTTCAAAACATTTTAAACACACTACTTTAAAATGCCCCTGATATGTTTATTTCAGTTTGAACGTGAAGTAGGTATCTACTATCACATTACAATTAATCAGATTAATAAAGTAGATAATAATAAACTTAAAAATACGATATATCTTAAAATTCAGTATAATTTCATTAATTTGAGTTAAACACACATACCTAGTAACCCTTGAGGATTTCTACTTTATATCGACCATATAATGAAATACATAGTACCTACCTATTGTTAATTAATATTGAATACACCTCTTTTTGTTAATTTTTTTCAGTGAACTGAAATTGAAATCTTGAAAATAATACATTAACAATTTTTCTGATTGAACTGAAAACTTTTAACCTAATGAAAGTAAATTCGCTAGAAAGAAGATGGCCACGATCAATTCAGTTTTGCCAGATCTAACTATTTATATTCAATCATACGATCTGTAATCTTGGTCAAATTATAGGGAACTTATCGTGTAAAAATAAAAAAGAAACTAAATTGAAAGCATAAGTTAAAATTTATAAAATGTTATCAGAAATAAGTAGTTGAGTTGCAACATAATTCTGATTTCAGTTGCTGTTTTCCAATTACCGCACAATTGCGCACAGTGCGGCACAGTGCTAAGCACTAAGTGTTCCAATTACAGCACTAGCTTGCACAAATGTGAACAAGACATAACTGTGCCTTTGGGATGTTTTATGTAAGTTTACTAAGTAAACATAAAACTTCATCATAAAAACTGAAGTACATTCCAATTAACGCCCGAAAATTCCGGCATAGAGCGACACAAAAACACTTTGTGCACTAGTAATTTGAAAACAGCCATTTACAAAGCAATGTCAAGCTGCAAACTTGAGAAAGCCCAAAAAATAAAGAATATTATGTAATATAATTTTTTGTAGGTTTTGTTCAATAGAATGATAGTGTAGAATAACTTAAGGGAAGGTTCATAATGTGTTTGGTTTACTTTTAATTTAGTTTTATTTTTACATTATACTGAATCCATCTTTATGATTTTTTGTCCAAGCAATCTGGCGGCAATTTTCTAATTTATTTTATTTAATGTCTGAACTAATATTATAAATAAATTTTGGCCTTCTGCACTGTAGGTCGTCAGTAGCTAATAAACAAAACAAAAATAAAGACAATCGCTTGAGCGACAGAAGAGAAAATGGGACCGAACCGTTATGTCTTTGCCTATTTATATATAGATATACTGTAGATTTTGTTTACCGTATAATAGCATAAACGGCAATCTGAAAATAAATAAAAGTTCACAAGTTGAGTAAGGCAGTACGATATGAGTTTTCGGATATCACAAACAATACTATTGTTCTGATAACACAAACAAAAGAATTTCTTCATCAAGTTAATTTTGTTTAAAACAGAAGAAATAAACCGGAAGGAAAAATCATTGTTCTCCTTACGAATCCGAAATATTCTTTGCAGTCAATGGCAAGAAAGAAACCTAATCCCCTACAATGGCTGAACAGTTGAAGTTCTCGAGTGACTTATATTTAAGGAAGAGAAAAGTTCAAATACATCTGTAATTTCCACTTTAATTTCCTTTAGGTTTTGTACAAACTAAAAGAAAAGTAGAAACCTGAGTCAAATTGTAGTAACCGGAGACACTTCTTTGTAATTCATGGGATTTTCCGGTTTATTTGTCATCCGTCCCCGGCTTCTTTTCCTATTTACCTTCTTCGTCTATCTCAAAAACTAATACATCTAGTCTACCTCGTTTCAATCTGCAGTTCGCTTAATCTCTCTCAGCTCCATTTATCTCAATCTAGGAAACAATGTATTATTTAAAGATGCTACCCCGCTATTTGGAATTTCAGTTTACTTTTCTTGGGGAGTGTTAAATGTCCTAAAAGTTAGAGCAAGAACGCGCTTTTGGAAAATTTATACAGCCGCATTCATGATGCCATCGTTTATTTTTATTGCAAACTTACAGAAGTTTGAAATATATTGCAATATTTTAAGAATAAAGGAAATTAACTGCCTAATAGCAAGCGTTATTTAAGAGTTTCAAAGCTAATTTATTGAACAATGTACAATACTAGAAAAATTTTATAGTGCACAAATATAGGTTTAAGAAAGACTTAAAAGTAGGTGATAAAATGACGTATTTTAAGCAATAAACGATTACCATCTGCAGTAACAATAAGCATTCCATTTGTAAACAATTATATACTGAGTTACAGTTGGGTCAGTCGGACGAGGGTAATTAAACACAAAAAAAACAATTGTTGCAACCACAGAAAAAAGTTTCTATTAATTAACACCAAACCAGCACAAACAGAGATTTGTAGGAATAAATATTAATTAGGAAGAAGATGACCAGTAAGAAAATAAAATAATGTTATAATTATAAGGTAGACCATGAGCAGTTGCATTTACAATGTACTTATAATATGTGATAATAAAAAAGGTTAGAGAAATTAATGATTTATAGGGCTGTCTAAAAGGAGTTGCATGTATATTATAGTCAACACATAGGACAGAGTGGAATGGAGTTATAGTGAGCAGTTAAAAACTTTTGGGTGGCTTATAGGCAGCTGTATTTGGAAGTTTGGTCATACAGGGTGGTCAAAAAATGTTGGAAAGTAAGTTACAAAGCGTTGTCCATGTGCAGTTCCAGATAAAGGGTGTTTGAAATATAGTTATGGTAGAATACGTGATAGTGAACTATAGGACAGAGTAGAATATTTGTTATACGGGGTGGTTAAAAATATAAAAATGCTTGGATACCTATAGTAGTTGCATTTACAGGGTTCTTGGAATATAGAGTGAAATAGAGTTATAGTTGAATAGGTTAAATAAAAAAATGTTATATTAGGGAGCGATAAACAAATACATATACAGCATGGCTGAAATATATGATAGAGTTGAATTATAGTGTGAATAAAGAATGATTTTTTTCGTAGCCCATACATAGTTGAGTATAGTTTGGGGAGAAATTAATTTTATACAGGGTGATAATATAAAATGTTAAAAATTAATTAATTAGTAGGGTAGTCTACAATGAGTTATATACGATGGTTAAAATATAAGAAGGATTCTGCTCCGTAAATATGGGTAGAATTCTACTCCGTTCTATGTTTACAGAATGCAGCGAAAAAAATTATGGTTTTCCCTAGGCAGTCGTATATACAGGATGGTTGGAACATACCTGTACAGAGTTGTCAAAAAAAGTTTAAAAAAAATATTTCATGCCGGATCCATATGCTTTACGGTATACAAAAAAAGGTTATAGTATGGTCCGGGTAGCATTATAAATATATAGGATGGTTACAAAAATATTGTGTAATCTATAAACAGTTACGTACAGTACGGAAACAGAGTGATTAAAACATATTATGAAGAGGGAATTATTACAGTGTGTTTTAATAAACGAGAATTGAAATTAAACTCATTCATTTCGTCTTGGAGACAATTAAGTTTAGAGAGAAAGTGTAAAATTTAAGTACAAAGTCATAAAAATAATTTATATATATATATATATATTGGAATGAATGAATTTAAATTTTTTATAATAATTGACTTTATATTAGAATGATTAATAATAACTAAATAAACTTATACTTATCTCATTTGTCTTACAAGTATTTCAATCTTTCTTCTGGATCACTTACACTTAGTAATTTGAAATTATATCTTCACTTTAATTTTTACTTTGTTTCCTTTTATTTTTTCTTTAATAAATTACTGTTAAAACAAATTTCACAATTTCAGTCAATTTAAAATTTATTTAATTTGACCACAACACAAACTTTTATACAAATTTTCTTTAAAACAAAATAAATTTCCATTAACTTAAACTATCCTAAATTTTTATCAATCTATGTTACAAACTTTTTATCATTCAATCACTTGACTATTATTATTTTAAATTTGCAAACCTTTTACCAAAACTGATTGATTAACCCTTTATGACTTTATATTAAATAAACTTTTACAAAAATTTTAACTTTTCTAAACAATGTTTCAAAAACTCACTGTTGTTGGGCCTCACTTCTTCTTGATGCTGGTTTTGAACAATATTTCCTAATTTCAAACTCTTGTACTGGTAAAACTATTCTGCTATTTGATTGGCTTTTCGTGCTGGTCTACGAAATTTATTTTCTTCCAATAATTTGATTTTAATTTTTTTACCATTTATTCCAACTAATTTCTTTTACTGAATATTTATTATGATGTTTTCAATTTGTTTATCCAAATAATTTCAAATTTCACTTAGGTTAATTTCTTGTCTTACTGACATGGAACAATAATTTCGATGATACCATAGATCATTTATCTCGCCCGTCATAGAAACGTGATTTTACGAGAACGAAATTTTTACACTGTTCTGGTCGATGCTTGATGAATAAAGAGAACTTGTCAGTGTCAGATTTCCAATTTATACTACTTGTTTTGCCACCTGCTATTTCCATTTCCGTTAACAATTATTTTATTAATTTCCAAATATTTCGCCTTTAAATTATATCGAAAAATCAAAATAAATTTCAACCTAAATTTCAATACCTTTTACCCTTATTAATTTTGCCCAAATCATTCAAATATATTTTCCAAAGCCTTGAGTTGACATTAATCACCTGCTGGCCACCAGTCTTTTAAGAGGTACTTTATTAAAATTGGATTTTATTAAAAATTGAGATTTTATACCTTTTAAATTAGTTGTTTATTCTATAATATGCTCTCTGCTCTGTCTATACTATGAATTTCTTTTATGTTTCATCCAGAAGACTTATAACGGTTTTTATAATTTGACATTTCTATTTTCTGTTTACGAAAGAATTCATTTATTTAAAATTTGATTTTGATCTAAAATATGTGTAATTTGGTGTGTTTATTGCCTAATTTGTGTTTTATAAACTCTACTATCATTTTACAACTGAATTTAACCTTTTGATGTTTGACCTTTATCATGAGTCTTTGCAGATATTTTCTTTATGTGAGTATTACTTTTTATTAAAATTTGTATGATGTAATATCTAGCTTTTATATGCCACCTATTTATCATTATAACGATTCGCTTTTGAAACATTTTACATTGTTTAAAATTATTAGTTTTTCTATGTCCTATAATATGATTCCTTATTTATGTACTAATTGTCACTTCAATTCACAATTTAGATTCTTGCAATTTCCCTTTATTTCAACCTTTTCCGTCCAGTAGTGTAGGAGAAAATGAAATGTGAAAGGGCTATTTTCTACTACTACTACTACTAAATTTATTAACCGACTTCCAAAAAGGAGGAGGTTATCAATTCGTCGCGTATTTTTTTTTTCGCTTTTTTTTTGTATGTATGTTACCTGATTTCTTCTCCTGTGGTGCACCGTATTGAACGAATATGGTCTTGTTTAATAGAGTATATATCCGGATTGGTGAAACTTCAAATTTTGGAAAAGAATTATATTGGTAAAGTGATAAAATTTGTGAATGAACACATGCGTGCATGGAAATCGACCAATATCCCTAATATTTTAGTCAATTTTTCGATAACTCCTTATGGATGTGTATAGTTTTTTAACGTTTAATCTATTAAGGAAGATCCTTAGGTGATCTCATATACTTTTCTGCTACGTGCAACTTGCAGTTTTCCAGAAAATCGCCAAAAAATCCAAAATTCTTATCAAAAATTTCATCGAAATGACATAACGGACATTTCCTCATAAATATTTTAATTCCAACGTAATAGTGCGGTAATTTTAGGCACTGGAAGTTTTAATTGCGAATTTGAAAATTTTCTATGTACATCTCAAGCTTATAGGTAGTAAAGCATAGTATTTTCGGCTCCTTAAATTAATGAGTACCAAGCTCGTTTTGTTTGTATACCAGGTAAATACCTATTTAAATGCAAATTTTTCCATTTTGCGAAGACGGTACTTTTGGTTGTTACATTCTCCCGGCCTAATAGAAAATTCAGTGACAACACATGTCAAACTTTAAACTGTTACTTGGTGGCTTATAGACAGGGTGTTTAGTTATAGCAAACAAAATCACAAAGTAAAGTTTTAGAAGGAGTTTCATTTATATGAAGATTGAAATATAGGACGGACTAGAATGATAGTGGTCCGTAAGCAGCCGTATATACAGGATGGTTGGAATATAGGGTGGACTGGACGTTTGGTGGTATAAAAATGTTGAAAAAAATGTGAAATTAAAATTATATAGGGTTATTAAAAAACTGTTATATGATGTGAACATAAGCAAATCATATACCTACAGGATGGTTGAAATATATGCTGGAGTTGAATTATATTTATACAGTGTGATTAATTTTTTTTTCTTTTATAGCCCATAAGAAGTTGAATAAAGTGTGGAGAGGAATTAATGTTACACAGGGCGATAACATAAAATATTAAAAAGGAAATAATTTATGGGGTAGCCCACAAGGAGTTATATATTATGGTTGAAATATAGCACGGATTTGACTCCGTAAATATACGATGGATTCTACTCCGTCCTATAGTTTACAGAAGGCAGCTAACAAATTTATGCTTGTCCGTGGGCAGTCGTATGTAGAGGCTGGTTGGTACATAGGTTGGAGTGGAATTATCTAGTTATACAGGGTTGTCAAAAAAGTTGAAAAAGGTTACATGGCGTAGTCCATAAGGCATAAATATATTTGGGCTTATTAAGTCAACGCGTACTAGTACATTTTGTTCGTAAAGATTTACCTGTCAATTTAAATGATAAAGTATCATTGTGCTATATTGAGGCTTTCGATGTTACCTGGTTCTGTCTATTAAGGTTATACATACAAAATAAAAAATAAAGAATGAAAACTACCTGAGTTAAAAAAAACTAAAAAGTTGAAAATAAAACATTTTTACAAAAAATATAACCGACTTCTACCTACAACTAAAAAGCTAAAAATAATTATAACAAAATACAACTCTAGCAAATAAATAACACACTCAATGTTGTAAGGTAAGGAAGTAAAAAATGTAAACATTAAAAGGTGCTCATTCTATACAAATTAATTACCTACCAATCTAGTATATTTTTGAAGTCGGTGCCAAGCAACAATCAAGTTTGATGAATTAGTAGATAAGTACGCAATGAAGGATTTTAGATTTGATTGGCACCGACTTCAAAAATATACTAGATTGGTAGGTAATTAATTTGTATAGAATGAGCACCTTTTAATGTTTACATTTTTTACTTCCTGGGTAGGTACCTTACAACATTGAATGTGTTATTTATTTGCTAGAGTTGTATTTGTTATAATTATTTTTAGCTTTTTAGTTGTAGGTAGAAGTCGGTTATATTTTTGTAAAAATGTTTTATTACACAAATTTATATTATGGTATAAATATATATATATATATATATATATATATATATAGATATATATATATATATATATATATATACCTAAAATTAAAATTTACAATAAGATTATAAGGGTAAAGTTTCACAATTTTTCGAATGTACAGAGTGATCGGTTCAGAATGGCCAAGTAGTAGTAAGTAGTATGGTATATATATATATATATATATATATATATATATATATATATATATATATATATATATATATATATATACCATAATATGAATTTATGCATATATATATATATATATAAATTAAAATTTACAATAAGATTATAAGGGTAAAGTTTCACAATTTTTCGAATGTACAGAGTGATCGGTTCAGAATGGCCAAGTATTCTCATCTATTATATGTATTAATAGTGTAAATTTAGGAAAATCGAGATGATAGGTCTTTAGATCAACTGCTCTACGTTCAAATCCTTATTTATTCATAATAATAGGGTCATGTGGTAAGGTAATATGTCCCTTAAAAAAAGTTCTTCCATAGGTTTGAATAAAAATTTGGGAAAACGACCGTAGTTATAATACTTTTTCAATCCTAATCTTATTTCCGACTGATAAATAAATTGTGTTACTTTATTTCATTCAGATATCAGTTGAAGTATTTTTGATATTTTCAGTAAAAAAATATTTAAAGTATAAAAAAACCTATACTAAAACTTACAAAGTAAATAAAAAAGATTTTCTTTTATTCTCCACTTGTATTTTATGACTAAGAGAGTTATAAACTACTACAAAAACCCATACAATGACTCATCAGTAAGGTTTTTTCCCAACCATGAGAAATATGTCTTCTGTAGACCAACTTCAGGTTATATAACCTTTCATTTGTATATACAAATACGAAATGAACAGCTTAAACATGAAATCCGCCATGCTGCCAAATGTTGGATCTCGCCTTAAATACGAATAGTCATCCAATCTACGTGTATCTACAAAACGTCACAAGCGACCACTGCTTAACAACCCTCTAACCTTCTGCTGTATAAGAATTCAAAAAAGGGTAAAAATGAGATCCGACTTAAAAGGACCAGGCACCTTTCTTATGGAAAAATGGACCTCCTTCAAATTGTTTGAAATTTTGGTATGTTGTAGGGGTTAATGTTAATGACTAGTTCTCGAGATACAAAGTGTTAAATATCGAAAATGTAACCTTTTTGATTTCACATTTCCAATGATAGACGTGCTTGTTTCCGGTTATTGGAGAAACTGTGATTTGTACATTATTGGACATAAATGTTTCACAAAACAATTGCCATAAATTTTGGTGGATTACAGGGTATTTAAGAAATACGTAACATGTGATATTGGAAAAAATCCTTTTTTTCTTACAACGTCGAAAACATAAGATGTTATTGCACAATTAATATCTCGTTAAAGTAATAATTTCTTTGGTGTGCTTCATATAATATACAGTGTGAGCCACAAATATAGCTCAAGAAGGCATATATTATTTAAGAAATTGGTAACATGTGATTTTGGAAAAAATCCTTTTTTTCTTACGACGTCGAAAACATAAAATGTTATTGCACAATTAATATCTCGTTAAAGAAATAATTTCTTTGGTGTGCTTCATACAATATACAGTGTGAGCCATAAATATAGCTAAAGAAGGCATATTTTATTTTTTCCTATTAATAAGTCACCCTGTACCAACCATTCGTGCTGCAATTTTAATAAGGCATTAAACAGATATATTATCTGTCTCTTTATACTCAACGGGATGTTAAACTAATTGCAAGAACCATACATATTAAAAAAATGTATTTTTGTATACAACCCGTAGTTTTAAATTCTCTCCGTCAACTTTGTATTGTATTACCTTTTTAGGTAACAAATGTTCAGTGTTTTATTGAGCAGAATATTATTAAAATTGTATTACTAGTTTTCGGAAATGTCTCCTTCATCGGATCAGATTTCTCATAATAGATGGGTTTTATTTCCGTTTATTGCAGGAAACGTGGTTTGCGCATTGTTTGACATAAATATTGTACAAAAATTACTATTAATTATTTTATATTACATGGTGTTTCCTATATACGTAACATGTTTTTTTAGAAAACTCATTTCTATTATAACGTTGAATACACAAGAAGATCTAATTGCTCAGTTAATATAATGTTAAAGAAATTAATACATTATACAGTGTGAGTTGTAAAATTGTTAAAGTGAGCATCTATTATCTTTTCCATTAATATGTAACCCTGAATAAACCATGCCTCCTAGAATTTTTATATTAGATTATACAAATCTACGACTCATCACACTAAATTCTACAAGTTTGCCAAAATTGTACAAATTAACGTATTGTAGTTTATAAAGTTGATAAAAAATGGTATATGCCCACTATAGCTATATTTACGAATTACACTGTATAATATATAAACACGTCCAAGAACTCATTTCTTATTAATTGTGCGATTACATTTTATATATTCATCGTTGTAATAAAAAAATAGGTTTTTGAAAAAAACACGTTACATATATAGGAAACACACTGTAATAAAATATAATTAATGGTAACTATTTTATCCCATATTTCTGTATTCGAATACAGTATTCGAATAACTAGAAAAAGCAGAAGGCTACGAGAATTATGCGAACCGACCTGAAGAGGGCAGATGTGACTCTGCCGAAACGTCGTCATTTTACCATCGATCCCGGCAGGGATCAGTTATCAACTACGCGGATGAATTCCCGGAAACCACCTAAAACATATATATATATATATATATATATATATATATATATATATATATATATACTTTATATTATATTTGGTTTCACTAAATTCACATTTTAAAAAATTATTTATTTCACAAAAAATCATATATTTAAGTTACAAAGACAATATTATAAGTATGAAGTTAAATGAAGATAATGAACGCTGAGAATAGTTTGCGGTTACATTTATAACAAAAAAATGCTGACGTTGCGTCATCAGTTCTCATGTGAACAAACCGTCTACGTGAATTCTAAGAATTCTAGGAAGTTGTAATATGATACTTGTGTGAAGTCAATTGTGGTTCAATCATCTATTGTATCTTTCACGTGTGAATTGTACGTTATTACACTTCTCATATAACAAATCCCCTTATACATGAAAAGTTTATGCTTTACATCAACTTTTAAATGAAAATGAAACATCTGTAAATAGCACAATATCACTAGAAGTATCAAATCATAATATTAACATTACAAAGGTAATTCGTAAATAAAATTAAAATTGTTAGTATAAAATATGTTAGTGTTAATAATATATCAAAAATCAAACTTATATAATATAATAAGGGTAAATGATTAGTAAAATGAAATAAAAAGGATAATACATAAAATATGTAAAATGTTTATACAGTTGTCCCTGTAATAGGATTTGGTTTTAATATTGGCCTTAGTTTAGGCAGCATTCTTCGAGACGATGAAGGCGTCGTCAGTTGGTTGGTACTTTCTTGGGCTTTTGGGCGCTCTTCAATTTTCTTTTTGATGATGTTGAAAATCATGATTGCCGAAAAGATCATGGCGACAGCTATTGTCGTATACGTAAACCAAGAAATGTTCTTGGTTAAGAAAGGCTGATTTATAAGACCATCTAGGTCTCTGGAGTGCTGTTCTAACTTATCGTTTGCAACATCCAGTTCCTCCACGTTAATGCTGCTTATGTCAAAGGGTTTCAGCTCGGGAATTTGTACCTTTTCTGGAACCGTATCACAACAGTTGTGAGGTACTGTAACTGTGTGATAGGCTGTTTCTTTTCCAGACTCAGCCTGGACCTTAGTAACACTTACAAAGGCACTACACTCCGATTGAAGTTTTAGAATGGAGTTGCGCACTAGAGTTAAAGTACTTGAGTTCTTTTGATTGCAACTCACCACAACACGTAAAGGTTCGGAGGTCACGACAAGCCAAATATTTTGTTTAAGTTTTTAGACACTGTAGCCCTGATGAAAAATTACTGCACTGCTGCAATTGTCCAGCACTTTTTGAATACTTTTCAGAAGTTGCACCTCGCACGGTGCGTTAGAGTCTATAGGATAGGCGTATATGTCGGGACACAATTTTCTACCGATAGCAAGCGGTTTACACGCGCTCAAGTCCTTGATTGAAATAAACATTAAAGAGTCTTCGTTTTTCGCGAGGTACTTTTGAGTGAAAGACAAAAGGTGATGTAACCCAGTTCTGGCATAGTAAATTGGGATAGGGTATAACTGGAAAAGGGTATATTTTTGTTGTTCTACTAATGGAACTCTTAAGAGAAAAATAAGACGCACGAAAGTAATTGAATTTAGCACATCATTTAGGTAAAGGTAATAATTCGAGCAACATAAGTTTCTAATTGTCTTCTAAATTTTGTTTGTGGCATATTCTTGATTATTTTTATGTTTTGTTGGGCAATAACACCACAATCGAAATAAAACGACGTATATTGATGGAAAACCTGACGTTTCAAAGTCTATTCTGACTTCGTTGCCAATGGCTTTATATTTATTTTTAAATGAAAATTCATTTTGCAATTTAAATCAATAAATATAAAGCCATTGACAACGAAGTCAGAATAGACTTCCATCAATATACGTCGTTTTATTTTGAATGTGGTGTTATTGCCCAAACAAACATAAAAATAAACATAAGTTTCATTTCGATGTAACCGATTGTGGTTTCTATTTTTCATATTCAGATTGCTGTTAAAAAGTTTTTCGTCAATTTGAAGTTTTTGGACGGTCTCGTTGAAGTTTTTAATAACAGAGGTAGTTACACTGATTTGGTTTTTGAGTAAATTTTCTATTTACCGTCATCGGCGTCTAAGTTTCCGGTAATTGTTTTAAAAAGAGTACCTGCGCTATCAACTATGCGGCGTTTTGGTCTTTTGGTGTCCATATTTAATTCGATAAATTTGTCCTTAATTGTGTGGATATTTGATTTAGAAGATTTAGATGAGGTTGTATATCTGAGCGGAAGTAACTCGTTGCGAAAGATTTATAGTTAACAGTGTCGATAAGTGTTTGTAAAAGTTTATTGGTTGTTGTGAAAACCTGTTCAACGGCCGAAATATTTTTGTGGACCAAAAGTGTCCATTTACTGTTGGAAACGATTATTTGAGCTTCGTTATGGTAATATATCCCTAATGTGTTATTTATAGGTTCGACTTGATATTGGGCTACTGCTGATACGAACAGCAGGCACAACCTGAAACAGAAATTAACTTTCTGAGACCGGTTTCATTCTGTCGAAATTTACTTTGGTATCTTGTTTGGTCTTTGGATTAAGTAATGTCGCCGAACTTTTGTGAATCTCCAATATTTCGAAAGGACCATTGAATTTATTTTGGACTTTGACCTTGATTTGGGATTCCTTATTATAGACTTTATTGCCTATTTGATAATTTGGGACATTTTCGGCAACATGTTTATCAAATCCGGCTTGCGCTTTGTGTTTTTGAACTTCCGTTCTTTCACGAGCGATTTTATAATAGTGTGAGATACGGTTGTTGAGATCTCAGATGTATTTGGTTATCAATGTTTGTTGGTTGTTGAGAGTTTCAGGAATCCTATTTGAAGTATGTCCCTAAACAAGTTCGTAAGGAGTGAATCCTTAAGTTTTGTTTACAAAGTTGTTGTATGCGATGATTGCACAAGGAAGGATGTTGAAGACCCCTTCGTCGGGATTTTCTAATTTATGGATTCTGATAATGTCTAGTAAGGTCGAGTGGAATCGTTCTAATGAACCATTTAACTGGGGATGTCCCACACTAGAACAGGACAGTTTGATATCAAATAGCTTACACAAATCTCTATTAGTGCATTGTCGAATTCCCTGCCATAATCACAGTGTATCCGTAATGGGGTACCGAAGTGTTGGAAATATAGTAGTAAGGTACTAACAACAGTTTTTGCGAATTTGTCGGTTATGCGGTAGGCCTGAGAGAATTTTGTTAGTTCGTCCCGGATATTTAATGCGTAGTTTTTTGTCGGGACTTCTAGAATATCGATGTTGACGCGTTCAAAGGGTGTCCGTGGAGTTTCAGTAATGACAAGTGGGCTGTCAAGATTCTTTCGGTAAACTTTTGCTCTTTGGCAAGTTTGACAGTTTTTGATAAAATTGTCGACGTCCTTAGTCAGTCCTTGCCAATTGTATTTTTCTTTTATTCTGCGGATGATTTCATTGATACCTCGATGTATATTATTTTTGCCGTTATGGAATTGGTCGAGAATGATAGGTATTTGGTCTTTATCAACCGGTGGAACGATATTTTGGCAAACTTTCCATTTGATATCGATTCCGGAAAATATAAAAGAAAGCATTTCCAAAATGGGCAATTCAATGTTATTGTCAACACATAATACTTAGTTTTGGGCAAACACATCTCTTCTATTATATAAAGATGCAGGAAGGATCTCGTTAACTACTTCTGGATCAGAAGGGAGAGGGACGATGTAATAACGTCTCTTTCTAACACTTTTGCTTGCAAAGACATTTACTCTGGGGGTGTCGAAATCATCATTTTCCTCAAAAATGTCTTCGATGATGTCATGGTGAAAATCTTTCATGAGGGAACCTTGGGGAAATACAAGTATGTTTTTGTTTTCTCTGTCTAAGAGTTGGCAATAAGAAAATTGAATTTTGTCGTAGTCTATAAGTGAAATGGTTTGGAAATTCGCCTTTTCCATTAAGTGTAGGGGAAGATAAACTTTTTTTATTTCGGCAGATGTTAGGAAAGATTCAGTATTAGTGAGATTACATTTTAATTTACAGATTTGTTCTGTTCGGGGTTCTAAGGAAATTGTATTTACAGGGATGCTGTTATTGATTGCTGAAGGATTCTGAGTACGCACGACAGTATCATCCGTAACTTTGTAGAGAGGTAAAGTTTTAAAATTGGTCACAAGTTGTTTACTATTGAAGTCTATAACGCAGTTATAATGTTCAAGGAAATGTGAACCCAGTAATCCGTCGAATTCAATGTCGAATTTGCAAATATACATCCTTGTGTGGGTCGGCGGCATTGAAAGGTACAAGGGTGGATTCGTTGATTAAGATTTTCTGATCCGTGATTCCTTGGATGACTACTTTTTCGGCAAATCGTTGTTTAAATCGTTGGCAAGTTTCGGGCTTAAATTTTGACGGTGGTTTTGCTTCTGCAGGGATAGTCTGAAAATTTTGTTGGGAATGAAACTGTTCGCTGTCGTAATACTCATCATATTGTTCGTTATAATTGTCATTACCTGCGTTTTCGTTTGGATGATATTCGAATCTGTGGTGTTTGTGTGTGTCCGGGTAATAATTGTCTGATACGGTTTCGTATTCAGTTTGTGTTTGAACATTTTGTGGTTCATCGTATGAAAAGTTATAGGTGTGATCATATTGATCAAATTGTTGATTATTTAGATGGTGAGTTTTCTGTTGTTATTTGAAAAAAGCCTATAATTAGTAGACGTTAGAGTTGGTCTATTTGTTAGGGTTGTTGTTGTTGAGGAAAAATTGAGACCTATTATTAAAATTGGTAGGTTGATTAGCAGACTGATTTGCATAATATGAGTGATGGCCCGTGTAATTTGGGTGAGAATTTTGGTTAGTCTGGGATTGTCTCATTCTGATGAGACATTCGCTGTTGAAATGTCCGATCTTTTAGCAAAACGAACATTGTTTTGGGGATGGACCATTATTTGGTTTACAAGGCGGTTGCGGTGCATTTCGGTTGACTGAGAATTTTTCGTTTCTAGATTAAACAGCTGCAATTCTCTTTTAATACGGGAAATAGCGGTCAGGATATCTCTGGGATCACTGGCAGGCACACTTTGGCCAATTTTCGGCTTTAGACCCGTTTGTAGGCTAGTTAGAGCCATTGAACCGATTAAGTCAATTTGGGCCTTTCTCTCCTTGACAATTAGATTTTGTTTATTAACAGCTGCTAACATTTTAGCAAGCCTAGCTGAAAATGTCAATGGGGATTCGTTTGGTAATTGCAGGTCTTGAATGAGGGCGGAGAGATCCCTTGGATCTCCAAAATGGTTTTCTAATACACTTTGAATAACTGCTAAATGGCTGGGGTCACGTGAATTAACTAGCTTAGCTGCTCATCCACGGGGTTTGTTCTTAATGTGGAGAATTAACAGAACTTGCTGATTATCAGATGCCATATTATATGCGGTATTGCAAGAACAGATAAATGTGTTTAAAAATATTGGGTTCCCATCGTATTCGGGAATAATGGCAAGAATTTATGAGAGCTTGTAGGGCTCTACATTTTGTGCTACAGCTCTCGTTTCTGGCATTTTTCTAATTTTACTCAAGATTGTGCAATATTAGGAAAATCAAAAGCTTGGAAAAAACGAAGTAAACAATTGTGATTGTAATGAAAATGGACAAAAAATTATAAGAAATAAATTTTTGTTACTGATTCTAAAATAAGTATAAGTTAAATATAAACATAAATAAATATTTGAAATTTCTTAAACTATCAAAATAAAATTTTAAAATTCGTTCTTGGATAAATATTTCGGAAGGTTCATTAAAAATAGGAAAAATAATAGAACTGGTTGTTCAAAAAATTATTAAATATTATAACTTTTTTAGGCTTACGTGATTATTTTCATAGGTCTTGTTCTATCCGTCACTGAACACTGGTTAGCCGCTGCTTGTTCCCTTGTTGAGCTCGGTAGTTGGTGTCCAAGCAGGTTTTTTGTATTCAGTAAGGTTAGGAAACCACCGTAATTAGTTAGAATGTTTCTTGTTCTAATTACGTCTGAAATATCCTACTGACTGCGTCAATTTTAGATTTGGTTTTACTAAATTCAGATTTAAAAAAATTATTTATTTCACAAAAAATCATATATTTAAGTTACAAAGACACTATTATAAATATGAAGTTAAATGAAGATAATGAACGCTGAGAATAATTTGCGGTTACATTTATAACATAAAAATGCTGACGCTGCGTCATCAGTTCTCATGTTAACAAAGCGTCTACGTGAATTCTAAGAATTCTAGGAAGTTGTAATATGGTACTTGTGTGAAGTTAATTGTGGTTCAACCGCCTATGGTATCTTTCACGAGTGAATTGTAAGTTAGTATACTTCTCATATAACATATATATTAGGTTAATTCCGGGAATTCAACCGGGTAGTTAATAACTGATCCCTGCCGGGATCAATGCTGAAACGACCACGGTCCGTAAACTCTATAAGATTGCCTACTCCGTACTAGCCTATGTCACAAGTGTCTTAAATTTGTTGGTGTATTAGTGGTTGCCTACATTATATTATTCTTGGTGCTGTAATAAACATTGTGATAAGCTCGTTGTTGATTTATTTTTTGATTGTTTCAGTTCTAGTTTTAATTCTATAATAATTATTTATAAAGTAATTATTTTTTTATTATTTCCATTTTAAAGTGAATAGGTATATTCTCAGTACTGAACAAATACTCAGAAGTTCGAAATGTATTATTAGATTTTATGATTGAATGCTAAACTGTTTTTAAGGTGATTGGAAAAACTGCTATATGCAAAAAAGAGGGCAGTTTTTTAAATTTTATGGCCACTTAACAGCAACAGTAAATCATTTAAAACATGTATTGAATTATTAAACAAAATAAAGCTATAAAGAACCTTAGGTAATTTTTTGATATCTACAACTTATTTTTCATTATCAAATGTGTACTTTGAATGTTTTCGAACTAATTCTAATTAAGATTCATGTTGACACTGTCTTCGTTAAAACATAAAATAAGATTTTGGGTTTAGACTTAGAATCACCTCTTTCGATTTAATTAACTAATATCTGTATATATACTATAGTTAACGGGGGTCACTAACGCCAAAGATTTGAAAATATGAACGTATATTTGCTGCATCATATGATTTTCACTTCGTAATATTTTGAATTGAGATACTTGTGACGTATTCGCGGGCAAATATTACACTGGGTGCATTCAGGGAATTGTAGCGATGAAGCGCTTTGTTAAAGCGGTGTACTAAAGAGTGTCTGCTTTACCCACAGGCTGCAGCGCTTTAATAAAGCAGTAAAGCATGTAAATTCACCGCTTTACAGTTTTATAACTAAATCATCTGTCAAATTCTGTGTTGATATTACACAAAAGTGTCGCCAACAAGTAAACATAACTAGTGAAAATAACTAGAAACACAATTTTTCATTCAGCGAAACAAAGCGCTGTGGCGCTTCAACGCTTTAATGCTATAATTCCCTGAATGCACCCATTGACTCATTCGAAGTAGGCAACTGCATAGAGTTCACGCACCTTCTAAAACGACCATGGTACGCCAGAATAATATCTGCCCTCTTCATGTCGGTTCGTATAATTGTCGTATACTTATTAGTGCAGGGCATAGTGACGCATTCGTTTGCAAAATTGTTTTAATTCATAATTTTTTTTAAAGATCTTCTTAATTATAAAAGTGTAAGATAACATTTGATATATTTTAACCATATTGTTTAAACAACAAAAAAATATATAATAGCTTAGAAAAAATGCATTTTTGGCAATTAATTATTTTTTTTATATTCTTTACAATATTTCGAATGAAAAAAGTCTTCACACTCATCATCGTATCTCCAACCCATTAATTGTTATGAATTTTTTTAAATTGGAAATCGCCGAAATTCCTAATTTTCTTGAATTAAATAATATACCTTAAAAAATAAAAAGCTATAATTTTTATTTTTTTATCAAAATTTCATTATATTAAACAAAATAGCCTAAATAGATTTTTAAAATTTTGTTTAGTTAAATGTTTTTTTTTACATTATAACAATATGCTTCCTACGCACATGAGAGAGGAGTATATTTATCTCACTCTCATCTCGATGTATAGGAGAAAGGCAGACGAGGTACTTCGGTATTTCAGCGGTAATACGTTAAAAAAATAACTGTTTCTCAACCATTAATATAAAATTTTTAAATTAAATTATGTGAGTTAGTTACTCGAATATTAAGATATTCAGTAGCGCGCTATTATATAGTCGCGTTTCGGCGCTTATCGGTTGGCTCCGTGAATCGCTGCGTGTGATTGGCTCTTGGCGCTTATTAACCACACCTCCAGTTTGATGATTGGTTATTTCCAGTTGAGTTGTTATAGAGCGGGTCCGGGCTGGTTTGGTGTTCAATAGAATTTCCTACTAAAAATTTGTTAAGTTCAGGATTCCATTGCATGCGTTTAGACTGTGAGGACACTTCGCGATTTCAATTGCCTCCCTTACGAGTCTCGATTACGGGTGTTCTATATTTGCCAGTAGACTCATCATCTCAAAGTCTATTCAATGTGGCACCGTGATGATACTCATCACCCCCTAGCCCAACGACAAGCCGTTGTCAAGACTATAGTAACCATATCACAAAGACTAATTGACCAGGATTACATCAAACAGGAAATGGACGTTTAAAAACAGCTCAGAGACAAAACGGATGTATATACCGAAATATACGAAGAGCCCTAAAGTCAAAACAGAGACAAACCGATCAGGAGCATGAGCTACCAATAAACAAGGCTGATTTACCGAATGTCAAGGTTATCACGGACAGTGTTGCAAGAATTCTACGGAGACATAATATCGATACTATTTTCAATACCGACAGAAAAATCAGTACGGTGTTCAGGAATCCGAAGACGAGGATCGATTTAGAACAACAGGGAGTGTACGAGATTCCATGTGCAGACTCATAAAATTTATGTGGGAAAAACTAACAGAAGAATTCAAGCCAGAGATGATGAACACCAGAACGCCATAACAAAGCAAGAAAAAACAACATCCATTGCAGAACACTCCACCATGACGTCACACTGAATAGACTTTGAAAACACGAGCGTACTGGCAAGTATAGAGCACCCGAAATTGAAACTCGAAAAGGAGGTAATTGAAATCGCACAGTCTAAACGCATGCAATGGAATCCAGAACTTTATGATGTCTTGGAAGATTCTATTAAACACCGTACCGGGCGGCCCCGCCCTATAACAACTCAACTGGAAATAACCAATCAGCAAGTGGAAGGCGTGATCACTGAGTATTAAGGGCCAGTCACACGTAACCGTTTACGGGAACAACCGATAAGCACCTAACCGCGACTATATAGCAGCGCCCGCAAATAAACATCTTAATATTCGAATCACTAAAAGCGTAAGCAGAAGCATACAAGAATTATGCAAACCAACCTGAAGAAAGCAGATGTGGCTCTGCAGGAACGTCCTTATTTTACCATCAGTAATCAACTAGGTGGATGAATGCCCTGAATCCGCCTGGTACCTTTATTACCCGCGAAAACTAATATATATATATATATATATATATATATATATATATATGCAATAAAGTCCGTGGGTTCAAATTAAATTACTCTTAAAAACTGATATTCACTTCACTTTCTAGAACTTCATTTACACGTAAAAATCAAATATTTACAACAACTGATTGTGAATACAATTTACATCGAAATTATAACACTATCTCAACTAAGTTAGGAATTCTATATTGCTTTATATACCGTACATCGAATTTTCCCTTCGTTCTGGATGGGTATTACATCGAGATCAGTAGCTTTTGCCCCATTCGAAAATCCCAATTCTTTTTTTTTATTATCCCAGCGACTGATGTTTTATCGGAATAAATAATGTTTTACGTTGCTTTAGCCAGAGACGGCATAGATAAATTTTATAACATTGCCCCCCCTCTTTAATTCTGATAGTGCCGATCAGAAACATCCTCTCCATGGTAGAGGGCGAGTCGATCTAAATGAAGCACCTTCAACTTAGCCCTGGGCTTTCGACGGATACGGAAGACAACGTCAGTCATCCTCTTGACCACCTCGTATGGACCTTCCCAGGCGGGTGTAAGCTTTAGCGATTTACCCTAGGTCCTCTGGGGGTTGTACCCTCTCCTGGAACCCGACTGAATTAGCCTTGAGGTCATATCGTGTCTTCATCGGGTCACTGGTGGTTAAAATCTACGTTCGGGCTAGTTCGTGTATTGTCAGCATGTTATGTCGGAGATGGTTCCCATAATCGTTGATGTCGGTTCTTCGGGGGAGCAAAAGGCCAGATCGCAAGGTAATCTCAGCTCTTTTCCAAATAATACCCTTGCTGGAGTCAGGCCTGTACTGTTATGTACAGCTGAGCGATAGGCCAACAGGAATAGGAGAATATACTCATCGCAAATACGCTAATTATTCCTGATGACCTTGGATAGGTGTTTTTCCCAAGGTCTTGTTGAATCTTTCCACCATTCCATCGGATTGTGGATGCAATAGTGTTGCTCTCGTTTTCCTGATTCACAGCATCGTACATACGTTCTGGAATACATTCGATTCGGAGTTACGCCCTTGGTCTGAATGTAGTTCCAACGAGACGCCAAACCTGCTGAATAGCTTTTCTACCAACACCGTCGCTACCGTGGTTACCTCTTGATTGGGTATCGCATATGCCTCAGGCCACTTGCTGAAGTAATCCATTGCGATCAACATGTATTTGTTCCCCCTCTAAGACTCAGGAAATGGACCGACTACATCGATGGCAATTCTCTCAAATGGGACACCCACATTGTACTGCTGCATTTTGAAGTGACGACCAAAGACGTTTTTGTGAAAATGATCTGCAGCCCTTATTATTGCAAGAAGTTCTTCTCTGGTGACACAATAATTGCTTTCCGGTTTCGAGAATCCACGGCTGTAGTACTCGATCACCCTCGCTTCACCATCTTGCACCTGGGATACGACGGCCCCCAAACCTGTGTTGCTGGCGTCGGTGTCTAAGATGAACTTGCCGGACTGTGTAAGAAATGCAGGATTGGGCTGGAACAGAGTGCCGCCTTCAGCCTTCGAAAGATGTTTCACGGTCCTGATTTCAATGGAAGGTTCCTTTTTCAGTGGTCTGTTGATGTAGGGGTGCGTCAATGGTGCCAAATCACTCAACATATCGCCTGTAGTTTGAACAGAGAACCAAAAAGCGTCGGAGTTCATGCTTGTCTGTTGGGAATGTCCAATCACGAATGGCTCCTATCTTGCCTTCGTTGGTTCAGATTTCTGACTCGGAAACGACGTAACCCAAAAACTCTACTTCTTTTTGGAACATGGAAAACTTCTTCGGTTTGAGTCTAAGGTTGGCGTTCTTAATTCTGGAGAATTCTTCGCCCAGGTTCTTCTGATTGTCATCGAACGTATGACCCATGACCAGAATTACCAGCACTACCTACTTCCCGTTTGACTTAATGTTTTCCCCTTGCCCTTCCTTCGTAATCACTGTTCCCTACTGAATAAAAAGCTGTTTTAAGTTATCAGACACTGACCTTTCTCCAAATTAATTACAAAATAAAATAGTACTGTTCTTTTATAATATTTTCATTTATGAGACACGCTTACATCATTATTTTTATTATATATATATATATATATATATATATATATATATATATATATATATATGGAATTTATATTTTAGATGTGTAGTAAATTTACTAATTAAATACTTTATTTTCAACCTTCGATAACTTTTTTTTATAAAAATAATTGTTAATTATTTAATATATGGAACAACCTTATGAAAGTTCAAAGTGAAAATCAAAATAATAATTATTAAATGCAATTCAATATAATTCAGAAATATTAAACAACACCTTATCTAAATTAGAAATTGAATAATTAATCTAAAAAGATTTGTTAAATACGCTTGATTCTTTTATATATAACAAATTAAATTTTCAAAATGCAATGATCAATCAAATAAAAATTACTGAATTTAGAATTTAAAGCCCGATACTGAAATGAATATTTCCCAATAAATAAAAATGTTGTAGCTTCAATCATTTTAACTGATTATGAACACCTTATGAAATATTTAATGTAACTGCAAAGTTGTAATACCTTAACCACTTTAAATTTATTTTAAGGTGTCAACCACCTTTTGATGTATCTGAATGATACCCCACGATCGCTGCTTCGTACCACTGCTTTCTCTCAATTCTTACTCCAATACCTGCTAGCTTTCTGCACCCTTTTCTCTGCCTGCTCCGTACTCTGCTTGCTTTCTTTCTTTACTTGCTAGCAACTCAAACTTACTGCTTTGTCTCTGCTTCTTGGCTTAAACTGCTTTCTCTTTAAATTTTCTTCTGTATTAATGCACCGCAATAACTTTTGTGCACATCAGCTTCTTCAATTCTCCCGGTTGATGGTTGCTTTTCACTCACGTTGCAACACCAATTAAAATTTTGAGTTTTGAAAAATTTTAATTTTGACAACCTTTTAATAATTTAAATGTGACTTGATAACCCCAAACAAAGTCAGATTTGTTAGATTCCAAAAGATATGTTTTACTTTTTATGTTTAAGGAAATTGGCATTAGAAGTTATAGTTCACAATCTGGCTTTATTATTTAACGATTTCTACATGATTACTGTCTTTCATCTCCATTTGACGTTTTCATTCCGGCAGGGATCAGTTATCAACTACGCGGATGAATTCCTGGAATTCACCTAAAACATATATATATATATATATATATATATATATATATATATATATATATATATATATTTATAATATCCAAATATTAACACTGAATATTATACCCGAAAAAGCATGCACATACAATTAATATTAATAATAAAACAACTCACATCCTCTATAAGACTAATTATGTTTCTAGAATACCAACAAATAAATATTTAAAACAAGAAACTTAATTGACCGTTGTTTTATGATTTCCAAAGGTTAACTAACATAACAACAGTTCAATTTAAAATAACAACTATATCACGGCACATGGAGTACGTATAATGGCACAGCGTTATAGACAAATATTTTCTCACAGAAAATTCAAAATGGAAATATGACGCCATTGTCGAGCTCCAGAGCACGATGTTGTGGTATATCCGCAACCCGTAGGGGCGCTTCCTATTACAATGATCAATTGTGTGATAGACTTGTTTGTTTTGCCATTACTTCATGGAATTCATTCGCCAGTAAATAGGTTGTGATGTAACAAATAAGGCAGAAATTCTTTGAAATTTTGACCGCAATTTGTTTTGCAAACGATTTTATTACAATAGATATGCTTTTGTAAATTAGTATTTGAAAATGTGCCGTGCTGTTTATAGTTTATATGTTAAATTCGAAAAAATCCAAAGTTATTATGAAACTATTTCTTTATTTTACAAGCTATTGAGCGCAAGACAACATATTGTTTCTTTGCGAGATTGTAATCAGTTGAGGGAAGCGTTATGAAGATTCTCTATTAGAGACAACATATTGTCTTGCATTCAACGGATTGTAAAATCTCCAAGAGATAGTTTCAGAATTGTTTATTTATCAAGATTAAATTCAAATTAACTGATTTGCATTTATAAAAAAATTACTGTGCTACCGAACAATTTAATTGTTCACCAAGTTTCATTTATAGGAGGCGTTTCTGGGCGTTTGTTAGGTAAACAACTTTCCACACAGTCAATAATTTCACCGTAATCTTGAAAACACTATGAATTTTCATAATATTTGAAGGTCGAATTCGATTATCATTTGAATCTGTAAGTTTATCAAATAACTACATTTATAAAAAAACAAAACCCGACATAAAAAAAGTAACTATAAAGCATGCAATAATTTTTTGATACAACAATTAAATACTTTAAATACTTTTTATGTAGTCGGTTCCAAGCTAAAGTGTGAAAGTATTTTGGGAAGTACATTTAAAAGTTGTACTTTGCAAGTTGCTATTGAAATTAGCACCGACGACGAAAAAGTATTTAATTGTTGTAGCAAACAAATATTTCATGCATTTTAGTTTTTTTTTTAAGTCGGTTTTCTTTTTATTAAATCCATCGACTCCACCAAAGTTTATTGTATAAAAGAGTAGGTAAAAAAGTTTTCCCCGATTTTCAAAGAAACGGTACAAGCTATGTTATTAAATAAATATGGGACCACTTCGGGATATCCCGGAGCTAATCCAATTTCTATTCAATTTGTCCCATGTTCCGAATAATTTTTCCATATTTTTAATAACGACGACTCCTCCAAGGCATAGTGTCTAAGAAAATAGGTAAAAAAGTTTTTCTCTATTTTCTAAAAAACGGTACAAGCTATATTAATGAAAAAAATATGGGACCACTTCGCGATCCAGTATAAACGTTTGCAAGTAATCGCTGAACAACCAAAAAAAAACATAGATACAGACGAATTGAAAATCTCCTTTTTGATCTCGGTTAAAAAATGTAAGTAATCTATCTTCGTTGTAGAATTCGGCACATCATAGAAAAGTTTTCCTATGTAATTTAAATGGGTAACAACAATTTGAAGAACCTCTAAATATTTATATTACGAGCTCAAATTTTAACAGCCATGTTATTTTACCTTCCTGCAAGTTTACAACCTGCTGAAAAATACGTTTTTCCTAAAAATATCACACCATTGTATATATATATATATATATATATATATATATATATATATATATAAAGGAGAAAATTGTTTCCGAGACAAGTTCTATAGTTTTAAAATGAATTTTAAAACTAATGTTAATATATATAGAAATGTGAAGTCAATGAGAGAGACACAGACGAGAATTGATGTGTGCATTATCGTGGTGTGCAGGCCTTCCGGCTCACTGATCAGCTTCTAACACTTCCAGTCAACAGACTAACAGAATCACACAGATTGACGATATTCTCTCCACTAGTTCCAGATTGAATCGCATCATTCTTGATTCTGGATATTTCTTCGGATAATGAAATACAAAGGCGTAGAATAATGAATATTGTATTTACTCTTACCGTTTGTTGCTTAATGTTCAGATAATTTGGTACATATTTCACATTTAGGTAGGAATTATCACTCAACTTAAATTTAAATTTATTTTTCAGGACGGATGATATTTCGAAATTAATAAATAATTTGGTGAGTTGCGAATTAGACTGGCATACTACGGGGTCCGTACTACCTTTGCAATCTAGGCAAATCAATATACATAAATGCAAAAACTCATTAATTGGCGTAATTCCTCTCATAAGACCACCACATATAAAAAATATTTCGAATCAACTAGAAATTTTTTGCCATCCAATCCAGAAGGTAACGATCATAAATAATGTAAATGACCAAAAATAATGTGTATATGTTTTTTGAGCTCATAAAAGACTTGTCTTTTAAAATTAACAATGTTATTCTAATTTAGGTTCAGAGGTATATTTATTATCAGGGAAATTTATAGCTGCTCCCAAGGGAAGACAGTTTAAATAGGAGCTAATTATTATACTATTATACACTTTCAATTATTACTAGCCGGTACCCGCGGTTTCACCCGCGTATGGAATGTACAATTCTGTGCAAAAGAAATACCTTATGAAACATGGAGTATCCTATATAACAACTTTTTCTAATTTGTGAACCACCCTACGTAACAGTCCCGAATATATTTCACCCAAACTGCAAGTTCTTATGGGCTACCCTATAAAACAGTTTTATTCGACATTTTACGCTTTAGTGCAACCATCTTGTATATGCTAGTGTTTATTTTTATTTGTCATATATAACATTTTTAAACACCTAACTATACCTTTAGTCCACCCTATATTTCAGTTATGCAACTGCTTATGGTCTACGCTATATAACAATTGTTATTTCAACCACCCTTTATATGCAACTTTTTCTCACATTGTGTAAAACAGACTGAATAACTATAATTTTGCTTCGCCTCATATTTTATGTATTTCACACAGTAGGATGCAACATTTTTTGATCCACCCTGTAAAAACTAATTCTACTCCGCCCTCGATTTCAACCACCTTGTATATACAACTATCTATTATAGCATTTTTTTATACCACTCTGTATAACTTTAAATTCACCAATCCCCAACGTAATTATCCAAAACGGCAACTACTTATTAACCACCCTATATAACAATTTTATTCAATTTTTTTTAACCGCCTTGTTTATACTGCTGTCACTTAGTCAACCATTACTTATTTGTACATGTGTTTTTGAACCATCCTGTACAACCACAATTTTACTCTACAATATTTTGAGATATTTCTCAATCACCTTGTATATGCTATGCTTAGGGACTACCAAATATAACATTTTTCTAAACACTTAACTATCACTCTGCACCACTATATATTTCAACTATCTAATCCATCCATTTTTCTGATATTTTTTGAGCCACCCTGGAAAGTATAATTTGTCTCCACCTTATATTTTAACCCCATCTTATATGCGACTTTTTCTAACATTTTTTTCATTACACTCTATAACTATAATTTTACTTCTCCCTCTATTTCAACTATTGTATATGCAACTTCTAATCGGCCACCCAGTATACATTTTTTGTACCATCCTGTATAAATACTTTCACCCAAACTGCAATTGCTTATTGGTCACACTATAAAACAATTTTGTTCAACTTTTTATTGAACCGCCTTTTATAACTACAACTCTACTTCCATCTCTATATCTTAGAAGCAAATTATGTTAAGTCGCAAAACATAGTTTTGAGAAAAACGGTTTCAAAGATATTTATTAAAGATAATTCAAAATTACTCAGTTATTTTTAAACCTTTGGTTTTAATATTTGGTATTAGAGTGCTTACTTGGTTACCTAATAAATTGTGGAAGATTTTTTTCCATAAATAAGTTTTTTTTTCTAAGTGACTTATCATAGTTTGATTCGTAGAACAAAAATGGCATACAGGACTTAACTTATGTTAAGTCCCTAATTGGGTTAGAATAAATAAAGTCAAGTCATGGTAAGTCCAAACAAAGGTATTAATTGTCCTCAAAAAAAAATAAAACATTTAACGAAAAAATGTAGAACAGCATTGCCAGTTGAATCTTAAAACGAATCTATTAAGCGAAAGAAGTTTATTTCGGCTAACCTATCTGTCTTTTGCATAAAACTGATTAAGCACAACAAAATTAGAGGAACTATTGGGGTATCAGTTTCAACAGTTTTTGTAAATGCTCAAGTGTTTCTAATTTGTGGTAAAGATTCAGGTACATTTTGAAATAAAATGAAATTAAATAAACAACGTTATGGGTTATCCGGGTGTTTTTGTTCACGGGTCATGACGTGAAAAATCATCATTGAATTTGGTTTTATAAAATAAAATTTCTGGTGCATCTCGCCTTAGTTGAAAGTGAACAAGTGAAATAAGAAAATCGTCCCCCGAATAAGTTTTCTTGGGTATGATAAAAGGTGCATGACTTCCTTCACATAAGATTTTAAAAACAAAAAAGTCTTTGGTTTCAATCCCTGTCACATGAAACGACTTTTTTACACTAACTGATGTTTTTTTTTTGTTCCCTTTCAATTAAAGAATGGTCGCCATCGGCCTTCATGTGGGTGTGACTTTATGGTAAATAACATTAAGGTTTCTATTCTTTTCAAGAGTCTTACAACAGATTTCTTTCACTACTACTACTAAACTATACGTCCAAAGCTGTAGCCTATAGAAGCTTTGTAAGTTGTGAAGTTCCGGGGTTGGTAAACACTTTTGTAAATCTACCATGACTATGTTTTCTGTGTTGTTTTCTCGTGAGCGTTTCTTGTCTTTACCTTTCATTTTATAGCTATTTCCTGCTTTTGCAAATGATCATCATACTCTTTCTGTATTGAGGATCTAAGATCCTGCGTTTCAGCCTCTTGAAATTTTAATGAAAATATATCACAAAGCCATTCTTTATCAATATTGTCTGGCGTTCGGGACTCGTGACACCTCACAATGCTCTTATAGAGTCGATACATCTTCGCGATGTTTAGATGATTTCCAAGAAACATTTTTTAATCTTTCCTGCGCGTCATGCGAGTCATACACAGGAAACTAAACTAAGATGTCCAGACCCAAACTGCGATCGTGTGACTTAACCTCGTTTCGCTCAGGGCCGACTTCGGACTTAATTTATCGCTAAATGGGAAAAAGCAAAGGAATTAACATGAAAAGTTTAGTAACTTAACATTTGAAATTTGACAATTTTGGAATTAATATAGTTTTCTTCTAGGGTACAGATCTATATTAAAACTATTGTGTTTATACTGCTGACAAATAGTCACCTATTATAACTTATTTGTCAGTTTTTGAACCATCCCGTATAACCATAATTTTACTCTACAAAATATTTCAACCACCCTGTATGTGTATGCATCTGCTTAGGGACCACCAAATATTACATTGTTTAAAACCCCCAACTATAACTCTGCTTCACCCTATATTCCAACTATCTTATACATGCAATTAAAACACCCTGGAAAGTATAATTTGTCTCCACCATTTATTTCAAACACCCCTTATATGCAACTTTTTCTAACATTAATTTCATCAAACTGTATAACTATAATTTTACTTCGCGCCATGTTTTAGATATTGTATGTATGCAACAGCATATGTTCTATCCTATAAAATTTTTTGAACATCTTTTAATCCACTCTGTTTAACTATAACTCTACTCGTCCCTCTATCTCAAATACCTTGTATTTGCAACTACTTATCGGCCACCCAGTATAACATACTTTGGCCCACAATATTTACCTATTAATATAAATCCATCAATTCCCAATAAATTTCACCAAAATTGCAGCTGCTAATGGGGCACCCTATATAACAAAATTGTTGAATATATCTTTGTATCACCTTGTATGTATATCTCTACTTCAACCTGCACTATAACCACCCTGTATATGCTGCTGCTTATAACGTTTTTTAAATACTTTACTATACTTCTAGAAAATTCTATATTTAAATTATCTTATCTATCACAATTTATCCTAATATTTTTTTAACTACCCTACATTTGAAACTTTTTCTAACCTTGTTTGAATAACACTGTATAACTATAACTTTACCTCGCGCCATATTTCAAGTACTCCATATAAGCAACTGCGCATGTTCTATCTTATAAAACAATTTTTTTCCACCAATTTTTACCCACCGTATGTAATAATAAATCTACTCTACTCTCTATATATAACTACTCATATGCCACCCAACATTTTTGTACCACCTTTTATTCTTAGAATTCTATTCCACCCTATATTTCAACCGTCCTGTATATGATACAGCTTGTAGATCATAACGTTTCTTCGTATTTTTTTTAAAACCACCTGTATAACTGTAATTATATTCCACGACATATTTCAACCAGCCTATATAAGCAACTACTTGTGGATATTAAACATTTTTTTTAACCACCCTATAAACTATAATAGATCTTTTCACCCTTTGTATTCCGCAGGCGCGTTTGGCATGTTAAAAAGGCGGGAATATGAAAGTTTCGTGCAGTTTTCACAAATATGCATTGGGAACTAGTATTAATACCGTTATTATCAATGAAGTTAACTGAAATACTAATTAGTGGAGCTTTATTTGTACATCCTTCAATTAAAGCAAATAACTGCATTAAATTATACTGGTGGTTAAGTGACATTTTCGTCCATAAGGTGAAAATAAGGCTGACGTATTTGACAGGTTAGGACAAAAATGATAATCATATTAGATTTAAAGTAATTAATATGCTAATAATTTATAAAATAGATATTGGTAATACAAAATAAAAATTTAATTAATTTATTGTTGCTATTGTTTTATCAGTCATTGCATTTTTACTACAATTTGTGATCTAAATTATGTTGGCTATTCATCTTTCGACTGACAGATATATGAAAGTTAATTTATAAGATTTTCACGAAATCTGCACAAAAATTGTATGTAATATTACTGAATGCTGTACAGTTGGTACAGATAAAATATAAAATTCAGTATAGAAAGATTTATTTAAACTCAATTTGCATCCTTAGTCTGGTTACGGTACATTATGTACAACTGAAATTGAAACAGTAACACTCGTTGTATTTAATGTTATATCTTTTAGCAAGTTATTGTCTTAAAAACACATACACATAAACACCTATATGTATCTTTATTTACATAATCAATTACTTATAATAGACCATCACTTAGTTCACATCTCTAATTCATAAATCTCATTTAGCAAATTTTAGATAAATTTTGAACTGTTTATTCATTTCATTGATCTAATAAGCTTTCGACAAGATTGGGTACAGGGCTTTGGAAAACGGATAAAGTAAAATAAATTCTCCAAAAATGCTTTACTGCACATATGGCTCCCACATATTCCATGGCATTAATGGTTTTTGCTCTATTATTTATTGATAAAATGTTATACATGTTAATTAAAATCGTTATACTCATAGTTCACTTTAAGTTTATAACTATTAAAACTTTACTACTAATACTAAATTAGTAAATTACATTGAAAATAAGGTATTCACGTTATAGGTAAACAAACAAAGTGCACGAAAAAATTGACAGGTGTTGACGCATGCGCATAATTTTTTCTCGAATATGAAAAGACCTATTGAACTCCATCTTATATTTCAACAACACTTTATAAACAACTGCTTCCAACACTTTTCAACCCGTTTCATAACTATAACTCAAGAAGATAATTCAAATATCTTAACTGCTTACATTACACATTATTTCTAAGATTTTTTTATCCACCATTTGTGAATATAATTCTTTCTATCCTTATTTCAACCACTTTTTATATGCTACTATTTATGAGCCAAAGATTATAACATTTTGTAATCCACCCTGTGTAAATATCAACTGTCTGGTATATGCAATTATTTATGGCCCACTCAGTTCAACTCATTTCAAGCACCCCACATAACTAATTCCACTCTCGTCTTATTTCATTCACATATATATATGCAGCTGCTTAAGGTCCACCTAATATCTTTTTTTTAAGAATTTTTTAAATCCATGTAATTCTACTCCGCTCCAGGTTTCCTATATACAGAACACTCTATAAAATTTCGCTTCATATATCATTTGAGAAACATGTTACATTGGCATATTCCGAATTTTGAATAAAATCTAAGCTGATTAAAGTATCTAATATTTGATGCGTGCACTGAAACCAATAGAGTCATTGTGTACAACCCAACGTGATAGAAGCTTTTTCGCTATATCTACCGTTTCTGTCAATATAGGGAGATAAAGTGTCCACAAGATTTTAAGTCAAACTATAGGCTTTACAACACAAAAAAATTCAGCAAAATCAGTTGCTTAGTTCTTACGTTATGCCCGAACAAACAAACAAACTAACTAACTAACTAACAAACCTACAATTTTATAATAGTATAGATACTAGTATACACTTTTCTGTGTATTTATACAAAATAGGTCACTACTATTATAATTAAGTCAAAAATTATTTCGCAAAGGATAGCAGTATTACGGTTCCAGTTAATGTACATGTACGACGCTAAAGCATATTCAATAAGCAAAATCAAATAACGTCCTGTTCCTGAATAAAAAAGAACATAAAATTTTTCATGCAATCATATTATTTTTAAATAAATTTTAAACACAAATATACGCCGAGAGTTCAAAACGTCAATAAAGATCAAGCAATAAAAAGCCTTTATTTGAATTACTGGAGAAGATATGAAATAATTTTGTCCTCCAGCGGTGGAAAGTTTAATGGCGCTAGTTCAGCTATTATGGAATAGACAGTGACAATAACTATTAATGGAAATGCGGTGGAACCTTTGTTGTGTCACAAATGCAAAAACACAGTTTTGCACCCTAACACCACATCTTTATTTTAAACAACTCTAAATTGTCATTATCAAGGACTAAACCAAACCAGTTTGGTCAAAGCGACACGACGGCGCTGCTGACTATGTGCTCGTGTCATCAGTGCTTTGTCAGCGTGTCCCGTGTGGATTGTTCATGTAACTCCTCCATCCATGGATGAAGTTATGGGAGGGACGAACAGGGACTGTATGGATTCCATCCCTGGAAGACTCTTCTACTGGGTTCATTCTGCACGGTAGCTTATTTCTGAATCTGTATAACAGAACTAATGCACAAATAATTATTAAAATGTGAATTGGGCTTGACCAAATGTGGGCAATGTCATTGATCATCGAGTGAAACTTTTTCTAATTGGATTGGGTTGGTCCTCGTTGACTGGTGTATGAATGTCATTCTTATTTTTAGCAATGTCATTCGCTCTTCCTTGACTGTGTTTTGGGTGTTGGTAAATTTGTCTTCAGGTGTACTGAATTCACAACCATGTGGTATCTCGATCAGGAATGTTCCCTGGAGTTGTAGGATTCCTGAGGATTAGCATTGAGTTGACACTTTCGTGGGTTTCGGGAAGATTGCGAAGCAATGAGCTTCCGTAATTTGCTCAATCCAGGTGGTAGTGGTGACTATCGGAACGTGCTAATAGAGTCCATAATTCATTGTCAGGTAAGGTGAAGATGGGAAAATTGAGGTGGAGTTTATTGGGTGTACAAAATATAGGTAATAGTGAGTAAATTCTTCGGGATATAATATCGGGAAATGCAGGATGAATACTAACATTTGATTTGAGTAGTAGGCATCCACAGATATAAGATCATATTTAATTAGGTGTTCTTTCTCACTATAAAATAGTTGTTTTTCATTATGGTGTTTTGACATTGTTTTTCTAATCCATTCAATTTCTTGCTGTTTTATAATACTGTTATGAGGTGTATTAATTCTTGCAAAAGTGATTGCATTGTCCAGCTCTGTTAGTAATAGCAAAATTATTTCTAATGACAAATTTAATTGGTCCAAAATGGATCTGGCTTGCATATAATGATTAAAATCAAAAACAAATTTTTTGAAGCGATCGCTAATATTTTTACGATTTCTTTTTCTATAACTTTTTTATTATGAATTAACAGAGTCGCTGTCTTATTGAAGTTATCTATCAACTTTTCCTTAAGTGCTGATATGGCTTTATAATATTTTTGAGCAACTTCTTCGTCTAGGTTGCCTGATATAACTTTTACTGTGCATCCAATAAAATTGAAAAGTCCTCTATTTTTTCTATAATGTTGAGAAATTGCCTGGAACTTTCTATTCTATTCGAGCATATCAAAGTATGTTAAGCTGAGTTTTACTGATATCGATCTCGAAGCATTTTCATATTGATTTTCTATTGAGTTGATTTCTTGTGCTATCGAGGTTTAATTGTAGAAATGAATGTATGCCCTAATCTGGATCTTTGATGGTCCTAGGTTTACTGGAAGTATTCATGGATTTACTTTCAGGTCCTGGATCTTTATTTCTTGTGCTGCCACGATGCTCCATCTGTAACGATTTTTTGGAATCAGGGTTTGGAATGCGTTTAATATTTTTCTTATATTTGAGATTGTATAGTGACGGAATTGTCTTTTTCACATACGTAAAATGATTTTTGTGTACACTTTGGTAGTGGATTTGTAAGTTACTGGAGTCTTTTAAGATTTTATTTTTCAGTTATTTTATTTTTTGTATCAATAGCTAATTGATTTATTTGTTTATATAAAACTTTAGTTTTTCCCCGGTGTTGTTGCATATAGTCATTCATTAAGGTTTTGTCGATAGCTATGTCAAAAAGTTCGTGAATGTTTTAATGACCGTTTAAAATATCTATTGGTTTTTGTTTAGTGGGAGAATGAGTAGAATGTTTTTTCTGTAAAATTCGTATGTGTTCAATAATTGTTGAGTGAAATCTCTCAATCATCACGTTGGACTGGGGAGTTTTCGGGAGTAGTGTAGTGAATAGTTATTTTATGAATTTAAGCAAATTTTTGCATAAGTCCGTTCTTGAATTCGTTTCCATAATCTGATACTATCATTTTTCGAATGCCATTAAGTGTGATAAATATTACAAGAGTTTTGATAATGCTTACTGCGTTTGCGCTTTCCACAGAATAGGCTTGCCCATATTCTGAAAAAGAATCAGTAATGGTTAGAAATTTCTGTCCTGCTGCTTGGAAAGTGTCGAGATGGATCATTTCCATTGGTCTCGTAGGTATTGGGGTTACCATAAATTTTAGGTGTGCTGGATTTCTATATTTGTTGATCTGACAAATTTCACAAGTATTAATATAATCTTCGATATCTGCTTTTATTGAAGGCCACTAATATCTGTGCCGCAGTTGGGATTCGGTCTCATTAATTCCTCGATGATTACTTATGCATTCCTGGTAATTTTTGATAATTTCTTTTTGTACTCTTTCGCAATTTATGTCTTCCAATATTATATTACATTTTAATAGGTCATATGCAGAATTTTTGAACATTTCTCTCAACAGTTCACACATTGGTTCATACATAACGTCGGGAGTGAAATGAATAGCATGTTTAACTTTAGGTGGAATATAATTTTTGAAAAAGTCAATAAGGTTTTTTACTGCGTCATTTTTTCCTATTTGAATAAATTACTTGGTTGTTATAATAATCCAGGGGATTTTCTGATATAGGTATTGTAAGAGTCAGGAATTCTTGTTGTGGATGTATAGTGTTTCCACCGTCACCACCATTCTCAACTTGAGGTAGGTCAATTAGTTCATCAATGGTCTTTGGATCTTCACGTTGTGGATTCATTTCATTCATAATTTCAGTGTCAAGTTCATCAGGTGGATTGTTATACATAGAAATATTGTCGAGTTGTTGTTGACTGGAATATTCTTTGTTGAAATTGTCCATATACTTATTTAAGTTAATTTTTTCTTTTTCTTCTTCTACTTCTTTTGTATTAATTTCAATCCTTTCAAGAGCATCTGCGTTGATATTGATTTTTCCTTTCTTATACAGGGTGAGTTTATTTTGATGATCAGTATGGGGATCTCAGAGATAGAGCAATGGTTAAATTGGGACAGATTTCCAGTTTAACTGGCCCAATTTAATGGCACTGTCGGATTTTTGTAAAAAGTCATGACTTACTAGATATTTTGAAAAAACGAAATTCTGTCGATTTAGTCAAATCCCTCTAGCTCCTTTGTTTTTGATTTTATAAAAAAGTGAAAATATCAAAATTGAAGGAAATTGTATCCCGAATATGATTGTCATGTCCTAGTTTGCGTGACAGCTCTGGTTTTCGCGATATGACACAAACTTATCTTTTTTTGAATGGAAACCAAATCGGGCATTTTTAGAGCTTTTCAGGAATATAATACTCAACATAGTTATTCATAAAAATAACAGAGTTATGCATGCTTTTCTTTCTTATTTTCACTTTTAACGTAGGCCATGAAAAAGATTGTTTTCACTTTGACGTTTCCTCATTTGGGAGTAATTAAATATTAGCAGTGCTGAACTGACAGTCGATATTGACAAGTTTTCGTGATAAAGTGGAATATTCTAAAGAAGAAAAACTGAATATGGTGGAATTTTATATCATATGCCATAAAAATTCAGTTCGTGCAGCTGATATGGATCCTTTACTAAACTAAATGTTTTGACAATGATAAATCAAAATCCATCTACATCATCTCGTGAGATTGCGGCAGTAGCTGGCACATCTCAACGAACTGTAGTTAAGGTACTGAAAGCGCACAAATTCCACCCGTACAAACTTTCATTTTCGCAAACTGTGCATGTTGGTGACGAACATCGACGTATTTTGTTTTGTACATGGTTTAGAGACACGTGCCTTGACAATCCACAGTTTCCATTAAAGGAGTTATGTTCAGATGAAACTATGAAACTAATGAGCATATCTGGGCTAAAGAAAACCCTTTCCATATTGAACAAAGACGACCTCAGATAAAATTTGGTTTTAATGTTTGGTGTGGTATCATAGGGTCTTATTCTGAGGCCTTTTATCTATGACGAATCACTTACTGGGGAGCGCTACTTGCATTTCTTGCAATACACTTTTCAAGACACGTTGTATAATTTGAATTTGAGTACTCGTTTAGAAATTTAGTGGTTCCAACATGATGGAGCACATGCTCATAACTCGTTATTAGTCAGACAACACTTAGATAAGATCTATTCAAACACTTGGATAGAAAGACATGACCCACGCGAATGGCCACCCCGGTCTCCCGATTTGGCAGTTATAGACTTTATTTTTTTAAGTTTTTAGTAAGTACCTACTTATTTAGTTTTTTCGTTATATCTGATATACCTAATAAAAAAATCGTTTAATGTTTTTTGGAATAGTTATTAATAAATCAATCTATTTCATGGCTAACTACATTAAAAGTGAAAATAAGAGAGAAAAGGATCCATAAGTCCGTTATTTTTATGAATAACTATATCGAATATTATATCGTTGAAAAGCTAAAAATGTCCGATTTTTTGAGGTCATAGCCAACTATGGTTTCCATTCAAAAAAAGATAAGTTTGTGTCATATCTCGAAAACGAGAGCTGTCACGCAAACATACAACTCCCTTCAATTTTGATATTTACACTTTTTTATAAAATGAAAAACAAAGGAGCTAGAGGGGTTTGACTAAATGGACAGAATTTCGTTTTTTCAAAATATCTAGTAAACATGACTTTATACAAAAATCCGAAAAAGTGTCATTAAATTGTGTCAGTAAAACTGCAAATCTTTCCCAATTTAACCATTGCTCTATCTCCGCTAGTTTCTGAGATCTCCATACTGATCATAAAAAAAACTCAGCCTGTATAACCTCATAACCGAATTCTTCAAGGATTAATCGCCATCTGACTAACTTAGAATTTGGATTTTTTATTGTAAATAGCCATGGTAAAGGGCGAGGGTCACTCAGGACTTTGAAGGGTCTGCCCAACAAATTAGGGCGAAAAACCTTAGTTACCCACCCTATAGCAAGCATTTCTTTCCCTATAGTGGAGTAGTTGGATTCACTATCATATAAAGTTCGTTGCATAAGCGATTGGTTTGTTTTTGCCTATATGGCCTTGAGATAATATTGCGCTTAGGGCTACGTTACTAGCGTCTGTTGTAAGGTTAAAAGGTTGAGAAAAGTCTAGGTTGTACCTTTAAATTAGTTTCTCTGAAGCGTTGAAAGACTTGACAAATTTACAAAGTGTTCTTGTAGTATAGAAGATAAGATTACAACGTCGTCCATATATGTAAGACAAATTCTTCCTTGTTGGCCTTTCAATACGTTGTCCATAACTCTTTGAAACCTGGTAGAGACATTTTTGAGTCCAAAGGGCATCCTTACGTACTCATAATAACCGTGCTCAACATTAAAAGCTGTTTTGGGGGTATCTTCTTCCGCCATTTCTATATTAGCAAGGTCTAAGGTGGTGAAGTATTGTCAGCGGCCTAATTTGTCGAGGACATCAGTTATATTCGGTAAGGGATATTTGTCGTCGATTGTTTTGTTCATTTACCTTTCGGTAATCGACTACAATTCTCATTTGAGTTTTCCAGTGGCGTCCGGCTTCTTAGAGACAATCCATATTGGTGGCGACTATGGTGATTCACTCGGTCTGATAATTCCTTTGTCTAACATTGATGATATTTGTTTCTGTACTCCTTCCTTATAAGGATATCGATACGTTTTTGTAAATACAGGTATTTCGTCTTTTGTCCTTATTATGTGTGTTACCTGATTGGTAAAAGTTAGGTGTGTATTAGGATGGTGAAAAACATCTGAAAATTTCTTGCATAATTTTGTGATGTGAAATTTTTCTTCTCAGATAAGGTGATCGGTCCTAATAAGATGTTCAATGTTCACTTTTTGTTCTTCGGGGTTCAGGTCTGAAATTTCTGCTGTGAAAATGTGATAATCCTCTAAGTATATTTTCTTCGCAACAATCGATTCTGTAAGGGCTATTTTGATTTCCTTATCAGTGTTGTTAACCAAAGCTACATGGGCAGGTTGGTTGTTGACTTCGCTAAGGGTTTCATGAAGCACCTTGGATTATTAATTTTCGAAGAAGGACTGGTCCTTGATCTTCTAAAACAAGTGGTCTAACGCCTGTTATAAAGTGTGGATCTAATTGTATAGAGTAAAACTGTGTTTTGTTTGTTTCATAATAGTGCATAGGTAAAGTCGAGTTTTCAGTCAGTAGTTTTGATTTCAGAAATTGTAAACGTGCTTTTAATAATTCTAAATTGTCTAAACCAATTAAACCATCAAATATTTTATAAAATTTAAATAAATAAAATTTTAATTTGTTATGCGAATAAAGAAGGTATTTATTCGCAATATTCTTGACAATAATTTTGGAAAACTGATTTTACAACAAATGGTTTATTTTTAATAAAAATTTTATAAATCTTTTCAGCGATATCAGGATTTAACAATGATTTCGTAGCACCTGTGTCGATAAGCAGGATTAATGGTGGGTCTGATATTGTGATATAAGGAAGGTCTTTTTTGTCGGTAAAGGTGTGAAGTTCTATTATGTTCTTCTCCTTGAACTGGCTTCTAGGGGAAAATTTACTGTTGGTTAGATGGCAGACGTCGGGGTGGAAGTGATTTTGGCGTAAGCATCACAGGTTTACTCGCGGCTGTTGCTGCTGTTGTTGCCACTGAGGCCTGTACTGGTAGGGCATTGGTGGGCGAAAAAGTGGTTGTTGCAAATTGGGTTTATTTTGAACTGGAATTTGGTTTTGTTTTGTTGGTGGATGTATTGGCCCTTGGTTTTTCGGACGGTAGTTTATATTATTTTCTTCTTGGATATATTGCACGGCTACCGCAAGGTTTGCTGGCCTCATTGCTTGGACGGTTGAGCCTAAGGGTTCTCTCAACCCAGCAAAAAATGTGTTAAACGCTTGCTTCCTAAAGAATTCTTTCTTGCTACCATTAACGATTGGGATATCATTATGTAGGTCAATATAATTACACAAAGCGTTTAAAATCCCCATGTATTTTTCATTAAAAAAAACACTCATTTTAGTTAACAAACCATATTTAGAAAGTAATGAAAGTTTAAAACTTGCGAGTACCTACCCAATAAATGGTTATTATCATATAATATAAATTTTTGTGGGTGAAATCTCAATAGCTTTATAATGAAGAATAACTTTCGGAACCGATTCAAACTTGTTAGTTTTTCGTTTAATTTAATTAGTTTTTCTCATTGGAGTCAATCCATCTTACGTTTTCTCTCCAAGCAATCTGGCGGCACTATTTTTCAGTGACAGTGTGTGGGTAAATTATATTTTTTTGTTTTATTTTATTTAATAAATGAATCAATATTTTAAATCAATTTTAGCATTCTGCACTGAAGGTTGTCAGTAGCTACCAAACAAAACAAAAATAAAGTATATCACTTGAGGAACAGAGGAGAAAATGGTACCGAACCTTTTTGTGTTTGCCTATTTATATGTAGATATAGGCCAGTAGTTAAACACCTCATTTTTGGTAATAAATTTACTAAAATATATACATGCCATTCAATAGTCTAATAATAAAATTTGCGCCTAGAAATATATAATACCTGAAGATATAAACTAAATGGTCGCCGCAAAACATGTGTTCTGCAATCTCGTAATTTATTTTCCATTATCGTTACCCACGTAAATTGTAAATAATCAAATAACTCAGATATAATATTTACTTTAATTAAACATAATGGAAAATGTAAATGATAATATTTAACAATGCACCGAAAAACAAATGGGCCGTCAAATAATACGGTTTAGGGATTTGGGATTTAATTGAATAATTGAATATATTTTTTTCTAATCCTCTTTTTTTGTGGATAACAAACATTTGTATATATTTGTTACAATTCATTAGAATAAACTGCAATTGTTGTTTTATATTCAATGTCAAGATTAAAGTAAACAACCTCAAAGCTTATATGAAAATTGATAATATTTTCAAGGTAGTCTCGTGAGAAACAGGAAATAGAGAACAAAAATTTATTCATTAAAATTAACACTTACGGCAGCCTACACGAGCTTACCTTTTTGCTAACTTTTTATTTTTCCAGACATTTATAAATACAACTAACCATGTAAGCTTGGTCACTTCTAGGACTAGAACAGTTGTCACCAAGCATATTTTATTGAATTATTTTCAGTTTAAATAAATAAAAGTTTTTTTAAGTTTTGATGTTCGGCTATGACCTAATATGTTTTCCGAACGATATTTGTGGCATATTTTTTAATGTCTAAGTACTTCTTGGTAAATAACACCACATTAAAAAAAATTGCTGTATATTCCAAACGTTTCGGGGTCTAGGTCAGACCCCGTTGTCAATGGTTAAGAAACTAAGGATAAAAAAGGTGCAATTCTAAGATGTAAATTAAAATATTTGACTATGTGATAATTTTTCTAAGAAATGTGCGTTGTTTTTAAGATGAGAATTACACTTATCAGTAAGTGGTGAAATAATTTTTAAAAGGAATTTTGAGAGCTCACTGCATGCAGAATTTATGGAGCTGACAATTGGTCTTAATATTGAACGCTTTGAAATTACAAAGCAGTCGCCGTGATTATCACAAACTGTCAATAATTTTTTAAATAATTTAATTTCTCAGTAAAACGATTTTTCCTAAAGATGAGACCCTAACCAATCGATTTCTGTCTATCGAAACTGGGAGAATTTTATCAAAATCGTTAGAGCCGTTTTCCAGAACTCAATTACATATACTGGGTATTCCATCTCTAACGAGCCACCTTGAATATCTTGGTAATTTTCAAAACAATAGAAATAAGAAAAAACAAATCGATTTTTGTTTCGAAGGAGAAATTTATTGAGGTAAATTAGCGCTTGCGCGCATTCAACATAAACAGGCTAATTCAATGAGCTTAAGATTTGAGATAGGGAAAATAGGTGTTGCAATTTCTGTTCATCTAACAAGAAACCTAACGGACCTAGTAGTAAAACCGAATTATTAAATTAAAAGTTTTTACTGCATGGAAAAGTATTAAAAACGAGTTCTTTTATAATACGCCCTTAAACCATCCTGTTTTACTGCCGTACTCTGTAATAACAGACAATACAAGAAAAATATTAAATGTAAACGTTCATTTATTTTACATTGTTTTTGCTGATTTTTACAGCAAGTTTGTTTATCTGTTCTAACCTTTATCATTTGAAGCATTGTACTTTTATCTGTCAAGTTATTAGTTTACTGATTTGTTGAAAATTTAAAAGATAATTATGGTATACACATTGCAAGAACGTGTTGAGCTGGTAAGTCGTTATTACCAAAATCAAAATTGTGCTCAATCTGCTGCAAGGGTTTTTACCCAAAACCATCCCGAACGTAACGTTCGTCATAAATACGTATTGGAGTTGATTTTAAAATTTATTGAGAGAGGCTCAGTAATGAATAAAAAAGTGGTTTTATTAGAATTGTAACTGAAAGGGTAGCTGTGGCTACATTGGGCCAAGTCCAACTTATACCAAACACGCAGTGTGTCCAGCAAATCTCTGCTGCTTCCGGTATCAGCAAAACTAACGTTTTTAAAATTTTCTATAAATACAAATTCCATCCCTACAAAATTAAATGATGATGATTGGGATCGAAGGCAAGAGTTTTGCTAAATTATGACCCAGCGTATGATCGAAAACCCAAATGTTTGCTTCTCGGATGAGTGCACTATTTCACTTCATGGGGAGATTAACCGACATAACTGTAGATTTTGGGGCGATACAAATCCTCATTTATTTCGAGAAGCTCATAATCAACATCCCGTAAAACTAAAATTAAAGCAATTGCATTTCCACCAAGATGGAGCTCATCCTCACTACGCCGCACCAGTTCGTCAATACGTCGATTTAGAATACCCTGGTCGCTGGATTGGAAAAAGAGGTCCTATAGAATGGCCGATCATCGGAACTGAACCCTTTCGATTTTTTTTGTGGGGACATGTTAAATCCAAAATTTTTATGACTTAGTCTGAGAATTTGGACGAACTACGACAACGAATTATAGCGCAGTGTCGTAAGATAACACCGACTATGCTGAACCATGTCAGAGGCTTTCAGTCGAGGTTCAACTATTGTATGGAAGTCAATGGAAGGCACTTTGAACATTTGCTTTAGAGGCATTGTATTGTAATGTAAATTCGTTTTTTTAATACTCTTTTATTATTACATGTACAGAAATTGCAATAAAAAAATTTATTATGACGGTATAGTCCGTAAAAGGGCTTTCAAACGATGTACGACGACAATACTTACTTTCCCTATCTCAAATCTCAAGGTCATTGCTCGTATTATAGTATTAGATAGATATAGAAATTAATATATTTTTTTTCTAGCCCTGCTACCATAGAAAATTGGTGCACTCAATGATAGTAATGGTACAGTGGATGATTTTACTTCATGTGAAATGATGAAATATCAAATCAAAGTTTATTTACTGTGATTTGCTATTTGCATACAATGTTCGCCGGCCCTCAAATATAGGAAGGAGGTAACGCTGATAAACACAAATTTAGGGAACTAATGCAAGACACGGCGCGTCATGTTCTAAGTTTGTATAAAATCACCAACATTTAGTTCTATAATAGGTTTATACCAACTTGATGCATAACTGTAAATGACCGATTTAACTCAAAAGTGTACCAACAAGAACTTGCACGGTACATAGGACGATTCAAAATTCTTACTGCTTGTGACGTTTTCATGCACGGTTTTCTCAGGTCTCGAATTTTTATGAAACTGAAAGTACATTCACATATCACGTACACTGTTCGATTCTCCAACTAGATGTAAACTACAACATTCCATGTCATTCGAAAGTTAAGTAATGAAAAACATTATTTTTCATTGAAAAACCATTGAACTAAATTAAATAGTACTAGTGGTCGCCCAGTGGTCGAAATTCAACCCTATTTTATCAAATTGTGAACATTATTGAGGTTCGTTTCTCAAAAGTATATGGCTATCAGAAATAAAGTGGAGGAGAAACCGGAGAAGAAGGCGTCATGAACCCCCCCCCCCAAATCGTTCATGTCATATTAACAAATCTATTGAAATAAAAAAAGTATATGAGAATTTAATCAAATATAGGTATTCCAGATAATATTGAAAAATGCGTAACCCCTTAGTTTTTGATGGGACAAATGTATTGCAATAAAAAAAGTATATGAGAATTTAATCAAATATAGGTAATCCAAATAATTTTGAAAAATGCGTGACCCCTCAGATTTTATGGGATTGCTCTTTTTACCCTAAAAGTTTTCGTCATTTGCAGTGTCAATCAAGTTCATAAAATAAAAAAAAGTATTTATGTCCAACAGTCTTATAAAAACTACAATCTTTAATATATATTTTCTGTTTTCCACTGATTGTCAATTTGTTACACCGCACCCTCGGAAGATTATAAAAATATTGTAGTAATAAAATAATTAAATTCACAACAAAAACTTACAAAATAATTAAAACGAAAGTTACTGCTACTTGTCCGAAAAATCAATACTGATATACTACATTGAGTATTTTACTACTGAGCAATAAATAACGCGTGATGCTGAACTATCAAAGATGGTCTTCACATGATTTAACAGCAAGTAACGCTTCTTCCATATATAAGTACCCAATAGTTTGACCGTTTTGGAAGGAAAAATATGTTCAATAAAAATATATTTCTTTGTAGACTAAACGTATGTACCTAACTTACCATAACAAATCAGTAAATGCCTTGAATTTCTTTATATTTCAAATGCAGATCGTTAAAATGTCAATGACATGTTTATTTTAGGTAAAATTCTGTAATAAAACTAGGATTTTGCAGGAATGGACACATGTAATCATAACTAAATTGATTAATAGATAAAATGCATGAACAAAAACTAACTGATTCCCTACCAGAAAATAATTGAAAGATTTGTTCTTTAAATATATTCAAATATGTAGTTATAATTTTTAACATAAAAAAATAAATCACTTTAAAATTATTAACATTATATTAAATAATAAATTAATATTAAATGTAATATTTAAAGCATTAGTTAATACCTACATTTTTCAAAAATATTTTTTGATTTGAGACTGAAAAGATTATGTAGTCTTAAAATAAGAAATAAAACGAAATAAGTACCTCCATTCTGGCATTTCACAGTTTACGATTTAAACTCGTTAGCAAAAAATGAAATTAACCAATTCAAAAGTTAGTATGAAGGTGTTATACCTACTATTGCATTCCAAATAACTACAAAACATAAGTACATAGTACATATTAATAAACCTTCAACCAAAATCTTGAGATATGTACAATATAATTTCATTAACGTAAATAAAACACGTAGTAAGCAATAACTACATCTTTGTATTTTTTTAAATATAAGCACCTGCTATTAATTAATGATAAATAAGTAATATTCAAATTTGTTAAAAAACTTTTCGCAGTGAATGAAGCTGAAATCATGAACTTTACACATTGAATTTACAACTTATCTTTACCATCCTGCTATAATAATCTTACACCAAACAATACTCTGAAATGTCAAAATTCAAATCAAGCCGCCACATCAAAGTCATGAGTTCAGGGCTGCCAGATCTAACTATTTGCCTTGAATATTACAATCAGTGCAGTAATTCGCATTTTTGTGATCTTATTCAAATTATATGAAATTATACGGTAAAAAATACATTTAAAAAAAAAACAAAAACCGACTTCAAAAGAAAATTAACTAAAAAGCATGAAATAATATTTTGCTACAATTAAATACTTTTTATGAAGTCGGTGCCAAGCGAAAGTGAAAATATTTTGTGAGGTACATTGATGAGTTATACTTCGCAACTTCGCTGTTCAAATTGGCACCGACTTCATAAAAAGTATTTAATTGTAGCAAAATATTATTTCATGCTTTTTAGTTTATTTTCTTTTGAAGTCGGTTTTTGTTTTTTTAAAAATGTATTTATTTTACAATTTTCAGTGATGCAATGTCTGTAATTGTTAATGATTTATCCTACAGCTGTAACATTCTATTAACATTTTTTTAACCATCCTTCACAACAATATTTGTACTCCGCCCTGTATGTCAGCTATCATAAATTTCCAACTGCTATGAGCTACCTTATATAATTATTTTTTCTTGCTTTTTACTAACCATCCTGTATGATATAATTACAATCGACGTTATATTTTAACCATCTTGCATAGGAAATCTTATGGATCACCAACATTTTAATAACTACCTTATATAATTTTATTTTTACATCACATATGTATATTTATATGCGTGAAATTAATATGCAAATTCATAAGATTTTACTCATCCAAAAGTCGCCCGCCTCGGCAATTTTATCACTTCGAAAAGTTGAATTCTCTAGGTGTAAAAATATAATGCTAGGAAAATATGAGGTAGGCAGTAAATAATTACTTGTTCGGAACAAACAAATACATTTTGTATTGGAAAAATGATTACAAGAGCAGTTTCACTCTCAAATCACCCTGTATTGAAAGAATTTTTACAAGACGAATCTCACTCTTACGTAGGTTACTAAATCACCCTGTATTGAACACCTTTAAATTAAAAATCAGCTATCTTGATTGTCGCAAACTGCCAATAACTTTTTTAATTATTTAATTTCTCTGGAAAAGAATTTTCCCAAATATGAGACCCTAACCAATCGATTTCTATCTATTGAAACTTCTAAATAAGAAAATTTCATCGAAATCGTTAGAGCTTTTTTCCACAACTCAATTATATATATATATATATATATATATATATATACATATATATAACAAACCTTGTTCGTTATATAGTATTAGATTATTTCTATTTGATAACAATTTTATATCTTAACAGAAATAAAGATACTTTAATTTGTAATTAAAAGCCCTCTTTGAAGGCAAACTTTGTCTACAGTTAATAAAAATTGACATGGAATGATTACTGCTTATGTTTTAGACCATGTAAAAAATCTGTTTGTGAAGAATAACTTTTTTCTCTGAAATTTATGAATAAAAAGTAATCGTTTAATTTATGAATACACACTGTATATTCATATTAAGTGACACTTATTTTGATTTTGATTAATTCATCTTATTTACAATTTACCCCAAGTTCCAAATAGTTAATACCAGTAACTCCATCTAATCTTATAATACCCGCGACTCCACCAAGACATAGAATATAAGAAAATAGGTAAAAAGTTTTTCCCCATTCTATAAGAAACGATAGAAGCTATGTTATTTGAAAAAAAAGTTCTGACCACTTTGAGATATCACGGAACTAATCTAATCCCTTTTCAATTTGCCCCACGTTCCGAATAACATTTTTCAAATGAAAAAAATCTGGGACCACTTCGCTATCCCGCCAAACAGGATCCAGTAAAATGGTTGAAATCCTAGTAATCCTAGTAATCGGTGAAGAAACATAAAAAAAAGCAACATAGATACAGACGAATTGAGAACCTCCTTCTTTTTGAAGTCGGTTAAAAATTAAAAGAATCTTTACATTGAAAGTTTAACATAAAATTAATAAAATATTATCAGAAATAAATTCATTAAATGCAACATAATTCTTATTTTAGTTGACAAACCATATTTACAAAGCAATAAAAGTTGCAGCCTTCGGAGAGCCGAATTAATGGCCATTATTATATAATATAAATGTTCCTGGGTTCTATTTCAACAGCATCACGATGTAGAATAACTTTAGGAACGGGTCATAATTTGTTACTTTTTAGTTTAATTTAATTCGTCTTTCATATTCGAGTCAGTCCATCATACGATTTTCTCTCCAATCTGGCGACATTGGTTACTGTTATCTTTTTGGCAATGGCAGTATGAATGCAAATAATGTTTTTTTATCATATTTTATTTAATGAATGAACCAATATTATTAATAAATTTTAGCATTCTACACTGAAGGTCGTTAATAGCTACAAATCAAAACAAAAATAAAGAACATCAGTTGATAGACAGAGGAACCTAACTGTTTTGTCTTTGCCTATTTTTATATAGATACTATAACAAGAAACAAAAATTATATTTAATCTGTGTCTATAAAGGGCGTAATATACAATTGCGAGTAAATTTATGTTTTATTTTGTAATGTTTTGGAGGAAACAGTTGATGCATTAACCCCGAAATCAAAAATTAATACTTTTCGGCGCTATAAACATTACTATTAATTACACATATTAATATGGCATCTGAACAGCCTGATAATTACAGACAGAGATTCGGTATGATTTCAGTTTTACCAACTTATCCTCGAACTGGAACCGTACAAATCTCGAACATACGCTTTAAGTAGTTCATCAACTGTACATTATCCGATAACAGTACACTGTAACAAGTTGGTACAAACCTAATGTAATGATGTAGTGATGGTTAAAATTAATCGATAACCCGGGTAAGCCAGCAAGTCCGTTCTTCATAGTCCATAGCCTTCTTTCTCTGTCGTTGTTTATGCACTAATATAGCTTTTATAATAAATGTAAAATAACTATACTTATAAGAAATTTTATATACAGATTCGTATCTCCCTTTATAGGGACTGGAGGGTGAAAGCTGCAGATTTCTTAATTTTGTTGTTTGATGAGTGTACAGCCTAGCTTTTATACCAAAATCAGCCTTCTATTACTTCAGCAAGTATACTAGTTCAAAAGTTTAATATACAGACCTGCACCACTTCCCCTGTATGGGGGCTAAAGGGTGAATGTTATAGATTTCTTTTTTGTTGTTGTTTGTTCAGAAATCCTAGGCTCATACATAATTTCAGCTCTCTATGACTTCGAGAGGTACCCCAGGAGTTTTGATGAGTGAGTGAGTAAAAGAGAGTCATTCGTGACATCAAGGAATTTCTGATTAGGTGTTGATTAATTTCATCTTAGCCTGGAAACATGAGCTCTCTAGTATTACCAAGGAAGAAGCAATAAAGATTTGAAACTACAAAGAAAAACTTGGGGGGATATATAGGCTGTGCCTCTTGTCTTGGTGGGGTATTACCGTTCCTGCAGATAGACATAATAACTGTCAAGAATGTTTACTACAGGTCGACGAAGGTCCCTTCACATCGACCTTCTTTAGTTTCCCCGACGAGGGAGTCGCTACTCCGTTACTCTCCTTGCAACGACTCTGGATATGTACCTTACCACACTTCAGACATCTCAATTAACCTTTTATGGTAAGGACTTCCTCTACTATCTTCAGTACAGAGGCTTTAGAATTTCCGCCGTCTGATGATTGTCTATCTGTGATTCGGACTCCGCTCTGAACTCTACAGCTGTTTTTCCTAGCCTCAAATTCCAGATTCACTAATCGGTCAAGCTAGTGTCAGTGCATGTCTGGCTTCGTGATCCCGCAATCCGTCCAAAAACGCTTGCACTGCTAACCTTTCTTTAACATTTTCCGGTGCGGCTGGATAGGCAAGGCGAACCACCTTCGAACTCTTGTAGGGATTCATTTTTAAATTAGGTGTAGTAGACGTAGTCCAAATTTGTCTGGCCATACCTCAGTTCTAATTGTTTGACCAGTTGTGATCTTCTTGCTCAGAGGTATTCAACGTTTGCAAAATATCTGTAGCATCCCCCTTAGGGTGAAGGTTAATGCTATTGCGATTTCCTTTGTCGACCATCCGTTTGTTGTGCTGCAGCCTCGAATTGGCTCCGATAAAACTACTCAACAAATCTGAAGGGAAAAGTTGTTTGTGAGGGTATTTGAGGTGTCCTGATTACGAATTTGAGTTCAAAAATGTACAGATTTTCCCTCATAAGGAACCAACAGTAATCTCCCATCATTGCCGTATCCCATCTGCCTTGGTATCGTTGCTCCTTTGGTAGGATGGAACCTTTCTCTTTGCTCATCGCTCACCGCACCCAAATTTTCAGGAAAAAAGTTTAAATGTGAATGGAAGAAGTGGATTTTAAGGGACATGCGACAGCCCATTTTGCAATAGTGGTCGAATAATTCTTTTCCAAGTTTTTCGTAGGTTTCTATTTTTCTGTTTCCTAAATACTCAGAACCAATTGTTTTAAACGAGTTCCACGCAGCCAATTCAACATTACTTAATGTTTGATGTAATTTTTCATATTTAGTATTTTTCGAATTTGAGGTCCGACAAATATGTCTTCTTTAAGCTTGGCATCGCTTAGTTTAGCAAAAATTTGTTTAAGGTATTTTAATGCATCTACGTCTTTATCTAATGCTTTAACAAAATTTTTCATCAATCCAGCCTTATTATGTATTGGAGGTAACAAACTTTTCAGGGATCAACGAGAGGTATGTTCTTCACGTTAGCCTGGCCAAGAATAAATTGATCTCTCTGAGGCCACTCTTTTACTTTATAATGTCTTGCTGGTGCTCTACTGTCCCAAAGATACAGACAACAGCAATACTTAGGAAATCCGCCCTGAAGGCCTAGTAACAATCCTATGACTTTTATGTCACCACATATTTGCCACTTGAATTTAGAGTCTGTGATATACGTTTGTATTCTGAACGATACTTGTGGCATCTTTTTCAATGTCTAAGTGTTTATTGGGAAATAACACCACACTTTAAAGGAAATTGCTGTATACTCCAAACGTTTCGGGGTCTAGATCAGACCCCCTTGTCAATGGCTAAGAAACTACGGATTAAAAAGGTAAAATTTAAATTTACATCTTGGAATTGTTTCTTTCATGTCAATTGCATGCGCAAGAGGAATAGACGGCCTTTTGTTGCCATTATGAAGCCAAACCGCCTTCAAACTAACTTTTGAAGAGTCAATGAATAAACGCCACTCGTCCGGATTATGCGCAAAGCAAATCTTTCTATAACACCATCTGGACTAACAAAATTTATCTTGCATGGTGAAAACCGAGGATAACTCCTGGTTACGGGTTCTAAAAATTGTTACTTTCCTTCCTGATGCCAATAAATTCTACTGTTGTAGTCCAATAGCTCAGCATGGTCCTTGGACAAGTGAGGGTCTCTTACTAAGCCGTTTAATTCAGCTTGTTCGATTAAATGGGGACCTTTTGTTCGGGAGAATAGGTAGCGTCCGTTTTTTCTGCACTGTTCAGTTCTGATTCATCATCATATCCTAAATCTTCCCAATTTGCTGGAGGGGCTGGGGCTGGTAAGCCTTCTCCGTGAGGAACAGGTCTTGTTGCTGAAGGAATCTCTGGATATTCAATATTATGCTTGTTTTTCCTTGAAAAAACCAGACACTTTTGTCATACAAAAGTAACAGTCGTTGAAATGGTTAGTTGGTTCTCGCCAAATCATTGGATCCGCAAATAACACAGAAGAACGTTTAGCATGTAACACCCGTGAGCAGCCCACTCCCGATCTTGATCGCCAACAAAACATCCAAAATATTTGTGAAGACCTATTTTTGTCATTTTTTTAATTGTCCTCTTCTGTGATTTAGGGATAAACTGGCCACATATATAGCAAAAACTGTCCGCGGGGTTAACACAACCATGTTTCTGTACCTTAGACGTTTTGATAAAGTTCACTTAAAATGCTCAAAACTAAAAACACCTGTTCTCTTTTGTCAACCATAACTACAACTGACTCTTCTCAGCTACGGCGACGTGATAGAGACCAAGGTTAAAACAAAAGCGGCACCTCCACAACGCGCAGGCATAACCTGCTAGAACAAGCAGTAGCCTAGCAGTTCGATTCAAATGTGGAATAGGATTTATAAATTAAGAAGCATTATGTAGGTTGATTTGCTAGGGTGTAGGCAAAGTATATTATGATGTTATTATATTAATTTACATAAACTGGACTACTGGTGGTGGTTTGACCCCTACACCCCTTGACTGCAACACTTCTAAAAAGTAAACTTTTTCGGGTTTTGGTGATTTAAACACTAGCACCCAATTTTATTCTGAACACAAGTTGCTTTGGTACATGTTGTAATTTAATATAACTTGATTTTATTTTTAAAAAAATCATAACTCAAAAATCCTAGTTGTTAGGTAATTTTTACTAGCACTTTCGGTTTTAGCAACCCAACATTCGCAAGAAACAGCCTCTAACATTACAGTCGCAAAATTACTGTAAAATAGTGTAATTAGTCCATGATGATTTTACATCAAATTGTGGAGGTTTCATTTTGTGTCTTGTTCCCTCGAAACCAATTTTCAAATCTACTACTACCGAACTGTTTCTACTTTCGGCCTTTGGTGAAGTTTCTCGCCTTTGTATTTTGACTACTTGTTCTTTGTTTGCTGATCTCACCATCCCTTATCCGTTTTAGCTCTTCTATCCGCGATTTTTTTTACTATCGTCTGCTTCAGCTCTTCGACTCATTTTAAGATTCAGTACTTTTCGGCAGTATTCATAACAATGCCGACAATATGTCGAGAAAAACCTGCCGTGAAGACCGCGGGCATTTCAGAAAAATTGAACAAAAGACATTTCCATCAGACCAGTAAGAACCACTGCCATTGAAGATTGAAATATAGAGCAGTGCAAACCAGACTAGGAACAAGACACCGATATCGAACCAATTTTGACGAATGAAAGATTAAATCTTCTCTATCGAAGTAAACTTTAAAAATATATTTTTTTATTGGAAAATTCCCATTTTCCGAGAATATCTGAGCTAATATCACAGTGGTAGAATGTTTGATTAAAACACTTTGACCCTTTAACCCATATCAAAAGAAGTCTAGAGAAAACAAAAAAGTCGATTTTTTTAACATTTATTTGTTTATAAATAATTTTCTACAATTTTCTCACAATGCACATATAGAGACATATTTTACAAATTACGTAGAACCCATTTCTGCAAAAACAGGTTTATTTTTCATTTTGCAAAAAAATCTCTTAAATTGATCTAATTCGTCCGGGGAAGACATTGTACGCAGTGTACCGCTCGCAACGCCGATGTCGCGTTTATACTTATCCACAGACTTACAGATAGTTCAGATCATTTGTGATTGTGGATTTTTAATAGCTGTCGAAATGCATGTAAGATTTAAAAAGAAAAACATAGGCGCATACAATAGAGGGTTTATGCAACTGTATACTCTCACATGTCTTTATATATATTCACATTCAGATATTTTTTTCACGATTATCTGTAAGGGATTGTGGATTTGTATCTGTAACTATTATAAAATTGTAAGTTTGCCTGTTTGTTTGTTTGTTTGTTTGTTCGGGCATCACGTAAAAACTACTTAACTGATTTTGCTGAATCTTTTTTTGTTGTGATGCCTATACTTTGACTTAAAATCTGGTAGACATTTTATTTCTCTAAATGGACAGAAACGGTAGATATAGCGAAAACACTTCTACCATATTGGGTAATTCAATTACTCAATTTGTTCCACTGCACACAGAAAATTTTAGATACTGGCATCAGCTTAGCTTTTAATTAAAATTCGGAATGTGCAAATGTAACATGTTTCGATTTAACAAAAATTAACATATATCAAGCGTACTTTTACAGGGTGTTCTGTACATAGGAAACTTAGAGCGGAGTAGCATTACATGGATTTAAAAAATCTAAAAAAAGTTATATTTGGTGTCTTATAAGCAGCTGGATATGTACGATGTGGTGGAAATAAGGAGGAGTGCAATTAGTTATATGGGGTGGTCCATATACCAAGTGGTTAAAAAAGGGTAGAATACTTACATAGTAAATAACTTAAAAAAATGTGTTTGGTAAGCAGTTAGGATCTTTGAATTATGTTCATAAGATACTATAGTTATGAAATGGGTTGAAGAAATGTTAAAAACAGTTGTTTATACAGGCTGTTTGAAATAAAAGATTGAGTAGAATTATAGTTTCTGTTGTGGTTAAAAACTTGTTTTATATCCACAAGTAGTTACATATATAGGATGGTTAAAATATGTAGCGGAGTATAATTACAATTATACAGGTTTAAAAATATTTTAAAGTAATGGTATGATCTACAAGCTGTTCTATTTACCGGATGGTTGAAATATAGGGTGGGGTAGGATTCTAAGAATACAGGGTCGTAGAAAAATGTCATATTTGGTGGCAAACAAGTAGTTGCATATAAAAGGTTGTTGAAATATAGGTTGACTTACAGTTAGAATTATACAGGGTGTCATTCAAACAAGTTTAGAAAAAGTTATAAATGAAGGGTGGTTTAAATGAAGTGTGGAGAGAAATTATGCTTTAATATATCTTGAAAAAATATAAGGATAAGATGTGAAATAGCGTAGTTCATAATAAGTTGCAAAGATATGATAGTTGAAACATAGGGTGAAGAAGTGTTATGATAATTATTTAAAAAATGTTATATTGGTTGACTAATAAACAGAAGCTTATACAGGGTAGTTGTAATACATACAAGGTGATACAAAAACAAAATTGAACAAAATTGTTATTTTCTGTGCCCCATAAGCAGTTGCGATTTTGGTGAAATATATTTAGCATTGATGGATTTATAGGGTGGAAGAAAAAATTATAAACTGGGTAGCCGATAAGTAGTTTCAAACACAAGGTGGTTTAAATAGCGGGTGGAGTAGATTTATAGTCAAACAGGTTGGATAATGGTGGTTGAAATATTTTGTAGAGTAAAATTATGATTATACAGGGTGGTTCAAAAATAAGTTGTAATGTTTGACGAATTGGCAGCTGTATATATAGCATGGTTTTAATGGAGATGGAAATAGAGTTAGTTATACAAAGCGGTTAAAATTTTTTTAAAATAAAATTGTTATATAGGGTGGCCAATAAGCAGTTGCAGTTTGGGTGAGGGTTTAAATAAAAGTTTAGTATTAGGGTGCAAAACTGTGTTTTTATATTTGTGAATCACGAAGGTTTCCACATCATTTCTATTAGGATGGTCCAAAAAAATTGTTATTTAGGGTTGCCATAAACTGTTGCATTCTACTATATGGAATATCTGAAATATGGGGAGAACCAAGATTATAGTTATAGAGTGTGTTTAATACAATGTTAGAAAAAGCTGCACATAAATGTTGATTAAATTATAGAGTAAAGAGAAATTTTACTTTAAACGGTCGTTCAAAAAATATCAGAAGTAATTCTATACAGCATAGACAATAAGCAGTTGCATAGCTGAAATATAGGGTAGAGAAGAGTTATAGTCAGGTGTTCAAAAAGTTATATTGGGTGACAAATAAACAGCAGCATACAGTATGGTTGCAATATAGGGTGCAATAGAGTTACAGTTATCCAAGGTGATTCAAAAAATGTTGAATAAAATTGTTATATTGGGTGGCCCATAAGTGCTTGCAGTTTGGATGTAATATATTCGGGATTGGTGGATTTATGGTTAAGTAGGGCGGCTCAAACAAGTTAGAATTTTTTTTACATAGGATAACCCATATGTTTCATAAGATATTTCTTTTTGCGAAGGCTTGAACATTCCGTACGCGGGTGAAACCGCAGGTAACAGCTAGTTGAATTATAAATCTTTATCAGACCAGCAGAAATTTATTTTTTTATCTTTTTAGCCCAAAATAAAACTTATTTAATTAATTATTGATTGTTCATTTGTGGTCACTCCTTACAGTGATTTTTGAAAAAAAAACAAATTATGCAATTGAGAATCAAAATCTAGTAAGGGAATTTTGGGAAATTACTCTGAACACTAATTGCCTCCTTGTACAAAAACTTTCTCGCAGGATTAGCTGAGAGAAAGTAGAAGTTTACATATACACAACCCAGACAAGAGCTGGATGCTGATTGGAGCCTAATCAATGCGCAGACCAGACTGGAAGGCTTTCAAATGTGGAGAACTATTTACCGAAATTATATTTTATAAGTAAATTGCATCTTCACAAAACCTAATTTTCCACAAATTTTCTCTAAATCTCATTATTTTTTAAGGAAACACATTATAAAGCTACAAATAGAAATACGAATATTTCCACTCTTATGTAGTTAGAGTAAACAGTTTTTTCCTTGAGACTATCGTAACTCAGTATTTGTTCTTAATGAAACTCTTAAGATGAAGTGGCTTCAACTAGGGTAAGATTTACTAATTTACTGTTTTGTATTTATGGTTCGTATTATTTAGCTAACCATTAACAAGAATTTGCTTTTGTGTTTTAGTATAATTTTAACTTAAAATTATCTTAGGCATAAACATAATTTGAGTGTACAAAAAATATAATCCTTCTACACTTACTTTCTAATTATCCTGGAAAAAAGCTGTTATAGTAATATATATTTTGCAATTAGAGAAACATTTCAAAACGGATACAACAACACGTTGCTAAAAGAGTTCTTAATCTTTTAGCAGTCTAAAGTTTGAACTGTATAATGAACACGTACTGAATATGAGCACTCGAATGTTAAATCTGGACGAATATGTTTATCAGACTACAGAATTTCGGATTAATTAAGTATTCAAGCGACACTTTATACTAGTTCTTAGTGACGAGGGCCTAATTATTACGTATAATAACTACTCAATTTGTTTGCTTATTCAGGGGAAGGTAGCTAATTTCAGAGTTTCTACACTGTTATTTTGAACAGGTCGTAATTGACATGTAAAGGGAAATTTAAACTTTGTTGTGTGATGTTGGTTAATTTTAACTAAATTTGTACCGCTTATTACAGCCACAGAAGTAGAACTTGTTTCGTGTTTGTTAGAAAACATTTGGTAAACCAATATGGTAGCTGATTACTCATTTATTGCGGTGAAATTGGATTTTCATTCAGAACTCACTATTTTTGATAAAACCTTCTAACATATTTTTAGTATAATCGCAGAAACCGGCGCCATAAAGTTTATAAGATAACTTGCCAACATTTGATAGTAAATGAAACAGAAATATCAAACATATATGTATATTTCTGTAAGCTAGAGGTGAGATAAACCTGTATTTCTTCGTAACCAGTACAAACGGTTCCACCTCCAAACTCGTACCTATTACAAATACACATTCCAGTTCGGCACACTATTCCAGTTGGCGCTAACTAATTTTAAAACTGTTGTGGTCTGTCGACATTTCAAGTACGATCTTAAAGTATGAAATCAATCTATCAATTCCCATTCCTGTATACAAGGTATAAATATACAGAGTGTAGTAATTCGGCAGGAGTTAGTAAACGTAGTGCAATGGTACAAGGTATACGCATACACGGTGTAGGTTGCCAGGGTGTATACAGCTAGATACAGGATCTTAGAATTCAGAGCATCCGTATAGATGACGTTCGTATACAGGTTAAAGCTTGTGCAGCAGTACACAGGATGCAAGTGTACTTGGCAAAGTATGCGAAGTATACCAATATGGGGCATTACAGCATTATATATATATTGTTATAAAAATCTATCCAGTCCGTCCCTGGTTTCATTCCGCGAGACATCAATCGCTGGGATAGAAAAAAAAGAAGAGCTAGAAGGTTCGAATGGGAAAAAAAGTTATCTCGAAATAACTGTAAAATTGTCATTGGATTGTACGAGAGGATTCGGTGCTTATTTAAAAAGGAGTGGCCCAGCATCGCGGGAGACAGCTAGTTAATGCGAAGAGTGTATTTCGTGTTATTATTTGCATATTCGAATCAGCTGTTGTGAATTTTTGATGTAGATAAAAGTTTCTAGAAAGTGAGAGTGAATATTAGTTTTACAATTTTAATTGAACCCACTAACTTTATAACAATATACAGGGTGAGTTTTTTTTTGATGATCAGTATGGGGATCTCGGAAACTAGCGGAGATAGAGCAATGGATAAATTGGGAAAGATTTGCAGTTTTACTGGTCCAATTTAATGACACTTTCGGATTTTTGTAAAAAGTAATGACTTACTAGATATTTTGAAAAAACGAAATTCTGTCGATTTAGTCAAAGCCCTCTAGCTCCTTTTTTGATTTTATAAAAAAAGTGTAAATATCAAAATTGAAGGGAATTGTATCCCGAATATGATTGTCATGTCCTCGTTTGCGTAACAGCTCTCGTTTTCGAGATGTGACACAACCTTTCTTTTTTTGAATGGAAACCATAGTTGGCTATGACCTAAAAAAATCGGACATTTTTAGAGCTATTCAAAGATATAATACTTGATATAGTTATTCATAAAAATAACGGAGTTACGGATGCTTTTCTCTCTTATTTTCACTTTTAACGTAGTTAGCCATGAAATAGATTGATTTATTAATAACTATTCCAAAAAATATTGAACGATTTTTTTATTAGATATATCAGATATAACGAAAAAACTAAATAAGTAGGTACTTACTAAAAACTTAAGAAATTAAAGTACATAATAATGGTTACAACTTATATTTGAAAAGTCTACCATTGTTATTGAGACAGAAATTGCATCATTTTAAGATTGACATTAACCGCTTTCCTTGTAATACCGCCTCCCTTCACCAACTGTCTCATACTTTCTTTTGTATACTTTGTTTTTTAGCGCACCCCATAAATATCCAAACTCCTGGATAGATATTATCTAAGTGTTGTCTTGCAAATAACGAGTTATGAGCAGGTGCTTCATCATGTTGGAACCACTAAATTTCTAAACGAGTTCTCAAATACAAATTATGCAACATGTCTTGAAAAGTGTATTGCAATAAATGCAAGTAGCGCTCCCTAGTAAGTGATTCGTCATAGGTAAAAGGCCCCAGAATAGTAGACAATATGATATCACATCAAACATTAAAACCAAATTTTATCTGGGGTCGTCTTTGTTCTACATGGAAAGGGTTTTCTTTAGCCCAGATATGCTCATTGTGTCTATTGAACATACCGCAGTTAGTAAATCTAGTTTCATCTGACCATAACACCTTTAATGGAAACTGTGGATTGTCAAGGCACATGTCTCTAAACCACGTACAAACAAAATTCGTCGATTTTCGTCACCAGCATGCAAAGTTTGAGAAACTGGAAGTTTCTACGGGTGCAACTTGTGCACTTTCAGTACCTTAACTACAGTTCGTTGAGATGTGCCAGCTTCTGCCGCAATCTCACGAGTTGATGTAGATGGATTTTGATTTACCATTGCCAAAACATTTATTTGTGCTGCTTCGTTAATTTGATTACATTCCTTTGGTGGTTTAGTAGAAGATCCATATCTGCGTAAACAATCGTAAAGCCTCTTAAATGTACATAGAGCAGGTTGACGACGATTAAAATATCTATGAAAGTATTCCTCAGCTGCACGAACTGAATTTTTATGGCATATGATATAACAATCCAACAGAATTTCGTGTATATATATATATATATATATATATATATATATATATATTTATATTTATATAATGTGAGAGAAACCCAACTCATTATACATTATCACATTATACACATACATGTATGTATATATATATATATATATATATATATATATATATATACAGGGAGAGTTTGTTTTGATGAGCAGTATGGGGATCTCGGAAACTAGTGGAGATAGAGCAATGGTTAAATTGGGCAAGATTTGTAGTTTTACTATCCCAATTTAATGACAACTTTCGGATTTTTGTAAAAAGTCATGCCTTGCTAGATATTATAAAAAAACGAATTTCTGTCGATTTAGTCAAATCCCTCTAGCTCCTTAATTTTTGATTTTATAAAATAGTGTAAACATCAAAATTGAAGGAAATTGTATCCCGAATATGATTGTCAGGTCCTCGTTTGCATGACAGCTCTCATTTTCGAGATATGACACAAAGTTATCTTTTTTTGAATGGAAACCATAGTTTGCTATGACCTCAAAAAATCCGACATTTTTAGAGCTTTTCATCGATATAATACCCGATATAGTTATTCATAAAAATAACGCAGTTATAGATGCTTTTCTCTCTTATTTTCACTTTAAGGTAGGTAGCCATGAAAAAGATTGTTTTCACTTTGACGTTTCCTCATTTGAGAGTAATTCCGTTAGTAGGGCTGAACTGACAGTCGATATTGACAAGTTTTCGTGATAAAATGCAATATTCTAACGAAGAAAGACTGAATATGGTGGAATGTAATATCACATGCCATAATAATGCAGTTCGTCAACCAGCTCTATGTACATTTAAGAAGCTTTACGATAGTTTACGCAGATATACTTTTATTAAACCACCAAAGGAACGTTATCAAATTAACGAAGCAGCACAAATAAATGTTTTGGCAATGGTAAATCAAAATCCATCTACATCAACTCGTGAGGTTGCGGCAGAAGCTGGCACATCTCAACGAACTGTAGTTAAGGTATTGAAAGCGCACAAGTTGCACCCGTACAAACTTTTGTTTGTACATGGTTTAGAGACATGTGCCTTGACAATCCAAAGTTTCCATTAAAGGTGTTATGGTCAGATGAAACTAGATTTACTAACTGCGGTATGTTCAATAGATACAATGAGCATATCTGGGCTAAAGAAAACCATTTACATGTAGGACAAAGACGACCCCAGATATGTATATTTTTCATTTTCTGTTTATGCTGCTCGCCTCGCAATTCTTATGTGGAGATAAGAATTATCTCCACTTCAGGAAAATATTGATAGCAAGTTAGTTGTAAGTTTGTAAGTTTTGATTTTCAATTAGTTTTAACTTTTAAATAATTTGCCTGTAAATAATAATTCAAATAATACTTTAAAAATGGTACAAATTCCAGTTTTCGATACTAAACAATTACAAATAATACCCCATTTTAATGTTAACCCCTTAGAGTTAAATTAACTATATTGAGTTCCAAATCCAAATATTGCAGGTTTTCTTTAAAAATATAGCATAAGTTATGGCATTTACCCAAAATAAACCGATAAAACTCGCAAAGTTTATACTATTTAGAGAGCAAAAGTCTGGCACTCCGTCAGAAATGCATAAGTCGCAAATTTTGGTGACCAACATGATGAAAATGGACTTTTGTTTGTTTTAGATCAATTCAGACACTATAAATACCTGAGAATGCGTTTCGGATTGAAAAACGAGACGTAATAATATATTCACTTCTCTTCACGAACATATGGTTGAATTAAAGACATTTTTCAAAAATTTCCTGAACATATTCTCAAGTTACAACTAGATGAATCCGAATTTTTCAAAAAAGAAGTAGCATTTCTAGGCCATTTAACGCCAGATGGTATTAAACCGAATCACGATAAAATAAAGCAACCCTAAATTATCTAATACCTAAAACACCTAGAGAAATAAAAAGTTTTTGTGGAACTTTTAGGCTACTACAGAAAATTTAATAACAATTTTGCCAAAATAACCAAACCTTTTACCAGCTGTTTAAGGAATTGAGCAAAAATTTACATCAATGAATCTAAATTATACATAAAAACTGTTGAAGACTGTAAAAAACTTCTACCCAGTGATTCAAACTTTACTAAAAATTTATATTAACCACCCATTGGACTCATTGGTAAGGATAAACCCTTCGCATATGCCTCCAGGACTTTAAATGATGCAGAGCAAAATAACTCAATAATAATTAACAAAGAGTTACTATCTATAGCTTACGCGAATTCTTACTTCAAATTTTGCATCGTGGGAAGAAAAATAAAATTGGTAACGAACCACAAGTCTTTACAATGGATAATGAATGCCGAAGAAACAAATTCCCGATTAGTAAGCTGGCGACTGAAACTAGAAAAATTTAATTATGAAGTCGTCTATAAAAAAGGTTCAAATTTGCCATTAAAGGTATTTTTATTATTAACTAGTAACCAATGCCTCAATAAACGTTTTCGTAGAAATATTATTTTATTTTACATTCAAAACTATTATCATATACTGTTTTACGCAGTTTATTTTATGTAAGTAAACATTTTTTAAAATTGTTAAAAATCTAGTACTACGTATCAGATGGCCAATTTACGGAACACCAAAAAATTTCTAGCCATCATGTATCATTTCTAAAAGAATATAGTGTTTACAAAACTGTGCAACTTTGTACAACGCATTTTCTAAAATCTCAGCTTTAAAATTACTAAAATCAAATAAAATCCTTTCTGACACAACTAAAGAAACTAGACAACATAAATTAATAAAATCACCACATGACAAAATTACTAACCATAGAGAATTTCATGAAACTATCAATGAACTGAAACTGGAACACTACTAGCCAAAATTAATCAGTGACGTGATTTTTTTTGATAAATAACTGTCCTATTTGCCTACAGATAAAATATGAAACACATCCACCATTTATTATATAAATTAAATTATTATAAATAACACTTTCACCGAAAAAACCCTTCGAAACCTTACATGTAGATACATTCAAATTTGACAATATTATTGCATTTGCAATTTGAGATAGTTTTTCATATTCCGAAAAACTTATATTTTAGTAAATCTGACAGCAATTCATATTTATCAATTTTTGTTACAAATGATTTCTTATACAATTCCACGAAATATAATTTCAGATAACAGAACAGAATTTACTCAACATTTAGTAAAAGAATTTTCAAAACTTTACAACATTTACTGGGGCTTTACACATTAGCTTTAAACCCAAATAGTAATTCTATTGTAGAACGACTTCACTCCACATTTACGCACTCTTACAATTTCGAACCTAAGACTAACTTCTTTTGAAAAATTAATTTATGATATAACAGGCTATAAGAAATCAATACATTGAACTATAAATCAAAAACCAATTGATCTCCTATTTGGACATCTTGAACTAAAATGCCCAATCAAAATCGATAACTCGATACAACCATTAACATTAATCAACAAATTAGTGAACATAAAGATACCATTTGTAGACGCAAAATCTAAAGACCGACATCTAGGATTTTCGGGGAACCTCTATATGTTCAAGAGAACATTCAATTGTGGGAAGCGCAACTGATGAAGGTTCCCTAACCAGAAACAATATATATTATGTATATTGTCTTGCGTACGAAAGAATGACACCTCGAAGAGAGTAATAAAGATACCATGTTACAACTTTACAAAAATATTAATCAAAATATGTGATCAAAAGAAAAAGTAATTACCAAACTTAAAAAAAAGAAACGATCCACCCAATATCCAACGAAAAACAACAATCCAACAATAAACCTCTGGACAATCGATTGTATTTTACGAACAAACGAACTGACATTAACAACCCCTCATGGTACCTACCACAAACAAATTTTTAAACCGCAATCCTGATGACGAACAATCTAATGACGTCACGCTAAGTTCAGATTTATAACCTGAACAATAACCTCACAATTTTAATTTATAAGCAAATAACCCTAAGAATAAAAATTTGTTCTCACCGTTTCCTGCACCATATTCCTATAAATTCAATAAAAATCTAAAATTTAATATTACTGGTATATTAAATACTGGTACTTTAATAAATCCAACTCCCCTTAATTATAAAAACAAATTTTATACAAGTTATAAACATCTGCAATTTGAAGTTAACAGTGTGAACAAAAAATTAAAATCAATATTTCCCAATGAAAGGTATTAAAAATACCTTCTGAATCCTTTAGATAGCCTTATAGCATCTATCCCAATTAGAAAGGTACATAAGCAACGTACAGAATTGGTCAATAGTATAAATAAACAATTACGTCATATAAGACAAATCAAAAATTAATTGCTAATAAAATTTACTTATGAACATTATTTTGAAATTCGACAAATGCTACATTATGAAAAACTTAAAAAAACATCGTACAGAACTTCTGGAATACATTGGATTCAAAGTTATCGCCTTGGTCTGAATGTAAATGTCTGTATAACTGTTCCACCAGCACCGCAGCCACCATGTTTGGCTCTTGATTGGGTATAGCAATGCCTTAGACCATTTGCTGCAGTAATCCACTGCGACCAAAATGCATTTGTTCCCCCTCTCAGATTCGAGAAACGGACCGGCGACTTCAATGGCAATTATCTCATACTGGACGCAAATTTCAGATCCTAGTACTACTAGCTACCTCGTCCCATCGTGGCCTCTCTTCTTGAGTAAAAGCTGTAATTTCTCCATTCACCTGGTCGATTGTCCTTCCGGTGTCTTCATGTCCAACAACCATTTGAGGACGGCATAAGCGGTTCTGATTAGGAAATGACGACTATAGGGATATTTACGAAAATGTTCTACAGCCCTAATTATTGCAAGAAGTTCTTTTCTGGTCACACAATAATTCCATTCTGGTTTCGAAAATCTGTAGTACTCGATCACCCTCTTTTCATCATCTTACACCTGAGATAGGACGGCGCCAAACCTGTGTTGCTGTCTAGGATGAACTTGCCGGACTGTGTAGGAAACGATAGGATTGGGCTGGAACATAAGGCCACCTTCAGTCGTCCGAATGATGTTTCACAATCCTGATTACAACCGAAGGTCTCTTTTTCAGTGGTCTGTCGATGTAGAGATGCATCAAAGTTGGCAAATCCCTCAACAAATCGCCTGTAGTACAAACAGAGCACCAAAAACTTTGTAGTTCATGCTTGTCTCTCTTGGGACCGGCTAATCACGAATGGTTTCTTTCTTGTCTTCAATAACACCATTTTGTAACATGGACCTGTTGTTTTCCTCGACTGCCAGTTGTTGCCCCAGTGGTAGTCGCCTATGTGGTACTCTTATGTACTGGATATTTATACGACCGATATTACCCTCTTTAATATTAATCATTTAAGACAAATTGTATGGCTTTCTGGTAGTCCACTGGTTTGTCAAATAGTCGGCAAACTGTTCTACAAACTTTTTACTGGGCCTTGTATCCTTTACCAATGTCTGGTACGCTTCTTCGCAATTGATGATGGTGTCTACTGGCTCGAAACAAGCTATTTCCTGACCATTGGCAATTCGGATGTCGTTGTAGGACAATTTAGCACTCTAATTGGTATGTCTCGTCCAGTTTTAACTATATCCCGTCCAACTAAGTAGTCATGAGCTGAATGCAAAGGCTCCACCATTCCAACGCAGTTCCCAGGATTGATTTCTAGCTACCCATGAATAATTTGTTCCGTTCGAAGGAAATTTCTGGTTGAGAATTTCGCTAAAATTATTATGAAAGTCGCTGAAACTTTGAGGGGCCGGGTCCATACAAATTCCTCATTTAAGAATTGAAGGACATCATATTTAAGGTCGAACAGGAACCCATGTTAGCTGATTAAATCCATACCCAATATAAAATTGACCTCAATCTCCGCTATGCCGGATTCTGTTGTCTCATATAAATAGCACCACATCTGCCACCCCTGTATTGACATGGAGTTACCAGTGAATGATGTTAGCTGGATATTGTTGTTAACTGACCGAATTTCCGTTGACTTCAAAATCCTGGACCTGATAATGGACACAGCGCCTCCGGTGTCAAAGGGGACGGTGATTGGGCGGCCTTTAATTAAGTTGCTGCTATCTGGGGGCTGGCATCCCCTTTCTTAAGCCTACTGGCTGACGGGCCCTGACATAAAGTTGTTTTGTTGACTACCACTGGTTGGTGATCGTGCAGATAGCGCCTTACTCTACAACGGTAACGTGCTCTTCTGGTGTCAGTTCTTTGTGCCTGTTCCAGTAGTTTGTTTATTCCGGTCAACACTGTCTGAAGCGATGGTTCTAGTTCCTCTTCTTTCCAACAAAAACTGCTAGAACTTTCGGCTTACACACGGTTATGCTGGCCTCTACTTACAAATTCCGAAGCAAAGCTTTCTTACTGTTATTGACACTACTATGTGTTAGATTTCTTTGCACTTCAACTTAGATACCATTTATTAAACTATGTGTGACAAATTGATCTCTAGTTTCCTCTGGTAGATCTGGAAGGACAGGTGTACTAATCACCTAATATCTGTTTCGAATTCTTGCAGACTTTCTCTAGACTTTTACATTTTTCCACTTAGTTTCACCTGATATGTATGGCTCAAGAACTGATTGTCATATCTCTTATCATATATATATATACAGGGTGGAAATAGTTTGAGTGCATATATTTTAGGTGGAGGTAGTATACACCAAATTAAACAAAAAACTCTTATACCACTATGGTCAGTAGGCCTTAATAACCAAGAAAATCCCTAAAACATATTAAGTAAATTATTGTCAATCCGGCAACGTTGCTCGCGTTCGAAGCAGATTCACTCTTAGCGCGAATAATAAAGGAATGACTACGCCGACAAATAAATAAACACCTGTGTTTTTGTATTGACTGATGATATTAACCTTAGAATTAAATAAAAATGTATGAAATATTTTGTTGAAAATATTTACGTTTTTAATACAAGGTATTGCAATTAGAATTTGTATTTGGGGGTTTCTTTTATGCAATTATACAAAGTTGGGTAAATATGATATTCAACTCTGTATATGTAGTTTTTTACCAGTTAAATTATTCGAAGAGTCATTATTACTGATTTAATTAATATTATGTATATTAGACAAGTAAATATGTAATCCTACTAACCGAATTTATTATAATGATAGAACTGAGTTGAAACAACGGATTATTCACAGCAAATGTTCAAAATGCCCACCATTACTATCGACACAAGCACGACACCGTTTAACCCAATTTTCACGTATGCGAGAAAAAATTCCTGGAATATTTCGGATTTCGTCAGCAGCGTCAAAAATGCGTTGTATAAGATCATTCTCGTCAATAATTGGAGTCGTGTAAACCTTACTTTTCATGTGTCCCTATAAGTAGAAATCTAAAGGATTGAGATCAGGAGATCTTGCTGGCCAACGTATATGTCCGTTTCGACCAATCCAACGACGGGGAAATGTTCTATTTAAGACGTCGACAACTAGATGACTTGCGTGGGCAGGTGCTCCGTCATGTAAGTACCACATATTGGAACGTGTTTGTAGGTTCACTTCATCTAACAAATCTGGTAGCGTTTTGTTCAAAAAATAAAGGTAATTCTCACCTGTCAAACGTGCAGGCAGTATAAATGGCCCAACCAAGTACTCACCAACTATTCCAGCCCACACGTTAACTGAGAATTGGTGTTGAAATACTGACTGGCGTATTTCGTGCGGATTTAACTCAGACCACGAATGCGTATTATGAAAATTTATTATACCATTCCTATTAAAACTTGCTTCATCTGTTGTTAAAATCTTGTTCACAAAATTAGGAAATTGTCGATGTTTTCTGAGGAACCAACGACAGAAATTGAGTCTTGGTTGAAAATAATCAATTGAGAGCCCTTGAACTCGCTGCATGTGATATGGATAGAGCAATTGTTCCCGTAATGTTCTATGAACAACAGTGTGAGAAATTTGCAGCTCACTTCCAATACTCCGTGTGCTACGATATGGGTTGAAGTCGATAAGGTCTAGTATTTGATCCTCAGCAGCTAAGATACGATTATGTCGCTGTGGTCCGCGATTGTTTATTTGTGGTATTACACTACCTGTTTCCAGAAGCCTCTGCGAAACAGCTACGAATGTCCTAGAATTGGGCAGGCGTCTGTTTGGAAACCTTTCCCTGTATAACATTCTTGCTATTCTGCAATTACGTCTGCTTTCCCCATAAATTAAGAGCATGTCATGTCTTTCCCTAATTGTATAATCGGCCATTATTTTTCACAAATAAATACTGTCGCACTATTCTTAATTTTCGAACTTACACACTAATCACAACCGATTTTATTTATTTAAAAAATATATTAAATGGAAAGCAAACCACGAAGTCTACATCAAATAGATATCATTTAAATCACTTTACCGTTTATCTATTCTTATTTACAAGAATCGAAATCGCAAAAAACAATCGTAACTCTCAGTCGTCGTTAAAGTAAAAAATGTAGTAAATAAGTTGTTCTGTATGCCACGTTGCCATATCTATTCGGAGAAACTTATACTAAATTATAAAAGCATATTTCGAGTTTAAATAATCAATTTTCATTTTTAATGTGGCTATTAAAGATGTATAAGCTATTGAGTATTTACATATTTAGGTTTACCGACATTTTGAAATCGAAATTATTCTATTATTCACTGTAGCAAGGGCTACATAAAATCTAACTTTATGTGTTCTTTTTGGCAAAACTATAGTTTATTTTAGAAAATGTTATAAAGCTTTTTGATTTGTTTTTGCCTGAAGTATTGTTCTTCAAAATCTTTGCACTCAACCCGTTTACACCCTATATATATATATATATATATATATATATATATATATATGTTATATGAGAAGTGCACTAACTTACAATTTACACGTTAAAGTAACCATAGGTGCTTGAACCGTAATTGACTTCACACAAGTATCATATTACAACTTCCTAGAATTCTTAGAAATCACGTAGACGCTTTGTTCACATGAAAACTGATGACATAGCGTCAGCATTTTTACGTTACAAAAGTAACCGAAAACAATTCTCAGTGTTCATTATCTTCATTTAACTTACCTATAATATTGTCTTTGTAACTTAAACATATGATTTTTTGTAATAAATTTTTTTTTTAAGTGAATTTAGTGAAACCAAATCTAAAATTGGCGCAGTCAGTAGGATATTCCAGACGTAATTAGAACAAGAAACATTCTAACTAATTACGGTGGTTTCCTAACCTTCGCGGATACAAAGTACCTACTTGGACACCAACTACCGAGCTCAACAAGGGAACAAGCAGCGGCTAACCAGTGTTCAGTGACGGATAGAACAAGTCCTATGATAGGAATAATCACGTAAGCGTTTAAAAAGTTATAATATTTAATAATTGTTGAACAACCAGTTCTATCATTTTTCCTATTTTAAATGAACCATCCTAAATATTTACCCAAGAACGAATTTTGATATTTTATTTTGATAGTTTAAGATATTCTAAATATCTATTTATGTTTATACCTTTATTTAACTTATACTTATTTTAGAACCAGTAACAAAAATTTATTTCTCATATTTTTCTTCATTTTAATTACAATCGCAATTATTTACTTCGCTTTTCCCAAGCTTTGTATTTTCCTAATATTGCACAATCTTGAGTAAAATTACAAAATGCCAGAAACTAGAGCTGTAGCACAAAATGTAGAGCCCTACAAGCTCTCAGATATTTTCGCCATTATTCCCGAATACGATGGGAACCCAATATTTTTAAACACATTTATCTGTTCTTGCAATACCGCATATAATATGGCATGTGATAATCAACAAGTTCTGTTAATTCTCCACATTAAGAATAAGCTCCGTGGACGAGCGGCTGCACTAGTTAATTCACGTGACCCCAGCCATTTAGCAGATATTCAAAGTCTATCAGAAAACCATTTTGGAGATCCAAGGGATCTCTCCGCCCTTATTCAAGACCTACAAAGAATGAGGCAATTACCCAACGAATCTCCATTGACATTTTCAGCTAGGCTTCAAACACATCAAGCAAAAATGTTATCAGCTGTCAATAAACAAAATTTAACTGTAAAGGAGAAACAGGCCCAGATTGACTTAATTGAGTCAATGGCTCTAACTAGCCTACTTACGGGTCTAGAGCCGAAAATTGGCCAAATTATGCGAGCCAGTGATCCCAGAGAAAAGAGAATTACAGCTGTCCAATCTAGAAACTCAAAAATTCTCAGTCAACCGAAATGCACCCCAACAGACTCGTAAACCGAATAATGATCCACCCCCAAAACAATGTTCGTTTTGCAAAAGAATAGGACATTTCAGCAGCGAATGCCTCATCAGAATGAGACAATCCCAGACTAACCAAAATTCTCACCCAAATTACTCGGGCCATCGCCCAGATTATGCGAATCAGTCTGCTAATCAACCTACGAATTTTAATAATAGGCCTCAGTTTTCTCACCAACAACAACAACCCTCAACAAGTAGACCAACCCCAACTTCTAGTAATTTCAAACAACAACAGAAAACTCATCACTTAAACAACGAACAATTCGATCCGTATGAACATAACTATGATTTTTCTTACAATGAGCAACAGAACTTCCAAACGCCAACTGAATACAAAACCGTACCAGACTATTATTACCCTGATATACAAAAACACGACAAATTCGAATATCATTCCAGCTAAAATGTTTGTAATGATAATTATAACCAACAATACGATGAATATTACGATAGCGAACAGTTTTCTTCCCGACAAAATTTTCAGACTACCCCGGTAGAAACAAAACCTCCCGATCACGAGATCTCCGATCTTCAAACACAAATTCAAACGATGAACTTGAACGATTTCAATCCAAACTTAAACTTTCCCGAACAGAATTTTCTGGAAGGCCACTTCTTTCGGTCATTTCGAAAAACCTTTACTACATCACCGACTCTTCCAATACATACAAACTCCTTATTGACACCGGAGCAGGACTGTCAATATTTAAACCCAAAACTTGTCAACGTTTTAAACAACGATTTCCCGAAAACGTAGTCATCCAAGGAATCACTGATCAGAAAATCTTAATAAACGAATCCACCCTTGTACCTTTCAACGTCGCCGACACACACAAGGTATATATTTGCAACATCGACATTGAATTCGACGGATTACTGGGTTCAGATTTCCTTGAACATTATAACTGCGTTATAGACTTTAACAGCAAACAACTTGTGACTAATTTTAAAACTTTACCTCTCTACAAAGTTACGGATGATACTGTCATGCGTACTCAGAACCCTTCAACTTTCAATAACTGCATCCCGGTTAATACAATCTGTTTAGAACCCCGAACAGAACAAATATGTAAATTAAAATGTAACCTCACTAATACTGATGCTTTCCTATCATCTGCCGAAATAGAAAAAGTTTATCTTCCCCGTGCCCTTGTTAAAATTAATGAAAAAGGCGAATTCCTTACTTCAGTTTTAAATGCAAATGCTATCCCCAAGACTGTTAATTTCGACAATTTGGAACTCGAACCGATAAACAATTTTTCCGTAAACATTCTTTCTGAAAATTACTCTCAAAACTTGACCCAACCTGATAGACAAACTACAATTATGGAACAACTTCGGTTAGAACATCTGAACGAGGAGGAAGCCGAACTTATTTCTCAACTTTGCCTCGAATATTCCGACATATTCTATTTAGAAGGTGACCAACTGACCTTTACAAACGAAATCAAACATTCGATAGACACTAATAACGCAAAACCCTCTTTCACAAAGTCATATCGGTACCCCCAAATACACAAACAAGAGGTAAAAAGTCAGATATCAAAGATGCTTGACCAAGGCATTTACGTCCGTCTAATTCGCCATGGTCATCCCCGGTTTGGGTAGTTCCCAAAAAACTAGACGCATCTGGTACCCAAAAATGGCGTGTCGTCGTCGATTATCGTAAATTAAATGAACTTACTGTTGACGACAAATATCCCCTACCGAACATTTCGGATTTACTTGACCAACTTGGCAAATGCCAATACTTCACCACCCTCGACTTAGCTTCCGGGTTTCACCAAATCGAAATCGATAAAACAGCATTCACAGTTGATAATGGCCATTTCGAATTTGTTAGAATGCCCTTCGGTCTTAAAAACGCTCCATCCACCTTCCAAAGGGTAATGGATAATATTCTTTTAGGTGTTCAAAAAGAGAGATGTTTAGTCTATATGGACGACATTATCGTTTATTCTCCGGCTATACATGAGCACATAGCCCGACTTTCTGAAGTTTTCAAACGATTGCGAAAAGCCAATCTAAAAATCCAACCCGACAAATGCGAGTTTCTTCGCAAAGAGGTCGCGTATCTTGGCCACCTTATAACTCCCGAAGGCGTGAAGCCTAACCCCTCAAAGGTAGATTGTATCTTAAATTTTCCCCAACCAAAAAACCCAAAAGATATCAAGTCCTTCTTAGGGTTAGCTGGTTATTACAGGCGATTGATCCCCAATTTCGCCAAGATTTCAAAACCTTTGACAAGATTACTTCAAAAAGACACCCCTTTCCAGTTTGATTCAGAATGTGTCAAATCTTTTGACGAATTAAAAAGAGCCCTTACTTCTACTCCCATACTCATATACCATATTTTTGAAGAGCCATTTATTCTTACAACCGACGCCAGTTCATTTGCTATCGGCGCAGTGCTCTCTCAAGGCCCCGCAGGTAAAGATTTACCCGTAGCTTACGCCTCCAGAACTCTCTGCAATGCTGAAACTAAGTATTCAACCATAGAACGAGAACTCCTTGCAATAGTGTGGGCGGTTAAACACTTTCGTCCGATAATTTTTGGCCGTAAGTTTTTACTTCTGACCGATCACCGCCCGTTAACGTGGCTGTTTTCTATAAAGGATCCTGGAAGTAGACTTGCAAGATGGCGCCTTAAGCTCGAGGAGTACTACTATCAAATAATTTACAAACCCGGCAAAGTAAATAAAAATGTCGACGCTCTCTCTCGCATTAAAGTTAACAACTTTAATGAATACATATCATTTCAAGCAAACAATCACCTAACACCATTTACAGTACTCCCAACAAACGAAACTGACGATGACTCACAAGTACCCCAGACAAGAAGTCCCATTAATCTGCAACAAATCTCTGAAGAATTTAGAACTTTTGTCGAGCGATATCAAACCGTCTCGCTCATAGATTACGACAAAATTCAATTTTCTAATTGCCAACTCTGAGACCGAGAAAACAAAAACATCTTATTATTTCCCCAAGGCTCTCTCATGAAAGATTTTTACCATGACATCATCGAAGACATTTTCGAGGAAAATGCTGATTTCCGTACCCCTAAAGTAAATTTCTTTGCCAGCAAAAGTGTCAGAAAAAGACGTTATTACATCGTCCCCCTCCCTTCAGACCCAGAAGTAGTCAACGAAATTCTTTTTGCATCTTTGTATAATAGTAGAGATGTGTTCACTGAAAACCAAGTACTCTGTGTTGAGAATAACATTGAACTGCCCATTTTGGAAATGCTTTCGTTTATCTTTTCCGAAAGCGATATCAAATGGAAAGGTGGCCAAAATATCGTCCAAACGGTTGAGAAAGACCAAATACCTATCATTCTCGACCAATTCCATAACTGCAAAAATAATATACACCGAGGTATCAATGAAACTATCCGCAGAATAAAAGAAAAATACAATTGGCAAGGACTGACTAAGGACGTTGACAATTTTATCAAAAACTGTCAAACTTGCCAGAGAGCAAATGTTTACCGGAAAAATCTCGACAGCCCACTTGTCATTACTGAAACCCCACGGACACCCTTTGAACGTGTCAACTCGATATCCTAGAAGTCCCAACAAAAAACTACGCATTGACTATCAGGGACGAACTAACAAAATTCTCTCAGGCCTACCCCATAACTGACAAATCCGCAAAAACCGTTGTTAGTACTTTACTACTATATTTCCAACACTTCGGTACCCCATACACTGGATTATGGCAGGGAATTCGACAACGCTCTGATGAGAGATTTGTGTAAGCTATTTGATATCAAACTGTCCTATTCTAGTGTGGGACATCCCCAGTCGAATGGTTCATTAGAACGATTCCACTCGACCTTACTAGACATGATTAGAATCCACAAATTAGAAAATCCCGACGAACACCCCTTTAACATCCTTCCTTATGCAATTATCGCATACAACAACTCCGCAAACAAAACTCACGGATTCACTCCTTACGGACATACTTCGAGTAGGACTCCCGAAACTCTATACAACCAACAATCATTGATAACTAAATACATCCGAGATCTCAACAACCGTATCACACACTATTATAAAATCGCTCGTGAAAGAACAGAAGTTCAAAAGCACAAAGCGAAAGCCCGATTCGATAAACATGTTTCCGAAAATCTCCCGAATTATCAAATAGGCGATAAAGTCTATATCAAGGAACCCAAATCAAGGACAAACTCCAAAATAAATTCAATTGTCTTTTCGAAATCCTGGAGATTGACAAAAATTCCGCGACATTACTAAATCCAAAAACCAAACAAAAACTAAAGTAAATTTCGACAGGATAAAACCGTTCTCAGAAAGTTAATTTCTGTTTCAGGTTGTGCCTGCTGTTCGGATCAGCAGGTACCCAATATCAAGTCGAACCTATAAATAACACATTAGGGATATACTACCACAACGGAGCCCAAATAACCGTTTCTAACAATAAATGGACACTTTTGGTCCACAAAAATATTTTGGCCCTCGAACACGTTTTCACGACAAATAATAGACTTTTACAAACACTTATCGAAACTGTTAACTATAAATCTTTCGCAATGAATTACTTCCGCTCAGATGTACAAACTCATATAAATCTTCTAAACCAAATATCCACCACAATTAAGGACAAATTTATCGAAATAAATATGGACATCAAAAGACCAAAACGCGGCATACTTGATGGCGCAGGTACTCTTTTCAAAGCAATTATCGGAAACTTAGACGCGGATGACGGTAAATATTTTACTGATAGTATAAATAGGCTTAATCAAGGTCAATTACAAATAGAATATTTACTCAAAAACCAAATTAGTGTAACTACCTCTGTCATTAAAAACTTCAACGAGACCGTCCAAAAACTTCAAATTGGCGAAAAACTCTTTAACAGCAATATGAAAAAACTAGAAACCACAATCGGAAAAATTAACGATAAAGTCGGCTACATCGAAACGAAACTTATGTTGCTCGAATTATGCGAGAAACTAATGGAGAATTACCTTTACTTGGAAGATAGCCTAAATGATGTGCTAAATTCAGTTACTTTCGCGCGTCTTAAAATCATACATACATCTATCTTAACGCCCGAACATCTCATTACGGCATTGCAAGAAATATCACAAAACTTAATAAAAAACAATCTTCCACTACCAATAAAATACTCAAGCATTGGGCAATACTTGGAAATTATCGAGTTAGAAGCTTTCCAAACAAACTCTGATCTTATTTTTGTCTTAAGAATTCCATTAGTAGAACAACAACCATACACCCTTTTCCGGTTATACCCTATCCCAATTTACGATAACAGAACTGGGTTACATCACCTTTTGTCTTTTACTCAAAAGTATCTCGCGAAAAATGAAGACTCTTTAATGTTTATTTCAATCAAGGACTTGAGCGCGTGTAAACCGCTTGCTATCGGAAGAAAATTGTGTCCCAACCTATACGCCTATCCTATAGACTCTAACGCACCGTGCGAGGTGCAACTTCTGAAAAGTATTCAAAATGTGCCGGACAATTGCAGGAGTGCAGTAATTTTTAGTCAGGGTTAGTGTCCAAAAACTTGAACAAAATATGTGGCTTGTCTTGACCTCCGAACCTTTACGTGTTGTGGTGAGTTGCAATCAAAAGAACTCAACAACTTTAACTCTAGTGCGCAACTCCATTCTAAAACTTCAATCGGAGTGTAGTGCCTTTGTAGGTGTTACTAAGGTCCAGGCTGAGTCTGGAAAAGAAACAGCCCTTTCCGAAGTCTATCACACAGTTACAGTACCTTACAACTGTTGCGATACAGTTCCAGAAAAGGTACAAATTCCCGAGCTGAAACCCTTCGACATAAGCAGCATCAACGTGGAGGAACTGGACGTTGCGAACCATAAGTTAGAACAGTACTCCAGAGACCTAGATGGTCTTATAAATCAGCCTTTCCTAACCAAGAACATCTCTTGGTTTACGTATACGACAATAGCTGTCGTCATGATCATTTCAGCGATCATGATTTTCAACATCATCAAAAAGAAAATTGAAGAGCGCCCAAAAGCCCAAGAAAATACCAACCAACCGACGACGCCTTCATCGTCTCTAAGAATGCTGCCTAAACTAAGGCCAGTATTAAAACCAAACCCGATCACTGAGACAACTGTATAAACATTTCATTTATAACAATGTTTTTTTTTGTATGTTTACCCATATTTTATGTATTACCCTTTTTATTTTATTTACTAACCATTTATCGTTGTTATATTATATAAGTTTGATTTTTGACTTATTATTGACACTAACATATTTTATACTAACAATTTTAATTTCATTTTCGAATTACCTTTGTAATGTTAATACTACCATTTGATATTCCTAGCGAAATTTTGTTATTTACAGATGTTTTATTTTATTAAAAAAATTTGATGTAAAGCATCAACTTTTCATGTATAAGGGGAGTTGTTATATGAGAAGTGCACTAACTTACAATTTACAAGTTAAAGTTACCATAGGTGCTTGAACCGTAATTGACTTCACACAAGTATCATATTACAACTTCCTAGAATTCTTAGAAATCACGTAGACGCTTTGTTCACATGAAAACTGATGACATAGCGTCAGCATTTTTACGTTATAAATGTAACCGAAAACAATTCTCAGTGTTCATTATCTTCATTTAACTTCATACCTATAATATTGTCTTTGTAACTTAAACATATGATTTTTTGTAATAAATATATTTTTTTAAAAAGTGAATTTAGTGAAACCAAATCTAATAATATATATATATTCGCCGTTACCCGCGGTTTCACCCGCGTATGGAATGTAGAGGTATAAATTTACCAATCCAGAATATATTGCATCCAAACCGCAAGTTCTTATGGGCCACATTATATAACAATTTTATTCAACATTTTTTGGAACCACCTTGTATAACTCTAACTGTGCTACACCCTATAGTGCAACCATCCTGTATATGGTGCTGTTTATTTGTCACCCAATGTAATATTTTTTTAATTACCTAACTATAGTTCTACTACTCCCTATACGCTATATAAGAATTATTTCTGATAATAATTTGTGAGCCACTTCGCAAACTATAATTTAAAACGGCGTTTATATCCTACTTTTTCAAATATTGTGTTAAACACAATATATAAATATAATTTTGCTTCGCTCCATATTTCAGGTATTCCATAGAGCAAGATGCAACTATTCATAGTACAATAACAAAATTTTTTGAAATTGTTTTGTACCACTCTATATATTATATATTATTCAATAGTTTTAAGATATGCAACTGGCGGTACTTCAGAAGGTCTGTACGATGTGGGGTATCACATTCAAAGACAACCAACCCACAATCTAACGGACTGGGGGAAAGATTCAAGAGAACCATTGAAATATAATCTATTAGCCTATCGCTCAGCCGTCCTCAACGGGAGTAAGTTCATACGATAGGTGATTTAGACTGTGCCTCACCAGAAAAATCGCCTAAGGAAATTAATGGAGAACAAGCCTGGACAAAGATGTTGGGAACACTTTTTACTGTAGGAGGAAAAATAATAATTAAAATATATTTTAAAAGCTCACTTCTCTATAGAACTGAAATACATTAGACTCCACAAATAACCTTCAGAAAAACATAAAAAAATGATTAATATGGGTATCCTGGTAGAATGGAAACTAAAAATAAATAAATGGAATAGAAAATTGAAACCGCTTTTTTGAGCTTTTCGATATTAATGAATGGTGCTCTACATTCATAACTCTAATAGACGAGTATTAGCACATATAACATTCCAGCTGAGCGATCTATACCCATGTTTAATCAGCATCATCTGTGTGCGTCGTATGATGACTGAGCCATACATTACATGTATTATTGTATAAAAGATTGTTAAAGCCTAAAAAAAAATCATACAAAATAGTATTTTGTTATCATTTCTTTGTTCAATGAGTAGCACAACATAAGTTAATTATATATAAAGTATAACATGGAGCACACATTTACCTTTTCCGTAAAATGACAACGTGTTACCTTGAAAATAATTAAAGAAAGTTTTGAGCCCAATTATAAAATTATAAAACCATTATAACCCGTTTAAAACTTTTTATAACTGTGAATTTTGTTTCCAACCACTTTAAACCAAACAATAAAAAAATCCTTAAATTTGTTCCTATACTATATATTTTAAGGAAGTATATATATATATATATATATATATATATATATATATATATATATATATATATATCCACATACAGATATTGAGAATATGTTCATTTAAAAAAAACGTATGGACTACACGCCATTCATATCGAGCTTTTCATAAGACCATCATCAATCAATCTGCAAAGAACCTAAACGTCAGAGAATCTCTAGCAACAGAAGGAGGAATAAATGCCCAGAAAAGGCAACCGATATAATTCGTATTACTAACGGGTAAAGGGAAGCAACAGAGCAAAGCAACTGATCTGAGCCTGAAACCGATTTCTAATTAGAGAGTTTGCAGGCTGGCGTCACGATGCTCGTTTCCTTTTGAACCGCCTAATAAGCCGCAACACCCCTAGGCGCCCTTTGCCTACAGTGTCGTCTCAAGCCGGGGTCGCCGATGATGTTATGAAGTTGTTATATCAAAGGAAATTATGTAAAATAATCGACATATATGTCAAGATTTAATGTTTAGAGCATAGTAATGTTACTCATATTAAACATTTTATAATAGTAGTATTAGGGAATAAACGCCATAACAAACTAAATAAATTATACGATAATAACTAAGGATTTCCAGGTATTATTGATATTTTTTTCAAATATCTTAAGTGAATATATATATACAGATATATATCCACATATTTATACCATATCATTCAACGTATGACAGCCGTTTCGAACCAGGAGTTCCTTGAATAACAAGTTCTAAAGTGAAATACTTGGATGTTATACACATCAGTAAGACAACAGTCAGTGTATTGAAGCTAATAGATGTCGGTGACATCTACCGTCTATTGAGTAATTTAAGTATATGAAGGCATACTATGCTATGTATATGTTATATGGTATATATAGCATAGTATGCCTTCATATACTTAAATAACTCAATAGACGGTAGATGTCTCCGACATCTATTATCTTAAGTGAGCCTACAATTTTATTGATTGTAAATTGATTCACAAATAAGAAATATGGGGAAAATTGTGATTCGGCATGTATCCTGCTTCTAATTTAATGTGTCTCTCGTATTTATAAACAAGAAAGGTAAAAAATAATTGTTAATATATTTTCCCGAATTCAACAAATACTACAACCAAAAATTAAATGAGTAGAGATAAAATAAAAAGAGTGAAGGTTTTATTTAGCATTTAGCATCAAATAACCTGGTATACAGGGTCTCTCAAATATGAAGGGATAACATTGGTATCTGGTGATGAAACAGACACTACAGAAGACTTAAACGAAGAAACCGACGAATAATTTTTCGAGGTAGTAAAGTTGAGCATAAAAAAATCTGAAATATATTAATTATCATTTTTCAGACAATAAATAATTATTTGTATATTTTAGGTACGTCGTGACTTAACTAATAATTTATTAATAATTAATATGCAAAATTTAATAAAAACTTTTTATTTATTTAAAAATTGATTTTTTTAATTATAAATTGACATAATACTACCGGCTGAAATGAAAATATAATATAATTTTATTAGTAATGAAAATCATCTTCAGCTCAATGTTTGTTGGTGTAAAGAGTCAGTTATTTGCTAAAGACGGCTGAGCGCGCGGTAAGTTTATGATTCCGACTGACGGTCTTACCCCCGTTATTTTTTAGAACTATAAAGATTCAGCTATAAAAAAATCATACGGTATGAAATGACTTTTTTTTTCTCTAATTTAGTTAACGCCATATACACGGCTGACATATAACCCCTTCCCTTCAAGACAGCTGAATAATATTTTTTAGTTGGAAATCTTCTGAAAAATCATATCGTAAATTTTTGCACGGTATGAAATTACTAAAACATAATTTTTTGTTGTCACTTTCATACTACGGCGACTGACGTTCATATTCCTTATTCTTAAGTATTGAACAAGTACCAAAATTAAATTTACTCGGTATAAAATTTCTATTAAAATGCAACGTTACCTCCCCTACTATAAGGTCTATCGACTGAGGGCGTTAAAGTTGTTAAATATTTTTTTTTTTTGCTGTGCAAATTTGCAAAAAAACATTGACCATTGAAACTGTGTGGCTACTTTTCTGTTGCGATATTGTGCAAGTCTGGGTTCTAAGTATTCTTTTGATTCTAAAAAATCCAAAATATACAAATCACAGACGAGCTATTCACAAACACCAGACTCTTTCCCGCTGTAAGATCAATTATAGAAGGTTATTCACGTATTACGATACGGAATATTATGACTAAGAATCTCATTTTAGACGACATTGTTTTAGGTTGATATACAGGTGTCGGATAGAATTCCATGCGATTTTGAATCAATCAACGCATTACGCACCAGGAGAATGAAGTCGGTGTGACGCCAGTTCGGACGTGTTCGGGCGGTAAATACTTTTTTTATTATCACCGCATTCCGACGATTCCAATCGCTTAAAAATAAAACAGACGATATGTTGTAAATAATTATAAGGTTAATGATCAATTTCTTATTGACAATATTTTTAACAGTTACTAATTTATTTTATTTTTAAGAGTATCTATTTTATTTCATTTTTAAAACAGAAAAAATTTTAAGTTTTCGTTCTGGCGTAATAGCGGACAATTAATTTTTCATCGCAAAAATCATGAAAAGGAAAAATGCGTATTATTTGCGTAAATAATCATACTCCTTCGTTGATAAAACCTTACTGACGAGGAAAGAGACGGACGACGGACGGTCGCTCTGTGACTGTGACGATCGAGGCTCCGCCTTCCATACGATACGATATTCTCGTGCTTTACCTTGAATGCTCGTAAAACAGACGTACTTAAAACGACAATCCTTGTCTCATGCATATAATAGCAGTTCCGTCCTTGTTTAACGTTAGCATTCTCCGACCCCAGTCAAACGTTTTCCATACCTGTATGTCCTTTAGAGGAACATTTCAAAATTATTTTCGTTTTATACAGGGTGTCCCAGAAATGTGAAAAGTATCAAAGTTTTATTTTTTTTTAATTGAATGCCCTGTATATTATTACATTATTGGTATCTACGATTAAAATGATAACATCTTTCTTAAAAGTTTACTATACCTAAACCCCATAGTTTCTGTAATATTCACTATTTTATCAAAATGTAGTAATCTTTAAACCGTTGGTGTCTCTGGATACTCTTTTCTTGTTTCCAACCAAATTCGGACTGGGTTCTTCTGAAGGATAATATTTTGTGGTGCACTTGTGAAAAATCCAATATTGTATACAAGGTATGAAATAAATACCAATTAATAAACCAAAAGTTCAAATGACAATACTTCTTTAAGTTTAATGAAACACGCTGTATTTTATGTGTCCAACAGTAGTATACCTAAGTATTCACGTTCTCGTGAAAAACGCACAGAATACAGACGAAAGTTAACTTATTTAATATTTAAACAGATAGCTACCAGAATTTGACAGTTTTCATTTATGAATCATTTTGTTGTTATAATCGATGATTGCTGCAAATGTTAATTAATTAGAATGATAGTTTATAGCAAAGAAGAACAAATCGACATAATTTTTATCCTTGGAGGATGCCTGTAAAATTGTTTATTAGCTGCTAGAGTCTACGCTCAGGAATTTCCTAACAGAATTCATTCATATAAATTAGCATTCGTAAGGCTGTTGGACCATTTCAGGCAAACTGGGAGGGTTGAGTACAGAAAAACTATAAAAGAAAAACCTGTGACGAAGCAATCGAGTTCTGTAATCGAAAATCATCACATAGGGCAGAACAAAATTGCCCGAAATGTTATATATAAGCCAAGTCAGTGTGTCCAGAATTCTTAACAAGCATAATTATCATGAATACAAAATCCAAATTCATCAGGAATTTTCCGGAAATGATTTTGAAAATCGAGTTTAATTTTGTATGTGGGTGTTGGATAAAGTGGCTGAAAATGAGAACCTTTTTAATTTTGTTCTGTTCACTGATGAATATACTTTTCACAATAATGATTAGTGTTTATTGTGCTAAAATCAACCTTCAGTGATGTCAAGCCCCCTCCAAACGAGACCTAGCCCCCCCCCAAATGACAACCCTGGATCCGCCCCTCTATAATGGATCTGTTAATCGACATAACGTCCATTATTATTCTGATTCCAATCCGCATCTGTTTCGGAAAATTGATAATCAACCCGGGTGGTCCGTAAATATGTGAGGCGGAATAATGGGTCACTATTTAATTGGTCGCTATTTTTTTGAAGAAAATTTAAATGGATTAACATTTTTAGACTTCCTAATCAGTGAATTTCTAATTTTTTTAGAAAATATTCCATTAAACATCAGAACAAAAATGTCGGTACAAATTGATGGGGCTCCCGCACATTTTCAATGGAATGGAAGAAATGGTTTCAAGAAATGGCCTCCATGATCCCCTGACTTGACCTCACCGGATTTCTTTTTATGGGGATACGTAACAGGAATTGTCTATAACACGCCTTCAACAACACCTGATGATATGAAGGACCGCATTAGAAGAGCTTTCCAAAGCATTGGCGTCGATATGTTGGCAAATGTTGCTAAAAGTTTTGAACAAAGGATAAATTTTTGTTTAGAGTCAGACGGACGACATATCGAACATTTATTATGAGCCGATATTATTATTTTAAACCCCCCTTACTTCATGAATTACCCAACAACTAATGTTAATAAAATGTTTTTAGCCTCAAACCTGCCATTTTTTGTTTTCCTGGAAAAAAAAAATAGTTTGCATAATATGTAGAAAAATATTAAATGAAAACTGTCAAATTCTCATAGCTATCTTGTTAAATATTAAATAAGATAAAATTCGTCTGTATTCTGGGAATGTGCGTTTTTCAAGGGAATGTGAATAGTTCGTTATAGGAAAATGTTATAATGTCGCATAGAGAATAAAATTCTACTACTGTTGGTGACATAAAATACAGGGTGTTTCATTAAACTTAAAGAAGTAATCTTTATTTGAAATTTTGATTAATTAATTGGTATTTATTTCGTACCTTGTATAGAATATTGGATTTTCCACAAGTGCAACACAAAATACTATCCTTCAGGAGAGCCCAGTCAGAACTTGATTTGAACAAGAAAAGAGTATGCTAAGACACTAAATTATTAAATTAAATGATCACTACATTTTGATAAAATGGTGAATATTACAGAAACTATGGGGCTTAGGTATAGTAAACTTTTATGAAACACCTTATCATTTTAATCGTAGTTACCGAAAATGTAATATATGCAGGGCATTCAATTAAAAAAATGAAACTTTGATACTTTTCCCATTTCGCTTTACCACGCAAGAAAAACTATTCAACAATTCATAGATTTTGCATCTACATCTTGAATAGCATTTTTAAAATAGCGAATTGGTCTTTAATGTCTTCTGGTAGGTCTGGGTACGCTAACTATATTACTGTATTGCATTAGTTGTTAAAATTCAATCGTTTTAAGTTGATTTCATCATTTTAATTCTAATCTTTCAATTAGATTCTGCTGCTTAATCATCATGGTGGTTATAAGAGCTATTCAATTCAAGTTTTCGTTTCTCATCAAAAGATAGATTCCCGAATTTTCTTTAATTCCTCATTTAATTCTTCGCTTATATTTTTGAACGTTTCCTTAGTGGCCTTGTCCATCGTAAATCCCACTTTTTACACCACATTATAAATTTTCATTGAGATCAAAAAACAAACTACACCGAAAATCTTCTTTATTTCCAGACCAAAAATTCACAATTAATAACACTCTACCGTTCCACTACTGTCCTGTTCTTCCAGTGCGGCTTCAATTATATTCATCTCAGTTGCTCTTGAAGACTTCCATTTAATACTAGAAATTGCGGTCCCCTTATATTATATCTGAAATCTCAAAGACGATAATCCTGTTTTTTTTGCTAAACGTTTGTTCGGTTTTTATTACATACATTAGTCGTATGTAAACTTGAAATTTTAAAAGTTTAAAAACTCCGCGTCAATATTTCAAAGTGAATATGAAATAATTCCCATTACTAGCAGGCAGCCACTCGCGTGCAGTGGCGTCTCGTGGGGCATACTATAGGGTGTGGCATCGAGCACTTTTCAACCCTCTAAACACTAGCCAGCAGTTGATTAGATATTTCGTGACTACAGACAACACACACTTTTGATCTCTTTTATTATTATTAATAGCTGAAATGAATTAGTGAATGGTTATAAATTGATAAATTTCTAGCATTGTCATTTAAACTGGATCGTGATATGGAAAGATAAGGTTACGATGATTAGGGTAATGTGCATCTAGATAATTAAATTGAAGTACTAAATAACAAGATGATGATGTGATATGCGAAATTGGGACGCCATGAGAAAATGATTGAAACGTTTGACATTTACAATTGCTAAATAACAATGAAATTTTTCAATAACAGATTAGTATAAGGTATGAGTATCATTAGGTACAAATACCATTAAGGGGACATCCATAAATTAAGTGAGATGAATTTTGACGTTTTTCATTAGCCACCCACCCCCTCCATTTCTTACGCAAGTAATTATTTTTTTCAAAATTTTTCTGTTTACGGATAAAAACAATGTAAATGAATAAGTGCGAAAGATTTCAAAATGTACTTACTCGAGTCATTTTATCAGGAAAAGTTCTATATAAACATACATCCGCAAAGGCTTTGTTACCGATGTACAAGGTGTTGAAATATTCAGCTTTTTTCTTCTAACAACTAAATTTTTCGAGAATTTTAGTTCAATTTTGGAGCATTAATGCCTCTTTGAAGTCTTCATAATAAAATCACAGGAACGGTCATGAAAATCTACAGGGTGGTACTTTTTCTGGTGTCATATGTTGTTTCTGCCAATACAACTTTTTTCCAATACGCCACTGGCAATTGACAAAAATTGTAAATGCATCTCTTATGAATTCGCAATCTTTTTAAATCTTGCGTTTTTTTTTTGTAACTGCCACGATTTTTGTGTAACAAAATGATCAATTTCATGTGTACCGTAAGAACAAACAATTCTTCTGTGGTGCAATATGCTATTATTATTTCAAAATCATTAAATAAACAGGTTTACATAACTTTGTAAACGAAAAGATCAATTTAAGTGCCACCTTCAGCCATTACACTGGAGTCTAGACTTCGACAAGAACACAGGGTGTATCAGAGGGATCAGTGCTAGGGCCGACCCTATGGAACGTATTATATGATCCGGTACTACGTATAACTTGGCCCGAGGAGTGTTAGTCGCTGGCCTATGCAGATGATAGAAGATATTCGGGGGGATGGAGAGCAATCGCCTGGAAGTTGCGGATGAAAAGAAGGTGGCGGTCTCTTGCCTTCGGAAAAGGTCCGAGGACAAGAGAGGACTTAAACTTCAATTGTGGATAGGGGGTGGTTATGCCTAGTAAAACAGTCAAGTATCTGGGAGTTATTTTAGATGACAAACTGATTTTTAACCAACATCGTTTGTCACGACGAAAGCGGCAAAAATGGGTGCAGCTTTGGCTAGGCTACTCTCAAACGTGTATGAGCCTCGAACGGCGAAAAGGAGGCTGTGGTATTGGGTGGTGAAGTCTATCTTGCTGTATGGGGCCCCTATATGGCACAGGGCGTAAGTGTGAAAACCTATAGCAGACTCATGGAGAAAACGGTTAGACCGATCCTCCTAAGAGTGGCATGTGCATATAGGACAGTAGCAATGGAAAGGTTGTATATGGTTAGTCGGGAGGTACCCATTGAGCTTTTAGTTGAAGAAAGAACGAGAGTTCAGGGTGTAGATGGAGATGGAAGGATGAGAGAGAGAGAAAGGACATTAGAGTTATGGCAGAGTAGATGGGATGCAAACGTGGATAAAGCTCAGTGGACCAAATCACTGATAAGAAGGAATAAGAATGAGAAGGGCGGAGGATGATTTGTATCTATATTATATATATATATATATATATATATATATATATATATATATATCGACACCCCTCAGCATACGGTAATGGAATGTGAAAGGTGGGGCGTCGAGAGAGAAGTGCTGATAGCAGAGCTAGGAAGGGAAGTAATCATGTCGCAGATTATGGTGGAGAATATAACCGCCGACCGCAAAGGGTGGGAGAAATTTAGTGACTCTATGATAAACATCACGGGAGGAACGAGTGTATTTGACTGTAAGAGACGTAATGGGTGAATAGTCACTACGCCGGGGTACCTGAAGCTATATCTACGATGAGTTCCAGGCATCTAAAGGACAATGGAAATGTTTTAGTGGGCGAACCCATATGGCAGTACGAAAATACGTGCGGCTGTTGGTTTGGTTAGCGAATTTCATCTCCCCTGAAAAAAAAATAAAAAAAGACCTCGACCTCGACTCGTAGATCTTCATATTCAATTGAAAATCCCAGGAGAATCTTAAAGGACTCTACAAGAAACAATAATGCGGTTTCTTAAGTCTTCTATGTCTTGAATAGGAGTTCCAATATAAACTAACGTATTTAAATATCCCCAAGTTGAAAAGTCCGTCGGATTTAAATCAGGTGAAAGAGCTGGCCAAAATTAAGGTCCACCTCGACCTATCCAGCGATAAGGATATGTTTCATTCAAATATTGACGTGGTCTCATACTAAAATGGGCAGCAGCGCCATCGTGAATAAACCACATTCTTGCTCTGACACCAAAAGGAATCTGATCAAGTAGAATTGACAGCTCTTCGCTTAGAAACTGAGTGCATGTATCTCCATTTAATGTAGGTGGAAGGTAATGTGGGCCAATTAGCTGATCTCCAATAGTTCCAATCCACACGTTTAAAGATAATTGTTCCTGGTGGTGAACTTCAACGATAGCATGAGGATTTTTTCCGCCCATATGTGGTTGAGGTGGTTATTAATAATGGGTTCCTTGCTTCATCCATGAATAAAATATGCTCAAGTAATTCTGAAAGTAAAGCATTAAGATTATCTGAAGAAATAATGAGTGAAAAATTGCTTTATGGAAATAATAAATGGAAAGACTCAAGTAGATTTCTACAGATTCTAATGACCTTTATAAAACATAATCTAATGTGGAGTTTAAAAATGCATTATAAAAGGTTGATTAAAATAAATAACAATATATAAAGAATTAACTTCTAATGTTTTGTACTTAGTTCTGACAAATATTGATAAAATTAATCTTTAAAGTCGATCTTAAAAATGTACGATAATATTGGATAAAGAAAATGGTATTTTGATATTTGATAAGAAGAATTGTACTTATAATATTCATAGATTTGACTTCTTTTAATAGCAGTTACCGATTTTTGGGCGGAAATGCAAATCACCCTAATTCGCACGTTTCTTTAATAACAGCGCAAGGTTATCTCCAAAACATATTGACGTATAAATTGATTACTATATTACTTAACTAATACTTGATTTATTTACTTTAGCATTTAAACAACTGCTATTAATAGGAGTCAAATCGAGGAATATTTATTTATTTATTTAGTAGCTCATACACAATACATAGAAAATCACTTAAGCAATAATACAATGTAATGTATCCTATAAGAGAGAGATGAACTCTCTGTACACAGGAGCTAGGAGAATACAAAAAAAAAATAAAAACTAGTACAAAATTCAATTACACGCTAAAAGATTTATTTCTAATCAGGACCTACTACTACTACTCTCCTACTGAGGCGAACATGGCCCAATGATCCTATTTGCTAATTACAATATTTAAGTAATTACGTAATATCAGTAATAACATAGACTTATACATACACACATTCAAAATACACACATACTGTTTTACGTTCTATAATCATACATATATCATACTCACATATACCGCTATACAAATATTCTTCTACATTTATATCTATAGTGTTCGAATTAAATTCGACCTATTTCTTATAATATATGGACTTGTCTAGTTTATTGAGATATTTAATGGCTTGGTATTTGGAATTCTGTATACTGCAGTTTTTAGTTTTTTTTGAAGTAACAGTGGTTTATTTCTTGTTACACTATTCGAGTGAAAATATTTATCTTTTAAGGTGTCATAATGAAACTTGAGGGATTCTAATATAAAACATTGTTTTAGGCTTAAAGAAATTTGATCTACTGTTAGCTTATCTATTTTGGCTCTTTTTAGTAACCTGTTTTGTATATTGATTAGAACATCAATCACTTTATTGTACGCTCCTCCCCAAGCTAGTATCCCATATGTTGCAATGCTATGAAATAGTGCATAGTAAATCCTTAGTAATGTTTTTGCATGCATAAATTCAGACAGTTTTTTGAATATGAAGATTAAATATTTAGATTTGCTAACTACATGCTCTATGTGTTTTTCCCATTTAAGGTGTCTGTCGAAGTATACACCCAAGTACTTGCATGTGTCTACTATTCTTGGACATCTATGTTTATTTCTAAATTTTTTGGTATACTATCTATGTAGCTTCCGAAAGTTATATAAACTGTTTTATTCAGGTTCAATGATAACTGGTTACTACGGAGCCATTGACTGATTATTTTGATTTTGTTCTCCATAATGAGTTGGGTCTCGCTCCAAGAATTACCGCTGCTTATTACTACGGTATCATCCGCATAAGACAATATGGAATTATTGGGTAAGCTAAACAGCAGGTCATTTATGTAAGGAGAAACAGTAATGGTCCTAGTATAGTGCCTTGTGGTACTCCCGTAGCTAGTTTATCTTTTCTACTTTTGTAGTTAATAATTCTTACAAACTGATACTTATCTGTCAAATAAATTTTTATCAGATTTAGGGTAATTCCTCTAATCCCATAGTTGTTTAGCTTTTCCAATAATATCTCATGAATAACCGTATCAAAAGCCTTCTTCAAATCAAAGAAAGTTGCTATGACAGGCTCTCTCTTTTCTATTTTATAGGTAATTATCTGGTGAACTAGGTAGATGGTATCTTTCGTGCCTTTGTTTTTTAAAAACACGTATTGTTTATCCGATATTATGTTGCAGCCTCTTACGAAGTCAAGAATCCTTTTATGCAATTTTTTTCTAAGACTTTAGCTATATTTGATATTAACGAGATGGCCTGTAAATGGTACATAATAATTTATTACCATTTTTGTAGATCGGGACTACCTCAGCGGTTTTCAGTGCATCTGGCCACGTAGACGTTTCAATACATTTGTTAAATATATATTCCAGAGGTAGTAATTATATATTCGGGAATGTGCTTCAGAATTTTTACGTTTATATTATCTACTCCACCGGATTTTTATTTTAAGTTCATAATTATCTTATTCAGTACTTTACGATTCGTTGGTGTTAAATACATGCTTTTACCATTTGGTCTTGGTTGCTCAATGTTATTATTATTTGGCCTATTAATTTGATTCGCTAGTTCAGGTCCAATATTACAGAAGAATTTATTAAATTCGTTGGCAATTCTTTGAGTATCGGATAGTTCTTCATGGTTTATTCGAATTTTGTCAATATTATTTGATTTAATGTTGCGATTTTTGATAATTTTGTTAATGATAAACTTCAATAACAGCTTGCTGTTATTTTGTAAAGATTTAACCTTTGTATTTATCATTCATAATTTTTGCAAGAGTAATTACTTTTTTTAACACATTGTTATAATTTTTGTATTCATTTTTTAATCTTATGTTTGTAACATCTAGTTTCCACATGTTATACAGAAATTCTTTTTGATTACAAGAAATTATGATTCCTTTTATCACTCAACTGTGACGAGCTTTGTTCATGTTTCTGGATTTTTTTATTTGGAATGTTGCATTATTTATTATCCTCTTGATTTCAGCGCGTCATGAGGATCTTGTATCGATAGCGTGTTGTTCCAGTCGTTTTTCTTAGCGATGTCTGTTAATTTGTTGTAGTTTATTAAATTTAGGCAGTTATTTTCATTGAGTTTTGTAGTAGTTTAATTTATATTGACTGTTAGAAAAAGTGGATAGTGGTTAGTAAAGGTAATTTTTAATTTAAAAGATGTAATGTCCATTATATTACTTTTTACAAAAATGTTATCGATACAAGTACCAGTATTAGGATTTTCATCGGAAGATCTCGTAATGCCATTAAAATAAGGTAGGTATTCATTTTCCAATAAACTATGCAAAAAATCGTGACCAATATCATCTTGTTTCAATGTATCTATAATAAAATCACCTGCTATTAGGTGATTCTTCCTTTTTTCATTATTATTCAAAAATGTTTTTATAGTAGTTATAAAGTTAGTTCTACTAACATCGTGGCTTCTATACAACGCAGATATTTTAAAGCTATTGGTTTTATTAATTTTAATATCAGTACTTAATATTCTATGATTATTTATATTTTCTATGTAGCAGTTATGTGACCATGTTTTTTATGCACATTATTACACCGTCAGATTTATTAATCCAACTCTCATTGTAATACATATCATAATCCTCAATGTTGAAGTTGACATTTTCCACATTCCGTGTTTCACAGCATATAATTATGTCAGGTTTAACCTTCAACCTCTCAATGAGGACTACTAGCGATTTGTAATTGGTTTTTATACCTCTTATATTTAACTGTAATACTGTTAAATGATTATTTTTATTTATGCTTTTATAAAACTCAAAGTTATCATTAAGGGATTGAAGGTTGCGGAACTCTGATTCTATTATTCTAAATTCATTCAATTTTTTATCGAAAATCATTATTTATTTTTCTTACTCTGGTTTCGGGTTTTGATAGCGCTGGTTGATTGCATTGGGTTGCTTGCTTTCCCTGGTAGATTCAGTTGCTTTGCTTGTTCCAAGTTGCGATATACGTCAATCTTGCTAATACGCGTGGGTATATTAGGCCGCACGGGATAATACGTATTGTCAATTATTTTTTTGATTTGGTTTAGTAGCACTTCACACTTATCTGTATCAGTTAATAGGTGATTCACTGCTTTTTTGCGTTATACTTGTCATTTGCAAAAGTACAATTTGGGCACTTTACTGAAAATTCTTCTTTGCATTCTTGCAGGGAGTGTTTTCCTGTACACCTTATACATATGGTTTCATTTCTGCACATTTTACTGTTGTGTCTGTAGCGACCACAGTTTAGGCAAGGTTTAAGATTCAGGTCATCAAATGCTCTACAATTTTGGTATCCTATGTGTATGAAACTAATAGCGTTAATTAATATGTCAAGTCCGTAATGCAATATATCTCAAAGGGAGAAGTTGAGTTTTTATTAGAAAAGTAAATTTTATGCAGGTTTTCTATATTAATTGGATATTATATTAGTTTATTTCCTATTTATTATTGATATTCTTCAAAAGAAGAAACTCATAATGTATTTTACCTTGCGTTTTTGTTAAAAGAAACTTGCGAATTAGGGTGACTTGTATTTCCGCACAAAAATCAGTAACTGCTATTGAAAGGAGTCAAAACCATGAATATTATAATTACAATTCTTCTTATTAAATATCAAAATACTTACCATTTTCTTTATCCAATATTAATTTACATTCTTAAGATCGAATTCCATCTTTAATGATTAATTATTATTAATATTTGTCGGTTCCAAATAAATACAAAACATTAGAATTTAATTCTTTATATATTGTTATTTATATTGATCAACCTTTTATAATGCGTTTTTAAAACTCCACATTAGATTACATTTTATAAAGGTCATTAGAATTGGAAGAAACATTCTTTGAGTCTTTCCATTTATCATTTTCATAAAGGGATTGTTCACATCATATTTCTTGAGATCATCTTAATTCTTTGCTTCGTACAGTTGTTCTAAAGAGGTGAAAAAATAGATTCCCGATGGAAAAATTGAAAATTTTTAATTTTCCACTTATTTATCAACAAGCTACTGCATTGAAAAATAAATAATAACAATTAAGCCTTTGTTTATTTTTTTCCAAAATCCTAATTATTTTTTTATATGATTAAGCGCCACCTGAAAATATATTTTTTAATGTTTTACTTCCATTGGTTAAAAAATTGTTATAAACAAAAGCATTGTTTATAAGATATTGATTTTTTTCATTGGTTCGAAGGATAAAAAAATGATTTTAGAAAAAAAACGTTTATTAAAATTATTGCTTGAAAATGCATTTGTTCCTTAACTTTTTTTGTCATTTATTCTTAATATTAACGAATCCTTTTTTGGTAAATATCATTGTTTCTATAGTCCTTTCATATTCATAAGAAGAAATATTTTTTTATTAGCATTTAATTTATTTATTTAATAAACAATTTGTTATGAGCGAATAAATTTGTCTGTTTTATTTTTTTTAAACTGAAAATATAAATAAAAACAACTATGTATCGCATTATTTATAAAAAAAACTTTGTCTATTTTTTAGAAAATTTTTAATATTTTACTGTTTGTAAGTTCAATATTTTCTTTCAGCTCCGATCACTATTATTTAAATAACTTTTAAACTATTACTGAAGTGTTATTCTTATTTCTGTAATAATTTAAAAGTTATTTACATAAGAGTGATAGGAAGCTAAAAGAAAATATTGAACCTACAAACAGTAAAAGATTTCAATTTTTTTTTTTGAAATAAATTATGCAATACATAATACCTATTTAAGGGCGGATCACACCTGTTCGCCATTCGGGACCATATTTTTTGGCATTGTTAACTTATGATTATTAAATGACATAAGTAACGTAGCGACGATACATCACTCAGAGAATTATGAACTCATAAATTTAATCAGGAGTTTTGGGGAAAATGTATGGTGGCCGAAAGGCAGCCGTATGTACAGGATGATTGGAATATAGGGTGGACTGGACGTTTGGTGATTTTAGAAAAATTTATAAAGTGTGGTCCATGAATATCTGATAGTGAAATATGGGGCGGAGAAGAATAATTGTTATTCTGAGTAGTTAAAAATTTTACAATAATGTGATACCTATAAGGTAGTAAACAGTGACATTGAAATATTTTGTAAAGTGGAATTATTACAAAGTGTTTTAATAAAAGAGAATTGAAATTAAACTGATTCATTTCGTCTTCGAAACAATTAGTTTACAGAGCAAAAGCCGGCTACTAAAATTCTCGTTCTTATTATTCATTAACACAGTTTTAACTTTATATTTAACACATTAAAGTTAATGTATACAGATATATTCACACGTTATTAGGAGGTTAAGTTGTGTTAACTGTAGGCGTGATGGCGTCAGGTATTTTAATAATTTCTTTCACATAATGCCATCAAAACGGTCCAAATAATTCCAATCTTTATAAAACGTGTGGGCAAAACAACGTCTGTCGGGTCAATTAGTTAAACATATTTTTGGCTTATTAAGTCGACTCGATTTCTTAGTTTTCCGTCACAGGTTTTTCTTTTGTAGGTTTTTTGTACTCAACACCCTCAGTTTGCCTGAAATGGTCCAACAGCCTTACGAATGCTAATTTATTTGGATGAATTCTGTTAGGAAATTTCTGAGCGTAGACTCTACCAGCTAATAAACAATTTTGCAGGCATTCTCCAAGGACAAAAATCATGTCGATTCGTTCTTCTTTTCTATAAACTTTCATTCTTATTAATTACTAGGGGTTACCCGCGGTTTCACCCGCGTACGGAATGTACAAATCTTTGCAAAAAGAAATAACTTATGAAACATATGGGTTATCCTATATAACAATTTTTCCAACTCTACTTAACTATAAATCCACCAATCCCGAATATATTTCACCCAAACTGCGAGTTCTTGTGGGTCACCCTATATAACAATTTTATTTGACCTTTTTTTGAATCACCTTATATAATTGTAACTCTACTTCACCCTAAAGTGCAACATCCTACATATACATGCTGCTGTTTATTTGTCACCCAATAAAACTATTTTAACACCTGTTCATAACTTTACTCCACTATACTCAGCCATGCAACTGCTTATGGTCTACGCTATATAACAATTATTTCTGATATTTTTTGATCCACCTGGTAAAGTACAATTTCTCTCCACACTATATTTTAATCACCCTTTATATGAAACTTTTTCTAACATTGTATTAATCACACTCTGAAACTATAAACTTGCTTCGGCCCATGTTTTAGGTATTCCATATAGTAGGAATCACCTGGTATAGGCAACTGTTTATGGCCCACTCAATATAACTTTTTTGAACCACCCCCCAATAAGGAATTACTCTCTCCCTTGTTTTAACCACACTGTATATATGCAGCTGCTTATGGTAGACCTAATATAACTTTTTTTAGATTTTTTAAATCCACATCATTCTACTCCGCACTAAGTTTCCTAGATATAGAACACACCCTGTAAAATTACGGTTGATATATCTGTTGATTTTTTTTAAATCGAAACAAGTTTCATTGGCATATTCCGAACTTTGAATAAAAGCTAAGCTGATTCAAGTATATAGTATTTGGTGCTTGGGGTGGAACCAATAGAGTAATTGTCTTATCCAAGATGTGTAGAAGTTTTTTCCTTATATCAACCGTTTCTGCAAATTTAGGGAGATACAATATCTACCAGATTTTAAGTCAAACTATAGGCTTTGCAACAAAAAAGATTTCGCAAAATCAGATCGGTAGTTCTTACGTGATGCCCGAACAAACAAAAAACAAACAAACAAACAGACAAACTTACAATTTTATAAAAGAAATAACTAATGAAACATATGGATTTTCCTAAATAAAAAATTTTCTAACTTGTTTAAACCACCCTACTTAGCTATAATTCACCCAAACTGCAAGTACTTATGCGCGACCCTATATAACAATTTTATTCGACATTTTTTTAATCACCTTGAATAACTGTAACCCTACTTCACACTATATTGCAACAATCCCGTATAAGCTGGTGTTTATTTCTCACCCAATATAACTTTTTGAACACACTGAACTAACTTTTACTTAAACACTCACCCAAACTGCAACTGCTTATTGGCCACCCTATATGACAATTTTGTTCAACATTTTTTTAAACCGCTTTGTATAACTAAGTCCACTTCCATCTACATTAAAACCATCCTGTATACACTGCTGCCAACATTAGAACTTATTTATGAACCACCCTGTATAACCATAATTTGACTCTACAAAATATTTCAACTATCTTGTTGTGCATCTGCTTAGGGGCCACCAAATATAACATTTTTCAAACACTTGACAATAACTCCGGTACACTCACTATCTTATATATGCAACTGCTTAAAGACTACGCTATATAATTATTTTTGAACCACCCTTGAAAGTAGAATTTGTCTCAACCCTATATTTCAACCAATTATATGCAGCTGTTTCTAACATTGTTTTAATCACTCTGTAGGAAGTATAATTTTACGTCAATCCATATTTCTGATATTACATATATGCAACAACTCATGTTATATAATACAATAAAATATATATATATATATATATATATATATATATATATATATATATATATCCAACCTGTTTAAATATAATTCTACTCCACCCGCTATCTCAACAACCTTGTATATGCAACTACTGTACATATTTTGTACCACCCTGTATATAAATCTATCAATGCCCAATATATTTCACCAAAACCGAAACTTCTTATTTGGCACCGTATATAACAATTTTTTACGGCATGTTTTTGAATCACCTTGTATGTATTACAACGACTCTGTATACACTACTGCTTATTGGTTAACCAATATAACATTTTTTAAATAATTAACCATCACACTTCTCCACCCTATATTTCAACTATCCTATCTTTGCTAATTATTATAAACTACGCTATTTCACAATTTTTCCTCATATTTTTTGAACGACATTATAAAGTATAATTTCTCTCCACACTTCATTTAAACCACCCTTAATTTACAAGTTTTTCTAACCTTGTTTGAATCACACTGTATAACTATAACTTTACTGCGCCCCATGTTTCAGGTACTCCATATATGCAACTGCTATATAAAAAAAATTCTAGCATTTTTTACCCACCCTGTATAATTACATTTCTACACTACCCTATATTTCAACAACCTTTTATATTCATCTACTTATTTGCCACCCTGTATCCCAAGAATGCTACCCCACCCTATATTTCAACAATCCAGTATATGGAACAGTTTGTAGATCATTACATTATTTATTTTTTAAACCCACCTGTATAGCTGTAATTATACTCCGCGACATATAATTCACCCATCCTATATATGCAACTGATTGTGGATATAAAACAAGTATTTAACCACAACAAACTACAATTCTACTTCATCTAATATTTCAAACACCCTGTACAAACAACTGCAACATTTCTTTAACCTATTTCATAACTATAATAACTCAAGAACATAATTCAAAGATCCTAACATATTTTTTTCATAAAAAAATGTATCCACCCTGTATAAATATTCTACCCTTATTTCAACCATATTGTATAAGCAACTACTTATTAGCCAACAATACATCGTTTTGTTAACCACCCTATATAAATATAATTCTACTCCGCCGTTTATGAACCACCTGGTATATGCAACTATTTATGGCCCACTCAATATAACATTTTTGACCACCCCGTATAACTAATTCCACTCCCCCTTATTTCAAACCCATTCTATATATGCAGCTGCTTAGGGTACACCTAATACAACTTTTTTAGATTGTTTAAATCCCCGTCATTCTCCTCCGCACTAAGTTTCCTATATATAGAACACACTGTAAAATTACGGTTGATATATTGATGATATCTGATGAACATAATTCAAAGATCCTAACTGCTTACATAACACATTTTTTTCTAAGATTTTTTACCCAAACCATAAATATTCTACCCTTTTTCAACCACTTCCTATATGGAACTGTTTATGGCCCACTCAATATAATGTTTTAGACCAACCCCGTATAACTAATTCCACTCTCTCTTATTTCAACCACTTTGTATATATGCAGCTGCTTATAGGACACCAAATATAACTTTTTTTAGATTTTTTAAATCCATTTAATTCTACTCCGCTCTAAGTTTCCTATATACAGAACACCCTGTAAAATTACGCTTGTTAAATCAGTTTTTTTTAAATCGAAACATGTTACATTGGCACATTCCGAATTTTGAATAAAAGCTAAGCTGATGCCAATATCTAGTATTGTGTGCATGCGGTGGAACCAATTGAGAAATTGTATTGCGCAACATGGCAGAAGTTTCTCTCAATTTAAGGAGTTAAAGTGTCTACCAGATTTTAAGTCAAACTATAGGCTATCCAACAAAAAAAGATTCAGCAAAGCAAAACCAGTTCAGTAGTTCTTACGTGATGCCCGGACAAACAAACAAACAAACAAACAAACTTTCAATTTTATAATAGTACTAGCCGTTACCTGCGGTTTCACCCTCATACGGAATTTTCAAGCTTTTCGCAAAAAGACAGAACTTATAGAACATATGGACTATCCTAAATAAAAAAACTCTAACTTGTTTAAACCACCCTACTTAACTATAAATCCACCAATCCCAAATATATTTCACCCAAACTGCAAGTACTAATGCGCGACCCTATATAACAATTTTATTACACATTTTTTAAATCATCTTGAATAACTGTAACCCTACTTCACCCTATATTGCAACCATGTTTATGCTACTGTTTATTTGTCACCCAATATAAATTTTTGAACACTTGACTATAACTTTTCTCTACCCTATATTTCAGCTATACAACTGCCTTTTAAAGAACAATTTCTTTTTACCCTATATTTTAATCACCCTTTAAATGCAGCTTTTTCTACAATATGAAACACACTCTAATAATATAATCTTGCTTCTCCCCACATTTCAGATATTCCATATAGTAGAATACAACTGTCTACCCTATATAACAATTATCTTTAACTTTTTTACATCCACCTTGATGGAAATACCGGTGGAACCCTTGGTGTGTCACAAATTTAAAAACACAGTTTTGCAACAATTTTTTATTTAAACACTCACCCAAACTGCAACTGCTTATTGGCCACCCCTATATGACAATTGTTTTTTAACCGCTTTGTATAAGTATGTCTACTTCCATCTACATTAAAACCAACCTGTATACACTGCTGCCAATTTGTCAAATATTACAACATCTCTTTGAACCACTTGTATAACTATAATTTTACTTTACAAAATATTTCAACCACCCTGTTGTGTATCTGCTTAGGGGCCACCAAATATAACATTTTTTAAACACTTAACTATAACCCTGGTCCACTCACTATCTTATATATGCAACTGCTTATGGATTACGCTATATAACTATTTTTGAACCACCCTTGAAAGTATAATTTGTCTCAACCCTGTATTTCAACCACCCCTTATATGCAGCTTTTTCTAACATTGTTTTAATCACACTGTATGAACTATAATTTTACTTCGATTCATGTTGAGATTTTACATATATGCAACAGCTCATGTTCTATCCTACAAAAAAATATATCCAACCTGATTAATTATAATTCTACTCCACCCGCTATTTCACAAACCTTGTATATGCAACTACTTATCGGCCATCCAACATAACATTTTTTGTACCATCCTGTACCATAACTATAAATCCATCAATGTCCAATATATTTCACCAAAACCGCTACTGCTTATTGGGCGCCTAATATAACGATTTTTTTTAATCACCTTGAATGTATTACAACTACCTTGTATACGCTACTGCTTATTGGTTAACTAATGTAACATTTTTTGAATAATTAACCATAACACTTCCCCACACTACATTTCAACTACCTTATCTTTGCAACTTATTATAAAGTATGCTATTTCACAATTTTTCCTCATATGTTTTCAAAGACATTATAAAGTATAATTTCTCTCCACACTTCATTTAATCCACCATTCATTTACAAGTTTTTCTAACCTCGTTTGAACTTTACTACAGGTACTCCATATATGCAACTGCTATATAACAAAATTTTTCTAGAATTTTTTACCCACCCTTTATAATTATAACCCTACACCACGCTACATTTCAACAACTTTTTATATGCAACTACTTATTTGCCACCCTGTGTCCTCAGAATCCTACTCCACCCTATATTTAAACCATCCGGTAAATGGAACAGCTTGTAGTTCATTACGTTACTTATTTTTTAAACCCACTTGTATAGCTGTAATTATACTCCACGATATATATTTCACCCATCCTATATATGCAACTGCTTGTGGATTGATGTTTTTAACACAACATGCACCCCATCTTATATTTCAAATACCCTGAATAAACAACCGTTTCTAACATCTCTTCAACCGATTTCATAACTATTATATCTGATGAACATAATTTAAAGATTAAGATTTTTTATCCTTTTCAACCACTTGGTATGTTACGTGAATCACTATGAAAGACCCCTTTGTGCAACATTGTAGTTTATCTATAATATTTCCTTTCAAGTAATTGATATTTCTGTTTACTCCAAAATTGCTTATTTAGAGGTGAGCTTAATAGCTAATAATATTCTATTGTTCAAGTAAATCTGCACGTGTTATTAAGGCCACCTTAGTCATCATCACAGAACCTATAAATTCTTTGTAAAGTTGTAGGAGAGTCGATTATTAGCACATCCATTGTATTAGTTAGTTAATTTCTGATCTCTCTCCCTCGACTGCAAAATCTCGGCATAATTAATTGTAATAATTTTAATTCAAAGTGTAAAAGTTGAAAAAGTGTTTAAGTAAAAATAAATTTTTTTAAAAAATAATTAATTTTGTTATCGACGTAACAAAATTTGGCGCAGTCAGTAGGATTTCGTGAACGTTTCTAGAACACGCGAATGCTCACTGGAAACGGCGGATTCCAATCCTTGCCGAAACAAAGGACCAAAGCCAAAAATCTACTTTCCTGGTTGAACACGGACCACAGCCTCACTGCTAGGACAAGATAGATCGTCGAAAGAAGCCGGTTGAACACGGAATTTGCCTCACTGCTGGTGGACACGACAAAGGCTCAAGCTCCATGAAAACAAGAGAGATCAAGTAAGAGATAATCGTTTCTTTAATTTTTATGTTTATGTTCAATTTGTTGCATTTTTACGATTATCATTGCTAATATCCAATCAATCCTTTAAACCTTATAATTTTAAGAATTTTGTTTTGATTTTTATTTAAAATATTTTCGAAGGTGGAAATATTATTTTTGTTTTATTATCGGAAAAATATTTTCGGAGGTGAAAATATTTAAGAATTTTTATTATCGGAGAAATATTTTCGAAGGTGGAAATATTTAATTTTAAAAGAAAAAGCGATATAGTTTTAAGAAACGCGATTTAGTTATTAAGAAACGTTTTAGTTATAAGTTATTTCAACAAACTTTGCTACAATGTCAAGCGAAGAAACTCAAGTAGAAAACTACAAGTTATCAGAAATCTTTTCTATTATCCCAGAATACGATGGAGATCAAATTTTCCTCCAATCATTCTTTAATGCATGTGACTGTGCATATAATATGGCCCTTGGTGACCAACGTTTTCTTTTAAGTATTCATATAAAAAAATAAATTACGTGGCAGAGCGGCACAACTTATCAGCTCTAGAAACCCCACAACGTATCCAGAAATTAAACAATTATTAAATACCCATTTTGGAGATTCAAGGGATCTCTCATCCTTAATTCAAGACTTACAAAGACTGAAACAAATACAAAATGAATCCCCACTTAACTTTGTCAGTCGGTTACAAGTTTTAAATGCCAAAATGCACGCATTCGTACAAAAATCCCAAAATCTTACCCCTGAACAGAAAAATGCTCAGTGCAGTTTAATTGACACAATGAGTTTAAATACCCTTTTGACTGGTCTAGAACCCAGACTAGGACAAATCATTCGTGCAGGAAATCCTCGAGATATATTAGAAGCACAATCAAGAATAAAACGCGAGCTTCAACTCTCATATTTTGAAAACCAAAAATTTCCAAAATTGTCTGGAATCTACGGACAATCTACAAATCCAATTAAGAAACCTAACATTCAAATAAAATGTCTCAAATGTGGTAGAAATGGACACATTGCCCCTAATTGCCAATTTAATCGTTTTCAAATGAATCCAACAAATTTCCAAAACGGATCTCGAAACACAAATTTTCAACCGAGACCCAATTTCCCACAACATTTTAATCAACAAAGACATAATTTTACCCAACAAACGAACCAACCATTTAGACCTTCTTTGCCCCAATTTTCTCAACAAAGACCTCAAATAAATAATCCAAATCCGCAAAGAAATTTCAATTTTAATAATCCTAAAACTCATCACATAAATGAATATCCCCATAATTATGAATTTTCAAACTATAATTATGACACCGAACATTTTCAAGATGATTATGATCAAAATAATTATCAACAATACTATAATGATGACTTTTATGAAAATCCTCAAGAATTTGACTACTCTCAAGATCACTATTATTATCAAAATAATTCTTCTCAAAACGAAGAAAATTTTCAAGAATTAGCCTCGGGAAACCAACCACCCAACATAGAGGAAATACAAAACAAGTTACAAACCTTAACTTTCAACAAAACGAACCTCGACACAAACACTCAAACGAACCCTCGAACGAACTAGTTTATTTAAATCCTTTACTCACCGTAAGTTCCAAAAACTTATATTATATTTTTGACAGAACTCAAACTCACAAATTACTAATTGATACCGGAGCTTCAATCTCAATTTTTAAAGAAAAAGTCGTAAAGAATTTTCCTAGATACCCTGAAAGTAAACCAATTCAAGGTATTACTAATGAAAAATTATTAATCACAGAATCAACCCTAATTCCTTTTGCCCCTAATGATTATCATAAAGTTTTTGTTTATAACTTAGACATTGAATTCGATGGAATTCTTGGTCTTGACTTCTTAGATCATTACAACTGTATTATTGATCTTAAATCCAAACAATTGATAACTAATTTCAAAACGGTCCCATTATTCAAAGCCGGACAAGAAAACTCTTCTCAAGAAATCATTCAAAATCTTCAAAACTCAATCTCAAAAAATCTTATTGCTACGACAAGTCATATTTCAAAAAAAGTCCCTAAACCTGTAACTTCAAACATTATTTCAATTGAAGGAAGAACAGAACAAATTGTCAAATTAAAATGCAATTTATCTAATACTGATGCCATACTTAAAGCACAAGAAAAGGAGAAAGTTAGATTACCCCATGCCGTTGTGAAAATAAACGCAAATGGTGAATTTTTAACATCAGTCATAAACGCAAATTCAATCCCAAAATCTGTTGATTTTTCAGACCTTTCCTTAGAACCAATAAATAATTTTGACCAAATCTTAAATCTCAATTCCAATATTTATGAATCAGCTTTCACTGATAGGATTCAATTAATAAAAGACCAATTACGTCTTGACCATTTAAATCCAGAAGAACATGAAATGATTACAAATCTTTGTCTAGAATTTTCAGACATCTTTTTCTTAGAAGGTGACAAATTATCATTCACCAATGAAATAAAGCATTCGATAGACACCAATAATTCCAAACCTGTTTATACCAAGTCTTATAGGTATCCTCAGATTCATCGAACTGAAGTAAAAACTCAAATAAGTAATATGCTAAATCAAGGTATTATTCGACCCTCAATTTCCCCATGGTCATCCCCTGTTTGGGTTGTTCCTAAAAAGCTCGATGCTTCAGGCAAGCAAAAATGGAGAATTGTAATTGATTATCGTAAACTAAATGAGTTAACCTTCGATGATAAGTACCCTTTACCCAATATTTCTGATTTATTGGATCAGCTAGGTAAATGTCAATATTTTTCTACTCTGGACCTTGCTTCAGGTTTTCATCAGATAGAAATCAATGAAACCGATATCCTAAAACAGCATTTTCAGTTGAGAACGGACATTATGAATTTATAAGAATGCCCTTTGGATTAAAAAATGCCCCGTCCACTTTTCAACGTGTAATGGATAATATCCTTCTTGGTCTCCAAAATGAAAGAGCCCTAGTATACATGGATGATATAATTGTATACTCACCCACGATTCATGAACATATTTCCAGACTTTCAGAAGTATTCAAAAGACTTCGTAATTCTAATTTCAAAATTCAGCCAGATAAGTGCGAATTCTTAAGACGTGAAGTAGCTTATCTAGGTCATATCATTACTCCTGATGGTGTTAAACCAAACCCAGATAAAGTTAGCTGTGTATTAAATTTTCCTGAACCCAAAAACCCAAAAGAAATAAAATCATTTCTAGGCTTAGCAGGTTATTACCGCAGATTTATTCCTAATTTTGCTAAAATAGCAAAGCCACTCACTCGACTCCTTCAAAAAGACGTTAAATTTTTATTTGATAATGAATGTAAAGAATCCTTTCAAAAACTCAAAGAAATTCTTACTTCTGACCCAATTTTAAAGTATCCAGATTTCGAACAGGAATTCATATTAACAACCGATGCAAGTGCTTTTGCAATAGGTGCCGTTTTATCTCAAGGACCTATAGGTAAAGATCTTCCAATTGCCTATGCCTCTAGAACCCTTCGTGAAGCAGAAACCAAATATTCAACTATTGAAAGAGAACTACTAGCGGTAGTATGGGCCGTTAAGACATTTCGTTCGATTTTGTACGGGAGAACTTTTACAGTCGCAATCGATCACCGCCCTTTAACATGGCTTTTCTCAATAAAAGACCCCGGTAGCAGACTTGCTAGATGGAGGATAAAATTAGAAGAATATAATTTTAAAGTTGTTTACAAACCCGGAAAGAAAAATAGCAATGCAGATGCATTATCACGCATAAAGATAAATCACTTCAAAGACTGTACTAACTTTCATTCAAAAACTAAAATTCATGCCCTAACCGAAGACGAAACTTCAAATGATGACTTTATTGAAGAACAAAACCTTGAAAATGAAAATGAAAAAATGACTTTAGAATATAACAGATTTGTTGAACTTTATAAAACCAAATCATTAATTGATTACTCAAAAATCGAGATAACAAATTCCCAACTTCTTGATAAAACTCATAAAAATATAGTAACTTTCTTTTGCCAAAACAAACTTGGAGAACTTCAGGACAACATCATAAATGACCTTTTCGAAATAAATCCAGACTTTAGTACCGAAATAATTAATATATTCTCCAGTAGTTCAATTAAAGAACGAAGATATTTCATAATACCCCTTCCTTTTGACCCAGAAAGAATAGTCCCTCATTTATTTTACATTCTTTACAAAGCACAAGATCAATTTAATCCAAATGAAACATACTATGTTGAAAATAATATTGAATTACCAACTCTTGAAATCTTATCTTTTATATTTGCTGACAAAGACATTAAAATAAAAATTTGTCAAAATATTGTAACAACTCCAACTGAAGATCAGATACCAATAATCATTGAACAATATCATTGTGGAAAAAATAATTTACACAGAGGTATAAATGAAACTCTGAGACGCGTTAGAGAACAATATAATTGGCCAGGAATAATTAAAAATATTGAAAATTTTATAAAATCTTGCGAAATCTGCCAAAAAGTTAAATTTTGCAGAAAGAATTTAAGCGCACCCTTCGTAATAACAGAAACACCAAAGACTCCCTTTGAGCGAATCAATATAGACATATTCGAATATCCTGACAAAAATTATGCACTAACAATACGCGACGAATTAACGAAATTTACTCAAGCATATCCACTGAATGATAAGAAAGCTTCCTCAGTTGTTAACACCTTGTTAATTTATTTTCAACATTATGGCACACCATTGCGCATACATTGCGATTATGGCCCCGAATTCAGCAATACTTTAATGAAAGACCTTTCAGAAAGAACTCTATGATTTTAAACTAACTTTTTCAAGTGTGAACCATCCAGAATTCAATGGTTCAATCGAACGTTTTCATGCAACACTTTCTGAAATGATCCGTGCCAATACAGCCGAACATCCCGAAGAACATCCTTTTAATGTTTTACCCTACGCTGTCATTTGCTACAATAATACAAAAAGTTACACCCATGGATTTAGCCCATATGAATTAGTATTCGGGCATACGTCAAATAGACCCCCTGAAAATCAGAAAAACTTAATTTCTAAATATATTAGAGATCTAAATAATCGTATGGAACACTATTATAAAATAGCAAGAGCAAAAATAAATAATCAAAAAGAAAAATCAAAAATTCGGTTTGATAAGAACGTATCCCAAAACCAACCTGAATTTAATATAGGAGATAAAGTATACCTCAAAGAATCTCAAATTAAAAATAAATCGGAAAATAAATTCAATGGTCCCTATGAAATCAAAGAACTCTATCAAAACTCAGCAAAATTATTTAATCCAAATACTAAACAAACTACTAAAGTAAATTTCGATAGGCTTAAACCCTATTTTGATTAGAAATTTCTTCTTTTCAGAATTTTAATCCTTTGGTGGATAATCACCATCTCAAGATGCCAATATCTAATTTCACCAGTAAATAATACGATCGGTGTTTATTTCCAAGAAGAAAGTAATTTAAAAATATCAAATTAAAAATGGACACTCTTAGTATACAAAGAACTTAGTCATATTAAACAAGCGATTTCAAACAACGATGAAATTTTAGATCATTTGCTAGACTCACTTAAAGAAAACAACAATCGAATGATTGCATTTAAAGTAGAACTGTCAACACATATTAGTCTTTTAAATCAAATTGCCAACAATGTTTATGAGAAATATAAAGAAATATTTGCTGATACCAAAAGTTATATAAGTTCAAGTTCAAACAGACGCAAACGCGGCATTATTAACGGTTTAGGTACGATATGGAAAGCTATATCAGGAAATCTAGACTCATCTGATGGAGAATATTATAGTCAGTCTATTGACCGCATTACGCGAGACGAACACCAGATAGAAAATTTATTAAGGAATCAGATTTCAGTGACTACGTCAGTAATTAAGAATTTTAATAGTACGATACAAAATCAAATTTTCATTTTGCAATTTATATCAATAAAAATAAAGCCATTGACAACGAAGTCAGAATAGACTTTGAAACGTTTGGTATTCCTGCAATATACGTAGTTTTATTTCTATTGTGGTGTTATTCTCCAAAGAAACACAAAAATAATTACGATACAAAAGTTACAAATTGACGAGTCCACATTTAACAAAGATCTTCAAGAAATTCAATCCGCAATTTTTAACCTTACAGATGATTTAGCCTTTTATCAAGCGCAAATAAAAGTATTAGAAATTTGCGAATCATTGATGACAAGTTATGTTTTCATCGAAGAAACTCTTGATGACATTTTAAATTCTATTTCATTTGCCAGACTTAAAATTTTACACAGTTCAATTATATCACCCAATGATCTATTAAATTCAATACAAAAGATATCTGAATCACTGTATAAAAATGAGTTACCTATACCAGTTTACACTTCAACTGTAGCACAGTATGCTGAAATAATAGAATTAGAAGCACTCCAAATTGATTCAAAAATAGTTTTCGTTTTAAAAATACCTTTGGTAGAACCTGAAAATTACATCCTTTACCAATTATATCCAATTCCTATCTTTGATAATCGTACAGGTCTACATCATATGCTTTAAATTGGTCATAAATATATTGCTAGAGACGATGACTCTCTACTTTACGTAACTCTTGATAACATGGACAATTGCAAGTCTATAGACCGAAGAACGAAAATTTGTCCAGACATATTGCCATATCCAATCGACAGTGATGCAATTTGTGAAGCCCAGTTTTTCAAGCAAACCAGTTATTTACCAAAAACTTGTCAGAATATATTAATCTACTCAAAGGAGTATAATATCAAATCAATTGCTCCAAACCATTGGCTAATAAGTATATCAGATCCTCTACCGATCACCGTTAGATGTGAAGGAAGAGAAGTTGTCACAAAAATAGTAAACGTTAATACTATTTTAAAGCTACAACCAAAATGTAGTGCATTTATCGGATCCACCCGAGTCCAATCCAAACAGTTACTGGATACATATCAAAATATAACGTATAGAAACCATCCAGTAAATATACCGTTTAGCTGTTGTGAAGATCTAATACATAAAGTCAACCTTCCAGACTTGAAACCGTTGAAACTAAGCAAATTAAACACAGATGATCTAAACATTGCTCAACACAAGTTGTCCCAATACTCCGCTCAATTAGATGAAATTATTAATCAACCCTTAGTAACCAAAAAGTTATCATGGTATACTATATTTACCATCACCATAATCGTTGCTCTAATTTGCTTATACATATTCTGCAAGTGTAGAAGAAGACGCAGAAGACACCTAATCTCCATACAAGGACTAGATGATCCACCTGTACCACCAATGGTACCTAGCGTCTTTCAAAGACGTATTAGACGTTTCATACCCAGAAGAAGGAGTAGCATCCACCTTGGTGAGCAGATTGAAGAAGAATCCCCTGAGATGCAACTCAAAGACATTTCCTAAAAAATGTATGTACAACAACAAAAATTGTATCTTTAGTTAAATTTTGAATCCTAACACTTTTTGATATTTTTAACATTTTAACCATTTTATGTTTTATTTATACAAACTTATTTACCTTTAATATTATTCTTATATACACTTATATTATTGTATTTTACTCGCATATATATAATTTTATACAACTTACACTTTGATGTTCTTATAATGTATTTATTTTTATTAATTTTTGAATTCTCGAAATTATATTCATTTTTTTTGAAAACTTGATGCATGGCATCAACTTTTTTGTATAGGGGGAAGTTGTTACGTGAATCACTATGTAAGACCCATTTGTGCAACATTGTAGTTTATCTATAATATTTCCTTTCAAGTAATTGATATTTCTGTTTACTCCAAAATTGCTTATTTAGAGGTGAGCTTAATAGCTAATAATATTCTATTGTTCAAGTAAATCTGCACGTGTTATTAAGGCCACCTTAGTCATCATCACAGAACCTATAAATTCTTTGTAAAGTTGTAGGACAGTCGATTATTAGCACATCAATTGTATTAGTTAGTTAATTTCTGATCTCTCTCCCTCGACTGCAAAATCTCGGCATAATTAATTGTGATAATTTTAATTCAAAGTGTAAAAGTTGAAAAAGTGTTTAAGTAAAAATAAAATTTTTTAAAAAATAATTAATTTTGTTATCGACGTAACAGGTATATGGAACTGTTTATGGCTCACTTAATATAACTTTTTTAGACTACCCCTTATTTCAACCACATTGCTTATGGTACATTTATTATAACTTTTATTTAGAATTTTTCAATCCATGTCATTCCACTCCGCACTAAGTTTCCTATATATAGAAGATCCTGTAAGATTACGGTTGTTTATCAGTTTCTCTCTTATTTCAACCACATTGTATAGGTATATGCAGCTGCTTATGGTACAGCTAATATAACTTTTTTTAGATTTTTTAAATCCATGTCATTCTATTCCGCAATAAGTTTCCAATATATAGAACATCATGTAAAATTACTGTTGATATATCAGTTTCCACCTTATTTCAACCACATTGTAAATATGCTGCTGCTTATGCTACACCAAATATTACTTTTTTTAGATTCCTTAAATCCAATACTATTAGTATTCGAGTAACTAGAAGCGAAAGCAGAAGGCTACGAGAAGTATGCGAACCGACCTGAAGAGGTCAGATGTGACTCTGCCGAAACGTCGTCATTTTACCTTCGATCTCGGCAGGGATCAATTATCAACTAGGCGGATGAATTCCCGAAAACCACCTAAAACATATATATATATATATATATATATATATATATATATATATGTTAGGTGTTGTTAATTGTACACAATGCACCGGTATCATGTTACGCTGACAGTTTTCTGGTCTTCGATGTTCACGTGCGAACGCATCTTGTGAACATCTTTTCGCTGACTTTTAGTAAATTATAAATTTATATTTTAAATAAAATAATTTTTTCTATATATATATATATATGTTTGTTTTTAATTTTTCGTGGCCACTAAATGTATTAGGTGGTTTCCGGGAATTCATACGTGTAGTTGATAACTGATCATTTTACCAACGATCCCGGCAGGGATCAGTTATCAACTACGCGGATGAATTCCCGGAAACCACCTAATATATATATATATATATATATATATATATATATATATATATATATATATATATATATATATATATATATATATATGAACTAAGCTAGGTTCCGGGTGAGAAACGCGTCTAAATTTATTAAATACTCGACGTTTCCACTCCTGCTTTGGGGCCATTATCAAGAGACAAAAAATAAAAGAGAGTTTCAGAGTCTAGGTCGAACTCGGAGCCTCAACCTGCCTACTCCCCAAGAGTCACTAGGTAACTGAACCTAAGGTGAGTCTGCGCTGCTTCTTTTATTTATAGTTATCGGTCGATTAGGAGGAGATGTCGCGTGATGAAGGGGCTGTGCGGTGATTGGTTGGGTGTTGGTGGGCGTGTCTGGTTTGTTTAATCTGGCAATTACGGAGGTCCAAGCTGTGGGAAGGCGAGTCCTGTTATCGCGTCTATTTAGACAGAGAGGTCTTTTCTCTATTTCGATGGTTTCGCGAATAGTGGATGCCCTAAGAGAATTGAGAGATATGATAGTCCTACTGTCCTCGAAGTTGATAGAGTGCCCTGTTTGGATATGGTGATGCGCGAGAGCTGAAGTCGGATCTTTTTTACGAACTGACAGAGAGTGTTCATATACTCGTTGGTTAACGCGCCTGTTGGTACGACCGATGTAGCTTAGTGGTCAATCGCGACATGAAATTTCCTAATCTCCTCGATCCTCGTTAGGTACTTTGTCTTTGGGGTTACCGGTTAAGTTGCCTATAGTTTGAGTGGTGTTGAAGACAGTCTTTATTTGATGTCGTTGTAAAATCCTTGTTATTTTGTCAGTGACTCCTCGAATGTATGGAAGGACGGCTTTTCGATGTTGTTGGTCTGTTTCTGGCGGGGTTGGTGTGATTGGGGGTTGTTGAGATTGATGAATTGCGCAATGTGGTGCGGAAGATAACCGTTTTGTCGAAGGATTTGTTGAAGATTATTAAGTTCGTTTTATCTATTGTCAATATCTGTTAAACGAATAGATCTAAGAGTCAAAGGTTTTAAATTAGACGAGTTCAGGGCCTGGGTTTCGATTTGTTCCATGAAAATGTTAGCAAACACTGGAGAAAGAGGTGAACCCATGGGGGCCCCACGGACTTGTTTAAACAGTGTTGTACAAGTTTGATGATGTCACAAGAGATATTGTGTTTTGTTTTTAAAATATCTAACGTTTCTGAAATTGGGACATTGGTGAAAAGAGATGTACAACATCGAACCTAACTAGGATATCATTTTCTGAAATTCTATAAGCACTTAGCATATCTAGGAAGGAAGAAGAGATCTTTACGTACCAGGATGCTTGCTCGGAAAGAGGTTGAAGGGTTTTGGCTAAGTACCGGGCTAATTCTTGGCTCGGGGATTGTACCGAACTGACAATGGGCCTAAGAGGAATGTCCGGCTTATGAATTTTGGATAGTCCGTAAATTTTCGGAATTTAGAAGACTTTTCACGGGGAATGATGATATGTTTTAACATAACAGAACGTCATCAAATCTTCACTGTTAGGTTTCGTTTCTTCTGGGCCATCATCAACAATTTTTTTTTAAATACGAACCCGCACTTTTTTCTTAGGAAATCAAAAAGAATTAAAAGACCAATATGTTAGTGCATCATATGTTACATTTTATACGAAGTTTTGGGAGAAAAAAATATCATCAGGATAAAAATTTTAGTACGACAGAATAACTTAGACCAAACAGCAATATACTATTCAGATATATTAAAAGAAGAGATGTTATTAGGGCTATCACCAATTTAAATCAACATGCTCGTTTATGTACCTAAAAGGAAGGTCGTCAAATTAAGAACTTTTTTTTATACATATATTTTTTGATATTGCCAAAAATAAGAGATTTTACTTACTTTACTGTATATTGAGACCAATTGAGAACCTCCATCTTGAAGTTGATTAACTGACATTTATTTTGTCTTAATTCCAATATAATTTCAAATTATTACCCCTCATGTTCCAAAGGCAGATATTTCCTGTTTTAATATTTTCGCCTTCACCATAGATTATTGCATCAGAGTGTCGGTTTGCTGATTTTCTAAAAACCGTATAAGCTATATCCTTAAAATAAAACAGTTCGGGATTCCAAGTAACTTAATCCCGTTTAAACAATTCAAATTCCTTGATCCCCTTTTCCAGTAATCGCTGAACATACATAAAAAACAAATTTACAGAATAATTGAGAACCGCTTTCTATTTAGTAGCTCCAGAAATTTTTTTTTCTTTTTCCTTTTTTGAAATCGGTTTTTGTTTTTCTAAATGTATTTCTTTTTCAATTTGTAGTGATGTAATGTTTACTACCGTTTACTATTGAATGGAATAGAGAAACTTTTTTTAAAAATATTTATATGTATTAAAAACTTAGTTGGACTCACTGTATTGTAGATCATTTGAGAATCTTTTTAGGTCTGTTAAATTCATTTTAATTTAATTCCAAATACATTTATTTAGCAGTCTCTCCTCCGCGAAAATTTGTAATAAATCAGTTTATCCAGTAAAAAAATAATTATACAATATTTAGTGATATAGTTTTTAATTCTAATAAACATAGTTTTTTAAGATATAATAGAACTAAAGATACTTTACTTTTAAGCAAAATTTACATTTATTGTATAATCTATTATACACTTGAAAAAGTGACATGAATATTTATTATTGAAATTAAGCTCAATCATTTTATCTTGAAAAAAAAAGTAGTTATAGGACAAATGTCCGATTATCAGGATATATGTACCAACATTTTGGATGAATCGTTGAATTTACGTGTGAAGGTCGGTTAGTCAGGTATGTTTGGTTTACTCCTTGATGATGGCCACTTAGAGTTGTTGAAACGGTGTTGAGTGAGTGTTTTAAGATAGGTTTGTTGTTAAGGTGCAAAGCTGTGTTTTTACACTCAGATACTATTTATTACATATCCAAATGGAAGTTGAATAAAACAGATTATTTTGTAATTTCTAGATATACGATTACTACTTCATTACTATTAAATTCTGTCAAAAAAATTATTATTAATTTGGTTTATTTCTTATATCTATTGTTTCACCGTTTAGTAACTGAATTAATTACTTTTAAGAAAATTGATGTTAAGGTATAAATCATTAAGGTAAGAATTCCGAATTTTCACACAAACAAGAATTTTGTTACTTTATTAACACAACAAATTTCGATCACAGACGAGATAGTATGTAGTATCTGTTTTTATAACCTACTCGCTATTTCGGAAAAAAACTGCATTCCAGTACTGTTAATTTAATAAACATTTTTGGAAAGTTCTGCTAGATATTTCTGTGAGTTTTAATTCATTTTATAGAATTTATTATTAGGACCATGTAAATAAAAAAATAGTACAAGTGAAATAATACAATTGACAGTTTGTGTTTTCACAATTATAACGTTTTACTTTAATTATCAGCATATTAATAATTACTTCTTAGCAATATTTGTTTTACTAGGCTCTATAGGTAACTGTGAAACTAATATTAAAATTTGATTCCAAATGGAGTAAAATCAACCGTGGAAGCATTCGCATCGTATTTTATTCAACATTCATCATTTAAATTCAATCTGGTAAACAGACACGCATATACACTAAAATTGATAAATTGTTATTGAATATCACTGATAATAAACTTGCCATAATACATCATGATACATTGTCTGTCCCACATGTGTATTCTACAATTACTTCATTTCAGAATCCGAAAAATGGCTTATATATAAGCAAATATTTCATGGTTTATTTAAATTTATTTAATTATAATTGTTTTTATATTTACCTAATAACAAAAAATTTAAACGATGTAATTTTTCAAGACCTAACTTTTATAGTTATTTTAGAAATTATTATCGGACCTCAAAAAAGCTTCATGTGTATACTCGTATATTTGTTTAAAAAATAGTTGTGGCATCGATTTGCAGTTTTCTGATTTTTTGGGAATAACATCAATGCGGGAAAGTCTGTATATTTCAAATAGTCCAAACGTTTCAAGGTCTAAATCAGACCCCGTTTTCAATGGTAAATAAACTTACTCAACAAGAAAATTAGAAATTAAAAGGTTCGCAAAATTAAATAATTCAAAATTTGACATTAAATGTTTGACAATAACACTGATGTAACAAATTACTGCTAATTTGATATATACAGGGTAGCACTAGAAAATTCTAAATCTTTCATATTGGAAAAATTTGAAAGAATTATTTTCAGAATTTCATTTGGAACTCCTAGTTACGACTTTGTTATAAAATAAGATCAAAGAAATTCTAATGTTCCAGAGATCGCAATAAAGTCATAAGGGAAAACCTTGGAAAAACCTTATAAACTATCTCGCTATGGGGTTGTTCAAAAGGACATTACCATTATTAATTTAATCCTTGACTATTATTGGTAACAAGAAAAGGCTGAATTCTATAGAAGTACTAGCGATACAATCGCTTTCATTTAATACAACTAGGGCAGACTCTTTCAGCTGTCGTTTTGAATTGTATTCTTCTTTGTGTAATGTGGTTCAGTTTTGAATTTGTATATTATGACCAAGGTTCCAGGCATGTTGACACATTTTTGACTCTTCGAATTGTCGTTTCTTGGATAATTTTTGTGTTCATGCATTCGAACATTTAGGTATAGGTCTAGAGGTTTTTCCAATATAACATTTTTTGAGTTGTGTGTTACGTTATTTGGTTTAGTTTTTGATATAATTGATTTCAGTGTATTTCTTGTTTCGAATGGTGTTTTAATATTAAATATGTTGCTCACTCTTCTCAGTCTTTCTGAAAGATTGTCACGGGTATTACTATTGTTTGGAGCAACTTGGTGTACTATGTTAATGATTGCTTTGTGTTCAATTATACAGTGTGGAACAGTCAAATGAAATAAATTCGATAACGAATAAAGGAGGGCGTATTGGGAAAAACGCTTGAATACGTGGATTTGTATTTTTAAATGCGCATTTTTTTTCAACAAAAAAATTATATAGGGTGACCGTATATTATTAATTTTTTGGATTCTTCAGAAAATTCTAGACATAATTCATGTACAATGTCCTACACTTATATTCAACTGTTTTGGATATATTAAGTGTTTTCAGATTTATTACAGAAAATAACATTAAATAAATACATTTTTAAAAAAACAAAAACCGACTTCAAAAGAAAATTTATTTCCAATCAACTTTCAATATATTACAATTTTTAATAATACATCACAATTGGATGCAGTTTTCAATTCTAATAAACTTTGCTTGATTACTATTTGAGATGAAGTCGTTGCATGCTACCCTATAATACATTTATATTATACCAGTTTTTTAAACCACATTGTATAACTATAATTCCGGTCCACCGTATATATGAAACTTTTATAGGCTCTCAAATATAATATTTTTGTGCTAACACATTTTAAATCACCCTGTATAACTATAATTTCACACCACAATATGTTTTAACTATCCTGTATATGCATTTGCTTATTGCCACCTATTGTAATATTTTTTTGAACAACCAATCGGTTCCAGTACATCCTATATTGCAACCACCCTGTAAATGCAATTGCTAATGAGATACCCTACAGGTGGAACATTCGATTAGCATTTTTTAACCATCCTTCATAACAATATTTGTATCCCGCCCTATATGTCAGCTATCATTAATTCCCAAATGCTATAAGCTACCTTATATATTTATTGTTTCTTGGTTTTCTCTACCCATCCTGTATACTATAATTGCATTCGACGCTATATTTTAACCATCCTGCATAGGATATCTTATGGACCACCTCACATATTAAAAACTGCCCTATATAATTATAATTTTACACCACAAATTTATATTTATATGCGTGAAATTAACATGCGAACTCATAAGATTTTACTCATCTAAAAATCGCCTACCTTGGCAATTTTATCACTTTGAAAACTTGAGATCTCCAGTTGTAAAAATTTAATGCTTGCAAAATATGAGGGAGGCATAAATAAAATAGTTACATGTTCGGAATATACAAATACAATTTGTATTGAAAAAATCTTTACAAGAGCAGTATTGAAAGAGTTTTTGCTTACTTACGTAGGTTACCAAATCACCCTGTATTGAACGCCTTTAAATTACTTACTATCTTGATTGTCGCAAACTGTCAATAATTTTTTAAATTATTTAATTTCTCAGTAAAACAATTTTACATCTTAGCAGAAATGAAGATACTTTAATTTGTAATCAAAAGTCCTCTTTGATGACAAACCTTGTCTACAGTTAATAAAAAAATGACATCGAATGTATATGTTTATGAAGAATAACTTTTTTCTCTTAAAATTATTAATAAAAAGAAATACTTTGATTTATAAATACACACTGTATATACATATTAGCTGACATTTATTTTGATTAATGTATTTTATTTGTAATTTACCCCAAGTTCCGAAGTTAATACCAGTAACTCCATCAAAGTTTATAATACCGGCGACTTCGCCAATGTATAGAATATAAGAAAATAGGTAAAAAGTTTTTCCCCATTCTCTAAGAAACGATACAAACTATGTTATTGAAAAAAATTTCTTACCACTTTGAGATATCACGGAACTAATCCAATCTCTTTTCAATTTGTCCCACGTTCCGAATAAAATTTTTAAAATTTTAATAATACCGACCTTTCCACCAAGGCATAGAGTATATGAAAATAGTTTTTCCCATTTTCTAGGAAACGGTACCAGCTATGTTAATGAAAAAAATATGGGATCACTTCGCTATCCCCCAGGATCCAGTAAAATTGTCGAAATTTCTCTAACCGTTTCCGAGTAATCGGTGAAGAAACATAAAAAAACATAGATACAGACGAATTGAGAAACTCCTTTTTGAAGTCGGTTAAAAAGAAAATCATTTTATTTCACAAATTCGGTACATTAAACTAAAAATCTAATAATTAATACCCATTATTTCTTAATAATATAAAAAAACAAAAAACATTGATCTCAGTGTAGTAAATGTTCAAAATGCTCGCCGCGAACGTGTTGGCAACATGCTAATCTGGTATAGAAATGACTTCTAACGTTACTTAACATCTCAGGCGTGGCTGATCTAATAGCAAGCGTGATTCGTCTTTTTAGGTCATCTAAGTTGAGGGGTTTATTTTTATATACAGTACTTTTGACATATACCCACAAAAAGTAGTCCAATGGAGTCAAAAGAGGAGATTGTGCTGGCGATTCTATCGAACCGCGCATCCCAATTCACCGATTTGTAAAAATTTAGTTCAGGTACTGCCGGACATTGATTTTGTAATGGGGCGGTGCTCCATCTTGCTGAAACCATATTGTATTGGCAGGAACTTGTGGGTTTACTGGGTCAGGATATAAGTGTGTCAAGGTTGACACGACATTATTTTGGAGCAGTTCTAAATATTTATCTCCATTCAAATTGCCACCAATGAAAAAGGGTAGATTTCCAACAATTCCTGCAAAATCATTAACTTTTTCAGGATACTGCGTATGTTTGTCTGTCATCCAGTGAGGATTCTTATTAGACCAATAGCGGCAATTTTGACGATTAACATGACCGTTAAGTGTAAATGTGCTCTCGTCAGAAAACAAAACATGTTCTAATTGGATCACATTGTTATCTAACCTTACCATCATTTGTTCACAGAAATATGTTCTCCTATCAAAATCGTCTTCCACGAGCTCCTCCGCTTCATTTTATAGGGATGTATTTTACTTTACTTTACTCAAAAAATGTATGTGTGGCTAACGTTGAACAGTGGGGCTGCTTTTCGACCAGAATTGTGTGGGTTTTCTTGGAACTCAAGCATAATATCCAATTTCGTATTATCACTTAGAGCATTGGCAGCTAATTTTTTTATCTGTCTTATATGACCAAGCTCGCGAAACTGCTTTTCTATTTTGCTAACTGTTCCTTGGGATACAGGCGGCAAATTGGAACATTTTCGTGAAATAAGTGAGAAACTTCCATTTGTGTCCGTGTGTTATCTCCATAACCCATCATTTGTAGAATGGTTATTTTGTGCATTACTGTTAAATGAACCATTTTTCTGATATTGTTACGTACAGTTAACGAAATTCAAACGTCAATAGCACTGACACTGATTACCACTGTCATGCAGGCAGACAACAAGATGCTAAGGCTATGAGTTTTGACGAAAATAAAGAAAGCTGTTTTTTTCAAATCAGTAAAAAGGAACGCAGGAATGGTTTTTGCGTACTATCTCAGTATCAACGACTAAATGGGAATTAAGTATTGAGTGTAATGTAGCTAATTTATAAAATAAAATAATTTTTTTTTAATGTTAATTTTTGTATTCAATCTGAAATCAGTTAATATTTCCAAAACAGTTGAAGATAGGTGTAGGACATTCTGCATGAATTATGTCTAGAATTTTCTGGAGAATCCAAAAGATAAATAATATACAGAGACTTGCATTTAAAATAAGAAAGTTGGTATTGGCCACTGTCACATGACACACCCTATACATATATTTTTTTGTTGAACAAATGCGCATTTAAAAATACAAATCGACGTGTCTAAGGGTTTTTCACAACACGCCCTCCTTTATTCGTTATCGAATTTATTCCATTTGGCTGTTCCTCACTGTATATAATTCTTTATTGATGAGCATTATAGAATAGTTGTTAGCAAATAGTATATATTTTTTATAAATGGTTTTTCTTAATTAAATTTATTAATATCAGAACAGTTGTTTTTTGCTGTATCTTATAAAGATTGAATGATGCCCTATTTTACGGTTCTTGGATGATTAGAGTTAAAATTGAGATATCTGTTAGTATGCGTCGGCTTTCTGTAGTCTTCTGTATCAAATGACAATTCTGTTTTGTTATTAAGATATCTAAAGAAGGTAGTGTGTTATTCTGCTCAATTTCTAATGTGAACTGTACAGTTGGTTCTCTGTAACTGATGTATTTTAATAATTAATGTAAGTATTCAAGAAAATGTTCCCAAATGGTGAATAAATCGTCGGCATAACGCAACCAACCTAATAGTTTATTCTCGTTTTAAAATTTTTCCATGAAAATGTTGTATAAGTAAGGGAACAGAGAACATCAAACGAAGTCATCGTTGAGTTGAAAAAGTGTTGTTTTCGTACAAAGTGTTAATGATTCCATTATTGTGTCAATGAATAATTGCATATCCTTTTTTTATGTGAGTTATGTGAAGCATTAAACCTAACCCCTATTCTGCATCTTTCAAGTAAAAGCAGCCGGACTCAAGATATCATTTCATTTAATAATGATTTTACGCAAATGCATTCTTTTATAATGTTGAATAATTTTTGTATGGTTTGTAGCTTTAGTCAGATTTTATTACTCGTATTGTAAACTTCGCTTCAAATAAAAAGTATAATGTTTTTTAAGTTATTTTTCAAAAAGACACTTTTAACTTGTGTGGTTGACCATTACTCGAAACCGGATCAAGGAATTTTGGATCGTTTAAACTGTATTTTATTAAGAAGGATCCCGCAGGGCTTTCAGATTTTCTTCAGTGGCATTGCTTCTTAAAATATCGGGGCAAAAACTTTGGCGAAGGCGTAGGATTAAAAAAGCAATGGTCTCTATTCGGAAGCTGGGGTGTAATTAATTAAAAATACATTGGAATCGACTCAAACTAAATGCCAGTTAATCACCTCCAAGATGCATATTCTCAATTTGTCTCTATATACACGGTTTCTTCATAACTTGGAATCACATGAAAATGTTTCTTATGAATAATATTGAGAGAAAAAGGTGTGTTTTGTATGATTTGGTTAGTCTGAAACCTATATTGAAATCATAACTTTTTCAAAGGTATAAGAGGTTAGTCAAAAAATGTGAATTTTGCTTAATAGTGAAGTATCTTTAATTTTGATATCTACAATTGTTATCAACCAAAAGTACTCCTAGTAAAGTAATTGGAATTGAGAACTGCATCCAATTATGCTGCTTATGACTCTGCTAAAGAGGTACCTCATGTGGTTCCATATTTTTTTAATGCCTTAAATTAGAATATTGGCACAAACTTGTTCTTATAACCTTTGTTAGCTAGTAATTGTCACTGTTCGAAAATTGAGGTATAATAAATTGTAATTGTTGCAGAAAAACATATATTTTTTTAATTTCTGTTAAGTTATTTTTGGAATTTTTTTAAGTCGAGTTTCTTTCTGTAAAAATGTATTTATTATAAATTAGTATATCTTATGATTATACCGCTAATAAATAAACAATGAATATATACCGGATCTCACCAAAATTTGAAAGCTGCTCCTTCATTCCCAAGTCTAGAACAATCAATTGTTGGTGTTTTTACTGGTCAGAACCACGAGATCACGAAAATGAATCAAAATTGTGTCAGGGATAAACAGGGCAAATTTTTTTACTAAGTTTAGCCCTTTCTCCTCATCATCAGTTTCATAGTAACAGCTTTCAATAACATGTAACACATTTTGTATTTTCGTTTCGAAAATTATTAAAACATCCAAATTTTCAATCCCATGGAGTGAATTTTAAAAATACTACAATAGTGCACGCATAGCTTCATTTAAATACTATTGAGTAACAAATTGATACTAGATATTTGATTACTGCAGTCATCTGCCACAAGAAATCACTGCAACTGTAGACAAAAAAATCTGTGACGTTCTAGATAGTTGCTAAGCCTATCATATCTATACGACAAAATTAATACACGGATTAGTTAGTAATTGTATTGTCTATTTATTAGGGTTTTCTCTACTCCAATTTTTCTGCAACTATTTGAAAACTATAACTAGGGAACAAAATATAGTAGGCTATCCAAAAAAAATGCCCGGAGTACTGGTTGTTTGTACAGAAGTTCTTCCTAACAGATATTCTGGGAGAATGTCTACAATATGATCAACCAGTATTGCTGTAGTTATATAGTGTTTTGTATATTCTGCGATTTGACACCAATAGATTACTTTTTGTGGGGGTACTTAAAAAACAAAGTATACGTTACTAGATCGACGAATTTAGAAGAATTACAGGAGATACATCGCATACCTCCTGAATCTATTGAACATGTTCAATAAGAATTTATTATTCGTCTTGGTTACTGTCAGGTAGCCAACGGTGCACAACATCAACATTTACTGTCATCATTTTAAATTTAATAAAAAATAAATTAATATTTTTTTCATTTTTTTTATGTAACCTAGCTGTAATGTAATTAAACAAATATTATCTTTTTTAAATTTGAATATGAAATATTTATTCAACTACTACTAGTCTAGGTATACCGAGGATTACCTGATAATTTTGTGTCTTTAAAACATAATGTTACTGAAACGAATTTAAATTAAATTCAAAATATTGACAAACAGTAATAAAATAAACATTTATAGAGTGAGGACGCGTAGGTTGAAACAAATTCATTTAAAATTCAGGTGTTATTTTTTTGGAAAAACGCTCGGATTCGTCGGTTTTTTTTGGACTGCGGTTTTTGCGATGATAACTCATTTATACAGAGTGGGCCAGAAATAAATTTCGACCATCAACTTCATTTTTTCCAATGGAAACATTTGTTTTTATTTTATTTTTGATACAGTTACGGATAAGATAACCAGAAAAGAGCCTACACTGTTACTTGTAGCTCACCTTCTAATTCTGTTACCCATGCTTGGCCAAAGTCAGCTGATTGGGTATCATAAATAATCGGAACATGTTTCTTGTATAAATTGGAATACTTAAACTTTCACTTATAGACTAGCACTAGACATATTACAGTTATTAATTTCCCCAGCTCTATAGATTATAAGTGCTAGTCTTTCCCTTTATTTTACAGAGTCGGGTTTTTTGAATAATGAATAATATTTTTCATGTTTGTATAGCTACCAAAACAAATGGGTAATAATGAAATTACTATAACAAATTGTAAACAATACAGTCGAGTTTTCCCATTTTATAATTTACTGACCTTACCTGCTGTTTCACCCGCGTATGGAATGTACAATTCTTTGTAAAAAGAAGGTGCTTATGAAATATATTTACTTACTTATTAATATAAAGCAGTCATAAGGGACATTTATTCCCAATTACAAATTACAATTACATCATTTTACAATATCAGAAAGTACAATCGAGAGAGTATACAGCCAAAATATGGGCTACCATATAACAATTTTTTCTAACTTTGAACCACCCTACATAACTATAAATTCACTAATCCCAAATATAATTCACCCAAGCTTCAAATGCTTAAGGACTACCCTATATAACATATTTATTCAAAAAAATTTTGAACTAACTTGCACAACAGTAACAGTAACACGTATTCGAGTAACTAGAAGCGAAAGCAGAAGTGTACGAGAATTATGCGAACCGCCCTGAAGAGGGCAGATGTTACTCTGCCGAAACGTCGTCATTTTACCATCGATTCCGACAGGGATCAATTATCAAGTACGCGGATGAATTCGTGGAAACCACCTAAAACATATATATTAATTTTGAAAATACAATTTACAAACAAATTAATGGATGTGCAAAGGGATCAGCCATTTCTAGCGTAATTGCATTAATGGTAATGGAAGACCTCGAAGAAACCACACTCAATAATGTAGATATTAATCCCGTTCTATTTTCGGTACGTTGACGATTGAATCACCGCAATTCCTAAGAATAAAGTTGACTACATATTAAAGTGTTTCAATTCATACCACGAAAGACCACAACTTTTCTGACTTCTCCTCAGACTCTACCAGTTTACACGTCCTATCAAAAGGTTTCAATTTCATAGTGACGCTAAAAACTATCCCAACTGAAAGAATCAATTTCTCAAGTTGAGGTAGCTTTGGTTGAACTAACAGATATTGAGGCTTGAAGATACTCGTCAAGACATTGCTAGAGTACTCCGCACATCAAAGCCACCAAAATCAAACCTTACTTCCAACGAAACTACCGTAGTCAAACTATAGCCAACTTAACCGGGAACCCTAAAGATAAAGTACATACCGAGGATCGAGGACTTTACGAAATTTCATGTCGCGATTGCCCACAAAGCTACATCGGTCGTACCAACTTGCGCGTCAACCTTCGAGTATATGAACATTCTTTGTCAATTCGCAAAAAAGATCTGACTGCAGCTCTCGCGCATCGTCATATCCAAACAAGACAATCCTCCTCTTCGAGGACAGTAGGACTATCATATCTCTTAATTCCCTTAGGGCATCCACTATACGCGATGCTATAGAAATAGAGAAAAGACCCCTTTCTATAAACCGACGCAATGACAGCTCTCGCCTTCCTACAGCATGGACCTCCGTAATCGCCAGATTAAACAAATCAGACTCGCCCACCAACTCCCAACCACCCGGTATATGCAACTGCTTCTAATTTTTTTAACCCATGTTTATAATTATATCCCGTCCTAGGTCCTATAATTCAAATAACCTAACTGCTTATGCTTATATAACAAATTTTTATACATCTTAAATAACAATAATTTTACCGCACCCTTACTTCGAACACATTATATGAGCAACTACTTATGTTCTCAACTATATAACTTTTTAACAGCCCTGTATAACTGTAATTCTACTCCACCTTATATTTCAACCATCCTGTATATTCAACTGCTTCTGATAATTTTTAAAGCCTTTTGTATAACTGTAATTATTCTCCGTCCTATAACGCGAATATCCACTCTGTATAACTATAGTTTTGCTCCACTCTTATTTCAACCTCCTTGTATACGCAACTACTTATGTGCCACCCAATACAATATTTTTAGAACCACCCTGTATAACTAATTCAATTCCAACTTATATTTCAACCATCCTATGTATACAATTGCTTACAAACTACCAAATATCACATGCACGCACGCACACTCTTACAACCGTATACCATATAGAAGAGTTCGCAGTCATAACAAATTTTCGTTTCGATAAACTAACGAAATATTTTCTGTCATTTCACTCCTAACAAAACCTCGTCTCTTAAAGAAACTTACTTCAAATGAATCAAAATGAAATCCATTACAAACACCCTGTGCGATATACTTTCATGGCATCTTGACTTTTAAACTAGATATTTATGATGAAAATTTGACATTTACCATGATGTTCACAGTTTTTTTGCATATATTTTCCAATTTTCAGAAAAATGGTATGTTTTACGTTATAGAAAAATATCCGGAATCAAGCTGGACCATATCTTTGTAGAATACAATTTATAATATTCAAATTCCTTGAGCTGTTTTTGAGAAAACAGTGAAGATTCATAGAGATTCACTGAAATCTAGTAACTTATTTACTTTTTTTTTCTGTTTTTGTGGAAAACCGTAAATCTCTTGTTATAGACAATTATATGGTACCTTTCTTAATATAATGCAGTTTAAATCATCAAAATTGCTCAAGCCGTTTTTGAATAATCGCTGGTCATACATAAAAAAAGTTGCAGAAGAATTGATAACCACTTTCTTTTTGGAAGTCCGTTAATAAGTGTTGTATTCAAATAATTTGGTCAAGTGCGAGTTGGACTCGCATACTTAGGGTTTCATACCACCTTCAAGATTCTAATATTCCAGTTTCAGACAAGCAGGGAATGAGTGCATTTTCTTGTATTTACCCTTATATCTTTTAAAGGAAGCGTTTTAAATTTATAAAAAATATACACTTTGATTTTCCACAAATAGAGTTTTTATTCTGCTTCAGGATTCGCTTGATTTTTATCAGAATACATATATATGTAATTTTCTAATTTGGCCCCCAAAAATTAAAATTAGAGTTTTATTTTATTAATAAACTTTCTCCGAGAAGTCTTTTATAATCTACTGTCTGCGTTTTGAGGCTCTGTAGATTGGAAGATAAAGGGCAAAATAGGTCAAGTTTTAAATTATAAATTATTAAATTTGTTATTCAAATTATTAAAAAATACAAATAAAATATATTTTTCAAAATTTAAATAGTGTAGTTTCTAAAGTAGGAATTATGTCGATGTTTAATATTTTTGTTAATATCTTTTAAACAAATGATTTAAAAATATGATATATTTGTAATTCACATAATGAGCCTTTTATCTGATATATTACATAATGCGTTTGAAAATTGAATCTTTATTTTCCATTTAATTGTATAATTTGTCCCTAAAATTACTATGGGGGTTTTCTAATAATTTATTTTCCGTTTAATTCTATAATTTGGGGGTCAAATAATAGAATTAGGGATTTTTCTCATATTTTTCCTGTAAACAAAAAAATTGTGGTCTTGTAGTTTGGGGAATAACGGGGAGAATGGGTAATTTTTTTAAAATATTTTTTTAATATATTTTAAAATATTCATTTTTAAAAAATTAGAAAAATATATTTGTATTCGTCATAATGAGCCCTGTGATTTGATATATTACATGATCCGTTAGAAACAATTATAATTTTTTGTTTTCCATTATATTCTATAATTTGCCTTCCAAAATGAATATTAGGGGTTTCTCCTTATTTTTCCAGTAAAGTTCAGATCAGGGGCTATACTATTTTAAAAATATGTACAAAATATATTTGTTTTCTTCATCATGAGCCCTTTCATTTGATATATAACATGATGGGTTAGAAACAATTTTAATTTTATATTTTCCTTTTAATTCTATAATTTGCCCCCAAAATGAGTATTAGGGCTTTTTTCTTATTTTTCCATTAAAGTTCAGGTGAGGGGCTATACCTCCATTCTTTTTTTCAAAATTTTCCAGCTTATGGTTTCGGAGATAAGGGGGGGAATGGGTATTTTTTTTATATTTTTGTTAATATCTTTTAATTAATTTATTTTAAAAATATGAAAAAAAACATATTTGTTTTCGTCGTAATGAGCCCTTTCATTTGATATATAACATGATGGGTTAGAAACAATTATAATTTTATATTCTCCATTTAATTCTGTAATTTGCACCCCAAAATTAAAAGTAGAGCTTTCTCCTTATTTTTCCAGTAAACTTCAGGTCAGAACCTATACCTCTTTTTTCTTTCAAAACTTTACGTTTTATAGTTTCGGAGATAAGGGGAGATGGGTAAATTTTGGTATATTTTCGTTAATATCTTTTTAAATATATATTTTTTAAATATGAAAAAAATATATTTGTGTTCCTCAGAATGAGACCTTTCATTTGATATATTACATGATGCGTTTGATTTTTTTTTTATTTTTTATTTTTTATTTAATTCTATAATTTGCCCCCCAAAATTAATATTAATGATTTCTCCTTATTTTTCCTGTAAAGTTCGGGCAACGTTCTATATTTCCTTTTTTTTCAAAATTTTAGGCTCAGTAGTTTCGGAGATCAGGGGGGGAAGTACCTCTAAAATCAAAATTTCTTCATTTACGATATGTACTCCTAATCGGGTCACCAAACTATACATTGGTACCAAATTTCAACCTCTTTCGTCCAGTAGTTTAGTAGAGAATTGCTGTGATGTTACAGTGGCAGAAATCCTGAGTGATATTATAAGGGTATCCGTATATTGTATATACGGAACCCTAAAAACGATCTAGGTTCTATATTTCGAGTATTTATTTTAAGTTTGATTAAGCTAAGAATTACTCTTCTTTCTATAACATGTCTTAAAAATAATTCAAATATGCTACTTTTTTTATAGAAAAATGTATACCAACCGGAAATTCAAATTAAAATTTTTTTTGGACCAAATTAATAATCAAAATAAAACTGTCGGTAACCGTATCGTGATTTGTGATACATTTGCCATTTATACATACGCGATGTGGTAAACGTATGCACATTGACATTAATAAATTTTTATTGTATATCATTGGTAATAAAGTCCCCGCAATAAATCATAAATTGCTTTTCCCATGTGTGTAGGCCATAATTACTTCATTTCAAATAATTCCATGGCCAAAAATGATTCATTCATGAGCAAAATTTTTGGTTTTTATCGTGCATATTTTTGTCGAGATTAACAATAACACGTCCAGGGAATTGCGGCGTTCCCGTTTTTGCTTAATTAGAAAATATATTTATAAGAGCTTCATTTATTTCGGATTACAGTTAAAACATTTAATCTGTAATACAATAAATTATTACTTGCCCGCATGGATATTAAATTCTATTCATTATAATTGAATTTACTTAACCTGATAACATTTTTTACTAATGTTTATAATAATCTTTATTATACCCAAAAGGAAAATATAACTCCGATTTATGGAACAGAAAAAAATTAAATGTGACACAATAAATAACTAAATACTTAAACTAACTTAAATAATGTTAAAGTAACAAACATCACATATTTTATTAAAAGATCAATACATATTATACAAAGGCGACTTTATTAGGATTTTGTTTCTAGCAGTTGATACATAAAAAGATATGAAGTGATTAGCCCTTATAGATGAAACATGAAAGTTAAGTTTACAAATTACTTCAGGACAGTTTATTTATCATGAATAATATCGTATAAGAAGTTTACTGACAAAAATGCTCGTCTAAGGTCTATGCTGCCCAAATTGAATGATTTTATCCCTATTAACCACAGAAGTCCGGTAAAATTTAAAAATTTAAATCTGATTTCCCAATTTTGGTAGATCTTCGCCGCCTACCCACCTATGCGTCTATGAAATACCTTCAAGGCACTCGGTATAAAGCGCATCATAGTTGCATGTAATTAGATAATCCGGAAATTAGTAGTGAACATTTGAACTGCCACAACATTCACCTCTGCTCAAATGTTTGTATATGAAAAGGTGCATTCACACTTACGTGCCAGTCAAGGTCCAGTCCATTCCCGCTCCACTACCGATCAGTAGATTCAAACATAGTGCCGGTCACGATCCGTTCTCGGTCCGTTCCAGTTCTGGTAAAATATTTGCAAATGAGAATACAAATGTTTGTATTCACACTTTCATGCCAGTCAAGGTCCGGTCGAGTCCTGCTCCGGTAAAAATATCTTTGAAAGATATTTTGAACGAACCTAGATCGAACACAGGGTCGGAACTGGGATTTTTTGAGGAAGGGTGCAAATGAAATAATAAACCGTTACGAAGGGCAAATGTAGCAAATTGAAAATATGATTTTTATTAAGCTTATATCTCAGATTTTCTATTTCAGAAATCTACTGTTATGTGTATGAAAAGAAATATATTTATTTCTTTGATTACTGAACTTTATGTGAACTATATGAAGGGATATCTTCTATACTATTATAAAATTGTAAGTTTGTTTGTTTGTTTGTTTGGGCATCAATTAAGAACTACGGAACTGATTTTACTGAATCTTGTTTTGTTCTAAAGCCTATAGTTTGACTTAAAATCTGATATACATTTTATCTCCTTACATTGACAGAAACGGTAGATATATATATATATATATATATATATATATATATATATATAAATATATATATATATATATATATATATATATATATATATATAGATATATTTATATATATTTGTTTTTAAGTTTTGGCGGGCACTAAATGTGTTAAGTGGTTTCCGGAAGTTCATCCGCGTAGTTGATAACTGATCCCTGCCGGGATCGATGGTAAAATGACTGTCATTTTACCAGAAATGTTATGATCTATAAGCTGTTTCATATACAGAAGAGTTGAATAGGGTGGAGTAGAGTTCTAAGTATACAGGGTGGTAGAGTTATAATTGTACAATGCCGTTCAAAAAAAAGTTGAATAACATTGTTATGTAGGGTGGCCAATAAGCAGTTGCAATTTAGGAGAAATTTGTTGGGGATTGGTGGATTTATAGTTATACAGAGTAGTACAAAAAATGTTATATTGGGTAGTTGTATATACAAGGTGATTGAGATCGCGGGCGGAATGGAATAGTTTTACAGCGTGTATCTGAAAATGTTTACAAAGTGAATTTAACACAATGTTAGAAAACGTTGCATATAAAGGGTGGTTAAAATACAGAGTGGAGAGAAATCATACTTTCAAAGGTGACTCAAAATTTTTCAGAAATAATTGTTATATAGCGTAGACCATAAGCAGTTACATAGCTGAAATATAGGGTGGAGTAAAGCTAAGTGTTTAAAAAATGTAATATTGGGTGACAAATAAACAGCAGCATATACAGGATTGTTGCACTACAGGGTGAAGTAGAGTTACAGTTATACAAGGTTGTTCAAAAAATGGTTGAATAAAACTATTATATAGGGTGGCAGATAAGCACTTGCAGTTTGGGTAAAATATATTCGGGATTGGGGGGTTTATTGTTATGTAGGGTGGTTCACAAAAGTTAGTAAAGTTGTTATTTAGGATAGCCCATATGTTTCATAAGTTATTTCTTTTTGCGCAGATTTGTACATTCCGTACGTGGGTGAAACCGCGTGTAACGGCTAGTTATCTATATATCTATACTATTATAAAATTGTAGTTTGTCTGCTTGTTTGTTTGTTTTTTTGTTCGGGCATCATGTAGGAACTACTCAACTGAGTTTGCTGAATCTCTTTTTGTTGCGAAGCCTATAGTTTTACTTAAAATCTGGTATACATTTTATTTCCCTACATTGATAAAAACGGTAGATAGAGCGGAAAAACTACTATGTTGGGTAACACATAATTAGTCCACCGCATGCACCAAATATTAGATACTTGCATCAGTTTAGCTTTTATTCAAAATTCTAAATATGCCAATGTAACATGTTTTGATTTTTAAAAATTTAACCAATATATCAAGTATAATTTTACAGGGGTGTTCCATATATAGGATAGATCAAAGTTAGAGCGGAATAGAATTACATGGATTTAAAAAATCTTGAAAAAAAAGTATATTAGGGGGCCCGTAAGCAGCTGTACATATATAATATAGTTGAAATAAGGGGAAAGTTATACGGGGTGGTTCAAAAAAGGTATATTGAGTGGACCGTAAATAGTTGCATATAGCAGGTTGTTTAAAAACGGGTGGAAATGTAATATATTTATACAGGATACAGGGTGGATAACAAAATGTTATATTGTTAGGCTCACAACTAGTTTTATATACAATGTGGTTGAAATAAGGGTAGAATAGAATTATATTTATACAGGGTGGATAAAAAAATGTGTTATGAAAGCAATTAGGATATTTGAATAATTTACTTGAGCTATTATTATAGTTATGAAATGTGGCCCCCAAAAAATTAAGATTAGGAGCTTCTGCTTATTTTTCCTGTAAGGTTCAGGTGAGGCTCTATATCTCTATATATTTTTTTTCAATTTTTAGGTCTTATAGTTTCGGAGAAGAGGGGGGATGGGTAATTATTTTCCATTTTGTTTCAAAATTTTAGGCTCAATAGTTTCGGGGATAAGGGGAAAGTGATGGATATTTTAAAATCAAAATTTCTGCGATTACGATATTTACTCCTGGTCGGGTCATCAAATTCTACATTGATACCAAATTTCAACATTTTCCCTCAAGTAGTATCGAAGAAAATTGCTGTGATGTGATAGTCGGAGAAATCAGGAGTGTTATATATACGCAATCCTAAACAAAGGTATACCTAAATCTTGTCTAGTTCCAGTAAAATTGAAATCTGTAATAAAAAAGCCCTTTGGATATACCCGTGATAATCTCTTTAGGGTTTAAACAGATTTCATTTGTTAAGATATTGAATGCACAACGTTCTGGAAATTCCAGTTCTATGAGGTATATAAAGCATAACGCTGAATATTCGTCGCCCCTTTTTCGTTACCTATAATTATGGCAAAAATTGTATTAGCTCGGAATTCCAGGTTAAACCTTTATCGAATATTTCCCTTTCATTTTCTATTTGTCTAAATATTTGAATATACCCGTTTCAGTAATTATTTTGTTAACGTCCACAACTAAAATTCTGTTTTGTGATTTGATACACTCCCCCCCCCCCTGCGTTGGAATGGTGGAACCCGTACACTCAGCTCATGACTACTTAGTTGGACGGGCTATAGTTAAAACTGGACGAAATATACCAATTAGAATCATGAATTTGTCCAACCACGACATCAGAATTGCCCATGGTCAAGAGATAGCTTGTTTCGAGCCAGTAGAGACCATTATCAATTGCGAAGACGAGTACCAGACGTCGGTGAAGGAGACAGGACCCAGTAAAGAGTTCTTACAACAGTTTGCTGACCATTTGACACACCTGACGCCAGAGAACCAGAAAAAAGCCAAGCAATTTATCACAAAGCACTGGCAATTTTTTAACAGTCAAGATGGAATCACCGGTCGCACCAACATCATCCAGCATTGAATAGAGACCGGAAAGGCTCAACCCATCCGAATACTACCTAGACGACTACCATTGGGGCAATAACAGGCAGTCGAGGAAAACATCGAGTCCATGTTACAAAATGGAGTTATTGAGCCATCCCTCAGCCCATGGTCTGCTCCCGTCGTGCTAGTTAAAAAGAAGGATAGAACCACCCGATTTTGCGTGGATTACAGAAAGCTGAATGACGTCACGAAGAAAGACAGCTATCCACTACCCCGAATCGATGACACTCTGACCACACTAGCAGGCTCCCGTTGATTCTCCACACTAGACCTAAAAAGTGGATATTGGCAGGTTGGTCTAAACGCAAACGACAGAGAGAAGACAGCGTTCTCCACCAGTAAAGGGCTGTTTCAGTTCACGGTCATGCCCTTTGGGTTATGCAATGCACCCGCTACATTTGAGAGGCTAATGGAGTATGACTTAGCAGGTTAACATGAAGGACGTACTTAGTATACCTCGACGACATTCTAGTCTTGGGTCAGACATTCGACGACCATCTGAAGAACCTGGACGAAGTATTCTCCAGAAATAATAATGCCAACCTGAGACTCAACCCGAAGAAGTGTTCCATGTTCCAAAAAGAAGAAGAGTTATTGGGCCACGTCGTTTCCGAGTCAGGAATCCGCACCAACGAGGACAAGATAGAAGCCAACCGTGATTGGCCAGTCCCAAGAGACAAGCATGAACTCCAAAGCTTCTTGGGCCTCTGTTCCTACTACAGGCGATTTGTTCAGGGATTTGCCACCCAATTGCCGCGCCTCTACATCGGCAGACTACTGAGAAAGAGACCTTCCGTTGGAATCAGGATTGCGAAACATCATTCAGGCGACTGAAAGCAGCACTATGTTCCAGTCCAATCCTAGTTTTTCGTACACAGTCCGGCAAGTTCATTTTAGACACCGACGCCAGCAACACAGGTTTGGGGACCGTCTTATTTCAGGTGCAAGATGGTGAAGAGGGGGTGTTCGAGTACTATAGCCGTGGATTCTCCAAACCGGAAAAAAATTATTGCGTCACCAGAAAAGAACTTACCTCTATGGTCGTGGATGGAGAAATTACAGCAATACGATTTCAAGGTGGAACACCGTGCCGGCCGTTTGCACAATAATGCCGATGCCCTATCCAGAAGACCCTGTAGAGCAGAATGCAGACATTGTCTGAATACGGAACAACGAGAGGGTATCTCCATCAGACAGATCTGAGTGCAGGCCAATGAAGACTGGACAACGGAACAGTGCCTCCAGGCCCAAATAGCTGATCCAGACATCGAACCAATCTTGTCACTCAAAACGAGAAGGGCACCCAAGCCACGATGGGACGAGGTAGCTGGATACTCGGGCGTGCTGAAATCGTTGTGGGCCCAATGGGACTCTCTAAGAGTAGAGAATGGAATGCTCAAGCGAGTTTGGGAATGGCCGAGAAATCAAGTCCCAACTGATAGTTCCTAAGAAAAAGGTACCAGCCAGCCTGACCGAAGTACCTGATGGGATTACCAGGGGCCACCTGGGCATGAACAAAACCCTAGACAAAGTCCGCCAGCGATACTACTGGGTAAATTATTTCGAAGACGTTAGAGCTTGGTGCCGGAAATGTGACATCTGTGCAGTCAGTAAGGGCCCGAAGACCCGGACCAAGGGCAGAATGCAGCAGTACAATGTGGGCTTCCCATTTGAGGGAATTGCCATCGATAACGCCGGTCCGTTTCCCGAGTCTGAGAGTGGGAACAATTACATTCTGGCCGCAATGGATTACTTCAGCAAATGGCCTGAGGTATATGCGATACCCAACCAAGAGACAACCACGGTAGCGACGGTGCTAATAGAACAACTATTTAGCAGGTTTGGTGTTCCGATGGAACTACATTCAGACCAGGGGCGTAACTTCGAATCGAATGTATTTCAGAAGGTCTGCACGATGTTGAGGATCAGGAAAACGAGAACAACACCATTACACCCACAGTCAGACGGAAAGGTGAAAAGACTCAACAGGACCTTGGAACAACACATATCCAAGGTCGTCAGTAATAACCAGCGTGATTGGGATGAGCATATTCCCCTATTCCTGTTGGCATATCGCTCTGCCGTACATAATAGTACAGTCCTGACTCCAGCGAGGGTCCTATTCGGAAAGGAGCTACGATTACCCTGCGACTTGGCTTTTGGCTCCCCCGAAGAACCTTCCTAAGACATCGACGATTATGCCGACCAGCTCCGACATAACATGCCTACATTACACGAATTAGCCCGAACGCAGATGTTGGCCACCAGTGACCGGATGAAGACGCGATACGACCTCAAGGCCAATTCAGTCGGGTTCCAAGAGAGGGACAAAGTCTGGCTGTACAACCCCTAACAGAGCAAAGGTAAAGCTTACACCCGCTTGGGATGGTCCATACGAGGTGGTCAATAGGCTTAATGACGTCTTCTACCGGATCCGTCTAAACCCCAGAGCTAAGTTGAAGGTGGTCCATTTAGATCGACTCGCTCCCTACCATGGAGAGGATGTTTCTGACCGGGACGATCAGAATTAAAGAGGGGGGGTGTAACGAAATTTCCTTAAGCCGGCGCTGGTTTCATTCCAGTACGACATCGATCGCTTTTAGCACAAACAATTTTTCTCGAAATGGCTCGGCAGCTGTAGAATTGATGATTGATTGTCCGAGAGTTTTCGATGCAGGTTTTAAAAGGAGCGATCCATAAGAGCGGCAGATAGTTAGATAGCGACGACGAACGTATATTGTAATGTTATTGTGATCAGCTGTTCTGTATAATTTGTTGTAAATAAAAGTTCTAGAAAAGTGAAAGTGAATATTAGTTGTTAAATTTTAATTGGACCCACGGACTATATAACAATATTTATTAATTAATTAATAATTCTCCTTGCCCATAATTTTATTCTAATGTCAAACATTCAAATTACTTGCTCAGTCGTCCAAAAAATGATGAGGGTTGTAAGCTTTTTTCCTAAATATTGTATGGAGTTATTTACAATTTGTAAAGTCTAAAGTGGCATTACCTATATCTTTGTCATTTTGTTGCCAAATAAAAGCTTAAAAGTTATATTACTATGAATTACTTCATAATCATTCATTCATTCAAATTCATCAGCTACTTCATAATTATTTTAATCGCATTATTTTGGGCATTTTTTGATGCATTGAAAGATCACTTCTTGTCAGTATTAAGATATGATGTTCTACCACAGGATTCGTAATTGCATCTAAAAATTTATTGAGTCCCGGAAAAATGTTGCTGTTAAAACCCATTTAGCATAGAGGGAGAGGAGTCGTTATCGGCAAATATTAGGAAAATGATTACAGAAATCGGAATTAAAAAAACTTACTAAAAAAGCTACTTCCCAAAGCTCTACCGCCTACAAAAATAATGTTAAGTTAGAGGCAAAAACAGGCCTAAAAAGGGCGATCTAGATTTCACAAAAACCAAGAGATTCCCTCTCTGATAAGTATTTAACCCATTTAATATGAATAAAAAAATAGGTACTATTTACCACGCCATTAACCGTTTGGTAATTAAGTGATTCTTCCAAGCTTGAAATTTTCATAAAAACGCAGAAAACTGTTAAACTAAATACTACAGTTTGACTTCCTATCTATTTTCAGATAGTTGTACAAAAGATCCTCATTGGAAAAATAACGGTTTACCCCTTTTTTGAGAAATTTAAAAAATAACATTCTTTTCAACAATAAATAGAAAAACTTCTTTATTTCGAAATTCTTTAAACAAAAGACGTGAATAATTAAAGAACATTATTTTCAGGTAGTTTCAACTGATAAGAAAACGAAAAACAGAGGTATTGGAAAAACATATTGAATATTTGTGACTTTTACATTTTTTAACATTTATAAAGAACTGGAATATCAACTTTTTAATTTTTCCGACGGAATCTTTCCTGTGACTCTCTGAGACTAGACTTATCCAGGGTTTTATAATTTCCAACTAGCAAAGTCATAAACATTCATTTAAAATCATAATATGGCGATGTAAAAATTTCAGAAAAACTCATTTTTCAACGGATTATTGTTTTTACTTTATATCTCTAAATACTACCTAATTTTTTTCGTTTCAATGAGAAAATCCCTAGGTGCACGCGAACGATAGATGACCCAATTTAAAATTATAAATGTTGGTGGTAGAGCTCCTAAAGTTAGGAATTATGAGGGAATTTTCTGCTACTTTCTTTGGCTTCGGACATCTGCACTACTTTTCGGCATAATCGTATAAAAGGAACTGTCCTCTGTTTCACTATATCGTTTATAACTTTTTCGGGATGTAACATGCTGACTAGATTAGTATATTCATTTCACACAATAAAATTTTAAATTTTACGATTAGTATGTGAATACAGAAAAAAATTCTGGTAGCTCCTTGGTACAAATTGCTCGTTTGCTGTTGATTTCGATAGAATAAGCCCGTTTCATTGAAGGCTTCTTTCTTCAATTTCCCCTAAATGATACAAAGTATTTAAGTAAACTATTAATAGTTATGTTTCTGACTATGCAACTTTACCAGCACAAATGTAGACGTTTTATTCCGAAAATTAAATTCATATGTATGTAGAAGGAAGCTCAGTTTAATAGAACAGTTAAAAACGACAGTGTACAATTGCCCTTTCTTGTAAAATTCCCAAATATAGGAAAAGATAAGATAATACATGTAATTTAAGTGGTTTATGTAAAAATGAGTCTAGCATTAATTTTATGCAAATTGTCAGGAAATGGATAAGATCAATCAAGATCAATAAGTGCGCAAGTTTTTCAGAATGAGTGGATACTTTTTTTTAATGTTCATTTTTTGAGAATAATACAAACTAATCGTAGATAATTTCGGCTAATCAAAACTAATATGTTTGTTCCGTACAATTTCTTACAGCCGTTTTAAACAAATATTTTTCAATTCCGCAATATACCTATATATAATATGTGTCAAACATTTCAGTCCTAAATTTATATTTTGTTACAATTTCCAATGAACCTAAACAACGAAAGCATAGTGCTTTAAAAATATAGGCACTATTTCGGCTAACTAATAACAATACTGGTAAATTAATAAGGACAACCCTATTATATAAATGTGTCCCTAAAGTATGTCTAAGTACATAAGAATATTCACAATTATACTTATTTCTGAGAAGTTTTAAAATGGGCTATACTTAAGACCTAAGTACCATTATGCCAATTGCAAAGTTATATATATATATATATATATATATATATATATATATATATGTTAGGTGTTAATTGTACACATGTGTATGATGCAACGGTATCATATTACACTGACAGCTTTCGTGTGAATCTTTTCGCTGACTTCAGCTTTTATTAAATTATAAATACAACCTGCCTACTCCCCAAGAGTAACTAGGTAACTGAACTGAACGTGAATATGCGCTGCTTCTTTTATTTATAGTTATCGGTGGATTAGACGGGGATGTCGCGTGATGAAGGGGCTGTGCGGTGATTGGTTGGGTGTTGGTGGGCGTGTCTGGTTTGTTTAATCCGGCAATTACGGAGGTCCAAGCTGTGGGAAGGCGAGTGCTATCTTCGCGTCTATTTAGACAGAGAGGTCTTTTCTCTATTTCGATGGCATGGCTTCGCGAATAGTGGATGCCCTAAGAGAATTGGGAGATATGATAGTCCTACTGTCCTCTATATATATATATATATATATATATATATATAGGGTGTAAATAGTTTGAGTGCATATATTTTAGGTGGAGGTAGTATACACCAAATTAAACAAAAAACTCTTATATCACTATGGTCAGTAGGCCTTAATAACCAAGAAAATCCCTAAAACATATTAAGTAAATTATTGTCAATCCGGCAACGTCGCTCGCGTTCGAAGCAGATTCACTCTTAGCGCGAATAATAAAGGAATGACTACGCCGACAAAAAAATAAACAGCTGTGTTTTTGTATTGACTGATGATATTGACCTTAGAATTAAATAAAAATGTATGAAATATTTTGTTGAAAATATTTACGTTTTTAATTCAAGGTATTGCAATTAGAATTTGTATTTGGCGGTTTCTTTTATGCAATTATACAAAGTTGGGTAAACACATATGATATTCAACTCAAGAGATCTGTATACTATGTAGTTTTTTACCAGTTAAATTATTCGAGGAGTCATTATTACTGATTTAATTAATATTATTTATATTAGATAAGTAAATATGTAATCCTACTTACCGAATTTATTATAATGATAGAACTGAGTTGAAACAACGGATTATTCACAGCAAATGTTCAAAATGTCCACCATTACTATCGACACAAGCACGACACCGTTTAATCCAATATTCACGTATGCGAGAAAAAATTCCTGGAATATTTCGGATTTCGTCAGCAGCGTCAAAAATGCGTTGTCTAAGGTCATTCTCGTCAATAATTGGAGTCGTGTAAACCTTACTTTTCATGTGTCCCCATAAGTAGAAATCTAAAGGATTGAGATCAGGAGATTTTGCTGGCCAACGTATATGTCCGTTTCTACCAATCCAACGACGGGGAAATGTTCTATTTAAGTAGTCGACAACTAGATGACTTGCGTGGGAAGGTGCTCCGTCATGTAAGTACCACATATTGGAACGTGTTTTTAGGTTCACTTCATCTAACAAATCTGGTAGCGTGTTGTTCAAAAAATAAAGGTAATTCTTACCTGTCAAACGTGCAGGCAGTATAAATGGCCCAACCAAGTATTCACCAACTATTCCAGCCCACACGTTAACTGAGAATTGGTGTTGAAATACTGACTGGCGTAGTTCGTGCGAATTTACCTCAGACCACGAATGCGTATTATGAAAATTTATTATACCATTCCTATTAAAACTTGCTTCATCAGTTGTTAAAATATTGTTCACAAAATTAGGGAATTGTCGATGTTTTCTGAGGAACCAACGACAGAAATTGAGTCTTGATTGAAAATCATCAATTGAAAGCCCTTGAACCCGCTGCATGTGATATGGATAAATCAATTGTTCCCGTAATGTTCTATGAACAACAGTGTGAGAAATTTGCAGCTCACTTCCAATACTCCGTGTGCTACGATATGGGTTGATGAAATCGCAAAAAACAATCGTAACTCTCAGTCGTCGTTAACGTAAAAAATGTAGTAAATAAGTTGGTCTGTATGCCACGTTGCCATATCTATTCGGAGAAACTTACACTAAATTATAAAAGCATATTTCGAGTTTAAATAATCAATTTTCATTTTTAATGTGGCTATTAAAGATGTATAAGCTATTGAGTATTTACATATTTAGATTTACCGACATTTTGAAATCGAAATTATTGTATTATTCACTGTAGCAAGAGCTACATAAACTCTAACTTTATGTGTTCTTTTTGGCAAAACTATAGTTTATTTTAGAAAATGTTATAAAGCTTTTTGATTTGTTTTTGCCTGAAGTATTGTTCTTCAAAATCTTTGCACTCAAACCGTTTACACCCTGTATATATATATATATATATATATATATATATATATATATATATATATATATATACAGGGTGTATATATATATATATGTATATATATATATATATATTTATATATTGCTATGGTTTAGCCAACTTTTTAAAAGCTCGTCGCCATTATTATTATGGTGTTTTTTCTTAATTGCTTTTTATTTAATTTGGTTTAAAAAAAAATTATCACTAGTTTATTGAATTATTAATTGTATGCAAATTTAGGCATAACAACTCTCTATCTCAGGTTGAGTTCTAGGCGTTAAAAAATAGATAAAACATTTATATTTAGCACTTACCTTTTTCTATCTCATTCATATCAAATTTAAAATTTAATCAATTATTATTTTGCTTTCTATGCTCTTTTTAATTTAACAATAATAATAAATTTTGAAATTAAATTTTACTATTCTTTATTTATATGTGAAAATGAAACAGTTAGGACAAATTAACCTGAACTCTTTTAGTTGTTAATAACAGACTTAAAAAAATTACCTACTCTATAAATTTATTTTGTTTTCTTTGTGTGGAGTCAGATTATTTATTCAATCCATAAGTAAATTATACATAATACTAATTCTAACAAAATAATACACATGTTCTTTTATTATTTTTAAACAGATTATTTTTGTTCATAAATACCTTATCTATTACGAATTGTCCTTTTTTAAACTCCACTGCTTCTGAATCATTTTTTTTCCAGGTCGTTTTGCCGCTCGATACAAATGTATTCGGTTCTCATCTTGTCAGTACCGCTCCATTATAATTGCTGGTTTGCACTGCTGCTGGTTTTTCGTACTGGATAGTCTATTACAATCAGCTCTCTGACCACTTTAGATACAAAACTGTAATTTCTGTGATATGTACCTTGTCACTTATAGTTTTGTGGTATTAAACGTTCGTGTTTATCAAAATTGTCTTTTTCTTGATTTATCAAGTTTAAATTCAAGATGTCTGAACTCGCTTCTTGTACACAACAAAGGTTGTTCAAAACAAAATTTACACAGGCGTCTTGATGGCTTTAAACTCGCACAAGAAAGATGTTTACCCTTTGACGATCAAAATTCAACAGGGGTTTTGACAGGTTTGAAATTATTTTTATACTATGATCAAAACACTTATTATTTACATCAAAATTTTAAAAATAATTTTAATAGATACAAATTTGTTACCACTAATTACATAAATCTACTTCTATTAAACATTTCTATCTAATTGGTTTTTCTTTTTATACAGTATTAACTTTGTAATTTCATTTCAAAGTTTGTTCTGCCACATGACTCGCTACTTTTTAACTTTCATTCAAAATCTGTTATTTTTCACCTTCCCGTCTAATAAATCATGTTTATTGACTCTTATTCCTTGTATTGTTATATTATTATGATGCTGGATATATCTCAATATTTTTTATCACTTCACTCTTTCAATGTTATATGTGTTAATCTATAAACTCTCCCTTCTACTGATTTCTATCCCTTTTCTATTCCTCAATTAATTTATAGTTATGGTACTTTACTAATCAATTTATTTTATATCTCTTACTGAAATTTAGTGTCTGCAATTTCTTTAAATAATAACCCTACTTCGTAACATATTTCCTTGTTGTTCCTTTCCTACCTTTTTATCCTACCTACACAAATTTTACCCTGCTTACTCTCTGTTAAGTTAATTTTATATAACTACTACTTTTTTTCTTTTTACAGAATGAGTTTTATCAAACTTTTGCTTGTTTGCTTTAGACAAGCCTTGGATCTTAATTCAGATGAGTTTTAAATTATAAAAGAATTATTTTATTATTAATATGAGATTCCATTAGTAATCCAATTACTAACAAGGTATGTCTCTTTTTTCTTATATTATTATATTTTACTCTATAGATTTTTTATTTTCACAAATATCAAATTTCTGTCTTTTCAGGCAACCAGATTAACCTTCGTTACATGCAATTTATCTTTCTATAACATTTATTATTTAATTACTAACTAACTAGTTACTCACCTAACTCCACTTTTACATATTTATTGAGTAAATAACTTCTCCCTTCATTATTTAATTTCCTTTATACATTCTAACTTTATATTTCAACTAAATATTACGCATCTTGCTTTGCAACTTAATTTTTTTTTACATTAGTCCTTGCTGATAGGCTCTGTTATCATAAATTCACATACAATAAATATTAATACTTTATCAAATCTTTTAAACATTTTGCCTTCAGTGTTTCTTAAAAACTTTTGGTCAATTCAATTCCATAACAATATATATATATATATATATATATATATATATATATATATATACAGGGTGTCCCAAAAGTCCCGGAACGGCATTTTATCTCGGCGGGAACGCATTTTAGAGAAAAATGTTTCAAACAAAACTTATAGGATTCGTCCCTGGCTATCGAATTGTGACCTTGATTTTGACCTTCAAGGTCATTTCAAGGTCAAGTCGATTTTTTCAAAAGGGACAACATATTTCTGACCTCGGAAATGGAAAGATCGGAAAATTTTACGTTCAAATATGTCCTTGGCCATTTTTAAAACTTGACCTCTGGTTGTCAGTAAACGTCAAGTCAAGGTCAAGAACAACTTCGTTGCGTAGCTCGTCAAATATGGGTTTAAAAAAAACCTTTCAAGAACAAAGGTTTAGGATTTTTCCACGGCAATGCGATACTTAGTATGGCTACGCAACGAAGTTGTTCTTGACCTTGACTTGACCTTCACTGACCACCAGAGATCAAGTTTTAAAAATGGTCAAGGACATATTTGAACGTAAAATTTTCCAATCTTTCCATTTCCGAGATCAGAAATATGTTGTCCCATTTGAAAAAATCGACTTGACCTTGAAATGACCTTGAAGGACAAGATCAAGGTTAAATTCAAGGTCACAATTCGATAGCCAGGGACGAAGCCTATAAGTTTTGTTTGAAACATTTTTCTCTAAAATGCGTTCCCGCCGAGATAAAATGCCGTTCCGGGACTTTTGGGATACCCTTACTGACCACCAGAGGTCAAGTTTTAAAAATGGTAAAGGACATATTTGAACGTAAAATTTTCCGATCATTCCATTTCCGAGGTCAGAAATATGTTGTCCCATTTGAAAAAATCGACTTGACTTTGAAATGACCTTGAAGGTCAAAATCAAGGTCAAATTCAAGGTCACAATTCGATAGCCAAGGACGAATCCTATAAGTTTTGTTTGAAACATTTTTCTCTAAAATGCGTTCCCGCCGAGATAAAATGCCGTTCCGGGACTTTTGGAACACCCTGTATATATATATAAGGCCACGCCCAACTTTTAATTATTTTTATAAGTGTACTAGAATTCATTTTTGTTCAGAGCACATGCGAAATAACATGAATATATTTTACAAAATACAGCTATTTTTTAAATACATGTTTTACATATATTAATTATTTTAGTTATGAAAGCCACACCCAGCACTTCTGGCTTTTGTTATATGATCTTATAATAACCTTCTTTAGCCGTATGCCAAAAGCCATGAAAAACAAAATGATGGTAATTTTCACATATTTTGCTGCAAGTTTACTAATTTTCCCGTCCTTAACCTTACTTAGCCACTAACAACCCTAATGGCATTTTTTTATGGACTACTCGCAATGTCAACTTTCATACTTCCAATTCCCAGCGAGAAAATCACGGCATATTGTAACGTTTTCTTACAGGTTCTCGCCCTTATTTAAACCCTTTAGCCACAGGTGGCATTTCTGGCTATCGCTTTTTTTTATTGCATAATAGCTTTCGATTGGTCAACAAGCCAGAAGCGAGAAAATTGCTCCAAAAAATGGAAACCGATTTTTTCCTATGATAGTCAAACTATTTTCCCGCAAATTTTGCGTCATTGTATTCAACAATAACACACTTTTCAACCACCACCGAGCCAGAAGCCAGAAAATAGTGGACCAAAATCTGTCACCAGCTGACGGTCTAATACTTTTGGAGGTACCCTGCAATGCACAAATATAGTGACAAGAGAGGACAATCTCACTTGGTGGGTGGAAGCATGCAATGAACTATAAACTGGAATCAGCTCACTGGAAGCAGCATATTAGAAGGAGCTCCAGAAGTATAAGCTCTAAGTGTTATATTCAATAAATAACACATTCAATGTTGTTAGGTATCTACACACAAAGTAAGAAATTTAAACATTAAGAGTTGCTCATTCTGTACAAATTAATTACCTACCTATCTAGTATATTTTTGAAGTCGGTGCCAAGCAAATCTAAAATCTTGAATTGCGTACTTCTCTACAACTTCATCAAATTTGATTGTTGCTTGGCACCGACTTCAAAATCTACTAGATAGGTAGGTAATTAATTTGTACAGAATGCGTAACTTTTAATGTTTAAATTTTTTACTTTGTGTAACAACATTGAATGTGTTATTTATTGTCTAGAGTTGTATTTCTTTATCATCATTTTCAATTTTTTAGTTATACTTGGAAGTCGGTTATGTTTTTTTAAAAAATATTTTATTTTCAACTTTTTGTCTTTTTGAACTCGGGTAGTTATACATTTTCATTTATATTGAATTAAATATGTTAGTTGAGATTGAATTTAGAATTAACTTTACAGCACAAATTGAACATTGGAAAGGTTATCCAGTAATAATAATATTTTTACATTTGAAATGTAAAAATATTTTCTTTTAAAAAATATATATTTTTTCCCATACATTTCTAATGTAAATATAATATCTTTAACTGGATAACCTTTCCAATGTTCAATTTGTGCTGTAAAGTTAATCCTAAATTCAATTTCAACTAACTTTTTGACTGATAAAGGAATAACTGATTTCGAAAGCCCTCAAAATATAGTTAAAAGAGTATACATTTATATATTGGCTGCTTCCCGATAGCATTCTAGAATTATATATGTATATATATATATATATATATATATATATGTATTAGATGGTTTCCGGGAATTCATCTGCGTAGTTGATAATTGATCCCTGCCGGGATCGATGGTAAAATGATGACGTTTCGGCAGAGTCACATCTGCCTTCTGCTTTCGCTTCTAGTTACTCGAATTAAAAACAAATATATGTATATATATATATATATATATATATATATATATATATATGTTACTTCTGATGGTCTCACGAGTATGAGGCCTCTTCGCTATTTCAATTGCCTCTCTTACGAGTCTTGATTTCGGGTGTTCTATATTTGCCAGTACTCTGGTGATCTCAAAGTCTATTCGGTGTGACGTCGTGGTGGCGTGTTCCGCAATGGATGTTGTTTTTTCCTGCTTTCTTAGCTTGAATTCTTCTGTTAGTTTGCCCCACATAGGTTTTATGACAATCTGCACATGGAATCTCGTACACTCCCTGTTGTTCTAAAGGGAGCCTCGTCTTCGGAGTCCTCAACACCTTGCCAATTTTTCTGTCTGTATTGAAAATAGTATCGATATTGTGTCTCCGTAGAATTCTTGTAATACTGTCCGTGGTACCCTTGACATACGGTAAATAAGCCTTGGTTATTGGTGTCTCATGCTCCTCGTCTGTTCGTCTCGGTTTTGACTTTAGGGCTCTTTCAATATTTCGGTCTGTAAATCCGTTTTGTCTCAGAGCTGTTTTTATAACCTATATTTACATAGAAAATTTTCAAATTCGCAATTAAAACTTCCATTGCCTGCAATTCCCGCACTATTACGTTGGAATTAAAATATTTATAAGGAAATGTCAGTTACGTCACTTCGATGGATTTTTTTGATGGAATATTGGATTTTTGGCGATTTTCTGCAAAACTGCAAGTTGCACGACGAAAAGTATGTGATTTCCATGCACGCATGTGCTCATTCACAAATTTGATCACTTTACCAACAGAATTCTTCTCCGAAATTTCAAGTTTCACCAATCCGGATATATACTCTATTAAACAAGACCATAATCAGGTAACATACATACAAAAAAAAATACGGGCCGAATTTTAGATTTTCTGTAAAATTGCAAGTTGCACGTCCCAGAAAAGTATATGAGATCACCTAGGGATCTTCCTTAATAGATTAAACGTTAAAAAACTATACACATCCATAAGGAGTTTTCGAAAAAACGACCAATATGTTAGGGATATTGGTGGATTTCCATGCACGCATGTGTTCATTCACAAATTTCTTCACTTTACCAATAGAATTCTTTTCCCAAAATTGAAGTTTCACCAATCCCCGGATATATACTTTATAAAACAAGACCATATTCATACAAAACGGTTCACCACAGGAGAAGAATTCAGGTAACATACATACAAAAAAAATACGCGACGAATTGATAACCTCCTCCTTTTTGGAAGTCGGTTAACAACCCAATTTCTGCATCTTCTTCCCGAAAATTGCGTTACCTAATGTCCCCAGTACAACGTCCGAAATAATCGAAGATTATACCAGTCCTGAAATTGGTCCTAGCAGCTTCACTTTAACGAGTCTACCACGCTCTGAAATTTTCAGAGTGCGGGATGGGCGCTATTCAGCACGCTGTGCGCTTAAACGTGTCGCTCTAGCACGGTATCGATTTCTTATTGCAAAACTATATTTTTTTATTTTGAGTCAAAACAAAAGAAAACTTTTTTGTCCGACAAAATAGAGGGCGCACAAAATATGTCACTCTAATAGGATACTGTTTTATAATTGGACCACACCTAAACCTTGATTGAATTTGCTGATAATTGCATAAAAAAACGAGTCCATTACTTGTCCGACAAATTTTCGGGATCGTGTTTTCAGTACCACAAGCTGTGGTTAATTATTGCAGGCTATGTTTTCAGATTACAAAATTTCAGAGAGACATACCACGTGATAGGTTGAAACATTTTAAAAGTAAATTTATCACTGTCCGACAAAAATAATAGATCATATTGCCAGTCCGACAAAAAGAGTTTCAAAATTATTGCAAATTTAATGGAATTTTTCTTTTTATAAATAATTACAGCTACAACATATTAATTTTAACATGTTTCATTGTTATTCTATATATAAGGGAAGTAACTAAACACTAAAATATTAAGCAAAATACTGAAAGTTGGAAATATTAACGTTAAAAATGTATGTTTTTTTTAATAATTAATATTGTTTTTTTTATTGCGCCCTATTTACTGCACTGCATGAGTTTAAATTTTGAAGAAATGTAATTTTTATATTTGTGATTACCATAGGCCTATTTTTATTATATAAGTATATTCTGTATAAACTCATATTTTTCACAATTTCCGGTTGAGTTGTTATTGGACGGGTCCGGGCCGGTACGGTGTATAATAGAATTTTCCAACAATTCGATAACAAATCAGCAGGCGGGAGGAGCGCCCATTGAGCGCCCAGGGCCAATCACACGCAGCCGTTCACGGTGCCAACCAATAGGCGCCGAGCCGCGACTATATAACACCGTGCACGCTCCTGAAAATATCAGTATTCGAGTAACTAGAAGCGAAAGCAGAAGGCTACGAGAATTATGCGAACCGACCTGAAGAGGGCAGATGTGACTCTGCCGAAACGTCGTCATTTTACCATCGATCCCGGCAGGGATCAGTTATCAACTACGCGGATGAATTCCCGGAAACCATCTAATACATTTAGTGCCCGCGAAAACTTAAAAACAAATATAGTGAATCTCTACGGGGAGAATACTTTTCATTTGTTTAAAACATTTGAGAAATTACGCGCGAAAAGAAGCAAACTTTTGTGCGATCTACATTTACAACGATGCCGCGATGAAGGAGTTATTCCGAAAAACATGACGGTAAAGTTTTGGAAGAACAACAGAAAAACACAGAATATCTTATGTAAAGCTAGTTGTGCCCTACTTAGGGAAGTCATACGTGATGTCAGAAGAGATTTGGATGTTCTTAATACTAAACTCCTAGATATCCACCTACAGGTAAGCAATACACTCCACCCTATAATATGGGATAAATTCGATGAGATTAGCGAATTTAGGGCCGAAACGAATGCAGAGTTAACAACAATGCAACAACAGGCAAAATTTAACAAATTGAAGCTCCAACAGAAGCCCAAAAACGAATTTGTCTCGGATAATAACGGTCACAGTCTAACCTCACGGCAATTAGAAACGAATAAAACCGTTTATAACTTATCTTCGGTCCAATTGAACACTTCCTCGATTGGCGTGTTGGCTAAGGGATTCAATAACGCTATTGCTCCCTCTCACATACCAACAGAGAGCATAATATGTGGCGTGGAAACAGCAGTTTCAAAATTAGATGCGAACACCGCTGAAATAATTAGACAAGATGTGTCCCATGTTTTAAGAAAGTCTAACCACCCAAAAGGAACCTATCTATAGAAGAAAATGAGCCCTTGAAACAACTTCGCCTCAACAAGGACATTGTCATTCTATCTGCTGATAAAGGAAATGCGACTGTAATTTTAGATACAGCGGATTATTCAAACAAAATTCAAACATTGCTACAAGATCCAGCATATAAACAAATTACTACTGACCCAACAACTTATCTGGAGAAAACAACCAAGGCCAAAATCCAAGCAATTAGGATCGACAAAAATCTCTAACTGCAACTCATTCCGCGTGAAAAGTCATCGAGATCTCCGAAATTATATGGGTTGCCAAAAGTACATAAAGAAGGTGCACCTTTGAGGAAAATAGTAAGCTCATTTGGATCCCCAACACAACACCTAGCCAAATACCTAGCCCAACAACTTCAACAGTTTGCAGAGGGGGCAGACTCATATGTCAAAAATTCGACACATTATCATAATAGAAAAATACAAACCACCGCAACACCTTATAGACTTAACAAGGCACTGCCTGATAAACACCTATTTTGTTTACGAGAACCAACGATACAAACAAGTGGAAGGAGCCCCAATGGGATCGCCACTCTCACCAGTTATAGCGAACCTTTTTATGGAGAACTTTGAGGAGCTGGCACTAAGAACAGCAACTCTTAAACCCAGTTTATGGTTGCGATATTAGAACACCTTAATCGTATCCATCACAAAATAAAACTCACCATGGAGGTTGAAGCCAATAATCAACTGCCATTACTTGATTTTCTCATAAATAGGAAGGAAGATGGAACCCTTGGCCATACAGTATATAGGAAAGCAACTCACACCAACAGATACCTTCATGCTAATTCTCATCACCACCCAGCCCAACTACAAGCCGTCGTCAAAACTTTAGTAACCAGATCACAAAGACGAGCTGACCAGGACAACATCAAACAGGAAATGGACAGTTTAAAAACAGTTCTGAGACAAAACGGATTTACAAACCGAAATATTCAAAGAGCCCTAAAGTCAAAACCGAGACGAACAGAGGAGGAGCGTGAGACACCAATAACCAAGGCTTATTTACCCTATGTCAAGGGTACCACGGACAGTATTGCAAGAATTCTACGGAGACACAATATCGATACTATTTTCAATACAGACAGAAAAATAAGCACGGTGTTGAGGACTCCGAAGACGAGGATTCCTTTAGAACAACAGGGAGTGTACGAGTTTCCATGTGCAGACTGTCATAAAACCTATATGAGGCAAACTAACAGAAGAATTGAAGCTAGACGTGATGAAGACCAGAATGCTATAAGAAAGCAGGAAAAAAAACATCCATTGCTAAACACGCCACCACGACGTCACACTGAATAGACTTTGAGAACACCAGAGTACTGGCAAATATAGAACACCCGAAACCAAGACTCGTAAGAGAGGCAATTGAATAGCAAAGAGGCCTAAACGCACGCAATGAAATCCAGAACTTATCGAATTGTTGGAAAATTCTATTAAACACCGTACCGGCCCGGACCCGTCCAATAACAACTCAACCGGAAATAACAAATCAGCAGGCGGGAGGCGCGCCCACTGAGCGCCCAGGGCCAATCACACGCAGGCGTTCACGGTGCCAACCAATAGGCGCCGAGCCGCGACTATATAACACCGTGCGCGCTCCTGAAAATATCAGTATTCGAGTAACTAGAAGCTAAAGCAGAAGGCTACGAGAATTATGCGAACCGACCTGAAGAGGGCAGATGAGAATCTGCCGTAACGTCGTCATTTTACCATCGATCCCGGCAGGAATCAGTTATCAACTACGTTGATGAATTCCCGGAAACCATCTAATACATATAATATATATATATATATATATATATATATATATATATATATATGTTATATAAGTTATTCCATCGACTTATATGAAACAACCTAGCAACAGTTCCCAAGCTGAGTCAGCATAACACGTGTCGTCTCCAGTTACCCGCAGACACCTTAGTCAGCGTTCTTAGTTTATAAATTATACTTTTTCATTGTAACATCATTCATTATTACTTACAGTTCTGTCTAGTTTAGTTTAACACTCTTTTTGTCTTTTTATTGTTATAAAGTATTATATTGTTATTTTCAAGTTTTATATTAAAAGTTAATAATTGTGCAACTATAAATAAAATCTTTTTTAAAAAGAGAAATTTTGAAAGTGTGATTTAACAAATTGGCGCAGTCAGTAGGATCCGTCTAACGTTACTAGAACACGAGTACTCTAACTGGTAGCGGCGGATTCCTATCCCTCAACGGAACAACGAACCTGAAAGAAGTCCTCACTGCAATCAAACGTAGAACACGGCGCTTTCAATGTTCCTGTTGATGTAAGTAATGGTGAATCGTCATTCGTTTTAAGTAAATATTATTTGATTTTTTGATTTTATTGAGTATTGATTTTTAATATTTGATATAATTTATATGATTTGATTTATTAATACATTGATTTTAAATAATTTGATTGAAACTGATCTATTTCATTATTTGATTTTTAATTTTTGACATATTTGATTCAAATGAAATATTGATTTATTTCATTAACTGATTTATTTTATTCTATTGATATTATTTGATTTATTTTTATTGATATTGATATATTTGATTTACGTATTTTATTGATTTATTTATCCATTTCATTAATTGATTTATTTAAACTATTGATTTTAATTGCTTTACTATTTTAATTGGTTACCATACTGTTCTATCATTCAAAAAATCGTTATTCCCATTAACGTATTCTACAGTTTATTAATTTCTATACCTTTTAACACTTCATTTTTATACCCTTGTTCCAATTCTTTTATATCGACTAATATAAAAGTGGCACAAGCTTCTCCAACACCGCTTACCAACGAAACCGAAAGATATCGGTTAACAGAAATATTTTCCGTTATACCCGAATTTGAAGGCGACCAAATTTCCTTGGGAACCTTTATAGATGCGTGTAATTGCACATATAATATGTCCACGGCGGATCAAAAATATTTGTTAGTGATCCATATCAAAAATAAACTCAAAGGGAAAGCGGCGCAGTTGATAAATTCAAGGAACCCCGGATCGTACCTTGAAATCAAGCAACTCTTGACCCTACACTTTGGAGATTCTCGTGATCTCTCTTCCCTTATTCACGAATTACAACGTCTAAAGCAACTTTCGAACGAGTCTCCACTAAAGTTTTACAATAGACTCCAGGTATTGAGTGCGAAAATGCACTCCTGCATCCACAAAACGGCTGGGCTTAGTCCAGGACAAAAAGACGCCCAGACCACTCTAGTGGATATAATAGTGATGAATACCCTTCTTACGGGATTAGAACCCCGTTTAGGTCAGGTAATTCGTGCCAGTAACCCAAAAGACCTTCTAGAGGCACACTCCCGGATTAGGAGAGAACTTCAACTTTCTTATTTCGAGGATCAGAAAACGAACAAATCTGTTCCTCTCACACCTAACTTCCAAGCACGAAAGCCGACACAACCTCTTAAGTGTCTTCATTGTGGTCGATTAGGCCACATAGCCGCAAATTGCCGATTGAAAAATCAAAATGGTTCTCAACAATTCAACCAAAACCATAGGCCAAATCCTGTTGGGCCTAACCAACAAACCAGGCCAAACTTCCCCCCAAATAATCCCCCGGTTCAACAAGGACAACAGTTTTGTCCACAAAACTTCCAGAGACCCCCTTTTTGGTCTCAAATGAACCCAAATTATTCTCGTCCTTCGGTTATACAGAATAACCCGAATAACCGTCCTGAAAGGACACATCATTTCAATCAACATCAAAATGATGGTTACTCACAATATTCGGATTATTATACCGATAATTATAATACTTATGACTACGAGGATGATAGTCAAAATTATTCAGGCTTCGAAGAAACTTTTGACGATACCCCTGTCGAGCCTTTTAATTGTCACGATTATCAGGATTTTCTAGCGCTTCCGAGCCTAGATCAACCTCCCGATTCGACAACAACTTTGTGCGAAGACGAAACCCAGATTCAAAACCTCAATCTGGACGATTTGAACCCTGACTTGAACTTCCCGGAGCAACTATTTCTTCAAGCCCACTTCTTACAGTTAACTCTAAAAACCTTTACTACATTCTTGACGCTTCTTCTAAATTCAAACTACTTATTGATACCGGAGCTAGTATCTTTATCTTCAAAGAAAATACCGTAAAGAATTTCACCCAAAGATCTCCTGAAAGGGTAACCATTCAAGGAATTACCCATGAAAAAATCCCTATTTCACAATCTACCCTAATTCCATTCGCCCACGTAACCCACATAAAGTTTTCATATACGATTTGAACATTGAGTTTGACGGCATACTAGGATTAGATTTTCTCGAACACTACGAATGCATAGTTGACTTAAAATCTAAACAGCTAATAACAAATTTCAAAACCATCCCTTTACACAAAGTTCCCGATAACGATCAACCCTTGACTGATGTACCCGACACACCCAATGTTAAGCCAAATATCACTTCACAAATACCCACACAAAACAAAATAACTATTGAGCCACGTACAGAAAAGATCTTTAAACTTAAATGCGATCTTTCTAACATCGACGCCATCTTACCAACTCAAGAAATTGACAGAGTACGACTTCCAAACGCACTCGTACATATTAACGCAAATGGTGAATTTCTAACGTTTATAATAAACGCTGACGCGATGCCCAAAACAGTAACTTTTTCTGACTTAAAACTGGAACCACTCGACAAAACTCACCCTCTTCTGAATTGCAATACAGACGATTATCATGATTCCCAATACATAGACAGAAACTCAACTATTAGACAACAAATTAGAACTGATCATCTAAATGACGAAGAACGCGAACAAATCACTAATCTTTGTTTGGAATTTCAAGACATTTTCTATCTTGAAGGTGACGTCTTGACTTTCACTAACGAGGTTAAACATTCGATTGATACGAATAACGCAAAGCCCGTTTTCACTAAATCATATAGATATCCTCAAGTTCATAAAGAGGAAGTGAAAACCCAAATTGGAAAAATGCTTGAACAAGGTATCATTAGGCACTCCTCATCTCCTTGGTCCTCCCCTGTATGGGTCGTCTCCCAAGAAGCTCGATGCTTCTGGTAAACAAAAGTGGCGAGTAGTTATCGATTACAGGAAATTAAATGAATTGACTGTAGATGATAAATATCCTCTGCCAAATATCTCTGATCTTCTCGACCAACTTAGAAAGTGTCAATATTTTTCGACACTGGATCTCGCTTCCGGGTTCCACCAGTTGGAAATCCAAGAGGAAGATATTCCTAAGACTGGCTTTTCAGTCGAAAATGGTCATTACGAATTTGTTCGTATGCCATTTGGTTTAAAAAATGCACATTCTACTTTTCAAAGGGTCATGGACAATATTATTCTCGGTATACAGAATGAACGTTGTCTCGTCTACATGGATGATATCATCGTCTACTCTCCGACCATCCATGAACATATTTCCCGGTTGACAGAAGTTTTTAAACGACTTCGGAAGTCTAACCTAAAAATTCAACCTGATAAGTGCGAATTTCTTCGTAAAGAAGTGGCTTATCTTGGCCATCTTATCACACAAGAAGGTGTAAAACCAAACCCTTCGAAGGTTGAATGTATTCAGAACTTTCCGCAACCCCAAACTCCGAAAGACATCTTTTCTTGGTCTCGCTGGGTATTACAGACGCTTCATACCAAATTTTGCGAAGATCTCTAAACCTCTGACAAAACTACTCCAAAAAGATGTCAAGTTCATCTTTGACGCATATTGCAAGTCTTCCTTCAATGAACTGAAGCAAGCCCTTGTAACTGACCCAATCCTGATATATCCAAAATTTGAAGAACCCTTCCTGCTCACTACTGATGCTAGTGCTTTTGCTATTGGAGCGGTTCTTTCTCAAGGCCCTGTGGGAAAAGATCTCCCTGTTGCATACGCTTCTCGCACCCTCTGTGCTGCAGAGACACGATATTCCACCATCGACCGAGAATTGTTGGCCATAGTTTGGGCTGTTAAGCACTACAGACCGTATCTTTTTGGGAGAAGGTTTACACTCCTCTGTGACCACCGTCCGCTTACTTGGCTCTTTTCCATCAAAGATCCGGGCAGTCGTCTAGCCAGATGGCGCCTTAAGCTAGAGGAATACAATTATAAGATTGAGTACAAGCCCGGCAAGGTAAACCAAAACGCAGATGCTTTTCTCGCATCAAAATCAACCATTTCAAGCAATGTGCTGATTTCCTTTCCAAAATCAAAATTTTCGCTAACAACGAAACTGACTCCGAACAACCTGAAAACTCTGAAAATGACGACGAACATGACGAAAGAATTATCGTTGAGTTTAATCGATTTGTTCAACTCTACAAAACTGAGTCAATAATCGATTACTCTAAAATTGAAATACCCAATTCTCAACTTTTAGACAAGTCCCACAAACGCATAGTTACATTCTTTTGGCAAAACAAAACTAACGACTTACAGGACAAAATTATTAATGACTTTTTCGAAGAAGAACCTAATTTCAGTAATGACACTCTTAACATCATGGCCAGTAAATCTGTCAGGCATAGAAAATATTTAGTTGTACCTTTGCCCTATGACCCTGAAACTGTCGTCTCACATCTTTTCAAAATTATTTATAACAACCAAGATCAATTCAACGACTCCGAAACATACTGCATAGAAAATAACATAGAACTTCCCATTCTTGAAATTTTATCCTTCATTCTCTCCGACAAAGAAATCAAACTGAAAATCTACCAAAACATTGTTACAACTCCTACAGAAGACGAAATTCCTATAATAATACAACAATACCACTCTGGTAAAAACAACCTCCATCGTGGCATTAACGAAACCATCAGACGTATTAGGGAAAAATACAATTGGACCGGCTTAATTAAAACTGTAAAACAATTTATCAAATCCTGTGAAACTTGCCAAAAGGTAAAGTTCTGTAGGAAAAACCTAAGTGCACCTTTTGTTATTACGGAAACACCCAAGACTCCATTCGAACGTATTAACATTGACATCTTCGAGTATCCATCTAGAAATCATGCACTCACTATTAGGGACGAACTCACGAAATTTACGCAAGCCTACCCCATAAACGACAAAACAGCTTCAACTGTCGTAAACACCCTTTTGATTTTCTTTCAACATTACGGAACTCCACTTCGCATCCATTGTGACTATGGACGTGAATTTGATAACACCTTAATGCGGGATTTATGCCAACTATACGACATAAAACTGACATCCTCCAGCGTTCAACATCCCGAGTCAAATGGTTCTATTGAAAGATTTCACGCGACCTTAGCAGAAATGATAAGGGCAAATACAGCGGAACATCCAAACGAACATCCATTTAACGTGCTGCCTTATGCCATCATCTGTTATAATAACACGAAAAATAAAACCACCGGTTTCACGCCCTATGAACTCATATTTGGGCAGACTTCAAGCAGGCCTCCAGAAACCCTTTACAACCAGGAAAAAATTATTTCGAAATACGTAAGAGACCTAAATAACAGAATGGACTATTATTACAGACTCGCCCGTGCTAAAACCGAAAGACAGAAAGAAAAATCTAAAGTGCGATTTGACCAACACGTTTCTACTAAACAACGCGATTACAAAGTAGGCGACAAAGTCTACGTAAAAGAGTCCCAAATCAAAAACAAAGCTGAAAACAAATTCAACGGCCCCTTCGAAATTACCGCAATACGAAAAAACTCTTCCACCGTCATAAATTTACAAACAAACCAAATAACTAAAGTTAACTTTGACAGACTAAAACCCTATTTTGAATAAATCCCTTTTTTCAGATTCTGTGGACTGTTTTCAGTCGTGAACCTTCAACAGTACTCCATTACGCCTGTTAACAATACTATAAGAGTTTTCTTTCATGAAGAAGGAACCCTTAAAATTTCTAATGACAAATGGACACTCCTTGTTTACAAAGATCTAAGCCCATTTCGAGACGCTACTTTAAACAACGACAATATACTGAACAGACTTTTAGATACTATCAACCACAACAAAACTAACGTTAAAATCTTCAAATCAAAAGTACAGACTCACGTAAGCCTCCTGAAACAAATATCAAAATCTGTTAACATCAAATATACAGACATTTTCGCTGACACTGAGACTTACAGTACCAACAGAAAGAAACGCGGACTCATTAACGGACTGGAATCAATTTGGAAATCTATTTCCGGTAACTTAGATGCAACAGACGGAGAATACTTTAGTGACTCTATCAATAAAATTACTAAAGACCAACATCAAATTGAAAACTTAATGAAATAACAATTATCTGTAACAACTTCGGTCATTAAGAGCCTTAACACCACACTACAAAAATTTCAGTCCGAAGAGAACATATTTTCGGAAAATATCGAAGCAATTAGGAAGTCAATTGAGTTCATTACAGACGATCTTGCTTTTTATGAACTTCAAGCCAATGTCTTGGATTTGTGTGAAAGCTTAATGGAAAGTTACGTATACATTGAAGATACCCTCAACGATGTATTAACTGCAGTCTCTTTCGCCCGTCTAAAAATATTACATAGCTCAATTATAAACCCAGTAGATTTGGTCGACTCCCTTCAGAAAATATCACAGTCACTTCATGAAAATAACTTACTACTTCCAACCTATAGTTCAAATGTTGCTAGATACATCGATATAATAGAATTGGAAGCTTTTCAGATCAATACTAAAATTGTTTTTGTACTAAAAATCCCCTTAGTCAATCCTGAAACTTATACACTGTACCGCTTGTATCCTATCCCAGTTTTGGATTATCGAACAGGATTTCACCATATTCTTCCAACAAAATTAAAATATATCGCGAGAGATGACGATTCGCTATTGTACGCATCTTTCGAAGACCAGAGTGACTGTAAACCATTATCTAAAGCACATAAGATCTGTTCCAAAGTTATTCCACACACCATAGACAAAGAAGCCCACTGCGAAGCACAGCTTCTTAGACAGCCAGCAGCCCTTCCTTCAACTTGCAAGCCTTTAATATTATATGCCGAAGAGTATAATATTCAAGAGATAGATCTGAACCTTTGGTTAATCTCGATTTCCGGACAGTTGCCCATCAACATCAAGTGCAAGGGAGAAGATGTCGTTACCCAATCCATTTCGAAAAATTTCCTATCCAGTTGCAATGCCTTCATCGGTAAGACCAGGGTCCATGCCAGAAGAACCATCAACAACGTTGACAACATCACACTAAAGAGTCATCCAGTCAACATCCCCTACAACTGTTGCGACAACCTGCCAACTATCAGTCAACTTCCAAAGTTGAAACCCATGAGACTACAGGAATTGGATGCCAGAGACCTGAATATCGCTAACCATAAGCTTAGACAATACTCCAGGGAATTGGAAAAGCTCCTGGACCAACCATTCTTGGAGAAACACACCTCCTGGTTTACGATCATCACAATGGCAACAACCGCAATTGTGGTTGCCCTCCTTTCCATCAGCATCATCAGGAAGAAATTCCAGAAGCCTCCAACAATCAGCCCTTCTGCCGATCCAGCACCACCACAAGGTCCTTCAACCATCAAGCCCAGGGTAAAACTCCATAGCCTCCTTAGTCCTGTCGAGGATATTGAATTGCAGAACCTCCCTTAAAAGTCGATGCTGTAGCATCAACTTTTTTTATATGGATGGGAGTTGTTATATAAGTTATTCCATCGACTTATATGAAACAACCTAGCAACAGTTCCCAAGCTGAGTCAGCATAACACGTGTCGTCTCCAGTTACCCGCAGACGAACATCCGTGAGAACTGCAAGCGCTGCGACACCTTAGTCAGCGTTCTTAGTTTATAAATTATACTTTTTCATTGTAACATCATTCATTATTACTTACAGTTCTGTCTAGTTTAGTTTAACACTCATTTTGTCTTTTTATTGTTATAAAGTATTATATAGTTATTTTCAAGTTTTATATTAAAAGTTAATAATTGTGCAACTATAAATAAAATCTTTTTTAAAAAGAGAAATTTTGAAAGTGTGATATAACATATATATATATATTGTAATGGATTTAAACAGACATGAGATAATACAAAAGTAAAAGTAATTTGAATAAGTAAATTAATGGGGAAATGTAAATAAAATTCATATAAATGAATTGCACAAATCATAACAGATAGTTAACCTAAAAATATAAACCATGTAAAAAGAATGTTTCAAAAGCAAATTGTTGAAAGGATAAAAGGTGGCATATAAAGTTAGATAATCTATCATGCAGAGTGTAGTAGAATTTGGATACTTACATAAGAAAATCTAGGCAGGGAGTCACATTTAGGCCAAACATCAAAGAGGTTAAATTCACTTATGAAAATCACAGTAGAGTTTGTAAAACAAGTTTAGATCACACATTAGGCCATGAGAACACTGAATAATAACACATTTTAGATCAAATTTAAGTTTTAAATACATAATTTGTTAAAATAAATAGAGAATTGAAATGTCAGAATTATAAAGCCCGTTAAATTTTTGAATGAAGATGGAACACTAAAGAGATTTACACCGTTAGAAAGAGCTTAGAGCATAGTTTATGAAAATTTAATAGTTCAAAAGATATAAAGTCTTAATTTCAGTAAAATCCATTTTTTTTAAAGTACCTGTTAAATGACTGGTGGCCAGCAAGTTTCAAGTGTCAAATCAAAAATTTTTGAAAATATGATTAAGTAATTTAGATAAAATTTAGAAGAGTAAATGGTGTTGAAATTCAAATTAAAATTTATTTAGATTTTTGCATATGATTTAGAACAAACATATTTGGAAATTAATAAAATAAATTAAAGCGGAAATGGAAATAGCAGGTGGCAAGATTTATTACATAAATAGGAAATCTGACATTGAAAGGTGCTCTTTGTTTTTCGATCGTCGACCAGAGCAGTTGAAAAGTTCGTTCCTGTAAAATTGCGTTTCCATGACAACCAGATAAATGTTCTGTGATATCATTGAAATTAGTGTTTCATGTCAGTTTTTGACAAGAAATTAAGTTGGAAATTAAAATTTTATAAATTTTGAATCAACAATTGGAAATCATAAAATTTAAATATTCCATAAAAGGAATTGTTTGAAATCTATTGGAGGAAGAAATAAATCAAATTTTGTTAAAAAATATAAATATTGGTGCAACAGCAAACATATCAATTGAGTAGCAGAATTTAGTTTATAAACCAAAACAAATCAGGAAGCAGTATACTAAAACCAAAATTAAGGAAAAGGGGAATTCAAGCCAGGCAACTGTGAGTTTTTGAAACATTATTTAATAAACAGATTATTGAAATCCAAAATCAGTCAGTGATAGAAATAAAGGTTTTTTATTTAAATTTAGTATAGTGAATATTTGTGTTTAGAGAATTGAAATTTTGTAACAAATTGATAGAAATTTAAGAGTATTTAGGTAACCAGGAAATTTATTTTGTTGTAAAGGCAATATTATATATCAGAATTGTATTGTGGAAAATCATTATTAATAAATTGTAATTTGATCCAGAATTTGAAAATTATTTATTAGTCATTTAAAAATCTTAGAAAAAAAAAATTAAAGTGAAAAATAATTTCAAAATTTTAAAAGTGTTAGTGTCACTAAGAAGAAAAAGAGAATTAAAAGATAAGTATAAAATTCATTTATTTATATAAGATCTACAATTTTGAACCCAAGCAAAAAAGACCCTGAGGTAAAATCTTACATTAAAAATTCATTATATTACAGTCAATTACAAAATGGCACCCAACTAAAAGGGCTCGAAAATTAGTGGATCTTATAATAAAAAATAAAAAAATTGGAATCAAAACTAGTGTGGCATTAGAAAAACATTGTTAGGTAGTTTACAATTTCATATCATTCAATTAAAAAAAGGCAAACAACTAAAGGGGCTCAAAAATTAGTGGGTCCTATATAAAAATTAAATATAATAATTGTCAGATTTAAATAAAGAAAGAACAAAATAAATTTCCTGATAAAGTAAATTGTGTGATAATTTGGTTAAAGAGATAAGATAAAAGGTAAGAATATTTGAAATTATAAAAAAATAAGTGATTTTTGCAATTTCGTAAAAACTTGGTGGGGAATTTATAAAAATACATATAGATAAAGAAACAATATAAGTCAAAAATAAAACAATAATAATAAATTTAAATCATATATATTAATAAATAAAGAAATTGTGTTAAAAATAATTTATTAAAAATGGTAAAAACTAGAGCTGCAAAATCAGTGGATAATCCAGAAGAACATATGTCTGAAGAAATGGAGCAGGATATGCATGGAACAGAAGATATACAAGAAGTAAGTGGAAGTGAAGAGCAAATTGAAGAACAAAATATTCAAATCATTTCAGAGCATGTGGTTGTAGAAGGACAACCAGAAGAATCAAGGTCTGAAGAAAATGCAAGTATTGGATTTGATGGTAATCTACAATTGATGGAGATGATGAAGAGAATGATGCAAGAAATTGGCAGTGTAAAACAAGATTTAAAACAAGATATAGGAAATGTAAATTCTAATATGTCAGATATAAAACAAGATATGAATGAAAATAATCAAATAATAAGACAAGAAATGGAAAATATGAAACAGGAGTTGAGTTTAAAAATGGATACAAGTTTAAAACAAGAGATAAATAGTATGAAAGAAGATATTGAAAGGAATCTAGAAGATTTTAAAAGAGAAATATATGAAAATAGCAAAACAATAGAAAATAATTGTCAACAAGCGATCAAAGAAGTGAAAGGTGGTATGGAACAACTGGCAGAGAATTGCAGAGTAGCTTTGGAGGAAGAAAGAACAAAGAGACAAGCACAAATCAAGAAGGCAGAGGAACAAGTTAGTAAGAAAATAAAAGGAGTAGAAGAGAGAGTAGGGACAAATGAAGTAAAAATACAATATATTGGGGAAAAATGGGATGAAACTATAATGAAATATGAAAATACTACATTACAAGAAGAACAAGACAAACAAATTATAGGGACACACCAAGAAGAAAGAGCAAAATTTGGGGAAGAAGTTAAAAGTCAAAGTAATCAGGAAAAAGCAGGAACACAAATGGAAAATGAAAAGGTTATACCAGAAAACAGTACAAAAATGAAATTATATGAAAAGTTGAAGTTAATAGAAAAATATGTAAATTATGGAAGTGAAAATGAAATGAAGATGGATACACAGTGGGGAAAAATAGGATTTTTGATAACAATAATGAGTAAAAGGAATTATCAAACAGAATACATGAAACCAAGCAATAATAGGAAGTATGAGCAAGAATATATCAAGATGAGCAGGTATATAGAAAAATATGGAAAGTTTTGTGGGGAAACTCATCAGAACACAGTTTATTACTGGGGAATAAACCCAAAAGTAAACTGGAAAACCAGGAAAAAAATATAAAATACAAATATAGATCAGGAAGGATGGATGGAAGACCAACATTAGCACAGGAACATGGAAATGAAAATTAATAAAAAGATCAAGTTAAAAAAAATAAGCAAATTGAAAATAAGTAAAGGTCCTTCATAGGGAAGTATCATCATAATCAGGACCGTATATGGTAAAAACAAAAGATGGAGTGAACAGTTATGAGTTAGTGGACATCAAGACACAGAAGATCAAAGGAATATACAACATTGATAGTATTTTCAAATATTATATATAAAATAAAGTAATTAAAATCCATATTGTACAAAATATAAATAGAAAACAACAATAATTAATTAAAAAGAAGTGAAGTGAAGAAATTTAGAAATATATGTTCAGAGTAAAATGATTAAAATAAATAAGAATGTAGGTGATGGATAAGTAAGATGGTAGATGGTGAATGATTTGTGTGGAGACAGTAGGTAAAAAGAAACAGGATGATAACAAGTATTTCAAAATATGATGAATTATAAATAAATATATGATATAAATGCGGTTAAAATAAAAGAATTATAAGAAGGTATGAAATAATGATGAAATAAGAAGGTACTAAGGTACAGATAAAGAGTATAAATAAATAATGTGGTAAAAATGCGGTAACATATGAAGAAATATAAATTATCCTGTAGGCAAGAATTATAGAATAGCAAGAGAAAGTATGGAGATGGAATGGAAGCAAATAAGTTAAAGAAAAGGGAAAATGAGAGTGTTGAGAAAAATTACAAAGAGAAGAAGAAACTTAGGAACTAAAAGCATAAATCTTAAATTAATGAAAATATGTACAACTTAAATTTAAAATTAAACAAGGACAATATGGAAAAACATTATAATAATATCAATGAATACAAGTCAAAATATTTTAAAATAAATAACATGTTTGTAGAAATCTTATAATCTTCAATGGTAAGATACTAGGGAACAACCAGATGAAGTCTTGATATCACTAGAGGGAAGAAATAAAATTGTATTAATGATTTGATTTAAAATAAAAGAATTGGTAAAAAAAAAATAAAATGGGAACGATACATGATAATTGAAAACTTACTAAGAGTGTTGATTCCACAAATGAAAATTTTGGACAGCATATCTTGGATAAGTTTGTAAATAATATACTAGTAGTTGTAGAGTTGTTGAGAGTTTATCAATTGATGTATATATATAATTTATTGAGTTTTCTTGTTGAGTTGTTAATCATTCATATTTAATTTGTTCACAGTATTGTTGTTAATTGATTTTCTTGATAGCTAAAAAAATGAAATAAAAATTAATAAATATAAAAGGTTAAAAAAATATATGGATAGTAAGAAATTATTGGAAAAATTTCAGCAAAATAAATTCTTAAGTTAAAACTGAAAGAATTTATTCTGTAAAATTTTGGGGAAATTTGTAATGGATTTAAACAGACATGAGATAATACAAAAGTAAAAGTAATTTGAATAAGTAAATTAATGGGGAAATGTAAATAAAATTCATATAAAGGAATTGCACAAATCATAACAGATAGTTAACCTAAAAATATAAACCATGTAAAAAGAATGTTTCAAAAGCAAATTGTTGAAAGGATAAAAGGTGGCATATAAAGTTAGATAATCTATCATGCAGAGTGTAGTAGAATTTGGATACTTACATAAGAAAATCTAGGCAGGGAGTCACATTTAGGCCAAACATCAAAGAGGTTAAATTCACTTATGAAAATCACAGTAGAGTTTGTAAAACAAGTTTAGATCACATATTAGGCCATGAGAACACTGAATAATAACACATTTTAGATCAAATTTAAGTTTTAAATACATAATTTGTTAAAATAAATAGAGAATTGAAATGTCAGAATTATAAAGCCCGTTAAATTTTTGAATGAAGATGGAACACTAAAGAGATTTACACCGTTAGAAAGAGCTTAGAGCATAGTTTATGAAAATTTAATAGTTCAAAAGATATAAAGTCTTAATTTCAGTAAAATCCATTTTTTTTTAAAGTACCTGTTAAATGACTGGTGGCCAGCAAGTTTCAAGTGTCAAATCAAAAATTTTTGAAAATATGATTAAGTAATTTAGATAAAATTTAGAAGAGTAAATGGTGTTGAAATTCAAATTAAAATTTGTTTAGATTTTTGCATATGATTTAGAACAAACATATTTGGAAATTAATAAAATAAATTAAAGCGGAAATGGAAATAGCAGGTGGCAAGATTTATTACATAAATAGGAAATCTGACATTGAAAGGTGCTCTTTGTTTTTCGATCGTCGACCAGAGCAGTTGAAAAGTTCGTTCCTGTAAAATTGCGTTTCCATGACAACCAGATAAATGTTCTGTGATATCATTGAAATTAGTGTTTCATGTCAGTTTTTGACAAGAAATTAAGTTGGAAATTAAAATTTTATAAATTTTGAATCAACAATTGGAAATCATAAAATTTAAATATTCCATAAAAGGAATTGTTTGAAATCTATTGGAGGAAGAAATAAATCAAATTTTGTTAAAAAATATAAATATTGGTGCAACAGCAAACATATCAATTGAGTAGCAGAATTTAGTTTATAAACCAAAACAAATCAGGAAGCAGTATACTAAAACCAAAATTAAGGAAAAGGGGAATTCAAGCCAGGCAACTGTGAGTTTTTGAAACATTATTTAATAAACAGATTATTGAAATCCAAAATCAGTCAGTGATAGAAATAAAGGTTTTTTATTTAAATTTAGTATAGTGAATATTTGTGTTTAGAGAATTGAAATTTTGTAACAAATTGATAGAAATTTAAGAGTATTTAGGTAACCAGGAAATTTATTTTGTTGTAAAGGCAATATTATATATCAGAATTGTATTGTGGAAAATCATTATTAATAAATTGTAATTTGATCCAGAATTTGAAAATTATTTATTAGTCATTTAAAAATCTTAGAAAAAAAAATTAAAGTGAAAAATAATTTCAAAATTTTAAAAGTGTTAGTGTCACTAAGAAGAAAAAGAGAATTAAAAGATAAGTATAAAATTCATTTATTTATATAAGATCTACAATTTTGAACCCAAGCAAAAAAGACCCTGAGGTAAAATCTTACATTAAAATTTCATTATATTACAGTCAATTACAATATATATATATATATATATATATATATATATATGTAGCTCTCTTGATGGTCCGGGTGTTCGTCCGTTGAAAGTTTTGTCCCTGTAAAGGGACGGTCGCCTGACGTTTCGCCAAAATCTCACTTGGCATTTTCATAAGGCTTTTCCTCTTCTTCCAACACGAAGGGTGGCTGCAGGTTCGGACCTTTCAAGACTACTTCGTATCCGAGATCGTCGGCTAGGTCGTTCTCCGCTTGGTCTGCTCTCCGTGGCGTCTGATGATTGTGTTGATTGGGTGAAACCATTGCGTTGTCGCAAATTGTACCGATGACGTGGTTCTGTTTGTACCGATGGCGGCCGCAGATGTTCGTTACAAGGGGGGCGTCCTGATAGTTAGCTACGAGTGACGGAATGCAACGTTTGTGGTATTGTTGCGCTCTCTTTTAATTTGTTTTTCTTTTCCCGTAAGATGTTCTTCCAGGCTTGATGCAGGTGTAAAGCTTCGTTACGGTTATTGATTTCTCCTTCCTTTTCAATTTCTATAGCTTCCCTAATTGTTCTTCTTTTAAAGTTGTTTTCTGTTGCCAGATGCTTAGAGCTCTCAAAGTTGATTCTATGTCCTGTTTGCTGTTGATGTTGGAACAGGGCCGAGGTTGTGGTCTTGTTTCGTATGCTGAGTTTGTGCTCTTCGATTCGGGCTTCAATCCTATGGTTTATTTGACCTACATATGCTTGCTCGCATCCGCCGCAAGGTATCTTGTAGACTCCGTGACTCTTTAGTGGACGTTGGTCTTTGGGATTGCCTAGAATTCTTTTTATCGTCTTATGAGGTTTGTAGGAAGTTTTGATGTTGCTGTCACTCCTTGTATGTACGGAAGGGTGGTCGCTGTCTTTGGGTGGTCTTGTTGGGTTTCTTCGTGCCTTGGTAGTTCTTGTTGATTCAGGGCTCGTCGTATGGTGTTGTTGCTGTACCCATTCCTCCTCAAGGTCTGTGAGATGGTGTTTAGTTCCTCTTGTTTGTGTTTGGCGTCTGCAATGCGTCGTGACCTGCATATAAGTGTATTTGCTACTGCTTGTATTTGGGAGGGATGATGGTGGGATTTAGCATTAAGGTATCTGTCGGTGTGTGTCGGCTTTCGATAGACTGTGTGTTCTAGCTTCCCTGTTGTTGCCCTTTTTAAGTAGACGTCCAGAAAAGGAAGGCATCCATCTTTTTCCATCTCCATGGTGAATTGGATCCTTTCGTGTAGAGAGTTTGCCAGGTGTAGGAAATTGCTGAGTTCCGTATCCCCATGAGGCCACACTATCAAGATATCGCCTACGTATCGTAGCCAGACTTTTGGTTTCAGGGGGGCTGTGTTTAAAAGGGCCGTTTCGAAATAAGACATGAAGAGGTTTGCCACTGCTGGTGAGAGCGCCGAGCCCATAGGTGCACCGTCGACCTGTCTGTAAAGTTGCCTGTCAAAGGGGAAATATGTGTTTTTGAGGCAATGTTCCGCGAGTTGTATGATGTGCGCCGGAAGGTCTTCATTCATGGCAATTTGGTCTAAGGCTTCGTCGACGGGGATGCTTGGGTAAAGTGATTTGACCTCGAGACTTGCGAGACAGTCTTCTTCTTGAAATGCGAGGAAATACACCGGACAAGACGACACTTAGCCATGACCGAGAGGGATCTACTGACTTCACACTTGCAACTCAGCAACACCCTCCACGGACTAATCTGGACGTCAACAGAACAAGTAATTTTCTTTCGAACAGAAACAGACAAAGAACTCAAAACAGCCAGACTAAACAAGAAACATCAAAACATTGCTAGGAAGGCCGTACAGATCACAAATACTAGGCCGCTAGACTATGACAAAGTGGTCCACAACGTTTCCAACTATCCACTCTCCGCTGTCGAGAAACAGATCCTCTGTAAAGGCTTCATTGATTTTCCACACATAGACTTTTTATTTTATCTGGTTCAGGATTCGCTTGATTTTTATCAGAATACATATGTATTTAATTTTCTAATTTGGCCCCCAAAAATTAACATTAGAGTTTTATTTTACTAATAAACTTTCATAGAAGCCTTTGATAATCTACTGCCTGACGTTTGAGGCTCTGTAGATTGGAAGATAAAGGTCAAAATAGCTCAAGTTTTAAATTATAAATTATTAAATCTGTTATTCAATTTATTTAAAAATACAAATATATTTTTCAAAATTTAAATAGTGTAGTTTCTAAAGTGGGAATTAAGTCGATATTTAATATTTTTGTTAATATATTTTAAACAAATGATTTAAAAATATGATATATCTGTAATTCGCATAATGAGCCTTTTATCTGATATATTACATGATGCATTTGAAAATTGATTATTTTCCATTTAATTGTATAATTTGTCCCTAAAATTACTAAGGGGGTTTTCTAATAATTTTTCTTATAAATTTCAGGTGAGCCCCAGTACCCCTAATTATTTTCAAAATTTTAGGTAGTATGGTTTCGGAAATAAAGCGAGAAATGATAATTCTTTATATCTTGATGTTAATATCTTGTAAACAACTAATTTTAAAAATATGAAAAATATATATTTGTATTCCTTATAATGAGCCCTTTCATTTGATGTATTACATGATGCGTTAAAAAAATATTTTTTTATTTTCCGTTTAATTCTATTATTTTGGCCCCCAATATTAATATTAGGGTTTTTTCCCGTAAACAAAAAAAATTAAGGTCTTATACTTTGGGGAAAAACGGGGGGAATGGGTAATTTTTTTAATATATTTTAAATTATTCATTTTAAAAAAAGTTGAAAAATATATTTGTATTCGTCATAATGAGCCCTGTGATTTGATATATTACATGACCCGTTAGAAACAATTATAATTTTTTATTTTCCATTTAGTTCTATAATTTGCCCCCCAAAATGAATATTGGGGGTTTCTCCTTATTTTTCCAGTCAAGTTCAAGTGAGGGGCTATACCTCCATTTTTTTGTCAAAGTTTTCCAGGTTGTAACGTGTGAATTGCCGTTCTCCCTGTTACATTCATATTTACTAATATTTGTTGCATTAATAAATTACCTTTTATATTTTTCAAATCACTTTTCTAATTATATCGTTTTCTAAACTGAGTTCTACCGTAATAAACCAGTGTCTTTCCCTTAGTAAATAAACATGTAAGTAAATACTCCTATGTTATTCGCGTACGCAATCGCTTTTTCGCTTTTAATTGCTAAATAACAGTTAATTCGATTGGAAAATATACTAAGTCCAACTCTGTTCCTAGGATTTAGCGCCATAACTATCTGACAGAACGAAACATCACGTGCTATTTTGATGTAACTTGCGTCCAAATTGGAAATATTAGTTTAATATAATTTTGTTGGGAAGAAGGAAACTGTCATTAATAAAATTTTATCTACGATTTAATTAGTAAAATTTTGCTTTGTTCTTTTATCGAAATTATCTTCTATTAGTTCCTGTATTGACCAATTATTGATTACTCTTCCTGCTTTCGCGCTCAATAAAATTTTAAATTTAACATGTCATTTCCTTTCCTCACTTTTGTCATTGGACAAGTGGGAGAAACACTTGTCGAAGGAAGCAGCTAGCTCTTCTGTTTCGACAACCGAAAAAGACGGTATGTAAGCGAATTTCGTTCTGAGTTTAATTTTTTTATTGGGAAAATTCTTTATCTTTATCGTGAAAATATCTGCTAGAATTTGCTTAATTTTTCGTTTTCCTTATTATCGTATCTTTAATTGTAATTAAGCAGATTCAGCTTATCGTATACGTTTGATTTATCGAATGAATTTTTTATATAGTTTTTTTATCGGCTATAGTTCATACTTTATCGTATCTATTAATAATTTTGGAAGGAAATCTTGGGTGAATCTGGTTTCATATATATCTTAATATCGATATACCGCGTTTTCTTGCAACGATAAATAGTTTGTGGCTTAACTGCGTGGTTCATTATTTTTTTGTAATTTTTTTGCTTTGCATCTGCAGCGTAATTGGCGTGGGTAAGCCATCGTTAGTTGCTAGAAATATCACACTTATTGTGATAAACAAAATTAAGAAAAAGGGGAACAATTACTGCTGGCCTCTTTTGCATTTTTAGGTATTGGTGAATCTGGAGAGTTTGATTGACGACATCCACCAAGGTCAGGAAAGGACAAAATGATCCACTAGACGAAATCTCCTGTGAGCCTAAATTTAGTAGCTGACGAAGCTTCCCAACTGGGTTAGACTGCGATGCAGGATGATCATGTGAGTGGCTTTAAAATTTCTATTTTTTTATTTTGTTCAGTATTTCATATATATTTCTATTTTCTTGAATTTGATTTATATATATATCGATATACCAGTAAATATATAAATTTTTTAAGTCACTCGCTGGTCTTTCATTATTCATTGGCCCAGATTTGGTAGCTTGTCTGCTTGGTTACAGATAAATCACATTTAAATTTTTAATTTCCTTTCTCTAAGTTTGCAGTAGAGAGCCAAGCAGGTACTGGGCTAAAGCATTTTGCTACGCCTAGTTTTCTTTATTTTAATTGTTTAACTAGGGGGGAGCTGTATATGACCAGATTTCATACCTGATTTTTCTATATATTTATGAATATAGATGCAATAAACATTTTTATCGTTTCTTAACTTGATTTTGAGTTTAGGTTACTGAATTTTCCCACAATCTCGGCGGAAATTCGCTGTCGTTAGTAGTCAAGCGGTTAGTCGGATAAGAAGGCACATGATTAGATCTTGAATATAATTTTTTTTTATACCGTTATCTTTAAACACATTATTAGATCTCAAACGTAATTGTCTATATATCTGAGATACCGTTAAATTTTACATGTAATTAATAATTGATTTGATATTTAAAACTAAATTAGTTTGAAACTATAACTAGCAGTTGCAATTTACCGTAAGTCTTATCGTTATTTATTTTTACCTAGAATTTGAAGCGTTTCAAATGTACTTTTATTAGTTAAAGTATTTTTCATTCATTTTTGGTGGTATTCAAATAGTTAATTTAGGGTGAAGAAGTTAGGGAAAACTAAGGTAGGGTGCCTCACCTTATACACGTGCCGAACCGATACTATAGAGCATATATACGCCTATATTAGTCTAGGGACAATTCAGTATCGATACTCTAAGGGCTATAACTAATTGGCCAATAACTTTTTCTTGTATGCCATGACCCGGGACTAAGATAAGAGTGCCCAGATACGTAACCACTAGCCTCAAATCAAGGGAGCAGAACTCTGGCAGTACTATCTGATTCGACCTGTCCTCTGGTAGGATAATGGCAACTCCTGGCCGCCCTGAGTTATTGGAACCCCGGCTGCTGTTAGGCATATAGCTCCAGGATCAGGACCTTGAACGATAGACCGACCACTACGGAAGGGCATTCCTACCGAGCGTATTGTAAGGCAAGAATTTATAGATTATTTGTTTTAACTTCACTATAACTAATTCATGTATATATCGACTGTTAATTTTATTCTCTGATACCGACAAATATATAGGAAACTCTGTTAATTTAAAAAAACAAGAATAAATTGTAAATTTTCGTTATCTTGTCGTTTTTCTTGTAAACTGTGTGTGCCTGGCGCCCTTGCATAATCTTTCTGCCGATTGAGCAACGAACTCACGCCACCGGATACTAACTGAACAGCCTGTCGGCACAATATCGCCAAGACAGGTGAGAGAGAGGTGTATTGTCTAACGAACAAAATATCTCTCTCGAGAGGGTTTTGCTATAAGGTTATGGTTTCGTCGCTAGGGGGGGGGAATGGGTAATTTTTTTAAATATTTTTGTTAATATCTTTTAATTAATTTATTTTAAAAATATAAAAAAAATATATTTGTTTTCGTCATAATGAGCCCTTTCATTTGATATATAACATGATGGGTTAGAAACAATTTTAATTTTATATTTTCCATTTAATTCTGTAATTTGCCCGCCAAAATTACAGTAGAGGTTTCTCCTTATTTTTCCAGTAAACTTCTGGTCAGACCCTATACCTATGGGTAAATTTTGGTATATTTTCGTTAATATCTTTTTAGCTATTTTTTTTAAATATAAAAAAAATATATTTGTGTTCCTCAGAGTGGGACCTTTCATTTGATATATTCATGATGCGTTTAAAAAAGATTATTTTTAAATTTTCATTTAATTCTATAATTTGCCCCCCAAAATTATTATTAATGGTTTCTCCTTATTTTTCCTTTAAATTTCGGGCAACGTTATATATTGCCTATTTTTTCAAAATTTTAGGCTCAGTAGTTTCGGAGATCAGGATGGGGAACGGTCTGTTGTTTTAGTTTTCCACCCCAGAAGTACCCCTAAAATCAAAATTTCTTCTTTGACGATATGTACTCCTGATCGGGTCACCAAACTATACATTGATACCAAATTTCAACCTCTTCCGTCCAGTAGTTTAGGAGAAAATTGCTGTGATGTGACAGAGGCAAAAATCCGGAGTGATATTATAAGGATATATATTGTATATACGGAAACCTAAAAATCAACAAATTTCTTTTTAAAATAAGAGTTTCTCAGTAATTTACTTAATTCTGCAGTACGTTTATTAGATTTTCTTATATTGAAATTGATTTTTTCTTCTCCTCTCAATTGATGCTCGTAATCTGTTAAGCTGGGAATATGAGATTTGTCAAATATTATGTGAGCTTCCTTTCTATTAAATGTATTTTTTCGAAATATTTGTTCTGAAATTTTTCCATATATTTTTTTTGTGTTATGAGAAAACATAACCTGCAATAATTAACACATTCAGCTTGTCGGACTGAAAAAACGATCCCGAAAATTTGTCGGACAAGTAATGGACTCGTTTTTTATGCAATTATCAGCACATTCAATCAAGATTTAGATGTGGTCCAATTACAAAACAGTATCCTGTTAGAGCAACATATTTTGTGCGTCAGACTCGACAAGTGTGCCCTCTATTTTGTCGGAGAAAAAAATTCTTTTGTTTTGATTCACAATTTATCAGTCAAAATAAAAAATTTTAGTCTTGCAATAAGAAATCGATACCGTGCTAGAGAGACATGTTTACACGCACGGCGTGCTGAAAAGCGCCCATCCCGCACTCTGAAAATTTTAAAGCGTGGTAGACTCGTTAAAGTGAAGCAACTAGGAGCACTTTTGGGACTGGTATAATCTTCGATTATTTCGGATGCTGTAGTGGGGACTATAATACGTTTGCAAACGTATAATCCCCACTTGAGAAATAGTCTTCGCATATTCTCTCATGGAAAAGTTGTAAAGAACCGGAAAACTTTTAAAATGAGCGTTTACAAGTGCCGATCGGAGGATTTTTCGTTGAAAAAAATACAGAAAAACCGATAAAAAATCATTTGTTTTAAATTATAACATTATTGCAATAAAAACTACAGAATTAATTTTCCGCTCAATGATAGGCAACAATGTTAAAATTAATTAAGCTCAATATGGATTTTTTTGGAAAAGTAGTCTTTGCAGAATTGTAATTTAAACAATTAAGAGAGATATTTTGCGAACGGTACCGTATTAACTACATCCGTCTGATAGAAATATACCAAATACATTTTAAAAGCTCGTGTCATGTACTTCAATTTTTATATCTAGCATTTTTGTTGAAATGCTGTAGAAGTGGTAAAAAATGCTTGTGACTATTGCATTTTACCTGAGAGTTCGTGTCAGAGGGAGAAAGAAGAAAATGTGGGGAATTTCCATGATTGCCACAAGCAAAGACCTGTCTATGCAGTAATGGAAATTTCTTATTCTATATTTTATTATAATATATGTCTTACATATTTAATTACATTATCTCTAAGATATTAATCTCAAGTCAAGTGTCATGAGTGGCATGTCCAAATAAGTAGAGTCAGTAAAGTGGATGTTAATGTCATTATAATTTATTGAGCATTTTAAGTACTACAATAAGCCATATATATATATATATATATATATATATATATATATATATCTTAAACGGATTCTTTTAATGAACAAAAAGATTGACCAGTACAAAAATATTATAATTCTTGATTCACTTTAAATTTTTTTAAGTACATATCTACATACATTAAAAAACATTTGCTCTCGTTTATTTACAAAAGTGTACATCAATTAAATAAAACTATGTTTTCATCTAAAAATCTTATATTCCTACATATCTTCATTATTTGTTATAAAAACTAATTCCCATTATTTTTTGACATGCTCGACTATAATCTACAGAATCAGAAAAACAATTAGCTGTCATTATATTAACAGTAATATTATTAATTGAGTAAATTATATACAGTCAAATTTTGAATAAATACACAACTAATAAAATATAAAATGAGATTTATTCATTAATGTATAAATAATCCATTGACCTGAATTCAAACTTATCACATTCAAAACATTCTACATCTAAATAATTCGTGGTCCCTAATGGCATGGTTGCTTGCTTACATAGATTCTCCTTAAACAGCTAGGCTGTTGACTGACGCTGCGCTCCCTACCTTTCACGTAATTGTGCCTATAATGCAATTTTCACAACCGTTTTAAACCACCTTTACGCGATTTTAACGAAAATTTAATATAGACAAATTGAAATTCATTTTAGGGAATTCAAAAGATCCAAGTAACACTCTAATAGAAAGAGAATGGTTAATATGATACAGTTTGTAAGATATCCATCTAAATTGTTTAAATTACAATTTAATTCAATCAATTTTTCTCGGCGGAAAATACCCCTATCAGGACTTATAGACTTCTCTTCAACTTTTCCATTGACAAGATCAAGATTCCTGCATTATGTTTCCCAATTCAAGCCAAAAACAAATAATATCCATATTTTTGCTATTTTTTATTGTTTAAATAAATTATCTCTACGAATTTGTTCTTAAAATCATGTAAGATATCACCTATGAACTATTCCTGAAGAGATGGCATCGGCGGTTAGCTGTTGAATTTTATGTCCCAAAGTGCCTTCAATTTTCCTCTATTGACTGATGTATAAGCGCATTTTGAAACGACGTGTTTCATCGCCGCGATGAAAGACGATGGGATCAACGTCATGTGTGGTGTCCTTGAGGGTTGAGAGCTTCCTTTTAAATATAACAGAAAATAAATTTCAAACAAACATATACAGCAAGCACATAAATATGCGCATGTTATGTTTTGTGATTCGATTATTCATGCTTTTCTTAATTTTGCATGTGAAATACATGTGTTTTTAAATTTTCAACAGGCTGTATCATTTAATGTGTTTAATTTTAAAAAATTCTTACTGTATTTAATCTTTTTGTCACATATAATAGCTGCATTTTGTTTTTAATTTTATTTGTGTAATGCTTATTATATATCTTTCAGTTTTAGTTAACTTATTTTGAAGTAGTCATTTTATATATTTAATTGTTTTAAGAAGTAATTATTTATTCGTCGTTATCATTCTCATTATCATTTGGGTACTTTTTTTAACACTAGACTCTTGCTACTAATTCATAATTTCATTTGAATTCCTGCAATTCCATTCCGCAATATATTTCCCCCAGTAGTTTAAAATCAGTTTTAATGTTGTCAGTAAAAACTTTTTTCATTAGCCTCCTTTTTAATTTTGTTTGCTACCTGGTTTCTTTTATTTTCAAATTCTTTCTTTTTATTGGCCATTTCTCCTTGGACTATCTTAACAAATTTCATGTCCTGCGGTTGAGGTCCTAGAGCCGGTTATCCATTCTATTCCCTTGATTTCAATGTCTTGAATTGAAATTTCTTGTATTCTTCTTTCTTGTATTTCTTCTAACTCAATTTCAGCCTCGACCTCTTATCTGTGTTGTTCCGTTCCCTATTATTACTTCCTTTTCTTTCAACATCATCTCCGTAGTATTTAATATTTTTATGGACACTCCAATTTTTTTCTTCAATATTTCCTTTTCATTTCATTTGTTTTTTTTTCTAACCTTTAAATTGTTTATGTCAATCTTTTCTTTAGTATTCTTTACTGTTTTTTCAATACTTTTAACGATCTTAGAAAATAAATTTTCATTAGGCATCTTAATTTTTTCTTTTAGATTCCCAAATAAGTTTAACTTTATGGCGGCACTTCACTTGGTGTTAGCGTATTTTTGTTTTGTATCGCTACATTCGTCCAAATATTTGATGTATTCGGAAATATTCCAAACGTGCCATCCACATATATCGCAAAACACTCAAACATGCCAAATATGTTTGAATACCATCAACTTTCAGCATCGATTTGCTTTAACATAAATTGTAAATGTGACACATGCCTCACCATAAAGATAAATACACAAAATTAATGAAAAATGTTTTTTATTTCTTTTTTACCTACCTCAGTATTCGTATATGGGTTGCATTTATAGATGGCTCCCAGAAAACTATTTATATATTTGTAAGCAAACCATGTGGGTTTGTATACGTTAGACGTGTCTGCTCCTGATGTTTCTGATTTCTTAATTTTTGTGTTATAACCCGTGAACGCAGACATCAAAGATTCCCTATTTTTCTTTAAATCAGCAATTATGCATGATTGTCCCATATTGTTTTAGATATCTATCCATGCATCATTTTTTATTTTTGTGGCTGGTATGTTTGGGGTCCCAAATGCAAGGATGCATTTGGTACAACTCGAGAGACTTCATGATGTTATTGTTCGACCACTCCATTTTGCCACAAACACTACTTTGCCATTAAAAACAACACTAGTTGATCACGATCGAAGCGCCGCGTGCAACTGTATGAATCAAGTGTGGACGGCTAAAGCAAATATTTAGTTTATTTGACTCCGTTGAAGTGTATTGAAAACCGACAACTGGACGGTAAGGCGTATTTGCTCTTAGCGGTATTCGACTTATTTGTTCAAATAAAGCAAAAATAGCGAATAACCTCTCCACACATCGCCGTTTTTGGACAAATATAGCAAATATACGAATACGCTACACCACGATACACTTATAAGTGTACACCAAGTGAAGTGCCGCCATTAAATCATCATATCTATTTCTACTATTTGGCCTCTTATATACTGCAGTATCGCCAACACTTAACATTTTCCCCCCTAAAATAATTTCAAAACCTCCCCAAATACGAACCAAAACCCCTTAAACTCACATTTTACAAATTCGATGTGTTAAGACATGGGTGGCGCCACGGTTGGTTTAGAAATACACTTGTCCGCAAAAAGTTGGTTAATATTGTTTATTTATTCGCCGCCACTATAGAAAACATTATTCATTCCGATAAAACATCAATCTCTGGGATAATAAAAAAAGAACTGGAATCTTGGAATGGGGCAAAAACTATAGAAGTTGACGCTGGACGAACAACCCCATCCAGAACCACGGGAAAATTTATGCAGGGTATATAAGCCATTGTAAGAGTTCATGAGCTACTTAGTACAGCTTAGATAGTGTTATTATTTCGATGTAAATTGTATTCATAATCAGCTTTTGTAAATATTTGATTTTTACGTGTAAATAAAGTTCTAGAAAGTGGATATTACTAATTAAAAGTTTTAACTGAATTAAACAGAAAAAATAAATCTCAAGTAATAGAAGAAAAGAGACAAGCTGATGAATTAAAAAGCCAACAGCAATTTCAACAATTAATACAAATAGTTACGTAAGTTAATGAAACAGTTAATGAAAGAATGCAAATAGTGGAATCAGAGATAAAAGAGATAAACAACGACATAAAGATCCTAAAAAGTAATGTGGAGACTCTTGAAATCAAACTAGATACATCAATTCCATCCAGAGCCAGATAAAATTTGAAATCAGTTCAATTCAAAACACAGTTTAAGATAAAATTAGTGCTATCCAAAATAAAGTAGAAAAAGAAATTAAAAAAAATACATTAGGATTTACAGCGAGGAAAATACCAGAACACCATGAGTACCAAAGGTGCTGTTAGCAAACCACCCACATTTGATGGCAGTTCATCTTGGCCCATGTATGAACGGCAATTTGAAGTCCTGACTATAGCTAATGGATGGGATAACCAAGAAAAATCTATCTCTCTGGTAATTTCTTTAAGAGGTCCGGCATTAGAGTACCTTCAAAGCCTTCCAGTAGATAAACAAGGTAACTTCGACAAGGTTATTGCCATCTTAGACAAAAGATACGACAATCAATTATTGAGCCAGATATACGAAGTGCCACTCAGTGGAAAAACGCTAAAATCCGGTGAGAGTCTGGAAGAATTCGAGGCAGAGATTAGACGATTAGTACACCTGTCCTACCCAGACCTGGCAGAGGAAACTAAAGATCAATTGGCCACATAGAGTTTCATAAACGGCAACAGAGATGTGGAAGTACAAATAAATCTAAGGCTTAGTGGCATCAAAAGAGTAATGAAGCTCTACTTCGGAACGAGCAGTTTTCTTCAACCAGGAAGAGTCAGAGTTCTCCATTTCAAGCGTTGCTGTCTGATATGAACAAACTACTGAAACAGTCACAGAGAAGTGAGACCAGAAGAGCATGTTACCCTTGTGGGCGGACAGGACTCTTCCAACAAGACAGCAGAGTGAAGCTATCGGAATGATCACCGAACAGGGGTAACCACACGTCCAGGGACCCTCAGCGAGTCAGCATAAGGGGGCGAATGCTGACCGACACTCCACCAGCCCCTAAAACAATGATTTTGCCGAGATAGCAGCTGCCTAGTCATCAGGGGCACCATCAATGGCCGAACAATTACCATCACCATCGACACCGGCACAGCTGTGTCCATTGCCAAGTCCAGCGTTTTGAGGTGATCGGAAATTCGGCCAATTAACAACAACACGGGCGAGTTCATGTCAATACAGGGTGAGGCAGATGCCGTGCTACATATAAGGAACAACAGAGTCCGGCATACAGTCCTAGTAGCGAAGATTGAGGACGATTTCATACTAAGTATGGATCTAATTAGCCAGCATGAATTTATGTTCGACCCGAGATATGATGTTCGCCGATTTCTGAATGAGGAATTTGTATAGACACGGCCCCTCAACAGCTCAGCGACGTCCATAAAAATTGTAGCACAATCTTCAACTAGTATTCCTGGTAGAACGGAACAGATTATTCATGGGCAGCTAGAAAGAAATCCTGGGAGCTGCGTTGGACTAGTAAAGCCCATACACTCAGCTCATGACTACTTAGTTGGTCGGACTATAGTTAAAACCGGACGAAATATACCAAGTAGAGTCCTGCATTTGTCCACCAACGAAATCATAATTGCCAATGGTCAAGAGATAACTTGTTTCGAACCAGTAAAGACCATCATCATTTGCGAAAAAGTGTACCATACATCGGTGAAAGAGACAGGGCTGACCAGTTGACACACCTTACACCAGAGGAACAGAAGAAAGCCAAGCAATTTATCGCAAAGCACTAACAAATTTTTAACAGTCAAGACTCAACCAATCAGAATACTACCTAGCCGACTACCATTGGGGCAACAACAAGCAGTCGAGGAAAACATCGAGTCCATGTTACAAAATAGAGTTACTGAGCCATCCATCAGCCCATGGTCTGCTCCCGTTGTGTTAGTTAAGAAAAGGATGGAATCACACGATTTTGTGTGGATTACAGAAAGCTGAATGACGTTACGAAGAAAGACAGTTATCCACTACCCCGAATCGATGACACTATGACAACACATTCACGCTTGCGTTCGTTCTCCAAACTAGACCTAAAGAGTGAATATTGGCAGGTTGGTCTACACGAAAACGACAGAGCGTTCTCCACCAATAAAGGGCTGTTTCAGTTCACGGTCATGCCCTTTGGGTTATGTATTGTACGTATGGAGCGGGTTGACATGGAGAACGTACTTAGTTTACGTCGACGACATTCTGGTTATGGGTCATACATTCGACGAACACCTGAAGAACCTGGGCGAAGTATTTTCCAGAATTAAGATTGGCAACCTCTCAACCCGAAGAAGTGTTCCATGTTCCAAAAATTAAGTAGAGTTTGTGGGTCACGTCATTTCCGAGTCAGGAATCTGCATCAACGAAGACAAGATAGAAGCCATTCGTGATTGGCCAGTCCCAAGACAAGCATGAACTCCGAAGCCTTAGGTCTCTGTTTATACTAAGGCCGATTTGTTGAGGGATTTGCCACCATTGCCGCGCCTCTATATCGGCAGACCACTAAGAAAGAGACCTTCCGTTGGAATCAGGATTGCGAAACATCATTCAGACGACTGAAGGCAGCACTATGTTCTAGTCCAATCCTAGCATTTCTTACACTGTTCGTCAAGTTAATCTTAGACACCGACACGTATCCCAGATGCAAGATGGTAAAGAGAGGGTGATCGACTACTACAGCCGTGGATCCTCGAAACCGGAAATAAATTATTCCGTCACCAGAAATAATAAGGGCTGTAGACCATTTCCACAAACACCTCTATGGTCATTTCCTAATCCGAACAGATCATGCCGCCCTCAAATGGCTGCTGGACATGAAGACACCGGAAGGACAATTGGCCAGGTGGATGGAAAAATTACATCAATACGATTTCAAGGTTGAACACCTTGCTGGTCATTTGCATAATATTGCTGATGCCCTGTCAAGAGGACCCTGTAGGGCAGAGTGCAGACATTGTCTGCAGACGGAACAGCGAGAGGGCATCTCCATTCGACAGATCCGAGTACAGGCCAATGAAGACTGGACAACGGAACAGTGCATCCAGGATCAAATAGTTGATCCAGACATTGAACCAATCCTGACACTTAAAAGGAGGGGACACACCCAGGCGACGATGGCACGAAGCAGCTAGATACTAGTGCGTTCTGAAATCATTATGGGCCCGATGAGACTCTCTAAGAGTAGAAGAATGGAATGCTCATCCTGACCGAACTACATGACGGGATTACCGGGGGTCATCTGCGCATGAATAAAACCTTAGATAAAATTCGCCAGCGGTACTATTGGGTAAATTACTTCGAAGATGTCACAGCTTGTTGCCGGAAATGTGACACCTGTTCAGTCAATAAGGGCCTGAAGACTCGGACCAAGGGCAGAATGCAGTAGTACAATGTGGGCGTCCCATTTGAGAGAATTGCCATCGATGATGATTGAAAGATTCAACAAACCTTTTCAAGGTCGTCAGCAATAACCAGCGTGATTGGGATAAGCATATTGCCCTATTCCTGTTGGTTCAGCCGTACATAACACTACATGTCTGATTCCAGCCAGGGTACTATTCGGAAAAGAGCTGAGATTACCCTGCGATCTGGCCTTTGGCTCCCACCAGGAATCGTCCCAAGACATCAAGGATTATGCCGACCAGGGCCCCGATTCTTGAAACCATTCGACGGCTCTACCATTCTACGAAGGACGCATGTCGTATGAAAACTGACATAAATGAAATTTAATGTAAGTCGAGTGGTAGAGCAGTCGAATGGTTCGAGAATCGGGCTCCAGCTCCGATATAACATGCTAGCAATACACGAACTAGCCCGAACGCAGATGTTGGCCACCAGTGACCGGATGAAGACACGATATGATCTCAAGGCGAATTCAGTCGGGTTCCAAAAGAGGGACAAGGTCTGGCTGTACAACCCCCAGAGGAGCAAGGGTAAATCTCAAAGCTTGCACTCGCCTGGGATGGTCCATAAGAGGTGGTCAAGAGGATCAATGATGTTGGCTACCGTATCCGTCGAAACCCCAGGGCTAAGTTGAAGGTGGTTCTTTAGGTCTACTCGCCCCCTACCAGGTGGATGATTTTTTTGATCGGGACGATCAGAATTAAAGGGGGGACAGTGTTATAAAATTTATTATCCGCCACTGGAGAAAACATTATTAATTCCGATAAAACATCAGTCGCTGGGATAATAAAAAAATAGAACTGGAATCTTCGAAAGGGGCAAAAACTATTGACATCGACGCTGGGTATATAAGTCATTGTAAGAGTTCATGAGTTAGTTAGTACAGCTTAGATAGTGTCATTATTCGATGTAAATTGTATTCAGAATTACCTGTTGTAAATATGTGATTTTATGTGTAAATAAAGTTTTAGAAAGTGAAGTGAATATGAGTGCTTAAAAGTTTTAAAGTGAACCCACGAAGTTTATTGCAATATTGATAATCAAGTGTTTATCTGTTGTAATATTGAAATCATAAAAAGACAATGTTTGTTAATCGTTGCAGTGCCTTAAATCGTAATATAAGTTAAGTATTATTAACGCACAATAATTCATACCACTACCTGGTTTGAGTACAAGTATAGGTAATCTCTAGAAAGAATCTTGACTCCTAATGTTATTTGTCAAATATAACGATTTGTAGGACCATTCAATTTTATTATTGAAGGTATACTTTTACTGGCTTATATGATATAAATTATTTTAAGTTAAAATATAGAACTTTTTATGGCCGTGGAAACACTTTCTAAACACCTAAAAAAACCTCTAAACATGTTATCCCTCCCAAAAAAACTTCTCCCCTAAATTTGGGGGAAACCCCTAAGTTGGCTACAGTATATTGTAGATTCATCAGGTTCCAAGATAATTTCTTCGCGCCCTATATTGTTTTGACCGTCTTGTATGTCTTCTGGACTTTTCTCCAATGTTACATTAGTTTTCATTCAGGCTAAAATAACGTCATACATCTTGTGAATTAAAAATAATAATATTTTCACACAGAATAATAATACTTACCTAAATCAATAACTATTATGATCGCAAGGCCCTGTAGTTTGTAAAATATGAAACAATGACGTGAGTGACTAATAAATACAAAAGATTCATAGAAACTTTTACTACTAAAATTTCCTAAAGTTTTCTCAATTTCAATATTTCATTTTGTAGTTGATTGCAAGTAAGGTATTTATTTTTTATTTTAGGGAATTGGAAAAAAACTTTCTTTGGAGAAAATGATAACAATTTATTTACATTTCATAATAAGCAATATTTACAAGATAAAAGAGGGATTTTGCAAAAAATACCTTTAACATTGTTGTATTAAACTAGAGTTTCGTTCAATGGCTATCAGGGCCCCCCATTGGCTGTCTTGTTGTATTTTCGTTGCTAGTTTGACTAAAAGCAACGCTGGTAGGTCTCTCTCCTGAAGTTTGAGATTCAGTTGTCTCCAGTGTAGTTGGAATCTGAAGCAAAGAAACTACCTATAAATATATTCACAGTATTCATTTGATACACTTTCGTAAGAAAAACTACAAATAACATTTCTTTAAATATATAGTGAAGTGGATAAAATAGTCTTGTACTCGTTATGGGTATGGGGTTAGGATCAGCCGCTGTCCGAAAAAATACGAAAATTAAATCAAGAATAGGTAAACAATTTTTGAAATAATGTTGAGGAGGTCTTTGATTACTTTGCCTGCAATAAACTAATCAAAAATAAGTATTCAAAATAATTTTTAAAAATCCTTAGTTGACATTAATTATGTAGCCTAAGTAGTTACAGGCTACTGCACAAAGTATATATATTTTATAACTTTTTTTATACCAAGTTAAACCACAAAGCTTACGTTTATATTACAACAAAACTAAGATTAATTTAAAAAATTATTCCAGATTCGGACAGCAGAGAATATATTCCTATTTTTTTCTTTTTGTCGTAAAATCGAGCTTCTGTTAATGTATCTTATTTCTAATCCTGCAAATATATGAAGTCGCGTTGGTATGTTATCGAATAAATTTATTTTGTCGCGCGATAACTGTAAATTTGCGATAACGTCTAAGATATTAATTTAAATTTTATGGGATACAGGGTAAGTATAATCCTTAAGCCAGTGATATTTTCTTGCTCAAATTCATTGCGCACATTAGACGAAACTTCTGGAGTAAGTCGGCTAAATTATTCTTAGATACGCTGTCTCAAATCATCCAGTGACTCTGGAGGAGTAGCATACACGCGAGCGACCTTGCTAGCCATTCGATGGCACCTCGTCTTCCAATCCTTCTATCAGTAAATCGATTTTCCAGAAACTCTTTAACTGGCAAGACATAATGTGGTGGGGCACAGTCGTGCTGAAAAACAAGTTCGTGTTCTGCTAGATGATCATCTACCTCCCAAATTTCAGTTATTCTTGTTAGTTTAGTTAGCCTAAATACTTTTCTTCATTTAAAGTGCCATCTTTGAAAAAAAAGGTGCAACGATATAATCAATTAGAATTCTTGCCCACACATTTAGCTTTAGAGGTCGCTGTGCATGAGTCTCTCTAAATAAGTGTGGATTAATGTTACTTCAGTTATGAAGATTTACCCCACCATTTAAATAAAAGGAGGCTTCTTCAGAGAAGTAATCTATAAAAATTTGGGATTGTTGTTTTTATGACCGGACAATGTTTCACAGAATTATATTCTTGTCAAAATCGTCTTCATTCAATTCTTGGACCGGTCTGATTTTGTAGGGATGTAACTTATTTCGTATCAAAATTGTGTGAACACCACTTCGTGGAACACTTAATGTTAACGCAATTTGTCTTAGCGATTTTTTTGGTTCCTTTGCAACATGTCATAATACTGGTACTTCAACGTCATCGATCCTTCTTGACCACGGATTCCGTTGTGTTGAATTAGCTCCACAGTTCAGTAATTTATTTATGCCTATGGAAAGAAACTAACACAACAACAATTTTTTGTTCTTAACGAAAGAAGTTTTTTTTTGTTATATGAGAACTGATACACAATGGCGCACCTCAGTAATTACAGGTCGAAATATTACTGTTCCTCAAACAGGCTTTACAATGGAGACCATTTTCCTTGTCATAAGAGCAAGAAGTCTTTACAATTATAAGCGAATTATCGATTTTCATTATTAATGACATTAGTGATCTGAAAAATATAAAGGAATCACGTTTTAACGCCCCTTTTTAAACAGGTTTTAAAAGAAGTGTCACTAATTGTAGGGTTCCATTTAAAAAAAAAACTGTGTAGCTATCGCTGGGGTGATGAGGGTGTAATTTAATTAACACTTGGTATGGCTAAATAAGTTTCCCTTAGTAAATCTTTTGAGGTGTTTTTGCGATTTTCAAAATAATGATGATTTTAAGAAATATCCCAGGTGACTCGTTTTCGTTGGAACACCGTGTACATATTTCAGAATTATTCACAAGCTTTAACAAACATTATACCTCAGACTGTAGAATCCCTGGCAGGTTTTTAAGCTCAAGTTTTTACGACGATACATGAAATTTCTAGTTCGGTCTTCACCTGCCACAAGTCATATTATCCCAACCAATACAGATTTAATCATGCAAGAAAATTTAACAACAAACTACTTACATAATGACAAAGGCTAGCCCATAGATGATTAAAAAAAACTATTTTACTTCTTTTGACGTATTTTTGCTATTTTCAAAATAATGAGTATCTTGGAAAATATTTCTAGTTACTTGTTTTCGTTGGAACACCCTCTACATATATATCAAAATTTGTCTTGATCACAGGAAAATATATTCAAACATTCAAAGCTGTAAGATTCGTTTTTGAATTTCCCAACAGTTTTTGGTTGCTTTGATTAAGTCATATTGTCACAATTGATCACAGTTACCATTGGCGTTCAGGGACTCCGCCGCACTCATCGACGACACCTTACATACTTTTATCACGGTGTGCCGTATGCGAAGAATGGAGGGGACCATATCTCGCAACTAACAATTATTGTTCATTTTTAATTAGTTGTATTCTACCATCCGAACAGACAACTCTTGTAACCAGCAAATAATAAAGTGTATTCTGACCACCTAACAAGGCCTTAGAATAACTTAGCCCCCAGAACTTAACATACGTAACAAAATTGGTGGAAGCGCCGCGCACTTTCCAAACACAAAAAATAATAAATGTTAACACGTGCCCAGTGGCGAAAAAGAAAGCTGATAGACGATTTCGAAGAAAGTGAAAGTGAAACATCAAACGACACCCCAAGAAAAGACCTTTCTATCGAAACTATAAGTGATACTGCAAAAGAAGAAACAAACCCAAAGCATTCTCCAAAAATGACCGAAAATTCTCAAGACGAAATTTTTACTTCAGTAATACCTAAAACGTTCAGTGGAAATTCAGGCGAAAGTGTCGAAGAATTTCTCAAAAACTTTAAACGTGCCGCCAAAGCTAACAGATGCACAGAAGAAACTAAATTGTTACAGTTACCATGTTACTTAGAAGGACATGCCATTGATTTTTTCGAGACAATTGAGGACCTTTGTGAAAATTTTGAGGAAGCGGAAAGTCAGTTAAAAAATGCGTTTATTAGTACAGTAAAAACCGAACAAAACTATTTTAAACTTTTAAACCGAAAACAAGAAGTACATGAAGACTTGTGGACATTTTTCAACGACATTTTACTGTTATGTCACAGTATAAACCCTCAAATGGCCGACCAGGAGAAAATAGGTTTTATCATTCGGGGACTCCAACCTAAAATTTTAGAAAAGGTGAACATTATGAATAACGACACAATGAAAAATTTTCAAAGAAATCTGCAGAAAATAGAAGCCACAGAAACCATGATTGGAGAGAGTAGTAGAGCAGCCGCAAGGAGCAGGTATTAAGAAAGATCAAATGTACCAGATCCGATGGATGATCTCCGCCAAAGACTCGAGCTTCTGGAAAAGAACTCAAACAGGTTTGTACGAACTTCCTTTAGTAATAACAAAGATAAATTTTGGAACAAGCCAACTGTTTTCAAAAAAGAAAGTAGGACGCCAGATGGACGAGTAGTTTGTTTTCAATGTGGCAAGCCAGGTCATTATGCAAAAAATTGTTATTCAAAAAATTATCCAAAAAACTCTACACCACGTCGCTAAAGTTTAGCGACAATGTTAAAAGATGTTCCGAAATTAAATCTTGGTATTGTTTTTTCTGTAAGAAAATAGGTCATAAAAAATCAAACTGTAGATATAGGAAAAAATTTCTTAATTCAATTGTATTATATAAAATTACTTCACCCTTCTGTGAAGTTATTCAAATAAAAGGTTGTATCCATGGTAAATCAATAAATTTAATTCTTGATACTGGCGCTGGGATCAGCGTTATTGATTCAAATTTTATTCCAAAAATTTCAAAAATTCGACCTGTTCAAAATTTAAAGGTAAGAGCTGTTAACAGAAATTTTTTGTGGGTAATTGGCACGACATCATTGAAATTTCAAATAGGTAATGTAAACTTTGAACACGAACTTATAATTGCAAAAAAATTCGGTAATAAAATTATACTAGGTAATGACTTTAATGAAAAATATAAAATTAATATAAATTTTGTAACACACACTGTAAGCTTATTTCACAATGAACAGAGTTACGTTTTCAAGTTTGTTGGGTATGAAAATGTACTGAATCATGAAATAAATATAGAGGATGATAATGTTCGTTCGACACAGGAAGTTAAATTACCTCCTTTAAGCACTACAAAAATAATTTTGGTAAGTTACGTAAGTTATGATAAATTTTGGTTCTTTGAGCCTAGTGAAAATTACTTCAGAAACAGGGGTTTAACATTAGTCAAAATAAGTGTAAAAAACGACTTCATATACGTCACAAATAATACTCAGGTTGACTGTATAATTTTTAAGGGTTCTTGTTTAGGTAAAGTCAAAGATTCCGTAGATTGTATGGAATTAGTACATACAGATAGTAAACTATTCCCTGCATTTATTCAGGATGACTTTCAGGTTTCTAGCATCTCGAATGTTGCTAAGATAAATTTAGGTAAAAATACAGATGTTAGACATCACGATCTTTTGTATGCAGATGTTAATGATTTGGGAATTCAAATAAATGATCAATTGAGTGTTAGAGAAAGGGAAATTTTGGATAATTTGGTAAAAGAGTTTTCAGATTTATTTGCTACGAGTAATTATGAGTTAGGTAGAACAAATGTATGTGAACAAGAAATTGATACCGGGGACGCAAAACCTAGTCATCAACCCCCATATCGTATTTCACAGCGCGAAAATGAAATAATCAACAACTAAATCCAAGAAATGTTAGACGCGAAAATTATTAGAAAATCTTATAGCCCATGGACTTCTCCAGTTGTCTTAGTGAAGAAAAAAGATTATAGTTGGCGATTCTGCGTAGACTACCGCAAATTAAATAAAGTTATTCAAACAGATTCCTATCCTTTACCCGTTATTGAGGATTTGTTATCGGCATTAAATGGATCAAATTATTTCAGTTCTTTAGATTTATTTTCTGGTTATTGGCAAATTAAAATTGCGGAAAAGGATAGATCTAAAACCGCTTTTATCGTACCAAATGGTCTGTATGAATTTAATATTTTACCATTTGGTTTAGCTTCGAGTCCTGCGTGTTTCCAAAGATGTATGGATCAAGTCCTAGCAGGATTAAAGTACAATTCTTGTCTTGTTTATTTAGATGATGTTTTAGCTATTAGTGAAACATTCACAGATCACATAAGTAAATTGAGATTGGTTTTTCAAAGATTTAGAGAAGCAAATTTAAAATTAAAACCTACAAAATGTTGTTTAGCTGTTCAAGAAATTCGTATTTTAGGGTAAATAGCTAGTAATAAAGATCTTTCACCTGATACAGAAAAAATTAAAGCTGTAGAGAATTTTCCAGTCCCTAAAAATGTAAAAGATGTTCAAACTTTCATAGGACTTGCTAACTATTATCGGAATTTTATTAAATGTTTCTCAGATATTGTACGTCCTTAAACACTTTTAACTAAAAAAGATCAAAAGTTTATATGGACTTCCCAAGAGCAAGAAGCGTTTGACGAATTAAAAAATAAATTAACAAACTATCCAGTATTAGCTCATTTTAAGCCAGGTAGGCCAACGGAAATCCACACAGATGCTAGTAATTTTGGTCTAGGAACAGTAATTTTACAAGTAGATGAACTCGGGGACGCTCATCCTATACGGCATACGCACCTCACGCCTGAAACAAGGTATCATACTACTGAAAAAGAATTATTAGCAGTAATATACGGGGTAACTTACTTCAGAAGTTTACTCTGGGGCCAACCCTTCAAAGTCGTGGTTGACCACCATGCTTTATGTTTTTTGCATAAAAATCAGGACTTAAGTGGTCGTTTAGCAAGATGGGCAATTAAGCTTCAAGATTATCAATACGAAATAGTTCATAAAAGCGGTAAGAAACATACTGATGCTGATGGATTGTCCAATTTCTGATTTTTCCGAAATAGATACCGAAATTCCAATACTTCATTTAGATTTAACCGATATCGCTGAATTGCGACTACAGGACAGTCAACTTGACGATCTCATTTCCGCCATAAAAAATCCTGACAAAGCTGATTCAAAATTAATTAAACAATCACGTAGTTATGCACTAGAAAATGAAATTTTGTTTAAAAAGCATTTTTCACCGATAGGGTCATCAAAACTATTAGTTGTACCGGAAAAAATTAGGCCAGATATTTTAACCTGTTATCATGACGATCCATTATCAGGAGCTCATTTAGGTTTTACCAAAACATACGGAACAATTAAATCTCGGTATTATTGGCCAAATATCATGAAGGATGTAGAAAATTATGTAAAATCTTGTTTACATTGTCAACACAGAAAACAAGTTAATAAAAATAAACCTATCGAAGTAGGACAAGTATTTGAAACATGGGGAATAGATATTTTAGGACCATTTCCAAAATCTGATTTAAATAATACTTGCATTGTAACCGCTATGGATTACATGTCAAAGTGGGCTGTAGCAAAAGCACTACCAGCAGGTAACGCTTCATGTGTAGCTAATTTCCTATTAGAAGATGTGATTTGCAAATACGGTTGTCCGAGACGCATTATTAGTGACCGCGGAAAATGTTTCACATCAAATTTAGTAACTGAACTTTTAAAGGGCGTAGGCAGTCATCCTACATTCACAACAGCCTATCATCCTCAAACAAATGGTCTAGTAGAACATTTTAATGGCACTTTAGCTACCATGCTCTCAATGTATGTCGCAACAAACCAAAAAGATTGGGACACCTACGTGCCTTTAGTTACGTTCGCGTATAACTCTTCGCCCCAAGAAACTACAAAGGTTTCACCTTTTTTCTTAGTGTATGGACGTAATCCGAGATTACCCATAGATATAGCGTTAGGCGTTAATAACACCAACGAGGACGCAAAAGAAATTTTATCTCGCATACAAAACATTCGTGAAAATGTTAGAAAGCAAATCGAAACCGAACAGTTGAAACAGAAAGATAGATACGATAAAAATAGGAGATCAGTAAATTATGAAATAAATAGTAAAATTTCAGTTTATGCGCCGATAAGGAAAGTCGGTAAGTCTGAAAATATTTCTAGTTACTTGTTTTCGTTGGAACACCCTCTACATATATATCAAAATTTGTCTTGATCACAGGAAAATATATTCAAACATTCAAAGCTGTAAGATTCGTTTTTGAATTTCCCAACAGTTTTTGGTTGTTTTGATTAAGTCATATGATATTTTATATAAAGATAAACCTATTATGATGTGCTTTTAGCCAAACTATTTAATTTAAGGTAAAGGATATGAAATTCAGTAGGGAATGAAGGTGTAATTTTTGGGTATTCGCCCTGGTGCCATTCGATAGCAATTAATTAGCAATAAGATAAGCCCCCAAGAACACCCCGGTAGGGCTGTTCGTATAGTCTAAAGGGGTCGTTCAAAAAATACGTAAGTTTATTACAATTATATACCCCCTTCACCCTTGTCAGCAAAAGTAAGCAAAGCTCTAACACCCCCTCCCATGCTTTTGGTCATTGATATAAGCATTTTTCTTTTAATGTACTCTTTTTTTATTGATTCATGAGCAGCAATTATAATTATAGAAATAAGAAAATAGATTTAGGATATAGGACTCTAATGCACATAATATTCATTTAAACAAACTTTATTGTCAAGGTATTGAACATAGAGTAAGGTACAAATGTTATAATCTTAAGTAATATTACGAACAAAACAAACTTGCATTTTTGGAATACATATTAATTCCAATTATCAGTCTATCAGTACCGGAACGAAACACAAGACTGACGGAAGAAATTTAGACAAGTCAATAGCGTGCGGTAATTTCCCTACTCGGTTCTAAGCGAGTACCTGAACCTATTCATTATTTGTGGAAATCCCCAGAAATGTTTTTCGTTTTCCAGCATAGACGATGTGTGGGTTGCCAAATGTGTAAAAAAAGTAAATTACTATTGCTGATGTAATGACCATCTAGACCCCCCATGTCATCAAAAATGTCGCCCTATAGTGCTTACGTAATACATCAACGGCCCCAAAGTTAGCATAGCCACTGTTTCTAGAGAGTGGTGGGAGCAATATATTTAATTTTTGCGTAATAAATTAGCAATAAATTCTGGAGTATGTCCCACTTGGGCGTTATGAAATGGCTATGCTAGCCACACATATAACTCAAATGTTTTAATATCAGCGCATTCACCATATATTATGATACGTTAAGGAGTCGGTTGCAAGATTTTTCCGATTTTTTTTATGGCGACTAACATTATTTTCTAAATATTATTAATAAGAAAATTTTCGATACTATTCTAACTTAAGTGCACACTATATATATGCAGACAAATTCAAAACATTCATCTGGAAATATTTTGATGAAATTCCAATCTATTTTCAATTTATTTCATCCTAGATTTCGACTAACAATAACTAAAATGTTTTAATTCCTGCGCATTCATCATATTATGAGACCAATCTGGAAGTATATTCTATCAGATGAAAAAAGAATGATCGACATAAGTTCATAGTTGCGGGAGTACTGAGGTAACAAAACTAAAAAAAAATACAACCGAATTGAGAACCTCCTCCTTTTTTGAAGTCGGTTAAAAATGCAACGCCGTCGAAACTTTTCTACATTTAACATTGAATTAGGATGGTCATGTGGCTAGATTGACAGATAACCCATGGGCAAAAAGTTATACATAAAAGAGTTATACAAATCAACCAAGAGCAGAAGCGTACAGAAGTAGGGGATGGTCGTCCATAAGATATAGTGACTATATAAAGAAACTCGCCGCTAGAAATCCCCAAAGATTGGAAAAGTTAACAGAACATGAGAGAAACTTCTGTCCAGCATTGGACAGGCTAGTGTTAGTGTGCTGGTCTGTCCATCAACTTACCACTGCAAGTTTGAACTGTATTCATTGCAGCTAAAATTGTCATATTTGCAAACATCAAAATCAACTAGGGCATTATGAGAATAATTATTAATTGAATCACACAATTGGTCTCTTAATTGTAAACGCACAGGTGATATATAACTTTTTGCTTTTACGTTCATTTTATTATTCGAAACTCCTATTTGCTGTCACTGTTACATAGGCAACCATATAGCACCATATAGATAAATGGTGCAATAAGTGATTAAAAAAATAATTAAAACCAGTAAGTTACAACTTATTGTGTCCCCATTTTGACAGATAACACGGCCGATAAGTATTCCTCTATTTATAAGCAATTAATTACTAATGGACCTTGTGATCAAGTGGACGAATCCTGACTAATATTCATCTCTATCTAAAGATCACTTTGTCCAATCAAACTAAATGCAAAGGAATATGTCCAATTTGAGTTTATCTTACTTTTAAGATATTCAATAAGCACGCAAAGCTAAATCCGGAATTTGTACCATTCCGGAATTAGTCTGACATTGTTGCCACAAGCAACATCTGTGATGACGCGAAATGTAATGTACGACATTTAGGACTTTAAGGAAAATTTAAAAAAAGAATGAAAACTTGAATAGAACATCTATGATGTCTGAAAATTATTAGATATTAAAACATATAAACTGACCACAAGTAATTTCCAGTTTCCCGAAACATGAATAAACAACACTCTGGCACCCCCTAATAATAATTCTCGAATCCGTTGTGACTAAAGATACATATTGTTTTTAAGGTTAAAAGTAAATCACAATGTAATCCATTTTTTCACAAAAACAACAGAGGTTTTCAAAATCAGAAGTTCACCGGTAGAAACCGTCACCGTTTGGAATACAGTTTCCAAACTCGATTATATTCCCCCAAAATCCACTATATACAAGCTCAGATCAAAAGCACCGATAGCTGAGAATTGTACAGTAGAAACCGTATTCACCCAACCTGATAATTGAAACTGAGCAATCTACCGGAAAATCTTGTAAATCAAGACAATTTGGTTTTAGAGGTTACATAACATACAAGTAAACTTATTAATTAAGCGGCGTTTAAATAACTGAGTTTAGATTTAAGTTGACTTCGATTATACTATTGCGGATCACAGTGCAACCTAATTTTGATGTATTACGTTAATATGTTAATTTAGAAGGTATAAGAAATGGAATGACAAAATGGTAAAATCTGTATTTATAATTTGGAATATACTTTAATTTAGCCTCTTATTCAATGACTTGCTACATTGTTTTAGTAGTTAATTATACAGGGTGTTTTGTAGAAGGTTCGCCAAACATGGAGGGCAGATAGGTGGGCTCATGTGCTATATTATGTAGTCGATAAAACATCTAGATAGCTTACAGTTTTTGTTTTTTTTTTAATTATTTTTTTTCTTAATTCTTAGATTTTTAGCTTTAAACTATTGTAACTTTTTTTTCATAGTATTTTCACCGAATAAACTTAAATCGAATCGATGATAGATTTGATTTAAGTTAATTCGGTGAAGATACTGTGAAAAATAAAAAAGTTACAATAGATTAAAGGTAAAATTAAATTTAAAAAAAAACGTAAGCTATTTTGATGTTATATGGGCTACATAATATTGCACATGAGCCCACCCATCTGACCTCAATGTTTCTCGAACCTTCTACAAAACACCCTGTATATACGAGAGCTACAAAACAGATGCAACACAAATTAATTTGATTAAAGTCGTGATTGATTCTTAGTTAGATTATTCAGTACTGGTACCTAAGATTTCGCAATGGATTTTAGCTATAATTTGGTTGCTGAAAACTGTTCTCTCTTGGCTCTATTTTCCTATATATAGTTACTTATCTTTCAATATTTAAAAAAAAATGTACAGCATCAATACGCGCTCGGCAACTGAGTAGTTAAATAAAAACAAAAATTGTCATTCACTCTTAGATTTTTCCACTTCTTTTAGGGCCCGGGTACACTGCGGTCTCTTACATTCACCTTAATATATATTTTTTAATAGCCAAAAACAGATATACTAATTGTCATTGGATTCATCTACTAACTTTCACTATCATTGCTGCTGAAATCATTTTGCTATTATTTATCTTACCATCTATCATATCTAAGTTTTATGTCTCTACTTACGAAATAAATTTACAAACTTATTCAACAATTACTGAGTAATTAATAAATAAAGAGCATTAAAGAATTACTTTCATAGGATTATTCATCGAAAGTTGGACTTTGACCACCATCGAACAAATAATATTCAAATTCACCCACAAGTTTTAGTTTTTTTTTTGAAAACCGCGCTTTTGTGCTTTACACCATATGTTACTGTTATTTTAATTTGCCCCAACACCTTTCTGTCGTGTTTAGTATATGGTAAACTAAGATTTTTTTAAATTCCTTCATTTTGACAAGAGTCTGGTATATATCACTTTTTGCTTTTAGTGAATAGATCGATATACTTTTCTCTGGTTTGAAAAATCTGTGTCTATGTTTATAAGTGTTTTCTAAATGATACATAAAAGCGTTTTGAAATTTAACAAATAATTTTATCATAAAATGTTATTTGTTATTTGTTAACATGAAAATACAAAAGTAAAAAAAGTGTTCAAATTATATTAATTTTGTAATAAAAGTGTTATTTAAATATGCAATTGTGAAAAATTAAATTAAATTCTTACATATTTGACAGGCAACAAGCCCGTTTTTATCGATCCCTTCTGGAAATTTTCTCAGAGGACAAAGTTGGTCGTCTCGTCGAAAGGAAGCTGCTCAAGAAATTTTAGAATTATTAAACAAATAAATAAAATGAAACTGTACCGACGCCTATTAGAATGTTGAAAAAACATATCGTACTCTATCTTTTCGTCAAAGATCTGTGCTCTAGCTTTAAAATTGTCCAAGTTATGAATTTTTCCAAATAATGGGTAATTTTAGCGGTTTTACTGGAATTTTCCGATCGGCCGTTCAAAATTGTATTAATTTTCTGCAAAGTATTGTAATTTAATCTTTTCGATTTATTTTACGATCCATTGAACGCAAGACAATATATTATTTCTAGTCGAGAACAGTCAGTAGTTGCGTTTCCCTCGCATGATCGAAAGCTCGAATAATTTATTTATGTAATTAACATTTTAAAACGAGTCATGAAGAACAAGTCCTGCAACCCCATATCGAAAGCCGTGCTATTTGTAACTGATTCCTAGGACAGAAATCACATGAAAAAAATCATAGGATAATTAATACCTCTCTTTAATACCTCTTTAATTAATACCTTTTAGTGTTTCTGATCAATAAACATCATATATTGCTACAAACAATATAATTTCTTATATTCAGCAATAAACTATACTGGATTTCTTAAAATCTTTTAATTTATACCAAGAAAGAGAAATTTTAGAAGTAAGATTTTGATTTAAATTTGTCAACATAGCATACAATGCAGCTACCGTTAAATTATATATCATTGAACTACATTGGCATTTGGAGCAATTCAACCGCGCGTGTTTTCCCTTACTAGACCTAAGGAAATATTGCAATGTTGCATAAAACGCCCCATCACTTTAACATTCCACTGAAGGCCAAAGTCATAATTTCCGAGATCTAGGGAAATGTGATAATCTGGCAATGCTGGCCCCTCAAACAAGACCCCCCATCCTTTTTGTGACGTCATAAGCAGTCACATAACAAGCAACATTATTGATAACAAGGTACTGCATATATTACCCCCCCCCCTTTCTCTGTGACGTCACAAGCTTCCCGATGATGTAATCATCGATACCGGCAAACATATTCAAATAATTTATTATGAAATATCCGAAAATAAACGAGTCGAATTTCTATATCCTGAATTTCAGCTTGCCGAATTTTAACCTGCCTATTTTCAACATGCCGTATTTCTATATGCTGAATTTTAACTTGCCGCATTTCAACTGGTCGAATTTTAAAATACGGACCCAGTCACATTCAGATACCTGAAGAAACTTCTATATCTATACTATTATAAAATTGTAGTTGTCTGTTTGTTTGTTTGTTTGTTACCTCATCACGTATTAACTACTCAACTATCTTTGCTGGATCTTTTCTTGTTGCAAAGCTTATGGTATATACATTTTATCTCCCTACATTAGTCATATGGTTCCACCGCATGCATCTAATATTAGATACTTTAATATCGATAATCAAGTGTAATTTATGTGATTTTAATTTATTGTTAAGATGTCAAAAACCGCTGAAAATTTACGTAAATTTAAAAATCATCGACAATCCGAGTTTAAAAGATTAGAAGATATTTATTTTGCTGTCGAGAAAGCCTTAAGAGGTGACGACGTTGAATTGTTTTTTAGTATGATTGATTTGATTGATTCAATCCATTCCGAATTTTTTAAACATCACAAATGATTTTGACTTTGAGGATGACATTCGCAATAAATTTGAAAAATTGTTTTATTCAATTAGGTCTATTTTTGCTAAACTGAAATCTGTTCAGAATTCTACGCCACAAAATATAGCTCGGGAACAGGAAAGTGTTGCTTTGCCTTCATTTAGTGGAGACATATTGGAATTTGGAATGTTTATTGATTTGTTTGATTCATTAATTCACAATAATGAAAAACTCAGTACTATGCAGAAGTTCAAATATTTGCAGTTAGCTTTAAAAGGGCCTGCTTTTGAGGCTATTAGAAATTTTAAACTAACACAAAACAATTACGTGAGTGCTTATGAAACACTTATGAAAAAATTCAAGCGAACTCGTTTAATCGCGGAGTCTCATTGGTCAGCTTTAGAACAATTCCCCCAACTAACTTCAGATAGCCCTTCAGAGGTTCGGAAGTTATTGGATGACTTCAGTGATAATTTGGAAGCACTGAAGAATTTGGGTTTACCAGTAAATCAGTGGGATTTTTGTATCGTTCAGATGATGTTGAAACGAGTTCCAAAGAATTTAGCCGCTAAGTTTGAACTTTACCATGGTACTGTGACCGCTCAAGATGACTTTCCGATCCTCTCGGAAGTTGTTGATTTTTTGTCGAAGCATTGCGATGCCTTTGAACATGTTGAATTATCCCGCAAGGCAAAAGCGAAGTGTTGACAAAAAGTTACCATTGAATTCAAAGCAACATTCTTCCCGTTTCACTACATCTTTGTTTGTCACTAAGAATAGAAATTGTTTAGTTTGTAAATCCGATCATGCGATTTACAAATGTTCTGAATTCTTGAACAAATCAGTATCCGCGCGGTTTAAGTTTGTTAAAGATTTTAGACTTTGCTTTAATTGCTTGCGCGATTCTCATCAGTCGAATCGCTGTAAATCTTTATCCACTTGCCGCAACTGCAAACAACACCATCACACATTGCTTCATTTTGTAAATCGTGGTGATTCAGGCATTCGGTCTGAATCTAGAGCTCCCCCCGCAAACCTGGCTTCCACATCTGGTGGATCCAGTACCATTAATACCGTTGAAAGTCCCGAAACTTCTCTACCGCAGACTTCTTGTCATAGTTCACTTTTGTCATACAATTCAAATGTGTTGTTATCTACCGCTTTAGTTGAGGTATTAGATAAGCACGGTTCTTATCAAACTTTGCGATGTCTGCTAGATTCTGGTAGCATGACATCATTCATTGCGAGCAAGGCTGTGAAACGCCTTGGCTTCCGACCTATGCCCGCTTCGATACAACCCAACGGGCTAGGTTCTATGCAGAGTACCTCTGCTGAGGGCTCTCTTACCCTTTCTTTTCGCTCTATAGTAAAGCGTGAGTGCAATTTTGTTGTTGACACTATTGTTTTACCCCGCATTTGCAATGATATGCCTGTTGCGCCCATTAACATGGCTAATATGGCATATCTAACCAATTTGAAACTTGCTGATCCTGGTTTCAATAGCGCACGTCTTCTGGGAAAGGAAGGTGTTCCTGATGCTATTAACACTGTGTTTGGTTACATCCTAATGGGTAAAGTGTCTTCGAGTTCTGTTAACTCTCACTCTCAGTCAGTCATAAACCCAACTTCGCTTTTTTGTCAAATTGTAGATGTAGTATCATTAGATGATTCACTCCAAAGGTTCTGGACAATTGAAGGTGTTCCTACCGCACTGGTTCAGTCCCCTGATGATCTTATCTGCGAAAAAATATTTTCCGAGGGATGCAGGAGATTGGATTCAGGTAGATTTGTTGTGCCCCTTCCTTTTCGAAATACACTTCCTGCTTTTGATGAAATGTATAATCCCGCCGTACAACGTTTCTACTCTTTAGAAAGACATCTTCTACAGCAACCAGATCTTTACAAACTATATTGTGATTTTCTCAAAGAGTATTTGGAGCTGGATCATATGGAGTTGGTTCCTGATCCATCTACTGCTTCTGATTGTTACTACATACCGCATCATTGTGTTTTGAAACCTGATAGTAGCACAACCAAACTTCGTGTAGTGTTTAATGCATCCGCTAAGATACCTCATCGGTTATCTTTGAATGACTGTTTGTTTATCGGTCCCAAATTGCAGCAAGACATTATCGCTATTTTGTTGACCTTGCAGAATTTAGTTTTGCCTCGCCTGCTTGCTATAGAAAACTTTTCTAGTCGTGAACTTCGCACATTTGGTGATGCTTCTGAGAAAGGTTATGCCGCTGTTGTTTATTTTGTGTTCGAAACCGCATCTGGATTTCGTCAAAGTTTTGTTGTGTTGTCTAAATCGAAAGTTGCCCCTTTGAAAACTTTGTCACTTCCCAGATTGGAACTGTGTGCTTCAGTTCTTACCGCTAAGTTGGCTCATCATGTTTATGAGCAATTCAATAGTCGTTTGTTGTTCAAGGTGATTCGTTGCTGGTCAGATTCCACGGTAGTCCTTTCATGGCTTAGTTCTTCCCCGCACCGTTGGAAGACATTTGTCAGTAATCGAGTTGCTTACATTCAGGAAAAATTTCCTTCTTCTCATTGGTTTTACATTCAATCTTGTGATAACCCCGCTGACTTGGGTTCCCGCGGGACTTTGCCATCAGAGTTATTAGGCAATACACTTTGGTGGAAAGGCCACAATTGTTGATTACCGCTTGTTAGCCACATGCTTGCTCAGACTCAAGCATGTCACCGCTAGTTATGACTGAAACCCGTATAGTGGCGCTTCAAGTCACCGCTTCATCAAATTTATTTGGTACTTTGTTAGAAGAACATTCTTTTATTAATCGCATTACCCGCATTATAGCTCATATTTGTCTCTTTGTTGATAACGCCCGCAATCCAGACCGTAGGCGCTCTGGATCATTTTTGGCTGAGTTATATCAGGCTCAGCTTCGCATTGTTCGCTATGTTCAAGATCAATATTTTTCTAAAGAGTTTTTTCTTCTTCGAGAACCAAAACTTTTGGCCAAATCGCTTCGTAAACTTTCGCCGTTTCTTGATGAACAGGGAACTCTTAGAGTTGGTAGTAGATTGGCTAATGCTCCATTGCCGTTTGACACTAAATTTCCCGCACTGCTACCAAGTAAAAGTCGTTTGACTAATCTAATTGTCGAAGATTGTCATGTCACCAATCTTCACACAGGAATACAAACCGTTCAATTTCTTTTGCAGCAACGATTTTGGATTCTATCCGCAAAGAAAGTAATTCGTAATGTCATTTCTAAATGTGTTTCTTGTTGGAAGCTTAATCCTTCTGCTTACCAACCCTTCATGGGAAATTTTCCCATTTCCCGCGTTTCACAATTGAAACCCTTTTCTCATGTTGGAGTAGATTTTGCTGGTCCCTTCACTATAACCATGGCTAAAACTAGAGGGTCGAAAACTTTAAAGGCTTATCTGTGCCTGTTTAAGTGCTTTGCAACGAAAGCTGTTCATCTAGAACTCGTATCAGATTTGTCTGCTGATGCATTCTTGGCAGCTTTGCGACGATTCATTGCACGTCGTGGTCGATGTAGCCATATATATAGTGATTGTGGTACTAATTTTGTGTGTGCTCACAAGCAGATCTTGAAAGCTTTTAGAGCTACTGCTGCACGAGAAACCATTTCGTGGCATTTCAATCCCCCTTCGGCTCCTCACTTTGGAGGACTATGGGAGAGCGGAATTAAATCCGTTAAAGCTCACTTAAGACGTGTCGTTGGAGATCAAATCCTAACCTACGAAGAACTTTCTAATGTATTTGCACAGGTCGAAGCAGTTTTAAACTCGCGACCTATAACCCCTTGTAGCAACGATCCATCGAATCTTACCGCCTTGAGTCCTGGAATGTCTCTTACTATGGAACCTTTAACAGCACCTCCTGAATCTGGTTTCTTATCTGTCCCATCTAATCGTCTCAACAGATGGCAATTACTGAGTCGTTTGCATCAGGCATTCTGGAAACGTTGGTCGCAAGAATATTTACATACTCTTCATCAACGGAGTAAATGGACTGATCCCTCGGAGGTTGTTAAGCCAGGTACTCTTGTTATTGAAGCAAGACACTTCACCTCCTTTGAATTGGCCATTAGGGCGCATTATTGACGTACATCCTGGAGGTGATGGTGTTGTACGCGTTGCTACAGTTAGAACTGCAAGTGGTACTTTGAAGCGACCTCTTGTAAAGCTTTGTCCACTGCCAGTCGACCCTTAGTTTTGAAATAAGTAATTCAAGGCTGGCGGAATGGTGCGTTCCCGCAATTTGTTTAGTGTATTGTGTTCAATTTGACTGAATTACTTCATTGATATTTAAACTTCTGCACCTTTTCTAAAACATTCCGTCGCGCTAATGCTAATTGTAAGTGTTTTTTGCGTGCAAAATATAGACAATATTGACATTCGTGTTTCGGTTCCCTAGCTGTTTGGAGGCTTGGGAGAGTCGTGTAATGTTCTCCGAACTTTTCGGTCGCTTTGATTCCGTCTGAAGAGACGACGCTTATTGTTGATTTTTGCGTTACGATTTCGCGAGTTCTTAGCTCCGTTCGTAACGAGTGCTAAACCGCTTTCATTTTGTTTCTTTTGTGTTTACAAAAGCGCATCATTTGTTGTTAAACCCGCATTTTTTGTATGCTCAATCAATGAACATTACGTCGCTATTTTTTTGTGTAACGTGTTGTCCAGACGAAGCTCTAAGAAACTGTTCCTGCTGTTACGGGGCTAGCCTCTGAAGAAAGAAGACATAAAAGGTTAGTGATAACTTTTATTTGGTGATTTCGTTTATGTGACGGCACGTGTTTATTGATTGTTCCGCTAAAGGTCTTTCGTCAATTATATACTTGCATTGAACCAGCATTGAACTAAAACCGCAACATATAATTCATACATTTTTTTTGGATATTCTCTATGGAATGTGCCATCGAAGACATTCCAGTTACAGTTGATCGTTTTTTCATAAATCCGTGCTGTTCTTCAGGAATAATTGGGGATACATGAGAGTAGACTTTTTCATATAGTATCATTTCAAATATCTTACATGCAGTAGACAACATAGCAACGGGTCTATAGTTTTTTATGTCATTCATGTCACCGCTTTTAAAAATTGGGACAACTTTTGTTATCTTCCATGCAACTGGGAACATACTCGTTTTTTATTATACAGTTATATATCAATTTAAGTGGCTGCATTAATAAATCAACACAACCCTTAAATATGTAAGGCGGTATATTGTCCGGACCACATGATTTTTTAGGCTTAAGTTTTTTTGCAGCACGGCGGAGATCATTGTCATTGATTTCTGTGACTGCTAAGATTTCTGTTATTAGGCATGTATTTGAATTATTCAAAACTATGCCGTTGGCATCCCGCTTTTGATAAATACTTTCAAAATAGTTAGCAAATGTCTCGGCGATAGTTTCATTAGTACTAATCGTCCTGCCATCAAATACCATAGATTCATTAGCCGTGTCAGAGTTACTCTTAGTTGACTTTACATACCTAAAAAAGCTTCCTGAATCCTTATCAATGTCATTTTCCATTTTAGTAATGAATATATTATACGCTTCCCTAATATCCCTTTTAATTTTAGATCTAAGATATGTAAATTGCTGTTTGTCATACTCTAACTTGTTTTTAGAGTAATTCTTTCTATGTCTTTCTTTTTTTTTAATGTCAGCTATAATCATTCTGTTATAATACGATGGGTAAAATCTCTTCCATGGTACCGTTAAGGGGACACAAACATTAAAAATATTGTAAATTATTCCATAAAAAATATCCACAATTTTATTTACATCCAGCATGTTGCTCATCTCGGTCCAGTCTACTGCTTTCAACAGATTGTACATTAATTGAAAGTCCGCCTTTTTAAAATTATATTGAGGGTTAAATGTTCTGAATGTTTTTGGGTTACAAATTGGTAGTTCAAGCTCACTATATAGTGCTGGATGATCGATCAGCTACAGGAGGAAACTCACATTTCTCAAGATTTATAACATGGTTACTTAAAATCAAGTCTAAGTACCTGCCTCTACTATTAGGAACATTATTATATTGACTAAGATTAATCAAATTAACGAATTGCAAATACTTAGATTCAACTGCAGTTAAATGGTTTAAGTTTAGCACAGGTACATTTTTAATATTAAAGTCTCCTACTAATAACAGTTAACGTTTAAGCCAAGAATATGACTCTGAAAATGCTCAAAACACATATTGTATACATCATATAAAGTTTCCGGAGGTATATAAACTACGCAAATATATAAGGTAGTATAAGGTAAATTGACTTTAATCCACAAATCTTCAATATTTTTATTGGGGCAAGTAAATGGCAATAAACAGCAATTATATATACTCTTTAGAGCAATTATTACACCCCTCCAGTTTTTTTACCTGTGCTATTGAAATTGCGGTCCCGTCGAAATACCGTATAATTATCATTGAATAATTCTTTATCATACACAGAGGGGTTGAGCCAGGTTTCCGTTAATGCTACAATGTCATAAGGAGAACAGCTTAGCGACAATTTAAAATCATGTAATTTAGTGTTTAAACCTTGAACGTTTTGATACAACAAATTTAATTTTTTTGCTTTAATGTTAGTGGACATCATTTAAATTACTTACAGATTGTATTACAAATATTTTGCTATTTTCCTCTTTTCTCATAAGAATTCTGCCATTTTTCACCCACAAATATTTAATATTCTTGGTTTTCTTATATTCACAACACCTCGCAAACAACACTTTGTTTTCACTACTTAGCGCCTCATTTATATAGATAGGTTTCCTGGCTTCAGTAGGCTGCTGGTGCACAATATCCAAATCACCCACACACAAAGTTGATTTTATTTTTCTCGCTGCCATGAATTCTTCCTTAACCAATACTGTAGAAAATTTAACAAAAATCGATGCTAGCTGATGCTCTGTTGACTGCTTTTTCCTATTGTTTCTGTAGCAACAGTCAATCGCAGACTTATTGAACGGTAAGTTAATCGCCGCATGAATCTTGGCTACAGTTGATAACACATTCTCATTCCTAATTACAGGAACTCCCTGTATTTCTACCAATTTAAGTCTAGTGAGTTGCTCTTGTTTATTAAGCCTGTATCTTAGGTTATCATTTTCTTGTTTTAATTGTTCACACTTACTTTCTAGAGTCTCAACCTTCAATACACAGCTTGCCAGTTTTTCATCTTGTAATTTCAACAGTTTGTAGTTTTCTTCAATTGTCTCAAAGCAACTATTAATTGATCCCTGCCTTGTTTTTATTTCATTGTAGAGATTCTTTATTTCTTGTAATAGCTCTCTAGTAGTCGGTTCAGTCGGTAAACAGTCTCTACAATGCCACGTACTATCAGCATTTTTTTCAACATTTTCAAGGCAGTTTACATGAATTATCTTAACACAATTTTTCCCCATACATTTTAAAACTCTTCGGGTACTTTGTGACGTAATTTTCTCATTGCATTTATAGCAGTTTGATGACATGATCCTTATCAATGTTTATCAACGCCTCCAAATAACAATAAAAAAAACAACATAAACAAACCAGGTATTTCTGGCCGTTACTATAAAAAGAGATGGCTTGTTTACTCACTAAGGCGATGGATATTTTTCAATACTTTTTAATACTATTTGCACTAATTTGGGTTTTTCTGCATAAATAAGATGCTCTTTGATTCACAATTAATCACAATGCGTACACTACTTGTAACACAACTTTTATATCTAAATTTAGTTGGTTATTTCTACATTAAAATAACTTTTAATACGGAGCACAGCATAAACGCTCCTGACATGTTTGACTCGAGATGTTGAATTGAATTGCATAGATAGTTGAAATATAAAGTGGATCACAGTTATAGTTAAGTGTTTAAAAAATGTTATATGTGATGGCCCCTAAGCAGATGCATATAGAGCGTGGTTAAAATATTTTGTAGAATAAAATTATGGTTAAACAGGATAGTTCAGAAACTGATAAGACAAATAAGTTATAATGGGTGACTAATTGGCAATATGCAAGATAGTTTAAATATAGATGGAAGTAGGTAGAGTTATATCTATAGAAGGCAGTTCATAAAATAATTAGATAAAATTTTTATATAGGGTGGCCATCAACAGTTGCGGTTTAGGTGAAATATGTTGGGGATTGGTGAATTTAGTTATACAAAGTGGCACAAAAAATGTTATATTGGGTGACCCATAAGTAGTTGTAAATATAAGGTGGTTGAGATCGGGACCTTAGTAGAGATATAGTTTTACAGGGTGGATTAAAAAATGTTAAAAAAATTTATATATAAGGTAGACCATGAACAGTTGCATCCTGCTATATGGAATACCTGAAATATGGGGCACAGCACAATTATATTTATATATTGTGTTTAACACAATGTTAGAAAAAGTTGCATATAGACGCTGGTTAAAATTATAGTTTACGAAGTGGCTCAAAAATTACCAGAAATAATTGTTATATAGCGTATAGGGTGGAGTAAAACTATAGTTAAGGAATAAAAAAATATTATATTGGGTAACAAATTAACAACAGCATATACAGGATGGTTGCACTATAGGGTGAACTAGAGTGATAGTTATACAAGGTGGTTCCAAAAATTGTTGAATGTAATTGTTATATAATGTGGCCCATAAGCAGTTGCAGTTTGGGTGTAACGTATTCGGGATTCCAAGTGCGCCGCAACTCGCAACACAATATTTAAATTAACGCAGCAAGGTGCGGCCGCAACACAGTTTAAATTAACGCGGTCGCCGCAGGATGGTGTTTGCGCGCCAAAATCTTCAGCTCACGATTCCCGCCAATTATTGCATCACTTCCGGTCTAGAATCCGCTTTGCTCTCCTCTACTGCAATGGATTGTATAATCTCGATTAGATACTACCATAAATAATAGCTTTGATTTGATTTAGATGTATTATTTTAATTTTTGTCGCTGAGACACATTTATGTTACATGTATGGATTGCTGTTTGTCATAACAATACTACTGCACGTCAGTTGTTATGATTCTTTTGAGTTGGTCAGTTATCACAAACTTTATTAGTTCTGAGTAACACCTTTGATTAAGTAATAACATTAAAAAAATATATCTTTGATGGATCAGCATTATTGTAATACGGTCACCTCAGAAGGATATTTGTACCGTGCAATTTCATAAAAAACAAAGTAGACTAGCTATGTTTACAGAGGAACCTACGGTTCGATCATCACGTTTACACATACTATGATATCACCAAATAGGTTGCAGTTCATCTTTCATTACTTCATCAATTTCGTGGTGAATATTGCAGATGCAAGCAATGGATAACTGATATGTTTTGAGTACCTAAATCATAACATGGTTGTGAATAATCATTATTGTTTTTCAAATTGTACACTTGGAATTCCTGCTTATCCTGTATCCTGAGAAATGAATTTGATATACTCCTATTATAAGAATTCTTAAGTTTGTGTGCTTAATTAAGTCATTAGCGTTGAATCTGATCCATCGTTGTACAGTTCTACTTGTAATATTTTCAACTTCAACTAAAGCAGCTTCAAGAGCAGTAAGTTTCCTATCAAACGAGATTCATTTGCATACTCTGTCGACAGTTATCGCCCAACTAATTCATGAAATAGTGCATTCTATTGGTCATCAGAAATTACAACGAGAATGACTCTCACATAGCTATTTAATGACAGCACTATTAATATATTATAAAAAATCGACGTGATTAGCCTCTGTGTACTCAAAAATGCCGCGTTTTCAAGAATTTTTCAACTGAGCGATGCGGAAACACAAAATTGATACAATAGCACGAATTTGTTTTCCAGTACGGACACCATCAATGCTTTTTAGTTGTTATATAGTTTGGGGCCATCACACTGATGCTTAGCGTATATCGCGTTCACCGTGGACATAGCCATAAGCTCACTAAACATAAATACATGCCATTGAAACGTAAAGGCGATTTTACAATATCTTGTCAGTGAAATTTAGTTTTAAAACTGAAAAAAAATGGTTTCTCAATGGTATTGTGATTAGAGGGGGCTCATAAACTTTATAATTTATATAATAAGTTTTACAAGAATTTTGAAAGCAAAAATTATGTAATATGTAAGTGTTTGCAAAAATGAATTTTTTGACAAAACTATAGCTCTATTGTAAAAAATTTAACTCGTAATTTATTAACCTGTACTAATGTGTATTTAGTAGAGGCAATGCAAAATAGAATTATTCAATAGACAAGTTGGTAAAAGTTACATTTCTTCTTTTTGGTGAGAAATCACAAGGATTTTTTTTCAGAACAACACTTTCCTCAAGAGGTTGATTTGTGATTAAAATCGTAGTTTTTGGAAATAGTTATCTAGGAAATTAAATTATGTACAAAAATGGCCAGATCAAATCAGATCAGGTCAAAACTGACTTCACTGTTTTGTTGTGTTTTACAGTAGAGTTTGTAATATTAACAATCAAGTGAAAAAATAATCAAATTATATCCTAAATTAAACAATATTCAGCTTTGAATTGTTCTTCGTTAAAGAGTATTTCTACGTTGCATTCAAAGGAAACTAAAAAGAAAAGATATAAACCATAAACACAATTTTCATTTATTTGTTGAAATTTTTGGGATTTGTGATGTTTTCTTATACTTCTGCCATTTTTCTTGTACGAAATCAATTTAACAATTGAATAAATATTGTTTGTTATGCTGGAAAATTTAAAACGTTTTCTTGTTAGGAATAAATAAATAAGTAAGTGTAAATTAAAATTATATGTAGGCATTATTCCTATTAAAAAGCGGAAGGTGATTACTATCGAAAACAAATTAAAATAAAATAACAGATACAATAACATGTTGCATTACTTCTCTATTCGGTGCTCTTTATACCGGTGGTACTTTTTAATAAATGAAGATCACTCATTATTAACAATATTGGTATTTTGGCGGCAATGACTACAAATATAAATGAACCAGGCACCATCATGTACGACTGAATGAAGAATGGTTGAAACATGAGACATCAAAGAGACAGACAGATACGTTTGTTTATAAAATTTTCTGCTTCAACAGTGGCGTAGTATTTATAGTAAAATAAAGATTCGTTATATAATAAAAATAATACAACCCTGTCGTCCAAAAAAATAATTTAACATAGTAATTAAGATTCACCACCACAAAAAATAAATTATGGCTATGGAGAAGCCGACATAATGATTTGTCACAATTATTTTTGTTAAATAATTTTGAACTCTATCATTTTGATTTTTTCTCGAACCCTTTTTCTTTTCATAATTAGCCGCAAATTAAAATAAGTTTTTTAACATTAATTTAAGAAATATAATTACAAATAATTGTTTACCGAGATTCGGCAAAATATTATAATCACATTATTTACACATACAGATAATGGGGTATTTGACTGAAAAATGTGAGTATTTAGAAGAAAATAATAATTTTGATTGTTTCATTGAATTTTCTATCCTGACGACGATTTCTGAAAACACCATAGTTGTGTAAATTGCCCGGCACACCAGTTGCGTTCTTATAGAAAATCTCCTTCGCACGATTAACTGAGAGAAAGCAAGTTTTCCTGTGAAAATGAATGAATATATATTTCAAGATAATTATCTGTGACGTGACGTTTGGATTCCCTCAGGACTCGTTGCCAAACAATGTTTTTCTTAAGCAATTTGAAGAAGTAATATTTCAGAATTATTTTCAGTTTGTGCGTTATTATTTAAATTACAAGTACTTACTAATATTTGGTGGTTTCTATGTTTTTGTGGTTTTGATCACTCGTTTTCATTATAAAATATATTGGATATTAATTTTGTTCTAAAAGTTCATTTAGGAAACATGGTTTGAGAATTTTCATTAGTTGATGAAACTACTTTTGCAGTATCATCCAAGTATTTAACGACTCTCTTTTAAGTTTAAAGACGGTTTTGAATAGAAATTTAAATATAAGCTGAATGTCAATGCTTGCGCTGTTGCATGCTTGGCATATAAACAGTAAAAGTTCCGTAAAATATTAGTGTCTATATTTACGTCTTATTTTTTACGATTGCCAGAAGTTTGGTATCTGTAAGTGTCCGTTTACTAATTTCCGAATTTCAGCCTTGTTTAATGTAAACCGACAGGTCCACTTATATTAGCAGTGATTGTCGCCAATAAAAAATTTGCAATTAAAAGTTAATGCAATAAATATACAAATTCGACAATATACGTCTGTCAATTTTCTTAACACGCAGTAAGCTTTGTTCCGTTAGCACAATTTCCAAATTTCCTAATCCTTTACTGAATAACAACTAAAATTTCTCTCGTCACGTATAGAACTGAACGAAATTGTGATAGTAGAATACCTACAACCGACTTTTCTAATTTCAAAACCGACTAAAAAAATGAGGTTCTCAATTCCTCTGTAAATATGTTTTTTTACTTGTTTTCAAAGATTACTTGAAACCGACTCAGTTAATTCGAAAACCTTGTTCTTGTATAGTACGTTGTGAGCAGGCGATAGTATTAAAAGAAAGCAATTGCTGTTGTTCGATACTTAAGGTATAATTAAGTGAAAATAGATTTAGAATTTGTCAGTACCGATTTTTCTTAAAAAAATGGAATTGAGTACTACCTACCTTTCATAAATAACTTTAAAACCATGAACTATAACAAAGAAATCATTTTGATCATAATGTACCTTATAAAAAAACAAAAAAAATTTGGGTTTATGGTTTCTGTAGAACCAATACAAACGGAGTTATAGTTTGTTTTTATTTGTCAAAACAAAAATTGAAAGGTTTATCTTGAAAAGTGTATAAATACTTTTTCAAAGTGTTTAGGTTTTTTATAAAAGTTTCTAGCATGAAAATTAAGCGAGTTATGACATAAATAAGGTTGTTTTTTTTTGTTTTTTGGCAAAAATAAATATACAAATTACCTCCTAAATATCACCCCAGTTAAAAGTAACTGCCACCACTTCACAAATCACTTAACTTACTTATTTTAAATAGGCTCAGAAAGTGTGACAGATAGTAGTTTTGAAAAAAGGCGAGCCTCAAGAAAATATTGTATTTTTGTAATTTTGCAAAAAAATGTCTTTTTTTCAAAATAACTTAAAAACTATGAGAGATAGGAAAAATTTTGTAGGTACAAAATTGTTGGCTTTGTTTTTTTTTAATTTATGTTTTTTTTGTAGCATAAAAATTAAGTTAGATCTGACCGTTTAAAGTTTTTACATGTTCGTAAATAGTACTATGAGGCCTTTCAGCTCAAGATCTTTCAAAAATAAGGGTTAAATATATTTTCAATTTAAATGAGCTTTCAGCTTATAAACCTACAACTTGGTGATTTGTGAAGTGGTAGCAATTTATTTCAACTGGGGTAGAATTTAGGGGGTAATTTGTATTTTTTTGTCAAAAAACAAAAAAAAACAATCTTATTGATGTCATAACTCACTTAATTTCCATGCTAGAGACTTTTGTAAAAAACCAAATTAAAGCATTTTTAAGCACTTTGCAAAAGTTTTTTCCCGAAAAATGTGTTTTTCAGTTATTTCACGACAAACCTTTCGATATTTGTTTTGACAAATAAAAACAAAATTTCAACAAACTATAACACCATTTGTATTGGTTCTACAGAAACCATAGACCCAACAGTTTTTTTTTGTTTTTTTATCAATATGATATTTTTCGTTAAAGTGCATATTTTTAAAGTTGTTTACGAAAAACTGTATGTAAACATACATACAAACTCGAAAAGAATTGACTTTCAGAAAAAAATTTTATGCACAAAAAGACAACTGCAAATGAGGTGTGTCATATGATTATTGCCTTTATTTCTGGTAATATCTAAACATGCTTTGGAACAAAGTCAAATTGAATTGAAAATGGCATCCAAGAATGCTATATCACTAAAAATTGTCCTTCAACTCAGAAAATTATCGGAAATTGATAAAAGGACTTGACCCGGGATCGAATCCCAGCCAAGTCATGGTTTTTTCAATTAATAAAAAATGATGGCATAAATCCGGGAGGTACAGTCGTCTCCGATGTAAATAAAAATATCAGGGAAATTGACACTTGCCCATTACTGACCCAGCGTGGTAGGGTATGCCTCATATCCCCTGTAAAATTCTAAAGACATTCTTCATCTTCTCAATCCTTCTTCCAACAAAAAGACCTGAAGTGTCTCTGATTAATACATTTCTTCGCTCTCTCAACTATTCAAAGGCCAATACCCTAACTTCTAGCCTTGAGTTACCAAATATGTTCTTCTTCTCAGCCCTTCGAGTCAGTTCTTCAATGCTTCAGTCCTACACTTTTTCTCCTTCTTCATTTCAGTTAGTCAAAAAGAGCAGTTGTCCATCTATCTTCAATTCTCTTTAATGCAGTGCTTCAGTCCTTCTCATAGATATTAAGCTCTTCTTCGTTTCTCCTCAAGGCCTTAAGTTCTCCATTTCCACAGCTTTTCAAGTTCTTCTGCAATTTTTCAATTCTTCAGGGAGGCTACACCATGAAAAATTGGTTGAATATAGCTACATATGATACATATATATATATTAGTTTTTAAGTTTTCGCGGGCACTAAATGTATTAGATGGTTTCCGGGAATTCATCCGCGTAGTTGATAACTGATCCCTGCCGGGATCGATGGTAAAATGACGACGTTTCGGCAGAGTTACATCTGCCCTCTTCAGATCGGTTCGCATAATTCTCGTAGCCTTCTGCTTTCGCTTCTAGTTACTCGAATACTGTACAGTATTTAAATAAGCACGGTGTTGAGGACTCCGAAGACGAGGATCCCTTTAGAACAACAGGGAGTGTACGAGATTCCATGTGCAGACTGTCATAAAACCTATGTGGGGCAAACTAACAGAAGAATTCAAGCTAGACGTGATGAACACCAGAATGCTATAAGAAAGCAGGAAAAAACAACATCCATTGCTGAACATGCCACCACGACGTCACACCGAATAGATTTTGAGAACACCAGAGTACTAGCAAATATAGAACACCCGAAATCAAGACTCGTAAGAGAGGCAATTGAAATAGCGAAGAGGCCTCACAGTCTAAACGCACGCAATGAAATCCAGAACTTATCGAATTGTTGGAAAATTCTATTAAACACCGTACCGGCCCGGACCCGTCCAATAACAACTCAACCGGAAATAACAAATCAGCAGGCGGGAGGCGTTCCCACTGAGCGCCCAGGGCCAATCACACGCAGCCGTTCACGGTGTCAACCAATTGGCGCCGAGTCGCGACTATATAACACCGTGCGCGCTCCTGAAAATATCAGTATTCGAGTAACTAGTGCCCGCGAAAACTTAAAAACATATATATATATATATATATATATATATATATATATATATATATATATGTTATATAAGTTATCCCATCGACTTATATGAAACAACCTAGCAACAGTTCTCAAGCTGAGTCAGCATAACACGTGTCGTCTCCAGTTACCCGCAGACGAACATCCGTGAGAACTGCAAGTGCTGCGACACCTTAGTCAGCGTTCTTAGTTTATAAATTATACTTTTTCATTGTAACAGCATTCATTGTTACTTACAGATTAGTCTAGTTTAGTTTAACACTCATTTTGTCTTTTTATTGTTATAAAGTATTATATTGTTATTTTCAAGTTTTATATTAAAAGTTAATAATTGTGCAACTATAAATAAAATCTTTTTTTAAAAAGAGAAATTTGGAAAGTGTGATATAACAAATTGGCGCAGTCAGTAGGATCCGTCTAACGTTACTAGAACACGAGTACTATAACTGGTAGCGGCGGATTCCTATCCCTCAACGGAACAACGAACCTGGAAGAAGTCCTCACTGCAATCAAACGTAGAACACGGCGCTTTCAATGTTCCCGTTGATGTAAGTAATGGTGAATCGTCATTCGTTTTAAGTTAATTTTATTTGATTCATTTAATTAAACATTGATTTTTAATATTTGATATAATTTATTTGATTTGATCAATCGATTTATTATTTGATTTTACATATTTATCAATTTCAATTTTATTTTGATATATTTGATTCAAATGAAATATTGATTTATTTCATTAACTGATTTATTTTATTCTATTGATATATTTATTTGATTTCTTTTTATTGATATTGGTATATTTGATTTACTTATTTCATTGATATTTTTTTGAATAACTGATTTATTTGTGTTTACTATTTTAATTGGTTACAATACTGTTCTATCGTCCAAACAATCGTTTATCCCAATTAACGTATTCTACAGTATATTAATTTTCTATACCATTTAATATTCTATTTTATACACTTTATCCTCTTGTTCCAATTCTTTTATATCGATACATATAAAAATGGCACAAGCATCACCATCTCCGGTTAACACCGAAACCGAGAGATATCGGTTAACGGAAATATTTTCCGTTATACCCGAATTTGAAGGCGACCAAATTTCCTTGGGAACCTTTATAGATGCGTGTAATTGCGCATATAATATGTCCACGGCGGACCAAAAGTATTTGTTAGTGATACATATCAAAAACAAACTAAAAGGGAAAGCGGCGCAGTTAGTTAATTCAAGGAATCCTGGATCATACCTTGAAATTAAACAACTCTTAACCCTACACTTTGGAGATTCTCGTGATCTCTCTTCCCTGATACATGACCTACAACGTCTGAAACAACTTTCAAATGAGTCCCCACTAACATTTTATAATCGACTCCAAGTTTTGAGTGCGAAAATGCACTCCTGTATCCACAAAACTCGTTAGGACAAGTAATTCGTGCAAGTAATCCAAAAGATCTTCTAGAAGCACACTCCCGGATTAGAAGAGAGCTTCAACTATCTTATTTCGAGGATCAGAAAACAAACAAATCTGTTCCTCTCAAACCAAATTTCCCACCTCGAAAGCCGACACAACCACTTAAGTGTCTTCATTGTGGTCGATTAGGCCACATAGCCGCAAATTGCCGTTTGAAAACACAAAATAGTTCTCAAACGTTTAATCCAAACTATAGACCAAATCCTGTTGGGCCTAATCAACAAACAAGGCCAAATTTTCCTACAAACAATCCCCCCGTTCAACAAGGACAACAATTTCGTCCATCAAACTTCCAGAGACCCCCTTTTAGGTCTCAAATGAACCCAAATTATTCTCGTCCTTCGGTTATACAGAATAACCCGAATAACCGTCCTGAAAGGACACATCATTTCAATCAACATCAAAATGATGGTTACTCACAATATTCGGATTATTATACCGATAATTACAATACTTATGACTACGAGGATGATAGTCAAAATTATTTAGGCTTCGAAGAAACTTTTGACGATACCCCCATCGAGCCTTTTAATTGTCACGATTATCAGGATTTTCTAGCGCTTCCGAGCCTAGATCAACCTCCCGATTCGACAACAACTTTGTGCGAAGTCGAAACGCAGATTCAAAGCTTGAATCTCGACGACTTGAACCCCGACTTGAACTTCCCGGAGCAACTATTTCTTTAAGCCCACTTCTTACCGTTAATTCTAAAAACCTTTATTACATTCTTGACGCTTCTTCTAAATTCAAATTACTTATTGATACCGGAGCTGGTATCTCTATCTTCAAGGAAAATACCGTAAAGAATTTCACCCAAAGATCTCCTGAAAGGGTAACGATTCAAGGTATTACCCATGAAAAAATCCCTATCTCACAATCTACCCTAATTCCATTCGCTCCACGTAACCCGCATAAAGTTTTTATATACGATTTGGACATTGAGTTTGACGGCATACTAGGTTTAGATTTTCTCGAACACTATGAATGCATAGTTGACTTAAAATCTAAACAGCTGATAACAAATTTTAAAACCATCCCTTTACACAAAGTTCCCGATAACGATCAACCCTTGACTGATGTACCCGACACACCCAATCTTAAGCCAAATATTATTTCACAAACACCCACACAAAACAAAATAACTATTGAGGCACGCACAGAAAAGATCTTTAAACTTAAATGCGATCTTTCTAACATCGACGCCATCTTACCAACTCAAGAAATAGACAGAGTACGACTTCCAAACGCACTCGTACATATTAACGCAAATGGTGAATTTCTAACGTCTATAATAAACGCTAACGCGATGCCCAAAACAGTAACTTTTTCTGACTTAAAACTGGAACCACTCGACAAAACTCACCCTCTTCTGAATTTCAATACAGACGATTATCATGAACCCCAATACATAGACAGAAACTCGACTATTAGACAACAAATTAGAACTGAACATCTAAATGACGAAGAACGCGAACAAATCACTGATCTTTGTTTGGAATTTCAAGACATTTTCTATCTTGAAGGTGACGTCTTGACTTTCACTAACGAGGTTAAACATTCGATTGATACGAACAACGCAAAGCCCGTTTTCACTAAATCCTATAGATATCCTCAAGTACATAAAGAGGAAGTGAAAACCCAAATTGGAAAAATGCTTGAACAAGGTATCATTAGGCACTCCTCATCTCCTTGGTCCTCCCCTGTATGGGTCGTCCCCAAGAAGCTCGATGCTTCTGGTAAACAAAAGTGGCGAGTTGTTATCGATTACAGGAAATTAAATGAATTGACTGTAGACGATAAATATCCTCTGCCAAATATCTCTGATCTTCTCGACCAACTTGGAAAGTGTCAATATTTTTCGACACTGGATCTCGCTTCCGGGTTCCACCAGTTGGAAATCCAAGAGGAAGATATTCCTAAGACTGGCTTTTCTGTCGAAAATGGTCATTACGAATTCGTTCGTATGCCATTTGGTTTAAAAAATGCACCTTCTACTTTTCAGAGGGTCATGGACAATATTCTTCTGGGTATACAGAATGAACGTTGTCTCGTCTACATGGATGATATCATTGTCTACTCTCCGACCATCCATGAACATATTTCCCGGTTGACAGAAGTTTTTAAACGACTTCGGAAATCTAACCTTAAAATTCAACCTGATAAGTGCGAATTTCTTCGTAAAGAAGTGGCTTATCTTGGCCATCTTATCACACAAGAAGGTGTAAAACCAAACCCTTCAAAGGTTGAATGTATTCAGAACTTTCCTCAACCCCAAACTCCGAAAGACATCAAATCTTTTCTTGGTCTCGCTGGGTATTACAGACGCTTCATACCAAATTTTGCGAAGATCTCTAAACCTCTGACTAAACTACTCCAAAAAGACGTCAAATTCATCTTTGACGCAGATTGCAAGTCTTCCTTCAATGAACTGAAGCAAGCCCTTGTATCTGACCCAATCCTGATATATCCAAACTTTGAAGAACCCTTCCTGCTCACTACTGATGCTAGTGCTTTTGCTATTGGAGCGGTTCTTTCTCAAGGCCCTGTGGGAAAAGATCTCCCTGTTGCATACGCTTCTCGCACCCTCTGTGCTGCAGAGACACGATATTCCACCATCGAACGAGAATTGTTGGCCATAGTTTGGGCTGTTAAGCACTACAGACCGTATCTTTTTGGGAGAAGGTTTACACTCCTGTGTGACCACCGTCCGCTTACTTGGCTCTTTTCCATCAAAGATCCTGGCAGTCGTCTAGCCAGATGGCGCCTTAAGCTAGAGGAATACAATTATAAGATTGAGTACAAGCCCGGCAAGGTAAACCAAAACGCAGATGCTCTTTCTCGCATCAAAATCAACCATTTCAAGCAATGTGCTGATTTCCTTTCCAAAATCAAAATTTTCGCTAACAACGAAACTGACTCCGAACAACCTGAAAACTCTGACAATGACGACGAACATGACGAAAGAATTATCGCTGAGTTTAATCGATTTGTTCAACTCTACAAAACTGAGTCAATAATCGATTATTCTAAAATTGAAATATCCAATTCCCAACTTCTAGACAAGTCCCACAAACGCATAGTTACATTCTTTTGGCAAAACAAAACTAACGACTTACACGACAAAATTATTGATGACTTTTTCGAAGAAGACCCTAATTTCAGTAATGACACTCTTAACATCATGGCCAGTAAATCTGTCAGGCATAGAAAATACTTAGTTGTACCTTTGCCCTATGACCCTGAAACTGTCGTCTCACATCTTTTCAAAATTATTTATACCAACCAAGACCAATTCAACGACTCCGAAACATACTGCATAGAAAATAACATAGAACTTCCCATTCTTGAAATTTTATCTTTCATTCTCTCCGACAAAGAAATCAAACTCAAAATCTGCCAAAACATTGTTACAACTCCTACCGAAGACGAAATTCCTATAATAATACAACAATACCACTCTGGTAAAAACAACCTCCATCGTGGCATTAACGAAACTATCAGACGTATTAGGGAAAAATACAATTGGACCGGCTTAATTAAAACTGTAGAACAATTCATCAAATCCTGCGAAACTTGCCAAAAAGTAAAGTTCTGTAGGAAAAACCTAAGTGCACCTTTTGTTATTACGGAAACACCCAAGACTCCTTTCGAACGTATTAACATTGACATCTTCGAGTATCCATCTAGAAATCATGCACTGACTATTAGGGATGAACTAACGAAATTTACACAAGCCTACCCCATAAACGACAAAACAGCTTCAACTGTCGTAAACACCCTTTTGATTTTCTTTCAACATTACGGCACTCCACTTCGCATCCATTGTGACTATGGACGTGAATTTGACAACAATTTAATGCGGGATTTATGCCAACTATACGACATAAAACTGACATTCTCCAGCGTTCAACATCCCGAGTCAAACGGTTCTATTGAAAGATTTCACGCGACCTTAGCAGAAATGATAAGGGCAAATACAGCGGAACATCCAAACGAACATCCATTTAACGTCCTCCCTTATGCCATCATTTGTTATAATAACACGAAAAATAAAACCACCGGTTTCACGCCCTATGAACTCATATTTGGGCACACTTCAAGTAGGCCTCCAGAAACCCTTTACAACCAGGAAAAACTGATTTCGAAATACGTAAGAGACCTAAATAACAGAATGGACTATTACTACAGACTCGCCCGTGCTAAAACCGAAAGACAGAAAGAAAAATCTAAAGTGCGATTTGACCAACACGTTTCTACTAAACAACCCGATTACAAAGTAGGCGACAAAGTCTACGTAAAAGAGTCCCAAATTAAAAATAAAGCCGAAAACAAATTCAACGGCCCCTTCGAAATTACCGCAATACGAAAAAACTCTGCCACCGTCATAAATTTACAAACAAACCAAATAACTAAAGTTAACTTTGACAGACTAAAACCCTATTTTGAATAAATCCCTTTTTTCAGATTCTGTGGACTGTTTTCAGTCGTGAACCTTCAACAGTACTCCATTACGCCTGTTAACAATACTATAGGAGTTTTCTTCCATGAAGAAGGCACCCTTAAAATTTCTAATGAGAAATGGACACTCCTTGTTTACAAAGATCTAAACCCCTTTCGAGACGCTATTTCTAACAATGACAATATACTGAACAGACTTTTAGAAACTATTAACGACAACAAAACTAACATTAAAATCTTCAAATCAAAAGTACAGACTCACGTAAGCCTCCTGAAACAAATATCAAAATCTGTTAACATCAAATATACAGAAATTTTCGCTGACACTGAGACTTACAGTACCAACAGAAAGAAACGCGGACTAATTAATGGACTGGGATCGATTTGGAAATCTATTTCCGGTAACTTAGATGCAACAGACGGAGAATACTTTAGTGACTCTATAAACAAAATTACTAAAGACCAACATCAAATTGAAAACTTAATGAAACGACAATTATCAGTAACAACTTCAGTCATTAAGAACCTTAACACCACAATACAAAAATTTCAGTCCGAAGAGAGAATATTTTCGGAAAATATCGAAGCAATTAGGAAGTCAATTGTGTTCATTACAGACGATCTTGCTTTTTATGAACTTCAAGCCAATGTCTTGGATTTGTGTGAAAGCTTAATGGAAAGTTACGTATACATTGAAGATACCCTCAACGATGTATTAACTGCAGTCTCTTTCGCCCGTCTAAAAATCTTACATAGCTCAATTATAAACCCAGTAGATTTGGTCGACTCCCTTCAGAAAATATCACAGTCACTTCATGAAAATAACTTACCACTTCCAACCTATAGTTCAACTGTTGCTAGATACATCGATCTAATAGAATTGGAAGCTTTTCAAATCAATACTAAAATTGTTTTTGTACTAAAAATCCCCTTAGTCAATCCTGAAACGTATACACTATACCGCTTGTATCCTATCCCAGTTTTGGATTATCGAACAGGATTTCACCATATTCTTCCAACAAAATTAAAATATATCGCGAGAGATGACGATTCGCTATTGTACGCATCTTTCGAAGAGTTGAGTGACTGTAAGCCATTATCTAAAGAACATAAGATCTGTTCCAAAGTTATTCCACACACCATAGACAAAGAAGCCCTCTGCGAAGCACAGCTTCTTAGACAGCCAGCAGCCCTTCCTCCAACTTGCAAGCCTTTAATATTATATGCCGAAGAGTATAATATTCAAGAGATTGACCTGAACCTTTGGTTAATCTCGATTTCCGGACAGTTGCCCATCAACATCAAGTGCAAGGGAGAAGATGTCGTTACCCAATCCATATCGACAAATTCTCTACTGACCATCCAACCCAGTTGCAATGCCTTCATCGGAAACACCAGGGTCCATGCCAGAAGGACCACCAGCAACGTTGACAACATCACACTTAAGAGTCACCCAGTCAACATCCCCTACAACTGTTGCGACAACCTGCCAACCATCAGTCAGCTTCCAAAGTTGAAACCCATGAGACTACAAGAATTGGATGCCAGAGACCTGAATATCGCTAACCATAAGCTTAGACAATACTCCAGGGAATTGGAAAAGCTCCTAGACCAACCATTCTTGGAGAAACACACCTCCTGGTTTACGATCATCACAATGGCAACAACCGCAATTGTGGTTGCCCTCCTTTCCATGAACATCATCAGGAAGAAATTCCAGAAGCCTCCAACGATCAGCCCTCCTGCCGATCCAGCACCACCACCAGGTCCATCAACCATCAAGCCCAGGGTAAAACTCCATAGCCTCCTTAGTCCTGTCGAGGATATTGAGTTGCAGAACCTCCCTTAAAAGTCGATGCTGTAGCATCAACTTTTTTATATGGATGGGAGTTGTTATATAAGTTATCCCATCGACTTATATGAAACAACCTAGCAACAGTTCTCAAGCTGAGTCAGCATAACACGTGTCGTCTCCAGTTACCCGCAGACGAACATCCGTGAGAACTGCAAGTGCTGCGACACCTTAGTCAGCGTTCTTAGTTTATAAATTATACTTTTTCATTGTAACAGCATTCATTGTTACTTACAGATTAGTCTAGTTTAGTTTAACACTCATTTTGTCTTTTTATTGTTATAAAGTATTATATTGTTATTTTCAAGTTTTATATTAAAAGTTAATAATTGTGCAACTATAAATAAAATCTTTTTTTAAAAAGAGAAATTTGGAAAGTGTGATATAACATATATATATATATATATTAAAACTAGCAACCCAAAATAACTTTTAAAATTAAAAAAACACGTTTATTTATATTTACGGAGGGTCACAATTTAGACGTATCGGTCACCCTGTAGTTTCAAGACCTAAGCGAGGGTTAATATCACTTCTAAAAGTTTAAATACGAAGGGGTATCATCTAATACCTCTTTTTAAAGGTCTCTTTTTTGTCAATCTTTTGACACATCATTTTTTTAAAATCAGATTCTTTTTTACAGAGTAATAGACCTAGAAACAGTACAAAAATATAAATTTTGAATTGTAATTGAAAAAAAACAGAATAAATACCGAGATAAACAAGTGAGAAAAAAATTATTAACTGTTTTTGCGAAAGATATTTGTGACTATAAATGGAAACAATTTATTATTAAAAGTGGTTTCGTTGTATACTGACCATCAAATTACGACAATGGTTTATTCTTTACAAGAAAGAATTGAAATAATATTTATTTATGGGGAAAAACAACGCCGTGCACGCGAACCGCTCATGTTTTTCATCAGAGACATCCCGATAAAAATATTGGGCACCAGTATGTATTGGATTTAGTTCATAAATTTCAAGAAAATGGAAGTGTGTGCCATAAAAATTGTCAAGAATCGTAGAGTTTTAACTGAAGCTGAACAGGAGATTTTAGGTTATTTTGCCATGTATCCTCAAACATCAATACCACAAGTCTCCTCCAGGTTAATAAATATTTCCGTCGGCTATATACATAAAACGTTACGTCTAAGTAAATTCTTTCCATACCAAATACGACTTTGACAACAGCTCGCTGAGGATCATTATGACCGAAGGTTAGAATTCTGTGAATTAATGGCTCAAAGGGCAAATGCAGACCCTTATTTTATTAAAAATATTTGTTTTTATGAAGAACCAGGATTTTTTTGGTCAATAAACATAATAATCGTAAACACTGGGACAATATCAATCCACAAGTTTTTCGGAAAGAGTACAACCAACATCCTCAGAAAATCAACGTATGGGCCGGAATTATCGGAAATAAAATTATTGGTCCTTTATTCGTGGAAGAAAAGTTAACTGGGGAATTGTATTTGGACCCCCTTATAACAGATGGAACTTTGTTGCTAGACGAAGAAAACCTATTTTTTCAACAGGAGCGAGCACCTCCACATTATGCTTTATCTGTACGAAATTGGCTCAATGAGACATTTCCAGAAAAATGGAATGGAAGAAGGGGCGCTATAGAATGGGCAGCAAGATCACCCGACCTAACTCCCCTTGCCTTTTTTTATGGGGACATCTAAAAGCGTGTAAAATGTGTCTCTCCCCTTAAATATAAATTAAAGTGCTTTTTGACTTGTTCTTTTAAAGATATTATGGGTACCTAGTTGTGCAATGAAAGCCCTGCATATACATATATATATATATATATATATATATATATATATATATGTGACATGTTGAAGACTGATGCACCTGTAAAGTGTGTCAAATGTGAACCCACAATTCTTGCATGAGTATTGACAGTGACATTTTGTTAGGTAATATGTGAATTTTGAAAGAGCTAATTTAATAATGCAATCTAGCTCACACTTAGGATATGGGAAAACTACTAATTTTATGTTTTTTTTAACAGAGGTTTGTGAGTTATAACGCGGTTCATGCTAACTATATAATTTAAACAGTATAGCGTTTTAAATACTATAGTCAAGACAAAGTATTTCGCTAGAAAAATGCCCACTTCCGGCAAATCAATAACTTCCTCTTTTTTGGAAGTCGGTTAAAAAATATTAACATTTGAATTGGGGGAAAGTGAGCTACAAAGATATTTGCAATTTTCCAAGAGTAGTGAGGCAATACTCGACGACTTACCCTTAGAGTAGGAGATGTTCTTTAGGCATAGAGGATTCTAAGAACAAGAAAGTACATCTCTTCTCAGATTTAAATATGTTTGTTGGAAATTAAAAAATGAGAGAATGCACAAATAAATTGAAATAAGAATTCAGCCTTAAATATATTTGGGATATGTATCTACGACCTCTGCAGATAAGTACTAAAATACTAAGCCATTTATTAATACATGTACCTAATAGTCAGTAAAAACTTATACGGATAAGTTTAGAATATATTTTAATTAATCCAATTAGCAATAAAATTAGAGGAAATAATACCCAATTAAATAAAGGGAAAACTGTAGCTGCTATAATATGACACAAAAAAAACAGCAAATTCACTCTTATCGAATCATAGAAGGATTTATTCGAACATTCTGGGTTATAACCCATGTGGTGTTAGAATAGTTTTAAAAATGTAGCAAACGCAACCTAAAATGAGCTTTAAAATTAGAAAATTGTTGTTACATACCGTTTGACTCGACTGACTAGAACTAACAGGTTGCGCCGTCGTGCCCACTGTTGATGTGGTGGTAGTCCCCGTTGATGTCGCTGTACCCTGGTCTACGACCAACGACGAAGTCTGAGTCGTCGCTGTCGGTCGCACGACTGATATCAGCTGAGTGATTCTGGCGCGGATCGGCAACACTGTAATTTGTTGACGCCGCGGTTGTTGAGTAGTTCCTGCAGCGTTGGTTGGAACTGCTGCGGCAGCGTTAGAATTGGAACCTGCTTCCCTTTGCTGCTGAGAATTCCGAAGAAGAAACTGCTGGAAGTGAGCTTGCTGGAGTATCACCGGAAGTTCATAATGATGAAAGAAATATACCATAGAGTGCTGAAATTAAAAAAAATGTAATATTAACAATCATTCAGATATTAAGTAAGGCAAAAATTATAATTTCAGAAATTATCCACAAAACCTTTACTAACGCTATGGGACATTACTTTGCGTTTCAATTATTATTAATCTCATTACGATCTAACAGCCTATAAATTTGTAAATAACAGAAAATTCGATAATTTCAAACTATGAAGGTTAGTAAGATAAAACTCATTTTACCTTGCTTTAAATTCCACAAATGCAATTTATATTTCATCACTTAAGGCATGATAAGTTACAAATGAAAATACTGTCAAAAATGACAATATTAAAATGAAAATTATAAAAGGAAGTTTATACGTAGTGAGGCAAAAAGTGTATTCACAACAATTTAACGTAGGATACCGTAATTCAATAACTACAGAAATTGATAAAGAATACAGGGAACTATATCTAATGTGTAATGATCGTCTGTACTCCTTTATATTTTACTAGTATTTGGGATTATTTTAACGTAATCGATCACCGAATAAATAATAATAAAGAATATTAATAACGTTTTCGGATATCAACCCGTTACAGGAGTGTGTTTTTTACTCATTGTTTTAAATGTACATACAAACTTAGCATTTTCCTTTGTATTCCGTGCATTATGTCGCCTTCCATAGTCATTCTATTTTTTATATACGAGTATGTGTTGGGAATGTATTCTGGTATAAAAACTCTAAACATCGCTTCATCACATCTTTTCCAACAGTCAATATTAGCTTGATTTATTTATTTCCCATAAGTCTTAATTAAACAGAGTTATACCTCCAGCATATATTCTATTCTTCAAATAACCACCAGAAAAATTAATTCATTAACGGGGTTTCATCCCCTTTATGTCAAAGAATAACAGATCCCAGATATTGCAATCCGTCGCATTTTCTAATTTTTCTTCAATTAATTACTAAATTTTCACCTGTACCAATACAGCAATATTCCGTCATAAAAATATGTATTTCCAATTCTTCTTGAAGTATTTTTTAGCTTCCGCACAGGTCATGTTCATCACTTTCATCGTTCATTAATTCAAAGCAAAACATACGTATTTTTTAAACAAGGTCACAGACAGACAAAACAACAACACAATTCCTTACTTATTTTCAACTCTGCAGTACTTCATTTTTAATCTAACTGCTGATCTGTTGTAGAATATGTGTTTTATAGCTTCAATATATAGTCTATTGATTATGGATCATATTTTTCAAAGTAATTAAAATTATACAAAATTTTGAAACTAAATAATTCCTGAATACCCAGACAGAAATTGTCAGGAATTATTGCTTTGTATAATGTCAAATGTATTTATTATACCATGATCAGTAAGTAATATATACAAAATTCAGAGCGATTGTTTATTCCAAACCATTTATTTAATAAGTAAATATAGAGTAAATATATTTTAAACAAAAATCTAAATGTAATGTACAATCTCAACAATTTTGTCCCTTAATGTTTTATTGACTTAATAAAAAAGGGACAAGAGATGCTGAATTGAAAAAAATTTTAACGAATTTTTATAAAATACATTTTTTAAAGTTCCTATGTGTTTCCAAATTTGTTTATAGGAATAGTACTAAAAAATATCAATCTAATAATATTTTCTAGCATTAAAAAGATATTGAGTCGTACCAATACAATTGAATCAATGGAGGAAGTCACCAGTTTCAAATACCTTGGAACAAAAGAAGCATAACAAATTGATTATTTCAACACTTAGAGCTTGTACCTCCCGGAGATAGCCTGCAGTGTACAAACGTAGTGGTAAGACCAAAGAGAGAGAGGGCAATAGAGAGGGCAAGAGGCTATTTCACTAGGTTGGGAGCTGCTTCCAATGATGAAACACGTTCAGCATGTTGTTCATTGACTGCTTCCACCCACCAATTGAAATAGCCTGCAAGTGTCTCTATTGCCCTCTATTTCTAGCGTTACCACGATTTTGTGCATGGCAGGCTATCTCCAGCAGGTACATGCTCTAAGTTACAACATGAAGAAGAACCTCAAAACAGACTTTTACACATCAAAGGAACATGAAATGTAAAACATGAAACATGAAGCTTGAAACAAGTTTCATAAAAATAGAACACGGGCTAACAAATAGACGTCCGCATATATAAGAATGTGTTTAAAACATTTATATGGTTTTAAACCGAGTTGAAACGTGTTTCATAAAATAGATCACGTTCTATTTTTTTAATACCAGGCGGTGGTAACTCAGATAGGCAATGTCGGTGAACTGTAAACGTAGCCCCCTTCAGAACTCCTTCAAGCACTATTTTTGACGGTTAATCGAATATAGCCAGGTGACACAATGTGATGTTCTTTATCGGCCCTTAGTACATGTAAATGATGTGAATTTTGTTTTTTGTCATTGTCTTTGTCTGAGAAAGTTGAAGCTATTAATTATTTTTTCTCTGCTCTGGTAGAATTTTATATCGAATCCCTTTCTTGCAGTATTCAGGTACTGTATATAGCCAGAAGCTACAAACTAAAATAGTATTTAAAGCATAATTTAATAATCAGTTTTTTAGGCATTATTTTACAACCAACAAAAAGTGTCAGAAAATATGGCTTCAAAGAATAAACATCGAAAAACTTTATATGCCAGGTATGTTTATCCAGGTTATGGAAGAAGTTCAGGAGACAATTTTGTATACTCTGTAGGAAAACAACAAACCGCTGATTATTACCCCCATATGATGACAGGTAAACCAATGAAAACAACCAAGCTATTGTGAAAGAGATACATGCTATTTTTTTAAGAAGCTGCTGATAATTAGAAAAATAATATAAATATCCCAAATCAAGGAAGTTTCAACCTTGAGGTGTCTGAGCTGGATTATAGATGTACGACAGTAGTGTCAACTGACGATGATCATTTGTATTGTCTTAAGATGAAACCTGCAGCTGAGTCACAAAACCAAGTACACACGGGTAAGCAAATTTTAGTGCTTGTTGAATAATTCATAATATTTTGTATTTTTATCTTTTGTAAATAAATAAATTTAATTTCAATATTGAGTTTCATTTATTCTGATGCTACATTGTCATCTAAATGTTATTTGTCGCATATTCTTGATTATTTTTATGTGTTCTTGGGAAATAACGCCAGATTTTTGTTTCGATTGTGGTGTTATTTTCCAAGAACACATGAAAATAATTCGATGGTACAGCCCCCTGTTGGTGAGATTTGGGACCAGAAACTGCAGATTCCTTCTTTTTAATTGGTGATGATCTGTCAAATTCAACAAACGTCAAAGTTAGTACTTGAAGGACTTCTGAAGATGCTTATTATGCATATTCTAGCCTCTCATGGGACAAAATGTGAACACATTTTATATCATTGAGTTGCCCATCTATCTTTATTGTATGATCTGTGTTTAATACGCTTTTATTAGGTCGACTTGTATGTATGTATGTAACGGAAATTTTCAACGTAATTTTTACCAACTTAAAGAAGTCTGATTATGTTGAAAATTGGCACAAGTGTCAAGTGCAGATGACAATAAAATTCTTTAAGTTGAATTTTCCGGTTTTGTTGTACTGGGGACTATTAGGTAACGCAATTTTCGGGAAGAAGATGCAGAAATTGGGTTGTTAACCGACTTCCAAAAAGGAGGAGGTTATCAATTCGTCGCGTATTTTTTTTTGTATGTATGTTACCTGAATTCTTCTCCTGTGGTGAAAAGTTTTGTATGAATATGGTCTTGTTTTATAAAATATATATCAGGGGATTGGTGAAACTTCAATTTTGGGAAAAGAATTCTATTGGTAAAGTGAAGAAATTTGTGAATGAACACATGCGTGCATGGAAATCCACCAATATCCCTAACATATTGGTCGTTTTTTCGAAAACTCCTTATGGATGTGTATAGTTTTTTAACGTTTAATCTATTAAGGAAGATCCCTAGGTGATCTCATATACTTTTCTGGGACGTGCAACTTGCAGTTTTACAGAAAATCTAAAATTCCAAAATTCTTATCAAAAATTTCATCGAAATGACATAACGGACATTTCCTCATAAATATTTTAATTCCAACGTAATAGTGCGGGAATTTTAGGCACTGGAAGTTTTAATTGCGAATTTGAAAATTTTCTATGTAGATCTCAAGCATATAGATAGTAAAGCATAGTATTTTCGACTCCTTAAATCAATGAGTACCAAGCTCGTTTGGTTTGTATACCCTTCAAATACCTATTTAAATGAAAATTTTTCCATATTGTGAAGACGGTGGTTTTGGTTGTCACATTCTCCCGGCCTAATAGAAAATTCAGTGACAACACAGGTCAATCTAAACTGCTATTTGGTGGGTTTATACACAGGATGTTTAGGTATAGCAAATAAAATCACAAAGTGATAGAAGGAGTTGCATTTATATGATGATTGAAATGTAAGTTAGACCGTTTAGCTGTATTTACAGGATATATGGCATATAGGGTAGAGTGGACTATTGGTGGAATAAAAATGCTGGGAAAAAAGTGAAATTAAAGTTATATAGGGTGATTAAAAAACTGTTTTATGATATGGACGTAAACAAATCACATGCAGGATGGTTTAAATATATGCTGAAGTTAAATTATGTTTATACAGTGTGATTGAAAAATTATTGATTTTATAGCACATATGAAGTTGCATAAAGTGTGGAGATGAATTAATGTTACACAGGGCGATAATATAAAATGTGAAAAATGAAATAATTTATGGGGTAGACCACAAGAAGTTATATACTATGGTTGAAATATAGGACGGATTTGACTCCGTAAATATGGGTTGGATTGTACTCCGTCCTATAGTTTACAGAAGGCAGCTAACAAATTTATGCTTGTCCATGGGCAGTCGTATGTACAGGATGGTTGGTACAAAGGGTGGAGTGGAATTATATATAGTTATACAGAGTTGTCAAAAAAAGTTGAAAAAAGGTTACATGGCGTTGTCCATAAGGCATAAATATATTTTGGGCTTATTAAGTCAACGCGTACTAGTACATTTTATTCGTAAACATTTACCTGTCAATTTATATGAAAATGTACCATTGTGTAATGTTGAGGCTTTCGATGTTACCTGGTCTTGTCTATTAAGGTTATACATACAAAATAAAAAATAAAGAATGAAAACTACATGAGTTTAAAAAAACAAAAAGTTGAAAATAAAACATTTACAAAATATATAACCGACTTCCACCTATAACTAAAAAGCTAAAAATAATTATAACAAAATACAACTCTATCAAATAAATAACACATTCAATGTTGTTAGGTACCTAGCCAGGAAGTAAAAAATGTAAACATTAAAAGGTGCTCATTCTGTACAAATTAATTACCTACCAATCTATTATATTCTTAAAGTCGGTGCCAAGCAACAATAAAGTTTGGTGAAGTAGTAGATAAGTATGCAATGAACGATTTTAGATTTGCTTGGCACCGACTACAAAAATATACTAGATTGTTTGGTAATTAATTTGAATGAGCACCTTTTAATGTTTACATTTTTTACTTCTTAGGTAGGTACCTAACAACATTGAATGTGTTATTTATTTGATAGAGTTGAATTTTGTTATAATTATTTTTAGCTTTTTAGTTATAGGTGGCAGTCGGTTATATTTAAAAAAATGTTTTATTGTCACTGTTCTCACCTAAATACCAAATTCGGGTATTAAGGTTGCGCAAACATGAAGTAAACTTTTTAATTATAAGTACATCGTTATGAGACTAAAAACTAAAAAAATAAGCTTTAATAGCAAATTGAACTAAAAAGCAGCAGATAATTTTTAATAATGAACAGTTTATATTACAGCAGTAGAAAGTCGAAAAATCAATCATGATTAATTACCTCAAAATAAAAGTATTATAAAATTTTGTTATTAACAAAATAATTCGATTCAAAGTAAAAAGCGTGGGGTGCTTGAAATATTATTTTTTTTACAATTATTCTATTGGCAACTATTTATAAGAGGAGAGTTATGCAGATATAGTGACATGCACCCCACGCTTTTTACTTTCTACTCCTGTAATATAAACTGTTCATAATTAAAACTAATTTTCCGATTTTTAATTCGGTTTGCTATTAAAGCGTATTTTTTAGTATTTTTAAACTATAATTTTCAGTATCACTGTTTTAAGTCAACAAACAACATGGCTAACGACCAAAAAATTTAATGTTGCATTTGTTTTGGTGGTGGAGAATTACGACTTATACAATTTTAACTTTGAGAAATATTCAAACAGACAAGCACAAGAAAAAGCCTAACAAAATACTGCCGAGGAGAAAAAAGTACAGGTAGGTATATAAACATTACTTTTATTAAGTAAATAACATTACATTGATATAAGCATAACAAAATTGAAGTTTTTTCAATTTTTAATGAGGGCACAAAATTTGACAAGCTATAATAACTATATTAGCGTATAGTATGTAAATTATATAAACTTTTTTTAATCTGATGCAACGTAATCAAAATTGTTCGTTGTCGATTGATTTATCACTGAATATTACAAAAGCAGTTATGTAAAGTTAAATTCATACTTTACTTTGCCACTGACTGAAACTTGAAGGGACGAATCTGCAGTTGAATATAGTCGTTCATTTTTTCTTATAAAATTGTTAAGCTACTTTAATAATATCATCAGTTTTGTTAATGTTGCAAGCAATTGGCTTATCAAAAACTCCAAATTTACTCCATGACATTCCAAAACCACACTCTACACTTTTTCGTGCTCTTGAAAGGCGATAATTGAAACGTCTTTTTGGGTTATCCAAATATCTTTGTGGACAAAGTTTCACATGGGAAAACTGGATCCGATCACGCCGGATAGATTTCTTGCAGGTGGTATATTTAACTTGTTTGTTTGGAGCAATTTGCCAAGTTCAGAGTTTTTGAAAATTGCGCCATCACTATTCCGTCTAAAATCACCTACAGAAATTGCTGTAAAAAGTGAATCAGCCTCAGCAATTGCCATTAGTACAATAGAATGATATGATTTATAACACCCAGCAACGTCGTTTTCTTCTTTTTTGGTATTTTGACCATAATAAACGCCCGACACAACAGCCTAAGGCAAGCCAAGACGCACATCAAAGAAACGTGAATCGTGAAATACAAAACATGAAACGTGAAACAATGAATTAAGAAAAGCGAAACTGTTTCTTTCTAACATACTAATCAAAGAAACCAAATAAGTCATTGCTGTAGTCTAGACAATGGAAACTTATCAAGGCGATGTAGTTGTAGATGAGACCCTTTTAACTAATATAGGTGAAAAGCAACAAAACCTTGTTTCTATGATGAAAAGTGAACAACAAAAATTAATTGAAGAGTTATTTTTGAAATTTGAATCAACATGACAAAACAAATTTAAAATATTTAAAGAAAAACAAGAACAAACTGAATTGAAGAGACAAAATGAATTTAAAATATCTAAAGAAAAACAAAAACAAACTGAATTAAAAAATAACAATTATAATAATTAATACAAATAGTAACGCAAGTTAATGAAGCAGTTAATCAGAGAATGCAAATAGTGGAGTCAGATACAAAAGTGATAAACGATGGCATTAAGATACTAAAAAATATCGTGGGTACTCTAGAAACCAAAGTAGATGACATCGATTTCATCCAAATCCAGGTAAAAGTTGAAAACAATTCAATTTAAAAATAGTACAAATTGACGTATAAGATAAAATCAGTGTCCTCCAAAACAAAATGGAAACCGAAATTTTAAAAATGAACAAGACTTGCAAAGATGGAAATACCAGCACACCGGGAGTACCAAAGATTCCTGTAACAAAGTAATTTTCAAAAGATCATAGCAGAGGAAACTAAAGATCAACTGACTACAAAGAGTTTTACAAATGGTATCAGAGATGTTGAAGTTCAAGTGGGATTACAAATAGCAATGAAGCGTTACTGCGAGCTTTGGAAGTAGAAGCCCGAATAAAAATGTCCAAGCCGAGGGTTCGAGCAGTTTCTTTCCACCAGGACGACCCAGAACCATCCTTTCAGGCAGTGTTGACCAAAAATAAACAAACTACTGGAACAGCCACAAAGAACTGACAACAAAAGAGCATGTTACCGTTGTGGACGGAGATGACACTTTCAATGTACTCCAGAGTAAGGCTACCTAAACGGTCACCAACCAGAGGTAGCCAACAAATCAACCTAATGTCCAAGAACCGTCAGCATAAGGGGGCGAATGATGACTAAACCCCCGACCAGCCCACAGGAAAGTATTCATTCGAGGATTTTGTCAAGATGGCAGCAGCCTAGTCATCAAGGACGCCATCAATGGCCGAACAATCACCATCACTTTTGACACCGGCGCCGTTGTGTCCATTGCCAGGTCCAAGGTTTTGAAGTCATCGGAAATCCGACCAGTTCAAAGTTCAATGTCAAAATTCAATTTATTAAAAAAAAAGTTACATACATCCATAGCTACAGATATAGTTTTTCATTTACAATTGTTACAAATGTAAGTAGCGTTGTGTGGTATATGAGGAATTTGAAGAAACAGATAGACAGAAATTGATAATTTCATATTTAAAAACTCTTCTTCTATCTTCAACTGACTCCGCGTTTGGATCGCCTAAACCATCTTAAGTAACTTAATACTTGTATTATGGTGTCAACCCTAACGCTGGGTCACTTGAAGTTGTGTTTTTTTTTTGTGTATTAATAGTTATGACTTAGTTTAGTAGTAAAAACTTAATTTTCTTTGGAGGCGATGAAGTGGGTATTTGGGAAAGTTTTTAAATGACTGGTCATATAAGTATGTTAGTAATTTGTGGGTGAGTAATTAGGTATTTCTTTACTTCTTTTTTTATATTGTTTATAGGATTTGATAGTTTTTATATTGACTGGTAGCATGTTGTAAAACCTTGGGGCATAATAGAAGAAGGACTTTTTTGTTACATCTTTTTTTTAATAGCTCGGTTTTAACGTGTAAGATTGTAATTGATCTTGTTTCATTGTCTGTCACTTGTATATAATCTTGATGGTTGAAAATTCGGAGTAGACATTGGTTACCATAGATATTTTGGATTGTTAAAATATTTGTCTCCTTATAAAGCTGTTCTGTTGAAAATCTTCGACATTTCTTAAAAATTATTTTCATCAGTAAATTTTGAGCAGTTTGTACTCGTAGTTTGCTAATTTTTGTTTTATAGGCTCCTCCCCACGCAGTTATGCAGTATCTTATTATGGGTTCTGCAAATGAAGTGTACAGTATGGTTAATAGATTTCTGCTTAGAATATATCTAAGATTATAGAATTTGTAAATTAACGTCCTTATTCTTTTTTATATGTGAGTTATATGCTCTGTCCATTTTAAATGTTGATCGATGATAACTCCGAGATATTTTTTGGATGAGGGTTTAATTAGGGTTGTACATTTGCAGTTTTTAGTTTGTGTACAGGATGTATGATGTAGTTTTATCTGAAAGCCTCTCGGTTGATCTAGTATTGTTGGTGAGAAATTAATATATTTGGTTTTTTCTACATTTAAAGTTAGCAAATTGCTATTTAGCCATAAATACACGTTGCTCAAATCTTTTTCTATGTTTTGTTTTGCTATATCCCAGTTTTTCCCGGTACTCATTAGCACAGTAACATCTGCATAACATATGAGGTGTCCATTAGCATTTTTTATTTTAGAGATGTTATTTGTGTATATTAGAAAAAGGATTGGTCCTAAAACTGTGCCGTGGGGAACCCCAGTGTTTATAGTAGCTTCAGAGCTTATTGTATTTCCAATTTTCACTTTTTGGGCCCTATCTGATAGATAGTTTTGCATTAGTTTTAATGTTGGTCCTCTAAAGCCATAGTTTTCCAATTTAGTTATTAACTTTGAGTGTTCTACTGTGTCGAATGCTTTGGCTAGGTCTAAAAAAATCGCTATACATTTAGAAGAGTTATTCATAGCCATTACTGCTGTTCTTAAAAATTCATGAATGGCATTTTCGGTGCTTGAGTATTTGATAAAGGCAAATTGCTATTTGTTAATTTTTTGTTTATTATTCTTTGTTTTACGGATTGTTCAAAAATTTTTGCAATGTTATTTATAAGGGAGATCGGTCTATAATTATTTAGTTGTGACGGGTCTCCCGATTTGAATATTGGCGATACCTGTGATTATTTCCACTGCTTGGGTATTATTCCATGATTAAAACACTGGTTAATAATCTCTACTAGTAGTTTCGTTAGATGTGTATGGATAGTCTTTATTGTTTTTACTGTGATATTATTAGGCTCTGGTGAGGAGATGTTTTTTAAATTTGATATATATAGTATTAATTCCTTGTTATCAACGGGTGTCAAGAACATTGATTGAGTTATATGTGGGTCATTTAAATAAATTGTTGGTAAATTAATTTTCTTGATTTTATCCGCCATTTTTTTACCTATATTTCCAAAATATTTATTGAAATCTCCAGTTTTTTCCCAATTTTCGGATATAATAGTTCCATTTTCTACTGTTATGTTAGTATTTTCTATTGTGTTTTCATTTTTGCATTCCGTAATACTATTAATAACGTCCCATATTTTTTTATAACTTTTCCCGGCCTCGTTTGTTTGATTTTTATAATAATCATTTTTTGTTTTCCTAATTAATATATTTAGTTTATTTCTACAAGAATTTCGGTATGTTCGTATTTTAGTTTTGTTGTTAATTCATCTCTCTTAATAATAGAGTTTATTATAACATTGGTTATCCACGGTTTTATTTTAAAATGCTTGTTATTTTTATTTCTTGAAGTGAATGTACAGTTGGCAATATACTCATTTAAGTTATGAATGAATACATTGTATGATTGTTGAGAGTCTTTCAGTCTAATTACATCCTCCCAAGTTTTATTTTTTAAGATATTATTTAGTTTACTATAGTTAACTGACTTCACAGGTTTTTCTGTTTTTTATAAGTTTGTTTTGATAATTGATGTATATAAAAGGAGTAAAGTGATCTGTAATATCTGTATGAAAAATGGCTGATTCTATTAATACATTCTTTTTTATAAGATTTTCTTGTCTCACAAAAATGTGGTCTATGGTAGATTTTGATTCATTCGTGATTCTGGTGGGTTTGTTTATGTACGAAATACGAGGGTGAATCAAATATTTTCTGTTTCTCGCCCTGTAGGTAATTCGAGTGGCGTGACGTCTCGATATATGTTATGTAGGGATGTTAAGAAGAGGGGAGTTCGTCGGTTTGGCGAGGCGTAGTCGATGCGCTGTTAGTAGCATCATGTCAGAGCAAGAGGTGCATATGTCTGTTGCACAACGTGTTGTTATCAAATTTTTGGCGCGGGAGGGCGTTAGACCGTCTGAAATTTTGCGTCGACTCTCTGCACAGTTCGGCAATGCAACACTTTCAAGGACCCAAGTGTACGACTGGCACAAAAAGTTTTCAGATGGCCGAGAGACAGTGGAAAATGAGCCTCATGCACGCCGTCCCACGACAAGCATCAATGAGGCGAATATCTAAGCAATTCGTGAGCTGATTGAAGGTGACCGCCATCTTACAATTAATGCTGAGTATTACTGCGAACTACTCCAACAAGTGAAACTTGCCTATCGGCAAAAGAGGCGAGATATGTCTATCCGAAGTGTGATTCTGTTGCATGACAACGCTCGGCCACATACAGCTGCATTGACTCAAGGAAAATTGAACAAAATGCATTGGGAAACCCTTGAACACCCGCCTTACAGTCCTGATTTGTCGCCATGTGACTACCACATGTTTGGGCCACTTAAAGAAGAACTGGGAGGCCACCACTTTGAGGACAACGAAGGTGTAGAAACGTTTGTGCGCAATTGGTTATCGACACGACCAGTTTCATTCTTTGAGAAAGGTATTAAAAAACTTCCGATTCGGTGGAAAAAATGTATACATAAGAGAGGAGACTATGTAGAAAAATAATATGTATTAAAATTTGTATTGATCGTACCAATAAAATTTTTAAAACAAAAGTCCGGTTCATATTTGATTCACCCTCGTATATCCCTTTGAGGTTAATATGTTAAAATAAGTATTTGTGTCACTTGATTGTTTCTTTAGCAGGTCTGTGTTAATATCACCAATATAAATTTCTAAGGGTTGCTTATCCTTGTTTTCTAAATAATTTTCTAAATTTAAATAATGTTGTATGTGGGTTGATGGAGGTCGATAATATGCTAGTAATCAAAATTTGTAAATCTTTGTTTGTATGTTTACTGTGAAATTTACTTGCAGAAACTGTGTTTTATTTACAAAAATTACTTGTACTTTAGCGGAAATACTGTTATATATATACCCAGGAATAATGGCTGGTTGTTCGATACAGGGATTCAGCCTGAAGGGGGGCGAATTAAAACTACGTGTTAACTCTTTGTTCTTTAATGAAGAGCTTTCGAAGAGTTTCTCTACTTCATCAGTTCAATACTAGAATGTTTTGGTCAATGAGACATATAGATGTACTTCAAAATATCATGGCAATGGTATAAGTTGAATGAAATTGCCAAATAATATAAATTTTATATAGGATATTTCAATATATATATATATATATATATATATATATATATATATATATTGTTTTTAAGTTTTCGCGGGCACTAAATGTATTGGGTGGTTTCCGGGAATTCATCCGAGTAGTTGATAACTGATCCCTGCCGGGATCGATGGTAAAATGACGACGTTTCGGCAGAGTCACATCTGCCCTCTTCAGGTCGGTTCGCATAATTCTCGTAGCCTTCTGCTTTCGCTTCTAGTTACTCGAATACTCAGTAAGTAGAAGCGAAAGCAGAAGGCTAAGAGAATTATGCGAACCGACCTGAAGAGGGCAGATGTGGTCGGCATTTTACCATCGATCCCGGCAGGGATCAGTTATCAACTACGCGGATGAATTCCCGGAAACCACCCAATACATATATATATATATATTAATACTCCATCACATTTATTTATTAAGGCATTATTATAATATATATTATAATTTGGAATTTTAAATTTACTTACTGAGACATTTGTAAATAAACTAATAACTCATCCATATGTTTTTGTATACCACGTATATTGAAGTGAATAATTCCCAGACCATTCACACTGCCATGTTCCCCTTTTCGTTGAAAGTATTTTTGAAAATTATCTATAATTGTTGTTTCTATTTGTTCATCTTTCTCTAATATATCAATTGTATGGAGCATAACATAAAATTAAAGTTTATCTCTTCTTTTTTTATTTAAGTGAAATTTCCCCCTTTTCCAAAAAAAAATATTTTTTATACACTTTAATGCTAAGGTAACCAATGTAATTAGTTTATAACATAACACTAAAATTGTTTAAACACATTTTCAAAGTCTTTTTGATTTTTATTTTAACTATTTTATTGTCTTTAAGGGCGTAAATCTTTCCATGTATTGTCCATAGTGATTTAAAGTCCAATTTTTGTATTACTTTGTTAATTAATCCCACTCGTGGTTCAATTAAATCTTCTCTAATCACCACTCCTGTTCCTTTCAGCATCTTCTTATTTTTGTGTATAACCTCCTAGATGTCCATGTTCTTTAGATTCAATAATATTGGTCGTTCTTTCCCATTGTTTGATTTGCCAATTCGATAACAAGATTGAAAGTCTTTGTCACATATGTCTATTGCCATTTTTTTATTAAGTAGTTGTTTTATCAACTTTACACTGTTTTCATTGGCACATTCTTTGAAGTTGAAGATTCTAAAATTGCATCTTTTGTTTATTTGTTCCATTTGATCTAGTTTCTCTTCTAATTCAATGTTTTGTTCTTTGTATTTTTTTTTTCAAAACCTCCAAACATTTCAAGGTGTTTCACATTTAACTTCGCCACTGCGTCTTCAAACGTTTTTAATTTTATTTCATTCGTTTTAATGACGGAGTCCGAGATGTTGATAAATTCGTTTATAAACGACTTACTTAGAGTTGTTTTTATTACTTCGTTTACTGTTTGGGTTATTTCTTCTTTGATTTCTCGTGTTAATACCATATTGTTAATTATGATGATTTGATTTATGCAAAACTACGTAATCACTTTAGCACTCTGAGACTTTTACTTTTATTATATTGTCTTTTTTATCCCAAAAATTTTAGAATTTTCGGGACCCCACTTTTACCATGTCTAGTGTCTGTATACCATGGGCGTAGTATCTAACAACAACATCGAGGTAAGGACAGTCACCGGCGAGTCCATATCAGTATAGGGAGAGACAGATCGTGATACAGATAGGGGACAACAGAATCCGACATAGGGTCCTAGTAGCGATGATTGAGAACGATTTTTTACTGGGTATGATGCTAATCAGTTAACATGGGTTCATGTTCGACCCGAGATACGATGTTCTTCGATCATACATAAAAACTGTAGCGAGATCCGCAACCAGAATTCTCGGTAAAACGGAACATATTATTCATGGGCAGCGAGAAAGGAATCCTGGGAGCTGCGTTGGAATGGTGGAGCCGGTACATTCAGCTCATGGCTATTCAGTTGGACGGCTAGTAGTTAAAACCGGACGTGACATACCAATTAGAGTCCTGCATATGTCCAACAATGTCATTCGAATTGCTAATGGTCAAGAAATAGCTTGTCGGAAAACACTTTAGATTACCTTGTGATTTGGCGTTTGGCTCACCAGAAGAACCCCCCGAAGAACTCAGCGATTATGCCGACCAACTCCGACAGCACATGTTGGCAATACACGAACTAGCCCGAACGCAGATGTTGGCCACCAGCGATCGGATGAAGACACGCTATGATCTGGAAGCAAATTCATTCGGGTTCCAAGAGAGAGTCGAGGTTTGGCTATACAACCCCTAGATGAACAAAGAAAAGTCTCCAAAGCTCACACCAGCCTAGGATGGTCCATACAAGGTAATCAAGGAAATCAACGACGTTGTTTATCGTATTCGCCGTAACCCAAGAGCTAAGATGAAGATGGTTCATTTGGATCGACTCGCTCTTTACCATTATTCCGATGAGGACGATCAGAATTAAAGGGGGCAGTCTTCTAAAATACATTTTTTACGTCGCCAACTTAAAAATTGAGAAACCTTCTAAATTAATCGTTCCGATAAAAGCAACACGTAAACATAAAAAAACCGGCCGAAATAAAAAAGAGCAACACAGCCTGAAAATTCGATGAATGTGTATAAAAAAACATCAACTGAAATTTTGAGATTCTTTATTGCACAAAACAGAAGTAACCATCGATATTCCACACTGGCTATAAAAAAGACGGTTGTATAAGTTAAGAAGTTTAGTTTAAGATCTGCTGTGTGTGATGAATCGACAACGAAAGAAGTGAACAGCTGTAGTTTTACTCATTGTGTATGTACACAATGAAGTTATATTGTTAAAAATAAAGATGTTGAAAGTGAAAGTGAATATCTGTAAATGTTTATACCCACAAAATCTATTGCATTATGTTCCAGTGTAGTTAAATATAAAGTCTGGGCTAAATTATACATTTTAATATTCCTGAAATTGATATCCATTGTTATGAATGACACAAAGACAGAAACATAGAGACAGGGAAATAAGGAGGGACGAGAAGTATATTTAGTAAGAAGCTTTCGCTTCCATCATTTAGTCTCAAATGACGGCGGCTTTAGGAATTTTTGTTTCTTCAATTGTGCACATTTTAGGCTGTATTAACTTAAAGCCTCTATTGTTTTATATTCATAGTCAAAGTTAAGTAAACAATGTCAAAATATATTACATTTTCAAGGTAACCTTGTGGGCAAACAGAAATACAATACTAACTGATTATTTTTGTAAGGTAAAACAGAAGTTTAATTTTCTATATAGAAAATCCAAGTGCACGTTGACTTTAGAATCGTTCAGAATGGTTCACAAAAAAAACAAGCGGTATGAGATGATCCGGGACTTAAATCCATTTCAAAACAGAAAAGATGAAATGCGACAAGAATAACCATAGCGAAAACGTCAAGGAGACAAGAAAATAAAAATTGCTTAGTAAGTCAGTGGCCGGAAAAGAACACGTCTATTTTAATAAGATATTTTGAAATCAGCAACTTGTTTAGATGATCCGAAAATCGCTAGAGATTTGCAGAAGTAATAAGTCCCGAAATCACACTGTTTATAAAATATATAAATTGCCGAGTTTGACATAATATTCAACTTTTTGTTTAATTCTGAACTATATTGATAAATATTAAACAGTAAGAAGTTTAGTTAATTTAGAAATTAACATTTGGTCTTATTAAATCTATGAAAATTTTATAAACTTTTATTAGGAATATAATAGCCCCTGATATTTGTTTTTGTGTTGTGTTTGTGGGTATGTTGTTTGTCAGAAAAAACAAAATATGGCAATGGTAGGCCTTCTTAAAAATAGTGTTGTACAATATTCTGAATAAGACTCCAATTCTTAGAAAGACCGACAACTCTTAGAAGACGAAGAGAGCGAAAGCGTTGAGAATCATTTTGACAGCACAAAAAGGAGAAACAAAATAGTAATGGGCGTTAGCCCATATGGATAGATTTCAAATTCAAATGACGATCAGCGCAGGAATATTTTTATGGAAAAAATGTTTTAATTGGTGTTTCGCAAGAATCCCAGAATAAAATAAATCCAATAAAACTGACAAACCAAGAAAATGAAAAATAGAAGAAAAACATTGAAAGTTTAGCGATATCTGAACTTAAAGATGGATATTGTAATACATACGAAACATCATTTTTCTGAGAAAGTGTCTCACTTTACGAGGTTGTTAGGTCAGTAAAGTTAGCACCGCCATTTTACAGAAACTCAAATTAAAACATATGGGAATTACGAGCTATTTAGGAGCTCTTGATTTTTACCTAAATTTTTGAGCTCAATATTTACTATGGAAAAAGTGCAAAAAACTATTGGCGGTGCTAACTTTACGTAAAGTTAGCACCGCCATCTCAGAAAAACAAAGAAAAAAATTTTGTGAGGCGTCTCAAATTAGGAGCTATTTACGAGCTTTTAATTGACGTATTGAACGTCAACCCCTAAATTTGTCTAAGGGGTAAAAACCACCCCCGAAAAAATATTGAATTTTAATTTTAAATTTAAAATCTATTAAAATTATCTATGATTTACGAGCTCTTTCCTGGTGTAATGCACATAAACATCTAAAAAGGTCTAAGGGGTGAAAACAACCCCCCAAGTATGCAGTTTTTTTCGAATTTTATGATTATTAAATTTTGAAAAATACCAGCATGATCTACGATTTACAAGCTTTCCAACGGTATATTACACGACAACATTCAAATTACTGGAAGGGGTGCAAACCACCCCCAAATTATGCAGTTTTTTCAGATTTTATGATTTATAAATTTTCAAAAATACCAGCATGATCTACGATTTACGAGCTTTCCAACGGTATATTACACGACTACATTCAAATTACTGGAAAGGGTGCAAACCACCCTCCAATTATGCAGTTTTTTCAAATTTTATGATTTATAAATTTAAAAAAATACCAGCATGATCTACGATTTACGAGCTTTCCAACGATATATTACACAACAACATTCAAATTACTGGAAGGGGTGCAAACCACCCCCCAATTATGCAATTTTTTCAAATTTTATGATTTATAAATTTTAAAAAAATACCAGCATGATCTGCGATTTACGAGCTTTCCAACGGTATATTACACGACTACATTCAAATTACTGGAACGGGTGCAAACCACCCCCCAATTGTGCGTTTTTTTTTTTCAAATTATAATAGGATTGTAAGTTCCTATACTTAAGAAAAAAACAAGAACTTGAGGAAACTAAATTTTTCAGTGCTGGATTAACTCACAAAATATTGTTTCTCAATTAATTCATTCATTATGCGGTTTGTACACCACTAATGTAGTTTTGCCAATAAGGATACTCAGTAATGAAAAAGATATTACCATCTTATTAGTCCATCCCCAATATTTTTGCATAATATTTTAGTCCATTTTCAAATATCTAAATTTAGAACGTTATTTTTGGCCTATTAAAGAATTTTCATTTTAGATTTTGATGAAACATTCGAAAAAGCCTTCTTGCCGCTGTTTGTAATGGCCTTTTCTGTAGCATGAAAAAATAAATTTGAATACACTGATTATGTGAATATATTGAAAACAGTTCTCTGATAATTGTTATCTAATATTTGATTGGTGCCACTGGTTTTAGTCGAGGCAATATATTTTATTAAAGCACTAAAAAATTCGTAATGTGGTATTTTCTATTGCAGGGGTTACTTAAATTCTTGAATCACATAAGTAATATACGCCACTCTGTACTCATCCTTTACGTTCAAACTCATATATAATATACTTCATTATACAATTAATCGCTATCATTTGATTTAAGAACATTTCTTTTTGAAATTCAAGTACGTTGAATTTCTCTCAATAAGTAGGTATATTGAAGTAGTTACTTATATATTTATTATCAATAAACATTTTAACTAAAAAATCTAATATATTTTATGACATTAACCAGTAATTTCAAATGTGAAATCGTCCATCTATGGAAATTTTACTGAGTTATTAGTTACAGGTAGGAATATTGGCACCTAGATGGCGAGACAACACATTTGTTTAATTCATTAACGTACCTTTGATCTTTTATGTCTTCCTATTTGTATTTTTGGTTTGCTATGAATAATTTGATTATTGTGGGTACGAAAATAATAGTTGAAAGAATAAGAACGAAATACATTGCCCTCTCAGATACCAAACTCCTGTTTTATATTTCTTGTATAGAATATAGATTCAGCCCATTTTCAAATGGTAAAGGTTAGATAAAAATAAGAATATTATTTGACTTATATTTTCTGAAGGTTGGTTGAAAAATGCCGACTGGAATTAATCTGTGCATTTCGTAATACATAAAAATATTGTTATTTCTATTTGAAACAACTGTTTTAATATGTTAATTATAAACAAAAAACTTTGAGGTAATTATTAAAACTTTAAGCAACAGATTTTGAAGAAGAAGCGAGTTGAATACAAAACCAGAAGAAACGGTAACAACACGTGGTCCATAAAGATGGTTACAATTTTTCGTTAGATTCAATACTTAATTAAAAGATCATAATTCATAATACAATTATTTATCCGAACAATGACTACCAAGAGTAGTCGTTTTTTAACATATTGTTGGAAAGCTTATACATGGTAGATAATTACACCTTACACCATTTCCAAAATTTGTAAAATCTAGATTTCTAAACCTTTGCCGTAGTAAGGATAATATTTAATATTTTCATCCATTTCAAAACTCTGACAGTTTGAAATAATTAGTCATTTAGGTAGTTACTTGCACCTTTCAGGTGAATTTGAAGTGTTCCTACAATGTATGATTGAAGAGGTACTAAATCATAATTTATGTTGCTAGTTTTCTAAATTTAAGAACTACAAATTTGGAAAAAATTGCATAATTTGGGGGTTGTTTGCATTCGTTACAATAATTTGAAAGTAAGTGTTATATATCCTTGAAGAGCTTCTAAAACGTAGATTAGGCTGTCAGTTTTGAAAATGAACAAAATCACATAATATAGACAAACTGGGAAATTAAGGGGGTTGTTTGCACCCTTTCCAAAAATTTTAATGTAGTATTTTAAAGCTCGTAAATCGTAGATCATGCTGATATTTTTCAAAATTTATAAATCATAAAATTTGAAAAAACTGCATAATTGGGGGGAGGGGCGGCTTACATCCTTTCCAAAATCTTGAATGCAAACGTATAATATCCCGTTGAAAAGATCGAAAATCGTAGATGAGGCCGGCAGTTTTTGAAATGAAAAAATTACATAATTTGGAATAACTGGTAAATTTAGTGGGTTGTTTGAACCTCTCCCAGTAATTTGAATGTGGTCGTGTAACATACCGCTGGGAAGCTGGTAAATCGTAGATGATGCTGGTATTTTTTAAAATTTATAAATCATAAAATTTGAAAAGACTGCATAATTGGAGGGTGGTTTGCACCCCTTCCAGTAATTTGAATATAGTCGTGTAATATACCGTTGGAAAGCTCGAAAATCGTAGATCATGCTGGTATTTTTTAAAATTTATAAATAATAAAATTTGAAAAAACTGCATAATTTGGGGGTGGTTTGCACCCCTTCCAGTAATTTGAATGTTGTCGTGTAATATACCGTTGGAAAGCTCGTAAATCGTAGATCATGCTGGTATTTTTCAAAATTTAATAATCATAAAATTTGAAAAAACTGCATAATTGGGGGGTTGTTTTCACCCCTTAGACATTTTTAGATGTTTATGTGCATTACACCAGGAAAGAGCTCGTAAATCGTAGATAATTATAATAGATTTTAAATTTAAAATTAAAATTCAATATTGTTTCGGGGGTGGTTTTTACCCCTTAGACAAATTTAGGGGTTGACGTTCAATACGTCAATTAAAAGCTCGTAAATAGCTCCTAATTTGAGACGCCTCACAACATTTTTTTGTTTGTTTTTTTGAGATGGCGGTGCTAACTTTACGTAAAGTTAGCCAATAGTTTTTTGCACTTTTTCCATAGTAAATATTGAGCTCAAAAATCAATTTAGGTAAAAATCGAGAGCTCCTAAATAGCTCGTAATTCCCATATGTTTTAATTTGAGTTTCTGTAAAATGGCGGTGCTAACTTTACTGACCTGAGGTTGTTGCTTGAAAAACCGTAACCAAACAATTGATTTTTTATTTTTCGAAACCTATAACAGTGGTTTAGACATAAATCAGGTCGGTATGTAGAATGAGTCACTATTTCCATGATTTACAAGAAAAAGAGAAATTTATGGAAACAGGCAATCAACTAGACAAGAATTTAGAAATATAAGGTGCTAAAAAAACAAATACTATGAGTATTGCCTAAATATGAAAGAAGAAAGTATTCTGAAAAACAACGGTAACTGGATCCAAAGTCATTTATTAGCCAATTCTGATTTTTGGGTGAGAGACAAACAAGCAAATTGCATACAGCCGAAATGTAGTAGAAAACTTAGATATTTCACGAGAAAGGACAGAATTAAGAAGACATAAATACGAAAAGATTGAAATGCAAGTTAAGCACATTTATTGAACAGAATTAATTATGTTGGTAGGGCAACTTCCAATGTATGGCAGTATGTAGATAGGCTGGTAATCGAGAAATAGAAAGCGAAATTATACAAAAAAGAAGAAAGGTACACCTAAGACATGGGGAAGACTGTAAATAAAGCGCTCATGAAAAAAGGAAGTAAATCTGAAGAAGCTAGAATAAAAATGTACCAACAATAATTTAAGATTATTTTACATATCACAACTAACTAATTTGGATTTCTGATGAAAATAAGGTCTTGAAGGGTAAGTTTCGACAAAATGTTGTGTCATCACTGGTATTAAAAAACAGGTCAAAATAATCTGTCTGGAGTACACCAAGGGAAGTAAAGATAGCTCTATCAACGAATAAGATAATTACCAATTTGATATAAATGTTAATGGAAACGATACCGTAAGAATGATACTTTGGCTAAAACAAAATAATGTACTTGCATATGTATGATGTAATTAGGCAACGGGAGAACTGCAGTACCGAGTACCTTGGACTTGTTTCTTAACGAATTTCAGGATGTAAAGTAATTTTGACATATTAACATGTGAAAAATACTGAAATACATATGGATAGAATATTTTTAGAATATAACTGGAACAAATTGATATGTTATATTCAGCAGCAGTTTATAACAATTAAAATTACTATTACTGCTCATTCAAAATAGATTAATGAAGGCAAAATCGACACACAACCACAAACTGCTGAGCAAACATCAATCTGTAATTAGATATATGGAATAAGTGGTAAAATGAATATGCACTGTTAAAATCATAGTTAATGCGATGAGAATAGTCTGTAGTTTATGTTGTCATACTATATTGTTAAAAAATTCTAAAAGACGACGGTGGCCAGTTTAGTTAGTTTATTATTTTGTCTATTCATGGGTTTTCTCTCCTCCAAATTTTTTCCTGTAACAGATAAGTATTTAAAAATTGTATATGTAGAACAAAGTGTAGTAAGGCAATTTCGTAAAATTGCCCGGATTACTGGCTGTCTGTACAGAGATTCTTCCTCACAGTTTTTCGAGAGAAAGAGATGTCTATAAAATGATCAACCAGTATTCCTGTATATAAGTAATGTATTGTATATTGTGTAATACTTATCTGTGTTTGGAGACGTTTCAACTCCGAGTCTGGAGTCGTTGTCAATCGTTTAGTGTTGTTTTCGAGGTTTTTTTCTAAAAAATTTTCGCTTTGATTTTGAATTTATTGTTTGTCAAAAAATTTGACACTGACAATTTGTCGATTGGCGATCACTTGACTCTGAGGTTACCATTTTTTTGTTCTGTTAGCAGTAAATTCTTCCAGTCCAAATGAAGGTCGGCTGAAGGTGCTCCGATTTCAGTGTTGTTTATCATCATACAGCTGGCTTCTTTAAGTTTTCTCTTTTTTAAATTTTCTTCTTTCAACAAGATCTTTGTTTTATCCCAGTCTATCATATGGCTGCCGGTGCTTGTTAATACATGATTGGCCAAATTTGATTTGTCCACATGTCTTCTGGAAATGTTATATTGATGTTCTCTTTTCCTTACTTCTAAAGGTCTTGAAGTTTCACCGGTATAAGAATGGCCACAGTCACACAAAACACTGTACACACAATTTTTAGAACTCTGGGTTGCGTTAAACGGTTTGGTATGTGTGAGGATAGAGCGCAAGGTATTATTTGTTTTAAAAACAGTTTTAACGCTGTATTTATTTCCTAACCGCTTAATTTTTTCCGATACACCTGGGATATATGGAATTATGTTCATAATTTGGTTGTCTGTTTGTGTTAATATCTATTACATATTTGAATTTTCACTCCAACCATCCTTTAAATGTAAAGAAAGGTGTTGTAAAGTGCTTATATGATAGAGCAAAAAACATTTCTTCATCCACCCAAATTTTTAACAAAGAAGTCAATATTATCAAAGAACATCTACTTCAAAACGAATATCCCCAAGACTTTATAAATAAAACTATAAATCAGTTAGAAAGAAAATCGCAACAACAAACCAGCACAAATAACCATCACACTAATACCAACCAAACGCAAACAGACAAACAAATTATGAACATTATTCCATATATCCCAGGTGTATCGGAAAAAATTAAGCGGTTAGGAAATAAATACAGCGTTAAAACTGTTTTTAAAACAAATAATACCTTGCGCTCTATCCTCACACATACCAAACCGTTTAACGCAACCCAGAGTTCTAAAAATTATGTGTACAGTGTTTTGTGTGACTGTGGCCATACTTATACCGGTGAAACTTCAAGACCTTTAGAAGTAAGGAAAAAAGAACATCAATATAACATTTCCAGAAGACATGTGGACAAATCAAATTTGGCCAATCATGTATTAACAAGCACCGGCAGCCATAGGATAGACTGGGATAAAACAAAGATCTTGTTGAAAGAAGAAAATTTAAAAAAGAGAAAACTTAAAGAAGCCAGCTGTATGATGATAAACAACACTGAAATCGGAGCACCTTCAGCCGACCTTCATTTGGACTGGAAGAATTTACTGCTAACAGAACAAAAAAACGGTAACCTCAGAGTCAAGTGATCGCCAAACGACAAATTGTCAGTGTCAAATTTTTTGACAAACAATAAATTCAAAATCAAAGCGAAAATTTTTTAGAAAAAAACCTCGAAAACAACACTAAACGATTGACAACGACTCCAGACTCGGAGTTGAAACGTCTCCATACACAGTTAAGTATTACACAATATACAATACATTACTTATATACAGGAATACTGGTTGATCATTTTATAGACATCTCTTTCTCTCAGAAAAACTGTGAGGAAGAATCTCTGTACAGACAGCCAGTAATCCGGGCAATTTTACGAAATTGCCTTACTACACTTTGTTCTACATATACAATTTTTAAATACTTATCTGTTACAGGAAAAAATTTGGAGGAGAGAAAACCCATGAATAGACAAAATAATTCAAGACCTCCTCAACAATCTTTTCGAAATTACTTAGTTAGTTTATATTCGCATTATTGAATCGACAGAGCAAATCAGCTGTAGTATTACTCATTGTTTTTAAACAGTAAACTTATTTGGTAAATAAGGACGTTAAAGTGGTGTAAATTTGATTTAAACCCTCAAAATCTATAGCAATATTTTGCTACATTATTGATATGATTCTGAGACTTAATGCTGGGTCTATTAGCATTCGTTCCATGCGAGGCAGGGTGCTAGCCTCACCTGGAAACCCCATTTATTTATCAGTATTTGGTATCGAGAAAATTTGATTCAACTACTCGATCCATTCAAACTTTATGTAAAAGGCACAGAGGATATTCGTATAGAAGAGAGGTTCAAGTATTATGGACAAAAGTTAACGAACAGAAACTCAGATGGGACAGGAAATTAAAGAAGAGGATTAATAAAAAAATAAATATCGGAGTGACAAGATAAACTCAAAATCTGAAGAAATACAACAAAAATTAATTAAAAATCAAAGGGAAATCGACAAAACGAGGACAAACTACAGAACAACAATATCTACAACAGGAATATTTCCACGAAATATTCTAGTTAATGAATTCAATTAGTAAAATCGAATTTTGAAATCAAATTTAGCTGTATGAATTTTAGTATCAATGTCCAAATTCAGGATATGGTTTACACTCACTACACATTCGATGACAGTCCTTTCAGGTTCTTGTATAAATGACATTTGTGATTTCACAAAGAGGATTTGATCTAGATTTACTTCAATGCATCCAGTTATAAGATAGAATTGGAAATTTATTCCAGTCCTTGATAGAAGTTATAGCCACCGATGTCTGCGCCAAATGTATCAAGGTCAAATAAGTACACGAAAACGAAAATTTGAGGAAAACATACAGGAATTGAAGGTTAAAATTAGATATTTGATACATCTAGTGGACGAAATTTCCACCGGAATCGAAACTGCGATATAGCATTTAAATGACTATAAACAGCTTTATGTTTGACACGTATCGTAGTGTTTTCGAGTTCGAAAATAGTTTAAGTTATTAAAACGCCTTATAAGCAACTAGCCTGGTAACAACAGTACAATTTTAAGATTGAGTATCATTGCAATCACTTACACATAAATGTCATGTTCATCCGAAAGTTTAGAGCTACGACGAATGAACAACGCGAAATATAACAAAGAAGACCAATGAACGAAGGACACAGATCTGTTTAAGTTGAAAATGAAACTTTAAGCCGAATTTGGGACAGCGATGACAGAGAACAAAGCAAATCCCAACAGAATGTTCCAAATTGAAAACGTGTGAAGTGGTCAAAGGGTCGTACAATGGTGGTAAAATGAGGGTACCCTTTTTGAAACAGTTGCTGTTGATATAGCTGGCTTACTCCCAGAATCTAAAAGGAACAGCAAATATTCTCGTTGCCATCAACTACATCAGTAAATGATCAGAAGCGTTGACATTATCAATAAAGATAAGGCTACTTTGTCAACAGTTTTGGTACGGCAATTGTACGGCAAATCTTTGGAGCCATTGCCACTCCATTTTAATAAACATCTAAATTTCGATATCTCTGAAATAACAGGAGTGGTACATACCAGAACCACTCCCAAAATCTCACAAAATACAACGAGATTATCATGAGCATATACGCTAGTTATTTCTGGTATACAAATTGGCGAGGATTGACACCAGGAAAGAGGTGATGCTATTATATGATTTTGCTTTCGACACATCTAAAGGATCTTTTACGGAACTCAATGATTATGATGAACAAGTTATGATAAGACATATCAGAAGATTAACTCTAAAGAACTAACTTTCTAACTACCAAATTTGTTATGAAAATTATTCGTTTAAACACGATTCCAACAAGAGGGTAGGGTCTGGTTATATACTCCTCAGGAAAGCAAGGGGCAATCGTCCAAAATGAAGAGGTTTTCTATTTCAATCGACTGACTAGTTGATTGATTACTTATGAATTTTACCCGAAATAATATAATCCAAGACTGGGGGATACGTGAAGAGTCACGATTAAATCTAACAATTGACATATCATCTATACATAAATAGGCAAAGACAAAACGGTTAGGTACCATTTTCTCCTCTGTCTCTCAACCGATTTGCTTTATTTTTTATTTGTTTAGTAGCTACAGACAACCTTAGTGCAGAATGCTAAAATTAATTTATAATATTGGTTCAATAATTAAATAATAAAATAATAAAAAAAGCATTATTTACATGCATATTGTCAATGCCAAACAGTGCCGCCAGTTTGCTTGGAGAGAAAATCATAAGATTCATTCCAATAGATCAATCGCTGAGAGGACAAAAAATTCTCGAAATAACTCGACAACTGTAAAATTGACACTGGATTGTACGGGAGAATTCGATGCTGATTTTAAAAGGAGCTGCCCATCATCGCAGGAGTTAGTGAGAGACTGCGAAGAGCTTATGTTGTATTATTATTGGGATATTCGAATCAGCTGTTCTGTATATTTAATGTAAATAAAAGTTCTAGAAAGTGGTAGTGAATATTAGTTTTTAAATTTTAAATAATTGAACCCACGGAGTATATAACACTATTTATCTTTCAAATATCTCAAATAAAAATTTCAAATAAAATTATTAATTCCTTCATATATTATATGGTAACTTGAGTTATCTTTTAGGATAAATATTGTTATTCAATGATATTCGTTTGATGCCGAAAAAAGAGAAATAACAAAAGCATATCGCTAAACATCAAAACCTTTATTACCCAATTTGGCATGGATGTCGTCTCGCGACATAGACAAGAATTCGATATTAAAAGAATCAAAAGCTCGGACCTATATACCGGCTGGCTGAGTGTCTTGAAAACAAACGATTGAAAAAAATCCAATAAATAAATTTTTGAAATTCCCATGTTATAGTCGGAAAACAATATCGGTATTTAAAACGTGACAATAACAACACCGTGTCAGAATCGTTGGGGCAAATAATCAGTGAGAACGTGATATAAATTTCTCGAACAATTGGAAAAAAGAAGTATTCATGTTTTCCGTGTTCCAGTATTCATAGGAAAATATGAAAAGCTCCATAGGATTATGTCATTTCATGATGAATTTCCAATTAGTTGGAAGGTATTATCAATGGGAATGGTGTATTCTGTCACTATTGCTCTAATAGACAGTGTGAGTAGAGAATTGTTGGAAATATAGTATTGTGAAGTAAATATTATTACAGTGCGGGATACACTAGATTATGATTTTAATTAAATTATAGCATTATTTGGTGAATAAACAGTTAATTAATAATTAATATTTTTTTCACTAGTGTTACTCGAAGATGGCTGACAAGAAGTTTGAACTCAAACGATCACTTGAGAGAACATGTGAGGTATTATAAAGCGAAAAGTTTTGTTCATTAAAGATCTATAGCACCAAAACCATAATCAAATTATAAAATTCCTGCAACTCTAGGGATAAAATATATCTGGTAGGACCCGAAAGGTTGCACTAGTTGCTAACAACAAAATAATGGTTTAGGTATATGCCACCGTCAGATAGATAGCACCATTTTTTCACATAAACTGACTTTTGATAAAAGGATATCATTTCTACAAGGTATTATCACCGTAAGACAAAGTTAAAGCCATTTTTCCTGTTCGCCAGTTTAAACAGTTGTTATAACGTTTAATTTGACACTACTAATAAAGGAATTCTCTCGAAATGATTCACCGTAAAAGAAACCGAATAAACCAACATTTAGATAGAAAACAGGTATTTCTATTGTGTATGATTACGGATATAATAAGAGCCGAAAGACCGAACTTTCGAGTATTAACTGGAAGTCTTCCTGAGCAACTGCCTCACGGCAGAAGCAGGGCACTAAAGAACTGGTGATGTACGCTTGACGCATCTCTCTGTCTAGGAAAAGCAGGGTGTTACAGTTTGTGATTTTTTTGTGGAAATAAAGATTTGTTTTTAGTGTAAATATTATTTTTTGAACCTTCAAAAAAATTTGTAACCGTACTGTTGGAAGTAGAATTAAATCGATTTTAAAATCTTAATTTATGGCGACTAGGTGAAGTACGACAGCTGAACTGGACGAGAAACTAAGTCAGGTCCTGGAAAGAAAACCGTGACAATAAGGGACCCCAATTTGAGAAAAATCCAACAAAGGTTAGTTCAATCTTTCGGTGAAAAATTGAAGAATTTTTTTACCACCATGAAAGATGACGAGCAAACCATTATCACTACCATGAAAAGTAAACAACAAAATTTACTTGAAGGATTATTTTACAATTAAAAAAAAACGAAAGGTTAATGAATTCAAATAGCAAGCTGATAAAAAGACAAGATGAATTCAACATGCAACAGGAACAAACTAAAATAATGATGGTTGGGAATAATGGGGAGCCCATAGGTAATCCCTCTTCTTGCATGAAGAAACGGCCCTTCTCCTGAAAGTAGTAGTTCTTCAGGCAGCAATGTAGTAAGTCCATGATTGAATCTATTAGCAGCTCCGGCGTCTCCATCAGGGTTTCCTCCTCAGTAAGTTTTTTTCTCACTATGTCGAGAGATTCGTCTAATGGTACGTTGGGGAAGAGGTTTTCAACGTCGAAACTTACTAAGCTATGTTCTGCCCCAAGTTCCATGGATTCGATGATTTGAACAAAATTCTTTGAATCCTTGACGAGCGATAATGTTTTACCCTCCAGAGGCTGGATGATTAGTAGAAGGAATTATGATAATTCTGCTGTCTTATCTTATGTATCTTGGGTAGTTCATAAAGATGTGGTGGTTTCTTGTCAATTTTCTCCTTGCCTCAGGTGGAATGTATTAAGCACGATCTCTGAGAGTTTTGCGTTCAATTTTAGATGTTAACCAGTTATTTTTTGTATACCATATTTTTTTATTAAACTCTCCTTTGTTTACATTTTGGATATTTTTGTATTATACCCACACTTATTTTTAAATTGAGGACAAGTGAAAGTATTGAATACAATTTTTTTGAGAATAATTCCCAGTTCATTTTGAAGGAACATATAACTTCATGATATAGCCGGTGTGCCTCATACTTTTTATTAGTTTTTGAGATGTTAACATATAGATTTTTTAACTAACTGAAATCCATTAATAAAAATAAATTTTGTGTCATTATAATTTATCCACACCCATAAATGTACCCGATGAATGCAGCCGCCTAGCAATTGTGAGCAGGCCAAGGTAGGTTTGGTAGTGAATTTTGGGTATATACATGGTTGCTGCAACCAATAAACTGAATATACGACGTACCCTTTGACTTTAGCCTGGACCAAATACCATAACATCAACTGAGACTAGTCTTTGCTGTATAATACAATTAAAATTACAATTCAAGTCTACCAACTATTAAATTTGACATTTATTATGATAGGAACGTAAACTCAAGTTGTTTAATCAATGTTGTGGAAAAAATCGAAGTAAAGGTGAGCAAAACATCGATCTTTAACAAAACATGAAAAGTGGAGAAAAAACTATTTTTCAAAAAAAAAACAACACTACTGCAGTGTTAACTAACGATTTTGAATATGGCATTGCTCATTGTGAGTTAGTAATTGGAGGCCAATTTGAATACTTTGATTTTTTGTTATTATTTCTTTACATTTATACCTTTGGTATAAAACTTGTTATTTGACCGATATGATGTATGCAGAACTACTAGATCTTGCATATCGATATTTCAAATATTGGAGTTATCATTTAGAGAAATAGTTTATGATGTCACATGTTATAGAGATCATGAAAAATCAATTTATATCCAAATTTGGGCCTTATTACATTAAGGTTGACGTGTTCGAGGGTTTTAACAAGGGGGAGGATATCAATTCGTCAGCATCCGTTTTTTTATATATGCTCAGTGATTATTCAAAAACGGCTTAGGCAATTTTGATGATTTACACTGCATTGTATAAACGAATTTTACAGAAAGGTACCATACAATGACGTGAGATTTACGGTTTTGCAGAAACTCAGAGAAAAAAGTAACAAAGAAACCACACTTCAGAGCATTTCAAGGAATTTTTACTGTTTTCTCTAAAACGGCTCAATAAATTTTAATATTTTAAATTGTGTTCTAAGAAGATATGTTCCAGTATTATTCCGTATATTTTTCTATAACGTAAAACATACCGTTTTTCTGAAAATCGCAAAAACGTGTGCAAAAAACGTTAAACACCAATGTAAATGTCAAATTTTCATCATAAATATCTGGCTTAAATGTCAAGATATGTCAGAAAAGCATATCTTACAGGGTGTTAGTAAGGGTTTCCATTTTATTTTTTTTGAAGTCAGTTTCTTTTTGAAAAAAAGTTCTATTGCGGGGGTTACAATCGTGTGAAATTGCAGAAAATATTTTATTAATGGATCGAAAAGAAAAATTGTTATGTCGGCGTTCTTTTCCATACGAAATACGGTTGTAGGTAGGTGTGTGTGTATATGTGCGTGCATCGAAATTCAAACAGCAGGAAATGTGCCCAGTTGCAATATAGGACGAAGTAAAATTAGAGTTACAAATGTGAGTTTAAAAAATCTTACAAATAAATATGATATTGGGTAGTACATAAGCAGTTGAATATATAGAATGGTTGAGATATAAGGTATAATAGAATTATAGTTACATGGGTTTTGATCAAAAATTTGTTATATAAGCATAAGCAGTTAGGATATTGAAATTATAGGGCGGGTATAATTATAGTAATAAAACAAATAGAAAGAAGTTAAAAAAATATGTTAAAATTCTAGAAAAAGAATACACAGAGAAAATAATAGGAGTATACTAAAATAATCAATAATCAAGATATGTAAGAAAATAGTGTTTGCTGCATATGGTTTTTAAGCTGTTTTTATTTTAAGTCAGTTGAACTCCGTTCTTTTTAAAATATAAATTATTTTTATTTATTTAATATATATAACTTTTACAGCATACACTTAAATTGTGCGTGAAATTCAACCGTTCTGGTGCTTTTGCTTTGAAAACTCAGGTAATCATTGCTCTAAATAATAAAAATATCGTATTAGAGAAATAGTTTAAATATTATCACTGTGAAATTTAATATTAATTCCGAGTAACTAGTTAAGCCCTAAAATTCTGAAACACTGCTTAAAATTTCGATGGTTATGCAAAAATAGAATGTTTGTATAAATGGAATTTAACCAATTTGGTGAAAACATTTTATAGTAAGTACCGATTTACCAATAGGAATTTTCTTCTTCAGAAAAACTTAATTCCAGCTTTTTTCTGTTTTCTTGAAGTTTCCTCTCTTGGTCTAAAGGCATTTTGAATTAATACGTATCCATGTTAAAGAACGTAAACTAAAGTTATTTAAAATCAATAACCAATTAAACGTATTTTATATAGTCCAACGTCATGTACCAATTTTTTAATTTTTTGTGAAAGTGTAACAGAGTGTGCTAGTGACTTTAATCCATCGACCCATACAAACAACCAACCTTAGACATTCGCAGCCGCAATAACTGCAGTTAAACATCTAAATTATGAAAACCATGCAGAAGAAATGTAGCTAGATAGCAAACAGGAATAAACTAGATCGATAATCTATCTAAAATAGAGAGTTTTGGTATTATAAAACTCAACATTCCAGCACCGCCACCCCCTATTTTTGGGCATACATTGAGGAAGAGGAGAAGGAAGACTAATGTGGTAGTAGCCATTAAAAGCCGATAATTTTGGAAAGAAAAAATGTGACTCACGAATAAAAAATATGCTAAAAGTTACAATTTGTTGATCGGAAACGTGAAAAATTATTGGCAGACAATTTCATGGAAGTGAAATAGTCGGCAGACGGCAACAAAGTGGCGTTTTTATTTGTAAAAAAATGATAAAGCTCATGAATAAAAATTATGGCAAGTAATTATTTAACGCTAAACGAAACTATATGCGAAAAGGCAGACAAAGAAATGAAAGATAACATCGAGGCAGACGAGGATGCACAACGCGGTCTCGAAAACGCTCAACGCTGCGACACCGGTCTTTGAGGCTTCATAAGTCATTCAATTTTAAAGAAATAAAATTCAGAGAGAAATAGTTTTTAAGCTAAAAACATACTCTTTCTAATAATATAAAATATGACTAAAATATTAATAACTATGAACACACCGAGTACCTAATAGAAAAATCATGATTATTTCGAATTTTTTTTTAGTAATTAGTTCAGTAAAACCTGAATTGATCAGTATACAAAATGTAAATTACTGTTTATGGATTTCATGATACATTCAAACTACAACTGAAAATTACACAGGTCAACATTTGATCTATGCGGGAACACGGCATGCCGTATAGGGTACTAGGGGTTTTTTGGGTCGCTGATTACGATGAGAGAGTCGGTTGACCTTCATCACGTCAGGGTCAAGGCTATTTGAAGGTCAAATCAAGAGAGTTCTACCAAAAAAATTGAAATAAATAATGCTTTTATTTTTGAGGTCTCTGAGTCCGAATCCGTAGTTTGTTTGACCTTGCGCTTTTTCCCAGAGGTCATATAAAAGTCATTTGAAGATCAAATCGAGAGTTATACTAAAAAATTTGAAAAAATTCATGCTTATGTTTTTGAGGTCAATGTGTCCGAATCCGTAGTTTGTTTTAGGTTATCTCAGCCAATTAATACAAGGTTATGATCCCGGCCAGTTAAAGCAAGGCCACTCAGGTTTCGCCTTGAACACTTTTTGTAAATTTTTGATTTGTGGTGTCCCAAGTGCAACCATACATTTGTTTCAAATTTTGTTGTAGAATTCTCTCGAATTGACCTTCAAATGGCCTCTACGAAAAAGCGCAAGGTCAAACAAACTACGGATTCGAACTCAGAGGGCTCCAAAACATAAGCAAGAATTTTTCAGATTTTTTGGTACGACTCTCTCGGTTTGACCTCCAAATGACCTCTGGGAAAAAACGCAAGGTCAAACAAACTACGAATTCGGACTAAGAGACTTCAAAAGCATAAGCATGTTTTTTTAGAGTTTTTGTAGAACTCTCTCGATTTGACCTTCAAATAACCTCTAGGAAAAAGCGCAGTCAAACAAACTATGGATTCAGACTCAGAGACCTCAAAAACATAAGCAAGAATTGTTTCAGATTTTTTGGTAGCTCTCTCTCGATTTGACTTTCAAATGCCCTTGACCCTGACGTGATGAAGGTCAACCCGTGCCGTGTTCCCGCTTCGATCAAATGTTGACCTGTGTTATTCATATATAATCGACTCCAAGTTTCAAAATAAGAAAAGAATTGGGAGGTTCAAATATTCTACAATGTAACGCAGGTATAGAAACCGTTTCAAACGATGAGGAGGAACTAACCCTCACCGGAACAACTGTAAGGCCTGGCGAAGGCGAATATTTAATAAATGTTAGATGTTAGTATGCTTGTAAAATCTACAGAGAACAGACGCTGCAAATCCACCAAAATACAGTGATTATTATACATTGTGTACAGAGTATTCAAAAATGTCAAAAAATTAAGTGGCAAAAATGACAAAAAAAGTTAAAAACGTGAAACATGACAAAAATATCAACAAAATATCAACAATGTCACAAATCTTAAAATTTCAAAAATTTCGTAAATGTCAAAAATCTATAAACTAACCAAATTTCAAAAATGTTTGGCTTTGATAAAAAACATTTTTTACGAAATTAACTATACACATTTCCTCTATACTTTTTCAGTAATTTTTATAAACCCATTCCTTGTTAAGATTGTAATAATGTTATAAAATTCATTTAACGCCGCCAAAATGCAAAACCGAAATTAAAATGGCTGTTTATAAAAACTATTAACAGGGTAGTCCGAAATTTACATAACTGTAAAAACGCTGAGGTTGACCTGATTCCGAATTCGATTACCAACTAGACTGGCACCCGAAAAGTCTGGAAAATTCTTCTGAATTTATTTGTTTATTTTGATAAAAATAAAGACAATGAAACTGAATATTTGTGAATTTTGAACCCAGAGAATCTATTGCAATATTTACAACACAAAATCTCTACAAAGAAGTTAAGGGATTTACCCAGATCTTCAAAACAGCAGTTGACTGAATATTAAAACTAACGTCTAAGTGCTTCTTGGGAAATAACACCACAGTTTAAAGAAAATTGCTATTTATTCCAAACGTTTCAGGGTCTAGATCAGACCCCGTTGTCAATAGTTAAGAAACTATGGATTAAAAAGGGCACAATTCTAAGATGTAAATTAAAATATTTGACAATGTGTATTATTTTGATTTCACATCATTGCACATCAAAAGTGAGGTGAACAATAATTTCAGTCGGTTACCCAAACAATCGATCTGGTCTCGGCCCTTTTCCATTGAAGAACTGAATGAAGCCTTAAAGAAAATGAAACTGCGGAAAACAGCTGAAGTTGATAACATTTCTCTCGAAAATCTTAAAAATCAGGGCCTAAAAGCAAGGATCTGGCTCACTAGTTTTTTCACAAATATTCTAGGTACTGGTAACATCCCTAATATCTTCAGAAAGTCGAAGATTTTAGCCATTCTTAAACGGGCAAAATCACCGGAAGATCCGTCCCGTTACCGACCAATTGCCTTGCTCAGTATGGTTTACAAACTCTTAGAACGCCTCCTATATAACCGAATCATTCTAACAGCAGAAGAGATTCTTAATATCAAAAAAGCTGGCTTCAGGACTAAACGAAGTTGCTGTGATCAACTGTTGGCACTTACAATCGATATCGAAGCCGGATTCCAGAAAGGTCGCCTGTCCGCTGTCGCCTTTGTAGATCTCTCTTCAGCATACGATACTGTGTGGAAGAAAGGAATGATCTAGAAATTATACCATGTGCTGAAACAACATAGCTATTACAAAAATGCTCACTATTCGTAAAATATTTGTCCTGCTAAATGGCAAGAAGAGCAAGTAACATCCAGAATGGTCTTCCACAGGGATCTGTGCTTGCCCCGCTTCTTTTTAATATGCCTTACACCTCTGGCAGAAAGTTCCTATATGCCGATGATGTGGCACTAGGGCTCCAAAAGAGGGATTTACATTAAATTTAGATATCATCCAGAATTACTATAAAAGTGGAGGTTGCTACCAAACCCTTCTAAACCTGAGGTGTATGCCTTCCATTTGCCGAATAAGTTCTGAAGAGCTTGTGGTTAATTTTGATGGTAATATGCTCAAGCAGAACTTTAACCCGACTTATCTGGGAGTAACGCTTGTCTTTTACTTTTGAGAAACACCTTACTAAATGTGCCCAAAAACTGAAAACGCGTAACAACTTGATTCACAAACTTGCTGGGACATCTTAGGGGGCACAAGCAAGAACTCTTCGCTCAGCTGTACCGACCCTTGTTTATTCAGCTGCAGAATACTGTGCTCCAGTATGGTACCGAAGTTTCCACGTCCAAAAAAAAGGTACGCAACTAAATGAAGCTATGAGAATAGTCTCAGGCACAGTTAAGTCAAAGCCTATCACCTGGCTGCCTACTTTGTCAAATATCCCTCCCGTTGAGCTAAGTATACTGTCTACTGCAAAACGAGAATGGGACAAACCACATCAAATGAACCCTCCGATTCAGGCTGATCTTAATGGTATACCTCGAACGAGCTTGAAATCTAGACGCCCCAGATGGCTGGACTGAAAATTGCGGGAGCCACTGAACATTAATCTTAGATGAAATCACATATTGAGACCCAACAACCCTCCTAGGAACCTATGGTGTCGTCTGAATCGCTTCCGTACTGCCCACGGAAGATGTGGTGACATGATGCATAAATGGAAAATCAAGCAAAGTCCGCCGTGCAGTTGCGGTGCCCAAAAAACTAACTATGGATCACATTCTGAATGAATGCCCCCTTGCACGTTTTCCTGGAAGATTAGAGGGACTGAACAAGCTTTCCTTAGCAGCTATACAGTGGCTAAACGATCTATCAGTCATGGTGTGAACTACACCCACAATCATATCAGTTTTTACTGCTGTAATTGACACATTTTGTATTTTATCTATTGTAAAGTCTATTTATGATATACAAGTTTGACTTTTATAGCTTTTTATGTATTGGCTTTACTTTTTTGTGTTCTAACTTTTTTATATGTCGATGTTGCTTCTCATACGAAATTTAAAAAAAAATAGTTGAAGATGTCGGAAACAAAATAAGCTGTCTTAGAGCTTTCAACGAAAACGCTGGCTAAACCCTTTGAGATATGACAAATTAATCTATGGAGTAATTGCGTATCTTATATACGTCTACAGAAAAGTCTGCGATGGCACATGTCTATGGCTTAAGGATAACATACTATATCCATTTTAATACTTTAAAAAAGGGCAATTATAAAGGGGTAATTGGAAAGCTATTTCCACAAATACGGTATTAATCCTAATCATTTTAAATAAGTTAGTTAGCTTGAGCATTTCATGAAGATTATTCTTTCCTTTACACCATGAAAATTAAATGAATACGTTAGGCATCCCTGGACCTCGCACCACGCGTCCGAGCCGGAGAGGTCTGAAAGTTAATAGAAAGCTGCGAGTAAAATGGGCTATATGCGATGAGGGGGTTTTTACTTCAACTTAATATATTAGAAACAGAAAGTCATACAGGCATGAATATTGGTGTCTATATTTTTCTCCCCTAATAAATAAAAATGAGTTTAATCATATTGCAAAAATTCAGTTATCTAATGGGGACAGGTGGAGAAATATTTTTCCAGATTTCTTTTATTTTTCGGGAACTTCAAACAATAGAGCCATGAGAATTAACAGGTTGATTCCTTTCTTTAAGTGAAGTAGTGGGTGAGTCGTCATTTTGGGGGTCAATATTGTTTTACGGAGAATGCAATATCTTCGAAATAGAAATAATAATAAGACGGGCATAAATCTTGATATATATAGCCTTCTAAAATAAATAGAAACGATTATTGTTATTTTGGGAAAACTTAAAATATTAAATGGGGGAAATAGGGATCACTATTGATTTGAGGAGAATTCAATATCTTCGAAACAGGTGTATATATATATATATATATATATATATATATATATATATGTATATATAAATTAGTTGATTATATATATTCTTGATTTTAGGTCAAAAGGTTAGTTTTTAGTGTTGTGTCAAGTAACAAAATGTAAAATGTTTAGCAGAAAAAATTGTGACTTTACAAGTACTAACGCTGTAGTTTTAGAATAGATTTGACAACGGCCAAAAACATGGCCGAAAAGTAATCATTAAAACATATGAAATAAACACAGTCTTATCATTTGTAACGTCCTAAAATCAAGAAAATATACAAACAACTAATTTATACAATATAAATAAGGTCGAAGAAAACAGCATACAATACTTTATATATATATATATATATATATATATATATATATTGGTTTTTAAGTTTTCGCAGGCACTAAATGTTTTAGGTGGTTTCCGGGAATTCATCCGCGTAGTTGATAACTGATCCCTGCCGGGATCGATGGTAAAATGACGACGTTTCGGCAGAGTCACATCTGCCCTCTTCAGGTCGGTTCGCATAATTCTCGTAGCCCACTGCTTTCGCTTCTAGTTACTCGAATACTAAGATTTTCTGAAGCGAGCGCGCTGTTATATAGTCGCGGCTCGGCGACAGTTTCCATTTTGCGGAAGTTGCCAACAACCTAGTTTTGCCAGAGAAAGTTGCATTAGCAACATTGGATGTTACAAACTTATTTCGAAGTCTACATGAAGAACTGATCATGAAAGTGATCAACATGAAATGGCCCACAATTGAACGAAATTGCAAAGTTTCACATAACCTATTTATGGAAATGTTGAAATTCACTCTGAATAACAACTATTTTTGCTTCCAACAAAAGTTCTACATACAAAAAACAGGTTGTGCAATGGGCTCAAGTTTAAGTCCCATATTAGCAACATTTGTGATGGATCATCTATTGGACATATGCCTCCCCAAACTGTCATGCAAAGTGGAGCTCATTAAAAAATATGTAGATGATATGATAGTGGCATTACCTGAGGGTAAACATAGAAGAATTGGTAATTCTATTGAATGACTTTGATGGGAAGATACAGTACACAATACAAAAAGAGGACCACAATAAAACAGTCCCGTTTCTGGATACTAAGGTATGTCGTTCTAACAATATAATAAAGCTTGATTGGTATAGAAAAAATACTAACTCAGATAAGATCATTCACTACAAATCCAATCATCCTATCAACCAAGCTCAACATCATAAAACAAATGAAGATTAGAATAACGAAAATCTGTCATAAGGATTTTCATAAAAAAATATCGACCAACTAAAAAAGATACTTATGGAAAATGACTATCCTAAACAAATTGTTACATCAGACAAGTACAACAGATATCATTCCTAGTCAAACAAAACCACAGCACATTACGAAGGGTTTAACAGATCCAGGGTTGCAATTTGGGAGTTTACCTTTTATTCGGAATTTAACACCAAAATTAACAAATATTTTTAGAAGAGAAAGGGTAAGAATAGGAACCTACAATGTCAATACTATAAAAACACTGTTCACACCACTGAAAGATCCAACACCCAAATTTCTTCAGTCTAATGTAATCTACAAAATCGAGTGCCAGGACTGTGAATCTACATATGTGGGACAGACGTCGCAGTGGTTGAAGAGTAGACTGGCTATCCACAAGAGCGACATTAGAAGCAACAAACAAAGATGTGCGTTGACAGCCCATGCCCAAGAATATGAACACACAATTAATCTAGAAGAGGTCCACATCCTAGACAGAAGTAACAGATACAACAAAAGGCTCATTTTAGAAATGATCCATATCGGAAAGCAAAGGCAACCAATTAACAAAAAAGCGGATACAAAACAACTTAGATTATGCTTATTTGTTGTCAAATAGAGATTTTATTTTGTGTTTGTGTTGAAGGTTTTTAGTGTTCATACAAGTATATGTAAAAATAGAGATTTTATTTCAACAAAATAGATCACCTCATTAATTTTCATAACCCTGAGGAAGGAAACAATAATTTCCGAAAGCTAGGTTAATGTGAATAAAGAGATACACATAAAAAACGAAAAGTAGTCAATATCCCTTAACCCTAATACTAATATATATGTATATATATATATATATATATATATATATATATATATATATATTCTTCTAAAATAAATACAAGCGAATTTTACCATTTTGCGAAAATTCAGTTTTCCAATAGGGATAAATGGGGTGCTTTTAAGAAAATATCACTAAATAGTCGGGAACCGAAAATAATACCGATATGAGATTTATGATATTAATTCTATAAATTAATAAAGAATTGATGTGAAACTTTGTGAAATTTCTCTTATTGAACGAAAATATCGAGACTGTCTAATAACTGCCAAAAGTAGAAAATGTCAAAAATATTAATAACGAAATTGTCAAAATTGCAAAAATGTTAATACGTCTAAAATATCAAAAAAATAAAAAATGTCCAAGATTCCAGTAAAAATGCATGTGAAATATGTGTAGCTTTTCATATGAAAACCCAAAATAATGTATTTTTAGAAATTGTTGTAGCCAGATAATGCATGGGATATGAAAACTACCAAATGAAAAAATGTTCAAGATAAATACGTCAAATATGCCCATTTGTCTAGCCCGTGCGATGCTGGAACCAGTCAACTAGTAATTCAATAATTGCAAAATGGCATAAAACTTACCTGTATGAACAGCCAGGACGTTACCAGAGCTAAACTACTATACTGTCCATTGAATCTGTAATGGTAGGCGTAGAACGAGAAGTGGTATAAATAGAAGAACCTGGAAGAAAATATGGAAATAAGAGCTTTATTTTTAGACCAATCTGTACAGCAAAATTGAACTCATTTTTGGACATACAATTCAACAGCTATTCGCTTATACTCGTACCATCACGTCACAGTTTATAGACAATAAATGATAAATTTTTAATAGCTAATTCGTAGAAATAAAGTACTTCAATTATACGCGTCTAATGCAGTTATATATAATGTTATCATAATGCCTAATCAACAGTATTACTTTGTTCTCACTTTTAATTCATTGTTTCCTCAGAACACTTGAGGACATTAGAAAAAAAAAATTGGTCAAGTGCGAGTTGAACTCGCGTACCACCTTCAAGATTCCAAAATATTCCACTTTCACAAAGCAAGGAATGAGCGCATTTTCTTATATTTACCCAAATATCTTTTAAAGGAAGCGTTTCAATTTCATAAAAAATATACACTTTTATTTTCCACACATAAAATTTTTATTTTACCTGCTACATGATTCGCTTGCGTTTTATGAAAATATGTATTTAATTTTCCAAATTGGCCCCCAAAATTAACATTAGAGTTTTATTTTACTAATAAATTTTCAGGGAAGCCTTTAACTATTAAAGGCTTCTACTAATACTAAGATCTTATCTTAGTATTCGAGTAATTAGAAGCGAAAGCAGAAGGCTACGAGAATTAAAATTAACATTAGAGTTTTATTTTACTAATAAACTTTCAGGGAAGCCTTTAACTATTAAAGGCTTCTACTAATACTAAGATCTTATCTTAGTATTCGAGTAATTAGAAGCGAAAGCAGAAGGCTACGAGAATTAAAATTAACATTAGAGTTTTATTTTACTAATAAACTTTCAGGGAAGCCTTAAATATATTATAACATTTTACCAACGATCCCGGCAGGGATCAGTTATCAACTACGCGGATGAATTCCCGGAAACCACCTAAAACATTTAGTGTCCGCGAAAACTTAAAAACATATATATATATATATATATATATATATATATATATATATATATAGTACTTAGTAATACGCTTAGTGAGTGACATTGTTCTCTACAATTTCTCTATGCGGGCACTATACTTACAATAAACCTTTAGGGTTTCGTAACAGCATTGTGATTATATCATATCAACTCGATATTTTGCAGAATTCCCAATCCTCCTACATAATATACTGACGACAACTTTAATGCAATGGCTATGGTGTGGGGTGTGTTTGTGCACGTGAATTTTGTGTCACGCGTCGACGGCACGTGCCTTCGGGGAATGTCCGGAACACGGAACTAATTTTTGAAGTCGGCCGCTCATTTCCAGTCTGGATGTGATAACAATGATGTACTTCCAACGTTTATGAAGCGAGACTGCTCTTATGCGGATAATGATGTAGGAAGCTTTTGGAAACACAACGAAATGTTATTGTTCACTTCATCATAAAAATATTGTTTTTGTACCTACGTACAAACTTTAACAAAGGATATAAGTAACTGAAAGTTTCATTTTATAACAAAAACAAATTGGTTCAAAGTAGACTTGGTTAAAATAACAACAACCGACATTGTAAATAAAAGATACATATTCTAAATACATTTATACCTAGAATCCATGATAGTTAGCCATAAATAGCAATATTGTGGCAAAATCAGAAATGCACAAATGTTTTGTTCCAAACAACATTAACATAGTCTGCATGTGCACTATCACATTATCTTAAATGTGAGTTTTATATGTTCAATTATAAGATCTGGATATTAACTGGGCAATAAGTTCAACAAAAGAAATGGAACATTATTGAAGGTAAAATTTTAGAAGGAAGAAAATTGTATCTTGACTGATAGAATAAACTTAGTTTTAACATTTTAGTTCTTTTACTAAATAATAACGTTACTTCTAACAATTATTTTTTACCTAACTGTCAGTACCTACTCCGTATTATTTTGTTTTGCCTTTAGGAAATCAATCCCAACAAATAGATTCTATTTGATTCCACAGATGAAATGTTACCCACGGTAAAAGGTTGTGTAAAACGTTTTTATTCTCTTCAAGTTTTTACCTAATAATGTTTTTATATTATTAACCGACTTCCAAAAAGGAGGAGGTTATCAATTCGCCGCGTATTTTTAACCGACTTCCAAAAAGGAAGTTTTGTTTGTATGTATGTTACCTACATTTTTTACTTCCTGGGTAGGTACCTAACAACATTGAATGTGTTATTTATTTGCTAGAGTTGTATTTTGATAGAATTATTTTAGCTTTTTAGTTATAGGTAGAAGTCGGTTATATTTTTTAACGGACTTCCAAAAAGGAGGAGGTTATCAATTCGTCGCGTATTTTTTTTCGTATGTATGTTACCTGATTTATTCTCCTGTGGTGAACCGTTTTGGATGAATATGGTCTTGTTTAATAGAGTATATATCCGTATTGGTGAAACTTCAAATCTTGGAAAAGAATTATACTTGTAAAGTGATGAAATTTGTGAATGAACACATACGTGCATGGAAATCGACCAATATCCCTAACATATTGGTCGATTTTTCGAAAACTCCTTATGGATGTGTATAGTTTTGGAACGTGTAATCTATTAAGGAAGATCGCTAAGTGATCTCATATACTTTTCTGCGACGTGCAACTTGCAGTTTTGCAGAAAATCGCCGAAAATTACAAAATTCTTATCAAAAATTTCATCGAAATGACATAAGGGACATTTCCTTATAAATATTTTAATTCCAACGTAATAGTGCGGGAATTTTAGGCACTAGAAGTTTTAACTGCGAATTTGAAAATTTTCTTTGTACATCTCAAGCATATAGGTAGTAAAGCATAGTATTTTCGGTTCCTTAAATAAATGAGTACCAAGCTCGTTTTGTTTGTATACCAGGCAAATACCTATATAAATGCAAATTTTTCCATTTTGCGAAGACGCTGCTTTTGGTTGTCACATTCTCCCGGCCTAATAGCAAATTCAGTGACAACACATGTCAAACTCAAACATGTTATTGGTGCATTTATGCACAGGGTGTTTAGTTATAGCAAACAAAATCACAAAGTAAAGTGATAGAAGGAGTTGCATTTATATGATGACTGAAATATAGGACGGAAAATGGTTGGAATATAGGGTGGAGTGGACGTTAGGTGGTATAAATATGTTGAAAATAATGTGGAATTAAAATTATATAGGGTAATTAAAAAACTGTTATATGATGTGGACGTAAACAAATCATATACAGGATGGTTGAAATACATGCTGGAGTTAAATTATATTTATACAGTGTGATTAAAAAAATATTAATTTTATAGCCCATAAGAAATTGCATAAAGTGTGGAGAGGACTTAATGTTACACCGGGAGATAATATAAAATGTTAAAAAAGAAATAATGCATGCGGTAGCCCACAAGGAATTATATACTATGGTTGAAATATAGGACGAATTTGACTCCGTAAATATGGAATGGATTCTACTTCGTCCTATAGTTTACAGAAGGCAGCTAACAAATTTATGCTTGTCCGTGGGATAGTGGTCCGTAGGCAGCCGTATATACAGGATGGTTGGAATTTGGAATATAGGGTGGACTGGACGTTTGGTGGTATAAAAATATTGGAAAAAATGTGAAATTAAAATTATATAGGGTGATTAAAAAATTGTTATATGATATGGACATAAGCAAATCACATACAGGATGGTTGAAATATATGCTGCAGTTGAATTATATTTATATAGTGGGATTAAAAAATTATTTCTTTTATAGCTCATAAGAAGTGGCATAAAGTGTGGAGAGGAATTAATGTTACACACGACGATAATATAAAATGTAAAAAATGAACTAATTTATGGGCTAGCCCATAGTTATATACTATGGTTGAGATATAGGACGGATTTGAGTCCGTAAATATGGGATGGATTCTATTCCGTGCTATAGTTTACAGAAGTCAGCTAACAAATTTATGCTTGTCCGTGGGCAGTCGTATGTACTGGCTGGTTGGTACATAGGTTGGAGTGGAATTATCTAGTTAGACAGGGTTGTCAAAAAAAGTTGAAAAAAAGGTTACATAGCGTAGCCCATAAGGCATAAATATATTTTGGGCTTATTAAGTCAACGATTACTAGTACATTTTGTTCGTAAAGATTTACCTGTCAATTTAAATGAGAAAGTATCATTGTGTAATGTTGAGGCTTTCGATGTTACCTGGTTCTGTCTATTAAGGTTATAAATACAAAATAAAAAATAAAGAATGAGAACTACCTGAGTTCAAAAATACTAAAAACATAACCGACTTCTACCTATAAATAAAAATCTAAAAATAATTATAACAAAATACAACTCTAGCAAATAAATAACACATCCAATATTGTTAGGTACCTACCCAGGAAGTAATGTAAACATTAAAAGGTGCTCATTCTGTACAAATGAATTACCTACCAATCTAGTATATTTTTGAAGTCGGTGCCAGCAACAATCAAGTTTGATGAATTAGTAGATAAGTACGCAATGATTTGCTTGGCAGCGGCTTCAAAATATACTAGATTGATAGGTAATTAATTTGTACAGAATGAGCACCTTTTAATGTTTACATTTTTTACTTCCTGGGTAGGTACCAAACAACATTGAATGTGTTATTTATTTGCTAGAGTTGTATTGTGTTATAATTTTTAGCTTTTTAGTTATAGGTAAAAGTCGGTTATATATATTTCTTAAATGTTTTATTATTTTGAACTAACCATGCGAAAAGTTGATACGTAATGAAGGACTTATTTCTTAGTAATTCTTAAGAGAAACAAAATTCCAATCAGCTTCCCACTCTAAAGTCAATAACCAAACTGATGAAGAATATAAGGACAAAAATAGTCCCGCAGAGTTTGCCACAAATCTTGGAGACTTGTAATTGTTTTTTAGTTGACTTGAAATGAATCAAAATGAGAACAGTTACAATCATCCTGTGCGATCAATAATAATTTTCTGACATATCTTGCCATTGAATGTTTACTAATTTTTGCCACTATTTTTCCGATTTTCTGAAAAACAAAATGGTTTTAGGTTATAGCAATATGTTTGGAGTCTACCATAATATATTACAATTTAAAATGTTTAAATTGATTAGGTCGATTCAGAGAAATCAGTGAAAAATTCTTTGAATAGTAGTCTCTTAATGACAGTTTTTCTTTCGAATATACATCTCGCGGTAGATAATAATATATGGTACTTTTATATAATATTATGTGGTACCTCTCTGTGATATTCCTTAACACAATGCATATATATCGAAACTGGGTAACTGTTTTGGAGAAAACTATGAGCATACATAAAAAAATATTCGGAAGAATCCATATTTTTTCGAAATCGGTTCAATGGTTGTAGAATTTCGAAACAGCAAATAAAAGAGATTATGGGCAAATCAACTTTTCGCGATGAAGTATGTTGAAATGTTAACTTATTATTCACAAGGCAGTATTGACTCATGTTAATGAGTAAGGAAACTCATCATTTACAATTGTTTTTCCCTTGAGGTTTAAGCGTGCAGTCCATGGAAGCGTGTAGTGGCAAAAATAAAACAACGTAAGTAAATTAACATGTACAAAAATATAAATAAGAGAATATACGAAACTATACCGCTTTGTCTCTATGTCAGCAGTACATGGGCAGTGTCCTCTTCCATTGCTAACCTATCTCGCGGAACTATATCGCATAGTATAGATGTGAGTATGTATAAAGAACTGAGTAGCTTCAGAATATGTGGCCTGATTCAGTTGCTTCAACTAAGCACCGTGTTCGTGAACCGACTCCAATGACATTGTAAAATGCAACTACAGTTACACCGTAAGTAAAATGAAATTCACTGAATTCAGTGCATTGTATCTGTGTATAATATTTATATTATATAATTGAGCGATATTTACAACACTATATTCCTTTATATCGAAGCCTCCAGCAGAAAAAAATATTAAGAAAGAATGATGTATAAGTTGCCACATCTATACTTAATTCATATTTTTGAAAAAATACAAGGTCTTTCAAATTCTATATCTACCATTAGGATCTCCGAAACTATGACCCATATGAGGATGGTTAAATTTTGAGAAAGTTTCGAAATCCCGAGTGTGTCCGGCGGTACCGAAAAACAAAAATAGACTTTTGGATAGTTGAATATCGAATTAAAATTACTATATTAAAGTTACAGGATAAACTTACAACTAAAATGAATGTTGAACCAACAACAATACTAATAATTTTATTTATATAAAGTTATTTTAATATATCATGTTAAAAGAAACGGACTAAAAGTTACAAAATAATTTCTCCTTGTCTCCTAGAGATTTATAACTCTATACAGAGTCCTAACCCGTTAGAAGTTGTCATAAATACTTCATAATACATATGGGCGCATATTTGTAGCATTTAAAACGAAAAACGTCAAACCCATACAATAGATAACTAATGCACAATTAATTCACCTTTCACTATTTGATTAAATTGCAACTGATATGAACTTGAACTATTATCAAATACGAATTATTATCAAATATGAAGTATTATCAAATGCAAATAGCAATTAAAAATTCACAACTACAAGTCTTCAGTACAAACTCCATTATTGATTACTTAATCTATAGATTTTAGTCAGTTTGAGAAATGTGGTGAAAATAACTTTTTATATAAATAATTATTTTCGGCTTTTTACTATTGTGGTTGAAAAACGCAACAAACGGTTTTTACCATCTTGTAGTTCTCCTTCTGCAATTTAAAATTTCATTGAGACAAGGTTCAGATTAGTGCTGTCACCCCCTGTAATTCATAGTTTAGAAATTACAAGAAGTTTATTTTGTTATGTATGATGTTAATATGGACTTTCTTGACATTGCTGTCCCGCTGTAGTTTATAGGTATAAAGAACAGAAATTAAGGTTGAGAAAAATTTCAAAGACAATTATTCCTGTTGTTTTCATTCTTGATGAAATGTTGCTTTGTTACCCAGTTCTGACGTATATGCAAATTTAAACTCAAAACTCATATCGATTACGTATGACCACGCACGTTTCTTATGGAAAATGGGTTCCGGCCAATTTTATTGAAACTTTGCAAAATAATAGTTCTCAACAGACTGATCAAAAGTCTCAAGCCCGAAGCTCTAAAACCACCCCCAATCCCCCAAAACCACCCCCAAGGATGGGAGAAACGCGTAACAGATTATATTGTTAGCTTATTGTTACGAAATTTCCTTGAGCCGGCCCTAGTTTCATTCCAGCACGACACCGATCGCTTTGAGGAAAAAAAGTGTTCTCGAAATGGCTCGACAGCTGTAGTATTGATGATTGATTTTACGAGAATTTTCGATGCTGGTTTTAAAAGGAAGCAGCTCACCATCGCGAGTCAGTTAGTACAGCGAAGAGCTTATATGTAGAATTGTTATTGTTATTTGTATAATTTGATGTAAATAAAAGTTCTAGAAAAGTGAAAGTGAATATTAGTTGTATAATTTTAAATTGAACCCACGAACTTTATAACAATTTGGTGATCAAAAGTGAAGGATTAAGTGCAGTTAAAATCGTAATTTGATTTATGGAAACCCGTAGCATGGAAAAAATGGACGAAACTACCAAAAAAATAGTCAAGTAGGTTACGGAGGGACTAGACGAAAAAATAGCACAGATTCTAGAAAAACGTGACAAGAAGGAGAAACAACATCAAGAAGAAATTCAACAAAGGTTAGTGAAATCTTTTGATGATAAACTTAGCTAGGAAATCTTGTCACTAATATCGATGAAAAACGTAAAATAGAATTAGAAAATCTTGTCACTACGATGAAAAGCGAACAACAAAATCTGGTGTCCACGATGAAAAGCGAACAACAAAATCTGGTTTCCACGATGAAAAGTGAACAACATAATTTAATTGAAGGATTGTTCTCGAAATTTGTAGAAAAACAAGATCAAACTGAATTAAAAGGACACGAAACTGAAGAGAAAAGACAACTGCAATTTGAACATTTAATGCAAATAGTAAAACAAGTTAATGAAAGAATGCAAATAGTTGAGTCAGATATAAAAGAGATAAATAATGACATTAAGACCATAAAAAATATCGTGGACACTCTTGAAACAAAAGTAGAAGACCTCGATTCCATCCAAAGCCACTACCAATACCAGAACATTACCAGTACCAGAGGTTCCGTCAGCAAACCACCCACATTTGATGGCAGTTCATCTTGGCCCATGGCAATTTGAGGCCGTGGCTACAGCTAATGGATGGGATAATCAAGAAAAATCTACTTCTCTGCTAATTTCGTTAAGAGGTCCGGCCCTAGAACTCGTCCAAAGCATTCCAGTCGATGAACAAGGCAATTTCGACAAGATCATCGCCATTCTGGACAAACGATACGACAATCAATCTCTGAGCCAATTATACCAGGTGCAATTAAGCGGAAAACGTAAAAATCCGGAGAAAGCCTTCAAGAATTCGAAGCAGAGATCAGACGATTAGTACACTTGTCCTACCCAGACTTGCCCGAGGAAACGAAAGACAAATTGGCCAGAGTTTCATAAACGGTATCAGGGATGTGGAAGGACAAAGAAATCTCAGACTTAGTGGCATCAAGAAAAGTAATGAAGCTTTACTTCGGGCCTTGGAAGTAAAGGCAGTCATGAACATGTCCAAACCAAGAGTGCGAGCAGTTTCCTTCAGCCAGGACGAACCAGAACCATCCCTCCAGGCAGTGTTGTCCGGAATCCATAAACTATTAGAACGGTCACAAAGAACTGGCAGCAGAGGGGCATGTTATCGCTGTGGACGGACAGGGCACTTTCAACACGACTGCAGAGAAAGGCTACCTGAATGATCACCGACCAGGGGTAACCAACAGAACAGTCACATGTCCAGGGACCGTCAGCCAGTCAGCATAAGGGGGCGAATGCTGACTGACCCTCCACCAGCCCCCAAAACACTATTCATCTGGGGATTTTGCCGAGATAGCAGCAGCCTAGTCATCAGGGGCACCATCAATGGCAGAGCAATTACCATAACCATTGACACCGGCGCCGCTGTGTCCATTGCCAAGTCCAGGGTTTTGAGAGCATCAGAAATTAGGCCAATTAACAGTAACATCCAGCTCAGAACAGTCACCGGCGAGTTCATGTCAATACAGGGGAGGCAGATGTCGTGCTACAGATAGAGGACAACATGATCCGGCATAGGGTCCTGGTAGCGAATATTGAGGATGATTTTATACTGGGTATGGACCTAATCAGCCAGCATGGATTTATGTTCGACCCGAGATATGATTTTCCTCGATTTCTAAATGAGGAAATTGTATTGACACGGCCCGTTAACAGCTCATCGACTTCCTTAAAAATTGTAGCAAAATCTCCAGCCAGAATTCCCGGTCGAACGGAACAGATTATTCATGGGCAGCTAGACAGCAATCCTGGGAGCTGCGTTGGAATGGTGGAGCCCGTACACTCAGCTCATGACTACTTAGTTGGACGGAATATAGTTAAAACCGGAGGAGATATACCAATCAGAGTCCTGAATTTGTCTAACAACGACATCAGAATTGCCAATGGTCAAGATATAGCTTGTTTCGAGACAGTAGAGACCATCATTAATTGCGAAGAAGAGTACCAGACGTCGGTGAAGTAGACAGGGCCCAGTAAAGAGTTCCTACAACAGTTTGCTGACCATTTGACACACCTGACACCAGAGAACCAGAAGAAAGCCAAGCAATATATCACAAAGCACTGGCAAATTTTTAACGGTGAAGATGGAACCACCGGTCGCACCAACATCATCCAGCATCGAATAGATACCGGAAAGGCTCAACCCATGAGAATACCACCTAGACGACTACCATTGGGGCAATAACAGGCAGTCGAGGAAAACATCGAGTCCATGTTACAAAATGGAGTCAGTGAGCCATCCATCAGCCCATGGTTTGCTCCCGTCATGGTAGTTAAAAAGAAGGATAGAACCACCCGATTTTGCGTGGATTAAAGAAAGCTGAATGATGTCACAAAGAAAGACAGCTATCCACTACCACGAATCGATGACACTCTGACCACACTAGCAGGCTCCCGTTGGTTCTCCACATTAGACCTAAAAAGTGGATATTGGCAGGTTGGTCTACACGCAAACGACAGAGAAAAGACAGCGTTCTCCACCAGTAAAGGGCTGTTTCAATTCACGGTCATGCTCTTTGGGTTATGTAATGCACCCGCTACATTTGAGAGGCTAATGGAGTATGTACTGAGCGGGTTAACATGGAGGACGTGCTTAGTATACCTCGACAACATCTAGTCAGACATTCGACGACCATCTGAAGAACCTGGACGAAGTATTCTCCAGAATGAATAATGCCAAGCTGAGACTCAACCCGAAGAAGTCTCCTATGTTCGAAAAAGAAGTAGAATTTTTGGGCTACGTCGTTTCCGAGTTAGGAATCCGCACCAAAGAAGAAAAGATAGAAGCCATCCGTGATTGGCCAGTTCCAAGAGACAAGCATGAACTCCGAAGCTTTTTGGGCCTCTGTTCCTACTACAGGCGATTTGTTGAGGGATTTGCCACCATTGCCGCGCCTCTACATCGGCAGACCACTAAGAAAGAGACCTTCCGTTAGAATCAGGATTGCGAAACATCATTCAGACGACTGAAGGCAGCACTATGTTCCAGCCCAATCCTAGCCTTTCCTACACAGTCCGGCAAGTTCATTTTAGACACCGACGCGAGCAACACTGGTTTGGGGGCCGTCCTATCCCAGGTGCAAGATGGTGAAGAGAGGGTGATCGAGTACTACAGCCGTGGATTCTCGAAACCGGAAAGAAATTATTGCGTTACCAGAAAAGAACTTCTTGCAATAATAAGAGCTGTAGATCATTTACACAAATACCTGTATGGTCGTCATTTCTTAATCCGAAAAGATCATGCCGCACTCAAATGGCTGCTGGACATGAAGACACCGGAAGGACAACTGGCCAGGTGGATGGAGAAATTACAGCAATACAATTTCAAGGTGGAACACCGTGCCGGCCGTTTGCACAATAATGCCGATGCCCTATTCAGAAGACCCTGTAGAGCAGAATGCGGACATTGTCTGAAGACGGAACAGCGAGAGGGTATCTCCATCAGACAGATCCGAGTGCGGGCCAATGAAGACTGGACAACGGAACAGTGCATCCAGGACCAAATGGCTGATCCAGACATCGAACCAATCTTGTCACTCAAAACGAGAGGAGCACCCAGGCCACGATGGGACGAGGTAGCTAGATACTCGGGCGTGCTGAAATCGTTATGGGCCCAATGGGACTCTCTAAGAGTAGAGAATGGAATGCTCAAGCGAGTTTGGGAAAGCACCAATGGCCGTGAAACCAAGTCCCAACTGGTAGTTCCTAAGAAAAAGGTACCAGCCATCCTGACCGAAGTACATAATGGGATTACCGGGGGCCATCTGGGCATGAACAAAACCCTAGACAAAGTTCGCCAGCGATACTACTGGGTACATTACTTTGAAGACGTCAGAGCTTGGTGCCGGAAATGTGACACCTGTGCAGCCAGTAAGGACCCGAAGACCCGGACCAAGGGCAGAATGCAGCAGTACAATGTGGGCGTCCCATTTGAGAGAATTGCCATCGATGTCGAAGGTCCGTTTCCCGAGTCTGAGAGGGGGAACAAATACATTCTGGTCGCAATGGATTACTTCAGCAAATGGCCTGAGGCGTATGCGATACCCAACCAAGAGGCAACCACTGTAGCGACGGTGCTAGTAGAACAACTTTTCAGCGGGTTTGGCGTCCTGACGGAACTACATTCAGACCAGGGGCGTAACTTCGAATCGAATGTATTCCAGAAGGTGTGCCAGATGTTGGGGATCAGGAAAACGAGAACAACACCATTACACCCACAGTCGGACGGAATGGTGGAAAGATTCAACAGCACCTTGGAACAACACCTATCCAAGTTCGTCAGCAATAACCAGCGTGATTGGAATGAGCATATTCCCCTATTCCTGTTAGCATATCGCTCTGCCGTACATAATAGTACAGGCCTGACTCCAGCCAGGGTCCTATTCGGAAAGAAGCTGCGATTACCCAGCGATTTGGCTTTTGGCTTCCCCGAAGAACCTTTCCAAGACCTCGACGATTATGTCGACCAGCTCCGACATAACATGCTGGCAATACACGAATTAGCCCGAACGTCACCAGTGACCGGATGAAGACGCGATACGACCTCAAGGCCAATTCAGTCGGGTTCCAAGAGAGGGACAAAATCTGGCTGTACAACCCCCAACTGAGCAAGGGTAAATCCCCAAAGGTTACACCCGCCTGGGATGGTCCATACTAGGTGATCAAGAGGCTTAATGACGTCGTCTATCGGATCCGTCGAAACCGCAGGGCTAAGTTGAAGGTGGTCCATTTAGATCGACTCGCTCCCTACCATGGAGAGGATATTTCTGACTGGGACGATCAGAATTAAAGGGGGGGCGGTGTAACGAAATTTCCTTAAGCCGACCCTGGTTTCATTCCAGCACGACACCGAAGGTCAGTAACGTTAGCACCGCCATTTTACAGAAACTCAAATTAAAACATATGGGAATTACGAGCTATTTAGGAGCTCTTGATTTTTACCTAAATTGATTTTTGAGCCCAATATTTACTATGGAAAAAGTGCAAAAAACTATTGGCGGTGCTAACTTTACGTAAAGTTAGCACCGCCATCTCAGAAAAACAAACAAAAAAATTTTGTGAGGCGTCTCAAATTAGGAGCTATTTACGAGCTTTTAATTGACGTATTGAACGTCAACCCCTAAATTTGTCTAAGGGGTAAAAACCACCCCCGAAAAAATATTGAATTTTAATTTTAAATTTAAAATCTATTAAAATTATCTACGATTTACGAGCTCTTTCCTGGTGTAATGCACATAAACATCTATAAATGTCTAAGGGGTGAAAACAACCCCCCAAGTATGCAGTTTTTTCGAATTTTATGATTATTAAATTTTGAAAAATACCAGCATGATCTACGATTTACGAGCTTTCCAACGGTATATTACACGACAACATTCAAATTACTGGAAGGGGTGCAAACCACCCCCAAATTATGCAGTTTTTTCAAATTTTATGATTTATAAATTTTCAAAAATACCCGCCTGATCTACGATGTACGAGCTTTCCAACGGTATATTACACGACTGCATTCAAATTACTGGAAGGGGTGCAAACCAACCTCAAATTATGCAGTTTTTTCAAATTTTATGATTTATAAATTTTAAAAAATACCAGCATGATCTACGATTTACGAGCTTTCCAACGGTATATTACACGACAACATTCAAGTTACTGGAAGGGATGCAAACCACCCCCCAATTATGCAGTTTTTTCAAATTTTATGATTTATAAATTTTGAAAAATACCAGCATGATCTACGATTGACGAGCTTTCCAACGATATATTACACAACAACATTCAAATTACTGGAAGGGGTGCAAACCACCCCCCAATTATGCAGTTTTTTTGAAATTTTATGATTTATAAATTTTAAAAAATACCAGCATGATCTACGATTTACGAGCTTTCCAACGGTATGTTACACGACAACATTCAAATTACTGGAAGGGATGCAAACCACCCCCCAATTATGCAGTTTTTTCAAATTTTACTATTATTAAATTTTGAAAAATACCAGCATGATCTACGATTTACGAGCTTTCCAACGGTATATTACACAACAACATTCAAATTAATGGAAGGGGTGCAAAGCACCCCCCAATTATGCAGTTTTTTCAAATTATATGATTTATAAATTTTGAAAAATACCAGCATGATCTACGATTTACGAGCTTTCCAACGATATATTACACAACAACATTCAAATTACTGGAAGGGGTGCAAACCACCCCCCAATTATGCAGTTTTTTTTAAATTTTATGATTTATAAATTTTAAAAAATACCAGCATGATCTACGATTTACGAGCTTTCCAACGGTATGTTACCCGACAACATTCAAATTACTGGAAAGGATGCAAAACAACCCCCAATTATGCAGTTTTTTCAAATTTTATGATTTATAAATTTTGAAAAATACCAGCATGATCTATGATTTACGAGCTTTCCAACGGTATATTACACGACTACAACCACCCCCCATTGTGCGTTTTTTTTTCAAATTATAATAAGATTGTAAGTTCCTATACTTAAGAAAAAAACAAGAACTTGAGGAAACTAAATTTTTCAGTGCTGGATTAACTCACAAAATATTTTTTCTCAATTAATTCATTCATTATGCGGTTTGTACACTAGTAATGTAGTTTTGCCAATAAGGATACTCAGTAATGAAAACGATATTACCATCTTATTAGTCCATCCACAATATTTTTGCATAATTATTTTAGTCCATTTTCAAATATCTAAATTTAGAACGTTATTTATGGCCTATTAAAGAATTTTCATTTTAGATTTTGATGAAACATTCGAAAAAGCCTTCTTGCCGCTGTTTGTAATGGCCTCTTCTGTAGAATGAAAAAATAAATTTGAATACACTGATTATGTGAATATATTGAAAACAGTTCTCTGATAATTGTTATCTAATATTTGATTGGTCTCACTGGTTCTAGTCGAGGCAATATATTTTATTAAAGCAGTAAAAAATTTGTAATGTGGTATTTTCTGATTGTCTTCTAAACGTTGTTTGTGGCATATTCTTGATTACTTTTTCATTTTGCAATCACATCAATAAATATAAAGCCATTGACAACGAAGTCAGAATAGACTTTGATACGTTTGGTATTCCTGCAATATACGTAGTTTTATTTCTATTGTGGTGTTATTCCCCAAAAAAAACATAAAAGTAATCAAGTGGTATTTTCTATTGCAGGGGTTACTTAAATTCTTGAATCACATAAGTAATATACGCCACTCTGTACTCATCCTTTACGTTCAAACTCATATATAATATACTTCATTATACAATTAATCGCTATCATTTGATTTAAGAACATTTCTTTTTGAAATTCAAGTACGTTGAATTTCTCTCAATAAGTAGGTATATTGAAGTAGTTATTTATATATTTATTATCAATAAACATTTTAACAAAAAAATCTAATATATTTTATGGCATAACCAGTAATTTCAAATGTGAAATCGTCCATCTATGGAAATTTTACTAAGTTATTAGTTACAGGTAGGAATATTGGCACCTAGATGGCGAGACAACACATTTGTTTAATTCATTCAAGTACCTTTGATCTTTTATGTCTTCCTATTTGTATTTTTGGGTTACTATGAATAATTTGATTATTGTGGGTACAAAAATAATAGTTGAAAGAATAATAACGAAATACATTGCCCTCTCAGATACTAAACTCCTGTTTTATATTTCTTGTATAGATTATAGATTCAGCCCATTTTCAAATGGTAAAGGTTAGACAAAAATAAGAATATTATTTGACTTATATTTTCTGAAGGTTAGTTGAAAAATGCCGACTGGAATTAATCTGTGCATTTCGTAATACATAAATATTGCTATTTCTATTTGAAACAACTGTTTTAATATGTTAATTAGAAACAAAAAACTTTGAGGTAAATATTAAAACTTTAAGCAACAGATTTTGAAGAAGAAGCGAGTTGAATACAAAACCAGAAGAAACGGTAACACGTGGTCCATAAAGATGGTTACAATTTTTCGTTAGATTCAATACTTAATTAAAAGATCATAATTCATAATACAATTATTTATCCGAACAATGACTACCAACAGTAGTCGTTTTTTAACATATTGTTGGAAAGCTTGTACATGGTAGATAATTACACTTTACACCATTTTCAAAATTTGTAAAATCTAGGTTTCTAAACCTTTGGCGTAGTAAGGATAATATTTAATATTTTCATCCATTTCAAAACTCTGACGGTTTGAAATAATTAGTCATTTAGGTAGTTACTTGCACCTTTTAGGTGATTTTGAAGTGATCCTGCAATGTATCATTGAAGAGGTACTAAATCATAATTTATGTTACTAGTTTTCTAAATTTAAGAACTACAAATTTGGAAAAAATTGCATAATTTGGGGGTTGTTTGCATTCGTTACAATAATTTGAAAGTAAGTGTTATATATCCTTGAAGAGCTTCTAAATCGTAGATTAGGCTGTCAGTTTTGAAAATGAACAAAATCACATAATATAGACAAACTGGGAAATTAAGGGGGTTGTTTGCACCCTTTCCAAAAATTTGAATGTAGTATTTTAAAGCTCGTAAATCGTAGATCATGCTGATATTTTTCAAAATTTATAAATCATAAAATTTGAAAAAACTGCATAATTGGGGGGAGGGGCGGCTTGCATCCTTTCCAAAATCTTGAATGCAAACGTATAATATCCCGTTGAAAAGCTCGTAAATCGTAGCTGAGGCCGGCAGTTTTTGACATGAAAAAAATACATAATTTGGAATAACTGGTAAATTTAGTGCGTTGTTTGAACCTCTCCCAGTAATTTGAATGTGGTCGTGTAACACACCGCTGGAAAGCTCGTAAATCGTAGATTATGCTGGTATTTTTTTAAATTTATAAATCATAAAATTTGAAAAAACTGCATAATTAGAGGGTGGTTTGCATCCCTCCCAGTAACTTGAATGTTATCGTGTAATATACCGTTGGAAAGCTCGTAAATCGTAGATCATGCTGGTATTTTTTAAAATTTATAAATGATAAAATTTGAAAAAACTGCATAATTGGAGGGTGGTTTGCACCCCTTCCAGTAATTTGAATGCAGTCGTGTAATATACCGTTGGAAAGCTCGTAAATCGTAGATCATGCTGGTATTTTTTAAAATTTATAAATCATAAAATTTGAAAAAACTGCATAATTGGAGGGTGGTTTGCATCCCTTCCAGTAACTTGAATGTTATCGTGTAATATACCGTTGGAAAGCTCGTAAATCGTAGATCATGCTGGTATTTTTTAAAATTTATAAATCATAAAATTTGAAAAAACTGCATAATTGGGGGGTTGTTTTCACCCTTTAGACATTTTTAGATGTTTATGTGCATTACACCAGGAAAGAGCTCGTAAATCGTAGATAATTTTAATAGATTTTAAATTTAAAATTAAAATTCAATATTTTTTCGGGGGTGGTTTTTGCCCCTTAGACAAATTTAGGGGTTGACGTTCAATACGTCAATTACAAGCTCGTAAATAGCTCCTAATTTGAGACGCCTCACAAAATTTTTTTGTTTGTTTTTCTGAGATGGCGGTGCTAACTTTACGTAAAGTTAGCACCGCCAATAGTTTTTTGCACTTTTTCCATAGTAAATATTGAGCTCAAAAATAAATTTAGGTAAAAATCAAGAGCTCCTAAATAGCTCGTAATTACCATATGTTTTAATTTGAGTTTCTGTAAAATGGCGGTGCTAACTTTACTGACCTCGACACTGATCGCTTTGAGGATGGAGAATGGTTCTCGAAATGGCTAGGCAGCTGTAGAATTGATGATTGATTTTACGAGAATTTTCGATGCTGATTTAAAAAGGAAGCAGCCCACGATCGCCAGTCAGTTAGTACAGGAAAGAGCTTATATGTAGAATTTTTATTGTGATTTGAATCAGCTGTTCTGTATAATTTGATGTAAATAAAAGTTTTAGAAAGTGAAAGTGAATATTAGTTGTATAATTTTAAATTGAACCCACGAAGTTTATAACATTAATATTTCTTACTAGTTGTAGTCTAGTTCATTGTGCACTTTTGGTTATAGCCAATTGGTCCATCATCTTGCATGCCTCTTCAAATCCAGATATTTTAGAGCTTCGGGCCCATTGAGATTTTTGATCAGCCTGTTGAGAAATATTATTTTATTTTGCAAAGTTTCAATAAAACTGGCCGGAACCCATTTTCCATAAGAGACGTGCGTGGCCCTTTCAAAATGCAAGTTAATATATAATTGTTTAAAAAATATAAAGACGAAAATAAACAAATGCTCAAAATGTTGTCCATGTCGATAATAACACAACCATTTTTAGATTATTTACTACATGATTAATTCCGCTCCTTCTCACTCTGTAACAATCTTTCGTTGATATCTTCAATATTTTAAGTTTCCCTCTGACCATAAACTCTACCTTTTAGTGTACCCCATAAGAATGACTGTAGAACATTGAAGTCATGGGCCATTATTCCCTATCTATTTGTAACCAAATTTTTCTGTTAACAAAGCAAATACTTGTCTATTTTTGTGCTGTTTAAACCAGATGTTGTTATACTAAGTCACACTTGCGGTCGATTATCTCAGAACTCCCTGGGGTTGGTGCTCCAAGTGGGTTCGTTATCCCGACTGAATATCCCAAAACTCGTGACTTTCATTGGTCCAATTGACATTTTCCAGAAAAACAATCAAGTCTTCTCATTAGCCATTTACAAAATTCAGTCGCCATTCGAGATCAGCTAAATGCAATTTTTAAGATATATGTATTCTGTAACATTTGAACCGGCTTTGTTAAGTCATCACTTGTGTGACAAACATTTACAGAGGAGGAAGATGACTACGTTTTCTCGGGTTCATATTTCTCGGCAAATTATCTAATTTTATAAAGAAAGGCACGATATCCAAAATTCAATTTTAGCTCATTTTACAAATTTCCCCATGACCATTGGATATCTGTATTTTTCCTCGGCTTTTCAAATCAACTAAAGCCATTTATCGCAAAACCAGAATGACAATTTGGATTGTAAAGTCAAAGTTAGTAAATTCAAGAAAAAAACACATTTTTTAATATCTTCTATTTTTCGAAAAGAATGAAAAATTTGGAAACTTGCCATACAATATTTACAATGTAAATAAATATGTATGAAGGCCATAAGACAAAACAAAATTAATGATGGTGAGCGGAGGACCAAACTTCTGGTAGCAAATCAAAAAAGTCAACCATCTTAGAATTTCTTACAGTTTCATAGATCATAATGGTGAGGATCAATATATATGATTATTAAAACGAGTATTACTAATACGAGTGTTATTGACTGATGCAGATGGTACCTATGCGCGCAGTTTGTTATCAAATCCATTACCTGCAGGATTGCCGACAGAAAAATGATTATATACGAGGGTGAATCAAATATGAACAGGACTTTTCTGTTTCTCGCCCTGTAGGTAATTCGAGTGGCGTGACATCTCGATATATGTTAGGTAGGGATGTTAAGAAGAGGGGAGTTCGTCGGTTTGGCGAGGCGTAGTCGATGCGCTGTTAGTAGCATCATGTCAGAGCAGAACGTGTTGTTATCAAATTTTTGGCGCGGGAGGGCGTTAGACCGTCTGAAATTTTGCGTCGACTATCTGCACAGTTCGGCAATGAAACACTTTCAAGGACCCAAGTGTACGACTGGCACAAAAAGTTTTCAGATGACCGAGAGACAGTGGAAAGTGACCCTCATGCACGCCGTCCCACGACAGGCATCAATGAGGCGAATATCTACGCAATTCGTGAGCTGATTGAAGGCGTACTGCTGATCGATTTTCTGCACGGCAAAAGAGGCGAGATATGTCTATCCGAAGTGTGATTCTGTTGAATTGAATTGAACAAAATGCATTGGGAAACCCTTGAACACCCGCCTTACCGTCTTGATTTGTCGCCATGTGACTACCACATGTTTGGGCCACTTAAAGAAGAACTGGGAGGCCACCACTTTGAGGACAACGAAGGTGTAGAAACGTTTGTGCGCAATTGGTTATCGACACGACCAGTTTCATTCTTTGAGAAAGGTATTAAAAAACTTCCGATTCGGTGGGAAAAATGCATACATAAGAGAGGAGACTATGTAGAAAAATAATATGTATTAAAATTTGTATTGATCGTACCAATAAAATTTTTAAAACAAAAGTCCGGTTCATATTTGATTCACCCTCGTATAATGATATTCTTTATTTAATATTAAAATATATCGAGGCCACTTGTAAATGCAAATACCTTAAGGTCCAAAACAAACTTTGATTAGAAGCAAAAAGTTGATTAGCATCGGCTTTATCGATTGTCAAACTAACAACTTCATAACTATTTAGTAGTTGTATGGAAATGAGTGAACGTTTAATTATAGGTGACAATATATATATATATATATATATATATATATATATATATATATATATAATAAGCAGAAAATAAGGGAAAATTAAACAAAAATTGTTTAAATAAAATAATTTTGCATTAATTTTGATACTACTGTTCATGAGATAACATAATATATGATAATAAGTTGAGATTTATACTATTTAACGTACAGTATTAATAGTAATAGGTACTTAAAAATATAAACTAATTGCGACGTTTTTTCAAAATCGAAGAACACTTTTTTTATGCTGAACAACAGTGCAAGAACTATAAAATGAACATATAAAAATGTTTGGTATAGTCATCATTTAAAACCGATTCCAGAAAAGCCTATATTTGATATTTCAACATATACTATTATTATTTAACCTATTAATTGAAAACAGGTTAAAACTAAATGAAAATAAATGTTGATTAACCGTCTTGCCGGTACTCAATTCATAATACAAGTAGTAAGTCCACTAAAGTTATTTATTCTCCATAAAAAGTCATGTATGTATAAAAACCTAAAATGAAATCATTATAGCAATTTTTTCAGTTGTATACAAGAATTGTCAAAAATATGAATTTTAGATAAAAGCAAATTACCTTCATTTTTAGCAATAAGACCATTTTTTCAAATAAATAGCAGTGGAATTAATTTTGAAAAATAAAAAAAAACATTTTGCAGTTCATATGAGAACAGATGCATTTTGTTGTCAACATGGGATTATTAGCCACCAACATTTCAAAGCCTCGAATACATTATTGCGAGATACTGAAAACTCACGAGTAATATTCAAATTCTCCAGATGCTCAGTAACAATCACTATTCCACAGTAATTTACGGATTTACATAGGTGGCAGTTTTCCAATTAACACGAACAGATCCTCGACAAAAAGTACTGGTTGGCCACAAAAATCTTATTGTCCAAATAAACCATTAAATTTTAAAATTTTTAAAATTGGTACTATTCGAGAAAGAAGGCGCTTTTCAGTTTGTAACAATAGTAGTAAAACATCAGGTATAAGCCCAGGTTCCATACTGTTTCAAAATGCCTTAGAAGCACTTGCTATTTTTACTTACGTGATTGTTACATCCGTAATACAGTATCAATTCTTCCCTATTTTCGCTTTACTCTCGTGTTGGAGATGAGGCACTAATTTTATATTTGGTCACTTAAAGAGGATAAAATCTCTTCGTGCAAATATTACACACTTTTTCGCAAAAGGTATTTATCGCGTTATTAAACTACACAACGCTACCACGTTGCATATTTCTCTGATTAGTTCATTACTCTGCCGTTTGTGTTGACTAACTTGCTTGCCTGAGCATTCTGTTCCTTTAGATTCTGGCCAAGTGTTCTTCTTATAATTCATTTTTTCTCCTCTCTTAGGTACTCTAACGCTATCTATCCTGAGAAGACGTTCAGGTGACAAGTAAAAAATGCTGACGTTTGCGATTTTAGAAATATTTGCGTAAGGTATGCCTATATATGTCCACAACCAAGGTTTACAATATTTGTACAGTGTGATATGTACAGAAAGTTCTAGAAAAAGAGAAAACATCAACTCAAAATTCGAGCGATGTCTCTTCTAGATTTGTGAGGAAATCAGGACACTGTCACAGACTTTGAAATTTGAACAAACTTTGTTCTCTCCTTTGTAGAATCACTTCTTGAACTACTAAAATATCAAATTAGATAAATTACCAGCTCTTAGGCTACTTCGCCTAACTGATGAGACCCAGAAGGTCGAAAGCTAAAATGGGATCAATTACAACATCCAAAGCGATGTTTCGCCGGATAGTAAGAAAACAGTAGAGAAAACAGCAAACTTGAAATCTCAGCGCTGTTGAAATGACGTCGGACGGAAGAATTTTTCCAAATCTTTGACTTTGTCAAATTTCTCAAGCGCTGAAATCTTTGCGGCAGGCAAACTACAGTCGGGTCTACTATCCGGCGAAACATCGCTTTGGATGTTGTAATTGATCCATTTTAGCTTTCGACCTTTCTGGGTCTCATCAGTTAGGCGAAGTAGCCTAAGAGCTGGTAATTTATCTAGTGTGTGTGATATGTAGTTACCGAGTTAAAGGACATTAAAGATTTAACTAACCAGCAGTTATGCGCTACTTAGTAAAATCATCAGTGTCCTTTAACTCGGTAACTATACAGGGTGAGTTTTTTTTTATGATCAGTATGGGATCTCGGAAACTAGCGGAGATAGAGCAATGGTTAAATTGGGAAAGATTTACAGTTTTACTGGCCCAATTTAATGACACTTTCGGATTTTTGTAAAAAGTCATGGCTTACTAGATATTTTGAAAAAACGAAATTCTGTCGATTTATTCAAATCCCTCTAGCTCCTTTGTTTTGATTTTATAAAAAAAGTGTATCAAAATTGAAGTGAATTGTATAACGAATAAGATTGTCATGACCTCGATTGCGTGACAGCTCTCGTTTTCGAGATATGACACAAACTTATCTTTTTTTGAATGGAAACCATAGTTGGCTATGAAATCAAAAAATCGGACCTTTTTAGAGCTTTTCAACGATATAAAACTCGATATAGTTATTCATAAAAATAACGGAGTTATGGATGCTTTTCTCTCTTATTTTCACTTTTAACATAGTTAGCCATGAAATAGATTGATTTATTAATAACTATTTCAAAAAACATTGAACGATTTTTTTATTAGGTATATCAGATATAACGAAAAAAATAAATAAGTAGGTACTTACTAAAAACTTAAAAAATTAAAGTACATAATAATGGTTACAATTTATGTTCGAACAGTCCACCATTGTTATTTAGTCAAAAATTGCATCTTTTTAAGATTGACATGACCGGTTTCCTCACAGACCGCCCATCAATTTCTTCAATTGCTTGTAATACCGCCTCCCTTCGGTCACCAACTGTCTCATACTTTCTTTTGTATACTTTGTTTTTTAGCGCACCCCATAAATAGAAGTCTACAACTGCCAAAAGGGAGACCGGGGTGGCCATTCGCGGGGGCCATTTCTTCCTGTCCAAGAGTTTGGATAGATATTATCTAAGTGTTGTCTTACTAATAACTAGTTATGAGCAGGTGCTCCATCATGTTGGAACCACTCAATTTCTAAACGAGTTCTCAAATTCAAATTATGCAACATGTCTTGAAAAGTGTATTGTAAGAAATGCAAGTAGCGCTCCCCAGTAAGTGATTCCTCATAGATAAAAGGCCCCAGAATAGTAGACCCCATGATAACACACCAAACATTAAAACCAAATTTTATCTGTGGTCCTCTTTGTTCTACATGGAAAGGGTTTTCATTAGCCCAGATATGCTCATTGTGTCTATTGAACAAACCGCAGTTAGTAAATCTAGTTTCATCTGACCATAACACCTTTAATGGAAACTGTGGATTCTCAAAGTACATGTCTCTAAACCATGTTCAAAACAAAATACGTGGATGTTCGTCACCAGCATGCAAAGTTTGAGAAACTGAAAGTTTGTACGGGTGGAACTTGTGCGCTTTCAGTACCTTAACTACAGTTCGTTGAGATGTGCCAGCTTCTGCCAGAATCTCACGAGTTGATGTAGATGGATTTTTATTTACCATTGTCAAAACATTTATTTGTGCTGCTTCGTTAACTTGATTACGTTCCTTTGGTGGTTTAGTAAAACATGCATATCTGCGTAAACTATAGTAAAGCCTCTTAAATGTACATAGAGAAGGTTGACGGCGATTAAAATGTCTATCCTCAGCTGCACGAACTGAATTTTTTTGGCATATGATATAAAATTCCACCATATTCAGTTTTTCTTCGTTACAATATTCCACTTTAGCAGTACTAATGGAATTACTCTCAAATGAGGAAATGTCAAAATGAAAACAATCTTTTCCATGGCTACCTATGTTAAAAGTGAAAATAAGAGAGAAAAGCATCCATAACTCCGTTATTTTTATGAATAACTATATCGAGTATTATATCGTTGAAAAGCTCTAAAAATGTCCGATTTTTAGAGGTCATAGCCAACTATGGTTTCCATTCAAAAAAAGATAAGTTTGTGTCATATCTCGAAAACGAGAAAAATGGTTAGTCTTTCATAAAGCTGCAGAACTAACTCAGAAGTAACTAAACAGGAAAAGTCATCTTATTTACACAAATGGTTTTAGGTCATACATATTCAAGTAATAAACACAATAGCGAGAAGATGCACCTGAGGGTACTTTTTTAAATGCAGTTAAATCAATACAAGTAAGAAATAGGTAATACACATTATACAGGATACATATAATTTCAGATGTATAATGTAAAACAACTAAATTTATTTTATTCAACTACAGATGAAAAATGTCAAACATTTTTCAATGGTAACTTTCTAACTTAACCGCAAGGAAACATTTTTTACAAACTGTACATAATATCAAAATTGAAATATAATTTTGAAGTGAGAAGAAAAAAATAAAAATCTTTTAGAAACCGTGTGCAATCAATCACTATTTTCAGACATATCTACTTTTTTATCTGATTTAAGGTACATTTCAATTGAACTAAGGCTAAGGCGTATTCTTACTCTTTTTTTCTCCCTATCTAATTTTTATTCTTTGTCTATATTTTCCCAATATATTATTTACACTACTTTCCATAACTCTAACAAATTTACTCTGTATTACATCCACACTGTATATGCTTCTGTGTACTGGTCACCCCGATATAGCTTATTGGTGTATCATTTTCTGAATCACCCTGTACAACTATAATTCAACTCAACACAATATTACAACGGTCCTGATATGTTTAAAACCACCCTGTATAAGTATAAATCATCTCCACACTATTGAGTCTTTCTATTTTTCTATTGTTTAAATTATTCCTGTATACCAAAGATTTTACTTCGCTACAAATGTCTAGTATTCCATTTATGCAACTGCTCATGGTCTACCGTATATAACAAAATTCACCTTGAACCACATTTTATAACTATAATTTTACTCTACCATTTATTTCAACTGGTATATGTAACTGCTTCTAATTTTTTTTTAACCCATGTCTATAGTTGTCCTACGTCTTTTAATTCAAATATCCTAACTTCTTATGCTCATATAACAAATTTTTGATAGCCCTGAATAACCATAATTTTACCCCACCTTGACTAAGCAACTACTTATGTTCCAAAATAAATAACTTTTTTACACCCAATACAATATTTTTAGAACCACCCTGAATAACTAATTCAATTCCAACTTATATTTCAACCATCACTGTATGCAACTGCTTATGTACCACCTAATATAACATGCACGCACGCACACACCTTCAAACCGTATTCCACACAGAGAAGATCGCCGGAATAACTAATTTTCGTTTTAATAAGCCAATGGAATGACTAAACTTCGTGTCTAAAATAAACTGACTTCAAAAGCATCAAAATGAAAATCATTACAAACACCCTGTACGACATAATTTCATGGCATATCTTGACATTTAAACTAGATATTTATGATGAAAATTTGACATTTACAATGATGTTTACAGTTTTTATGCATATATTTTTCCGATTTTCAGAAAAATGGTATGTTTCACGTTATAGAAAAATGTACAGAATCGAGCTGGAACATATCTTTGTAGAATACAATTTATAATATTCAAATTGCTTGAGCAGTTTTTGAGAAAACAGTCACGATTCATTGAAAATCGCTGAAATCTAGTTCCTTATTTACGTTTTTTTCAGATTTTCTAGAAAACGGTAAATCTCATGTTATAGACAATTATATGGGACCTTTCTGTAATGTTCCTTAATATAATGTAGTTTAAATCATCAAAATTGTAAAATGTAGTTTACAAAAAAGTAGCTAATATTCAAATATACATTATGCATACATACGTTTTTTTTAAGTTTACAAACTTTAATGTAGTTCATTATAATATACAAGTGAATAATTAACGAGTTTTTAAAGCCTGATCTTTACATTTAAACATTTAAAGGGTGAAGATTATTGTGCAAAGCGAAAACAATTGCAGTGCTAAATCCAACGTATTGTGTAAATAATTTAACCGAAATTACTATTTTGGTGTTTACGAAATTCTGATTTCTTACAGGGCATTTCTTATGAAATAAATGTTATAATAATTAGATTTTATGCTTAGACTAACTTTATTTTTTGTTTATAAATGGAATATAATCAGTTATTTAAAAATGAACACATCGGAAAAATGTATTTAGCGTTTTTGTCAGGTTTAACCATCATAGTAAGATATGATGACAATGTTTAAATTTGAAGGGAAAGTATGTAGCAAAATATTTTTAATGATTGTGGTATTATCACACAAACCTACACATTTATATTTTTTTAGGTCCGGGTATTATTGAAGAATTATTTAATATTGTTTGAAAAATCTGAAAGCGACTATTTTACATAACATGTAAGGGTATTTAAAAAAAGTAAAAGTAGAAAGTTTGAATACCTTGTGAATACCACTTATTAAGATAATTAAAATAATAAATTCATAGGTGAGAAGGACTTTAAATAGTAATCTTCTCAGGGGAAATATGTTTATATAGCAAAATTGGTGAAATTCCGAAATCACCAGCGAGGCTCGGTCGTCCAGGTACTATTAATAAAATCGAAAAAGTCAACATTTTTTACCTGTTTGCTTCAGGTGGAATGCTTCAATATAAAACATTGTTAGGAAGAAAAATTGAATAAATTTGAAAACTGAATTCAATTATGCTAATACATTCATCTAAGAGGCAAATTTGTAGATTTTTTAGGTGTCTTGGTCCAAAGATTTCATGGTCACCAAGATCTCTACCGACATATCCTTAAGATATGTAGGTCAAACTTCTACAAACTAATAATTTTTTAATAGTCCGTAACCACAAAATATTTAGGCGTAACAAAACTACATAAAGCTCAATATAAATTGTGTAAAACATAAATCATGAAACTTGTGCTAGAAGGTGCCTAACAATGTGATCCTATAAATTCTTTAAAATATTAAAAATTCTCTACAACCCAATCCAAATTAGGAAGTGAAATTAAGCATATAATTTGTACTGAACATAGATTTTGGATATTATTTGTAAACACTAGAGATGTGTTTGTATTCTAATATACTCACTGACAAAGAAACTGCCACATCCAGAAGGAGATGTTTAAATTTAATATTGTGGTTTTTAGCACTGTTTAAAATTTACCAAAAAACAAATAGCTCAGGTCATTTACGAAATTACATGACAAAATTAATAGTAGAACAAAACCGACATAAACGTGTTGTAATTATAAAACTTGACTAATAGACATAAAATTCGATATTTTTTTAACAAAAAAACAAAGAAAAATCGGTAACAATTTAGTTTTTTACCTTTTACACAAAATCCACCGATAAAATCGTGTTTGGTACTATGGGCAATGTTGAAGAGAACTGAAAAACCTACAAAATGCGCTAATATACGCTCAACTTTGTTAATGGGTTTCTTAGATAATGGAAAATATACATAAATTTCCAAAAAAGTAAATAATCATTTATAGATTTTTTTATTTTTTTATAAGCAGACACATATTTATATTTCTTGCATAATATGGATTTATGTAATAAATTTAGCAAAATGGAATACCTATACTCCATTTAGCCACAGATGATAATGACGGAGCAATCATAATAGTGTGCTAAATGCGAAGTCTATTTGTTGAAAGCGATTTTTCCATTTGTAAATGGTTCAATAAAAGCTATATAAAGAAATTCAGCTTGTAGACGCAAGATGCAAGACCGACATCTAGGATTTTCGAAGAATTTGGCTTGTCATTAATTAGTATTTATTAACAAAATAACAGGAATCTGAATTGAACAACATAAAAATTGCATTGTAAACTATATGAAGAATAACATCTTTTGTCTTCTATTATTAACAATTATCAATTTGTATCAGTTTTTCAGTTTTATATAATAATAAAATATGAAATGTATTGAAAGTGTAAACAAAGGAACCTACTATTATTTACTTATGTTTTAAAAAATCAGTGAATAGAGAAGGCATATTTTCGTTTTTTATTTAAATTTAAAATAGGTACGTCTTTTGCATTTTAAATATGATTGCTCCTTCAGTATCATCAGTGTCTGGTAAATGGAGTTTAGGTATTCCATTTTGCTAAATTTATTACATAAATCCATATTATGCAAGAAATATAAATATGTGTCTCCAAAATTTAAATTTGCATTAAGATTATTAGTTACTAGCCGTTACCATCGTATGGAATGTAGAATTATTTGCAAAAAAGTACCTAATGAAACATATGGGCTATTCAATATAACAATTTTTTCTATCTTTGTTGAACCACCTTACATAACTATAAATCTACCAATCCCGAATATATTACACCGAAACTGCAAGCACTTATAGGCTCCCTATATAATAATTCTATATAACATTTTCTGGAACCACCTTGTATAACTGTAACTCTACTTCACCCTATCGTGCAACCATCCTTTACAAGCTGCTATTTATTTGTCAACCAATATAACATTTCTAAATTACCTAACTATAATTCTCCACCATATACGCTATATAACAATTATTTCTAATAATTTTACTTCGTAAAGTATAATTTCCCTCCGCCCTATATTTTAACCATCCTTTATATGTTCCTTTTTATAACATTGTGTTAAACACAATATATAACTACAATTTTGCTTCGCCCCATATGTCAGGTATTCCATATATCAGGATGCAACTGTTCATAGTCTACTTTATACTTATAGGCCACCCAATATTACTTTTTTTGTACCACTCTGTATAACTATAAATCCACCAATCACCAACATATTTTACAAACTACAACTTTATATGATCACCCTATGTAACAATTTTATTCAATATTTTTTGAACTGCCTTCTATAGCTATAACTCTACTTCCATCTTTATTTAAATCATCTTGTATATACTGCTGCCAATTAGTCAACCATTATTACTTATTTGTCTATCATTTTTTGAAGCATCATGTATAACCATAATTTTATTCTACAGAATATTTCAACTACGCTGTATATGCATCTTGCTTAGTCACCATATACCTTTTTTGAACTCCCCCATATTTCATCCACATTGTATATATGCAGCTGCTTACAAACCACCTAATATACCTTTTTTCAATTTTTTTTAAATCCATGTAATTCTACTCCGCTCTAAGTTTCACATATCCTGTATATGGAACACCCTGTAAAATTACATTTGATTTATCAGTTGATTTTTTTTTAAATTGAAACATGATTCATTGGCATATTCCAAATTTTGAATAGCTGATGCAAGTATCTAATATTTGGTGCATGCGGTGGAACCAATTGCTTAATTGTGTGTTATGGAACATGGTAGTAGTTTTTTTCACTATATCTACCTTTCCCGTCAATGTACCACCCTGTATAAATATAAATCCATCAATTTCCAATAAATTTGACCAAAACTGCAATTGCTTATGGGGCACCCTATGTAACAATTTTTCAAATATCCTATCTGTGAAACTAATTATGAGCTACGCTATTACCTGATAATTTTTAAAGCAAAGTATGAAATATAATTTCTCTCCACACTTCATTTAAACCATTATTCATTTGCAACTTTTTCTAACCTTGTTTGAATCACACTGTGAAATGATAAATTCACTTTGTCCCATAATTCAGGTACTCCAAAATTTTTCTAATTTTTTTACCCACACTGTATAATTATTGTTCTACTCTACGCTATATTTCAACAACTTTGTATATGCAACTACTAATGGGCCACCCTATATAAAATATGTTCACCACCCTGTATATTTAGAATTCTAGTCCACCCTATATTTCATCTATCCGGTATATGAAACAAGTTGTTAATCATAAAATTTTTAATTATTTTTTAAACCCACCTGTAGGTAGAGCAGTAATTATACTCTGGTACATATTTCAACCATCCTATAATATGCTACTTGTGAACTTGTGAACTACTTGTGGTTGCGGTGGAACCAATTGACTAATTGTGTACACCATTGTATTACCGAACATGGTAGTAGATTTTTCAAACAAATAAACAAACAAACAAACAAACAGACAACTACAATTTTATAATAGTATATAAATGAGGATATAGTACCACCCCTTAGCAATTTTTCGAATGGACTCGTCCAAATAATTTTTTACTGAATGGCCAAATATTTTCAATACTGATATGTATTTATACTTTCAATTTTCGAAAAGTGAGATGAGGGATCTCTAGATCAAAGCTTCTACTTTCCAACGGTGGTTTACTCATAATGATAGGGTCATCCGGTGAGGTAATATGGCCATTCAAAAAAAATATGTCTTCCATAGGATTGACTAAAATTTTGCTAAAAACTACCAGGGCAACAGTATTTTTTTCTGAACATAAATTGTCTTTGAAACGATCTATCGCTATAGTTAATAAGAATATTTTAGCTATAAAATAAAAAAATATATAAACAATTATTAATTTTTTTGGAAATTTGGGTATATGCTCCATTATCTAAGAAACCCATTAAAAAAGTTGAGCGTATAGTAGCTCATTTTGTAGGTTTTTCAGTTCTCTTCAACATTGCCCATCGTACCAAACACGGATTTTGTATAAAAGGTAAACAACTAAATTGTTAGCGATTTTTGGCTGTTTTTTTTGTTAAAAAACAAAAACGCATTGATAAAAAGTGTTGAATTTTATGTCGAATAGTCAAGTCATATCATTATAACACGATGATGTCGGTTTTGTTCTACTATTAATTTTGTCACTAAAAGATCTTTTTCTCCGTAAATGACCTGAGCTAAAACTGATGGGATCCAAAATCGATATTTAATCTATATATAAATAGGCAAAGACAAGACGATTAGATACCATTTTCTCCTCTGTCTCTCAACCGATTTTCTTCATTTTTGTTTTGTTAAGTAGCTTCTGACCTTCAGTGCAGAATGCTAATATTAATTTATAATATTGGTTTATTCATTAAATAAAATATAATAAAAAATCATTATTTACATGCATACTGTCAACGCCAAACAACTGAGAGTGCCGCCGCGGCTAGACGGTCAAAACTCAAAACATTGAGTAATTATATATGGAGAGAATGATATTCTTAGAGCATATAATTCTGGAAATGGCATACAAGCGTTGTTATATTAAATATTGTGATTTTAATGGGAATTTAATTATTTGATTAATATATTATTATCACAACTTTCCCGAAGGTGGTGTGAAAAAAACGGTCAGACAGCGGACAATAGAGAATGTATTAAATATTTAAGTTCTCCTAGGGTTGTTGGTCCTATCTTTTCTTTAATATTCCTGAACTTGATTGAACCCGCAAATGACGATCAATCAATCAAGCAAAGAACAATCATTTGTCATTAATATGTCGAATACCGATATTTGATTACATTTTTTAATTATTATTGCAATAGATTTGTCAATATGAGTGAACAATTTTGGTTATTACATCTACTTTTATATACTTTGTTTAAGGTAACATGACAGGTAGCTGAGGATAGTATTTCTCAAGCAGAAATATACCACCTTGTTGCACATAATATGTTTCTAAACTCAAATTCATAAAGACTAACTAGTCAAGGGCGTCGCCAACCAGAGGGAAGGTGTAGCTGACCTTCCCCTAGAGTTCGGTGCCAATATTTAGCACTTCCTTATATATGAAATAAAAAATATAATTATTTATTTTAGTTACTACCTAGTACGCACATTTTCATCTATTTTAACGAAAAAAAAACTCTCCAACCCCACAAGCCAATACTTCCATTTCTGGAGACGCTCTTTATAATAGTAGTAGTACTAATCTATAATAACATTGATTTTACTAACGAAACATATAGTCAAAGGTTTAAATGGTAAATAACTATATGTCAATTAAGAAATTTAAGTACGCGTTAGAACTATTACTAAATTCATGGTAAATGGTTATTTTGGATTCCGTGAAACTAATATCGGTCTACGTCTGACACAACATTTAGTTAGAAACTGTCACGTCCCAATGGCTGTCACTTTTTTCACAAGGTATTAAAATGACGACCTAGGCCTTGGATATATTGTTTTTGCTTTTAATTTCCTTGACCCTAACAGAGTATTGAAAAATAAGAATAACAACTTGATCTGAACATACAAGTATAAGTCATTATTAGTGACAATACAGAGCTTTGTTCTACCTAGGCACAGAAATAGAATACCTACATGATTGATGATTGGATACAACGTGATGAATACAGAAAACCATTAATACCTATATGAAATGTGTTATACGTGAAAACATTAATATAATTCCGATAAACTTACTTTAGAATTTCAGAACTGTTCTAGTGTATTATGGTGTGTTTAGATAAGTATTTATGTAGATAAATCCTATATGTATTCCAACACTAACAAAAAAAGAAAGTAGAGTGTGCAATCCTCTTTCACTGTGTCATTATTTATTTGAAGCATTGATCTATGAGAGCTAAAGAGATATTTCCAAATATTTAAAATCGGAATAAAATCATCCATGACATGTATAGTACAGATTCTTTGCAGATCCTCTCGAACGTGCTCGCATTCTTAATTCTCCTATGATATTCTCGAAGAGTATCTCTGAATTCGAAGATTTTCGTTGCGAATGAAGTAGAAAAATATGTTTTCCATTGTAACAGATTTAAATATATTCGCTTCCAGAGAGATTCAACGTCTATCCTATTGTCCGCCTTCCCTTTGAGAAAAGGTCTAATCCGTGGAAATTCTTATTCTGTGTGTGCGACTGTGTGTGTTGCATATTTATCTGAGCGATGTCCGACGCTCGCGAAAAACAGATTGAATTGAAAAATTAAGATTTATTGTTGCTGTCGTAATGACGAAAAGCGGCAAATTTTCTTTATTTGCTGTTTACGGATCTGGGGTCCAAAGTCAAACAATTCAGAGTTGAAGTTATTTATGTACCCGGAACTTTTTTGATCAATTTTCAGTTTTCTATATATCATTTGCTATATTGTAAAGAGCTCTACAAATGGTTTTCATACCAGTTGATTACTTGAATCTCCCTTATAATATACTGATTACAGTATTTATTATATGTCTAAAATTATCAGTTTCATTAATGTCTAAATTTCTAGGAATATTATAAATGAATTTGTTTATTAATTTTGAGGGATATGAGTTGTCTAAGAATAGTTGAGTTAGAATTCGTAAATTTTTATCCTTCATTGTAGGATGGCAAATGTTACAAATACTTTTTGTCATATGTTTTATAAGGTTGATCTTCACTTTAAAGGGATGGTTAGAAAAATAGTTAAGATACCTACCACTACTAGTAGGTTTTCTGTACCAATCTAATATCAATTTGTTGTTATTATTTCTTATTGCTTTCGTATCTAGGAAAGAAACACTAAAATTATCGTCCTCCGTGAATTGAATGTGTTGGTTGTAATTATTGAAAATTTGTAACATTTCTGTGGTTCCATCCTTAGGAATACAACAAATTATGTCATCAACGTACTTTTTTAAAAACTCAACTTAAAAACTAAGCTGTGGCAGAGAAGCTTCTATAAGGTCGTCCATTACAAATTGAGAAATGATAGGAGATAAGCTAGAACCCATAGGAGAACCAAATATTTGTTTACAAAATGTACCGTTGAATGAAAATATTGTTGTATCAAAAACAAATTTAATTAATTTTTTAAAATTGGTTTTATCAATTTTAGTATGTGTTGATATAATATTCCATGTGAGTCAATGCTTTGTTGAACAAGAACCAAAGGGATATTAGTAAAAAGAGACACAACGTCCAAACTTACCAATATGTAATTATGGGGGATTACATAATGATTAAACAGATTAAAGAAGGTAAAAGAATCCTCGATGTAGTAGTTATTATTCTTGTTATATGAACTTGACAAAATATCAACAAAAAAAAATTAGCTATTCCTGAGTTTGGACTGTCAATGGATGAGACAATAGGGCGTAATGAAAGTTGAGGTTTATGAATTTTTGGCAAGGCATAAAATTTTGCACAAACTGCATTATGAATGGAATATTATATAAGCCATTTCATCTATTTTGTTTTTTTTTTAATAATCCTGAGATGAGAGCGGAAGCTTTCTGTTGAATGGTTGAGGTGGGATCTTTGTTAATGATTTTATAGTATCTATTGTCATTAAGAAGTTGATTACAAAGATTATTATAACTGTCTCTATCTATTGCTGTAGTTGTGTTGCCTTTGACAGCTTTTAAAATTAATATATTAGGATTATGTTTAAGAAAGCGTTTGGTTAAAGAAAACCAGTTATTAAGAAAGGTGTTATTGTTATAATTACGATTGAAATAGTTAGTAAGGACATTGGTTACTTGTGAAGCGTAAATATTTTTGTATTTAACATCACTTACATGTGGTAGTGCATATTCGATATCTGCTAAATAATTTTTTATAGATATGTCTGTGTTAGAAGGTGGTAGACAAAATTTTGGACCAAGTGATAGAAGGTGCAACCTCTTTGGAGAATTGAATGTTAGTAAGATTTTTTGTTTTACAAAATTAAAGCATGTAATATTAATAAGCTGAATAATTTAATTAACCATCATACAAAAAAAATAAAAATCAATAACCACTGGTTTAAAAATCTTACTAACATTCAATTCCCCAAAGAGGTTGCAGACCTTCTATCACTTGGTCCAAAATTTTGTCTACCACCTTCTAACACAGATATATCTATAAAAAATTATTTAGCAGATATCGAATATGCACTACAACATGTAAGTGATGTTAAATACAAAAATATTTACGCCTCACAAGTAACCAATGTCCTTACTAACTATTTCAATCGTAATTATAACAATAACATCTTTCTTAATAACTGGTTTTCTTTAACCAAACGCTTTCTTAAAGATAATCCTAATATATTAATTTTAAAAGCTGACAAAGGCAACACAACTACAGCAATAGATAGAGACAGTTATAATAATCTTTGTAATCAACTTCTTAATGACAATAGATACTATAAAATCATTAACAAAGATCCCACCTCAACCTTTCAACAGAAAGCTTCCGCTCTCATCTCAGAATTATTTAGAAAAAACAAAATAGATGAAATGACTTATAAAAAATATTCCATTCATAATGCAGTTTGTGCAAAATTTTATGCCTTGCCAAAAATTCATAAACCTCAACTTTCATTACGCCCTATTGTCTCATCCATTGAAAGTCCAAACTCAGGAATAGCTAATTTACTTGTAGATATTTCGTCAAGTTCATATAACAAGAATAATAACTACTACATCGAGGATTCTTTTACCTTCTCTAATCTGTTTAATGATTATGTAATCCCCCATAATTCCGTATCGATAAGTTTGGACGTTGTGTCTCTTTTTACTAATATCCCTTTGGTTCTTGTTCTACAAAGCATTGACTCACATTGGAATATTATATCAACACATACTAAAATTGATAAAACCAATTTTAAAAAATTAATTAAATTTGTTTTTGATACAATAATATTTTCATTCAACGGTACATTTTATAAACAAATATTTGGTTCTCCTATGGGTTCTAGCTTATCTCCTATCATTTCTCAATTTGTAATGGACGACCTTATAGAAGCTTCTTTCCCACAGCTTAGTTTTCAAGTTGAGTTTTTAAAAAAGTACGTTGATGATATAATTTGTTGTATTCCTAAGGATGGAACCACAGAAATGTTACAAATTTTCAATAATTACAACCAACACATTCAATTCACTCTTGAAGAGGAGGACGATAATTTTAGTGTTCCTTTCCTAGATACGAAAGTAATAAGAAATAATAGCAACAAATTGATATTAGATTGGTACAGAAAACCCACTAGTAGTGGTAGGTATCTTAACTATTTTTCTAACCATCCCTTTAAAATGAAGATCAACCTTATAAAACATATGACAAAAAGGATTTGTAACATTTGCCATCCTACAATGAAGGATAAAAATTTACGAATTCTAACTAACTATTCTTAGACAACTCATATCCGTCAAAATTAATAAACAAAATCATTTATAATATTCCTAGAAATGTAGACAGTAATGAAACTGATAATTTTAGACATATAATAAATACTGTAATCAATAGTATTAATGACAATATAACTTCTAATAACTTGATTAAAAAATTTATTTCCATACCATTCATCAAGGAGGTGTCACCAAAAATCAATAACATTTTTAAAAACGAACATAATATTGTTTTAGGTAATAAGTCTATAAAAACAGTCAACGCTTTGTTTAGTAAGACCAATGATAAATCTCCACTTCTTTCAAGATCAAATGTTGTTTACCGCATATGCTGCAATAGTTGTCCTGTATCATATATCGGACAAACCTCAAGAAATTTAAAAGAAAGAATCATCTCACACAAAAGTGATATAAGGTTGGGCAAAGATAGCTGTGCTTTGTCAACCCATTGCCTGTCAAATGGTCATACAGCCGATTTTGATAATGTACAGATTTTAAGCTGCGAACGAAATTTCTTTAAATGTTGTTTTCTTTAAATGGTGCATATTAATAATGATACAGACTCTATAAATAAAAGAACAGATGTACAAAATCTAAACGTTATATACTGTAATTTATTAGAATTAGATAACAAAAAAAGACATACACATACTTCTTAGTCACACAGTTCTAATTCAGATACTCTTCTTTTAAATAAATTTATAAAAAATAAATAAATAAAATCGATTTATTAATAACAAATCTAACAAACATAATTTTCTTGCAGTTGGTACTTGTTGCTATAATAGTCTTCACTTAATCTAGTTACGAAAATTTGTTTTTGATTATTTTAAATACCAAATAACATTTGTCATAATGATATTCAATGTCAAAATTATAACTTTTTATCATCATTCTTCAATCTGAACGATTTGCTAACTTATTTATTAATCTCAACTTATGTAAGTATTTTAAGTTTTAACTAATGTACTCAATTAATAACAAATGTAACTTGCAGCTTAGACTGACAAAGTAGATAAACCAAATTTACGAAAGCTCTCAAAGAAGAAAAGAGTATTCTTGTTTCTTTTGTCCTATAAGCCGTTTTCCCGTTAATTACACTGCAATTGATATATCATTCGGCTGTTACTATTTACAATTCTATATATATATATATATATATATATATATATATATATGAAGAAATATTTATCCGGAAATACATCCGTTCGTTATATTGATTCATATTTGAATCCTGCAGACGTTTCGCCAAGGTCTCACTTGGCATTCTCGCCGCAACAACGCATTGAGAAATTAAATAAGTAGGTACTTACTAATAACTTAAGAAATTAAAATACATAATAATGTATGTTCGAAAAGTCCACCATTGTTCTTTAGACAAAAATTGCTTCTTTTTAAGATTGACATTACCGCTTTCCTCACAGACCGCCTATCAATTTCTTCAATTGCTTGTAATACCGCCTCCCTTAGGTCACCAACTGCCTCATACTTTCTTTTGTATACTTTGTGTTTCAGCGCACCCCACAAATAGAAGTCTATAACTGCCAATTCGGGACAACAGGGTGACCATTCGCGTGGGTCATTTCTTCCTATCCAAGAGTTTATATAGATATATATAATATATTTTATAGAGATAGATATTATCCTAAGTGTTGTCTTACTAATAACGAGTTATGAGCAGGTGCTCCATCATGTTGGAACCACTCAATTTCTCTCAATTTCTCGAGTTCTCAAATTCAAATTATGCAACATGTCTTGAAAGTGTATTGCAAGACTTGCAAGTAGCCCTCCCCAGTAAGTGATTCGTCATAGATAAAAGGCCCCAGAATAGTAGACCATATGATACCACACCAAACATTAAAACCAAATTTTATCTGGGGTCGTGTTTGTTCTACATGGAAAGAGTTTTCTTTACCCATATATGCTCAGTATGTCTATTGAACATACCGCAGTTAGTAAATTTAGTTTCATCTGACCATAACACCTTTAATGGAAACTGTGGATTGTCAAGGCACATGTCTCTAAACCATGTACAAAACAAAATACGTCGATGTTCATCACCAGCATGCAAAGTTTGAGAAACTGAGTTTGTACGGGTGGAACTGGTGCGCTTTCAGTTCCTTAACTACAGTTCGTTGAGATGTGCCAGCTTCTGCCGCAATCTCACGAGTTGATGTAGATGGATTTTGATTTACCATTGCCAAAACATTTATTTGTGCTGCTTCGTTAATTTGATTACGTTCCTTTGGTGGTTTAGTAAAAGATCCATATCTGCGTAAACTATCGTAAACCTTCTAAAATGTACATAGAGCAGGTTGACGACGATTAAAATATCTATGAAAGTATTCCTCAGCTGCACGAACTGAATTTTTATGGCATATGATATAACATTTCACCATATTAAGTTTTTCTTCGTTAGAATATTCTATTTTATCACGAAAACTTGTGAATATCGACTGTCAGTTCAGCACTACTAATGGAATTACTCTCAAATGAGGAAACGTCAAAGTGAAAACAATCTTTTTCATGACTACCTACGTTAAAAGTGAAAATAAGAGAGAAAAGCATCCATAACTCCGTTATTTTTATGAATAACTATATCGAGTATTATATCGTTGAAAAGCTCTAAAAATGTCCGATTTCTTGAGGTCATAGTCAACTATGGTTTCCATTCAAAAAAAGATAAGTTTAAACTTTTTTTATAAAATCAAAAACAAATGAACTAGAGGGATTTGACTAAATCGACAGAATTTGGTTTTTTCAAAATATCTAGTAAGCCATGACTTTTACAAAAATCCGAAAGTGTCATTAAATTGGGCCAGTAAAACTGCAAATCTTTCCCAATTTTACCATTGCTCTATCTCCGCTAGTTTCCGAGATCCCCATACTGATCATAAAAAAACTCACCGTGTGTATGTATATATATATATATATATATATATATATATATATATATATATATATATGTGTGTGTGTGTGTGTGTGTGTGTGTGTTTTTAAGTTTTCACGGGCACTAAATGTTTTAGGTGGTTTCCGGGAATTCATCCGCGTAGTTGATAACTGATCCCTGCCGGCATCGATGGTTAAATGACGACGTTTCGGCAGAGTTACATCTGCCCTCTTCAGGTCGGTTCGCATAATTCTCGTAGCCTTCTGCTTTCGCTTCTAGTTACTCGAATACTAACATAGTACTAACTTAGTATTCGAGTAACTAGAAGCGAAAGCAGAAGGCTACGAGAATTATGCGAACCGACCTGAAGAGGGCAGATGTGACTCTACCGAAACGTCGTCATTTTACCATCGATCCCGGCAGGGATCAGTTATCAACTACGCGGATGAATTCCCGGAAACCACCTAAAACATATATATATATAGGGTGTTTCCTAATTGAATGTCAGTATTTTACGGGGTGATGCTTGGGTTAATTTTAAGAAGAAAACTAAAACTTTTAATGGCGGTATGTTTTAAAGGTTTTAACTGTTGAACTATAGGGTGGTGAAGTTATTAAAAATATATATTTTTAATAACCTTTAACACCACTCTATTTAAATAAAATTTTGTATGCAAGTACTACACAATTAAGAAGCATGCCACTAATTCCACTCATCTTTTTTCAATCCAATGGAAAAAATAAAAACCGTTTATCTGCACGGCAATATTGTTAATAAGACAATATTACTGAAACGAGTCATTGTTCCATCTCATCAAACTGTTTACGAAAACTGAAATAACGATACGCAACTCGTCTGTCCCTCGTGGTATTCAATTATGAACTCGTAACAGCTACTCAGTTATAAATATTTTAAGAATTTACCAAATGTTTCATTTGAATGACGTTTTAATTGAAAATAAAAGATAAGAATTGCAAATTATTTTAGTAAAATAATAAATCATAATAAATTTTCATAGATTTTGTTTTCATCCACAGATAATTAAAAACTGTACGTATGTTTAAAATGTCCAGATACTATTAGATTAGGTACAATAAAAAGTAAGAATATATTTTATCTTCGCGATTTTAAAATGCACACTCCGTAACAACAACTGAGAACTGATCTGAGTTGTGTAATCACTCAGCCTTAGCTCGAGGTGAGAGGATGATCCGAATGTTCCAAATGATAAATTTCACTGTTCAATGCCAGCATAGTGGTCCTGATAGTGTAATGTTCCAATCTCTGCAATGACACATTTTTATCTTTACTACAACAAGAACTCTTATTTCTTAGAAATTGGTCCATTACAATTTTCAAATACTTATTGCTACAGAAGTAAAGAGAAAAAACACAATGAGCAGTCTAGGTACTCAAAAGTTATCTAGTTATTTAAAATCGTTATTTGTCTGAATTATTAAATTGAATATAACGAAAAAAACTAAAATACCAATTTTACAGTTCATTCGAAATTTTACCTTTAGGGAATAAAAGTTAAAAATTGAATCATATCAGAAATCCTTTAATATTTTACTAAGTGATCAATTGTTACTTTCCTATGTCTTCAAATGTCTTCTTATTTCTTCGTTTCTTATTTATCAACATGCTGCACTACTCCAAAAATACATTTCAGCCGTGCATTAAAGTTGTTTTTTTTTATTTTTTCGATATTTGACAAACTTCAGAATAATACATATTTAATGGTCATAATATAGTGTTTTATATTCCCTCTTTTGTTTCTTTTTTCATAATATTTTGTTCAGTGCTCCTATGACCTTCTTCTTCCTTTAATTATTCCGTTTTAATTGTCGGTCCCGTTGATGTTAATTTTATGCCTAGTATACACATTCCTTAGAGATTCTATTTTTTTCCCTATATATATATATATATATATATATATATATATATATATATATATACTGAGTCTTTTAAGAGTGATTTATAACCCGCACGTTGGTATTTCTCTGTAATGTTTAAATTACCTATACTTTACAATGGTTCTTGTTGCTCACTTTGAATTATACCAATTTTATCTAGAACTATTTTTCGCTCAAAGAAAAATATTCCGCTGTCATTTACGGTAAAGATACAAATTTGTATTAATTTTGTTTTTGTAAAATTCCAACAAATTCCGAAGAAGAAAAATATTCTCAGAATATTGACAATATTCTCAGAATATTCACAGACTACCTTGAAATACGATAAAGACATCGAAAAAATAAGTTCCTCGTAATATGAATCCTGTAATTTACGTAATAATCCATTAAGTTGTGAGTTAACTTTAGTATATTTCATGAGGAAACTTCGAACAAAAAATGTCGTGACACAAAAGCTTATTTATTCTGGCTAATAACATCGAAAGCACAGTGTGTCCTTCAGAAGTAAACATTACCTCATTTCGTTATCTGCTCTTTCCTTTTTCTGTTGTTTTTCTGATGAAAAAAGAGAAGACTAATATGCCCTTCACAACTCCAGCGGAAACAATAGGCCAGGGTGGAAGCCCAAGAGACAAAAGTAACTTGATCTGCTTTCCTTAAATTGAAATGTTGTCAGGCTTTCGTAAGATGAGGGTTTGCGTGAGTGGTGGTCAGTTGTACGGTATGTACGTCTTTATAAGATATTAAGGAAAAAGATAATTTCAGGTAAATACATTACCTTCTTTTAACAGAAATCTTAAATTTTGTTTTTAAGCTATGCCGTATCATATGTCGCATGATTAGAGTGAATGCCTGGTATTTAATAAGCCATGAATAAACAATTTAACAAAATTAACCTAGAATTTAGGCTAACCTGCATTTTTCAAAGAACAAACAACTGAGTTAGTGGAACTGCTCTTTTGACAACTTTTCGAACAACATACTCAAATGTTAATCTTAAATTTTATGACTAGCATTAGCAGGTTGACGAACGGTATTACACATAGGTTTATGTCTCGCTAATTTTACGCCAGCAGGACTCATCCAACGTATTATACAGATGATAGTACTGTTCAATATGAAATGAAAAACCATGGACAACGATGCATGTCTCTTATATAGTTTAAAACTTATTCGATTCTGATATTTTTTGAAATTTTAATACATCTGGCAACCTGGTATACTACATAATACTAATACTACACAAAAAAACTGAAAATTTTCTAATTTAAGAACGAAAAAGTACTGTGAAATAATGTGAAAGGGGAAATACATATATTAAAAGTATATCCCGGTATTCCTGATTTGCGAATAATTCCCTCACATAAAAGCAGACAACGTGATATCACTTCAAAACTAAAAAACAAGAACACTTTTTTTCGATTTAACAGTCAAATAAAACTAATTTTCTTATCTAAGGCAAACCACAATAAGTATCACTACGTTTTTGCAATACACAACCCATGGCACTGTTTACACCTTTACTACGAGTCGAACGAACGCAGTTTAATCAATGTTGTCATGTTTTCTCTTTCATTAACTCTGTTGGAAATGTTGTTTAAGTAATTTTTTAATAGGAATCGTGGAGGACTTATTTATACTTGTGTTCAATTGATAAATATGTTGCTCTTCTGCAAATCAATACATAAATAGGCAAAGAAAAAACGCTTAGGAACTATTTTCTCCTCTGTTTCTCAACCGATTTTCTTTATTTTTGATTTATTTAGTAGCTATTGACGACCGTCAGTGCAGAAGGGTAAAAAAGAAATGTTTTGTTTAGTATTTTATTTACGAGCAGCTGTAATATACTGAGCTTGATCAATTTATAAGCACACAAGAATTGTGAATTTTGTAATACTTAATCGACTTACAAAAAGGAGGAGGTTATCAATTCGTCGGCCTCATTTTTATATGCATGCTTAGTGATTACACAAAATCCGCTTAAGCAATTTTGATAATCTAAATTGCATTGTTTTAAGGAAAATTTATCGTTTATCAGACAATCAGAAAAAATTGTTATTAAGCGACAAGGCTTCAATGAATCATCACTGATTACTCCAAAACAGTTCAATCAATTTCAATATTTTAATCCGCAAAGACTACGGTGAAGAATTCAAGCCCTTAGACTACGCGTCGGTATGAGATACCGCTAAAGAAAAAAATGTTCTAGTATTACATTTTGACGGGATTTTATAGAAACCATATGTTAGTAGGAAAATTAATAAAATCTCTTCTTAATTTATGATAAATTCTAATTATTAACATCCTCAACAAAAATTTCAATTTTTAAAGTATGTTTAGAAATCTAAATTATATATGATTTTCAGATCTAACAAATGCGTTTTTAACAGTATTGGCTATAGTAAATAACTATATACTAAAGTGCTATATAAAAAATTAGATGATCTACAGTCAGATCCATCTCCATTCATCACACAATTAGCTTGTGGTATTTGTGAACTACAATTACAATCATCAATATATTAAATTACAGTTTCAATTGTTTAAACAACTTCCACTTAGTTGGATTTTTTCTGACATCCCCTGTGATGTGTCTCCTAGCCGGTGCTTTGCATTCCTTTGTCAGGTTTCTGATTGAAGTCTGAAGTTTTTTCTGTAGACTTCACATAATATCGGTTTCATTTTCCGAAATTTCTGATTAATTTTCACGCTCACTACTCTGGTACCAAATTTCAACCTTTTCCGTCCAGTAGTTTAGGAGAAAATTGCTGTGATGTGACAGAGGCAGAAATCCGGAGTTATATTATAAGGGTATCCGTATATTGTATATACGGAACCCTAAAAAGATCGAATTTTGTAATGTGCACCATTTCATTCCTCATTTACATTCCTATAATAGCGGAGGATGACTTTCTAAATAATTTTCCCTTAATCTACATAACCTAAGGTTCAATTAAAAAAAATTGTTTGGATATCTCTATTTTTGCTCAAGATATTCAGTTTCCGTAAAAAAAATGCCATTTGACCCATAGTGAGCCGTTGCGGGTTAAATTGTATTCTAGAAAGATATATTCCGACTTGATTCTGTATATTGTTTGTTCTAGTCAAATATATGGTTTTCAGCAAATTGGAAAGAAAATGTGCAAGACGGTAAACGTAAATTGCTGACTCCCCCTCTCCCAAGCCAAAAATTTCTCTGATTTGCCCCATTCTAGGACAATTCATTCCTGATTTGCCCCTCCCTAAACCAAAAGCTGGGTACGCTTCCAAGCCCGTAGCCAGCAGGGGGGGGGCTGGGGCTCAAACAGATTCAATTTACAAAGTGCCATATTATACAGAGCTTTCATTTGTACGCTTCTGGCAGCATATGTTATAAACGTATATTTAACGTACAGGGTATTTGTAACGGTTTTGATTTTCATTTGTAGTCAATTCTCGTTGAAATAAAGTTCTTTTATACATAGTGAAATGGCAGAAAAAATTCTATTAGTGTATCATAACAAGAAATTATTCTGTTCCCTCCAGGCGTTTTTTATTTCCCGAATTCGCTTAACATGTCAAATTGTGAAATCAGATTCAATTTACAAAGTGCCATATTATACAGAGCTTAATAGCCATCCAAAATATAAAATTTAAAGAAAAAGCAGGTTAATTTATATTTACGGGGGGACACATTTTACACGTATCGGTCTTCCTGCAGTTTCAACCCCTAAGCGGCGGTGAATATTACTTCTAAAAAAGATGTATCTTGTGATCCCTCTTTTTAAGGGTCTATTTTGATACATATTTTTTTTAAATCAGATTATTTTTTACAGAGTAATGTAATTTTAAACTTTCAAATTAAAATCATTATTATTTACATTGTATTTACATTATTAATGTTGTATTAGCCGTAGACAAACCTTGTACTTAAATTAGAGGTTCAAAATGTCCGCCATTGTTGGTAGGTAAGACAATGGTAAATGCACTTTTTGAAGCGTCTCTGGTGTAATCCGGTCACACTCCTCCACTATTCTACGTCTAAGTTCAGAAATATCGTGAGGTTGAGTTTTAGAGACCACATTTTTTAGATGTCCCCATTAAAAAAAAGTTTGGTCAGGTGATCTTGCTGGCCATTCTATAGCGTCCCTTCTTCCAATCCATTTATCTGGAAATGTCTCATTAAGCCAAATTCATACAGCATAATGTGGAGGAGCTCCGTCCTATTGAAAAAAATAGGTTTTCTTCGTCTAGCAACAAAGTTCCATATTGATCTATTTGGTTTTCTAAAGATTCAGTTATAAGAGGATTAACCACATTCTCAAATATGTCCAAATACAATTTCCCAATTAAATTTTCATCCACGAATAAAGGACCAATAATTTTATTTCCGAGAATTCCGGCCCATACGTTGATTTTCTGAGGATGTTGGTTGTGCTCTTCTCGAAAAACTTGTGGATTGATAATGTCCCAGTATCTACAATTATGTTTATTGACAAATCCATTTAAAAAAATCCTGCTTCGTCAGAAAAACAAATATTTTTAATAATATTAGGGTTTGCATTTGCCCTTTGAGGCATTAATTCGCAGAACTCTAACCTTCAGTCATAATCATCCTCAGTAAGCTGTTGTAAAAGCTGTATGTATTTTGTAGGGCAAGAATTTATTTATGTCTAACGTGTTATGCACAGAGCCGAGGGAAATATTTTTTAACCTGGAGATTTATGGTATTGATGTTTGAGGATCCATGGCAAAATTACCTAAAATGTCAACTGTGCAGTTTCAATTAAAACTCTTCGATTCTTGACAATTTTATTGCACACACTTCCAGTTTCTTGAAATTTATGAACTTAATCGAACACATATTGATGCCTAATATTTTTATAGAGATGTCTCTGATGAAAAACATAGCAGTCTTTCGCAAAAACATTTTTTTTATTTCTGTGTATCTATAGAACATATGCCTATAAAAGTTATAAATATTGTAAAACAAGCCAACACAATACATGTTGATGTAATAAATATTCATGTCACTTTTTCAAATTATATACTAGGTTTGATAAAGAATAACAAAATTTGTTTAAGTTAAATAACTTTTTTTACTAATAACTCAAATTGTTATCAAACAAAGTTTATTAGAATTGGAAACTGGGTCCTATTATGCTATACCACTTAAAACTGTACAATGATTTATTAAAAGATTCCGCTGAGAAAATATTTTTAAATGAATGTTAATATAATTAACAAGCCTACAGAATGATGATATTCAAATCGTCTACAATAACTTGGAATCATAAGCAAAATTTTCTTTATACATATACAAATTTAGAAAACAACCTGATTAGCATTAATAATTTTTCTTTGTAGATTTTTTTTTCAAAGAAAGTCAATAGAAAAAAAGAGGCCCACGTGGGTTACTTGCAGCTTATTTATTGCCTTCGTATACCATAAAATAACTTCGCAAACTAGTATTTTTTAATTTTCTAATATAAGACATATGCAACTTATAAACCGCGGCTTCGCATGTTGTAAGATCAAAGACATGTCGTTCGAAGAATCTGAAGGCAATCTATAAATTTCGCAAAAAAATCATTATATACCAATCGTTCGGCTTCAATCTCGTGTGTTGTTCCCTCGACGAACGAAATTAAAACATGACCCAAATCAGTAGAGAAAAAATCTCAAGGGAATGACGGGATATCGACGCCATTGGTTGAAATCCTATAGAAGTGCGGCGCGACGCTCCAAAGCAATCAGAGTGTTAGCGATGGACGTGACACCGGCGAATTCTGTTTGTCCATAAACACTATAACCTGGGGATCGTCTCCGGACTAATGAACTGTGCTGTTTGCACATTGCTACGATATATAACAGAATCGGGTTAGAGATCTCTTCAGCTTGGAAAATTGTTGTGTTTATGATATACTTTATAGTCTCTGTTATTAAAGATATCCCAAACCACCTGCAAACAATTCAACTAAAACGACCAAATTTCTTTAGCTACGGACTCCAGTGAACTTATCATAACTTGATTAGTAATATCTTTCCTAAAATATGGTAGACGAGAGAGTATGGTTTACCTATGCATAAAATTTCTCCAAACGAACATAGTCATATTGTCCAAAACAACCCATTTTTAACAACTCAGGTTCGAATAGGACTCGCGTACAACGGAGTCCTCGCAACAAATAGTCGAAGTAAATTAGAAGATAACAATGTAACACGTGCTCAAAACTAACACTTTCGTTCGACTGCGATAAACAAATTTAGGCACCATATACGTAAAATGTATGACAATTGTCTTGAAATCTACGCATGGTGATGAATTTCGAGATAAATTTCGTATTAATATAAAGGTACGCATAAAATGCACGAATTATGATTATGTTTGTGATTTGGTTATGAAAAATACTAATACATACTTAGTCAAATACTACTGAACCTAAAAGTTTGAAAAAATAGGGTTTTAACGGTCTCATACCTTACAAAAAAAATCTAAATTTCCAGACAAAACCGGAATACTATTTATCACAGATTAACTTCTAACATAATTTACCCTATTTGAGCAATATGTGTATCAAAAACCAAAATAATGTTACCTGATTCATCAAAAATTTTCTATACATTTTTCGGGTTTTCCTCTATACCTATCTATGTTCTGAATACCTATAGCGGTGGCTGCCTTACTGTTTTCAGCCCTTGTTTCCGTTATTCCTGTCTTGGAATCCTAGGTCCTGTTAAGTTCCTAATTTTCAATTATTCATCTATTTCGTTTCAGCACAGCTCCTTTTCTGAGTATCTATTTCTGTGGATATAATCTTATTCTTATTCTTTTTATTGATACCGACAATTCTGGCCTATATGTTGTTATGCTGGGAACTATTGAGATGAATATTCTGGTTTTATCAGTTTTTGTTATATGGCAAACTCATATTCCCGGATTTAATTAACTTATGCCTGCCTTTGTTTTTAGTGTAAAACTTAACTTCTTCGCTTGTATTTCCGTGTTTAGATATTATAAAGCTTTGGTACTTGAATTTCTGGGTTCCCGTTAGCTGTCTGTTGTCACCTACTTCTGAGTTACGTTAGATTTTTGTCCTGTTTGTAGATATTGGGTGTTATCGATTACTATTTTTCGTATCCTGAAACTCAGATCCTCCTCATTTTTGGCAATAACTACTTAATGAAACTTAAAATATATTTTTCTCTTCCAAGGTCTTAATAGTTCTTTGTAACATTGTTCCCACTTCTGTTCTTTGACGTATGATATTTAAACATTTTCTCTATTATTTCTTCAAAATGTTTTAAGAACTCGGCACGATCCTGAACTTCCTCTGCCACCTATATATTTTTCCAAACAATATAATTTAAAAAAAATGCATGACATAAAAGCGGCTACAAATCAAAACACTGATAGAATTTCTACTGAGTTAAGATTGGTTAAAGACAACGGCACATATATTAATAACAATAAAAACATGGCCAATTTTGCAAATAATTATGTCGTGAACATTTGACTGCAAATGCCGTACAACATTTGAAAACTTAAAACGCAGTTTGTTAATACCATATAGAAATCTTTTTTTTTTTAATTCCTGTATCCAAACTCGAATACATAAAGCACATTAATAAACTCAAAAACTAGTGTGCTCCTGGACCCGACGGTAGAGCAACAAAAGTAATAAAAGATATGCAGTATGTACACTATTAGCCCTCTTCAGTATATAATTAATTTAATAGTATTGTGCCCATACAATTTAAATTCTCTAAGAACGATTTATTAAGTTTCTTTCAACAAAATAATGTCTTCCACAACAACAATTCGGTTTTCTTGAAGGAAAAAGAAGGTCGGATGCAATGTATACGGTTGGTAAAGTAATAACAAACAATCTCGACGACAGCAAAAAATGCCTTGAAGTGTTTCGTCACTTGGCTAAAGCCTTCAACAGCGTGCATTATATCTTACTTGAAGTATTAGCTTGGTCAGATATTAGAGGTTGTGTGATAAAGCTAGTTATTAGTTACTCAACAAATAGGCCGCAATATACGAATATTAATGGATGTTTAAATGAAAAAAACTCCTATGAAAATAGGCATTCCCCAAGGACCTATTTTAGGTCCAATTCTGTTCTTAATTTATATAAACACTTTATGGCATTTGCTCGAAATAAAACTAACAAACTTCACTTTAATAATAGTAAAGTTGAGAATATAAACGTGCCCATCAAAGAAGGCTCACACATAAAATATTTAAACATTTAAGGTGAAATTACCACCAAGCCTTGGATAACTTGAGATGTCATTTGTTTCGATACCGACACCGACACCATACACTACCTTCATCTTGAAATACCCATACAATTCAGATCACTGTGTAAGAAATAGAGACCAGGTAAAATAAATTATGAGTTTCTTCTTTTATAGAATATTAATAATATGTAAGAAATAAACTAATATAACATCCAATTAATATCGAAACTCTGCACAAAATTTGCTTTTCTAATAAAAACTCCAATTCTCTCTTTGCGATATATTGCATTACGGACTTGACATGTCAGAAGTCTGAAAGAACGCTATTAATTGTATGCACCTTTTGTTAATTTTATTTGGTACTTATAGAAATTTAAATTAAGAACTAAATTACACATTAGGATTAATTAAGTATTAATCCTCATAAAAAATAGTGAAAATTATTTTAATTCTCCTGAAATTTATAACGATTACTAATGATAAAACAAGGAAATAGAAACAGAGACAGGAGATAACCACAAACGGGAAGAATAATTCGTAAGAAGCTTTAGCCTCCACCGTTTACTCTCAAAAGACTGCAGCTGTTTTTTAAAGACATATATTATCCCACAAGACTACTATACACGGACACAGCAAATCTAAGACAGCTCTACATGCATGCAGTATGTATGCATGCATTTAATAACCATAATGCACGGCAAGTATGTACAAACACTTTTTATGAAACACGAAGTTACACTCAACAACTAATTCAAATACCTAGTATTCAAAAAAGGATCAGTAAAAGATTTTATACATATGTAGCCCCTAAAATATTTAATACCTACTGACATAAGGAATGTAACTTCTCTAAAAAATGTTGCTAAATTATCTAAAGAATTTATTGCAAAAAATTACAGTATTTAAAATTATAAGATTATAGGAAAAAATTTTTTTTCGTAAGTAAATATTAGCTGTTTTTTTTTATTCGCTGGCTTCAGGATAGCATATTTGTGACATCAATAGCACTATCAATATCATGGTTTATTATTGTTGTGTATACTGCCAAAATGTTTGTAACATTATTACTGCAAACATTAATACATTAAATAAATATATTTAAATAAATAAATATGTTCACATGAATGTTCCAATCGTCGTTTTTTTTGTTTTGCATTTTTATCTTTTACTTTCCTTATATTTTCTTTGTTCTTCGGGATCGTTTGGGTCCTGAGGCATACTTTGCGTTGTGTCTTCAATGATATCTTCTTGGTATTTCTTATGGGTTTCATCCACCCATTGCTTTTCTAAAGTAACTTCTTTTATACATATGGTAATATGTTCGTAGGCTGTCATAATCTCTTGATTCTTCTTGTATTCCATCTAATTTGACTTTTTTTCTAACCATATATTATTTTGTGACAGTCGTCAATTTTGCGGTTAATGTCTAAAGAGAAACATCATTTTTGCACTTAATAATCTATGGTTTCAAACACATTCTGCTTCCCTTTGGCCTATAATATATTTCATTTTTATTGTCCAGTTCTTATTCACTATATGTAGTATACAATTGATCGTAGATATCAAGTTTTTGGGATCCAGGTGTACTCATGAATATCCTTATGCTTACAGAAACCGTTTGTTATCTTGAAAACATTTATCTCGCACAATCGTTCTCCGTTAGCGTTCATGACTTTTCCCCCAAACTTTCCTAGAGTAGTATCGTAATTTGTTGGTCCTAATGTTACATTTAAAACCCTTGTAAGAATTAATTAATGTTAATTTTTTACATTTTGTACGTATGAACAAGTTATCCATAAAGTCTTATTTTTCTATTATCAGACTATCAGCGGTTGGGCAGTATATTTCTAATTTGGTTATGACGCCCCCACAAGTCATAACCATAACATAACATAACATAACACAAGTCATTAATCTGACTTATTATTCATTGATTTATCGGTTCCTATGTAGTTACCGGTAATTCGACTCTGCCCTTGCTCTTTCTTCCTTGTTAGTTCCAAATAAATACAGAAATATTGATGTAACTATGTGGTATCAACAAGACGAGGCACCACCTCATTATGCAGCTAATATTTGAGCATATCTTAATCAAGTTGCCTCAAATAAGTGGATCGGTAGATGAACACCGATTGAGTGGCCACCAAGGTCAGCTTATATCACACCACTTGATTTCATTTATGGATCATCTAAAGCGGTAGTGCATAAAAATAAACGGGGGACATAAACGATTTAAAACATTGAATAAGACAATAAATAAAAAACATTTCAAAGAAAACCATTAATAACGTTCTGGGATTAACTTAAATTGTTATAAAAACATATACAAGTTCTAGATTTGTACAAATAACACAAACGCACACTTTGAAATTCTAATAACAACACGGAAACAAGTATACAAGACAGAAACAAGTATATAAAACAGTCGATATAAATATACAGTGTCAATAAGACTATTTATAATAAACATGAACAACATACAGAAACGAAAAGTAATGGCAAATTCTTACAATTATTTATTCCAATGTTAAAGAGTAAGGTGCTGAATTTAACATTACATGATAGGTATTAAAACAACACATTAATTGAAATATAAGAACAATGAACTAGTATCCAAGGGAGTAAAATAATCGCTTTGCGTTTCTTGATTGTCAGATTATTCGAAATTGTCCAGGAAAAAAACATATTCATTATACTCACTCATAAAGAATAAAAATAGAATAATTAGTTAACCTATCGGATGCTATATTGAATGATAATAAATTATTCTTATTGGGCAAAGAACTATATTTACCTTTAATTTTTAACAAATAACCGTTAGAGGTTAATCAGAGTCAATACAGAATTAGACTTCAAAAAGGTATCAATGAGTTTAAAATACAGTTCAAGTACAGATTGACCCGGATAAAGAAAATACATTATAAAATTAACTTTTTATATACATGTATTTGACTTCTGTACCTAGTGAAGGTATGTATAAGGCCTACAACGACGCTTTAAATCAAATCCAGTAATGCAGAATGTAGATTTATCAGTAAACAAAAGTATGAAATTTTCTGCTTTCAGCTTTCAACTTTCGCCGAAATTTTTGTTATTCGGAACATGAGATAAACTGAAAAGAAACTGGATTAGTTCCGGGATATCCGGAAGTGGTCCTAGATTTTTTTAAATAACATAGCTTGTACTGTTCCTTAGAAAATCGGGGAACACTTTTTTACCGACTTTCTTATACAGTATATATGAAAACATTTTCTGCTTAGAACATGGGGTATAATGAATTAAAAAGGAATTGAATTAGTTCCGGGGATCCCTAAGTGACCCCATACTGTTTTTCAATAACATAGCTTGTACCGTTTTTTAAAAAATCGGGAAAAATATTTTAACGACATTCTTATACAGTAAGCTTTGATGGAATTGCTGGTATTAACTGTTCGGATCTTGGGGTAAATTGTAAATAAATTGAATTAATCAAAAGATATGTCAGTTAATATTGTTATAAACTCCGTGCGTTCAATTAACTTATTTAAATAAAATAAATAAAACAACTAATATTCATTCACTTTCTAGAAATTTTATTCACACGTAAACATCAAATATTCTCAACAGCTGATTCTAATACAATAACATCGAAATCATATCAATAGATAAGCTCTACTAACTAACTACTGAAATTAATATCGTTTTATATAGCGTACGCCGATTTTTCTGGTCGTTCTACCTTTGTTCGCACAGCGCCCAGATTGATAGTTATTGCTGATTTTGAAGGCTCTAGAAATTGATGTTTTTATGGTCTTTCGCCAGGGACGGAGTGGATAACTTATATAACAACATGTATATACAGTGTGTATTCATAAATCAAACGATTTTATTTACTAATAATTTTCAGAGAAAAAGTTATTTTTCATAAACAGATTTGCATGGTCTAAAACGTAAATAGTAATCATTCCATGTCACATTTTTAATTTTAGACAAGGTTTGTCATCAAAGAGGAATTTTGAATACAAAGTTTGTTAGAATTGAAAACTGCATCCAATTGTGCTGTATTATTAAAAATTGAAAAGTTGATTGGAAATAAATCGAAATAAATGTCAGTTAATCGACTTCAAGGTGGAGGTTCTCAGTTGGTTTCTATATACAGTGTGTCTTCATAAGTCAAATTCAAACGGATAACGTTCTTATGAATATTACTTGGAGAAAAAGTTATTCTTCATAAAAATATTTGCATGGTCAGAACAGTATATTGTAGGTCTAAGTGCTTCTTGGGAAATAACACCACAGTTTAAAGAAAATTGCTGTATATTCCAAACGCTTCGGGGTCTAGATCAGAATCCGTTGTCAATGGTCAAGAAACTACGGATAAAACAGGCACAATTCTAAGATGTAAATTAAAATATTTTAATTTACATCTGAGAATTGTGCATTTAGAATATACAGCAATTTTCTTTAAACTGTGGTGTTATTTCCCAAGAAGCACTTAGACATTGAAAAATATGCCACAAGTATCATTCAGAAAACAACCAGTATACTGTAGTCATTACATATCACTTTTTCAATTGTATACGAGGTTTGTCAGCAAATATGAATTCTGCTTAATAGTAAAATACCTTTATTTTTCATAATATAAAAAAAGTCTTATCAAACAGGGGTAATAAGACTTATACAAAGGATCTAATTATGCCCATCACTAACAATTCTATAATAGATCTTGATGTCACTTTTCCAAATTGTGAACTAGGTTTGATAAAAAATATAAATTTATAAGAATGTCATTAAAAAGTTTTCCCGATTTTCTAAAAAACGGTACAAGCTATGTTATTAAAAAACAATATGGGACCACTTCGGGATCCCCAAAACTAATCCAATTCCTGATTCATTTTATCCCATGATCCGAACAGAAAATTTTTCCACATTTTTTAATACCAGCCACTCCACCAAAATTGACTGTTTTGTAAATATTTAGAAAACAAGTTATTCTATTCAACATTAAACGAGGTTGGCCAAGCTAATAAATGAAAGTGAAATACCTTATGTTAGGCAATATCGAAAAAGTTAATTAGATTTGAAAAATGCTACCAATTAAGACATTGCGTCACTAAATATTGTAAAATAAATACACTAAAAAAAACAAAAACCGATATAAAAAAATTAACTAAAAAGCATGAGATAATTATTTGCTACAACAATTAAATAATTTTTCTGAAGTCGGTGTCATTTTAAACAGCGAAGTTGCGAAGTACCTACAACTTATAAATGTACTCCCCAAAATAGTTTCACTTTAGCATGGCACCGACTTCATAAAAAGTATTTGATTGTTGTAGCAAAATACTTTGTAGTTAATTTTTTTGAGGCAGCTTTTTGTTAAAATTGTAAAACTAATTTTCACTCTCACTTTCTAGAAACTTTTATTTACATCAAATATACACAACAGCTGATTCGAATATCACAAATATAATACAATATAAGCTCTTCGCCGCACTAACTGCCTGCTGCCATGATGGGATTTTTTGTCCTCTCAGGGACTCATGTCTTGGAGTGCAACCAGGGCCGGCTTAGGTAAATTTCGCAACAATACATTATTTCAGAACAGGCTCCTAAATTTTTAATTAATGAGAGTGGTCTATATTTTGTAATTTCCTTTCTCCATTTTTAAAAATCGGTTGACAATTTTTTTAAATAATTTATTTCTACACTTTTCTTTATTATAATTCAAAACTTTTATGTATCAGTGGGTTTCAGAAAAAAATATATGTCGTCTTTCTTTGTAATGTGGTATAATATTTCATTAGCTAATTTTTCACCAGGTTTAGTAAAAAAAATTATAATTATTCTGTAACTGCTGTTAATTTTACCTCTTCTATAGGAATTTGTACTTATTTTACGTTATTAAAATACTTTACTACGTTCCATATGTTTTTTGACTTACCTTTGTTTTCTTATCAATTTTAATAGAATGTTTAATCAGTTTCGGTTTTGTAGCTTGCTGATTAAACACAAAATAACTCAGATCTAATGTTGTTTATAAAATTTACTGCAAAGACTGTCAAGCCACTTATATAGGATAAACTTCAAGAAATTTAAAGAACCGAATAACATTCCACCTGAGCGACATTAGACTCAACATAGAATCATGTGCCTTGGGTTCACATTGCCTATAGAATTTACAGTCCCCAGACTATAATAATACACACGTTTTGGGTTCTGACCGAAAGTTTTTCAAAATATGTTTTCTTGAGATCATCCAGATCACCTGTGATCCAAACAATGTTATCAAGAGAACAGTTTTACAAAATTTAAAAGTGAATTACTGTAGTATGCTAGCAACTTGAAGAAAGGATGTTACGCTCATTATTACACATTGCGGGGATATCGGACAATTTACAATACATATATTTTATTTACATAAAAAATATATATAGTCTTCCATTTTCAACAAAATACATTTTTCAACCCTTTGAAATTTTGATACTCCACATTTACGTTCACATGTAATGTTTTTTTGTCTACATAACATCAATATATTGTGTATACAATTTTCTTTTCCTGTATTAATATTAATTTCAAATATAACATAGTATGCTATCATAAATCAATGTTACATTTAGTTTTTGTGTGTCAATATATTTTTCATAACTATAAAATCAAAAAGGAACATCCAAGCCAATCGAATTCGTATGATATTGTAATTAACTTAAATTACCTCTTAAGATGTTATCCAGAAAGATGTTTTTATAATCTCAGATATCTGTAAGTTGTTTTCATTGAACCGAAAGCTTCTTAACTGAGGCCCACACTTACACATATGAAAATAGATGAGCAAGGGAATGTAATGCATAACTTGAAATTTCATTTGTTCGGCCCGACTTCACACGGCTGACACCACTACCGACGTAATCGAAAAGCTGTGGAACCTTTGGTGTGTCACAAATGTAAAAACACAGTTTTGCACCCTAACACCAAACCTTTATTTTAAACACTCAACGCACGTTTCAACAACTCTAAGTTGTCATCTTTAAGGAGTAAACCCAAACTGGAACTGGAACCACGACCGACACCGCACACTACTTTGATCTTGAAATACCCATACGATTTGGTTCTCTGTGTAAGAAATAGGGACCAGGTAATATAGTAACGGTCTCTTGTTTTACAGAAAATGAATAATATTGTTGTAAAATTATCTAGGCCGTCTCTGGCTAAAGTAACGTAAAACATTCAAGTCGACTGAAGTATAAAAAAGAATATCCGCAAGCTCGATCGTGCTAGAAAATCTCGAAACGACTCGACAAACGGGAAGATGACCCTCGAAATTTGCTGTAATGGTTTCGATGTTATTGTATTAGAATCAGCTGTTCAGAATATTTGATGTTTTTCGTGTGAATAAAAGTTCTGGAAAGTGAAGTGACTATTAGTTTTTAAAGTTAATTAATTGAACCGACAGAATTTATTGCAATTTGGTGATCAGAATTGCAGGATTAAATGAAGTTAAAATCGCAATTAGATTTATGGAAACCCGAAAAATGGAAAAAGAAAAAATGGACGAGACTACCAAAAAAATATTCAAACAGGTTACGGATGGACTACACGAAAAAATAACGCAGATCCTGGAAAGACGAGACAAAAAAGAGAAACAATATCAGGAAGAAATTCAACAAAAAAGTTAGTAAAATCTTTTGATGAAAAACACCAAAATTTTCTCACTGCCATGGAAAGTAAACAACAAAACTTACCGGAAGAATTAATCTCGAAATTTAAAGAAAAACAAGACCAGACTGAATTGAAGAGACTAAATGACAAGATCATCACCATCCTGGACAAAAGATACGACAATGAATCCCTGAGCCAAGTAGACCAGGTGCAACTAAATGGAAAAACGCAAAAATCCATTGGGAGCCTTCAAGAATTCGAAGCAGAGATTAGACGGTTAGTACACTTGTCCTACCCAGACCTGCCAGAGGAAACGAAAGACCAGTTGGCCACACAGAGTTTCATAAACGATATCAGAGATGTGGAAGTACAAAGAAATCTAAGGCTTAGTGGCATCAAGAAGAGTAACGAAGCTTTGCTCCGTGCTTTGAAGGTAGAGGCCGTCGTGAACATGTCCAAGCCGAGGGTGCGAGCAGTTTCCTTCAACAAGGAAGAGTCAGAGTCACCATTTCAAGAGCTGATGGCTGGTCTGAACAAACTTAGAACGATCACAACGAACTGGCACCAGATGGGCATGTTACCGCTGTGGACGGGCAGGACACTTTCAACGTGACTGCAGAGTAAAGCTACCAGAACAATCACCAACCAGGGGCGGCCAACAAACCGACTTTACCATCGAGGGAAACTCCAATCAGTCAGCAAAAGGAAGCCCCCCAGGACACTATCCATCCGGGGATTTTGCCGAGATAGCAGCAGTCTAGTCATCAGGGGCACCATCAGTGGACGATTACCGTCACCATCGACACCGGCGCCGCTGTGTCCATTGCCAAGTCCAGGGTTTTGAGAGCATCAGAAATCCGGCCAGTACCAACAACGTCCAGCTCAGAACAGTCACTGGCGAGTCCATGTCAATACAGGGTGAAGCAGATATAGTACTGTAGATAGCGGACAACCGAATCCTGCATAGGGTCCTGGTAGCGAATATTGAGCATGATTTCATACTGGGTATGAACCTAATCAGCCAGCATGGATTTATGTTCGACCCGAGATATGATGTTCTTCGGTTCCTAAATGAGGAATTTGTATTGACATGGCCCGGCAATAGTTCAGCCACCTACATAAACATTGTGGCAAAATCCTCAGACAGAATTCCCGGTCGAACGGAACAAATTATTCATGGGCAGCTAGAAAGTAATCCTGGGAGCTGCGTTAGAATGGTGGAGCCCGTACACTCAGCTCATGACTACTTAGTTGGACGGGTTATAGTTGAAACCGGGAGAGATATACCAATTACAGTCATGAATTTGTCCAACAATGACAAGAATTCCCAATGGTCAAGAATAGCTTGTTTCGAGCCAATAGAGACCATCATCAATTGCGAAGAAGAGTACCAGACGTCAGTGAAGGAGACAGGGCTCAATAAAGAGTTCCTTACAACAGTTTGCTGACCATTTGACACACCTTACACCAGAGGATTAGAAGAAAACCAAGCATTTTATCACAACGCACTGGAAAATTTTTAAGTCAAGATGGAACCACCACTTGCACCAACATCACTCAGCACCGAATAGATACCGGAAAGGCTCAACACATCAAAATACCACCTAGACGACTACCATTGGGGCAACAAGAGGAAGTCGAGGAAACATGGGGTCAATGTTACAAAATGGAGTTATTGAGCCATCTATCAGCCCATGGATTGCTCCCGTCGTGCTAGTTTAAAAGTAGGATGGAACCATCCGATTTTGGGTGGATTACAGAAAGCTGAATGATGTCACGAAGAAAGACAGCTATCCACTACCCCGAATTGATGACACTCTGACCACACTAGCAGGCTCCCGTTGGTTCTCCACACTAGACCTAAAGAGTAGATATAGGCAGGTTGGTTTACACGAAAACGACAGAGAGAAGACAGCGTTCTCCACCAGTAAAGGGTTGTGTCAATTCACGGCCATGCCCTTTGGATTATGTAATGCTCCCTCTACATTTGAGAGGCTAATCGAGTATGTATTGAACGGGTTGACATGGAGAACGTGCTTAGTATACCTCGACGACATTCTGGTCATGAATCAGACATTCGACGACCATCTGAAAAACCAGGGTGAAGTATTCTCCAGAATTAAGAACGTCAACTTGAGATTCAACCCGAAGAAGTGTTCCATGTTCCAAAAAGAAGTAGAGATTTTGGGCCACGTCGTTTCCAAGTCAAGAATCCGCACAAACATTCGTAATTGGCCAGTCCCAAAGACAAGCCTGAACTCCGAAGGTTCTTGGGTCTCTGTTCATACCACATGCGATTTGTGGAGGGATTTGCCACCATTGCCGCGCCTCTACATTGGCAGACCACTAGGAAAGAGACATTCCATTAGATTCAGGATTGCGCAGCATCATTCAGACGACTGAAGGCGGTACTATGTTCCAGCCCAATCCTAGCATTTTCTATGCAGTCCGGCAAGTTCATCTTAGACACCGAGGCCAGCAATACAGGTTTGGAGGCCATTTCAGGTGCAAGATAGTGAAGAGAGGGTGATCGAGTACTACAGCCATCCTGACCGAAGTACATGATGGGATTACCGGGGGCCATCTGGGCATGAATAAAACCCTAGACAAAGTTCGGCAGCGGTACTACTGGGTAAATTATTTCGAAGACGTCAGAGCTTGGTGCCGGAAATGTGACACCTGTGCATGTTTTTAATTGTTTACTTAACAATTTTTGTGAAATAATGGCGTAATTGGATAGAATTTTTAATTTTAATAAAACATAGTTTACTTTGAACCAAAGCTATGTTTTTTGTACTACACGAATTTAAAATAGAAAAAGGTGACAGGTGATGATTGCATTTTGGGTTCTAGACCATGCAGATTTTTTATAAAGGATAACTATTCTTTAATATTAATAATAAGAAAGTTTTCAATGTGAATGAATTTTTGAAACTTATTAATTTACATCTATTTTGATTTTCTAATGTATTTTCAATTATATAATAATTCGAATAACAATAATTACATTTATTTAATACTCTCTCTCCGTCAAATTTCATCGTAACATAACAACTAAAAAACGTATGTCAGAGGGCATTGAAACAAAATGGGATCAAACGTAGTTTAGCCGCGTTCGAGTAACTGCTAAACATATACAAACGGCCACGAATTGCGACCTTTTAAGTTGTTTAATAAAGTTAACCCTAGTTCTTCCTACTTGAAAACAGCTTGACTATGATACAAAAACAATAGATATTATTACACTTAGATTGCAAACGAGGCTAGAACCCAACCTTGAAACTTCTGGACTTTTAATTACACATTTTTTTCTTCAAGTTTGGTGTTATTTATGTAACAATCCATGATAATAATCTAATGAAGATGTGATCGAAAACAAAAATTAATCTCTCATTGCCATGATCATGTGCAGTCTATATATAGGAGAACATTTTCGAGTGTCATCTAAGTAGAAAATTGTCATAACGGCAACTGAACCAATTTAAACGAAAACCAATTATTTGCTTTCACCTCAAGTCTTTTATTAAACCATTCTGCATGAAATATATAAGTTAATTCTGGGTTAACAATTGATAATGAACACTGCATATGTTCGAAATTTATTTAAAAAAAAAACGATTTTTGTTTCATTCTAATTTGCCTAATGTAACCTCACTATTAACATCTCGAAGTTAATAAAATCGTTATGCTCGAGTATAAACCAATTAAACTATAGTCAATACTAGCACAATTACGACCAGTTTTAATTATCAGAATTCATATTAGGTCTGACCAAATATGGCCTTTAACCCATTAAGCGACACATAGTTGGCTCTTTCTAGCAGAACAGTCTGGCTAACGGCGGCAAGGATGTTTACTGCCTTCGCGCGGCAGCCGGTAATCGAAATGCCGTGTAGCCCTGCATAAAGATAAATAGGGGTGTAGTTCATGGGACTGCGGGATGTCTACCCCGAGCCAACGGGGTGTTGCGTTGGTGGTACGACTCGATAGACAGTCACTGCGGGTGAGCCTACGAGTTTGAGTCACGTTTCGTTCAATTCTTCCGTCTGGAACACAATGTGCATGCCAGAAAGTTGATCGTTTACGTAATATATTTTTGTGACTTAATATATTATACGATGCTTTTTCTGCGTTTGGCTTCAAAATGTTGGTCGATGCGCCCATATATTACGTTTAGCACAGATTTCGAGCAGTCAGATTTTTTAAGCGAATTCTGTTATTGGAAAAAATATTGAGGACTGAGAAAATTGTTTTTTGAAGATGCCATATAGAAAACCGCCCTAATTAATGGACCTACGAAATAGATTGAATTGGGTCGCGACTAATGCAAATTCATTGAAGACCAATAATGAATGTAATGCATAGAATTTGATTGTTCAATCCATTGACAACCACTGAGTCTACAATTTTGGTATCATCGCCATACTATTTTTCGTAGCTCAGCACATAAGTCTTATAACAGATTGTTATACAATTAATTTTACGCCGCCAAAGAGAAAAAAATTATGAAACCTTTTAAATGAATCGTTGCGATAAAAACAAAGTAAACATAAACCGGCTGAAATAATAAAAAAGGCAACAATGGCTATCCAGAAATTTCGATAGGTTCAGGAAAAAAGGCTAATATTCTTGAAAAACGCTCCGACAACAAGGAAATAACCAACGAAATTCGGGTATATTCCACGCTAATTATAAAAGAAGACGATCGTACAAGTTGGACAGTTAGCTGGCTGAGTTTATATTCGAGTGATTGAATAGACCGAAGAAGTCAGCTGTAGTATTAGTCATTATTTTGTAAATAGTGAATTATCTGTTTGTTTTAGTAAATAAAAACATTGGAAGTGAGTGTGCACATTTATGAATTAGAACCCACAGAATCTATTGTAATATATAAAAAGCGTTCAATGACCAAAGCTAGAATAACCGATGACGTCAGTTGCTGAAGAAGCCCAAGACAATGAAACAATACAATGTGGGGTTTCTGTTTGAATGGGTGGCTATAGATGCAGCCGGGCTATTTACCAAGTCTGAAGGGGGTGAAATACATTCTACCCAATCAGGAAGCAAGTACGATGACAAAGATGTTGTTTGAACAGTTATTCAGGAGATTTGGTGAGCCCTTTGAGCTGCATTTGAATCAAGGTCGAAACCTCAAGTCTAAAGTATTTTTGCGCAATATTGGGTATTAAGAAAACTAGAAACACCCCCTTACACTTATAATAGAAAGCAATAGTGGGCAAATTAAACAGAAAAACCGTCGTGATTGGAATGAGCATATAACCATGTTCTTGATAGCCTGTCGCTCCGCCGCGCTCAAAAGTGCAGGACTGACTTCGGCCCGAATACTATTCTACGCTACCGAATAAACAGACCAAAGTAGGTGGAACATGCTGACCACCCACAAAATTCAAAAAGTTATTGACCAGTGATCGGGTGAAGACGCTCTATGATATGAAGTCATATTGAGCTGGATTTCAATAAGACGATAAGATGTGTTTATACAACCTTCATAGGAGCAAAGGCAAGTCTCCAACGAATACACCAGCTTAGGACGGGTCATGCGAAAAGGTTAAGAGGATCAATAATGTTGTCAATAGCATTCGTCGGTTCGAGTGCCAAGATACGGGTGAGCCATTTAAACTAACTGGTTCTCTATCAAGGAGAGGATTAAAAGGGGCGTGCGGTGCTACAAAGTATAATTTGGGCGCCGACTCTTCAAAAATACTTCTATATTGTGATTATAATAATGCCACTATACTACCCACTGAAGGTATTTGAAAATATCTGGAAGACCTCAAATGTTATACAATATGAAAGCGACAAAACATTTTGATTTTCAAGAGTTCTTGCGTAAAGCGATGAGTGTGGAATGTTCGACAGAGAATGATGGCGAATACATCGAATGTGTTCCAGAAGCAGGATGGAGCTATAAATAGTTCATGGTTGTTTATAGAGTAGTAGTTGAAATCTAAATAATCTTTAAGTTTAGAAGATGCTTTAAATAATGACTTTAATATAGAGTTTAAATAATTTTGAATCCAGTGTATCCGTAATAATATAAATCACTAACCATTACCCGCGGTTTCACCCGCGTATGGAATGTACAATTCTTTGCAAAAATAAATGGTTTATGAAACATATGGCTACCCAATATAACATTTTTTGTCTAACTTTGTTGAACCACCTAACATAACTATGAATCTACCAATCCTGAATACATTTCACCCAAACTGCAAGTGCTTATGGGCCACATTATATAACAATTTTACTCAACATTTTTTGGAACCACCTTGTATAACTGTAACTCTGCTTCACCCTGTAGTGCAACCATCCTCTATATGCTGATGTTTATTTGTCAGCAAATATAACATTTTTTAATTAACAAACTATAGTACTAATCCACCCTATACGTTATAAACAATTATTTCTGATAATTTCTGGGTTACTTCCTAAACTATAATTTTAACCGGCCTTTATATGCAACTTTTTCTAGCATTGCGTTAAACACAATATGTAAATATAATTTTGCTTCGTCACATATTTCAGGTATTCCATATAGCAGGATGCAACTACTCATGGTCTACCTTATATACCTTTTCTTTTTAAATTCTTTAATCCACCCTGTAATATTGGTGCGTTCCCGCAATTTGTTTAGTGTATTGTTTTAAATTTGATTGAATTACTTCATTGATTTTTAAACTTCTGCACCTTTTCCAAAACCTTCCGTCGCGCTAATGCTAATTTTAAGTGTTTTTTGCGTGTAAAATATAGACAGTATTCGTTATTCCTGTATGTATTCGGATACTTTTGATACCGTCTTAAGACGAACGTTTTTTGTTGTTATTGTGTTACGATTCCGCAAGTTATTAGTTCCGGTCGTAACAACCGCAAAACCGCTTTCATTTTGTTTCTTTTGTGTTAACAAAAGCGCATCATTTGCTGTTAAACCCGCATTTTGTTTGCACAATCAATGAACATTACGTCGCTATTTTTTGTGTAACGTGTTGTCCAGACGAAGCTCTAAAAAGACAGTTCCTGCCGCTGCGGGGCTAGCCTCTGAAGAAAGAAGAACCAAGAAAACACCACCTGCAGAGCTTCGACGTAAAAGGTTAGTGATTAACTTTATTTGGTGAATTAATTTACGCAACGGCACGTGTTTATTGATTGTTCCGCTAAAGGTCCTTCGTCAATTACATACTTGCATTGAACAAAAACCGCAACATCTAATTCATAGATTTTTTTGGACATTATATGTAATGTGTCATCGAAGACATTCCATAATTTGGTCCAACTTCGAGCCGGATGCAATTTGAGTTAATTTCGTGAAAAGTTTATCCGATCAAACCTTTGATTTTTCGTTGCAATTATTGTTGAAAACCGCATTGAACTTTCGTTTCTTTATTTGTTAAAAGAGAAAGCAAGTTCGGGATATTCACTCATTCCATTGGAGATAAATTTCGCATATTTTTTGCCGCCTTAAAAAACTTACAAGAGCTCGTTTTGTTTGTTTGGTTATTTTGCTAAATTGTTTTGAATTTATTTGACATTTGGTCAGATATTTTCGACTTCAACAGTAAAAAATTGTACATTTTTGGAATAGTATTTTCGTTCTATCGTGTTAGATTTGTTCAGTGGCGTTACAGTGATTTTAATTTATTGTTAAGATGTCAAAAACCGCGGAGAATTTACGTAAATTTAAAAATCATCGACAATCGCAGTTTAAAAGATTAGATTGATTCAATCCATTCAGAATTTTTTAAACATCACAATTCGATTGTTGGTTTAATTTCAGATGCAAACGATGATTCTGACTTTAAGGATGACATTCGCAATAAATTTGAAAAATTGTTTTATTCAATTAGGTCTATTTTTGCTAAACTGAAATCTGTTCAGAACTCTACGCCACAAAATATAGCTCGGGAACAGGAAAGTGTTGCTTTGCCGCGAATTGATTTGCCTTCATTTTGTGGAGACATATTGGAATTTGGTACTTTTATCGATTTGTTTGATTCATTAATTCAGAATAATGAAAAACTCAGTACTATGCAGAAGTACAAATATTTGCAGTTATCTTTAAAAGGGCCTGCTTTTGAGGCTATTAGGAATTTTAAACTAACACAAAACAATTACGTGAGTGCTTATGAAACACTTTTGAAAAAATTCAAGCGAACTCGTTTAATCGCGGAGTCTCATAGGTCAGCTTTAGAACAATTCCCCCAACTAACTTCAGCTAGCCCTTCAGAGGTTCGGAAGTTATTGGATGACTTCAGTGATAATTTGGAAGCACTGAAGAATTTGGGTTTACCAGTAAATCAGTGGGATTTTTATATAGTTCAGATGATGTTGAAACGAGTTCCAAAGAATTTAGCCGCTAAATTTGAACTTTACCATGGTAGTGTGACCGCTCAAGATGACTTTCCGATCCGCTCGGAAGTTGTTGATTTTTTGTCGATGCATTGCGATGCCTTTGAACATGTTGAATTATCCCGCAAGGCAAAGCGAAGTGTTGACAAAAAGTTACCATTGAATTCAAAGCAACATTCTTCCCGTTTCACTACATCTTTGTTTGTCACTAAGAATAGAAATTGTTTAGTTTGTAAATCCGATCATGCGATTTACAAATTTTCTGAATTCTTGAACAAAGCAGTATCCGCGCGGTTTAAGTTTGTTAAAGATTTTAGACTTTGTTTTAATTGCTTAGGCGATTCTCATCAGTCGAATCGCTGTAAATCTTTATCCACTTGCCGCAACTTCAAACAACGCCATCACACATTCCTTCATTTTGTAAATCGTGGTGATTCAGGCATTCGGTCTGAATCTAGTGATCCCCCGCAAACCTGGCTTCCACATCTGGTGGATCCAGTACCATTAATACTGTTCAAAGTACCGAAACTTCTCTACCGCAGACTTCTTGTCATAGTTCACTTTTGTCATACAATTCAAATGTGTTGTTATCTACCGCTTCAGTTGAGGTATTAGATAAGCACGGTTCTTATCAAACTTTGCGATGTCTGCTAGATTCTGGTAGCATGACATCATTCATTGCGAGCAAGGCTGTGAAACGCCTTGGCTTCCGACCTAAGCCCGCTTCGATTCAATTCAACGGGCTAGGGTCTGTGCAGAGTACCTCTGCTGAGGGCTCTCTTACCCTTTCTCTTCGCTCTATAGTAAAGCGTGAGTGCAATTTTGTTGTTGATACTATTGTTTTACCCCGCATTTGCAATGATATGCCTGTTGCGCCCATTAACATGGGTAATATGGCATATCTAACCAATTTGAAACTTGCTGATCCTGGTTTCAATAGCCCAGGCGTTATTGACCTTTTGTTAGGTGCCGATATATTCTCTCAATATTTTGTTGGAAGGACGCCTTCTGGGAAAGGAAGGTGTTCCTGATGCTATTAACACTGTGTTTGGTTACATCCTTATTGGGTAGAGTGTCTTCGAGTTCTGTTAACTCTCACTTTCAGTCAGCCATAAACCCAACTTCGCTTTTTTGTAAAATTGAAGATGTAGTATCATTAGATGATTCACTCCAAAGGTTCTGGACAATTGAAGATGTTCCTACCGCACTGGTTCAGTCCCCTGATGTTCTTATCTGTGAAAAAATATTTTCCGAGGGATGCAGGAGATTGGAATCAGGTAGATTCCTTGTCGAAATACTCTTCCTGCTTTTGATGGAATGTAAAATCTCGCCGTACAACGTTTCTACTCTTTAGAAAGACGTCTTCTAAAGCAACCAGAGCTCTATAAACAATATTGTGATTTTCTCAAAGAGTATATAGAGCTTGATCATATGGAGTTGGTTCCTGATCCATCTACTGCTTCTGATTGTTACTACATACCGCATCATTGTGTTTTGAAGTCTGATAGTAGCACAACCAAACTTCGTGTAGTGTTTAATGCATCCGCTTATCTTTGAATGATTATTTATTTATCGGTCCCAAATTGCAGCAAGACATTATCGCTATTTTGTTGAATTTTCGATTTCATCCTGTAGTATTCACTGCAGACATCAAAATGATGTAATGACAGATTTTGATTGCCCCAGAACATCAAAATTATCAGCGAATCATTTGGCGTTTTTCTCCGCAAGATCCAGTTGCAGTCTATAGGCTAAAGACTGTCACTTATGGAGTTTCATCCGCACCTTTTTGGCTATCCGCACTTTAAATCAGTTGGCTGATGAAGAAGAACGCTCTTTGCCATCAGCAGCTGCTACTGTTCGATCGTCCACATACGTAGAATGATATCATTGCTGGAAGTTCATCATTTGAAAAGACTCAAACATTGCAGTTAGAAATTATTGAACTTTTAAGACGATGAGGATTTAAGCTTCGCAAATGGTCTAGTAATGATTCACGATTGTTGCTACACCTCCCTGAGAAATATTTGTCCATGAATCCATACTCTTTTGAATCTGATAATCCCTTAAAAGTTTTAGGTTTGCATTGGAATCCATCCTCTGACTTTTGTACTAAACGCATACTTCTGTCCACTTTGGCCAGAATCTTTGATCCATTAGGAATTATCTCACCTGTAACGTTTCTGGTTAAACTCTTGATTCAAAGATTATGGAGTTCGAAATTGTCTAGGGATGAAACCCGCCTGCTAACATTGTTTCGTTATGGTCAAAATTCATAGGTGATCTTCCTTCCTTACAGAATTTAGTTTTGCCTCGCCTGCTTGCTATAGAAAACTTTTCAGGTTGTGAACTTCACGCATTTGGTGATGCCGCTGTTGTTTATTTTGTGTTCGAAACCGCATCTGGATTTTTTTGTGTTGTCTAAATCGAAAGTTGCCCCTTTGAAAACTTTGTCACTTCCCAGATTGGAACTGTGTGCTTCAGTTCTTACCGTTAAGTTGGCTCATTATGTTTATGAGTAATTCAATAGTCGTTTGTTGTTCAAGGTGATTCGTTGCTGGTCAGATTCCACGGTAGTCCTTTCATGGCTTAGTTCTTCCCCGCACCGTTGTAAGACATTTGTCAGTAATCGAGTTGCTTACATTCGGGAAAAATTTCCTTCTTCGCATTGGTTTTACATTCAATCTTGTGACAATCCCGCTGACTTGGGTTCCCGCGGCACTTTGCCATTAGTTATTAGGCAATACACTTTGGTGGAAAGGCCCACAATTGTTGATTACCGCTTGTTTGCCACATGCTTGCTCAGACTCAAGCATGTCACCGCTAGTTATGACTGAAGCCCGTATAGTGGCGCTTCAAGTCACCGCTTCACCAAATTTCTTTGGTACTTTGTTAGAAGAACATTCTTCTATTAATCGCATTACCCGCATTATAGCTCATATTTGTCGCTTTGTTGATAACGCTCGCATTCCAGACCGTAGGAGCTCTGGATCATTTTTGGCTGCTGAGTTATATCAGGCTCAGCTTCGCATTGTTCGCTATGTTCAAGATCAATATTTTTCTAAAAGATTTCCCTTCTTCGAGAACGAAAACTTTTGCCGTTTCTTGATGAACAGGGAACTCTTAGAGTTGGTAGTAGATTGGCTAATGCTCCATTGCCGTTTGATACTAAATTTCCCGCACTACTACCAAGTAAAAGTCGTTTGACTAATCTAATTGTCGCAGATTGTCATGTCACCAATCTCCACGCAAGAATCCAAACCGTTCAATTTCTTTTGAAGCAACGATTTTGGATTCTATCCGCAAAGCAAGTAATTCGTAGTGTAATTTCTAAATGTGTTTCTTGTTGGAAGCTTAATCCTTCTGCTTACCAACCCTTCATGGGAAATTTGCCCATTTCCCGCGTTTCACAATTGAAACCCTTTTCTCATGTTGGAGTAGAGTTTGCTGGTCCCTTCACTATAACCATGGCTAAATCTAGAGGGTCGAAAACTTTAAAGGCTTATATGTGTCTGTTTAAGTGCTTTGCAACGAAACCTGTTCATCTAGAACTCGTATCAGATTTGTCTGCTGATGCGTTCTTGGCAGCTTTGCGACGATTCATTGCACGTCGTGGTCGATGTAGCCCATATCTATAGTGATTGTGGTACTAATTTTGTGTGTGCTCACAAGCAGATCTTGAAAGCTTTTAGAGCTACTGCTGCACGAGAAACCATTTCTTAGCATTTCAATCCCCCTTAGGCTCCTCACTTTGGAGGACTATGGGAGAGCGGAATTAAACCGTTAAAGCTCACTTAAGACGTGTCGTTGGAGATCAAATCCTAACCTACGAAGAACTTTCTACTATATTTGCGCAGGTCGAAGCAGTTTTAAACTCGCGACCTATAACCCCTTGTAGCAACGATCCATCGGATCTTACCGCCTTGAGTCCTGGAATGTTTCTTACAATGGAACCTTTAACAGCACCTCCTGAATCTGATTTCTTATCTGTCCCATCTAATCGTCTCAACAGATGGCAGTTACTGAGTCGTTTGCATCAGGCATTCTGGAAGCGTTGGTCGCAAGAATATTTACATACTCTTCATCAACGGAGCAAATGGACTGATCCCTCGGCGGTTGTTAAGCCAGGTACTCTTGTTGTTTTGAAGCAAGACACCTCCCCTCCTTTGAATTGGCCATTGGGGCGCATTATTGACGTACATCCTGGAGGTGATGGTGTTGTACGCGTTGCTACAGTTATAACTGCAAGTGGTACTTTGAAGCGACCTCTTGTAAAGCTCTGTCCATTGCCAGTGGCCCCTTAGTTTTGAAATTAGTAATTCAAGGCTGGCGGAATGGTGCGTTCCCGCACTTTGTTTAGTGTATTGTTTTAAATTTGATTGAATTACTTCATTGATTTTTAAACTTCTGCACCTTTTCCAAAACCTTCCGTCGCGCTAATGCTAATTTTAAGTGTTTTTTGCGTGTAAAATATAGACAGTATACGTTATTCCTGTTTTGTATACCGAACTATTCGGACACTTTTGATACCGTCTTAAGACAGCCGCTTTTTGTTATTATTGTGTTACGATTACGCGAGTTATTAGTTCCAGTCGTAACAACCGATAAACCGCTTTCATTTTGTTTTTTTGTGTTAACAAAAGCGCATCATTTGTTGTCAAACCCGCATTTTTGTTTGCACAATCAATGAACATTACGTCGCTCTTTTTTGTGTAACGTGTTGTCCAGACGAAGCTCTAAAAAGACAGTTCCTGTCGCTGTGGGGCGAGCCTCTGAAGATAGAAGAACCAAGAAAACACCACCTGCAGAGCTTCGACGTAACAGGTTAGTGATTAACTTTATTTGGTGAATTAATTTACGCCACGGCACGTGTTTATTGATTGTTCCGCTAAAGGTCCTTCGTCAATTACCTACTTGCATTGAACCAGCATTGAACAAAAACCGCAACATCCATTCATACATTTTTTGGATATTATATGTAATGTGTCATCGAAGACGTTCCAACTATAATTCTAGTAAGCCCCCGATCTCAACCACCTTTTATATAGAACTACTTATGGGCCACGCAATATAACATTTTTTGTAGCCACTCTGTATAACTAAATTCACCAATCCCTAATATACTTCACCAAATCGCAACTGTTCATGGCTACCTTATATAACCATTTTATTCAACATTTTTAAGAACTGCCTTCTATAGCTATAACTCTACTTCCATCTATATTTAAACTATCTTGTATATACTGCTGTCAATTAGTCAAACATTATAATTTATTTGTCAATCAGTTTTTGAACCATCCTGTATAACCATAATTATATTCTACAAAATATTTCAACTACGCTGTAAATGCGTCTGCTTTGGGGCCCCCAAATATAATATTTTTTAAACATTTAATTGTAACTATGATCCACTCTATATTTCAACTATCTTATCTATGCAACTGCTTATGGACTACGCTAAATATAACCATTTTTGAGATATTTTTTAACCATCATGGAAAATATAATTTGTCTCCACCTTATAGGTCAAACACCCCTTATATGGAACATTTTCTAACATGTTTTAATCACACTGTATAACTATTTTACTGAGCCCCATGTTTCAGATATTGCATATTTGCAACAGCTCATGTTCTATCTTAAAAAAACTTCGAACAATTATTTATCCACACTGTTTAACTATAATTCGACTTCACCCTGTATTTCAACCACATTGCATGTGCAACTACTTTTTGGCGGCCACCCAGTTTGCCATTTTCTGTACCACCCTGTATAAATATAAATCCATCAATTCCCAATAAATTTCACTAAAACTGCAATTTCTTATGTGGCCCACTATGTAACAATTTTTAAATATTAAACTACTTAAATATACCTCGAAGTTTTCTTGGACTTCCATCGTCTTGAAGTGTTTGATCTCACAACGTTTCAATAGCTGTGTATCTGCTATCGTCATCAGGTGAATGACAGGAAATTGAGATTATCCGTTGTATTTATATTATACTCTTAACCGGTCATGCGTCGCCGGTCATGGTCATTGGGTCTTATCTGGTCCAATCATCGTCCTTGTACCTGGAGGTTGGTTGCGTAGCGGCAAAGACAGAAGAAGAGCTCTCCAAATATTTTTAATTTGCACACTGGGCTCACTAATTATATTTTCTGTCTCTATGAATTTTCTTTTGTACCAGTGCTCTTCCTTGTGAATTGCTCTGGCCTGGTCCCTGTTGATATTATGGTGTTCGGTACATGCGTGATTAGCTAGCCCAGACTTCGTTACCTCCGCCCTTTGAGTAGTTGTGCGGTGCTCCTTAATACTGGTGTCCAGCGGTCGCTTTGTCTCGCCAATGTAAAGATTGCCACATTCACACGGTAACCTGTATATACAGTTCTTTGGTATTGCTGGGGCGTCGGGCCTCGTTTTTGTTATCATGCTCCTCAAGATGTTGTTGCTTTTGAAGATCATTCTGATTCCATAGCTGTGTGCAATTCTTCTGAGTTTCTCCGGCAAGCCTTTAGTATACGGTAATATTAGAGTTGCTACCGTGATGTCCTCTTCCTGCTTAGGTGGTTTGTCCAGCTCTCCAACCGCCTTGGTAATTATCGTTTCCAGATATCCATTCGCCAAAAGGTCTTCCCTAAGTTTCACTTGTTCTTCTTTGAGGGCTTCTGGTGTGCTGCAGATATTTTTGGCTCTATGGATTAGTGTTTTGATGATGCCAGTTTTCGTTGCTGTAGGGTGGTTGGAATTGTAGTGAAATTATAATCCTGTATGCATAGCCTTCCGGTAGACTGTTATTTAGATTCCGGTCCTAGTCCTTTGACACTTTACATCAAAGAATGGTAGGCACCCACTCTCTTCCATCTCCATGGTGAATCTAATGGATGGTTGGGATTGGTTCAGGTGCCCCCAGGAATGCCTGTAGTTCTCTTCATGTTGCCAAATAATAAAGGTGTCATCGACATACCTCAACCATAGCTTAGGCTGCTTCTCGTAACTCCTCACTGCATGTTCTTCGAACCATTCCATGTAGATTTTGGCGATGGTTGGTGATAACTGGGAACCCAGAGGCAATCCATCTTCTTGCATGAAGAATGGGTCCTTTCCTGAAAGTAGCAGTTCTTGAGGCAACATGCAAGCAAGTCCATACTTAAGTCTATTGGCAGTTCCGCCCTCTCCATCAGGGTTTCGTCTTCAGCAAGTTGCTTTCTCACTATGAAAAGGTTTTTAACGTCGAAACTTACTAAGCGATGTTCTGGCCCAAGTTCCATGGATCCGATGATTTCGACAAAGTGCTTTGAGTCCTTGACGTGCGATGATGTTTTGCCCTCCAAAGGTTGGATAATTGGTACTTAAATCTACTCTTAAAAAATATGAGCTAGGCTATTACCTCATAATTTTTGAAGCACAGTATAAAATATAATTTCTCTCCACAATTCATTTAAACCATCCTTCATTTGCAACTTTTTCTAACCTTGTTTGAATCACACTGTGTAACGATAACTTGACTTTGCCCCATAATTCAGGTACTCCAAAATTTTTCAAACTTCTTTACCCACACTGTATAATTATTATTCTACTCCACGCTATATTTCAACAATCTTGTATATGCAACTACTTGTGGGTCACCCTATATAATAATTTTTCACCCCCCCTATACTTATACTTCTAGTCCACCCTATATTTAATCTATCCGGTATATGAAACAGGTTGTAGATAGAAAAATATAAAAATGTTATGATTTTTATATTTTTTAAACCCAAATGTATATAGATATAGCTGTCATTATACTCTGCTACATATTTCAACCATCTTATAATATGCTACTTGTGATCTTGTGAACTACTTGTGGTTATAAAACAAATGTTTTACTACCCTTTAAACTATAATTCCACTCCATCTTATATTTCAACCACTCTGTATAAACAACTGCTTCTAACATTTTTTTCAACCCATTTCATAACTATAATAATAGCTCAAGAAAATTCAAATATTCTAACTGCTTACATAACATATTTTTTATCCACCCAGATTTTAAGTCAAACTATAAGTTTTGCAACAAAAAAAGATTCAGCAAAATCAGTTCAGTAGTTCTTACGTGATGAGGTAACAAACAAACAAACAAACAAACAAATAAACACAAACCGACAACTACAATTTTATAATAGTATAAATAGATAGAAGATAGAAGAAGATAATAAGATGAAGTGATAATTTGTCGAAAAACATGAGTGAAAAAAATGGCGGCTAACATAAACATAATCTGGGAGGAAATTGCAATGAAAGAGTCGTCATCCATAAAGAAGATTTATTAAAAATTTTGAGTTAAAAAGGGTTGTAATCTTCAACAGGATATAAAATTATGCAGGAATACGTTCATTAAAAGAGACACGGAGCAAGAAAAATCGTTGGATTGGCAGACTGGAATCAACTGACGTAAATAGTACCAGACATTAAATTGTGGTAGAGTGAACAGTAAAAGAATAAAACGAAAAGAAAAAGAAATCGAATATATAAAAGAAGAAAAGAGTCAATGTTAAAGTGAACGAACAAAAACGTTGGTAACAAGGTAACAAAACATTTTTTTAGACTTTTCAGGTATCTGCTAGAAAAATTTAATTGATAATTACCATGAATGTTTAATAATTGATTTATTGTGTAAGTAAACCCAAAGTACTACTGCCAGTGCTTACTTATATACTACTTTATTAAACTGAATTGTTGCTTGGCACCGACTTCAAAATTAAACTAGATAGGTCGGTAATTAATTTGTACAGAATGAATACCTTTTATTGTTTAATTTTTTAAATTTTGTATGTCGGTACCTAACAACAGTGAATATGCTATTTATTGTGTAGTGCTTTGTTTTCTTGATTTATTTTCAACTCTTCAGTTCTATTTGGAAATCGATTAATAATTTTAAAGAATGTTTTATTTTCAAAATTTCAGTATTTTTTAAGTCTGTAATTTTTTTTTACTATTTCATTATCAGCTTTTTACTTACTACTATTTTGAATTCGGGTAGTTCTTATTCTTTAGTTTGTTTGTACAACCTTAATAGTCCGGGGCAAGATAACACCGAAAGCTCCAACATTACAGAATAATACATTTTCGTTTAAATTGGCAGGCATCATTGAAAAGTACAAAAAGAACTTGGACTCGTTAACCAAATGAGCCAAAAATTTAGTTAGTTAAATTAATTATTGTTACTATTGCTTTTGTCACTTTATTTAATGATTTTGTTTGCGATACTAAAGACCCTGTGTATAATGGCACTACATAGCAAGTTAGAGCTTGACATGTGTGTGTCACTGAATTTTCTATTAGGCTGGGAGTCGGTGACACTAAAAGCTTCGCAAAATTTTAAAATCTTCATGTTAATCATTTTTTAACAGGTAAAAAAATGAGCTTGTTACTCGTTGATTTAACCCGCTGGAAATATGTTTAATATAATTAATTATTCTACACTGTACTACCTAGGTATATGCGAACTACACAGAAAATTTGGAGATTCGCGATTAAAATTTTCAGTGTCTACAGTTCCCGGAATTAGGCTGGAATTGAAATATTTATGCGGAAATGTCAGTTACGTCACTTTGATGGTATTGTTGATAGAAATTCTGGATTTTTCGGCGATTTCCTAAAAAACAGTATGTTATAAATCATGGAAAAATATATAAATAAATTAATAAATAATAATTATTCAAATCCCTTCATTACTGGAGAAGGAATCACTTAACATATATATAAAAAAATACACGCCGAATTAATTACCTCCTTTTTGGAAGCCGGTTAAAAATATAGAAAATCAAATTAAAGTAAAAAATGCATTACTTACAAGAAATTTTTAAAAAAAGAAAGTAGTTAAGTCTTACATCATATCAATTGATATGCTTTTGAAGCCGATTCTTAGGCAGTTCTTCTTGCACCTGATTCAGTTTTTCCTCACAGAAAGAGATTCATGTTTCGAATGGCATTCTAGTCAATCCAACAACTCAAAATTTCTGACTTCATAACTCATATATAAAGCAAACAATAGACTGATCTTGTAAAAAATTAACACAAACTGTCTACATCTTGATTTAAATAAAACATAAAATTCGACTCCAACAATACAATTTTTTTTTTCATAAATTGTGCAAAGTACCGAACGTAACTCAATTGACCGTTTGTAGAGAATTAAAAAACTTACATGACATTTTTTTGACGAAAAAAATAAGCCTACTTTAAAAAAATTATTGTATTATTTTGTCAAAGTCATTCTTACTTAGCCTGAATTTTAATTTATCAAGTGGATTTTGAAAGAAGAAAGCATTATTGGTTTATCTCAATTTCCGTATAGTCCTGCTCAAATATGTTCAAAATACTTCAGTACATAGCGCAATACGTGTTAACTTGCATCCATAGCCAAGCGATTCTGTAGCCAAGTAGTCCTCGGGATTTGAAGTAGCGCTAAATTAGAAATACCCAACCATCGTCATGTAGGCTTACTACCCACCTAGCCTGATTTGTACGCATGCTGCAAATGACGACAGTCTCATCTTCTGTCCACGTAACGTCATATAAGCTTCAACTATGCTTCATTTCTTTTAAGTTTTACAACACGAAAAGACATTATTTTATGATAAAGGGCAAATGATGATGAAAATGTGATTTTAGCATTCCATTTTCTTGGAACACAACGAAATGGACTTCATCCATATATTGAAAACTACATTTATTGTAGTTTGTTTGTTGAGACATGAGAGTTTCAATTATTTACATGTCGAATAAAAATACACGAATTTAGTCTCTATTGTTAGACTATTAATACAAAAACATTATACTGTTATGCAGGAATATCTTAGCCCAGAAGAAAGGTTGGATACTTACAATTCAGTCATTTTTGCCTGATTGAGTAAAAATATATAAAAAAATTAACATCAATCATTCACATATTTTATTAGTATTAAAAGTAACCTATTGATCGTGATGTAGAAACAAAAAAAATACATGAAAGTAAAAAGTATTATTTAACCTTTAAACTAACAGTCATACATACTCAAATATTTTAAAATACAAATTAAAAGTTTTCGAAGTCCTGCAACTCAGTTATCGGCAGAAAATTTTGTATTTTGGCTTGTGTTTGGACAAAATTCACTGCTGAAGTCGCCATTATAAAACACAAATATCATGTTTGCGTCTTGCAATACGCATCAAGTAATGAAACGTTGCCGCTTACGCTGCATTACGATGGCAAGTCACTAGGCAAACGTCTTTGACTCCTCCTGGACACAGTTCCGTTTATTTGATATGCAAGATGTAAGAAATCGTGCAGCAAGGGAAAAGTGACGAAAGAGTGTTAGTTAAATCAAAGGCAGTAACTTAGGTATTTGAGTGCAACTATCAGAAATCGTCCCAAATATATTTTATAGCCATACCTAGACAAATTGAAGTTTTTGAATAAACTCGCTGTATTCATTTGAATTACAGCATCTAATCTACAACCTCTGTGAAAGACAGTCTCTCAACAGACTTTAATTAGTTTTAATGTCCTTTATCAATATCAGAAATATCAAAAACAAGAATAACAAAAATTAAATCGACCTACAAACAATATTCAGATATAATTTTTAGAATTTCTAGAGATAACAAATGAATTGTCTTCTAAATCTTATTTGTGGCATGTTCTTGATTATTTTTTATGTTTTCTTGGGAATAACACCACAATTGAAGTAAAAAGCTGTATATTGAAATAAAATAGCAAACGTTTCAAAGTCGATTCTGACTTCGTTGTCAATGGCTTTAAATTATGTATTGAAAATGTAAATTGGAAATTGGAAGTTTGATTTATAACATTTAAGCTGACATAATAAAAAATTTTGTTGTTTTTAAATATACAGGTAGCACAAAAATTTTGAAAGATAATGTATTAAGTTAAACAGCTTTCAAGTTGGAAGAATTTGAGTTGTCTTTAGAATTTATAAGTCGCGTTCCTAGGTACGACGTTAAATTATTAATGGTCATCTCCTTTTGAACAACCGAGTATCGGGATAGTTCATAAGGTTTTTCCTAAGTTTTCCCTTATGACGTTAATGGGATCACTGAAACAGCAGAATTCTTTGATCGCATTTTTGGCGAATGCGCTATCTTATAATAAAGTCGTACCTAGGAACGCCACTTATAAATTCTAAAGACAACTCTTTCAAATTCTTCCAACTTGAAAGCTGTTTAACTTAATACGTGATCTTTAGAATTTTTTGTGCTACCTATATATTTAAAAACAACAAAAAAATTTATTATGTGAGCTTACATGTCATAAATTAAACTTCCAATTTTCAATTTACATTTTCAATACATAATTTTAAGTCATTGACAACGAAGTCGGAATCGACTTTGAAACGTTTGGTATTTTCTTTCAATATACAGCTTTTTACTTCAATTGTAGTGTTATTCCCAAGAAAACATAAAACTAATAAGAAATGAAGAATAATTTTTTGAATATGATAAGAAATACAGAGAAAAATGAATATATGTTACTCAAATATGATAAATATAATAAGACTCATTGAAATAATTAGGTGTAATGATTTAAAAGACTTTTTCATAGAAAAGTTATTCCATAAAAATATGAAAAGAATGAAAATATATTTTATTACCATAATGGTTTACAAAAATTCAAGTATTGATAACTTTTAGACAAGTATTGATAACTTTTAGACAAATATACTGTTAGAAATTTAGAGTTAAATTTACATTTTGAAATCAGTGATTACCCTAACAGCGATTATAGACTACTCTGATGACTGCTTCCAACTTTCCTCAATTTAAAGCAGATGGCCATTAGCTACAAGTTATCTTCTCGATACTGCGGTGAAACGTTATGCTTTATATACAAAACATTGAGAAATGTAATAACAGGAGGTCATTAATGGATTACAGTAGAATCTACGCAATTTTCCAACAAGCAAACGGGATTTATCAAGAGAGATTTTAATAATCCTGTAGCAAATTATTTCACAGTTTGGTATTTATTTTAAATAACAAAATTACTTCAAAACAATTGGTTTTCGAGGAAATGGATATAAACAGATGCACTGATGTTGATCCACCTTAGAATAGCAGTCAAGTGAATTTAGGATATTTTATTTAAATTCGTTTAAGGTCGTCAAATGATTATGAGAATGCTACAAAAATGTGGTGAAAGAACGGAGAATTAAGGTAAGTTGATTAAAAATCGAGGGTAAAATTACTGAATTTAAAACCAATATAAATTAATTTTGAAACTATTATTGAGAAGATAATTCTGGACATTTATTAAGACGCTCACTTCTTAGGCTTTTTCTAGATTTTTTTACGGCTAATTGCGTATATCTTGAATACCACTGTTTGCACAAAAAGTTGTTCGAAAGCTATTTGTGGAAATTTTACAATGTACAACTATATAATTTGAACTTTTTTCTGTAATTTCGAAATAGCAGCATTGTAGTACAACTACCCTGTTCAATCTCAAAATTAATTAATGTTCAACAGGTCTCAATAAATATACTTATATTCACAGAGATTATCGTCCAGTTGATTAATTATTTCTACAGACGAACCTTATTCACTTTACACCTGTAAATCAATGAAGTTTATTGTCAACAATAATTCAAGTAATTATTTAAACAGGTTAAAAATATTCATAAATAAAACACCTTATAAAACTGTATCAAATAATAGAAATAATATGAAGGTAACCAAAAAGTTCTACCTTTATTATTCTATTGAAAATATTGATAACGAAACGCCGTGAGTCCCTGGAATAAAAAGAACCGCATAGGTTTTTGATTACCCACGCCTTCAGTTTTAGTTCTGCTTCCCTAGATGGACTGAAGTTCAAACAAGTGGTCTTATGATGTTTTCAGTTTTTTAGTATACCAGCCGCATCTAAACAACCTACAGGAACAGTTTAACCCCTGACAGTGGTTCGTCGCCCTGCTTGTTGGTGATAAACAAGAATGCTTATCCTCGGTAAGGAGAACTATTTCCACTCAATTACGCAAAATACCATAGCAATGCCCGTGCACTCACAGTATTTTTCAACGAACCCCAGACTCAGCTCCGCATACATGAGCACCAGTAACTTCTTAACTTTGAAATCTCCAAACAACAAAATAGATGCAACAGCTCTCTACACGGGCAATGAAAACTGTCGAGCAACAAAATAGATGCAACAGCTCTCTACCCAGACAGTGAAAACTGTCGAGCAACCGCCTACTTCAGTTCCTTTTAAAGAATCACAGTTACGAATGTCAAAAAAATCTATCTATTAACGTATTTAGTACATATAACTGAAGCCCCTAATCGATTAAAGGAAGCGCAACTGATGAAGGTTCTCGACCAGAAATATTATATTGCATTTTGTTCAATGAATTCTAAAATCTCGAACAAATAGTATCATAATTGCTTGTGATAGGTTTTAGTAAACCTACCTGTGTGTAAGTTTACCCTGAAACTCCTAGATGTCGACATTTATTTCCTGTTAAAATATGAAATAACATATTTCGTTCGAACCGAAACAATATCAACAAATCGGGCCGTATTATTTGTTTATCCACTCGTTTCCAATTAATGAACCAAAAAATCAACTAAATTGAAACAATCCCTAAAAACGCTAAAAATATTAATACCAGAGTTAAATGATAAAAATATTCGAACATGAACTTTACTAGAGTTTGTTTCTATTAAAAATTTCAAATATTTATATTTCAGAAAGAAGTGAAAAGAGAAAACCCTAATGAGCAGAACAGAATATTAATGTAAAAACAATATTTATCCAGTAAGTAATTTTCAGAATAGTACAGAAAGTTATCGGAAAATATGATACTTCATAATATAAAAAAGTCCTCGGGTGAGACCTTTAAATTGAAGTTATAGTATTTGTGTTAAAATTTTGAGTTCGATGTCTTGAGTAATAATATTCACAGAAAATTGAGGGAGTAACATTTTTGTTCGCTCTAGATTTCAGACAAACCTCTATTTGAAACATAACATGAGAGCATAAATACATTAAAAAAAACAAACAAACACCGACCTCAAAAAAATTAACTAAAAAGCATGAAATAATTTTTTTGCTACAACAACTAAATACTTTTTATGATGTCGACTGTTCAAATTGGCATCGATTTCAGAAAAATTATTAATTGTTGTAGTGAAAAATTATTTCATGCTTTTTAGTTAATTTTTTAAGTCGGTTTTTGTTTTTTTTAATGTATTTATTTTTACAATTTCTATTGATGCAATGGCTTATTTGGATGCATTTATCAAATCTAATAAACTTTTTCCATATTGCCTAAAATAAGGTATTTTACTTTTATTTATTAGCTTGACCAACCTCGTTTACTGTTCAAAAATAACTTGTTTTCTAGATATGTATATGTACTAAGAAAATTTTGTATATGATTCTAACTGTATATTGTAGACGATCTGAGTAGCAGCATTCTTTAGGTCTGTTAATTATACTGATATTCATTTAATATTGGAATCTTATCATGAATCGTAATACACTTTTAATTGATATACCATAATAGGACGTACTTTTCAATTCTAATTAACTTTGTTTGATAAAAAATTGAGTTATTATTAAAAATGAAGGTCCTTAACTTAAACAAAATTTATATTCTCTATCAAACCTAGTATACAATTTGGAAAAGCGACATGAAGATCTAGTATACAACTTTTAGTGATGTGGCATAATTAGATGCATTTTATAATTCTGTTACGAGAATTCATCCGACAGCTGGTGCAATCGGCCATCAACCAATTCGTGAAAGGGACGTTATTCCGACACTTCTGGGAATGCGAAATGTTTTGTCTCTCAACAGGCCGACCGCTGCCGTTACTGAATTCTCTTAAAGCTTCCAGAACATGAAAGAGTTTCCCGATGGTTCGTGGACTTACCAAACAATTCGAAGAGAAATATATAAATATGAACAGTTGGCGATAGGAGGCATTCAGTTTTCGACGGTCGTATTGTGTAGTTAAGTTAAAATGTAAATAGTAGTTTGTGTGAATATAAATTGTGTTAAAGTAGTGGAAATAAATTAGAGTGAGTTGGACTGTGTTTTTAAATAAATCCAAGAACTGAACTGAACCCGGGTGTGAAAATAAAAACATTACAGTGGTGTCAGGTGTGAGGTGTATTTGTGGAACTTTTGAAGTGATAAATAAATAGACTAACCATGTTCAAAGCGGTGAGTGAATTGAAAGTGACGAACTTAAAAAAAGAACTTGAGGAAAGGGATTTAGAAATTAGTGGGAAGAAAAGTGAATTAATAGAACGGCTAATGCCCTAATAAATGAAGGTAACGATCCCGATACATATTTGTTTGAAGTTTCTGGTAATGGGGACATGAGTATGCTATTAAAGAAAATGGAAGAAAATTCAAAGACTTTAGAAGATAAGTTACAATTGTTACAAGAAAACTCTAAAACCATAGAAGACAAATTGCTAGAGAATTATAAAACTCTAGAAGAGAAATTGCTAGAAAATTCTAAAAACTTGAAAGAGGCGTTAGAAGATAAATTAGCAGAAAATTCTAAATCTCTAGAAGAAAATTTGAAAAGCATGGTACAGAAAAACTGGAAGAGAAAATTTTGGAGAATGAGGCTAGGATGGAAGAGCTAAAACAAACAATGGTCGAAGAGTCAGTCAAAAATGAAACGTGGATAGAAGAGCTAAAGCAAACAATGTTCGAACAGTCAGACAAAAATGAAACGCGGATAGAGGAGCTAAAGCATATAATGGAGGGTGAGATCAGCAAAATAAAAGAACAGGTAGTCACAATGCAAAGATGAGAAACACAATCAAAAACCGAAAGCAGAAACAGTACAGAGGTAGTGGATTCAAAAATTGGCCTCGAGTGGACAAGACAAAATGAAACCTCCCCAATTTGCTGCAGATAAGCTAAACGGATGGTCGGCAGAGGAGAGGGCAATTGCATTAATCTTAGCCTTAAGAGGGGTTGCTACAGATATCTTACAAACATTGAATACCTCGGAGCAAGAAGACTACGAACAACTGGTCAAACATTTAGAAATATATAAATATTTAAGGTATGGTCAGACACATTTGGAGCACGTCTACCACTCCCAATTGAAAAATCGCCACCAGAGATCAAATGAATCCCTACAAGACTTTGAAGCTGACGTTGCCCGTCTGGTTCGCCTTGCCTGTCAAGCCACACCTGAAAATGTAATAGAGAAGTTAACAGCACAAACATTTTTGGATGGACTTCGGGACCACGCAGCCAGACAAGCATTGATCCTAATTCGACCGACTCAATTAGTAGATGCACTGGCTGCGAAAAATACCTGTAGAGGTCAAGCCAGAGTCCGAATCGTTGATGGAGAATCCGAAGATGGCGGAAACGATCAAGCCTCTGTAAGAAAGATAATAGAGCAAGTCCGTACCGAGAAAAGACAACTGAGATGTTGGAAGTGTGGTAAGGTAGGACACATTAGGAGTCGTTGCAAGGAGAGCAACGGAGGCCCGACTTCCTCGTCGGAAAACTAAAGAGGGTCGATGTGAAGGGGCCATCGTCGACCTGTAGCCAACGAGCCCCAACTATCTACGCATATGTCGCTTCGCTACGCAACCACGTTAACAGTGTCTTTGTAGATGGCTTTATTAATAAGAAGCAATGTGCAATGCTGCTGGATATAGGTGCGACAAAAACAGTTATAAGGCCCAATATCGTTTTAGAGACGATGATAAAACCAACAAAATGGCAACTGCGAACAGCGACAGGAGAAGCAGCGAAAGTTCATGGTGAAATAGAGATTGAAATTGTCTTGGGAAATACAGCATTCCAACATCGGGCATTAGTGGCCGACATTGAAGACCAAGTCATTATTGGAATGGATGTCATGAGCTCCAAGGGATTTCAGTTAAACTTCAAAGATCGAATTCTGCGAGTGAATGACGAAGAAGTGGTGCTTCATGAAAAAGATGACATAATGCTGCGAGCCATCTTAGCAGTGGATGTCAATGTTCCGGAAAGAGCTGAAATCATTATAGATGGCTGGAAAGCTAAAGCCGGAACAGTAATGATGTTTGATCCCGAACTTAACGACGGAAATGTAGGCAGAGGAGTCGCACTGGGGAAAACTCTGTTTCGTGCCAGGGAGATTGTTCCAGTAAGAGTAATGAACCTGAATCATTACTCGGTTGTGCTAAAGAAAGTAACAACTTTGGGCCATTGTTCAACAGTTTCCTCTGTAGTCAGAAGCACACAGCATGCAGAAATACCACCAGGTAAACTATCTGAGGAACTGGAAAGACCCATTACCGATTCATCTAAGAATTTGAAACCAAACCAGAAAGCAAAGTTGAGGGACATCGTTAGAAACTACCAGGATATCTTCGATGTAGGGAATGGCAAAAGAGGACGAACCGATCTGGTAAAACATACAATTGATACTGGGGACGCTCAACCTATTCGAGAGTCGGCAAGAAGACTACCCCTAGCTAAAAGAGAAAAAGCCGACAGGATAGTCCGCGAGATGGAGGAAGAAGGTGTTATTGAACCATCCAATTGCCCTTGGGCTTCTCCAGTTGTCTTGGTTAAAAAGAAAGATGGTTCGACCCGATTTTGCGTGGACTATCGGCAATTAAACCACGCTACAAAGAAAGACAGCTATCCCCTTCCAAGAATAGACGATACCTTAGATACGTTGGCTGGATCGAAAATGTTTTCCACCCTGGACTTGAAGAGCGGTTATTGGAAGGTGGAACTTGCTAAAGACGAAAAAAGACTGCTTTTACCATCGGCTCATGACTTTACCAATTCATGGTGATGCCGTTTGGGTTGTGAAATTCTCCAGCGACGTTTGAAAGATTGATGGAAACTGTGTTAAAAGGGCTGTCATGGAAAACATGTCACCTGGTGTATCTTGACGACATTATTGTGGTTGGAATACCACGTGAAGAACCTGGAGGAGGTGTTTCGGCGACTTCGAAGTTTCGGACTAAAGTTAAGCCCGAAGAAGTGTCAGCTGTTCCAAGAAGAGGTGCAATATCTTGGACATGTGGTCTTCGCAGAAGGAGTAGCTGTTGATAAACAGAAAATTAAAGCTGTCCAGGAATGGCCGATACCTAAAGATATTCACCAGTTGCACGTACTATCGTCGGTACGTAGCCGGATTTGCCAACATCGCCAAGCCACTTACTAGACTAGACTCACAGAGGGGAAGGTACAATACCAGTGGGACGAGGAGCGCCAGCGATCATTCGAGAAACTGAAAAGAGCATTAACGAGTGCCCCAGTCTTAAGTTATCCTTTGCCAGATGGAAACTTCGTTTTGGATACCGACGCAAGTAATGTCGGAATTGGTGCAGTGCTTTCGCAGATCCAAGACGGTCAGGAGAAAGTCATCCGCTATTTCAGCAAGACCTTGAGCAAGCCTGAACGGAATTACTGGGTTACTCGCAGGGAACTCTTGGCTGTGGTAAAGAGGGTAGAACATTTCTACAAGTACCTCTATGGTAAAATATTCCTCCTGAGGACTGATCATGCAGCACGGAAGTGGCTCCTGCAGTTTAAACACTCCGAAGGACAAGTGGCCAGGTGGATTGAGCGGTTGCAAGAATTCGACTTCGAGACTGAACATAGAGCTGGAACAAGCCATAAGAATGCTGATGCCCTATCGAGGAGACCGTGCCCTGATGATTGCAAACATTGTCAGCGAGCAAAAGAAAAAGGGGCTGTACTCTGTAGAACTACCGCCATCGATGACCATTGGCAATCTGAGGAGATCCAGAAAGACCAGAAATTGGATCCGGAGTTAAAAGAAGTTTTCCGGTGGAAGGAAGAAGACCGCAAACCTACGTGGCAGGAGATTTCCCAATACCCAACAACCATAAAGTCGTACTGGGCTCTGTGGAACTCCCTCATCCTGGAAAATGTACTTCTCAAGCGCGTCCTGGAAACTCCAGAGGAGGGTAACGACAGAAAACAGATTGTAGTTCCCAGAAATAGGAGACCAGAGGTTTTAAGAGAACTACATGATGGTACAACTGGAGGACATCTGGGAGTAACGAAAACCCTGGGGAAGTTGAGAGAACGCTTCTATTGGGTAAACCTCCAAGTAGATGTTAAGGAGTGGAGCCGGAAATGTACGGTTTGTGCAGCAAGTACTGGGCCTCAGAAGCGACCAAAAGCTCCCATAAAGCAATATAACGTGAGCAGTTCATTCGAAAGAGTAGCCATTGATGTTGCCGGTCCATTTCCTGAATCCGACTCTGGAAATAAATACATTGTAGTGGTGTTGGACTATTTTAGTAAATGGGTCGAAGCGTATGCCTTGCCGAGTCAAGAAGCCTTGACCATTGCTGTGTCCTTATGAAGGAATAGATTAGTCGTTTTGATGTTCCCTTGGAGTTGCACTCAGACCAAGGTAGAAATTTCGAGTCTACTGTTTTCCAAGCCCAAGTCCGCAGCATCCAACCACCCGATGACGAGATGACCTTGGAGCAGTTTAGGGCACTATACTCTGATGGGCAGAAAGTGCAGCACGACATAATGAGAAAAGAACCCCGAGACCTGTTTGAGGTGCCCATACAATATGCCCTGGCTCATTGTGTGCCTTGAGATCTCCGGATGTCCAGAGGAATAGCCAAGGTGTTTGCCAAAATGTACGGCCAGTTCCAGAAGCTACGGGAGCAAGATTCAGTGGTAGGGAAGATCCTTCATCTCGAAGATAAACAAGCAGTGGGTACCAGAGACATCTTTTATTTGGTAACGAAAAAATTCTCGCAGGACAAGCCAACATACAGCGATCTTTGGAAGACTCTGGTAGAATTGAGGAATGTGATGATGGAGAAGAATGTGATGATGGAGAAGAATCTGATGAAATTGGCGGTCCCAAAAATAGCCTGCGAGTTGGATGGACTGAATTGGAGGGTGGTGAAAAGTATGATGGAAACAATCGTTCGAATCAGTGGCCTCGACATCCTGGTATGCTGTTTCAATACTCGCAGCCCAGATTCAAAGACCGTTGGCTGTTACTTCCACCAAACTGCCCGTTGTCGAAATGGAGAGTCCTGCAAATATCGTCACACCAGGAAGGATTCTGGGACATTCCGGGACGAAATGGTCTTAAGGAGGGGACAATGTTACGAGAATTCATCCGACAGCTGGTGCAATCAGCCATCAATCAATTCGTGGAAGGGGCGTTATTCCGACACTTCTGGGAATGCAAAATATTTTGTCTCTCAACAGGCCGACCCCTGCCGTTACTGGGAATTACCTTAAAGCTTCCAGATCATGAAAGAGTTTCCCGATGGTTCGTGGACTTACCAGACAATTCGAAGAGGAATATATAAATATGAACAGCTGGCGATAGGAGGCATTCAGTTTTCGACGGTCGTATTGTGTAGTTAAGATAAAATGTAAATAGTAGTTTCTGTGAATATAAAATGTGTTAAAGTAGTGGAAATAAATTAGAGTCAGTTGGACTGTGTTTTTAAATAAATCCAAGAACTGAAATGATCCCGAGTGTGAAAATAAAAACATTACAATTCTTATTACCCCTGTTTGATAAGAATTTTATATATTATGAAAAATGAAGGTATTTTACTTTTAAGCGAAATTCATATTTGCTGACAAACCTCGTATAAAGTTGAAAAAGTGACAAGTAATGATTTCCGACCACGCAAATATTTTTATGAAGGATAACTTTTTCTCTAAATAATATCCATAAGAACGTTTTCAGTTTCAATTCAACTTATGAAGACACACTGTGTATAGAAACCAACTGAGAACATCCAGCTTGAAGTTGATTAACTGACATTTATTTCGATTTATTTCCAATCAACTCTGAATTTATTAAATTTTTTAACAATACCACACAATTGGATGCAGTTTTCAATTCTAATAAACTTTGTTTGGTAACAATTTGAGATATTATAAAAAATAACATAGAATATAGTTGGAAAAGTTACAAAAATACTTATTATACAGTTTTTAGTGCAATGGAATAAGTAGGTACAGTTTTTATTTTCTAATTACTTCCATTTGATAACAATTATAGATCTTAACAAAAATGAAGAAACTTTAATGTAATGGCAAACCTACAGTTAAAAAAGTGAGATGGAATGATTACTGTTTACGTTTTAGACCATGCAAATCTGTTTATGAAGAATAACTTTTTCTATTAAAATTATTAATAAAAATAAATCATTTGATTTATGAATACACACTGTATATACATATGAAATGACATTTATTTTGTTTAAATCAATTTATTTACAATTTACTCCAAGTTTTGAAGTTAATACCAGCAACTCCATCAAAGCTAATTGTATAAGAATGTCGTTAAAAAAGTTTTTCCAGATTTTCTAAAAAACGGTACAATGTATGTTATTGACGAAAATATATTGGACAACTTCGGGATCCCCCGGAGCTAATCCGATTCTTATTTAATTTACTACACCCCATGTTCCGAACAGAATTTTTTTAACATGTTGTTAGTACCAGTGAGTACACCAAATTGTTTACTGCATAAAAAAGTTGTTAACATTTTTTCCCGATTTTCTAAGAAACGGTAAAAGCTATGTTATTGAAAAAAATGTGGGACCACTTCGGGATATCCCGGATCTAATCCAATTTCTTTTCAATTCATCACATGTTCTGAATATATTTTTTCATATTTTTTAATCCGGCGACTCCACCAAAGCATAGTGTATAAGAAAATCGGGAAAAACTTTTCCCCCATTTTCTAATAAACGGCACAAGCTATGTTAATGAAAAAAATATGGACCACTTCGCGATCCTCCGAAAAAAGATCCAGTATAAAAACGGTCGAAATCCCTGGAGCAGTTTGCGAGTAATCGCTGAACAAACATTTAAAAAAACAGATAAAGACGAATTGAGAACCTCCTTCTTTTTGAAATAGGTTAAAAATCAAATTCTATGTTGAAGAAGACGCCCGTTACATCTAGTATGTAAAACATTTATTAGATGTATGTACTTAAGTCAAGTCTAGGTCAGACGCCCTTCTCAATGGCGAGTGTAAGAAAATATAAAATTAGTGTTTGCCAATATAAAATCATGTAATTGAGAGAATTTAGTGTTATTTGGTATTTAGAGTGAGCGTATATTGGAGCAAGTAAGCTTTGTAGCTATTAGAGACCAAATTCTCTATCATCGTCATAATTAGAAAAGCATGAAAAGATTTGACTTTTATCGTCAGATTTAATAGTAAAGTCACATTAAACCCAGAAATACATAAAAATTAATTAAATCAAAAACAAAACCACAAAAAGTATGTTTGTCAAAACTAAAAACTCTTCGAGAATATAAGAAATTTCATATTGGAGAAACCTCTACGGCTCTAAGGGTACGTATAAATGAACATAAAAATTACCTACACAAATTCGTAAAGCCCATAATTTGTGAACATATCCTTGGTCATAAAATTCCATAATTCAACTACCTGAGTTTGGGCGTTGGTGTCGTCCAGCCATATAATCTAATCTAGTCTTAGATTCGAATTTTCTACGACAACATAGCATTCTCTCTTCTGACAGTGAGATTGTTCTTTAGCCCATTTACCGCCAATTGCTCTGTGATTCTAGCGATACTTTTACCAACATCATTGCAGCTGAAAGGCACTAATTTATCTACTAATTTTGGTCTAAATTAACCCTTTCTGAACCCGTTTTATCTCCGGGTAATCATCGTCGAATCTTCTCACCTCAAAATATCGACAGTACCATATGGTTATTCGTAGGTCTTGTGAGTACAAGTTTCTCATTCAAATATGTGAAATATTCTCCCTCGAACAAACGTACATACATGCAGTCTAAGAGGTTCATGCTCAGTGCAGTTTTAAAAATAGTTTTTTTTAACAAATTATACATTGCGGTCTATCCTCGCACATACCAAACCATTTAACGTAACTCAGAATTCCAAACATTGTGCGTACGGTGAAATGAAATATGAAAAAATCAATTTTGGCCAGTAATGTACTAACCAACACCGGCAGTCATAGGATAGACTGGGATAGCACAAAGATCTTGTTAAAAGAGGAAAATTTAAAAAAGAGAAATCTTAAGAAAGCCAGCTGTATGATAATAAAAAAACGGTACTCTGAGTATCAAGTGTTCGCCAAACGACACACTGTCACTGTCAAATTTTTGACAAACAAGAAATCAATATCAAAGCGAAATTTTTGTAGAAAAAAACTCCAATTACAATACAAAGCGATTGACAACGACTCCAGAGTCTCCAAACAGACAAGTATCACACATTATACAAAACACTATTTAGCCACAGGAATGGTGATAGATTATAATGTAGACATCTCTTTTTATCTGTGAATAAGAATTTATGCAGAGACGGCGGGTAATTCGGACAATTTTTCGAAATTGCCCTTCTACATTTTGTTCCACTATTAAATTTCAAATACTTATCTGTATGCAGGAAAAACTTGAATAGAGGAATACTCATGTATTGGCAAAAAAATCAAGGATCTTCTCAACAATTACTCATAAATTACTTGGTGTATAATGTCCCCTGTTCGTATCTTTTAGTGTTAAGTAGTTTAAATTACCCCGGCACCCAAAATATAAGACCAAGCACCCCAAATGATTTTTGGGAAACGATTTCCGGGGTTAGTTTAGGTAGTCGTACCAGGTCAAGTTTTTGGAAAGTGGCAACAAACATACCCAAAATATTTAAAATCTTGATATTATATTAAAATAAATACATTGATGTAATTTTCACTTAAATTTATTTACTATTGACAATTGGTTCACCAGGTTACTGGTTTCTTCAGAATACAACATAAGACTAAGAGTTAAATGCCTTAAACTATTACAAAGAACAATGGTGACGCAATTACAGAGGTATTTAGAGGATTATTGAAGCAGGTAGGAGGGGATTATCACTATTAAGAAAGTACAATATTATAATTGGGTTTTTTAAAAATGGATAAATTATGGCTGTAATGAGTTTATATAATTCTATTGAAAAGAGTAAGTAATGGGGATGAATTGGTTTCGGTTTGATCATTCAAGAGGTATGGTGAATTTTTGTTTTTGTTAATTTCTAATGACTGTAAAAGATATAATTTTTTACTTTTATGTTGTAAATGTAATACTTCGAATGTATTCTGAGGTACATGATTTTCATTCAATAAATGGTCGCAAAAGTTGACTTATTATAATTGAGACACTCAAAAGTTTTGGTATGTTCATCCCATCTTGTCTTGAATGATCTTCCCGTATGACCGAGGTAGAAACTAGGGCAACTACCACATGTGAACTTATAGACACCCGAGTTGTTATTTTTGTTGATTTTATCTTTATTGTTTCTTATATGTTTTCCTAAGTTGTTATCTGTTTTAAAAGCTGTATGAATGTTTCTATTCAATCAAAATTGGCTATTTTTTGAGAAGGGGAACCGATGAATGTGATACTTTTATATAGTTTGGGGTCGATATTAGGGGTAGTAGGATATACTTCATTTAAAGCCTTTTTACTTCATTTTTAGGGTTCCGTATATACAGTATACGGATACCCTTATAATATCACTCAGGATTTCTGCCTCTGTCACATCACATCAATTTTCTCCTAAACTACTGGACGGAAGAGGTTGAAATTTGGTATGAAGGTATAGTTTGGTGACTTGATCAGGAGCACATATCGCAAAAGAAGAAATTTTGACTTAAGGGGTACTTCTGGGGGGAAAAACTAAAAAAATCGAACGTTCCCCCCCCCTGATCTCCGAAACTACTAAACCTAAAATTTTGAAAAAAATAGAAAATATAGAACGTTGCCCGAACTTTACAGGAAAAATAAGGAGAAACCATTAATATTAATTTTGGGGGGCAAATTATAGAATTAAATAAAAATTTAAAAATAAAAAAAAATTCAAACTCATCATGTAATATATCAAATGAAAGGTCTCATTCTGAGGAACTCAAATATATTTTTTTCAAATTGAAATAAAAATTAATCAAAAAGATATTAAAGAAAATATACCAAAATTTACCCATTCCCCCCACCTTATCTCCGAAACTATGAAACGTAAAGTTTTGAAAAAAAATACTTTTATAGGTTCTGACCTGAAGTTTACTGGAAAAATAAGGAGAAACATCTACTTTTCATTTTGGGGGGTAAATTACAGAATTAAATGGAAAATATAAAATTAAAATTATTTCTAACCCATCATGTTATATATCAGATGAAAGGGCTCATTACGACGAAAATAAACATATTTTTTTCATATTTTTAAAATAAATAAATTAAAAGATATTAACAAAAATATAAAAAAATTTACCCATTCCCCCCCCCTTATCTCCGAAACTATAAGCTGGAAAATTTTGAAAAAAAATTGAGTTATAGCCCCTCACCTGAACTTTACTGGAAAATTAAGGAGAAACCCCTAATATTTATTTTGGGGGACAAATTATAGAATTAAATAGAAAATATGAAATTAAAATTATTTCTAACCCATCATGTTATATATCAAATAAAAGGGCTCATTATGACGAAAACAAATATATTTTTTTCATATTTTTAAAATAAATTAATTAAAAGTTATTAACAAAAATATAAAAAATTTTACCTATCCCCCCCCTTATCTCCGAAACCATAAGCTGTAAAATTTAGAAAAAAAAATACGTATAGCGCCTCACCTGAACTTTACTGGAAAAATTAGGAGAAACCCCTAATATTCATTTTGGGGGGCAAATTATAGAATTAAATGGAAAATAAAAAATTAAACTTGTTTCTACCGTATCATGTAATATATCAAATCACAGGGCTCATTATGACTAATACAAATATATATATATATATATATATATATATATATATATATATATTTAAATAAATATTTTAAAATAATTAAAAAAAAATATCCATTCCCCCTTTATTGCCCAAACTATGAGACCTAATTTTTTTATCTACAGGAAAAATGCAAAGAAATCTTTAATATTAATAATGGGGGGCAATTTATAGAAATAAACGGAAAATAAAAAATATTTTTTTAACGTGTCATGCAATATATCAAATGAAGGGGCTAGTTATGAGAAATACAAATATATATTTTTAAAATTAATTGTTTACAAGATATTAACATAAAGATATAAAAAATTCTCATTTCTCGCTTTATTGCCGAAACCATACTACCTAAAATTTTCAAAATAATTAGGGGTACTGGGGCTCACTTGAAATTTATAAGAAAAATTATTAGAAAACCTCCATGGTAATTTTAGGGACAAATTATACAATTAAATGAAAAATAAAAATTCAATTTTCAAACGAATCATGTAATAAATCAAATAAAAGACTCATTATGTGAATGACAAATATATCATATTTTTAAATCATTTGTTTAGCAAAGATATTAAACATCGACTTAATTCCCATTTTAGAAACTATACTATTTAAATTTTGAAAAATATATTTTATTTGTATTTTTAAATAATTTGAATATCAGATTTAATAATTTATAATTTAAAACTTGACCTATTGTGCCCTTTATCTTCCAATCTATAGAGCCTCAAAATTCAGACAATAGATTATAAAAGGCTTCCCTGAAAGTTTATTAGTAAAATAAAACTCTAATGTTAATTTTTGGGGGCCAAATTAGAAAATTAAATACAGCGAATCTTGAAGGTGGTACGGAACCCTTACAATGCGAGTCCAACTCGCACTTGATCAAATTATATAGTTTAGATAACAACTTAGGAAAACATATAAGAAACAATAAAGATAAAATCAACAAAAATAACAACTCGGGTTTATACCTCGGTCATACGGGAAGATCATTCAAGACAAGATGGGACGAACATACCAAAGCTTTTGAGTGCCACAATTATAATAAGTCAACTTTTGCCGACTATTTATTGAATGAAAATCATGTACCTCAGAATACATTCGAAGTATTACATTTACAACATAAAAGTAAAAAATTATATCTTTTACAGTCATTAGAAATTAACAAAAACAAAAATTCACCATACCTCTTGAATGATCAAACCGAAACCAATTCATCCCCATTACTTACTCTTTTCAATAGAATTATATAAACTCATTACAGCCATAATTTATCCATTTTTAAAAAACCCAATTATAATATTGTACTTTCTTAATAGTGATAATCCCCTCCTACCTGCTTCAATAATCCTCTAAATACCTCTGTAATTGCATCACCATTGTTCTTGGTAATAGTTTAAGGCATTTAACTCTTAGTCCTATGTTGTATTCTGAAGAAACCAGTAACCTGGTGAACCAATTGTCAATAGTAAATAAATTTAAGTGAAAATTACATCAGTGTATTTATTTTAAGATTTTAAATATTTTGGGTATGTTTGTTGTTTGTTCTGATTATGTTGGGCAGATTTGCCTTTATTTTACTAACCTCATTACGCATTTGTTTTACTATATACTGCGACGCATTTCAACATAATGTTATAAGGAGTTTTAAGATGTTTGTAAATGATCTTTGATGAACTGGCCATGATTTATATTAACCACTCACGCCAGATCTCATAATTCCTACCAACAAAAATTTCGTATCATTAAAAGGAAACTTGAGAAACATAAATTCGCGGGGGCTTGCGATTGCTTTGGCGTCGATATAAATGAAGAGAGCGCGATCGTCATAAAGGCGCCCATAATCAACGCCTCTCTTGTTATAACCGATAATTTACTACAATATCCAGCTATATATGTCATCTACTAGTTATTCTGAATGGACCTTAATTCGAGCCCATAGAAGCAACTGTACCGCGGCGCTGCCATATATATTTATTTACTTGATGGCCATCATTATAATTTGTTTGGTTTGTGTGATGGAATTGAGCCAATGAATCGCTGCAAAGAGGGAACCGAAGAGAGGGTGGATCGAAAGGAGGTGGAATCGAGTAGATACGAAGGGGTGAGAGGCGTGTAACCTCTTGAATACAGGACGCGAAATGGTGATTACCGACCACTCGAAATGAGACTATTGTGAGTGTGCAAACAACCCATCAATTTGGTGAAAAATTCCCGGATGCGCCATATAAAGCGATATGACATCGAGTATCTGTTATAAGTTCGCTTTTTGAATTCAATGGCAACAAAAAAACAAACCTGATTGATTTATCACATTCCAGTTAAATACGATTCGAAAATTTTATTCGATTAATAAAATATGAATAAACGCAATTTTTAGCGGTAATGCATTAAAAACTAATATTTTTCATAATAAGAACCAAGTACTTCACTACTAATAAATAATCTACCTCATCACCCTTTTACCTCCTGTATTTATTATATTGATGGTTTCTGTTTGACGTAGATACAAAAACATTGCGGGTGTAACTCAAAACAAATAAATATGTAATCGAGCCAACTATAAGTATCTGTAGTTACTCGAATACTGTATGGATCTAAGCTGAACCGACCTGAAGAGGGCAGATGTGACTCTGCCGAAACGTCGTCATTTTACCATCGATCCCGGCAGGAATCAGTTATCAAGTATGCGGATTTATTCCCGGAAACCACCTAAAACATATATATATATATATATATATATATATATATATATATATATATATCGGTAATCAACGCCCTGAGTGAACAAGGTGTAGATAAGCCATACATAGAAACGTTGGCTAATATATACAAGGAAGCCAAAGCCAAAATCAGAATATACGAACGCAGCCCTGAATTTCCTACTAACAGAGGAGTCAGACAAGGTGACTCAATATCACCGAAGCTATTCACAGCGGCATTAGAGAGTATCTTTCGACGATTAGACTGGGACCACAAAGGACTGAACCTAGATGGAGAATATCTAAACCATCTGAGATTCGCCGATGACATTGTCCTAATTGCCAATAACGCAGGAGAACTACAAAATCAAATCAATGAACTTAGCAGAGTAAGCAAGGAAATAGGCCTAAAAATAAATATCGGAAAAACAAAGATAATGTACAACGAACTAATAGACACACAAGACATCACAATAGATAACACAGTTCTGGAAATAGTAGAACAATATATATACCTAGGTCAATTAATACACATATCAGGTTCGCTACTACCAGAAATAAACAGAAAGATCAAACTTGCATGGATGCAAGAAGAAAGTATTTGATCAGTGTGTTCTACCAGTACTGACATACGGTTGTGAAACCTGGATTCTGAAAACCGAACTTACAAGAAAACTACAAGTAGCACAAAGCTCTATGGAAAGATACATGATCAGAATAACGAGAAGAGATCGGAAGAGAATAGAGTGGATAAGGAACAAAACCCAGGTAATAGATGTTATCCACAGAGTGAAATCTCTGAAGTGGCAATGGGCAGGGCATTTGGCAAGAAGACAAAATAATAGGTGGTCAACAAAAATCACACAATTGTATTCTAGGGGTGTTAAAAGACCAAGGAAACGCCCCAATGTAAGATGGGACTATGACATCTAGAAAATAGCAGGAATAACCTGGTCTCAAAAAGCGTACAACAGAACAACATGGAGAGATTTGCGAAACGAATATGTAAGAGAGGCTACACCATAAAATAATGGTCGAAATTAGCTGCATATGATGATGATATATATATATATATATATATATATATATATATATATATATAAAGTATAAACCTAATGTCTGTTCAAGTCACAAAAAAATTGCATTTATTTTATTTTAAAGTTCCTAAGACTTCGACGCTTCCAACTTTTTCTTCAACATTATATCGATGTCAAAGACAAACAACTGGAAAATGATCCCCTAATTAGTAATTAAATAGACAATGCTCGTTTAATTAGTACCTTCTCGATATACTTCTTCAATCTTTATAAAGTGCAATCCGGTGGAAAACAAGAGCGCTAAGGAAACGTAAGCAAAAAAAGTGGGCATCATATTTTCGATTGTTTGCAGTTTGCTGTTTGCAGGATACGACGACTCCTGTTTGTTACTTATTCATTAAAAGAATAATGGAACTAGAGATTGCAAGAAGTATTCCTATCATTTCGGATTATTGCATTTGATGGCTAAGCAATTTTCTGAAAATGAAATTCATTCGCAATGCTATTCGGCATTTATAAAACTATTTATTTTGCTTGTAGAATTTATAGAGATAAAATTAAAATTTCGTTCTAGTTAAATGTTATATTTAATTGGATTTGTCTAGGTTTTTAGAATATTACTGCTGTGAAGGACTATTCAGTATATACCATATAAGGATAATTGTTATCAGATGTTTATATAACGTACTGGATTATTGCGAGTATGTTTGTACTAACAGCGTGGAGAAGTCCTAATATAAAAGGTATGCCATGAGCATATTAGCAAAGCTCTAAATAAAACAATATATGAATTTCTTAATAGTCAACTGCAAAAAATCATTATTAGCTGAGGTCATTTACGGATAAAAAAACCTTTTGGTTACAAAATTAATAGTACAACAAAACCGACATTAACGTGTTCTAATAACAAAACTTGACTAATTGTTTATTATCAAAAAAACAGCGAAAAATCGGTAACAACTTAGTTTTTTATCGTCTACACTAAATCCACCGATAAAACCGTGTTTGCTACTATGGGCAATGTTGAAGAGATATGAAAAACCTATAAAATGAGCTACTATACGCTCAATTTCGTTAAATGGTTTCTTAGATAATGGAACCTTTACCCGAAATTCCAAAATAATGAATAATCGCTTACATATTTTTTTATTTTATAGCTGAAACATTCTTATTAACTGAAGCGATAGCTCTTCTCATACCCAATTCATGTTATGTAAATAAATACTGTAGCCCCGGTAGGTTTTGCAAACTTTCAGTCAATCCTATGAAAGACATATTTTTTTGAACTTCCATGTTACCTCACCGGATGACCCTATCATTATGAATAAACCACAGTTAGAAAGTTTATCTAGAGACCCCTCATCTCACTTTTCCAAAATTTAAAGTATAAATACATATAAAAATTGAAAATATTTGGCCATTCCTTAAAAAATTATCTGGACGAGTCCATTCGAAAAATTGCTAAGGGGTGATATACTCCTTATAGTGTAGGTATTCCATAAATCCATAAATTATGCAAGAAATATAAATATGTGTCTTCTTAAAATTAAAATTTGCTTTAAGATTATTTATTATCAGAATATGGTACCACCCCTTAGCAATCTATCGCTTCAGTTAATAAGAATGTTTCAGCTATAAAATAAAAAAATATGTAAGCGATTATTTATTTTTTTGGAATTTCGAGTAAAGGTTCCATTATCTAAGAAACCAATTAACGGAGTTGAGCGTATAGTAGCTCATTTTGTAGGTTTTTCATTTCTCTTCAACATTGCCTATAAGTAGCAAACGGTTTTATCGGCGGATTTTGAAAAATGTTGAATTTTATGTGAATTAGTCAAGTTTTATCATCAGAACCCGTTGATGACGGTTTTGTTCTACTATTAATTTTGTCACGTAATTTCGTAAATGACCTGAGCTATATACTGTTAAGTGATTTTGTAAAACAAATCTGATCGGGTTCAGTTCAGTTCAGAAAAATTCTGGAGGTTATTAATCGTCATTCCTGTGCTCTTTACAATCAATTCTGATCACCCTGGGGCACCGCTTAGTTGCAAGTACATTTCGTCCAACCATTGTTATATTGAGCAACGTTATTCTTTGTCAAGCCGCATTTTTTAAGAAGAAAGTCCGAAGCCAGACCAAAATTCATTACAAATATATAGATGTTGTGGATCCGTTAGTTTCTCAGTAATCACTCAAGGGCTTTTTGAACCACAAATCTGAGAATTTTGACAATTAATGAAGAGATCAAGGTAAGAATGAGTATCATAGGTGAAAAAATACTGTTCTGAAAATCAGCATCCATTCAGTTTTGGACATTGCAACAATGCAAAACAATCAGCTTACTCAGAATACCATGTGTTTGGATTGTTACGTTCTCCCAATAGGTCTCAGAATTTACAGTGTCAAAATATTCACGAGCAATCTGTTTCGTCGCCTGAGACAGATTAGCAAGAAAGTTAAAAAGATAAATCGTGATATAATCCAAGGTAAGCGCATTGACTAAATATATATCATCTTACAGGATCATCTTTATGCATGAAGTCTTCTGTAATGACAAAAGATTGCAATATTTATAAACTCTAACCCATTTTCGTGTCAACTCTTCGCTTATACAATTTACTGTTCTGTCGATACAGTTCAGCGTATTGCAGGTATTCCAGCTGCATGCACGAATTGTCAAAACGGTACTTAAATGAAGGTTCGTACCATTAAAAAAAATAAAACTTGACGTTCGATAAGGATCATCTTCACAAACAAAGATAACACTACGTGTCGGTACTAAAAAATATATAAGATGAACAGAACTGAAAAACGCCCAAGTTGACTGCAGCACGCAACCTAAATCTAATTCTATAATGCAAACGCAAATATTCATAAGCAGACATATTTCATGATTGATAAAAATTTGTAATCTATACTATTATAAAATTGTAGTTGTCTGTTTGTTTGTTTATTTGTTTGTTTGTTACCTCATCACATAATAACTACTCAACTGTTTTTGCTGAATCTTTTTTTGTTGCAAAGCTTATATTTAGTTTCACTTAAAATCTGGTATACATTTTATCTCCCTACATTGACAGAAACGGTAAATATCGCGAAACAACTACTAGCATGTTCGGTAACGTAAAATTAGTCAATTGTTGTTATTCAAAATTCGGAAATATCCCAAAGTAACTTGTTTCGATGTTAACAAAATTCAACTAATATATCAAGTGTAATTTTACATATACAATGTGGTTGAAATAAGGGGGAAGTTTTACGGGAGGGTTCGAAAAAGATATATTTAGTAGACCATAAACAGTTGTATATACAGGGTGGTTGAAAAACATTGTTATAGTCATAAGTAGTTGCATATATAATGTGGGTGAAATAAGGGTAAAATAGAATTATATTTATACAGGGTGAATAAAAAAATGTTATGTACGCAGTTAGAATATTTAAATTTTTTTGAGCTATTATTACAGTTATGAAATGGGTTGAAAAAAATGTTAGAAGCAGTTGTTTATACAGGGTGGTTGAAATATAAGATGGAGTAAAATTATCTATATTATTATAAAATTGTAAGTTTGTCTGTTTGTTTGTATGTTTATTTGTTTGTTTGTTTGTTTGTTCGGGCATCACGTAAGAACTACTTAACTGATTTTGCTGAATCTTTTTTTGTTGCGATGTCTATAGTTTGACTTAAAATCTGGTAGACATTTTATCTCTCTAAATTGATAGAAAGGTAGATATAACGAAAAAACTTCTACCATGTTGGGTAATTCAATTACGCAATTGGTTCCAACGCACACACAAAATATTGGATACTGGCATCAGCTTAGCTTTTATTCAAAATTCGGAATGTGCAAATGTAACATCTTTCGATTTAACAAAAATCAACATATATCAAGCGTAATTTTACAGGGTGTTCTGTATAAAGGAAACTTAGAGCGGAGTAGAATTACATGGATTTAAAAAATCTAAAAAACTTATATTTGGTGTCCTATAAGCAGCTGGATACATACGATGTGGTGGAAATAAGGGGGAGTGGAATTAGTTATACGGGGTGGTCCAAAAAACCTATATTGAGTGGGCCATAAACAGTTCCATATACCAAGTGGTTGAAAAAGGGTAGAATATTTATACAGTGAATAAAAAAACTTAAAAAATGTCTTAGGTAAGCAGTTAGTTCATAAGATAACAAAATGGGTTAAAGAAATGTTAGAAGCAGTTGTTTATACAGGGTGTTTGAAATATAAGATGGAGTGGAATTATAGTTTATATTGTAGTTAAAAACTTGTTTTATATCCACAAGTAGTTACATATATAGGATGGTTGAAATATGTAGCGGAGTATAATTACAGCTATACAAGTGGGTTTAAAAATATTTTAAAGTAATGGTATGATCTATAAGCTGTTCCATTTACCGGATGGTTGAAATATAGGGTGGGGTAGGATTCTAAGAATACAGGGTCTTACAAAAATGTTATATTTGGTGGCAAATAAGTAGTTGCATATAAAAGGTTGTTGAAATATAGGGTGGCTTACAGTGAGAATTATACAGGGTGGGTAATTGCCAGAAAAATTTTGTTATATAGCACTTGCATCTATAGAGTACCTGAAGTATGGTGCGCAGTAAAGTTATAGTTATACAGTGTCATTCAAACAAAGTTAGAAAAAGTTGTAAATGAAGGGTGGTTTAAATGAAGTGTGGAGAGAAATTATACTTTAATATATCTTGAAAAAATATAAGGAAAAAATGTGAAATAGCGTAGTTCATAATAAGTTGCAAAGATAGGATAGTTGAAACATAGGGTGAAGAAGTGTTATGATAATTATTTAAAAAATGTTATATTGGTTGATCAATAAGCACTAGCGTATACAGGGTAGTTGTAATACATACAAGGTGGTCCAAAACGTGTTGAACAAAATTGTTATTTTCGGTGCCCCATAAGCAGTTGCGGTTTTGGTGAAATATATTTGACATTGATGGATTTATAGTTATACAGGGTGGTAAATAAATGTTATACTGGGTGGCCGATAAGTAGTGCAAATACAAGGTGATTGGAACAGCGGGTGGAGTAAATTTATAGTCAAACAGGTTGGATATATTTTTTTGTAAGATAGAACATGAGCTGTTGCATATCTGCAATACATGAAACATGGATCGAAGTAAAATTATAGTTCATACATTGTGATTAGAAGTATTTAAAAATTTTATATTTGGTTGCCCTTAAGCAGATACACATACAGGGTGGTTGAAATATTTTCTAGAGTAAAATTATGGTTGTACAGGGTGGTTCAAAAATAAGTTGTAATGTTTGACAAATTGGCAGCGGTGTATACAGTGTAAATGGAAGAAGAGTTAGTTATACAAAACGGTTAATTTTTTTTTTAATAAAATGATTGTTGTTGTTGTTGTTAAATAAAAGTTTGTTGTTAGGGTGCAAAACTGTGTTTTGTATTTGTGACTCACGAAGGGTTCCACATCATTTCCATTAGGATGGATCAAAAAAGTTTTAAAAAAATGTTAAATAGGGTAGATCATAAACAGTTGCATTCCACTATGTGGAATATCTGAAATATGGGGAGAAGCAAGATTATAGTTTTAGAGTGTGTTTAACACAATGTGAGAAAAAGCTGCATTTAAAGGTTGATTAAATTATAGAGTAAAGAGAAATTTTACTTCAAACGGTCATTCAAAAAATATCAGGAATAATTGTATACAGCGTAGACCATTAGCAGTTGCATAGCTGAAATATAGGCTAGAGAAGAGTTATAGTCAGGTGTTCAAAAAGTTATACTGGGTGACAAATAAACAGCAGCATACAGGATGGTTGCAATATAGGGTGAAGTAGTTAGTCGAGGTGATCCAAAAAAATGTCGAATAAAATTGATATATTGGGTGGCCCATAAATACTTGCAGTTTGGGTGAAATATATTCGGTATTGGTGGATTCATGGTTAAGTAGGATGGTTCAAACAAGTTAAAAAATTTTGATATGGGATAACCCATATGTTTCATAAGTTATTTTTTTGCGAAGGCGTGAACATTCCGTACGCGGGTGAAACCGCGGGTAACGGCTAGTAATTTATAAAGTGGTTAAAAAAATATATATTCACAAGTAATTCACAAGTAGCACAGTATAATTACAGCTATACAGGTGGGTTTACAAAATATTATAAAGATTATGATCTACAAGCTGTTTCATATACCGAATGGATGAACTAGAATTCTAAGCATACAGGTTGGTACAAAAATGTTATATTGGGTGGCCCATAAGTAGTTGCTTAGATAACGTTGTTGAAATAAAGGCTGGAATAATTATACAGTGTGGGTAAAAAAGTTTAAAAAAATTTGTTATATAGGGTAGAGCATGAGCAGTTGCATATATGGCGGACCTGAAATATGGGGCGAAGTCAAGTTATCGTTACACAGTGTGATTCAAACAAGGTTAGAAAAAGTTGCAAAAAATGGATGGTTTAAATGAAGTGTGGAGAGAAATTATATTTTATACATGCTTCAAAATTCGAAATATAGGGAAGAGTAAAGTAGTTTAATATTTAAAAATTGTTACATAGGGTGCCTCATAAGCAGTTGCAGTTTTGGTGAAATTTATTGGGAATTGATGGATTTATATTTATACCGGGTGGTACAAAAAAAATGTCAGAATTGTTCTAATTTTTTTTGAATATACAACATGAGCAAATATGCAATATCTCAATACAATGTGATTAAAACATATAAGGGGTGGTTGACCTGTAAGGTAGAGACAAATTATATCCAGGTTATATTTAGCGTAGTCCATAAGCAGTTGCATAGATAAGATAGCTGAAATATAGTGGATCAGAGTTATAGTTAAGTGTTTAAAAAATGTTATATTTGGTGGCCCCAAATCAGATGCATATAGAGCGTATATAATATATTTTGTAGAATATGATAGACAACTAAGTTATAAGGGTTGACTAATTGGCAGCAGTATATACAAGAGAGTTTAAATATAGATGGAAGCAGAGTTATAGCTATATAGAAGGCAGTTCTTAAAAATGTTGAATAAAATTTTTATATAGGGTGGTCATGAACAGTTGCGGTTTTGGTGAAATATGTTGGGTATTGGTGAATTTAGTTATAAACGGTTAGGGGTTACGGAAAATGTTAGATTGCGGGGCCCATAAGTAGTTACATATATAAGGTGGTTGAGACGGGGGCTTAGTAGAATTATAGTTTTACAGGGTGGATTAAAAAATGTTAAACAAAATTGTTATATAAGGTAGACCATGAGCAGTTGCATCTTGCTATATGAATTACCTGAAATATGTGGCGAAGCAAAATTGTATTTAACACTATGCTAGAAAAAGTTGCATATAAGGGCCGGTTAAAATTATAGATTACGAAGAGGCCCAAAAATTATCAGAAATAATTGCTACATAACGTATAGGGTGGAGTATAACTATAGTGATGTAATTAAACATGTTATATTTGGTGACAAACATCAGCATATACGGTTGCATTACAGGGTGAAGCAGAGATAGAGTTATACAAGGTGGTTCCAAAAGATGTTGAATAAAATTCTTATATAATCTGTACCATAAGTACTTGCAGTACTTACAAAAAATTATATCGGATAGCCCATATATTTTATACACTATTTTTTTGCAAAGAATTGTACATTTCATACGCGGGTGAAACCGCGGGTAACGGCTAGTACTATTATATAATTGTAGTTGTCTGTTAGTTTGTTACCTCATCACGTATCACGTACTGAACTGATTTTGCTGAATCATTTTTTGTTGCAAAGCTTCTAGTTTGACTTAAAATCTGGTATACATTTTATCTCCCTACATTGACAGAAACGGTAGATATAGAGAAAAATCTACTACCATGTTCGATAATACATACACAAATAGTTAATTGGTTCCACCGCATGCACCAAATTTTAGATCAAAATTCGGAATATGCCAATGTCACATGTTTCGATTTTAAAAAAATTCCAACTGATATATCAAGTATAATTTTACAGGGTGTTCCAGATATAGGATAGGTAGAATTAAATGGATTTAAAAAATCTTGAAAAAATGTATATTAGGTGGCCTGTAAGTAGTTGCATAAATCAATACAATGTGGTTGAAATAAGGGGGAAGTTATACGGGGTGCTTCAAAAAAGATATATTCCGTGGACCATAAACCATACCAGGTGGTTGAAAACGGGTGGAGTTGAATTATATTTATAAGGACGGATAACAAAATGTTATATTGTTAGGGTCATAAGTAGTTGCATATACAATGTGGGTGAGATAAGGGTAAAATAAAATTAGATTTATACAGGGTGGATAAAAAAATATGTTATGTAAGCAGTTAGGATATTTGAAATTTCTTGAGCTATTATTATAATTATGAAATGAGTTGGAAAAAATATTAAAAGGAGTTTATACAGGGTGGTTGAAAAATAAGATGGAGTGGAATTATAGTTTATAGGGTGGTTAAAAAAATGTTTTATATCCGCAAGTAGTTCACAAGTAGCACATATAAGATTGTTGCAATATGTAGCAGAGCATAATTACAGCTAAACAGGTGGGTTTAAAAAATATTATAATGGAATGTTATGATCTGCAAGCTGTTCCATATACCGCATAGATGAAATATAGGGTAGACTAGAATTCTAAGTATACAGGGTGGTGAAAAATGTTGTATTGGGTGGTCCATAAATACTTGCATATACAAGGTTGTTAAAATTTAGGGTAGAGTAGAATAATAATTAAACAGTGTGGGTAAAAAAAAGTTATATAGGTGAGAGAACTGGAGTACCTGAAATATGGGGCGAAATCAAGTTATAGAGTGTGATTCAAACAAGGTTAGAAAAAGTTTGCAAATGAAGGGTGATTTAAATGAAGTGTGGAAAGAAATTATACTTTGATTAAAAAAATTTGAGGAAAAATTGTGAAATAGCATAGCGTATTTGAAATATAGGGAGAAGTAGAGTTAAGTAGTTGAGTATTTAAAAACTTGTTACATAGGGTGCCCAATAACCAGCTGCAGTTTTGGTGGAATTTATTGGTAAGTGATGGATTTATATTTATACAGGGTGGTACAAAAATGTTATACTGGGTGGCCGATAAGCAGTTGTACATACAAGGTGGTTGAAATAGAGGGTGAAGTAAAAGTATATTTTAACAGTGTGGATAAAGAATTGTATGAAAAATTGCTTATATGCAATATCTGAAACATATGGGTAGTAAAATTATACAGTGCGATTAAACTAATGTAAAAAAGTTGCATAGAATGGGTGGTTGACATATAAGGTGGAGACAAAACGGTGGTTAAAAAAAACGAATTTAGCGTAGTCCATAAGCAGTATCATAGATAAGATTGTAATATAGAGGGGATCAGAGTTATAGTTAAGTGTTTAAAAAATGTTATATATGGTGACCCCTAAGCAAGATGCATATACAGCGTGGTTGAAATATTTTGTAGAATACAATTATGGTTATACATGATGATTCAAAAAATGATAGACAAATAACTTATAATGGTTGACTAATTGGCAGCAGTATATACAAGATGATAAAAACGATGGAAGTAGAGTTATAGCTATAGAAGGCAGTTCAAAAAAATATTGAATAAAATTGTTACATAGGGTGACCATATAAAGTTGCGGTTTGGATAAAATATGTTGGGGGATTGGTGGATTTATAGTTATACAGAGTGGTACAAGAAAGTAATTTGGGTGGCCTATAAGTATAAGTATAAAGTAGACCATGAACAGTTGTATCCTGATATATGGAATACCTGACATAAGAAATTATAGTTATATATTGTGTTTAACACAATGTTAGAAAAAGGAGCATATAAAGCGTGGTTAAAATATAGGGTGGAGGGAAATTATATTTTATGAAATTGTGATATAGCGTATAGGGTCGAGTAGAATTATAGTTATAGTATAGGTAATTTAAACATGTTATATTGGTTGACAAATAAACAGCAGCTTATACAAGATGGTTGCACTATAGGGTGAAGCAGAGTTAATGTTATACAAGGTGGTTCCAAAAAATGTTAAATAGAATTATATTATAGGCTGGCCCATAAGTGCTTGCAGTTTCGGTGAAATATATTCGGGATTGGTAGATTTATAGTTATGTAAGGTGGTTCAACAGAGTTAGAAAAAATTATTAAATTGATAGCCCATACGTTTTATGAGTTATTTTTTTGCAAAGAATTCTACATTCCATACGCGGGAGTAACCGCGGGTAACGGCTAGTACTATTATAAAATTGTAGTTGTCTGTTTGTTTTGGCATCAGGTACTACTGAACTGATTTTGCTGAACCTGTTTTTGATGCAAAGCCTATAGTTTAAATTAAAATCTGGTATAGGTACATTTTATCTTCGTACATTGTCGGAAACGGTAGATATAGCGAAAATACTTCTACGATATTGGGTAACACACAATTATTCTGCACGCACCAAATATTAGATACTTGCATTAGTTTTGCTTTTTTTATTCGAATTTCGGAATATACCAATGTAGCTAGCAGGTTTCGATAAAGAAAATTCAAGTGATATATCAAGCCTAATTTTACAGGATCCATATTTAGGATATACACAGAGCAAAGTAGAATTACTTGGATACAATCTTAGAAAAAGTTGCATATAAAGGGCGGTTAAAATATAGGGTGGAGGGAAATTGTACTCTAGGATGTGGCTCAAAAAATATAAGAAATAATTGTTATATAACGTAGACCATAGTTAGGTAATTAAAAAATGTTATACCGGATGACACATAAACAGTAGCATATACAGGATGGTTGCACTATAGGGTGAAGCAGAGTTACAGAGTTATACAAGGTGGTTCAAAAAAATGTTGAATAAAATTGTGAATTAGGGTGGGCTATAAGCACATGCTGTTTGGGTGAAATATATTCGTGATTTGTAGATTTATAGTTATGTAAGATGGTTAAACAAAGTTAAGATAATGTTATATTAGATAGCCCATATGTTTCATAAGCTATTTCTTTTTGCAAAGAATCTACATTCCATACGCGGGTGAAACCGCGGGTACAAGTAATTTATATTTGTTGAATCATCATCATCTTTGCAAACCACAAAGATATAACTCATCCACAAAGTAGTATGTATATTTTTATTTCATTTTTCATATATGTATACATAATTAAGGTCAACAGTTATTTATGGATGGATTATTATTTACTTAGGAAGTGGCAACGTTCTTAAAACTAGAACTGAACGAAGCAATAAAAATGTTTTTAACTTGATTTGTGGCGAGATTTGGTCGAATTTTGAATAATTTATTTAATATCTGATGAACAAATTATTTTAAAATATACAGGTTATCAAAACAGTAAAATTTGAAAGAAGCTTTGATGTATCACATGATATTTAGAATTTTTTAGTGGTATCCTGTATATATCAAATTTGCAGTAAATTCTTTTAGTTACATCTGTTTGATTGTCAAACAAATGTCAAATTGTTATTTACTAAATTCGTCATTACGAATCCTTTTAATTTTTAATTTTCTTGTGCAATTGTGTTAAGTTAACTACCATGGAAAACGAGGCCTGATTTAGCTTTGAAACGTCTGGACTATTTGAAATATACAGACTTTCAAGTTTATTTGGTGTTATTCCCAAAAAACTCAGAAAAAAATAAAAACCAGAGATGTCACAACTACCTGTCAGAAAACAAGTAGTGGTACAGCTGAGAAACTTGAAAAGAAGACATCAATGAAAAAATAACCTATACAAAAGTTTCAGGATGATCACCAGGTGACCTTGAATTTAACCCAGAGGGTGACAATTAAGGTCATTTCAAACACAAGCCCAACGAGCTCTTTTCTTTTTCGTTGTCAAAAATATGCGGTTCCATATGAAAATATAGACTTCACCTTGAAATAACCTTGAACGTCAATTTTAAGGTTATCACAAGACATAGGGCAACAAGGGAAAATTCATGAGAACCACACGTTTCACTCTATGTTATGGTGATTGTTGGAATTGTTCTGCAATCCCACTCTGACCACGATCGTGACCTTCAAGGGCCAAATTCTAACAATTGTCAAGGAATATATGAAAAAACAAATAATCGGTGTCACTTGAAAAATGGATCAAATAATCACGAAGATCTTCCTCAACATGAAATTAAGGTCACCTGTGGATAGCCAGTGAAAAATCGTAAATCTTTTATTTTTTCCATTAATGCCTAGTTTTCAAGTTAATCCGCTGTCCCATTACTTACTTGTATTGGTAACAAATTTCAACATAGGTGTAACCCATTGCCAGATACTAGAGTAATTTCCGTCCTATTATGTACGGCATCTTAAAATTGTTTATTGAGAAAATTTATATTGTTCTGTATGAATTTACTGGCAGGTAATTGAAATAGTTTATATTTTATGTTTTTTTTTAAATTCTGCTTTTCTATAGCTTACTAGACCTATTATAAATTCTGAACTGAATCACCAAACAAATTACCAGAATGAGAAGTCTAACATTATTTCTATTCTGCCACTTAACATTATTTCGAGATATAGCTTAAATAATATTATAATCTTGCTATTATTTGTTATAGTCTGTTGATTTGTTCTTTATATGAATATATCATATTGAAGGGAAGTGGGCATTAAAGGAATAAATATTCTAATAAATATCTTTGCTTCACCCTATAGGGCAATCATCCTGTATATGCTGCTGTTGATTTGTCACCCAATAAAACATTTTTTTAATTACCTAACAACTATAATTGTAGTCCACCCTATAAGCTATATAACAGATATTTCTGATAATTTTTGAACCACTTCGTAAACTATAATTTTAACCGGCCTTTATATGCATTTTTTTCTAACATTGACAATATATAAATAGAATTTTGATTCGCCCCATATTTCAGGTATTCCATATAGCAGGATGCAACTGTTCATTTTCTATCTTATATAACTTTTTTTAACATTTTTTAATCCACCCTGTAAAAATATAATTTTACTAAGCCCCCGATCTCAAGCAACTTATATATACAACTAATAATGGGCCACACAATATAACATATTTGTACCAACCTGTATGCTTAGAATTCTAGTTCATCTATCCGATATATAAAACAATTTGTAGATCATAATCTTTATAATACTTTTTAAACCCACCTGTATAGCTGTAATTATACTCTGCTACGTATTTCAATCATCCTAAAATATGCTACTTGTGTGAAATTGTGAACTACTTGTGGATATAAATTTTTTTTAACTACTTTATAAACTATAATTCCACTCCATCTTATATTTTAACCACCCTGTATAAACAACTGCTTCTAACATTTTTTTCAACCCATTTCATAACTAGCTAAAGAAAATTTAAATATCCTAACTGCGTACATAACGTATTTTTTTATCCACCCTGTATAAATATAATTCTATTTTACCCTTATTTCACCCACATTCTATATACAACTACTTATGACCCTAACAATATAACATTCTGTTATCCACCCTGTATAAATATAATTCAACTCCACCCGTTTTTCAACCACTTGGTATATACAACTGTTTATGGTCCACTCAATATATCTTTTTCGAACCACCCCGTATAAGTTCCCCCTTATTTCAACTACATTCTATATATGCAGCTACTTACGGGCCACCTAATACACCTTTTATTCAAGATTTTTTAAATCTGTGTAATTCTACTCCGCTATAAGTTTTACCTATCCTATATATGGAACACACTGTAAAATTACACTTGATGTATCAGTTGAATCTTTTTAAAATAGAAACATGTTACATTGGCATATTCCGAATTTTGAATAAAAGCTAAGCTGATGCAAGTATCTAATATTTGGTGCATGCGGTGGAACCAATTCTTTGTTTGTTTCCCTATATCTACCTTTTCTGCCAATGTAGGGAGATAAACTGTATACCAGATTTTAAGCCAAACTATAAGCTTTGCAACAAAATAAGATTAAGCAAAAACAGTTGAGTAGTTATTACGTGATGAGGTAACAAACAAAGAGACAACTACAATTTTATAATAGTATAGATGTAGATATAGATAGAAGAGAGAAGATATAGAATATAGTAGTTTTAAATTTATTATTTGTTGTTTTAATTTGTTCTGTATTCCATATATATCATATAGAAAAACAATTAGACTTTTGACAACTTTCGACAATAGTGCGATGTAAAATGCTGCATCAAAAGATGTGTTGTACTCAACTTCGGAAGAAACTTTTAACATTTGCTCCAGTACTCAATGGAATAAATAATAAATATTTAATGCAAACATTTTCTCTTTTCCAGCTATATAATTCATTAAGACATATTTAAATCAAACTGCTTCGGGAAATAAGTTAATTCCACTCCTGAAACTGACAACTTCAAGGAACAAGTTTTCGTAAGGAAAGATGGAAGAGGAGAGGAATGTATATCGACTCTTCGAGAGCTGTATATATTTGTTTTTCAACTCCTTCAGAAATAGCACGTGATCCTGGGGGAGCCTGGGGGGAACAGAAACTCTCACTCCTTCAGAAGGGGTTGGTCGATCTGGTTCTCCGGTATCCCACTGAGCCGCGAAAATTGATCTCGTCAGTCGTCACTGCCTGCGGCGCTCCGTCAGATTGCTTTCTTGTACGAATCCATCAATGTGTTAACGTATTTTTCTGAGACGGAAAAAATGGAACTCTATACATTAATAATACTTTGTTTTCTTTTCCCTTTTTCAATATCTGATGTTTCCATTTTCCGATACAATATGTTATATGACTCAATTATACGCACAAAGAAAATATTTTTACAGGAATCCAACTAAAGAAAAATGTATTTTAAAATTATTTAGCAAATTGTATATTATTTAACCTTAAAACTAACATTTCACAAAGCACACTAGAACTTTTAGGTATTGAAACTGAACTCGCATTATCCAATACACCTAATATCACAGACAAACATATTGCCTCAAATATAATCAACCACTCAGTCAACAAAACTATTCATAACCCTGAACTCACAACTCTAAATTCTATCAAAAATAAAATTAGAGTTAACAACCTAATTTTCACCAGTTCTGATAAAGGAAACAGTGTGGTTGCTTTGGATAAGACTGACTACATCAACAAAACCAACTCCTTTCTAATTCCATCCAAATTCCCTATCCTTAAAAAAGATCCTACCAATAGATACCGACTTCAAGTTAAAAATACCCTTAAAGATATCACTTTCCTTTTCAATGACTTCCAAAAAAGATCCCTTACAATAATGAACCCAAAAGCCCCCCACTTATATTCCTTAATTAAACTACACAAAAATAACCACCCCATCAGGCCCATAGTTTCTTATTTTTCAGCTCCAGCCTCTAAAATTTCCAAGTCACTTCTTGATGTTTTAAAACAATACACCAAATTTACCCCCACATACAGTATCAAGAATTCTATTGATCTAGTTTCAAAGATCCAAAAAATCAATCTTCCTAGTAATGCCAAACTCCTTTCATTCGATGTGGTCAATCTATTTTCCAGCATACCACCTGATGAATGCATCAATCTAATCATAAACCTAATAGACAAGAATAATATCAATCCCATAATCAAAAATGAAATTCTATCTCTTCTGCATCTCTGTATCAACCAAAACTACTTCAAATTCAACAACAACATTCACCACAGTACTCACGGCTTAACTATGGGCAACCCTTTAAGCCCCCTTCTATCTGAAATATTCATGGACTATTTAGAAACACTAATCTTCAAACACGATCTCAGTAACAAAATTCTGTATTGGTACCGATACGTCGATGATATTATTGCGTGTTTTACAGGTACACATCGACAGTTACAGTTACTACACAACTACTTAAACCAAATACACCCAAACATAAAATTCACACTTGAAACAGAAACAGATAACACACTAATTTTCCTAGACCTAACAATTAAAAGGCAAGACACCAAACACACATTCTCCATATATCATAAACCATCACACTCTGACCTTACCATCCACAATAGTTCACACCACTCCATACAACATAAACTTGCTGCATATCACTGTATGTTACACAGACTCGTGACAATACCACTTAACAAAACCGACTTTGATACGGAACTTGAAAGAATCAAACTCATGGCAGTCAACAATGGTTACACCACTCAACTTATTGACAACTTATTAAACAGAAAATTAAAGAAAATTGCTATTAAAGAAGTCTATCCCACTGATCCCAATCCCATACCTAAATTATACCGTACTCTCACATTCAATGGAACCCCCTCACAAAAAATCTCCCAATTTCTACAGAACAGGAACATATATACAGCCTTCACAACAAACAACAATTTATCTAGACATATAAGAAACAACAAAGACAAGACTGACAAAAATTCTAACTCGGGTGTCTATAGGTTGAACCGTGGTAGTTGCCCCAATTTCTATATTGGTCACACTGGAAGATCTTTCAATTCAAGATGGCGTGAACACACTAGACCTTTCGAAAATCAACAACAAAACAAATCCACTTTTGCGGACCACTTATTGAAAGAAAACCATGTACCTCAGAATGCACTTGAAATTTTACATTTAGAAAACAAAAGTAAAAAATTATATCTGCTTGAATCACTAGAAATTAATAAAAACAAAAATTCTCCTAATCTATTAAACGACCAAACTGATACCAATTCATCTCCATTACTCAATCTTAAAATACATCTTTAAATAATATTACTTTCTATTATTAACATCTATTGTAAACAATTTCATAAATGTATAATTTAACTGACCTATATCCAGCCCACTTCTTCCGAAATTCCCCATAATTAAAACCTTTTAATCATTTTATTACCTTACCTGTTGTTCCTTTGTATGAAATATAAGTTTAGCATTCATTGTATTTACAATTTCTAATGAAGCCAGACTTGGCGAAACATATGTCAAATTTTAAGAAATAAAAAGTGAAAATTTAAACAAGTGTTTGTTGTTTTTAAGTAATCTTAAAAAAATTAATATTCAGAACTTTCACTTTATTAAAATAACATGGAAAACAGATCATCAGAAGTAAGAATAGGAAATGAACTGAAACAAGCAATAAAATACGATAGCAACTCTATTATTACCGTATACTAAAGGCTTGTCGGAGAAACTTAGACAAATTGCACACAGATATGGAATCAGAATGATCTTCAAAAGCAGCAACACTCTAAGGAGCATGATTACAAGAACGAGGCCGGACGCTCCAGCAATACCAAATAACTGTATATACAGTACACCTTATGAATGTGGCAATCTTTACATTGGAGAGACAAAGCGACCGCTGGACACCAGGATTAAGGAACACCGCACAGCTATTCAAAGTGCGGCCAGGGTAATTCACAAGTAGAAGCATTGGTATAAAAGAAAATTTATGGAGACAGCATATATAATCTCGAACGAGAATATAATTAGCGAGCCCAGCGTCCAAATTAAAAACATTTGGAAACCCCTTCTTCGGCCGCTGTCGCTACGCTTCACCGACAGCCAACCGCCAGATAGGACGATGCTGATTGGACCAGATGAGACCCAATGACCATGACCAATTAAAGGTATAAATACCACGGATAAACTGAATTTCCCATCATTCACCTGATGACGATAGCAGATACAAAGCTATTGAAACGTTGTGAGATCAACCTTTTCAAGACGATGAAAGTCCAAGGAAACTTCGAGGAACGAGGGACATTGTCTACCAGATTCAGACTAACATCTTAATTTTAAAATGATAAAAAAATTATTTTAATTTCTTATAAGACCTCTCAATTAACACGTCACTGGTTGCTCTTGATTCTTTGAAAGATCACTATGTGACCTTAACTTTAATAATTAAAGTTAAGGCTGTGTAGTTTAGGAGATAATTTAGGGATAATGGTGAGTGCTCAAATTTCTTCCCTGAAGTACTCCCAAAAGCGGAATTTGCTTATTTGCGTTAAGTACTAATCATTAGATCATCAAGCTGTAATTGTCCAATAATTTCGGAGAAACTAGACTGTGACAGATATAAATGTAAAATATGAAAAAAAGATGAAATAGTCAGTGAAAGAAATGTAATATTTAAGAATAAAAGATATTGCAATAAACTTCTGAAAGCAGATTTTCAGCTTTGAAAAAGCCAAATGTGATTTTGGCGAAACGTAAAATGTTCTTTTCAGAGCACAAACCGAGAAACGGATGTACACCGGATACAGCAAAGAAAATTATATATATATATATATATATATATATATATATATATATATATATATATATATATATACTTTTAATAAGCTGATATATTATTTTAAAAAAGATTGTAGCAGGTCTTGTCCTTTACTGTTTTTGCTCATTAAACTGACAATCTCAAGCGGATGATGAAATTTTAGTCCAACATATTTTTCTTATTTATACCTATTATTAAAAATAAACTAATTATTTTATATTAATTAATATTATTTTGTTCTACAAATTATATTCATAAATATTTACTTGAATCTTTGTTAGTCACGATTTAAATGTATTATGTTTTGTTCGAATAATCCTAGATTTACTTATTACAACTATTTTATGGCAGTCAAATATCTTGGTCAAAGTGTTTTTTCCAAAATTCTATAAATATGGTATTTTTGACATGCCTAAAGAAAATGGTCGTTAACATGAATTAATTTTGTCAGTATTCGTCAGCAATTAACCTCAAAAAACTCGGGAGTGAAATACGAAAAATTTAAATTTATAATTTCAAATCACCTTCATGATCGACTGTCACACTAATCTCGTTTATTTAATTTATTTCATTTTGACCCTTTACTGTCAAGCATTTTCCAAGAACGGGGAACGTTTACAGAATTCCTACATTCAACCAGCAGGGGCGCCCATAACAATAAAAATTCCCCAAACTTAACCACTTTAAAACTGTTGACGCTGTTAGGAAAGATTAAATTTTCACTTGTTCACAAATCTAATAATATTATCGCGAAGTGAAGAAGGAATAAGGCGAGAGAAAGAAGAACCAGCTACTGTAGAAACTTCGCGTTCCTGATTAAAATATTCTGTCTGTTTTCTGTTAAGGTTTCCGACTTTAAGGATTTCAAAAGAAGTGTAAGTTCACGATACCGGAATGATAAAGACTTTGAGTACTATTCTTCCAAACTTCGTGCAAAATACATGTTTATTACTATAAAATGTATTTTAGGAAATTATTTTAGTTTTCGGTATGGTAATTGTCACATTGATAGTCAAGTTGTTCAACATATATAGAAATCTTCTAATCAAACATTATTCCTCTAGTAGGTTTGAACAACTCGAAAAGTGGTTTTTGAAATATATCAGTTGTGCTATTAAATACGATTATTAGTGAAAATTAAGTAAAAAAATACTAACTATCCTAAAATTTGGGTGTTCAAAAGGATATGCCTAGAGTCATTTAATTAATATACACTAACAGAATTAGAAATGGTATTCTTCTGCCAATATTTTAGACATATCCACAAATATTTAATTATTGTATATGTCTTTTTAACTAATTTTAGTGTCCACTTATTGCATCTAGGGCGCACTGAGCCTAATTCTTGAAATAATGCTGTGCGACGAAAGCACTGGCGATCGTACACAGAAAAACGTACTGTTGAAATTGGTTCTTGGTTCAGTTGTACATGGCGTTAGGGACCATCAAATAAATTAGATAAAATATTTTAGGGTGGGTGGGCTAAAATTTTACGGAATCTTATATAGGGGTGGGTGGGTATTTGAAATAAATTTTAAGTAAGATTTTCTAAATATTATTTTTTCATTGCTTATGACTTTTATTTGTCTCAAGTGACTATTATGAATATCGATGAAAACTTTTAATTCTAATTGATTAAGTATTTTCAAATATACATATAGTTATAACATTAACTATTAATGAAGTATTTAATACCCATACCCTTATTTACTATATGCATTTACTTATATTTATATAAGTTTTTATGTGTAAGTGTACCTATAACAATATTTTTGTCGTAAACAACTAACGATCTAATTCTACGAAAACTCTTGAAGTCAGACAACATCCATATGTATATGTACTTAAATGTTTTTATAATTGTAACACGCTTTAATAGCAAAAATATTAAAAAATGTAATATTGATTATGAAAGTGTGTTATGCTACAGACTTTATTATTACAATAGGTATATTACATTATACAATACACCGTTTTATCATTAAAATACAAAATTTTGAAAAACTAAATATATCTTACGTAACGCATGGAGAGTGGGCGGGTGATGAAATTATATCTTATAGTTTCTTACATGGGGATGGGTGAGGGTCAGAAAACCGTCAAAATTCATCTTACGTAATTTATGGATGTTCCCTTAACAGAATACCGATTTCTGTTAAGGTGAGTACTGACAGCTCCCAGCGTGGCCCGTCAAACGGATGATCATGTACCCTTTCCCGAGATAAGGATGTATATTTTTCGCGACCCTACTTCATGGTTACCGACTAAGTAAGCACCTTTAACATTAGTTCCATAATTTCTTATTCAGACTTGCGGAACACCGTTTTGCTATAAATTGTCTTTTTTTATTGATACAATGGCGATACAAAGCCGTATTCCAAAGTTCATTTGACTCGGACCTACTCGTTTTGGTTTTGACGGGAGAAGTAAATCTATCTGTCGAAAAAATCAAAATCAATAAATTGAGAAATTTTTTTCGTACAAATTGGTAGATGGTACTCTTCATCAATAAGAATGTGTGTCTGTATTGGGGTAAATACAAAGAATATATGCAGTAATAAATTATCATCATCTAGGGTTTCCTTGCATTTCAAGTAAGGGTGCATAATCATCTTCGCTGATGCTATAGTAATAATATATCTTTGCGCTGTTATGATGCCTCGAACAAAGACTACTTTCATGTGCAATAGCACCCTATACCATAACGTCTACTGTGCGGTGTACATTACTGTACATATCGCTCAACATCAAATTGAAGTTGACCTTGTCTCCTAGACGTCGTCTAACCCTTCTTCAGTAATCATGTCCACCCAAGCATAATCGAAATTCATCAGAGAAGACGACCTGATGCCATTTCACCTTCCAATGTTGTCGTTCTCTGCACCACTGAAGTCATTGGCGTCGATGCTCTGAGGTCAGAGGTAGCACAAGATGGACTCGATAATGCCGCAGTCCAAAAGACCGTATACGGCGGTAGACTGTCCAGACACTTACAATTAAAATATCGAGGTAGGGAAGTTGACTATTGTTATCAATTTCAAATGTGAATTTAATGTTGGTTTTACATTTTTCCTTCTATTCAAAAATTATTTCAATATCATAGTATAGATATTAAAGAAGTGCACGTTCTCAGTAACAGGCAAAAGTCAATACTGATAAGTAGTCATTGACAGCTAGAGCACTTTCTATGTTTGTCAGTTTTTGGTAGACCCCTTGCTCAACTAATATAATATTTCGAAATTCTACCTGTAGTGAAGTGTAGTGTGACAAATCAACTTAAACAGACGTCATTTTCTAATGCCTTTTTTAATAAATTTCAATAACCCAAATTAAAATTTTGTATATATACAGTTTTGTTTTTTATTATAAGATTAGCAACCTCACTGAAACCTCTTTCCACAAGGTACGAGTACGAAGATGCAAAAGCAACCAAACAGTTTCTCACAAGATTCCACAATATTTGCTAAGTAGCACATATGTTTTTCAAGGAGAGCAGCTGCTAAACTGTCCCTTAAGCTCTTCGTTAATGCTTATTCCTATCAGTTCCTCTTGTAATATAACATTCTATTCTTCAATATCACCATATAGAATGATTTATTACTACGGCATTACCATAATCAATCAATCCTCAACCTATTTAAATATTGAACATATGATGAAACGTCATCTTCCTGGGAATTTGTTTGTAACAAATTAGAAAACTGGAAAAATTGGCCCCGTAGAGTATTTTGCTAAATTAGTTTAATTCTGGCATGAAACACTGACATGATTTGATCAAATTTAGACCGTCAACTTGTAACAATAAGTTAACTTCATTAAATTTAATAAACAAATTCAGCATGCGTTTTAAAAGGGATATATATCATGATTGGATAATATATTTTCTGGCAAAAATTAAAAATTCAGGGGGAGTAAACAAGACAAAAAGACTACTTGTGAAATAGCGGGCACCCTGTGTGCATAAAAACTACCAATATATAGTTTTGAAAATATTTTATTTATTAGTACTCGTAGTAGCTACTTTCCTTTTCAACAGTATGGAAACAAACGAACGAGTTTCTCACATTCGCATTTACTGATTTATGAATTAAGCAAATCATTGCAGGTCCGAGTCTGTTGGACTGTGTTTGCTAACAATAGTATAAAATTTCAAAAATAAAATTGTTAACAAAACTTTACAGTACAATTGTAGGTACTATAGTCATCAAACTCTTCAACTAAGCAATAATGTCATGTAAATTATTTAATTCACCACCAAAATTAACGTCATGACCCACTTATATGAGATTCAGTATCGTGAATCCCCATTTACATATCACGAACCACTAATTCTCTCTTCTGCTCACAATGACCACTCGGAGGTTGTCGTCGACCCATTCCTGAGATGGGGGTTGATATAGACCCATTTCAGCATCAACGAGCAAATTTTAAGTATTATTGGATGGTTCAGGGCTAGAGTCTGAAGCTAGATAACTATCATGTACAAATACTGTAGACTAGTGTAGAACTGTAGAATGATCCGGTCCAATAAAAAAAGTACTTGAATTTTGACGTATTTTGTATATAGAAAGTGGTTTAGTTTGATTTGTCGAATATAGCGCACTTTGAATATTATCAATATCAGTATTATCAAAGTAAAATTTAAGAAAGAATACTTTTTAACAAGTAAAATTAAATTTATTTTTAAAACTGGTTTTATGGGTATTTTCAACAGTTTGATACAAATATAAAACAACAACTTTGCAGTTATCGATCCGAATTATTAGGCAATACATGGGAAAGATAATGTTCAGTCGTACATATTACCTTAGCATTATGATATTTTGGAACATATTAAAAAGACAGATCTATTAATAAGTTTCCTAAATGAAGTATAGTGAAAAATCTTAAACCAATGTGATTATACTAAATATGGGAACAACGTATAGATATATGAGAAATCACTTGGGAGCAATGTAATAATCTTAATTTACAATTAATGCTGAAATATACTATATGAACCTATTATCCAGGTATATGTCTCAAAAATATTTTCTTACAATCTTCATCAATAGCGCAGCGAAGTCAAGAAAAGTCTGATAAATAACATAAATAACATTAACAGGTAATACTAGCAACTTTTTCAGTCAAAAGTTTTATGATTCTGACTTACCTTAACCAATGCCTTTTTGTGATTCTAGTGTGACAACATATGGCATCATACTGATCCGCCATCCAAACAATAATTATGATGTAGAATGCGGTAGAGGTGTCATTAAAAAATTCTGACATAATAGCTTCCATACCTGTAATAAAAGATAACATTCTAATAAATGCGGTTGATATGAATACAGATATAGCTCATAGTTCATTTTGACAAAATATGTTATCGTTTTGGTGTCAGAATAAGCAACAACACAAACTGTTTTATAACCTTACACCAATAATATAAATTTTTCTCACATACCTAAATACGTATATAAACTTTCATTGTTTCAAATAATATACTAAGTAAAATAATTTACACATATTTTACAAATAAAACTGGGTAGAAATCAATTAAATAAAGTGAATAAGATGATGGATGGTATTACAGTTTTGTATTAAAAGTTATGGAATACGGTAATTCCTCCACCTCTGCCTCTACAATAAAGCGTTGCCTAAAAGGGTAATCTTTTGGAGGCCCAATTCCCATAATCAATTCTGCTCTTAGCAGCGAAAATACTAATATTCCTTTTGGGACGTAAATTATAAAGTTAAATGTAAATTTTTTTTCATGCACATCACATAATATATGAAATGAAAGGTTTCGTCGAAATAATTTACTTAAAAGACATTGTCTCCGAAACTACTAAGCCCAAGATTTAGAAAAAGAAAATAATATAGTAGCTAACTCAAAGTTTACTGCGACAATAAGGCAAAATCGTAATCTCAATTTTGGGGGGTAAATTAGCAGATTAAATACATATTTTTAAAAAAAGGCTATAAGAAATAGAATTGTATATTTTTTATAAATTAAAAACTCGCAGTTTAAAAGATATTATCGAAAATATAAGAAAAGCGGCTGATTTCCTACTTATTTTCCAAACTATTTAGCTTATAAAGCCATTGTAATTTTTCAAATTGTCTCCCTACATAGTAAACTTCGAAATTATTTACAGAAACGTTTCCTCAATTGCACAATAAATCTCCTAAATTATTTAAACATACGTTAAAAGTTTCCATATCCCTAACATAAAATGTAAATTAACAATTTTAAGGGAAAATTCATATTTGTAAAATATCCTGCAAAGTTTACAAAGCAAAGTTACTATCATGGCGACAATTTTCTTTTTGTTATTATTTACGAGCACCTCACCCCTGTTGTTTTTTATCAGGAGTGCGTAAACACCTGACAATCAAACCAAGAAAAGTATCTTTAGCGTGGCTGATGTGTTTTTATATGTTGATACGTACTGGATGGAGAAGAAAGTATATTTTTTTTAGCAAAGCTCTTTCGTTGGATGATTATACATGACGAATTAAAAAAATCTAAGGCGATTAACTTAATGGAGTTGATGTTGGAAAACACAGGGATTAAATAGAAAGCATTTTTAAAGGCCCAGCACAAGCCGGAAGTAAATAATATTTTAAAAAAATAATCGGATGTATGAAAATGAAAGACTACAATAACGAAACTATTAGGATAAATAAAGTTTTAATTATACTCTAATAACTACGAAATTATAGAAGTGTATAAATTAAAATGAAATCGTGTTCCTTTGCTATTAACAATTAGGAACATATTCAATGATATGTCGAAATTGGCAGTTCTGACATTTTGACATATATAAATAGTTGGGCGGTTGTTATGTAAATGAAGTTTTAGCAAGAATATCAATTTATTAAAACCCTCACTTACCTACAAAAGATCAATTTATTCCTATGATGCAAATTTGTATACCATGTTAAATAACTAACACATTCGAAATAACATAAAACTATGAAACATTTGTACACCAAATGACTTGAATATGGGGTAATTATTAAAAACAACATGTATTTTATCCAAAACATATTTTAACACTTGGATTTAATAATAAAAATGACTGTAAAATTAGACACATTCTACGTGATCTTTAAATCACAAAATAAAAAATATTATATTTATTTTTTCATATTTTACATTTGGTACTAAACTTGCTTCACATTGCCCATCCATAAAAAGTGCGTTTCTGTTTTCTTTTTTTTAACATTTAAGGAAGGAAAGATGTTATGTATTCGTATATATTATATTACTAATATAGCTGAAATAGATAGATTCCCTCAAACATTTTGGCCGCAGTTGAATAAAATAAAGCTGGGATTGTTTTACTTGATACTTGAAATTCAGCAAATTATCACATTAAATTAAGTTATCAGAGTTTATTTTAAAATAAAATTTGTTGGTGCATAATTTTCACCTCACAGTTAAGTACATAAGAAGCATCATTTGTTGTGAAAGTAAATGAACACATGCATTTTCTTTCCTGTATCAATTATTGATAACTGCTGTTATCTATCAAAGTCAATAATTTACCAAACAAAATGGGTTAATAAAACTTATATCTTAAAGTGTTGCATTTCACATTTCAATGGCTTTTCTAAAAAAACATATGGCATGTTGTCAGTTTTTTTTTGGAAAATTTGGATTTTTTGGGCGGACTGCCTATGAGATTCGTGCATTTTATTTTCCGCTCTCGAATTTTCTTTACTATTCTCTTATTTGATATTTTTACATTATGTTGGGTACAAGCCCTTTTTCTTGCACGGCTCCACCTTACTATATCCTAGAGTGAAAAATTTCTTCCTGTTTCCACGTTTCTTTTTCTGTATCCTGCTACGTTCCTTAGTATTTTAGCTCTGTCGAAGACCAGGTGGTTTACTTGTTCTAATAATTGTTTGTTGATGGCTACCTTACTAGTGGCATATGTTTTAGTTTTACGGGAGAATTTCTTTGTGTTTAGGTTGCGTGTGAGTATTTGTATTTGAGTTTGTTTGGCTCTGTAAATGATGTCTTCCAATCTCAGTCAATCCAACGCCTTAGCAAGATACAATATCTACGTACAGACATGTGATACTACTTTTTTGTAAGTTTTAAAGAAGTTGAAATGAATGCTCCACATTTTTATTTAATATACTACATGTGTTGCAAGGTTATCTATCAACTTCTAGCGGCCACCCACATGATGATAGTGCCACTAGAACAAAAATTGTCTTTTATGGGAGTAATATTCCGTAAATACTAATTAGTGCTCAAGCGAATCATAGTTATGTTAAACTTATCGTGTCTATGTGACATGCAAATTTGGTAATCATCGCAAACACACCTGTAAAACTTAAATGCAACAAGCGGCCTTGATTTGTTACGTTTGTGTACAGCTACTTTTCATCGAGAACATTTTTAGGTAATGAGTTTAAACAATTATTATACAAGAAAGATTTATTTACAGGGAGCCAGACAGCTTAAATTAATTTAAATTTGGAAACATAATCACACTGCTAAATCCGATATGCCTTTTAGTTGATCGATATTTCTAGACAAGCTATGCAAATTATGCTTTGTTGTGAAGACATATATTTTAAAATATATGTCTTCAAATATTCATTTAAATAAAAATATTATATTAAACTCATTCCTATCAAATCTGTAGTGCTGTAGGTAATTAGTGGGACGACACGCAAACTAGCAAACAAAATTATTCAATGTTAGTCAGAAGCTGGTAGAAAATGTAACTCGGTCTTCGAAGCTTCTTGAAATAGTTGATCTCACAACGTTTCAATAGCTATCTGCTATCATATTCAGGTGAATGAACTTCAAGGAAAATTATTCAAATTTTGGTAATTATAAAATGCTAAAATTTATATCTTACATAAAACATACCAAACTGTATACGCAAAAATTTGCCAAATGATATAAATAAATGTCAAAAATGACTAAAATATGAAAAGACAAATGTTCAAAATCTGCCAAAAAGGTATGGATATCAAGAAAACCTAGAATGTCACAAATGACAAAAATATTAATAATCTCAAAATATGCAAAACATTTAAAATTCCAAAAATAACAATAAATATAACAACCTAAAATGTGAAAAATGTAAAAATTATGAAAAATGTCAAAAAATGTCTGAAATCTGAAAATATAAAAACGTCTAAAAATCAAAAACGTCAAAATGTCAAAAATATTGCAAATTTTCTATGAGATCAAAAACAATCCTTAGACCATTTTTTTTATTTCGATTCCAAAAATTCACAATCTAGAACACAGTACTTTTCTTAAAGTCAAACGTACATGCAAATTTCGATCCCTCATATTATATCCGTGATTCTACACACTAAAAACAGTTTTCTTTTTTCCTTCTGTTCACAATTTTTATTAGTTAGTAATTTTTTCCTTTCTGTTCACAATTATTATTAGTTAGTAATTTCGAAAGAACTGTTTCATTAGTAATGTCAAAATAAACGTTGTAACATTATCAGAAATGACAAAAATATGAAAAATGCCAAACTATTTAAAATGTCAATAGGGTCAAAACTAGCCCACAGAGACCCCAAATCCGGAGTCGTACTGAGTGTACAGCCGTTTCCTTAGGATTCCTAGAATAGAAATCAAACGAGGGTTTCTAGGTTAAATAAAATCTCTCAAAGTAATTACCACTTTTAGAGTTTTTATAATCCGTTGAACGCAAGATCGTTTCTGGTTGAGAACCTTCATCAGTTGCCGTAACTTATTGAAATCTCGAATAATTATTTGTGATTGGTTTACGTAGCTGAATTTAATATTTTATTGCGAATTATCGGTAATAATGAGGTCCTAATGTATGGAATAAATTTATTTTACGCGTTATTATGAATTTGTTCGAAAAAAAAAGAGTTCTTTTATCAATTTCACAAATTTCAGCATAAAAATATTACCCCCCTTCATCCACTCCCTCTGAAAACAACTCCCTCTCCAACATGTTGCAAGACTGTCACCAAATTATTCAAAATATTTGGAAGGTGCTCATTATTTATGATATTATTTTGCATAATGCGAGTTGCCAAATTGACAATAGAAATCGACCTGTTTTTCTTATGGACCGAAGTGTATGTACTAAATATGTAAATAATTATTCGAAATTACAATCAGGTAAGATAAGGGCAATTGATAAAGCTTTTCAATTAGAAACAATATATTGTCTTGCATTCAATTGATTGTAATATCTCGAAAATATAGTATATTAATTACTTCGATCGGTTTGTCCCTCAGCTGGTATAAGATAAAGTTTATCGAATTTATCATTGTATTTCATATAATAATTTTATCTGATATTTGTGGTTCAAATGAAATTATCATACTGTTTATATTTTAAGAAGTGTGATTCTAGTGTTTGTCAAAGTTTATATATGAGTGGAACTCAAATTTCTATTTAATGACAAATAAAATTCGTAGCGAGCAATAAATTGATATTGGTTTTTATAATGTTCATGTTCTTCATTCCAAAGTTTAATACTAATAAAACACAGAGTTTAATGCCAACTTTTTCATTAACTTACCACAACCTTAATAGGTTAAGGCTATAACATCGCCTTTGCGCAGACAGAAAGAAGATGCTACCCTAAAAGAAATTCATAATGATCGTTTACTAAAATGAAAAGTTAAAACGCTGATAATGGAACATCACCAATGATATACGAAGCACTACTGAGCCGATTTAAACAAAATTGATGAAAAATATATATTAATATAATAAATACTAAATTCAAAAAACACTATTACAGGAAATGCATTTATTGTATTGCATTAAGAAACTCTAGATATACTATCTTATAGACATCTTCCAATTCATTGAACGCAAGATAATATATTGTTTCTAGTAGAGAACCTTCAACAGTTACCCTCCCATGAACTGATTGCAATCTCGAATAAATTATTTTATATTTAGTGCATATAATTTAATTTAATATTTAACTGCGAAAAAAAGCTACCTCACAGAGACTCCAAATCGGGAATCGTACTGTATGTAAAGTCTTTTCGCTTTGACTCTTAGAAATCACGGGGAAACTCATAATTACAGCTTACCCAAGACGATGAATAATATACAAATAAGGGTCCATCGATGGTACACACAAAACAAAATTCATCAAAATGCAGAAATCCTTACAAATGGTAATGAACCTGACCTGGTAGCCATACAGGAAACTGATACTGAAAAAATCAAAGGAAAAGATATATGGATACAGCTTGGTAGGGAAGCACGTAGCTGATTTTGTACTGAAAGATACAGAAAACCTAATAAAGAATAACATCCATAAAGTGCTTGTCAGAGGCAGTGATAATATCCCACCTCTGCCTGGACCATAAGGATTTTGTATATCTTTAACTCTGATACATAAAATCGATAGCGTTAATGACAATGTACTTTCTGGATTTTTGTGAATCGCATCACACTTGGGGAATATAATTGTCACAAGAGACCCTAGACAGTATATTGAAGCTTTTCTTCAAACTCTCCACATACTCATCACTGTCCACTCCTAGTTAACCCTAGACACGGCCACCCCAATCATTTGGTCTCATCCACGTCGGAATTGGAATTTCACAAATGCTAAATAGACAAAATTCTCTAAACAATTAGACAACACTTTGAGTTGGATCTCTTTATCCAAACTGGTATGCGTTCTAATGTCCAACGTGTTGACATAGAGAATATACTAGGTTGGGAAACAATATGGACTCCCCTAAAACTATCGGAAACTATGAGTTTGAGGAAAAAATCTCTTGACACGTATTATAGGAAACAGATTGTATATAAGTGACTACCGTAAGCAAAAAGTGTGAAATTATACGTTTATATATGACCTTGAGGTCTGCCCCTAAGGTCAAATGCTTTCTTATTCTACAAGTTACAACTTGTAAAATCCCAAATATTAGTATTCGAAATATGCCCGTCGTGCACATTTCGAATAATATTACAAGTTGTAACTTGTAGAATAATTTTGTTGAATTACGAACCGAAATTTTCCAAGTTACAAAACTACACGTTATACGTTGATTACGAAACAGGTCCCTGGAAGTAGACTTAGTTGCTTTTAAGACATCAAAAGAAAGAATCAGTCCAAAGTGTCGAGCCGTTCAATGCAACTCCTTACTTATAATTGTAGTTTGTAAGCACGCAAGTCTTTGGCCGTCATGTCATGTAAAGGTGATCTGAGGTAGTGTAGGAGCTTGACCTCGCTTACTCAAGGTTTTCAGCATTTCCTACAGATCGTGGGAGTCCAGCGTTTTAGATTTTCATTTAGTGTCAATAGCTCCAAATATTCCATTCAATTTTCTAATATCCATGACTACAACGATTTTGTTTGTTTTATATCCTTTCACAAATGTAGATGCAGTAGTGGCATCAAACTTAAAAAATTCATCATGATAAAAAAGGCAAGAGTATAGACATTTTCAATTTTATTTCCTTTATATTTCTTGGGGAGTTCATAAAATACGTTACGCTAAAATTTTGCCTTTTTAGACCCCTCCTTCTTCGCCACTCTGCGTCACAATTTCTCGTATACAATACAAGCTGGTTAACTTTATATTTTAGTGGAAAATTTCGAATAAATGAGTTAGCGTTGCGAGTTTTTCTAGATATACAAAGGTTTGTACTACTACAATTTTATGTTACAAAAGCACATATTTTAAAGGTTCAACTATTCTCATTTTTATATATTTATCTCATTCGTAACTTAGTGTCCATAATAATACTATTATAATATGGAACTTTATTTTATCATCGACCGTCTAAAGTCTTACTTTCATTTGGTATTGAATAGAGAGCGCAGAATCCGGGGAAGCTTTTTTTATGATATTGGATGTTCAGAGTAACCAATTGTGACGGACTTAAAAGTTGACGCTGGTGTCGAAAGCAAAACATAATTTAATATACCAAATAATAAGTTATGGTGACTAAAATATATAAGTAAAAATATTTTTGTCTTTACTGAGATTAAACTTAGACTTTCTATCGTAACAGAAAAAATGAAACAAAAACAGTGTAAAGAAAATTTTTTTAAAAATGGTTGCGTTGCGTACGTCCCCCCCATCCCCCTCAAGTCACATCACATCAAGTCACACTAACTGTGACCCCCCCCCGTATGCGAATGTATTTTATGAACAACCCCTTGGCTGACTGTGAGTTCAGAGATAACTGGCAACAATATTTTGATATTTGATATAATGAATTGTAATTTGAAACGGGACTTTGTTTTTTTTATAGTAAAAAGGTTCAGAATAGCCTGGGAACGCTAAATAAATAGTAGATTCGGTGGATAAATAAAATTGCGGCATCGACAAAGGTATATTCTCTAGCGAAATCAATATCGACATATAGAAGTTTCAGGAAAAACTAGTCCACAGAGACCCCTACTCGACAGTCGGGCTACGATTCCTAGGCGAAAAACCACATGAAAACATTGGTAAACTAAAATCGGTCAAAGGAGTTATATAACGACTAAAAACAATATATTAAATGCATTGAAGAATCTAGAAAATATAGTACCAGAATTGCTTTAATAGGTTTCAGTTAGGGTTTTCGCGTACCCGCCTTTTTTTAATACCCGGGTATCGGGTATTATTTTTTTTAATACCCGGTATACCCAAGAATCCGGGTATTACCAATTTTAGCATAAAAAGAAAAAAATTATAATCATGTTTTATTTAATTATGCTAAAGAGTATTTATTTTAATGGGTGAAGTACGAGTATATTATCAAAAGTCACAGTTAAGCAGTCTTGTTCTCGTTAACCAATTAGGAACAAAAATGACTTATTACTACAATAAATTCTGTTGTACTAAAATGACAAACTTTCTTCTCTGAAACGGTTATTTAAAATAACATACAGTTAAACAATCTTTTTTTATCATAAACATTTTAAGAAATTAAAATCACAAAAACAAAATAAAAATTCCAACTTAAAAATCTTTCTTCTCAGAATAAATTATTTTCTGATACAGTTAAAAATTAATATTCTTCCTTTTGTATTACTAATAATATTTAATTCAATTACTTACCGTTTCGTTCTCAGAACAATATAAACCGAATATATTTTACACTAATTAAATAATAAAATCAAAACTTGATCAGATAATGAAATTAAAAAAACACGGCGCGGCGCGATGACATAAGTAAACCTAACCTGAAAACTGCATTTTTGGTAAAAACTCAAGAACAACAACGCCTTCCTTAAAGCACGTTAATTTATTTGTAGTGCAAATTTGCTAATATTAGTTTTAAGGCGCTACTTATTTTCCTAGTAATAAGTTTTCGATAATTTTGATATTTGGTTTGTTTTAAATAGGTACCCGGATCTGACTGTGAAATAGTACCCGGGTAGTAAACATTACATTTACCCGGGTATACTCGAAATGGAAAACCTACGAATTCTTTCGCGCGATTTATATCACAAGAAAAGGGCGCTAAACATAATACGATTTCCGCTGGGTTTTCTGTGAACTAGTTTGCACTGGAACTCCTAGATGTCAATATTTATTTTGTGCTAAAATATCGAATGTACAAGGTTTTCTCATCTGATTTCTATCAGAGGAGTTACAGAGAAACGTCATTATACAAATACAAAATACAAATCGACAGATTTTTGTTTTTCAAAATATCTAGTAAGCCATGACTTTTTATAAAAATCCGAAAGTGTCATTAAATTGGGCCAGTAAAACTGCAAATATTTCCCGATTTAACCATTGCTCTATCTCCGCTAGTTTCCGAGATCCCCATACTGATCATTAAAAAAAAACTCACCCTGTATATAGACCACATCTAAACTTTTTTTGAGTGACTCATGGTAAGCTACATAATTCTACTTCCAGCATTGATTTTGAAATCAGCTACACTATCTTAAATATCATTAGGTCCGGTCCGCAATTCTTCGATATAAAACATTTATACAACAAATGTCAGTGAAATTAACTTGTAGATAGCGGCGACATCTAAAGTCTTTTTGAGTATATATCAAATGTATGAAAGTACATAACAAACTCTCAGAGTGCTCTGGTATATTACTTTTTTCCAGAGCTACATCATTCAAAGTACGTGAAAGGTAGTGTTACAAATAGCAAGTCAACTTTGTCGTTTTAATCATTAAATAATCAAAAATATTGACAAATTTAGGAGAATCCAATGTTAATTAAAATCTAAAAAATTCAAATTATGTTCAGATATTAGGAATTCTAGACAAAAATCGGATATATGTAGTGAAATATATTTGCCGTAAATCTCGTTCGGTTGCAATTGAAAAAGTTACTGGATTTGTAAAAACCAGAGAATACATAGATTAATATAACTGGAATAAATAAATTTCGTTCGTTGCTATAAACTTAAAGTAAATGCGAAAGAGAATACAAAAACATTTAGTTAGCTCGAATTAGGTATACAAATGCATAGGAATTCCAATCTTAGTCAAAGACGAGAAAATTAGGTTTCTCTGCATTTGAGATCAAACAATATTAAGCCAGCTATATTGCACCCAAATTTGCGTGCTGGTTTTATAAAGTCATTAAAGAACATACAAAACATTTCGATGTAAGCAAAATAAGCTACAAGTAACTTTAACTTTATTTCAGTATTTTAATTCGCAAACGTACAAGACTTATAGCTTTGGGCGGCTTTTCCGAAGCACAAAAAAAAACAACCCTAAACATTGTTAGCTTGTTTTTATTTAGACAGAGATACTCATTAGCGAGCCAAAATAACTGAAAGGGCCTTTTTGTCGTTAAAGAAAATACCTGATGATAAAATGTGTTACATTAATGGAAGCATGAGTTTTTTAGGGTTTTATTTTCATCTGGAATTAAACCTAATATACATTCTCTACGGACAAACTTTAACACTTAAATGTAAAAAACACACACTAAATATTTCCCCCAGTGTTTTATTGTGATAACATTGAAAAAATTAAAGATTGTTAGTTCGAAATTGGGTAAATATTTCATCATATAACAAGAAAGAAATGCACTAAAGATTTCGCCCCTGGTGTTTTAATTAAAGCTTCCTAGTTAATATGTATAAAAACGGAAAAGGTATTTGATAAAACCTTTAAATGATGGTTAGTAAATGAGCTATACAGACCCATAACCATATAAAGTGGTAGAGCCAAAGTTGCCGGTTTTATTAATAAATAATGTTTCAAGTAGACAATTCAGTTCACGATTTTATACGGTTTTCCCCATGGATCTTGATCAACCTCGTCACACAATTCCTTCCAGTAGGATCTCTTGCTTGAGAGAATGACTCTTCGTAGTTGTTGTCTTTTGATCTCATAGTCGAGCCTTAGTTCTTCTGTTGTGACCCAGTCGCGTCTCCATGCTCGTTGATGCAGCCTTCGTGCTTTGAGACACTCTCGTCGGTGTTGTGAGATCGTGTCGTTCCACCAGTAAACTGGTGGGCGGCTGTTGTTCTGCCGTCTCCTTGGCATGGAAACATCCCAGGACTTGACAACGCTTGTCATTACCTCTGTGGCAGTGGCTTCTGCGCTTGTTGCTATTGACAATGGTTCCTGCTCCATAACCAAGGCGAATGAATCAGCATCGAAAGCATTTTTGTTCCAACCGACTGGCTGTGACCTCGCACGACTGACACACAATCTTCATTTGGGAGTGGTGTTGATTTCCCAAATAATAGCTTGGTGGTCGCTATTAGTAAACTCCTCATCGACCCGCCACTCACAGCCCTCTTTAATTAGGTGCCTTTGCGATATGTGCTTACGGCTCTTGTGTTGAGGAGTACCAGGTTGAGAGAAGACATGGTCTCAAGGAGAGCTCGTCCTCTCGCGCTCGTTTCCCGGCATCCCCAGTCAATTGCCCAGGCGTTGAAATCACCTGCGATGGCGACCGATTCACGCTTCTGTACATCCTCCGCCAAGGTGTCCAAGAATAACTCGAACTCCTCGAGCTGTGCACTAGGAGGTGCATAGCAGCTATAGAAGTGAACCCCTCCCACTTTGGCTCTCACAAGCCATGGTTCGGGGGTATTTGGGAGTTGTTGGAACGGAAGTTTACCGCAAGCCCATATCGCTGCTCTGTCCGTTGTGTCATTTACCCAGGACAGGGTGTCGAAGTTTTTGTACTGCTCGCAGATTATGGCTACGTCGCAATCCAATTCCCGCACCCGCTGTACCAGTAGGTCTTGGGCTGCTTCGCAATGGTTGAGGTTGAGTTGCAGTACTTTCATTTGCGTGCTTGTGCTGCTCTCATCGCCTGTTGGTAGATCGGACATTTCCAACTACCCGCAACGTGCCGGCAGTCTGACCTACTATCTTTCTCTTTGCAGAGTAAGCACTTGGCAGGTTGTTGACAAGCCGAGGCATTGTGACCAGCGCCTCCGCATCTATGACAACAACTGCTTCGGTCAGTCTTGCCTCTGCACGCCTGGGAGACAAACAACTGCCGGTTGTGTTGATCTATATGCCCGTCGAAGTGATTTCACTGCCTCCTCAGTGATCTCTGCCAGGCCGTCGATATTATCTTTGAGCAGCTTTACCACGTCTTCCTTGGTACTGATCTCATCCAGGTCTTTAATTTCAATCTCGATTTGCGGTATTCGAGATTGTACAGTGGCCCCGCTTGGGAGCTTATTCTTGATGGCGTTACAATAGCGCTCCATCTCCTGAGCGTCTGCCTTCGCGAATAACAACAGGACATCTCCCTTAGCTGTTCGTCGGATCTTATTGACTTTTTTGCCTATATCCTGCAAGGTGGGATCATTTTTGATACCTCGCAAGATATCTGCATGGGAGCTCTTCTCGCCTTTCTTTATAAGCAGCGTACAATGTGGCGCTGGTTTTTGCTTATTGGTCCTCGGGCCTTTTTCCTCTTTACCACTTGCCAGTCAGTCAACTGGTTTGAAGGTTGGTTTTTGGTCTGCGGTTTAAACTTGGATTTTAATCCATTGTTTCTCTCCGCTTCTGAATTGACCACCCTACTTGTTGTTGCCTGGGTGGTTTGCCCGATGTTCTGGCAACCTTCTTTACCGGGCTTTAGCTTGCTAGCTAGCACCGGTTTAAGAGTTTTAAGTGGTGGTGCCTTACTTGATGAGGCTACTGAAGGCGAGGCCTTCGGTGGCGAGGTCCTTGCTACAGAGGCTACTTTTATTGAAGCCGCCTGCTTTGGGGCCGCCGGTGTTGATGCAGCCGGTTTTGAGTTAGCTGCTTTTGAGGCAGCCGCTTTTGGGACCTCCTTTTGCTTTCCACCTTGTGTCTGAGTGTTTGGCAACTTTACTGGCGATGTCTGTGTTGTAGCAGGTTTCGCTACAGGAGGTGGCCGCGTCGTTGACGTCTGATATTTGTCATATTTTGACTTAATGGCGTGTGCCAGTTTCTTGATCTCATGATGTACATTGTGCCTAGGCCCAATGAACCTCAAGAGCTCATCGATCTTTGCTCCTAAATAGTTTGGAGCGCCACTCTCATTTGTTGCCCTTTGTTGGACGTCAACTCCACTATTCGCCTTTTGGAGGACTTGGCTGGATAGTGTCTTGCTGCCAGCTCTAGTTTTAATGGTCGATGTTGTACCATTACTAGTGTTCTTCTTCTTCTTGTCACTATGTGACGGAACCAGTGATAATTCGCTCCCCCCAGAATCCGTGGAGCGTGCACCGGCCACCGAGGCTTTCACTCGATCGGAACCGGTGGCGGGATTATCCTCTGCAGAGGTACCCACCTGGGGTATTAAGTTCACCTTATCACCCATATCCATAAATGGTTTATTTTCGGGGTTCCTTCCCCTACCTGATTTTGGTCCGCCCTGAGGAAATCCTCAGTACTCCCCATTGCAGGAGAGCGTTCCCTATCCGCCACCTGGGGAGGCGCCCAGTAGTGGACCAACAACCACCCCATGTATGTATGTGTGTGTGTGTGGGTGTGTGTGTTTGTGTGCGTGTGTGTGTGTTATCACATCCTCGTTATATATTAAACAAATCAATAATCATTATATCGGGAAACAAACAGCAAAGAAACAGGTAACATAAAAAAATAATCGGCCAAATTGTTAACCTCCTACCTTTTGGAAGTCATTTAAAATGATCTTCTTTATCGTTTCAACGCATTTCTGTCAACCAAATTTTAAACATGACTAGCACACGTTTGCGAAATTATACTTTCCGTTGGTATGTTTATTTTATGGTTAAACGCCATTTGGCTTGTTTCGTGAATGAAAATAATTGTAGCATCTTTACTTTATGGAGTTTTGGAAATAACACCACACTTGTAGAAAATTTTCTTAATTATGTCACTTAATCTTGTCAGACAATTTAATGTCATTCTTTGAAATATATAGAAGTTTCTGGAATTGTGGTGTTAATCCCAAGAACTCCATAATCATAAACCTTATTTTTATTTAGAATTTGGTGTTGTGAATGTTAGATGTTTTAAGCTTTACTGAATACAATAAATGCATAAGAATTTCCTTTAAAAAAATCCCACAGATATCAATTTCCATACGTATTAAATCTGAGCGAATATTGACAAAATAAATTAACATCTTTCATCAATTCATATTATGAATATATTTCATTTACATAAATTTAGCACTGGTGGGGTAGATTTTTTAGGGGAACCGAAATGAGTTAAAGTGGTTAAAAAATGGTGGGAATTCTAGCCTATAATTCAGGAGAGTCATTTAGCGGATTTCTAACAAATGAACCGAAATTCTATTATAATCATCGATTTTGGTCTACTGGATATTTCCTTGTGAGGTTATGCAAAACTAAGGTCATGACAGCAACTATGATCAGTAAATCTGCCCAAAAATGTTTATGTTTTTAAACATTCTTGAAAAGATCAAGGGAAATTTGATTTCATTTTACAACTTTTATAGTAAATACTAAATAAAAACGAAAAATAAAAAATGTCTAATTATAAAACATAACAAAAATAAGTAGCTAATAGCGATTTGGAAAAAAGAAGTATTCATAGATATTTTAAATCAAAATTACACGATCAGACAAAGTATTTCAAGGTTCAAATGTGTTTACATCGTGATTACGAACTCCGTAGTATTTATTTGGTGTTCTTATTTGTCAGAATTAGGCACTGTGATTTTTAATAGTTAATTAGCTGCGAACAAACAGAATGAAATTGATTCGCTGCCCCTTGATGATTCAATATACTCCCTTTACGCCTTCGCCCTTCACAGTTTACAATTTAGGAAACAAGCTCGAGTCTCCTAATGGAAGTAAAATCGCTATTTGGAAAATAACTCGTTAGCAGTATAATTTACCCTAATTCAACTTTTTTTAATCAACCCCGGTGCGGATATCGCAGCCAAACGCCAGTTTGTAAAATTCAGTACTCCGTAGAAAATAAAATATTACAAAAAGAAATATAGTGTGAATTTATTGTATAATGATTCGATTAATAAAAAAATTTCTTAGAACTTAGAAGTTTCATTAACTTGCAATGAATGTATATAAATGGTAATTTTCGTGACAAACTTTATTTAGAATATATACCAGGTCTCCAAAAAGTACCGGAACAGCACAATAACTATTCAGTAATGCATTAGCAAGATGTGACTGATATTTTAAGGTAACGTTATTGGGAAATGAAAACAGCAGAAAATTTAACATTCAGCTACGACGTCGAACATGAACGTGGCCAATGACAATCCTCCTCAATTTGATGTATAAATTAACATTGATTTCGGAAATTTACTTCGTTTTTTCCTTAATTTTATTTTTCGTTGAATTTTAATTTTGACTTATTTGGTTAGGATTGAATTTTCCAATTTTTCATAGTAATCCCTCTGCTAAAAAAATACTTAAGCTCGAAACTGGACGTGGTGCCATGTTTGACATCTTATTTGAATGTAAAAATTTACGATATTGCGTTTCCAGGACCGAAATTGGGGGGTTCTCATTAAAAAACACTAATGTGACCTTATATATCATTCATGGTTAAGTTCAAGGTCACTGCCATGGCCGTGATCATTTACTCCATTAAATAGCCGGCGATAAGTCATAACTTTTGAGTGAAATATTTCTCTTTGATATGCATTTTGAATAGTTATTGTACTGTCCCTGTACTTTTCGGACACATAGTACAATACATTCGTTCCAAAAGGGACAAAATTCGTTCGCTCATTAAACTCTGTCCGTAACTTCGTTTTACGTGTAAATTTAAAGGTTTTCAACATTGTTTTGGGACTGCCTCTTTCTGTTTATGGAGTAAAAAGACTAACTAGCCAAAACTGACAAAATTTAATTTTCGACAAATGACAACTGAGTGCTGCAAGTCTTCAGATGCAAGAGAAAAAATTACCGGCCAGGCGGCGACAAAAAGCTCAGTTTTTTTTGTACAACCTACAATATCTCAGACTGGATAAAAATCAGTGTTATGGCCTAAGTTTAATGAGTGAACGAATTTTGTCAGATTCAAACTCTTCATTACCTATAATTTGTGCATATGGTGCATATTTTCCTACAATTTCACATTGTAGGAAAATACAAAAACATCTTAAAAAAATTTTTGTCTGTCTGCCTGTATGTTCGAAATAATATTAAGCAGGATTAGATCCGTTTTACCATGTCACTCACACAAATAATAAAATTACGAAAATTATTTCATAATTGAATGCCATTACACTAGAATGTAGACGTATAAGTTTTGCTCCCTAACACCAAACCTTTATTCTTTCACTAACCGCTTGTTTTAACAGTGAAGCTGTTATCATCAAGAAGTAAACCAAAACCTTTTGAGTTTTGGTTAGGGGACAAAACTTTGTGTATATACGTCTGTGACAAACCAAAGGTTCCACAATTTTGCCCATTACTATAATGTACACAAAGTAAAATTTACATTATAGTAATTTAGTTAAAATTTTGAACTTGATGTCTTACGAATACTCCAGTCTAATTCAGTGTAGTGCATAATTTTAAGTTTAGCAACCCACTCTTCAATGCTTTCTTGAGCTGTACGAATACAAAGTGTGGTACAAATTGCTTGGTCAAATGCTTTGCAGAAAAACTATTTCCTTCCTCTACGTCTTCCCCTTCCTGTTTGATTAAATTCGTTATAATTTTGTGCGTAAAGATACGCCAGCAGATAAAACTAATGAGTGTTTGAAACTTTCAGGACTTTAGAGACATATTGCTAAGCTCGACTTGTAAATAAGTAAAATATCCAGAGAGAATTAGAATTAATTAAAAATAATGTAATGTTTTTATTTTCACACTCGGGTTCAGTTCAGTTCTTGGATTTATGTAAAAACACAGTCCAACTCAGTATTATTTATTTCCACTACTTTAACTTATATTCACAGAATTATTTACAATTTATCTTGAAAACCTGAACTTTACTATACGGCAGTCGAATACTGAATGAATCCTATCGCCAGCTGTCCGTATTTATATATTTCTTCTTCGAATTCTCTAGAAGGTTAAGGAGTCGTCGGGATATTTCCTTCATGTGTTCCGATTACAGGAATTATCGGATGAATTCCCGTCACAATAAATGTATTTTCTTGTCAGACAAATTTGACGTCTTAATACTCGTAGTCACCAATATGTCTAAAATATTTTTTCGGGATTTTTCGGCATTGAGGGGAGCAAGCTAAAGGCTAAGCCCATCCAGACACAATAACGCATTCAAAGGTTTTTAACATATCGCAAAGCAGGCAACACAATTACTTTGAGATTTAGTTAGCTTAGTGCCCAGAAACTCCTAAATGTCGCGTTATAACTTAAATTACACAATTTTCATCGTTTACAATATTAATTTCTGTTTTCGAGATTTATTTTAAATGGACAATTTACTGACTACTGTTAAATGTTTAAATATTTTACATTTTCGGTCTGAGAAACCACAGTCAAACTTATTTTTTTATATGTCAACAGTATAAAACAATGATTTTTTAAACATTTCCAGATCATTTGGATGTTAAAATGGTTTTTGACGTTTTTTTGTAAACCATCCTAAATTGTCAATAATATTTAATATTTTCCAAATAAATGGGGAATGAAATTCAAATAAAAATAGAAAACGCGTAAACGCTTTATTTTTTATTTGTGATGTATTTGAATTCAAAAATTTATTTCATTGTAGTGTGACAAGTGTGAAGACTGCATATGGAGGTACCCTAAATATATAGAGTATATCAGACCCGAGAAAAACGTAACGCACCGTGAGAGAAACAGAAAATCAAGTGGACATATCTAACTCCAAGTTCGCTTTTGATTGGTGCTTGTTTGCGACAGTCAAATGACGTCTAACTATCTAAAGAAGGTTATTTAAAGTTCATTTAATTTTGTAATAGTTTACACATCTCGTTTAGTGTCACTGTGAACAAATAATTCTGTAAAAACTTCAGAAAAATTGTTTGTAAATATTCCAAGAAATGAGAAGATTCGAGAAAAGTGGTTGCAACTTGCCGACGATGTTGAAGACCACTTTGATGTAAATAAAGATACCATGCTTTCTGTTTACAGTAAAATGATTCAGTTATGGATTTCTACTTAATTAGATTAATTTCTCATAAAGTGTTGATCACTAGAAGACAACAGAAACTCATACTGTGAGTCCATACAGAACTTACTTTAGGGCATTTTTCTATGTACAAATTATGCAAATTACATTGTTGACGTCTCGATAAACCATATTTTTAATGAAATACCCAGGTATGCTGACAGAATTACACTTTAGCAAAAGGTTCAGCTAATTTTTTAAAACGGTATTATTGTAACAAATCTATTTCTATCTAGAAAAATTATAACGAATTATAAATGTTTTATTTGCCAAACTTTTTTGCAGCAACAATAATTTTATGTCAATGCTTTATTGAAACCCTATACCTACTCAAAAATAAATAAACGAAAAAATAATGAAAAGCTCTTGACATACATTCTATTACAACCCATGAATTTCACTTAATGAAGTGCACTTGACGCTATTAACGCTGTGCTCTGACAAAGCCAATTGTGTTTTGTGGACAATGTAGGTACTTGCTGTAAAAATGAAATAAAATTAGATAATTTTGAAGTTTATATATATATATATATATATATATATATATATATATATATATGTTTTAGGTGGTTTCCGGGAATTCATTCAGCGTAGTTGATAACTGATCCCTGCCGGGATCGATGGTAAAATGACGACGTTTCGGCAGAGTCACATCTGCCCTCTTCAGGTCGGTTCGCATAATTCTCGTAGCCTTCTGCTTTCGCTTCTAGTTACTCGAATACTAAAGTACTAGTTACTTGAATACTATAGTATTCGAGTAACTAGAAGCGAAAGCAGTAGGCTACGAGAATTATGCGAACCGACCTGAAGAGGGCAGATGTGACTCTGCCGAAACGTCGTCATTTTACCATCGATCCCGGCAGGTATCAGTTATCAACTACGCGGATGAATTCCCGCAAACCACCTAAAACATTTAGTGCCCGCGAAAACTTAATATATATATATATATATATATATATATATATATATATACCAGTGAATAAGAAAAATGCATTTTTATCAATGCATCTCTAAGTGGTTATTGATGAAGATTTATAAAATTTACAATTCAGATGGCAATGGCGAAAATGGGTTCAATTTTGATAAAAGGTGGCGTTTAGGGTAGCTGAACGTGAATATGGGAAGGCCTCCGAAGTACTTGGTGCAAGGACGACTGTGCCAATAATACACTATGGATAAAATGACATTTTTCCAAGTAAATCTAATATCTCCGGGAAAAAATAGTGACATCGACGCAGTTCTTTTTTAAACTGAAGCTTAGCTCATGTAGATATCAATATTTAAAAAGTCCCCTATTCTGGCGATGGAAATGAACGACAAAAGTGTGCATACATATTTCTCCGATGAGAGCGTGCGCGAACACGAATAAGTTGTGAAAAATTATTTGCTATTTACTGCCTAAATATCTCGGAAAACAGTGCCATATAAAACTACAAAGTGCATTATACAGTAACGAGTTATAAAAAAAGTGGCAAAGGATAATTAAGTGTTTCTGAAAACAAATCAGAACAACAAATATAGGTTATATTCTTGCAAATTTATCGTTCGTTGGACTTTGTCCTAGGTACAGAGACGGCTTCTAATAATGGCAAACAAAAAGAAAAAGGCCAAAATATGCGATAAAATAAGTACACGATCTTCTTCCCAAGAAAGTACCTTAGAAGACATTTTTGATCATGTTAATCCAACAAATCTCTATATTATAAATGCCATAAGGAAAATGTATGAAGAACTAAAAGTGTTTTAGTTCTTTATATGCCCATTACATTTAATGGGCATATAATGGAACAGATGAAGCAGAATATTCAATGCTTATCTAACGAAAACAAGGCTTTAAAAGAAGATCATGAACAACTAAAAACTAGGGTAGCTGAACTGGTACATGAAGTAATTCATGTAAGAAATTCGAACAGAGAAACGGCAAAAATAAAGAGCAAGAATGTAGTCATTTTAGGTCTAAATGGTGATTAGAACTCTAAAACGGATGTTACGAAAACATTTGCAGCGATGAATATTAACTTGCCGCAAGGCGGCTTCGCAGTCAGAGTTTTGCCTAGCAAAAATACAACAAAACCTATTCTTGTCACACTTGCAAATGAAGAATTAAAAGATAAAATCCTCAAGCAACGTAAAACTATCCCACTTTATACCGAAATATGTGGCATTTTGAGTCATAAAAAAAGAAAGATCTATGTAAATCCAGACCTGACCAAGCATACCCGTGATCTCTTTCTAAAAGCTAAGGAACTAAAACGATGCGGATTTACGTATGTCTGGTGTAAAAATGACAATGTTCTTGTGAGGAAAAACGATCGGGATCCTGTTATTAGAATTATTACTGCTGCTCAAGTGGAAGGAATGAAAAAGTGAAACATGACTTGGTGTCAATATACAAATATGTTTGTTTTAGTTTTTTACTTTTATATTGCTTTAAAATGTTAATGGCCAGAAATGTAAACATAAATAACACATATTTAAATATAGGACACAATATACGTTCTATTGTACCAAAAATAGGTGATATTAAAGAGGTTATTTTAATGAATAAATTTGATATACTGGCTGTGTCTGAAACATGGCTATCAAATACTACGAATGATGATGTGATACGCATAGCTGGTTATGGAGTGGTAAAAGATCGCAATCAGACGCGTGGTGGTGGTGTTCTTTTATACGTAATTCTATAAAATTTCGAGTGTTAAACAATTTGAATACTGATTACTCTGAACACCTCTGGATAGAATTAACTTTAAATGGGATTAAAAATGTCATAGGGGTAACCTATAGGCCACCTGGATACCTCCATATGCGTCAATTTCTGGATGAATTTAAACAGAACATCTGTAAACTACTACTAACCTGTGAAAATCTGGTATGTTTAGTTTTATTAATATTCATAAACTTGATTGCTCGTATAGTCAACAATTTCTTGCACTTTGGATGCATACAACCTTAATCAAATTATTAACGAACCTACCAGGCGTGGAACCTGTACTGCCTCTCTTATAGATTTTATTATATGCTCAACCAGCAAATATTTAATAACTAGTGGTGTAGATTCTTCTGTAAATTTATCAGATCACTTATTAATTAAATGTACGTTAAAGTTGGAAATAGTTAAACCAAAACCATTTTTTGTCACATACCGGGACTAGTAAGCGCTTTGATCGCATTGCACTTTATGCCGATCTTCAACTATGGCGTAATGTCCACCTGAAATTAGTGGAGGGCCATATGGTGTAACCATGAAGGTCACAGATGTGCGCCGGCTAGGCTCAGGATTATAGATGTTGTGGTCGGGGTTCTACTGCTGAAGTTTTTGGTGACAACCAAGGAGAATTCGGGATTGTTTGAGGTTATTGAGGGAGAGGGCGCCACTCAGCTTAGTTTAATCTATACCTCCTTAAGCTGAGAAAGGAAGTTCTATATATTGAGATATTTAGAGAAATTAAACACTAATGAACTCTAGAAGGATCTATTTACGATTAACTAAATTAGTACAATATGATTCTGGGTCTTCTGAATTTAAACCAATTAAAAAAATGTTGAGATAAATATTGGAAAATAAGTAAAATTCTCTATAGGTAAGTAAACTTTCATTATACAAAGTTTTATTAAACTAATCTGGAAATTAATCATATATTCTTAATAAAACTTAAATCTTTTGTTCAGTCATATCTGCAATGAGAGAATAGAAACTAAATATTTATTCTGAACTGAATATTAAACTTTCCTTGTCTATTCAGTTTTATAATCAACAATGAAATTCAGAAATGTATTCGTGTATATACTGGAATGTAACAAGTACTAATCAAAAAATATATAATCACCTTAATAAACATTTGAAAATTTAAGATCTGTAACTTTAAATATGTATCCCTAAAATAAGTATCTATAAAATTCTATCTATTAAACTGGTATCTTTATATCCTGTAACTCATGAGTTATAGTTTACAATTTTTCTACACATAGACACTAGAGGTGTCGTACTTTGTGACTGATTTATAATTTAAATTTTTAAACACATTATCAAAATATCATTTATATATACATATTTTGGTAAACCTAGAGTAGGCTTTCTTAGTCAAAATGAAAAGGTCTGACCTTAATTGTCCTTGTAGTAAATTTTACTCAAATTGATAAGGATGAACTGTCCAAGATCTAATATCAAAGATGGGATAGTGTTTGCTAGATGGAACAACATGGTGACCCTGTCTGGGTGTTTCAATCATCCGGCGTAGCAAAATGTGTGGACATCCTAACCAGGTCCTTCGCTGACACTGCAACTCAATTTTGGACACAACCAAGGAGTGTAGACATCTCCATTAACATTCAGTTTGCTCTCAATTGTCGCTGAGCACAATCCAAATTTTAGATCAATGTTAGTACTATCCTAGACCAACCTCAGGTCTATTCTGGCTCATATAAAAGCCTTAAACCCAACCAAAATCCTTCTTTACTGGCGAAGGGTAACCACTCAAAAGGGGTGCCTTTTTAAATTAAACCCTTGCGGTTATTAAATAGGTTTCCCCAAAACGAACTATGGAAATCGGTGAACTTACATCTAACATTATAGTTGAGGGATATTTTAACAAATCGGAATCACTTTTATTACCCCTCGGAATCTTTCCGAGACCATTCTCCAAAAAATCCCTTTTTTTGTTCACCCTCGTGTTCCTCAGTTCACACAGTAAATTCTATTCTCTCCGTCCGGTCAGTTCAATGGCGGGCTTTTTGAATATCCCCATCCAAACTATCATGTAAAAACATATCAGCTGATCCGAGTCTGATAAACTCTGTTGGCAGAACTTTTGACAGATCCACGTCGAGCGAAGCATGTGACCACTGTTGTCAACTGCTCCTTTTAGCTTGGCAATCACTCTCGCCAACTGTATTTGTTTCTTAACCTCAAGTCAAAGCATCACATTTCGCATGCGTTGATATCCATTAAATGTTAGGCAACACTATATTAATCTATATACTACCAAAAGAATCTTTCGACATCTGTCTATTTAAATTCATTTTCTGTTTTCTTAACCGTATCGGTATTAATTGTTTTATTCATATGACGATTTAAAAGTTTTAAGTAATCTAACTAGCTTCTATATTTTCCCGGTTGTATGGCATGTCAGACTTACAACCTAAAGAATTATCTTTTACTTTTTACTCAAATATTTGACCAAATTTTAGTTATTGAATTAGATACTAGAAGACGATAAATAATTCTAGTGCTCTTCGAATAAATTTAATAAACGAAAGTATGGGCATAACATAACTCGTTTTATCCAAATAATATTTATAGCGTTAAGGTAGGTTTACATTGCTTGTTCATTCGGGGTGATAATTTAAAAGAACCTGTAACTTGCACTGGATTATTTTGATAAGGCTGTGCAAATGTTACACAACAAATATCACTTGAGGATGTGTATTATGTGGAGGATGTAAATGACAAACTTAACATATTTAACAGTTATATTTTGAGCGTATTTGATAAGCATGCTCCAATAAAAAATGCCCGTATCACTAAGAAAAAAGCACCATGGATAACTCCATACATAAAAGATTTAATGCGTATTAAAGATAGAGCTTTAAGCAAATATAAAAATACAAATACCACAGATAACTGGGAATACTATAGACAACTCAGAAACTCAGTAGCAATTATAATTGCAAACAGTAAAAAAACGTTCTTGGAAGAAAATATTCAACAGAATAATCAGAGGAAAAATTGGAAGCTTCTAAAAGATTTAAACATCTATGAGAAAACTTCCAGTTTAGTCCCGGAAACCCTCGGTAACGCGGATAAAATTAACACGTATTTTACTGATGCAACAAATGCTTTAAGCCCTGACACTGAAACCCTCAATTTCTACTTGGATAATAAATTGCCAGCTGTAGACACATTTGAATTTAGGCTTGCCACAGTTGAGGCGGTTCAAGCTGCCATATTTAGTATTAAGTCTGACGGCATAGGCATTACCATGCTCTTAAATTGTTGTCCGCATATAATCCCATATGTGACCCATCTTGTTAACTATTGTATTGAAACATCAACATTTCCTGAGATATGGAAATGTATCTTTATGATTCCAATTCCAAAAGTACCATGTCCAAAGGAGCTTAAAGATTTACGTCCTATTAGCATCCTGCCAAAAATGTCAAAAGTCATAGAAAAAGTTATGGAGAGTCAAATACGTAAACATGTTGACACATTTAATATTCTGCCTACTTGGCAGTCTGGTTTTCGCAAAAATCACAACTGTGCTACAGCTTTGTTAAAAGTAACTGATGATATACTAGAAGCAGCAGACCGTGGGGAAGTTACGGCCTTGATTCTCCTGGATTATTCTAGCGCTTTTGATAGACTGAATCACCAACTGCTTCTTGCCATTTTAGTGTATATTGGTTTTAGTAAAAACTCGTGCAAGCTTGTAACTCGGTACCTCACCGGCAGAGTTCAGTCTGTAAAGGTGAATGGTGACCAGTCACAGGCTTTAAATGTTCTGTATGGTGTACCTCAGGGGTCTATTCTTCGCCCCCTTTTTTTACCATATATACTTCCCAGTTGGCAACTGTGCCAGAATACTCCTCTGTTCATATGTATGCAGATGACACGCAAATTTATATGTCGTTTTTACCAGAAGCTATAGATGAAGCAAACGAAAAGTTAAATAATGATATAAGCACTCTTTTTAGAGCTTCTATGAATCACTGCCTCGAGCTGAATCCAAGAAAATGTCAGGCTCTATTATTTGGACGTAGCCAATGTAGAGGTCAGCTGGGAGGCTCTCTAAATCTAATTTTAAACAATGAGAGACTAAAATGCCTCAATAGTGCGAAAAATTTGGGACTGCTTCTACATGTTAATCTGCGGTTTTCGGCTCTGATAAATATGTACATAAGCAGAGCTTTTGCTAATCAAAAACTAATCTATAGCCATAGACGAATTTTAAGTGAAAGTATTAGAAAGTCTTTGTGTGACTCTTTAGTGCTTTCACACTTTAATTTTTGTGATACTTTATATCATCCGTGTCTTCTAAATACTGATATAAGGCGTATTCAATTAATTCCAAATTGTTGTATGCGTCTAATTGGACGAATACGAAAGTATGAAAGAGGTGTGAGAGAGAAGCTAAAAGAAATTGGGTGGCAGAGTATGAAAGAAAGGAGAATACTTCATTCTCTCGTATTATTTAATAAAATAATATGTAGTAAAAACCCTAGCTATCTCTATCAAAAAATTCGATTCAGACATGATACTCATGCATTACACTTACGGCATAAGTATACAATAACGCCACCTGTCCACCAAACTACCCTCTATGAGCGATCTTTTACTTACCAAGTTTCTCTACTCTACAACAAAGTTCCGAAACGCTTAAAGCCTCTCCATCCAAAACAGATCAGGTACTCTATTCGTCCACTAATATCATCTATTTTTTTTGAGCATGTAATATATGTACCGCTTGAATTTTTGCAATTTGCTAATGTTTAGATTTTTTTCTTTAATGTATATAACCATTAACATTTTACTTCCAATGAATCTAAACTATATAAGATAATTGAAATGGTCCTTAAACGTGATTGTATTATATGTACAATAATTTGTTACTATTTACTCTATGTTATGTGTTGTTATTATTTAGTCTAGTGATTACTCAAACTTTTATATAGGTTAAGATAGAAAGCTTATGCTTTAACTTCGCCTTTTGTAACCCTTCTATGTTACAATAGAGACATATACACCCCGTGTGGTGGTCGGGTTAGAATAACACTACGGTATCCACCGCCTGTCGTATCAAGCGACTAAAGGGCATATATTATTATCCCGACTTGACCATACAATGAATGGCATCACACTCCCTCTAAGGCACGCTATGAGTGCCTTTAGGGGAAAATTCACTAAACCCCAGATATCCTAGATATCAAAAGGGTTTAGCTCTGTGGGAGCCCTTGAAAGGTTTTCAGGCCCGTGGTTGGAGTCGTGGCGGCAGTTTCCTATGAATTTCCTGACCGTCAGGGCTGTCCCTAACAAGACGGCTTTTTGCATTTGTTTGTAAAGATGTTCGTCCAGACCGAGGTATTTTAGTTTGTTTAATAGATGTTTTGGGACTAGTCCTGTCGTTGACATAACAATTGGTACAGTTCGTGTGTTGTTCATGTTCCACTGAGTCTTTATTTGAAATTCCAAATCTCTATATTTGGTTATTTTCTCAGCCTGCTTGATATTGATATTATTGTTGTTGGGAATTGCTATGTCAATTAAAGTTGTTTTCCGAGAAACTTTATCTACCAAAACTATATCTGGTCTATTGTGAGCAACAGACCGATCGGTCAGTATCGTGCGGTCCCAGTACAGCTTGTAGTTGTTATTTTCTAAAACAGATTCTGGTTTATATTTATAGTATGGTAATCTTACCGACTGTGATAATTCATGTTTCAGTGCTAGTTCCTGGTGAAGTATTTTTGCCACAGCATCGTGTCGTTCTTTGTATTCAGTTGCAGCGAACGCTTGACAACCTCCTGTGATATGCTGGATAGATTCAGATGTTTGGCAACCGTACCTGCATCTATCGTTGTTAATGGAAGGGTCTTTAACGATGTACTTTAGGTAGTTCTTAGTTGGAATTACTTGATCTTGGATTGCCAATATAAAACCTTCCGTTTCAGGGAACATATTACCAGAGATCAACCAGTAGTTCGACGCTGCACTGTCGACATAATCTTGGTTGATGTCGTTTATATGTCTTCCATGAAGGGGCTTCTCTTTCCATTTCAGCAGTTTCTGATCTGTGGTCTGGTGGTGTAATTGGACATGTTGTTGTGTCAGTCGCAGTGGTGTTGAGTCATCAACCTGGCACATGACTCTATGTAGATCAGAAAATTCTGCGAGTTTCTGGAAATGACTACGCAAAATAGAAATTTGTTGATCTAATAGTTTACTTAGATCTGTCAATCCTCTTCCTCCTTCATACCGTGGCAAAGTTGTACGTTCGACAGAGCTCTTTGGATGGTGATTTTGAGCTTTTGTTAGTAAAACTCGAACTTTTCGTTGTAATTGTTCAATGTCAGTCTTGCACCAATTAACTATACCGAAAGAGTAACTGAGCACTGAACACGCATAGGTGTTAATAGCCTGAAACAGTCTCCCTGGAATATACCCCTTCTGATTGGAATAGGATCTGTTTGTATCGAACAGTTGGCTTCATTCAGTGAGATTTTGGTTTGCCAGGTGGCCATGGCATGTTCTAAAAAGTTAATAATACAATTATTCACTTTATAGAGTTTCAGCACCTTAATGAGCCAATCATGTGGAACTGAATTGTAGTCCACATATGCCATGTAGAGATTACGTCGTTTGGCGTGGGCTTGATTGCAGACAACGGAATCAATTATCAGTTGTTCTTTGCAACCCATCGAATTTTTCGCGCATCCCTTTTGTTGTTGAGTAATTATGTTGTTCAGTTCACAATGTTTGAAAATGCGATGATTAATGCATGATGTTATGAGTTTGTATAAGGTTGGAAGGCAAGTGATTGGTCGGTACTTTGCTGGGTCCTGTGCACCTAGGTCGTCCTTTGGTAAGAGGTATGTAGCACCATGCGTTAGGAAACTAGGCATCTTGTGTGGGTGGGCAATTACGTCATTTATAAGGGCTGTTAGTGTTTCGTGGGTTGCGTACAGTTTCTTTATCCAGTAATTTTGTACACCATCTGGTCCTGGTGCTTTCCAGTTATGGAGGTTCTTCATTATGTTGGATGTATCTTCCGTTGTAAATGGTTGGTGTTGCATGGCCTCGCAGTTCTGAGATGCAGCCTCCTCCTCATTAATCCAGCTGGCTCCGGAGTTATAGGAGGTTGTTGTGGAAAGCTGTGTTTTCCAGAATTCCTCGATGTCTGTTTTACTGGGGTAACTAGGGGCTTCATTATTATTCTTGTTGTTAAGTTTTCTATAAAACCCTTTTTCTGATTGTCGGAAGAGTGTGTTGTCTAGTTTCCGTTGGTTACTGGTTTTGTACCTTCTCAATCGACTTGTGTAGACGGAGAGCTTTTGTCGTAGACTGTCCAGACACTGCTGAGATGTGATGTTTTCTCCATCCCACTGGGAGTGTATTCGGTTATTGTCCATGATAGTCTTGAAAAGCCTTTCTATTCTGTTGTTCCTGACTCCTCGTTGGTACTCGGTCAGTCTTCCAACGTCTTTCCGAAGAGAATTGATTTTCCCTTCAAGTCTTCTTTGCCAAGGTGGTATTCGAGGGGTTTGTCTAAATTGGGGAGGGTCTTGCTTTGGTCTTACTGCGACCCCAATTATTCTGCAGATGGCAGTTGCAGCACAGTAGATGATTGTGTGTAGCGACTCTAACGTATTAGCACCTAAAACATAGGTTGGTAAGATAAATTTGTTCATAGCCTGCAAGACGATACCCAGTTTCTTAGATGATCTTAGTTTGGGAAGAACTGGTCTAGTCAGTGGATCTGTTCCATTATACTCTCTAAGAGCTCCTTCCATTCCTGCTTGGATCTTCTCAAGCAGGTCAGCGTTGGTTGGCTGTTCTTGCTGTAGTTCTTGAGTCTCGTCCGCTCTTTGTGCCAAAGGTGTTTCCGGCTCTGGATCGATTGTATTTCGACCAAATAGTTCGCGCTCCACTTCGCTCTTTATTGTGTCCAGTTGTTCAGGCGAAATTATTATTATTATTATTATTATTATTATTATTATTATATTGTAGGGTAATCAATATATATTAAGGAAAACGTTTATCAAAATGTCATAATTTGCTAAATTAGGGGAGGAAATGAGGAGTGAAAAATTGAAAACTTAAAAAGAAATTGTCGAAAAATACTGTAATGGGTCGGTACAGATTACGACACCGAAAACAATTAATTCATCATACCTCACTGTGGGACAGATTTCATGTTAGTGTCCCACAAAAGGGGGAAAAGATGAATGCCAGAGTACAAAAAAAAAGATTATGAAGTCTGTCAGATTTTTGATTTCTAAAGTTTCTGTCTCTTATCATCATTTGCTTTATTCTATTAAATGTCTTGTTTTGAAAATAGTCCATCGCTTTCTATATCCATGATAATTTTATAACTTAATTTCTTCTTATAATCGGGAAATTTAGAAGTTGATAAAATTTTGACAATTGCCACCTGTTCCATTTGCAACTGGTATAAACTGTAAAATTGCATTTTTTTCCCAACTAACATCTATCTCTTCTTATTCCTTGTAGTCCCATAACTATGCTACCAAAACCTCTTAACGTTCCGTTGAATAATTTTCGTGTAACAGCGTCTCAAAATATTTTATAACTCAAGAGATATTTTTTGAGACTTCACTGAGTTATTCATCGAAATTTTTTATCAATTTAGTCTTGTGATGTATTTAAGTGTTGAAAGAAACCAAAATATATTATTTATGCAGAATCCAATATTAAATTTTGTGACAAAGTATTTTCCATTTTTCCAAGAAGTATTATTTTAATAATATTCATTCTATATATTGCATAACTTCTTTATACTTTCAGATACTAATATTATTTGCTCTGCTTTTCTAATATGAAAAGTTTATTCTACTATAATAAACCCCAAATCTAAATAAACTCTAGTTTGTGTTTTCAAAACGCTTAAATCAGCCTTACTTTAAAAGCACTGTTTTACTCATTAAAGTGTCCTTTCACCATTGGCGGATCCAGGGGGGGGGGGGACTGATGAGTGGTTGGGAGACGAGGCCATCTTGTAAGTGTCCTATCGGTTCAAGGCAACATGACAGCGCAATGTTATCTTCAGGAGGTAGTGGAGCCGTATGTCCTCCCGTACCTTGAGAGAGTCATAGTTATGACCGCAGCGGGGGCCTTGAGGCCGCAAGGCCCCCCAGTTCCCCCAAGGACTCGTTGTGCCGCAAGCGACTCGGATAATAGTGCCAGTTTTAATGTTGTTTGAAGCTTTGTTTCCACACCTCAAACGACGGCCTCAGATCCTGATCACCGCTGTGTTTGGCTCGGTCGTCCGACGGGTTTATCCTCAAAGCTCGAGTGTACACACCAGTGTTAACCACTGTTTCAGCACTATCTATAAACCCACGGCACTAAAGCTTCCGCAGTCTGCGGCAGGCACCTGGTATAGCATACACCTCACCTCTCGGCGGAATCAACCCGAAGACCATTCTTCTAATGGCTCGTTTAGATTATGCCGAAGTGAGCAGGGAATTGGTCATGGAAGGAGGCAGTGCGAGAATGTAAACACCATAAATATCCATATTTTTATTGATCAAAATACTTAATCTTTAAGGAAATTTAATACTCTACAAAAAGGTTATTAACATTAAAATTATCCGAAGTTGAAATTAAATTCAAAATTATTTTTGAATAAAGAATAACTATAAAAGTAGTGAATTTAATGAAAAATGTTAAGAAATGTCTTTTGTAGATTATTAAATTTCCTTCAGAGTAAGTACTTTGACCATTAAAAATATTGATATTTCTGGTACTTTCAAAAATCTAAAATCAAAACAAAAAATTGAAAAAACACATCAATGTTTAAGGCACGATTACAAGAAAACTCGTATTATGTGAATTTACTGTTTTGGGTAAAGAAACGCGATTACTTTTAAAAAAACCTATAGTCGTAACGATACATCTCTTAATTTCACAATATTTTTTTTTCTCCAGGAATAATATTATCACAGTATAGTTGAGAAAAATAAATGGTCGTTATTTTTTTTAATATGGACCTTTCCTTTTTTGTTATAATATCTAAAAGGCAGTTTTATACAATATTTTGGGAGAAAAAAAATTGCAGGAATACCAAACGTTTGGTATTCCTGAAATATACGTCGTTTTATTTCTATTGTGGTGTTAATGCCCAAGAAAAAACAAAAGTAAAAATGAGTGTAATCTTGCATAATTGAGTTTACAGCGGGGAAGAGTCTGGTTACTGCGTGCTTGTGAATTAATTAAATTTACTAAAAAAAAAGTAATTTTTAAAATTAAAAAATTCTTAGAGAATTTCGCAACACAAAAGCAGTCCGTTTTCAGCATTCAAGGATTTTTTGTAAACTGCACAGCAACAAACCAATATTTTACAACTTTGATGCTGTCATTGTATAGACTTTACTTTTACCTACCTTCAACTTTCATAAGCATATGTTTTTACTCTAACATACATTTTAGAAGTGATCAACGAGAAACTTTGATTTTCCTGATTTCACGATTTTTCACTTAATTTTGAAAAAAAGCTGAAAATTTGTTGATATTTTATAATTTACCAATTACATGGCATTACCAATAAGAAATACAACTCCAAAAATAATTTCATATTTTAATTATGCTATCTTTGGGGTTTATTTAGAAAATAAATAAATATCGGTTCATTGTAAACACTAGTCTTTGATATTTTATTTAATAGTGATAATTTTATATTATATAACCCATATTACCTAATTATAGCTTTAATCATTGGATTCTCTTATAAGATTGAATAATAAAATTAAAATTAACTTAAATATTTTTAATCCAACTACTGAACCTACAACCCCCAGTGTAGATTGGGTTTGTTAAAATCTAAATTATTAATATTAAAAATGTTTAAAAGTATGATTAAACAACTTAGAAGTATAGAAATTGCCTTGTTTGCTTTTTTGTTTAAAATATTTTATTTAAAAATTGAGGAAATTAAACTTAGTGTATTTCATTTTGTGCATTTTTAATTCTCTTCAACAATATCCATTATACCGAAGATGATTTTAAGATTAGATTTTGCATAAAAACAATAAACTAAATGTTTGTCATTATTTGAAGGTTTTTATTGTTTAATAAAAAAATATACTATGATAAAAAATGTTGAATTTTGTGCCAAATGCCTACAATTGTTCGTTTGCAGATATCAATTTTGTCCAGCATATATTTAAATATATAAACTATAAACCGTGGATGAACGGGCCGGAGGCCAGACCCGAAAACAATTTTCTTCAGCATTTGTTCTATTACCTGGACTATAAACCATTGATGAACGGGTCAGTCCGTTGACTGCCGTTCAAAACCCGCTCTTTTGGGGAGGCTAAAGCAGTGCAAGTAGTAGTCGCAACATTAGGAACAGTACGGTGTTTACATACTGCTCTTCATACTTACCTTCCCACTTCCCGATCCACTTCGGCATAATGTAGACGAGATTTCGACCCTATTTCAGCAATAATTCCCGTAGCCTGCCGGCAGCACGAGCAGCAGCGGTTGGGGCATAATGTAACCGAGCTATAATGAACAGAGGATGGTCCCGGTCTGCTAGCGGACCTGCTTAACCCACCGCGACGAGCACGGTTTTGGGGTGCAGGTGTAGACTAGGATTTGCCTCGGTCTCGTGATTCCCGCCAGGACGGGACCTCCAGTACGACACCTCAAACGGCCGTCGTCTACCGTCCCACGCTGCAAGGGTGAATGCATCGTACGACAGACCAAGTCACAATCTCTTTAAATTATATTTTAATACTCAATTTTTTTTGACAAACTGACTTTACTTGTATACATCGTTCTGATGCAATTGTTAATAATAAATAAATCTTATAATATTTAGTGCTAATAAGGCGATCCTTGGACTATTTTGTTTTAAACACGATAAATTTCACTTCATAGTTAGGTTATGTTTGATAATTGATATGTAGTAAATGTAGTTTAGTATTGTGTAAATATGTAAGTAACATTAATTTAACAGATTCTTTGTGAATAATAGGATTATTTTTGTAGCTTTTACTCTGATGATAGGGTACATTTTTTAACTTCCTAATAATATTTTAATACTTCATAATTCTGTGGTTCATTGAACCTACCCTCAAATTAATGGCTTTGTCGCACATGCGCAAAGAAATTTGTATGTGGCGGCACCCGAGAGTTTCGCTTCTGGGTTTGATTATTCAGTGATATTACGAACACACCAGTTCGTTTAATTTAGTCCACGCCGCTGGGTCACATGTTCGACTTCCTACGAGTCTACCTCTTTTAAAGAGGTAGACTCGTAGGAGTAAAAGAGGCTCTTTTACTTTTCTAGACGATACTGACACCCGCGTTCAAGGTGTAGGTGCCTCTACTTGCGGGACGCCTTGGCCCAGTTTTAGGAGTAACAGGCAAGAGGTTGGCAAAGGGTTCTCGTCTCGAATACTAGATCGCGCCCCATATAAGACGATGACCTAATATCTCAAGCGACGGTCCCACTGTTACCCGCCAGGTTGTCTCATTGCCTCAATCCCGAAGGAAAGCAGGTCTGACGACTATGAACAGACCACCTTGTTGAATCAATGTTAAGACGAATTGGGGAGTGTATACATAAACGCGGTAGACAAACACATTATTAACAATCTTTAATAAATATATTTTAAACTCATTGGTATTTTTATTCAAATTTTTACCAAAACAATATTAAATTAAAACATCTCCTTCTGTTGTGATTTCTTTGTCAATGAGTATATTTTATTATTCTTGAGCTTTAAGTATATAATTTTTTAAAACTATTTTGTAAGCATCACTAACAATGCCTTTTTTAGGGTATGACAGGCAGTACCTATCTTACGATGGAAATCCGCTATTGAATGGTATTCAATATTAGTTGTCGAACATTATTAAAACGTTAGTTCATTTGCAAAATGGTTAAAGAATTTTTTAAATATACGTAAGTGCAACCGATATTTAAATGTCAGGCAAAGTTGAATAACTAAATAGGCGAATGAAAATGGTTCTTTTTAACCAATAAAGAAATTTTAAACTCAATCTGTGTAACCCATTATTTCGATAACAAAATAATAACCTGACGGCTCAGTGATATTTATTCCCGATATTCGATAATGAGACAGCATTAACTGTTGTTATTTAAGAGTACAATTTAACGAAGCTCTAATTTAACATGGTTCAGTACGTTTGCTACTTTAATATGTTAATCTAATAAAATATTGAAAATATCATTACGCTACCCATCAATTATTTTGTATACGTCAACAACTCATCATGGTTTGATTGCTCGGGTATATAACGAGCAACTCAACAGCCTCTCATTTCATCAGATCTATCAGATTGCTGCACGGTTGTTTTGATTGATTGAAGCAATCGGTCATCGCGGCCGAACATGTCATTTTTCGTTGCTTGTGCGATCGGGTTGCCACAACAAATTGATTACTTTTATTTTTTGGGCAAGTAGAAGAAGAATTTCATTAACACACTCCCCAAAAATGTATAACTTTGTAAAATATTAATTAAATCCTACATTTCTTATGGGTATATATCACTTTCGTTTCGTGGGTATAAAATAATTCGTAATTAAGTCAAAACACCTAGAAAAGTGGTTAAGGAATATAAATTAAGTAAATTTAACAAAAACATATTTTATTGAATATGATAACTTTTGATAAAATATTGGAAAACATGTAATTCAACAACATTATACCATCAGGACATAACAGTTTACAGAGAATAAATGTTAAAATTTTAACAACAAACTCGTAGAAGTAAACTATTTAAATAATAAAAACCCGCAAAAATATGCATTTCTTTTGTTTCTTGCTTATATGATGAAAAGTAATGACTTTGTATAACTTTAATTCCGCTCCACCCTATATATGCAACTTTTTATAGGCTACCAAATATAACTTTTTCGTCCTAACATGATTGAAATCACACAGTATAACTATAATTTTACACTTCCATATGTTTTAACTACCCTGTATATGCATTTGGTTATGGCCATCTATTGTAATAACATTCTATTAACATTTTTTAACGACCCTGCATAACAATACTTTAACCCCACCCTGCATGAGAGCTATCATTAATTTCCAACTGCTTATGGCCTACGCTATATAATTATATTTCTGGCTTTTTTTCTTACCATACTACAATTCCATTGGACGCTATAATTTAACCATCCTGCATAGCAACTGTTATGGACCATCTAATATATTTTGAACTACCCTATATAATTATAATTTTACACCACCAACTCATATTATATGCATCAAATTAACGTGCGAACTCATAAGGTCTTACCCATCCAAAAATCGTCTATCGTGTCAATTTTTCCACCTTGAAAACTTGAAATGTCCAGCTATAAAAATATAATGTGAAAATATGATGGAGGCATAAAATAGTTACATGTTCGGAGCATACAAACACAATTTGTATTGAAAGAATGTTTACAAGAACAGTTTCACTATCAAATAGGTCACCAAATCCCCCTGTATTGAAAGAATGTTTACAAGGAGTCTCACTCTTACGTAGGTTACCAAATCACTCTGTATTGATACGCTTTGAAATTACAAAACAGCTGACTTGATTGGCACAAACTGTCAAAAAGTTTTTAATGATTTAATTTCTCATTTTCCTAAAGATGAGACCCTCACCAATCGATTTCTATCCATCGAAACTTCCAAATGTGAAATTAGATAAGAGATGAGGAGGTAGTTGTTCGTTATAGTCCAGTCAATGAAGGCAAAAAACGGTGAAACTGTACAATTTTGCCAAACACCACCGATTTGCATGAAAATTTGACTTACCTCCTACTTCAAAATTGACCCTTTCCTGGGGGTTGCTTTTGCGCCTGAGGTGCATGCCACTGCTTCTCGGGGTTGGAAAATTTTTAATATAAGTCCGGAAATCTTAGATAGCCTGACAATTTCAACTAACTGTATTTATTTAAAGTTTTTGAAGTGAAAGCTTCTTAAAATAGGCCCACACTTACACATATGAACATAGATCAGCATGGGAATAAAATACATCACTTGAAATTGCATTTGTTTCAACACGTAATATATTAAAAGTCTATTCTTTTATAGAAAATCAATAAATTATAGGAAATAAACCAACGTAACAATACAATACGTGCACAAAATTTGCTTTTCTTGTAATAAACATTCCAATTCTGTGTTTGCGATATATTCAATTACAATTACTTGGTGTGCCGACTAGAGTTCTGAATAATAATTGAAATTAAATTCAGGAACTTATTTACCACGGTGTAGTAAAATGGTGGAACGACGGTAATCCACATGCTAAAGCTATTACGAAAGAATCGCCTACTTTTAGGAAGCAACTGCAGAGGGTTTGAAGTGTCTCAGCCCTGCACGTGTATTGCATATACAGAGTTATTAACCTAATTCTACACGGAATATTACGACTAATCGAATCAATTTTGAAAAAAACCTATCCTATGAATAAAATACAACCTTATATTTGGGAATTAGTAAAAATAATTTTTAAATGTATCTACATAAAATAGATATCTATCGTTGATTGGTTTAGCCATGCTATTTCATTTCGGATAACGTGAATTACCCTATACATAGATGAGTGTGTTACGGGTGGCATTAGTGTATGTGTAAATATTTTTTGGAGCACATTATTTTAAAACTTAATATGGTTTGGCATTGGGCAGTAGCTAATTGCTACATTAAGATAATTTGGTTGGAGTTGGACTCGCATACTAAGGGTTCCGAACCATCTTCAAGATTCCAATATTCCAGTTTCAGACAAGCAGGGAATGAGTGCATTTTCTTATATTTACTCTAATATCTTTTAAAAGAAGCGTTTTGAATTTATAAAGGATATACAGTTTCATTTTCCACACATAGAATTTTTATTTTATCTGTTTCAGTATTCGTTTGATTTTTATAAGAATACATATGTATTTTTCTAATTTGGCCCCCAAAAATTAACATTAGAATTTTATTTTACTAATGAACTTTCAGGGAAGCCTTTTATAATCTACTGTCTGAATTGTGAGGCTCTTGGAAGATAAAGGGCAAAATATGTCAAGTTTTAAATTATAAATTATTAAATCTGTTATTCAAATTATTTAAAAATACAAATAAAATATATTTAAATAGTTTAGTTTTTAAAGTGGGAATTAAGTCGATGTTAAATATTTTTGTTAATATCTTTTAAATAAATGATTTAAAAATATGATATATTTGTAATTCACATAATAAGCCTTTTATCTGATATATTACATGATACGTTTGAAAATTGAATTTTTATTTTCCATTTAATTGTATAATTTGTCCCTAAAAATACTATGGAATTTTCTAATAATTTTTCTTATAAATTTCAAGGGAGCCCCAGTACCCCTAATTATTTTCAAAATTTTGGGTAGTATGGTTTCGGCAATAAAGCGAAAATGAAAATGTTTTATATCTCTATGTTAATATCTTGTAAACAATTAATTTTAAAAACCTGAGAAATATATATTTGTATTCCTCATAATGAGCCCTTTATTTGATGTATTGCATGATGCGTTAATTTTTTTTTATTTTCCCTATAATAAACTAACTCACTGGATAAAAGTACTAATAAAAAAATTCCCATACCACATTGTATTATTTAGAATACGAAACATGTCTAAACAACATTTATAAGGAGAAATTATAAATGAATTGGAAAGTAGTAGTATGCAAGAATGATCCTAAAATTTCAATGCGAAAATTCCTTTCTTTTGTATTTTTTTTAATAGAAAACGATTTATATAAATATTTGAATGCCTCATTTACAAAAAAAAAACATCCAAATGACCAGATTATTAGAGTTTGAATATAGAAAATTATTTAAAATTTATGGATAAAAAAATTCAAAAAATATTTTGTTCTATAAGAGAAGCTTAGGGTGATGATTTAGTGGTGAGAATAACGGTTAAATAAAGCCACTACGTGGGGAATAACTTCTGAAGTTTTGGCATGAGTTGATCTTCTTGGAAGTACAAGAGTCGTTGTTTTCTCAATGATAGTTGTGGCATATATAGTTTGTATTTGTACGATTTCTTGTAAATCACAGCTTTATAAGTCTCCACAGTTCAAATACTCCAAATGTTTCAGGGTCTAAATCAGACCCCGTTTGCAATGGTAATAAAATAAAAAATTAACAGAGCTGAATAAAGAAATTAAAAATTAAAATGCTTCACAATTCCAAATTTAGCATTCATAATTGGAGACTAAATGTTTAAGTTTACATGTCAAACATTCAAAGTCAAATTGTGAATGATACATTTGTCATTGCAATTTTTTAATTTTTAACTTCTTTATTCAGCTGTGTGTATATTTTATTTTATTGCCATTGAAAACGGGTCTGATTTAGACCCTGAAACGTTTGGAGTATCTGAAATCTACAGGTTTCCCAGCAATTGTAGTGTTATTCCCAAGAAATAATAAAAATATTTTTATAATTGCGCTAACATTTGTTGGATAGCATTCCTGGCCGTGAAAGATACCATATTTTTACAAATATGTATTACTCAAGCCTACCACTTGCACAAGAAATGTAAAGGTAAATATACACCTAACAGGACAAAACAAAATAATAGAGTAACAGAATGTTTATACTAGTTTCAATAAAAAAACCTGAGTGCGAGAAAAGATGAGAAAATGTGGTATTCTTGGCGTAAAAAGACTAACGAGTCACTGTTAATTACAATCAATATATGGGAGGTGACCCCTATTCTACATCATATTGTTTTCTAAGAAACTTATTGAATTTGGGCGCTTGTGATATGTTGTTTAAATCCATATTTATTATGAAAAATAACCCAACATCGCCACAAAAAACTTCGAGAACTTGTCAATAAACTGATAGCAAACTAGAGACAATTATCGAAAATTCCTGACAGACCATCAACGCCTGACAAAAAAGCGGATTTAACGGCAAATTGTACATTTTGCGACAAAATGTGGGAGAGAAAAAGGCCTGCTTAGTATGTTGTAATCAAAGTGTAGTAAACCAAGATAACATATCGAAATCACACTATGCAATAGTATAAGATGTAAAAACTTTTGTCGAGGCGCTGAAAACTGTGTGTGTATTTCATAACCTAAATGTTGATAATAAAAATATATAGAAGTCTCGTATTTTATTTGGTGCAATTTCAGTTTTACCCTTATTATTCCGATATGTTTTCTGTATTATTTCCAAAATTAAAAATTAAGTTTCATTATTTTTTTTTAATTTAAATAATTTGATCAAGTGCGAGTTGGACTCGCATACAAAGGGTTCCGTACTTAAGATTTGACACAATGTATATATTTTTCTAATATTCGAGTTTCAGACAAGGAGGGAATGATTGCATTTTCTAATACTTACCCTAATATCTTTTAAACGAAGCGTTTTAAATTTATAACAAAATACAAATTTTTAGTTCTCACGTAGAGACTTCTAATTGTATCTGCTAATGATTCGCTTGATTTTTATAAAAATATGCATTTAATTTTCTAAATTGGCCCCAAAATTAACATTAGTTTTATTTTGCTAATAAACTTTCAGTGAAGCTCTATATAATCTGAATTAAAGACTCAGTAAATTGGAAGATAAAGGGGGAAATAGGTCAAGATTTAAATAATACATTATTTAATCTTTTATATAAATTATTTAAAAATACAAATAAAATATATTTAATATATTTTAGATAGTGTAGTTTCTAGGATAAATGGGGAATAAGTCGATGTTGAATATTTTGATTAATATCTTTTAAACAAATGATTTAAAAAATATGAAAAAATTAAATTTGTATTTCTCATAATGAACCCTTTTATTTAATTTTTTTTGCTGGTTTTGGCTCGGTCGTCCAACAGGTCTATCCTCGAAGCTCGAGTGCACACACCACAGTGTTAGCCACTGTTACAGCATTATCTATAAACCCACGTCGAAGAAGCAGGCGCCTGGTATAGCGTACACCTCGCCTCTTGGCCGATTCGACCCGAAGACCATTCCTCTAATGTGCAGACGATGTTCCCGGTCTGCTAGCGGACCTGATTAGCCCTCCGTTACATGCGAACGGTTTTGTGGGTGCAGGTGTGGACTAAGGTAGGATTTGCCTCGGATCCTAGACTGGTCATTCCCGCCAGGAACGGGACCCCCAGTCCGACACCTCAAACGGCCGTCGTCTACCTTCCCACTCTACAAGGGTGAATGCGTCGTACGACCGACCAACGAGAATCCACCATCCACCCAGGGGGTAATATCCAGCTGACGCCATTGCCCGTGCGAGGCCAACCACAAATGGAGAGCCACCGGTAACCTCGCCCAGTGGGGACTTCTCTCCACCCGCACTCCCCAATTTGGAATCTTACGAACTCCCCAGTTCGTTTAAGAGTTCCTTCGCCGATGGGTCACACGCTCGACTCTCTTGACGGGAATCTCCCCCTTTTACTTTTCTGGACGAGCGAACATCCGGCTTTCGAGGTGTAGGCGCCTCTACTTGCGGGACGCTATGGCCCAGTTTTAGGAGTAACAGGCAAGAGGTTGGCAAAGGGCGCTCGTCTCGAATACTAGGTCGCGCCCCATACAGGGCGATGACCCGACATCTAAAGCGACGGTCCCACTGTTACCCGCCAGGTCGTCTCATCGCCACAATCCCGAAGGAAAGCAGGTCTGACGACTACTTATATTAAAGGTTTAACAAGTGAACCTCGTTCCCATTCGCTCAATCCCGAAGGAAAGTGTGTCCGGCGAACTACTTGTGTAAAGTTTTGACAAGTCACACTCGAGGATGGGGGCCCTCTCCTTCCCTAGTTACTAACGGGCACCGCCTTGTCGCCAGAAACAAAGCCTGGAATCGACTGCCGTGACTCCGAAAGTTTTATGGGTCGCCACCGGGAAGTATTTTTGACAACCCCAAATTAATATTGGGGTTTTCTACTATTTTTTCTTATGATGTTCAAGTGAAGCCCTGTAGCGCTAATTATTTTGAAAATTTTAAGTAGTATGGTTTCGGAAATAAAGCGGGTAATGGGATTTTTTTATGGATTTTTGTTAATATCTTGTAAGCAATTAATTCTAAAAATATGAAAAATATATATTTCTCTTCCTCATAATGAGCCCTTTGATTTGATGTATTGCATGATGACTTTAAAAAGTATTTTTTTTATTTTACCGTTTAATTCTATAATTTTCCCCCCAAAATTAATATTATGGGTATCTCCTCTTTTTCTATAAGTTTAAATAAGGTCATATAAGAATAATTTTTTTCCAAAATGTTAGGTCTTATTAATCGGAAATAAAAGGGAGGAATGAGTAATTTTCTTATATTTTTGTTAATATCCTGTAAACAATTTATTTTAAAAATAATAATGAGGAATAAAAATGTTTTTTTATCATATTTTTACCCGTTTCAGTTGGTGTACTCCATGATGCGTTTAAAAAAATATATTTTTTTATTTTCCGTTTAATGCTATAATTTGACCCCCAAGATTAATATTAGAAATTTCTACGTATTTTTCCTGTTAACAAAAAAAATAGGTCTTACAGTTTCGGAAATAAAGGGGAATGAGTACTTTTTTAAATATTTTTGTTAATATAGTTTAAAATATTTATTTTAAAAATATATTTGTAATCGCCATAATGAGCCATTTGATTCAATGTATTGCATGATGCGTTAGAAATGATTTTATATATTCCATTTAATTCTGTAATTTGCCCCCCAAAATTAATAATAGAGATTTCCCCTTAATTTTCCACTAAAGTTCAGGTGAGACCCTAAATCTTTCAAAATTTTACGTCTTATAATTTAGGTGATGAGGAGGAGGGGGGCGGTCGATTTTTTTTTTAGTCTTTTCCCCCAGAAGTACCCCTAAAATCAAAATTTCATCATTTACGATATGCACTCCTGATCGGGTCACCAAACTATACACTGATACCAAATTTCAACCTTTACCGTCCAGTAGTGATGTGAAGAGTGATATATTGTACATACGGAACTCTAAAAACATCAAAATTCATATACACATGTTATATAGATTTTCACTGTTCAGATTCTGATAAAATGTGTGATTTTTCCTAATAAAGAAGTAATATGTTCGAAGAAAAATGTTTTCACATTTATCGGATCTGAAAAATAATTCCGAGTTGCTGGGTAAATTTAGCAAAAATAAATACGAGTGCAGTGTAGTCTTCTCCAATTATGAATATGAGTGCAAAGGGTTAATATTAATTTATTATTTAATATAATGTTAATATTTTTAAAGGGATGTAGTTTATGTTAAAAGTTTTAACTACATATTTGAATATGTTTAAAGGCCGAATCTAACAATTATTTTTAGGTATGGAATCAGTTACTGTTTAGTGTTCATGAATTTTATCTAATAAACAATTTATTTTATATTACATGGTTCCATTCCTGCCAAATCCTGGTTTTATTACCTAAAATAAACATGTCATTGAAATTTTAACGATGTGAATTTAAAAATAAAGAAATTCAATGCTTTTACTGATTTGTTATGGTAAGTTAGGTAGGTAGTTAGTTCTATTTTACAAAGAAGTATATTTTTATTGCACATATTTTTCTTTGGAAAACAGTCAAACTATTGAGTAATTATGTATGAAAGTGTTACCTGCTGTCAAATCATGTGAAGACCATCTTTGATTGTTCAGCATAAACGTTGTTTAGTGTTCAATAGTAAAAAAGTCAATGTCAATGATCAGTATTGGTTTTTCGGACAAGTAGCAGTAATTTTCCTTGTAATTATTCTGTTTTTTGTTTTAATTATTTTATTAATATATTATTTTCACAATCTTCCGAAGGAGTAGTGTAACAAATTGACAAACAGTGGACAACAGAAAATATATTAAAGAGTGTAGTTTTTTTTATAACGTTGTTGGACATATATATTTTTTTATTTTATGAACTCGATTGAAACTGCAAACGACGAAAACTTTTAGGTTACAAAGTGCATTCCCACCAAAAACGGGGGGTCATGCATTTTTAAAATTTTTTTGGAATACCTATATTTGATTAAAGTCTCATATATTTTTTTATTTCAATAGATTTGTCAATATTACATGAACGATTGGGGGGGAGCATGACGCCTTATTCTCCGATTTTTCCTTCACTTTATTTCTGATATATATATATATATATATATATATATATATATATATACTTTGTGTTGTGTCAGTTCTGTTGAATGTACAAAAAAAATACTAAATACTCCGGATCTAAGAAGTTGAGAAAAGAGCAATAAATTTTCGACTGCTACTATTTATAATTCATTTAATATGCTGCTCTTGTACCTATGTGCTACTTTTGATAAATCTACCTCTCTTTGTGAAGTTCTACAATGTGTTAAAATAAATTACTCTATTTTAAAAACACTCTGCGACCAGACATGTAACAGTTCGTTCCTACTGAAGAAATCGGTTGCGTATTGGTTATTTGTCTTGTAGGAATTGTAGGAGCACACAGTGTAACACTGCAACATCAGAAAACTGTCTGGCATTGACGTTACACCATTTAGTTGCATGTTTAGGAAGGTTACCATAACAAAGTAGCCTGTTCAGTATTTTTTTCAAATTGTGGTAACGTAAAATGAGACTAACATAATAGAAGACAATGTTTTAAGCACCCCATTCACTATCCCGTACCGTATCTAAAGGAGTTACACGTCGGCAGGAACAACGAACATTAGACTTTCTCCTTGATCAGTGATAAATAAACAAAACCATGGCCCACTAAGAACCACTTAACACTAATATTGGGAAACTTCTCATGGACCAAAATGTTGTCGTTCGCACAAACTAAAGAACTCAGTCAGCAGACGACCGTAAAATAAATTTCAGAGGCAAAATTCCAGAAAATAACTTTATCAATAAACAAGAACCAACAGTATTGTATTTTTATTATATATTGTAGCAATGTGTAAGTTCATCCGATAATAAACACCTCAATCAATCGTCACACATCTATTCCGTACAGTCAGTGACGGTGTCACGAGATATATATGTATTTGTTTAACCACTTTTTGGAAAATAACACCACAATACACGAAATTTCTGTATCTTTCCAAACGTTTCGTAAAAAAAACTATGAAAAAAGGCACAATTCTAAAAAAATCAAACATTGTAATTTTAAATTTAGAATTGTGCCTGCTTTCATAGCTTCTGAAATAATTAAAACTGCTAGTTAGATAATGAAACGACTAACAAATTTTACAGATATTTCATAAAAAAAATAGTTACTTATCTGTTTATAGGGAACAATAATATATTGTAACTATTATGAAAATAATGTTCTAAAAAAACGTAAGTCTATTTAAATTAAAGATAAAATGGTAAAAGGTATGTCAATATAGCATATGCTTGATACATTTTAAAAGTTTACTTTACAGAACTACTGCATAATGCCTGAAGATATACGGTTTTCTTTGACTTTCCTTCAAACGCATGAGGATATCTATTAGGACATGTCAAAGTGCCTCTGCAATTACGTTTTCCTACAGCAACTTCGTAACGCTGAATGTCTAATGAAGTGAAATATAAAATGTGAATATATTATATACAAACTGTATACTTCTCGAAATGCTTTTTATTTCGCGTCATCAGTAAGAGCAAAAATGGCGGAATAAATAAGAAGTTTCCGAGAAATGACGTTAACTTTACGTAGTCGGAAGTCTCACATTCATAGTATTTTGTCGCCTCTCAGGGAGCCAGCAGCAGAAAATTTGTTGAAAAGATTCCACTTTATGGAGATAATAGTGAGACTCTTTTAATTAGTAGACAAAGATTTATCCAGGTTTTTCCATAGGTAATTTCATATTTTCTGTTTTGAAGTGGTTGAGAATAAAGTTAAAATAAATACCTGTGAAGTTTTTGTTCGCTCACTTTTTAGTTTGTTCTGCTAAACACCTTGCGAATGATAAAACCTAAACAGCACTTTTGTCATTTATAGTAGAACATGTCATATATTAAATTTTCTACTAAAAAGAAAATTGTAACTACTTAAAAAATCGAATTTCTAGATCTACATTTTTCGGTGATCAAAATATAAGTGAAGCTAATAAAATCATATTAAAAATGGGGGTTGGTGGATGGAAAATGAACGGTGCAATAACAATTCTGAAGTTCTTGTAGTAGTAAAACCCTATTTTCTACGAAATATTATATTCGTTTATTAGGCACACATTTATATTGACTTTCATACTTTAAATAGAATAAAATGAAGTCTTTATCCGCGTTTCTGGACAGTTCATTTAAAACTGCTCAACTGATTTTGATGGTCCACAACCTATTATCAGATTTTGGAACAGTCTTTGGAAAAACTGCAAAGTTCAGACCCTCTTGTAGAAAGCTTTCGCTTGTTTGTTATAAGGTCGTATTTAACATTAGTGGCCACAGTGGCCTAAATTCCTATCTATTACGGCTACGTCATCTGGTACTACTAATAGAGAAGTTTACAACTGTTTATTTTCATGTTCCAAATTTCATAAGTGTATGTATAACCGTTCAAAAGATACGAGGTGGACACTTTTGACTGGCACCGTATAATGTACAGAACCAACTGTGTTGCAAGTATATTCAAAATAGAAATAAAAAACTGGTTATATGTATATTCGATTCAGTATTCGTACTTATACGTTTTGATCTAAAATCAACATTTTTTTACTTTTGTAGTCAGGAAAACAGTCATCTTGGTGTATGGTAACGCACTTACTTTCCTTGTTGATATATTTTTGATTTTAATTATAAAACGTTTTATTTTGATCCTCTATTTTTTAGACTTAGTTAACTTGTTCAGACAAAATATTAATGATTATCATATGGTGTCAGTAATTACTAACTAACTAACAGAAAATCGGTGGTTTGTTCATGCTCCTGCTGGATAGAACTTTGCTGGGGTCCTTTTATCTCAAATCCCAATTATATTATGAATTATTTTCGTAGTGTATAATCGTTTATGTACTCGACATTCTCGCTAATTATCGTTGTATTACACTATTACACTGACTCACAATATTGTGGAATAACCATTGAGCGGGACTAATTTCGGTAATGAATTTCATTGTTCGCGGAACTAAATTCAATCCGTGGAAGGGATCAATCTTCCGAAAGGATTACTGCTGCATAAATATATATTACCGGATTTAAAACAAATGGCATTTGCTCTTCCTGTATTGTCTATCAAAGGTATAATGCATACAAAAAGGATAATCTGTGCTCTATTAATTTGATGTAATAGATTTGTGGAAAAATTTATGTGCGACTGTGTTGCGTTTTCCGATTTTATTTGGTGTTCGCTCTATGTGTTTAATAAATATTGAACAGACGTGGGTTATTTCAAAACTATGAATTTGCGAATTATAATTCCATTAAATAAATAGAAATTAATTGTACAATCAACATGCATATTGATTCGTCATGTTCCGTGTTAGATAATGTCATTTTGTATATAGCTCACAAATTACGAATGTATAACATGGTTTATGTTTTAATTTCATATAACAGAAATCTTGAAAAGTATGTATTTATAATTACAAACATTTTATGTAACTAAGCAATTTATTACCGGTTTGTTGAAGGATATTTCTCGACGAAATACACTTCTCCAAGAAATTAACACTCCAATCAAAAATTAATCAGAAGTTAAGTGGTACTTATTATCTAGAGCACGTATCTGATTTCAATGTTTCTCTGATATGATTTGCTAGTTTTTCAAATATGTTGATACGATTCTGTTTTTTGCCCGAAATTTATTTTCATTAATACAGGGCATAATAATCGGAACAAATAGTAATTTTTTTCACAATTTTTAAACTACTAATTTCAGACCCCACTTATAGATAATCTCCCTCTATCTATTGTGTCTCATATTATTTTGTTAGTGAAAATTAAAATTAAAAATTAGTAGGTAAATGATTTATATTGGATCTTGGCGATAGCCGAGACATTTATTATAACAAAACGTCAAATGAGTTCTTTGCTACTTCCACATCGTTATTAGTGACCGCTGAGCAATGTATGGCGTACTATAGGTGTCACTTGTAAAGCGAACGGCATAGGATGAAGTAGAGTTCCCAGCCCCAAAAATTTCCGACAAAAAGAGACAAACCCCCGCAGAAAATCCTTTTCCACCTAATAAACAGGTTGAGCAGATGAGTAGTAATCAATTGTCGTGAAAACTTAACTTAGAAAGAAAACCAACGCAAAGATATTAAGACAAACAAAAATAGATTTCCCCTCTACAACAGAAACCTAGAAAAACCTACAATGAACAAAATATACAGAAGACTATATATATATGATAATTAGGGGTACAAATACGAATGACAAAGCAATACAGGCATTATTATTGATGTAGGTACATTTAAATTGAGAAACTGTAAGTTAATAAAAGGAAAGGCTAATGACAACAACCATTAAAACAGAAATAGGTGATGTGATAATAACAGTCATAGCGTAATGATGCCGAATATGAGATTTTTTTTCCACAAAAATACATTACTGCACTAATAGGTCCGAAAATACAATATTAGATAGGGAATTTAATGTAGTTTATCCGTGAAAAATAGTTTAGCCATAAGTGTAATACATTTTTAAGTACATCAGATGATATAAGTCAATCCAGAAATAATGTCTACGGATAAAGGTTTCGTAATATGAGATATTAATGGCTGATAATATGCAATAGTAATTCTATTTCTGTATAGTCAGACAAGGCCTTACGAAACTGATCGTAAGTTGAAAGCATATAGTGTAATTAGAAAGTTCTAATATACCTTGTAACATTTGATGACAAAAATTTGGTTTTATGGTTCCGCAAAAATTTGTGGGTATACAATCTAATATCGCCTCTGGCAGGAGAACACTAACACTAGTACCAATCTGTTGCCACACCTTTCTCGCAACTCTAAACCCAAATGGCTTCGGCGCCTGGCCTGACAAAACCAATTCATATTTGGCATCCGTACCCTATATACACCAGAAGAAGAAAATCTTGACAAGTCAGAAAAGGTTTACAAGCAATTGCAGGGACTAATGGAATAAGTCCAAACTGCTGAGAGAATTGTATATTTTCAATAATTCGAAAACAACAAAGGGTTTTTTCAAGAAAAAATACACAAGTTCACAGCAGAGCGAGGATACAAAGCAAAAATAGATTCCATAATAATAAACAACAATGTTTCAGCAAAAATACTAGATGGTATGACATTTGTTCCAATAATTTTATTTACCTCAGTTTTCGATATAAATAAAAGAAATTTGAAATGGTTTAATAAGAATTAGAAAAAACCCAGGAAAAAATATATTCTCTGAGAAACCACATGTTACAGTAAAACATTTTGGTCATTATAAACTTTATTCTAGTCATTTTACGCAAACATTACATAGCATTTTGATAGAGCGGCTTTCAATAAACAATTTTCATTACAAAGTTTTTCCTAATTTTATTTATTTATTACGGCCTTACAGTCATGATTTTCTCCAGTACTCGTAGATATACATAAATATTGCAATAAACTCCGTGGTTTCAAATTTAATTAATTTTAAAAACTGACATTCACTTCACTTTCTAGAACTTTTATTTACAAGTAAAAATCAAATATTTACAAAAGCTGATTTCAAATAACAATTCAAATAAATATAAACTCAACTAGCTAAGCGGAACTAACTAAATACTGAAATTAATATCGCCTTATATAGCCTACATCGAGTTTTCTGGTCGTTCTACCTTCGTTCGCACAGCGTCCAGATAAAAAACAGTTTTTGCCCCATTCGAACTCTTTTACACGATGGTGACTCCCCAAACTTGGATTTAATTTTACACTAACCCGCTCTTGACATCCAAAAAATACAATTGCGTGCTCTGACTTTGGCAACCACAACTTTTCAATGGACTACGACGGAACTGACACTATTGTCGTACAAATGAAAACAACTTCCTCATATAATAAGCTCTTTAAATAGATACAAATTTTGTCAACATTGGCATGAAAGAAAAAACAACATTTGAGGCTCCTGATCAAATTACATATCATGATTTTCTACAAAATGCAGTTCTCTTTTGTGATCTTTTGCAGTTTCACTTGTTAAAGAGAAGTTGTTCATGAACTGAGCAGTTGCTAAAATTCTTCCTCCCAACTGTTCATGGAATTACAATGTAGACCTGTAGACTGTCCGTCAGATGGTGTTAAATGTAAAAAGCACATAAAGTTAAATCCAGACTGCATTCTGACCAGGATGTTCTCCTACTACATATTCTGTGCTGGGGAAAACACCCATTGTGCTAAAGGATCATGTCTCTTCTTGCAGCTAGAGGAACATCAAAAAATTACATTAACAATTTCTCGCATAAAACGTTTACATATGGATTCAAGTTGACCACCAGAAAAAATATATGAGGAATGTTGTTGTGGATGATCCCACTCACACATTTCATAAAAATCTTCTTTGATAGAAAATTGCTACAGATTTTCGACGATTTTATTCCTTAGAAACCTAGACGTGTGCATTGTGATAATTTATTATTAATGTTGATTAAACTTTGGCCTGTCCACAGACATAATTACGGCTTTTAGCATGGCACCTTATCAGAAAAGGACAAAAATCCACTCTTCTTTTCGTGCATTGGTGTCAAGTGGAAAGGATAGAATGCAAATTCAGGGAATCATCCTTTCCACTGGACTCGATCGAATTTAGACTCATGTAAAATATTTGCAGATGTCAGGGTTTTTAGAAACGTGTTTAATAAAATACTCGTTTTTTCCTGATCTCCCTCTTTATAATGATGTTTGCTGTTTCCATTGAGACAAATTAAGGAATCTGGCCAGAATTTGTTATCGCTGAATCCTTTACAAATGCGTCCATATGTCGAACTAAACATCTAGTACCAGTCGACAAATGCCTTCTACCTTTAATTATACCAACAAAAAATTTCGGGTAACTTTCGTATCATACTATATCCATCTAGTGTTTGCAAATTATTATTGGTATCTTTTAAAAATTATTATCATAAAATATTGGCGTAATATATTTTGAGAAAAATTCAAACATAAATGACTGTAAGCGAAACTCGGATATTATCTTCATGGTGATGTCTGCTCAGGAAAATGTATATCATGTGAGGTTTCGATATATTTCTTAAGAAGTGACAAGCACCAAAGCTAAAGTTAGCTATAAGTTTGACGTTTTAATTAAGCGTTTGAAAATTAACTACACACAACTACTGCACTTTGCTTTCGTAAATATCTGAAAGGAAGTCTCTAGAAATCTAAACTGGAAGTCATTATATAACGCGACAATCCAATCTCCTTTTCCATAATTGTGTTCCTATATAAATAATCTTTTGGTGTCAGCAAATTTAGTATGTTGGGTCGAGATTATTTTTATTCCTAGAACGTCAAGAACGTTTTTATTCATAGCTCAGGGAATTTACGAAGAAAAAGACCTTTTGGTGAAAAAATTAATAGTAGAACAAAACCAACATCAATGTATTCTGATGATAAAACATGACTAATTGACATAAAATTCAACATTTTTTATAGATGCGTTTTTATTTTATAACAAAAAAACCGCGAAAAATTGGTAACAATTTAGTTTTTTGCCTTTTACACAAAACACACCTATGAAACCGTGGTTGCTACTATGGGCAGTGTTGAAGAGAAATGAAAAACCTACAAAGTGAGCTACTATACGCTCAATTTCGTTAATTGGTTTCTTAGATAATGAAATCTTTACCCGAAATTCCAAAAAAATAAATAATTGCTTATATATTTTTTTATTTTATAGCTAAAACATACTCATTAACAGAAAGGGTAGATCTCTCATACCCAATTCATGTTCTAAAAATAACTACTGTAGCCCTGCAAAATTTCTTTCAATCCTATTGAAGACATATTTTTTGAAAGGCCATCATCATTATAAATAAACCACCGATGGAAAGTAGAAGAGTTGATCTCGAGACCCCTCATCTCACTTTTTCAAAATTTGAAATATAAATATATATAAATAAATATAAAAATAATATATATATAAGTACTCAAAAAATATTTAGCAATTCCTTGTACTTTTTCTGGACGAGTCCATTCGAAAAATTGCCAAGGGGTAGTATCTGTGTAAATATATCCTTGTAATAAATAATCTTAATACAAATTTTAAATTTAAGTAGACACATTTAAAGGAACCTACTATTCCTTTGTTACACTTTCAGTACATATTATATTTTATTATTATATAAAAATGAAAGGCTGATACAAATTGATAATAGTAAATAAATAAAAAAAGATTCATGAATTAGTTAAGAACGGAATTTTTATGTTGGTCAATTCAGATTCCTGTTAAGAAACTTTTTGATAATAAATACAATTAATGACAAGCCAAATTTCTTTAGATATATATGTTTTGATTTTTTATTGAAACATTTACAAATGGAAAAATCGCTTGCAATATCCTTCGCATTTTGCATATTATGATAGCTCCGTCATTATTATTTGTGGCTAAATGGAGTTTAAGTATTCGATTTTGCTAAATTTATTACATAAATCCATATTATCAAGGAAATATAAATATGTGTCTGCTTAAAATTAAAATTGTCATTAAGTTTATTTATTATAAGGATACAGTTACACAGGTAATTTTTCGAGTGGACTCGTCCGAAAAATTGATACGGAATGGCCAAATATTTTCTCAATACTTATATCTATTTATACTTAAAATTTTCAAAAACTGAGATGAAGGGTCTCGATATGAACTCTTCTACCTTTCAACGGTGGTTTATTCATAATGATAGGGTCATCCGGTGTGGTAATATGACCTTTCAAAAAGATATGTCTTCCATAGGATTGACTGAAATTTTGCAAAAACTACTGGTGCTACAGTATTTATTTTTAGAAGAAGAATTGGGTATGAGGAGATCGGTCACTTCAGTTAATAAGAATGTTTTAGCTATAAAATAGAAAAATATATAAGCGATTATGTATTTTTTTGGAATTTTGGGTAAAGATCCCATTATCTAACAAACCAATTAACGAAGTTGATCTTATAGTAGCTCATTTTGTAGGTTTCTCATTTCTCTTTAACATTGCCCATAGTACACCGTTTCATAGGTGAATTTTGTGTAAAAGGTAAAAAAATAAATTGTTACCGATTTTTCGCGGTTTATTTGTTATAAAACAAAAACGCATCGATAAAAAATGTTGAATTTTATATCGGTTTTGTTCTACTATTAATTTTGTCACGTATTTTAGTAAATGACCTGGTCTATCAATCTTAGTAGGGCGAACTGGGCTGGGTGTGAGAACCGCGTCTATATTGATAAAATACTCCAAGTTTCGACTCCTTCTGTGGAGGACATTATCAAGAAATAATAATAATGATAATGACTATAATTCCCAAACTAAGGTCTTCTAAGAAACTGGGTATCGCCTTGCAGGCTATGAACAAATTTATCTTGCCAAACTATGTTTTAGGTGTTACTACGTTAGAGTCGCTATACACAATCATCTGCTGTGCTGCAACTTCCATCTGCAGAACAATTTGGGTCGCAATAAGACCAAAGCAAGACACTCCCCAATTTAGACAAACATCTCGAATACCACCTTGCAAAGAACGCTTGAAGGGAAAATCAATTCTCTTCGGAAAGACGTTGGAAGACTGACCGAGTACCGACGAGGGGTCAGGAACAACAGAATAGAAAGACTTGTCAAGACTATCATGGGCAATAACCGAATACACTCCCAGTGGGATGGAGAAAAGCTCTCCGTCTACACAAGTCGAGAGAAGGTACAAAACCAGTAACCAACGGAAACTAGAAAAATGATTTTATAGAAAACTTAACAACATCAATAATAATAAGTCCCTAGTTACCCCAGTAAAACAGAGATCGAGGATTTCTGGAAAATACAGTTTTCCACAACAATCTCCTTTAACTCCAGAGCCAGCTGGAATAATGAGGAGGAGCCTGCATTTCAGAACTGTGATGCCATGCAACACCAAACATTTACAACGGAAGACACATCAAACATAATGAAGCACCTCGATAACTGGAAAGCACTAGGACCAGATGGTTTGCAAAATTACTGGATAAAGAAACTGTACGCAACCCACGAAACACTAACAGCCCTTATAAATGACATAATTACCCACCCACACAAGATGCCTAGTTTCCTTACGCATGGTGCTACATACTTCTTACCAAAGGACAACCTATGTACACTGGACCCAGCAAAGTATCGACCAATCACTTGCATTAATCATCGCATTTTCAAACATTGTGAGCTGAACAACATAATTACCCAACAACAAAAAGGATGCGCGAAAAATTCGATTGGGCTGCAAAGAACAACTGATAATTGATTCCGTTGTCTGCAATCAAGCTCACGCCAAACGACGAAATCTCTACATGGCATCTGTGGACTACAAAAAGGCCTTCGATTCAGTTCCACATGATTGGCTCATTAAGGCACTGAAACTCTATAAAGTAAATAATTGTATTATTAACTTTTTAGAACATACCATGTCCACCTGGCAAACCAAAATTTCACTGAGTGAAGCCAACTGTTCTATACAAACTGACCCTATTCCAATCAGAAGGGGTATATTCCAGGGAGACTCTCTTAGCCCGCTGTGGTTCTGCCTTGCCATGAACCCTCTCTCAAACAAACTGAACAGACTAATTTTGGGTTCAGTCTCAAACACAACAACGTACAAGCATTAAAGATGCATGATATGGTTAAAATAGTAGAAGGGTTCTCTAGTGACATCCATATACAATTTGGCCTAGACAAATGCCGAATTATTAATATAGTTAAAGGCAAAATACAGCAGGGACACTTCGAAATGGGAGATGGCACCTCAATTGAATCCATGGAGGAAGGCCACACTTACAAATACTTGGAATAAAGCAGACTATACGTACTGATCACTTGACCATGAAAAAGGACCTAAGAGCACAGTTTTATAGAAGAGTAAGACGACTGTTGAAGACCAAACTAAACAGTAAAAATCTGTTTCAGGCTATTAACACCTATGCATGTTCAGTGCTCAGTTACTCTTTCGGTATAGTTAATTGGTGCAAAACTGACATTGAACAATTACAACGAAAAGTTCGAGTTTTACTAACAAAAACTCAAAATCACCATCCAAAGAGCTCTGTTGAACGTACCACTTTGCTACGGGATGAAGGAGGAAGAGGATTGGCAGATCTAAGCAAACTATTAGATCAACAAATTTCTATTTTGCGTTGTCATTTCCAGAAACTCGCAAAATTTTCTGATCTACACGGAGTTATGTGCCAGGTTGATGACTCAACATCACTGCGACTGACACAACAACACGTCCAATTACACCACCAGACCACTGATCAGAAACTGCTGAAATGGAAAGAGAAGCCCCTTCATGGAAGACATATAAATGACGTCAACCAAGATTATGTCGAACTACTGGTTGATCTCTGGTCAAATGTTTCCTGAAACGGAAGGCTTTATATTGGCAATCCAAGATCAAGTAATTCCAACTAAGAACTATCTACAGTTCATCGTTAAAGACCCTACTATTAACAACGACAGATGCAGGTACGGTTGCCAAACATCTGAATCTATCCAGCATATCACAGGAGGTTGTCAAGGGTTCGCTGCAACTGAATACAAAGAACGACATGATGCTCTGGCAAAAATACTGCACCAGGAACTAGCATTGAAACTTGAACTATCACAGTCGGTTAGATTACCATACTATAAATACAAACCAGAACCTGTTTTAGAAAATAACAACTACCACGATACTGACTGATCGGACTGTTGCTCACAATAGCCAGATATAGTTTTGGTAGATAAAGTCGCTCGGAAAACAACTTTAATTGACTGCAATTCCTAACAACAATAATATAAATATAAAGCAGGCTGAGAAAATAACCAAATATAGGGATTTGGAATTTCAAATAAAGACTGAGTGATTGATGAAATCTATCTATCTATCTAAATTACATTTCATTACTGTTATTCTGTTAAAGTATACATTGTCTCAAATAAATAAGAGGTATTTTTTTGAAATATTTTATTATTTTTGGTTATGAATAATCAAAAAAGGATTTTATTATTTGATTCTAAAATTGCATATGATAGTGAATTTCGCTGATTGGCAGATTCTATAATTTCGTTTTGGTTATTTCTCTTTGCTAATTTGGTTCACTTCATGCATTTTATTAAATGGAATACTAGTCTTTTTGCTTATATTGTTCGATATAATTATTATTATTAATAAGCTATTATCTAACGTTTGAAAATGCCAGATAAGACTAGCTTATTTTTAATTATTCTACATAATTTTTATTAAACTTCAACTCATTTTCATCGATATGTTTCCTTTCGGTGTTGGGGTGGCGTTTACGTTATTTCATGTTTACATTATAACATAGTTAATAAAAAATTAAAATTGTTTCTAACCCATCATGTTATATATCAAATCACAGGGCTCATTATGACGAATACAAATATATTATTTTATTTTTTTATAAATGAATATTTTAAAATATATTAAAAAATATTTTAAAATAATTACCCATTCCCCACGTTAATCCCCAAACTATAAGACTAATTTTTTCTGTTTACAGAAAAAATATGAAGAAATCCCTCATATTAATATTGGGGGCCAAATTATAGAATTAAACGGAAAATAAAAAAATATTTTTTTAACGCATCATGCAATACATCAAATGAAAGGGCTCATTATGAGGAATACAAATATATATTTTTCATATTTTTTAAATTAATTGTTTACAAGATATTAACATAAAGATATAAAAAAAATCATTTCTCGCTTTATTTCCGAGACCATACTACCTAAAATTTTGAAAATAATTAGGGGTACTGGGGCTCACTTGAAATTTATAAGAAAAATTATTAGAAAACCCCCATAGTAATTTTAGGGACAAATTATACAATTAAATGGAAAATAAAAATTCATTTTTCAAACGCATCATGTAATATATCAGATAAAAAGCTCATTATGTGAATTACAAATATATCATATTTTAAAATCATTTGTTTAAAAGATATTAACATCCCACTTTAAAAACTACACTATTTAAATTTTGAAAAATATATTTTATTTGTAGTTTTAAATAATTTAACAGATTTCATAATTTATAATTTAAAACTTGACCTATTTTGCCCTTTATCTTCCAATCTATAGAGCCTCAAAACTCAGGACAGTAGATTATAAAAGGCTTTTCTGAAAGTTTATTAGTAAAATAAAACTCTGATGTTAATTTTTGGGAGCCAAATTAGAAAATTAAATACATATGTATTCTGATAAAAATCAAGCGAATCCTGAAGTGGACTTAAAATAAAAAGTCTATGTGTGGAAAATCAAAGTGTATATTTTTTATAAATTTAAAAGGTTTCCTTTAAAAGATATTAGGGTAAATATAAGAAAATACACTCTTTCCCCGCTTGTCTGAAAGTGGAATATTAGAATCTTGAAGGTGGTACGGAACCCTTAGTATGCGAGTCCAACTCGCACTTGACCAAATAATTTTTTACATATTTACCATTTTTATATTAAATCGCTTTACCACGCAAGAAAAACAATAGATTTAATTGTACTACTAAGGCTATGTTGCGTCCACGCAATTTGTTTATACTTAGTTTTAGTCAATTGATTTTTAAACTTTTGCACCCTTTTCGAAAACTCTCCGTCGCGCCAATACTAATTTATATTAGTACATTTTTTTGTCTCTAAAACAGAGAGAACTAAGGGACTCGTGTTGTGACCGCCGACGAGTTCGGACGCTTACCTTTTTTGATTCGTGTGTTTCGACTTCCGTTCTAATCGGACGCTGCTTTTGATTCCGTCTTAAGACGGTCGCTTTTTGTTGTTAATGTGTTATGATTTCGCGAGTTTCTGCTGCTGCGGGGCTAGCCTCTGAAGAAAGAAGAACCAAGAAAACACCACCTGCAGGGCTTCGACTTAAAAGGTCAGTGATTAACTTTTACTTGGTGATTTCATTTACGCGACGGTCCATTGTTTTATCGATTGTTCCGCTAAAGGTCCTTCGTCAATAACATACTTGCTTTGAACCAGCATTGAACTAAAACCGCAACAGCTAATTCATACTTTTTTTTTGGACATTATATGTAATGTGCCATCGAAGACATTTCAGACTATAAGCAGAACTTTAAAAAAAATTATTTTCCTTTCCTTTTTTTTAATAGTGTAAAACTATCGGAATCTACCATGGTAGGGTGTCAGTCGATACCAATGAACCACCTTCACCTTAGCCCTTGGATTCCAGCCAATACGATAGGCAACGTCGTTGATCGCCTTGATCATTTCAGATGGACCATCCCAAACTGGTGTAACCTTTGGGAACTTGCCTTTGCTCCTCTTGAGGGTTATATAAAAAAACCTTATCTCGCTGTTGGAACCCAACCGAATTTGCCTTCAAATGTGTTTTATCCGAGCTTGTTACCAACATCTGTGTCCGGGTTAGGGCGTGGTTGGCCAACATGCAAAGTCTGACTTTCCTTCATTGGGTGGTTCTTTTGACGAACCAAATATCAAATCACACGGTAGTCTCAACTCCTTTCCGAACAGTTCTGTGGCCGGAGTCGGTCCTGTGGTGTTGTGGACGGTTGAGCGATAAGTCAACAGAATCTCAATCACGCTGGGTATTGCTGACGATCTCGGATAGATGTTTTTCCAAGGTACTATTGAATCCTTAGACAATTCCGTTAAAATATTGTTTCAACAGCACGGCATATGATTCAGGCCATTCTCTAAAATAATCTATCGCACCCAGAATTTATCTGTTACCTCTCTCGAACTCGGGGAATGGACAGGTGAAATTAAAAGTAATTCTTTCAAATGGGACGCCCACATTGTACTGCTGCATTCTGCCCCTGGGTCCTGGTCTTCGGGCCTTGTTGAACAGGTATACCATTTACCTCTCCTCTTGATACTTACTTACTAACACACAAACCTGTCGGATTTGCGAACAATTAGTCAGCATTCGTTGGTTGACAGACTGTTCCTGATGATGGCATGGTTGCGATGGCCAACTATGACTGGTGACTAGACTTGGGTCGTTGGTGAATTAGTCGTTCAAATCAAACAGCTCCTCTACATGTGCCACGAACTACCTCGTTCAAATCTTCATTAATAGAATTAATGTTGAATGTTCTATCGTTCAAACTGCTCAAAGTAAATGCACTGCACGGCCAAATCATCTCGGAGCAGCGAGAAGAGAGCCTTATCGTTCATCGATGCAGGTGTTCCTTTGAACAGTTTTTATTATATCATTAATTAGTTAATTATTTCATAATAATTACTATTGTTGTTAAAGTATCTATTCTTGTTTTTAGAACGTCTACATTTTAAAGTTTCTTATTTTTGTTGCCAAATATAGAACATTTTTATATCATTTTAGCGTAAATTAACGATTCTAAAATTAAGGCTCAGCAAAACCTTAACATTAATTAATGCACATACACTTTTGCTATAATTCCGTCAACGGCTGAAGCGTTCGTGTTCACATATATGACTCTGTGTGAACGACTTCTTTTAGTGAGCTGAACAAAATGAGCGCCCTCACAAAAAAAATCATAAAACCCAACGCTACTAGTGATCTATCTGGTATACTAGACTCGGTGATTGGTGCTGTCATATGTCTTATCTTATCATCCTCTAGAAGCTAGCCTGTTCATCCAGTCGAATGCATTGAAGAAGTTCTAAAATTGGACCCCTTAAAGAAATATAGACTTTTCTTGATTATCCCAACCGATAATTGCAGCCACTGCATCAAATTGTCGTTTGAACCTAGGCCAAGATGAACTGTCATGAAAAGTGGGTAGTTTTATAAAGGAACCTTTTGTTCTTAAGGTGTTGTTACGTTTTCCTCGTTGCAAATCTTATTGGACGTTTTTAAACATGGTTGCTACTTGATTTTTGGTCGTGCTAAGTTCACATTGTACTTTGCTTTGAATTAAATTCATATCATATTTAACCTTATTTTCAAGACAACCCATTGAACTTTCTAGAATCTCAATTTCATTATTTACTGCATTTATGTAATGATTCCATAATATGTATTTTAACGTAAACTATTTCTTTTACTTGTAATACTTATTGTATTAATTGTTCAAATTCTTCCCTTTGCATTTTTAATTCATCTTGTCTTAATTACAATGTTTTTACTTCATCATTCTTAGTGGTAATCAGAGTATGTTATTTACCATTCATATTGGTTACAAGATTTTGTTGATCGTGTTTCATAGTTGTCAAAATATTTTCTCATTTTTCGTCAAAAGTTTGCTTTCTTGAGATTCTTGTCGAGTCTGAATTTACTATTTACTTACTTTAATTCTTCAGTACTTACCTTCATACTGCCTTACTCTTTATTAAAACACCTGATAACAATGAAAGGAAAAACACACAATCAAAACAAAAACATAGAAAATTTTTTGACAAACAACAAATTCAAAATTAAAGCGAAAATTTTTTAGAAAAAAACCTCGAAAACAACACTAAACGATTGACAACGACTCCAGACTCGGAGTTGAAACGTCTCCATACACAGGAGAGAAAACCCAATGAATAGACAAAATTATGTCTAAAGAGGTTAGAACGGCATTGGCTGACTACCATTTTACAACTGGTCACAATTTTGATTTTGATCACCCTATTGTATGTTGTTTAGAATCTAATACAAGAAAAAGAAAAATATTAGAAATGTTTTACATTAATAAAAACAAATATAAAGCCGTTAATTTCAAAACGGACACAAACAACTTGAGTTCAATATATAGCAAGCTCATTAGTTTTCCTATTATTTTGGATCTTAATTTATTTAATTCTCTCTTATTTAATAAATAAATAATTTATTAAATTAAAATGATATACCGTTTGATGGATCTCTCCCCTGTTGACATGAACCGCAACCGTCAAATTTCCAATACAAAGTTTTATTTTAAATAACAGAATACGTCTCATTAATAATAAGTCGGTAAAATAAATCAATAATAGATGGCTAATTCAATTGTCTGTCGAATAAAATATATTAAAAAACAAATTGTTAAATAAACTAGAAAACGTGGTATGGCCTGATAAGAGTTCTTTTTAAATAAGGAAACAAATTATTATATTTGAAATAATTCATTCGCCTAATAAACTCAAGATTTTCTGTATACGTCTTTTATACGTTTTTGTAAATGTGATGGTTTATTATTTTTTTCAACCCGGTAAACAATAACAAATGCAAGGTAATGTGCACATATATTATGTTTTTTCTTTCTTTGTTGTTTTTTTTTTGAATATTCTGTTATGTTGAATGTCCTGGGAAGTATGTCATTGTCTAACAAAGCTTGTATCTCATTGATTTAATTATTATATGATTATACCACATACTTATTTTTCAATTTTTGTGTTTAATAATTTTGTTTTGTTTTGTCATCTAACTTATTAATATACAATTTTATTATTTCACTTAGTAATGGCTTATGCATAGTTTTACATTTTTGTATATTATTTTAACTTTTATGTAATTTGTATACACATTTTCCTGGATGTTTTTAGCCCTGATGAAGCTTTGAATATAATAAAGCGAAAAGTTGGCAAGCATTTAACAACCTGTTTATTTGGATTGTCCTATTCCGACTAGTCTTTTTGGCTTACTGACACTAAGGACACTAAAAATTTTCTGAAAAACAAAGTTGTTATATAAATTTTCATAGTTAATTAAAATTATCTTTATTTCTTTTTGGAAACAGTTTTTGAATTAGAATGTGTTTTATGTAGCATTTCCTTCAGTTTCTATATCATAAAAGCTATTAGGATAATTTTTGTCATAAAAGTTAAAAACATTATGCAACAAATGGGCTAACCTACGGATTTATATAATGCTATTAGTACTTATTAAAGTCGATATATAACTAGCGGCATGCATCAGTTATTAGCTGTTGCACGAATTATTTACTCTACTTCTAACTTGGTATTCGCAGATCCACATCTAAGGACGTCAGGTCTTAAGTAATCTCTCTTGATGGCAATCACTCCAGCCTTTACATCAGTGACACTAAATATTGTAGTCTTGTTATTCTGAATGAAGTCAATTCGTCAACTGTGCACTGAGCGTCTGCGCATGTAATTGACGTCCATCATGATACTGATGGCGCAGTCCGAATCGTAACTATTGGCGCACAAAAGTGCATTTAAGCGTCCTGTCTCTAAGGTGTATCTCGCACTAACAGAAATAAATACGTCTATATTTTCTTGCCAACTGTTACCGCACCGTTACCGTCTAAAGTATATCTCATACTTACTCTCTAGTATTTCTGTTATATCAAATGGTTAACCTTTAGCAGCTACAATTTAGAGCTGTGCAACAAAGTATGCAATTTATTTAATTGGTACCGGTATTATTACAAATTTTCGCTCATAATGACATAATGTTTTTACTGATACTTTGTATATGCAATTGCAGTTGTCTACTTACTCCCGCGCCGGCCGACTGAGGATCCTGTAAGCGAAAGTGTTAATTCGTTTTTGTAGGTGTTTGTGCTTCGTGGGTCTAAATAAATGTCATCTCATGTATATATTTGAAGTTAGTTCAGTGAAATGAAATAAATTTCTAGTTAGGCTGTAAGATCCTGGTTAACTGGATGTAGTAGAGGTTGGATACATCAACTGCCTGGGCAGCCAGGCAATTTAGATAGACGTAAAGATGGTTTGAATTGAAATTAATTTATCTATCAACCTCCCTCGATTAAATATTTCAGTTAATTCGAGGAATGATGACTTTAAGACACAAAATAACAAAACTAGAGTTAACCAAGAAATACGTCTATTATGAACAATATTCCACTTGAGCCAATGGATTTATTCTAAGGGTATGCAGATTTCAACGGTGTCGAAGATCATATTCTATAACAATTAGACAGTAGTTTAATGGCTTAATTGCCATCGTTATTTCCCTTTGATATTCCGTTTTGTGGTTTTCTGCTCTATTTAATTCCTTACTTATGTAACGAACAGTATTAATAGAAATTTCAAATAGATATGAAGGTTAATTATAGTTGTTGTAAATTGTTCTGGAAAATTTAATTAGCAGAATGGATCTGGGCAAACGGCGACGACGGTGTTTATAGCTCGGATGTACGGTGCGGAGTTTTACCTCCGGATTATGTTCTGCAGATACTTTGAGCGAAAACCGATGCAGAATTTGAGTAACTTATTAATTTAATTGCAGAGTTGGAATTAAACAGGCATTCATAAAAGTTTTGTTGTAATTTAGTTTAAATATAGTAATTTACGTGAAAACGCGAGTAGAAAAGGAAGACAATAGAGTTCCAAGCAAATTCACTGGATACTTAACCGTAATTACTAACAGCCAAAACTGATTATATGTTAACTGAATTTCGAACTCAGTCTCCCAGTTAACTCATCCACTAATTAAATTTCACATGATAAACCACGAAAAGTTTTTACTTCGTACAAAAATAATTTTGTTTCATATTTCCCTAACAATGAAGGCTTGCTGCTAGTCACTCGTATTTATACATTTATTGACCTGCAGCTCTTACAGTATAATTGGTTTATGACCGTTTGCAGTTGTCTTTATTTCAGTTGTTTAAATTTCTGTATTACACCTCTTAGCCTAGGCATGGTTTTGTAATTAGTGCTTTACTTCTCTTAATTACTCTAAAGAACCTAATGTTTGCATTAACTATCTTCTATCTCACGCTTAAGCGTGTTATATCGTATCTCATTGAAGCTATGTGAGTTTCACCGTGCGCTAGCCGAATTTCAATAAATTTACAGTGTTTTCTCTAAAACGGCTCAACTAATTTGAATATTTTAAATTGTATTCTGCAAAGATTCCGTATTATGATCTATAACGTAAAACATAGCGTTTTTCCGAAAATCGTAAAAATGTTTGCAAAAACAGGGTAAACATCAATGTAAATGTCAAATTTTCATCATAAATATCTAGCTTAAATGTCAAGAAATGCCATGAAAGTATATCGTACAGGTTATTTGTAACGGTTTTCATTGCAGTCGCGTGAAATCGCACAAAATGAATGTGGTATACGGTGGTAGGTGTGTGCGTGCATCGAAATTCAAGCAACAAGTAATGTGGGCAATTGAAATATTGGGCAAAGTTAAATTACAGCTAGACAGATACTTGGCATATTAGGCGAAGTAAAATTATAGGTATACAGGGTGATTTAAGCAATAGAAAAATAGAAACAATCAATAGGGTGGATGAAAATGATAGACGAATAATTTATATTGGGTGAACAATACACAGAAACATATACAGGGTGGTTGCAATATAGGATTAATTGGAGTTACACTTATCGAAAGTGGGCCAAATAATAAAACAATAAAAAAGTTAAAAAATATGTGGATAATATAAAAAAATACAAATTAGAGAGAGAGAAAGAGATAAGAATACGCTAAAATAATCAATAGAATTGTACAAATCAGATAACAAAATAGTCAGAAAATAGTAATTGGTTGCACACGGTTTTCATTTTAAGCTAGTTGAAGTTGGTTCTTTTTTAAATATAAATTGTTATTGATAAACTAGTTAATATTGAAATGATATTTATTAAAAATTTTGTGTCCCTTTTTAAACTTGTTAAAAACCTATTAAATTTGAGGGTTCAAGTACACTTAAGGGACAGCCGCCCCTGCTTCCAGTATAACCGGAAATATATATATTTGTTTTTAAGTTTTCGCGGGCACTAAATGTTTTAGGTGGTTTCCGGGAATTCATCCGCGTAGTTGATAACTGATCCCTGCCGGATCGATGGTAAAACGACGACGTTTCGGCAGAGTCACATCTGCCCTCTTCAGGTCGGTTCGCATAATTCTCGTAGCCTTCTGCTTTCGCTTCTAGTTACTCGAATACTAAGATTTTCTGAAGCGAGCGCGCTGTTACATAGTCGCAGCTCGGCGCCTAGCGGTTGACACCGTAAACGGCTGCGTGTGATTGGCCCTTGGCGCTCAGTGGGCACGGCTCCATCCTGCTGATTTGTTATTTCCGGTTGAGTTGTTATTTGACGGGTCCGGGCCGGTACGGTGTTTAATAGGATTTTCCAACAATTCCATAAGTTCTGAATTTCATTGCGTGCGTTTAGACTGTGAGGTCTCTTCGCTATTTCAATTGCCTCTCTTACGAGTCTTGATTTCCGGTGTTCTATATTTGCCAGTACTCTGGTGTTCTCAAAGTCTATTCGGTGTGACATCGTGGTGGCGTGTTCCGCAATGGATGTTGTTTTTTCCTGCTTTCTTACAGCGTTCTGGTGTTCATCACGTCTAGCTTGAATTCTTCTATTAGTTTGCCCCACATAGGGATCCTCGTCTTCGGAGTCCTCAACACCGTGCTTATTTTTCTGTCTGTATTGAAAATAGTATCGATATTGTGTCTCCGTCGAATTCTTGCAATACTGTCCGTGGTCCCCTTGACATACGGTAAATAAGCCTTGGTTATTGGTGTCTCATGCTCCTCGTCTGTTTGTCTCGGTTTTGACTTTAGGGCTCTTTGTATATTTCGGTCTGTAAATCCGTTTTGTCTCAGAGCTGTTTTTAAACTGTCCATTTCCTGTTTGATGTTATCCTGGTCAGCTAGCCTTTGTGATCTGGTTACTAAAGTCTTGAAGACGGCTTGTAGTTGGGCTGGGTGGTGATGAGAATTAGCATGAAGGTATCTGTTGGTGTGAGTTGCTTTCCTATATACTGCATGGCGAAGGGTTCCATCTTGCTTCTTATTTATGAGAACATCAAGGAATGGCAGTTGATTGTTGGCTTCAACCTCCATGGTAAATTTTATTTTGTGATGGATGCCATTAAGGTGATCTAAAAAAGTATTGAGGTGTTCCCTCCCATGAGGCCAAATCACAAATGTATCATCCACATATCGCAACCACAAACTGTGTTTAAGAGTTGTTGTTCTCAGTGCCAACTCCTCAAAGTTCTCCATAAAAAGGTTCGCTATAACTGGTGGGAGTGGCGATCCCATTGGAGCTCCTTCCACTTGTTTGTATCGTTGGTTCTCGTAAACAAAATAGGTGTTCATCAGACAGTGCCTTGTTAAGACTACAAGGTGTTGAGGTGGTTTGTATTTTTCTATTATGATATCCAAGGCTTCGTCGATAGGGATGTTGGTGAAAAGGGACACTACGTCAAAACTTACAAGAAGACACTCTGGTTGTAAGACCGTTTTTCTAAGAATTTTGATGAAGTGTGTCGAATTTTTTACATATGAGTCTGCCCCCTCTGCAAACGGTTGAAGTTGTTGGGCTAGGTATTTGGCTAGGTGTTGTGTTGGGGATCCAATTGAGCTTACTATTGGCCTCAAAGGTGCACCTTCTTTATGTACTTTTGGCAACCCATAGAATTTCGGACCTCTCGATGACTTTTCACGCGGAATGAGTTGCAGTTGGAGATTTTTGTCGATCCTACTTGCTTGGATTTTGGCCTTGGTTGTTTTCTCTAGATAAGTTATTGGGTCAGTAGTAATTTGTTTATATGCTGGATCTTGTAGCAATATTTGAATTTTGTTTGAATAATCCGCTGTATCTAAAATTACAGTCGCATTTCCTTTATCAGCAGGTAGAATGACAATGTCCTTGTTGAGGCGCAGTTGTTCCAAGGCCTCATTTTCTTCTATAGATAGGTTCCTTTTGGGTGGTTTAGACTTTCTTAGAACATGTGACACATCTTGTCTAATTATTTCAGCGGTGTTCGCATCTAATTTTGAAACTGCTGTTTCCACGCCACATATTATGCTCTCTGTTGGTATGTGAGAGGGAGCAATAGCATAATTGAATCCCTTAGCTAACACGCCAATCGAGGAAGTGTTCAATTGGACCGAAGATAAGTTATAAACGGTTTTATTCGTTTCCAATTGCCGTGAGGTTAGACTGTGACCGTTATTTTCCGAGACAAATTCGTTTTTGGGCTTCTGTTGGAGCTTCAATTTGTTAAATTTTGCCTGTTGTTTCATTGTTGTTAACTCTGCATTGGTTTCGGCCCTAAATTCGCTAATCTCATCGAATTTATCCCATATTATCGGGTGGAGTGTATTACTTACCTGTAGGTGGATATCTAGGAGTTTAGTATTAAGAACATCCAAATCTCTTCTGACATCACGTATGGCTTCCCTAAGTAGGGCACAACTAGCTTTCTATAAGATATTCTGTGTTTTTCTGTTGTTCTTCCAGAACTTTACCGTCATGTTTTTCGGAATAACTCCTTCATCGCGGCATCGTTGTAAAAAATGTAGATCGCACAAAAGTTTGCTTCTTTTCGCGAGTAATTTCTCAAATGTTTTACACAAATGAAAAGTATTCTCCCCGTAGAGATTCACTATATTTGTTTTTAAGTTTTCGCGGGCACTAAATGTTTTAGGTGGTTTCCGGGAATTCATCCGCGTAGTTGATAACTGATCCCTGCCGGGATCAATGGTAAAATGACGACGTTTCGACAGAGTCACATCTGCCCTCTTCAGGTCGGTTCGCATATTTCTCGTAGCCTTCTGCTTTCGCTTCTAGTTACTCGAATACTAAGATTTTCTGAAGCGAGCGCGCTGTTATATAGTCGCGGCTCGGCGCCTATCGGTTGACACCGTGAACGGCTGCGTGTGATTGGCCCTTGGCGCTCAGTGGGCACGGCTCCATCCTGCTGATTTGTTATTTCCGGTTGAGTTGTTATTGGACGGGTCCGGGCCGGTACGGTGTTTAATAGGATTTTCCAACAATTCCATAAGTTCTGAATTTCATTGCGTGCGTTTAGATTGTGAGGTCTCTTCGCTATTTCAATTGCCTCTCTTACGAGTCTTGATTTCGGGTGTATATTTGCCAGTACTCTGGTGTTCTCAAAGTCTATTCGGTGCGACATCGTGGTGGCGTGTTTCGCAATGGAGGTTGTTTTTTCCTGCTTTCTTACAGCGTTCTGGTGTTCATCACGTCTAGCTTGAATTCTTCTATTAGTTTGCCCCACATAGGTTTTATGACAGTCTGCAAATGGAATCTCGTACACTCCCTGTTGTTCTAAAGGGATCCTCGACTTCGGAGTCCTCAACACCGTGCTTATTTTTCTGTCTGTATTGAACATAGTATCGATATTGTGTCTCCGTAGAATTCTTGCAATACTGTCCTTGGTCCCCTTGACCTACGGTAAATAAGCCTAGGTTATTGGTGTCTCATGCTCCTCGTCTGTTTGTCTCGGTTTTGACTTTAGGGCTCTTTGTATATTTCGGTCTGTAAATCCGTTTTGTCTCAGAGTTGTTTTTAAACTGTCCATTTCCTGTTTGATGTTATCCTGGTCAGCTAGCCTTTGTGATCTGGTTACTAAAGTCTTGACGACGGCTTGTAGTTGGGCTGGGTGGTGATGAGAATTAGCATGAAGGTATCTGTTGGTGTGAGTTGCTTTCCTATATACTGCATGGCGAAGGGTTCCATCTTGCTTCCTATTTATGAGAACATCAAGGAATGGCAGTTGATTGTTGGCTTCAACCTCCATGGTAAATTTTATTTTGTGATGGATGCCATTAAGGTGATCTAAAAAAGTATTGAGATGTTCCCTCCCATGAGGCCAAATCACAAATGTATCATCCACATATCGCAACCACAAACTGGATTTAAGAGTTGTTGTTCTTAGTGCCAACTCCTCAAAGTTCTCCATAAAAAGGTTCGCTATAACTGGTGAGAGTGGCGATCCCATTGGAGCTCCTTCCACTTGTTTGTATCGTTGGTTCTCGTAAACAAAATAGGTGTTCATCAGACAGTGCCTTGTTAAGTCTACAAGGTGTTGAGGTGGTTTGTATTTTTCTATTATGATATCCAAGGCTTCGTCAATAGGGATGTTGGTGAAAAGGGACACTACGTCAAAACTTACAAGAAGACACTCTGGTTGTAAGACCGTTTTTCTAAGAACTTCGATGAAATGTGTCGAATTTTTTACATATGAGTCTGCCCCCTCTGCAAACGGTTGAAGTTGTTGGGCTAGGTATTTGGCTAGGTGTTGTGTTGGGGATCCAATTGAGCTTACTATTGGCCTCAAAGGTGCACCTTCTTTATGTACTTTTGGCAACCCATAGAATTTCGGACATCTCGATGACTTTTCACGCGGAATGAGTTGCAGTTGGAGATTTTATATAACAGCGCGCTCGCTTCAGAAAATCTTAGTATTCGAGTAACTAGAAGCGAAAGCAGAAGGCTACGAGAATTATGCGAACCGACCTGAAGAGGGCAGATGTGACTCTGCCGAAACGTCGTCATTTTACCATCGATCCCGGCAAGCATCAGTTATCAACTACGCGGATGAATTCCCGGAAACCATCTAAAACATTTAGTGCCCGCGAAAACTTAGAAACAAATATAGTGAATCTCTACGGGGAGAATACTTTCCATTTGTGTAAAACGTTTGAGAAATTACGCGCGAAAAGAAGCAAACTATTGTGCGATCTACATTTTTTACAACGATGCCGCGATGAAGGAGTTATTCCGAAAAACATGACGGTAAAGTTATGGAAGAGCAACAGAAAAACACAGAATATCTTATGGAAAGCTAGTTGTGCCCTACTTAGGGAAGCCATACGTGATGTCAGAAGAGATTTGGATGTTCTTAATACTAAACTCCTAGATATCCACCTACAGGTAAGCAATACACTCCACCCGATAATATGGGATATGAGATTAGCGAATTTAGGGCCGAAACCAATGCAGAGTTAACAACAATGCAACAACAGGCAAAATTTAACAAATTGAAGCTCCAACAGAAGCCCAAAAACGAATTTGTCTCGGAAAATAACGGTCACAGTCTAACCTCACGGCAATTGGAAACGAATAAAACCGTTTATAACTTATCTTCGGTCCAATTGAACACTTCCTCGATTGGCGTGTTGGCTAAGGGATTCAATTACGCTATTGCTCCCTCTCACATACCAACAGAGAGAATAATATGTGGCGTGGAAACAGCAGTTTCAAAATTAGATGCGAACACCGCTGAAATAATTAGACAAGATGTGTCACATATTATAAGAAAGTCTAAACCACCCAAAAGGAACCTATCTATAGAAGAAAATGAGGCCTTGGAACAACTGCGCCTCAACAAGGACATTGTCATTCTACCTGCTGATAAAGGAAATGCGACTGTAATTTTAGATACAGCGGATTATTCAAACAAAATTCAAATATTGCTACAAGATCCAGCATATAAACAAATTACTACTGACCCAATAACTTATCTAGAGAAAACAACCAAGGCCAAAATCCAAGCAAGTAGGATCGACAAAAATCTCCAACTGCAACTCATTCCGCGTGAAAAGTCATCGAGAGGTCCGAAATTCTATGGGTTGCCAAAAGTACATAAAGAAGGTGCACCTTTGAGGCCAATAGTAAGCTCAATTGGATCCCCAACACAACACCTAGCCAAATACCTACCCCAACAACTTCAACCGTTTGCAGAGGGGGCAGACTCATATGTAAAAAATTCGACACACTTCATCGAAATTCTTAGAAAAACGGTCTTACAACCAGAGTGTCATCTTGTAAGTTTTGACGTAGTGTCTCTTTTCACCAACATCCCTATCGACGAAGCCTTGGATATCATAATAGAAAAATACAAACCACCTCAACACCTTGTAGACTTAACAAGGCACTGTCTGATGAACACCTATTTTGTTTACGAGAACCAACGATACAAACAAGTGGAAGGAGCTCCAATGGGATCGCCACTCCCACCAGTTATAGCGAACCATTTTATGGAGAACTTTGAGGAGTTGGCACTGAGAACAACAACTCTTAAACCCAGTTTGTGGTTGCGATATGTGGATGATACATTTGTGATTTGGCCTCATGGGAGGGAACACCTCAATACTTTTTTAGATCACCTTAATGGCATCCATCACAAAATAAAATTTACCATGGAGGTTGAAGCCAACAATCAACTGCCATTCCTTGATGTTCTCATAAATAGGAAGCAAGATGGAACCCTTCGCCATGCAGTATATAGGAAAGCAACTCACACCAACAGATACCTTCATGCTAATTCTCATCACCACCCAGCCCAACTACAAGCCGTCGTCAAGACTTTAGTAACCAGATCACAAAGGCTAGCTGACCAGGATAACATCAAACAGGAAATGGACAGTTTAAAAACAACTCTGAGACAAAACGGATTTACAGACCGAAATATACAAAGAGCCCTAAAGTCAAAACCGAGACAAACAGACGAGGAGCATGAGACACCAATAACCAAGGCTTATTTACCGTATGTCAAGGGGACCAGGGACAGTATTGCAAGAATTCTACGGAGACACAATATCGATACTATGTTCAATACAGACAGAAAAATAAGCACGGTGTTGAGGACTCCGAAGTCGAGGATCCCTTTAGAACAACAGGGAGTGTACGAGATTCCATTTGCAGACTGTCATAAAACCTATGTGGGGCAAACTAATAGAAGAATTCAAGCTAGACGTGATGAACACCAGAACGCTGTAAGAAAGCAGGAAAAAACAACCTCCATTGCGGAACACGCCACCACGATGTCGCACCGAATAGACTTTGAGAACACCAGAGTACTGGCAAATATACACCCGAAATCAAGACTCGTAAGAGAGGCAATTGAAATAGCGAAGAGACCTCACAATCTAAACGCACGCAATGAAATTCAGAACTTATGGAATTGTTGGAAAATCCTATTAAACACCGTACCGGCCCGGACCCGTCCAATAACAACTCAACCGGAAATAACAAATCAGCAGGATGGAGCCGTGCCCACTGAGCACCAAGGGCCAATCACACGCAGCCGTTCACGGTGTCAACCGATAATCGCCGAGCCGCGACTATATAACAGCGCGCTCGCTTCAAAAAATCTTAGTATTCGAGTAACTAGAAGCGAAAGCAGAAGGCTACGAGAATTATGCGAACCGACCTGAAGAGGGCAGATGTGACTCTGCCGAAACGTCGTCATTTTACTATCGATCCCGGCAGGGATCAGTTATCAACTACGCGGATGAATTCCCGGAAACCACCTAAAACATATATATATATATATATATATATATATATATATATATATACACTACGGGGAGGATTTCTTCCAACTCACTAAAACATACAGCAAACTTCTCATTCGAAAATCTCTGCTTCTTTGTGATCTTGCTTTCCTTAAATATTGCAGAACCTATAACGTCATTCCAAACACTTTCAAAGTAAAACATCACACCTCTTCACGTTCATTTTCCAGTATTCTTAACAAACCAAGTTTCGCCCTGTTATGAAATTCCATCCATTCAATCAATATTTGGCACAAAAGAAAACACCAACTCAAAAACATCAACTAACACGACTTATAACAAAACAAACACCCGCTGTCACCTCACTTCCTCAGACGACAGTCCACAACTTTTCTGACTTCCCCATAGACTCTACCAGTTTACACGTCCTAACCAAAGGTTTCAATTTCGCAATGACGCCAAAAACTATCCCAACCGAAAAAATTATTTCTCAAGTTGAGGTAGCTATGGTTGAACTATCAGATATTGCGGTTGAAGATACTCGTCAAGATATTGCTAGAGTACTCTGCACATCAAAGCCACCAAAATCAAACCTAAATTCTAACGAAAGACATGCACTAAGACAACTATGTGACAACGATGACATAACTATTCTTCCTGCCGACAAAGGTAAAGCGAATGTTCTTCTCAACACTGAGGATTATGTTAACAAGGTGAATTCTCTACTTCACACTCCAAACTACGAAATAATTAGCAATAATCCTACTACTTACTTAGAGCAGAAGACCAAGGAAATCATAAACAGAACACATCTTCCTCTAGAAGTCAAAGATCATCATTCTTCGTGAAAATTCTTCTAAAATTCCAAAAATATACGGACTATCCAAGATTCATAAGCCGGACAATCCCCGATCGAAGAATTAGCCCGGTACTTAGCCAAAACCCTTCAACCTCTAGCCGAGCAAGCATCCTCGTACGTACAGAACTCCTCTTCCTTCCTATATATGTTAGGCGCTTATAGAATATCAGAAAATGATATCCTAGTTAGCTTCGATATTGAATCTCTTTTCACCAATGTCCCCATTTCAGAAACGTTATATATTCTAAAAACAAAACACAACATCTCTTCTGACATCGTCAAACTTGTACAATACTGTTCTTCGAACAAGTATTTTTCATTTCAAGACACTCTGTTGAACCAAGTCCTTGTGGCCCCGATGGGTACATCCCTTACTCCAGTGCTTGCTAACATTTTCATGGAACAAATCGAAACCCATCCTCTAAACTCGTCTATGTTAAAACCTTCCTGTTGGCTTAGATGTGTTGATGATACTTTTGTCATTTGGCCTCATGGCAGAGATGCATTAAACTTCTTTCTACAACACCTGAATGGTATACATTCTAACATTCAATTTAAAATGGAAATCTAGTCTGATTCTTCTCTCCCATTTCTTGATGTCCTCATAACAAAAACCAGAAATGATAGATACACGCATACCGTCTATAGGAAACCAACCCGCACTAATCGAGACTTAAATGCCCAATCACACCACCACTCTGCCCAATTGAGTTCTGTAATGAAATATTTGGGACTTAGAGCTATTCGCTTAACATATATTGACAATAGACAAAACGAACCAATCCGGACCACATTGCGCGTATAATTCGTCAATCTCAACAACCTCCGAATACACCAACCCCGTTAGGAACATACCAACAACACCGGAAAGTCTTCCTTCCGTACATTCGAGGAGTCACTGACAAAACATCACGTAATTTACACCGACATCAAATAAAGACAGTCTTCAACACTACTCAAACTATAGCTAACTTAACCGGGAACCCTGAAGATAAAGTACCTAAGGAGGATCGAGTATATGAACACTCTCTGTTAGTTCGTAAAAAAGATCCGACTTCAGCCCTCGCGCTTCATCATATTCAAACAGGGCACTATATCAACTTCGAGGAGAGTAGGACTATTATATCTCTAAATTCCCTTAGGGCTTCCACGCGCAGCCATAGAAATAGAGAAACGACCACTTTGCCTAAATCGACGCGATGACAGTTTCCCCCTTCCTACCGCATGGACCTCCGTAATTGCCAGATTAAACCATCCAGACACGCCCACCAACACCCAACCAAGCACCACACAGCCTCTTGAACATGTGACATCCCCTTCTAGTCGACCGATATTTATAAATAAAAGAAGCAGAGCAGATTCACATTCAGTTCAGTAACCTAGTGACTCTTGGGGAATAGGCAGATTGAGGCCCCGAGTTCGATCCAGACTCTGAAACTCTTTTTTCACTTTTTGTCTCTTGATAATGGCTCCAACGCAGGAGTCGAAACGCCGAGTATATAATAAATTCAGACGCGGTTCTCATCCGGTCTTCCTCATATATATATATATATATATATATATATATATATATATATATATATATACCTCTCACAAATCAATCTGTTCCTAATTTTGTTATTTTTCTACGCCAGGTCGCACCTTTACTCAGAATTGCCAGAACAACAAAACTGTAATTGACTGCAGAAAATAATAACAAAATATGTGCTTAGTCTAAACACGGCATTATGAAATGGCTATTACAATTTAATCGACATGTAGATTAAGCTAAGCCAAATGTAATAAAAACAATATATTACGAATTAAACAAAAATATTTACTGTGTAATAAAAAGGCGCAATAACATTTAATAGCATGTTTTAAAAAATGTTGACACAAATTTCTAAATAAAAAAAACTTTTAAAAAATAACAATACCTTCTGCAATAAAAATCCGTAGTTTCAAAAACTTATGGTGGGTAGTGTTGACTTACCTGAAACAAAAATATATCTATGTATAAAATTAATCCCTAAATTACCTTCAATATAGAAGGAAATAGACCTATAGTCATTAATCATTAGTCACGGGCAATTCAAGGTTATTTTTATCAGACTTCAAAAAAGGAAGAGCTTCTCAATTCGGGTGTATTTTTTACATCATGTTGCCTCAGTAATCCGGCAACTACGAACCGATTTCGATGATCCTTTTTTCTTTTGATAGAATATACTTCCAGATATGTCCCATATTTTATTCGATTTTTTTTAATGACATGGAATAGTTCATTTTGCATCAAATCAGAAAAATCTTGTAACCGACTTCTTAGTGTATCATAATATATGATGAATGAGCTGGTATTTAAAACATTTTAGTTATTGTTATTCAAGATCTAGGATAAAATTACTTGAAAACAGATTGGAATTTCATCATCAATGACATGGAATATCCATTCTGCAAAACAATTCGAAAATGCTGGACGAGAAAATAGTAGAGAATGATACTCGGATAGAAGAGCTAAAACAGATGATGGAAGGTGAGATCAGCAACATAAAAGAACAAGTAGTCACAATGCAAAGGGAAGAAACTCCACCAAGAACCGAAAGCAGCAACAGTCCAGAAGTAGTGGATTCGAAAATTGGCCTCCAGGGGACAAGACAAAATGAAAATGAAAACTCGACACTATAGCAAGGTTAAGCCGATAGTCGACAGAGGAGTAAGCAATACTACTAACGCTCGCCTTAAGAGGGGGTGCTACAGATATTTTGCAAACGTTGAGTACCTCTGAGCAAGAAGCCTGCGAAAAACTGGTCAAACATTTAGAAATGGCCACATACATTTGGAGCACGTCTACCACTCCCAATTGAAAAACCGCCAACAGAAATCAAATGAATCCCTACAAAAGTTTGAAGCTGATATTGCCAGTCTGGTTCGCCTTGCCTATCTAGCCACACCGAAAAATGTGATAGAAAGATTAGCAATGCATACGTTCTTGGATGTACTTCGTGACCACGAATCAATTAGTGGACGCACTGACTTGAGCTCTGGAATTCGAAGCTACGAAAAATACTACCTGTAGAGGTCAGGACAGAGTGCGAATCATTGAAGGAGAGTCAGAAGATGGTGGAAATGATTAAGTCCTCTGTAAGGAAGATAGTAGAGTAAATCCTGACCGAAAAAATACAACTGCGTAAGTGTGGTAAGGTAGGACACATACGGAGCCGTTACAAGGAGAGCAACAGAGTCCTGACTTCCTCGTTCGAAAAGTAAAGAGGGTCGATGTGAAGGGGCCACCGTCGACCTGAAACCAACAAGCCCCAACTATCAACGCATATGTCGCTTTGCTATGCAACCATTTTAACAGTGTCTTTGTAGATGGCTGTATTAATATAAAGCAAGGTGCAATGCTGCTGGATAGAGGTGCGACAAAAACAGTTATAAGACGCAACATCGTTTAAGAGACAATAATAAAACCAACAAAATGGCAACTGCGAATAGCGACAGGAGAAGCAGCGAAAGTTCATGGTGAAATAGAGGTTGAAATGGTCTTGAGAAATACAACATTCCGACATCGGGCATGAGTGACGGATATCGAAGACGAGGTCATCATTGGAATGGATGTCATGAGCTCCAAGGGAATCGAGTTAAACTTTAAAGATAGAGTTCTGTGAGTGAATGACGTGGTGGTGCTTCATGGAAAAGATGACAATGCTTCGAGCAATCTTAACAGAGGATGTCCATGTTCCGGAAAGAGCTGAAATTATTCTAGATGCTTGCCTAGATGGAAAGATTAAGGTGAAACAATAATGATGGTTGATCCCAAACTTCACGTCGAAAATGTAGACAGAGGAGTCGCACTGGGGAAGACTCTGTTTCGTGAGATTGTGTCAGTGAAGTAATGAATCTGAATCATTATTCGGTTTCGTTAAAGAAGGGAACAAATTTGGGGCACAGTTCGTTCAACAGTTTCCTCTGTAGTCAGAAGCACACAACATGGAGCAAAATCACTAACTAATAACCAATTTTTCCAAGAATTTAAAACCAGTTCACAAAGCAAAATTGAGGGACATTGTTAGAAACTACCAGAATATCTTCAAAGTAGGGAAAGGAAAAAGAGGGCGGACTAATCTCGTGAAATATTAAATTAATATTGGGAATGCTCAGCCTATTCGACAGTCGGCGAGAAGACTGCCATTAGCTAAAAGAGAAGAAGTCGGCAGGATAGTCCACGAAAACTAAAAAGATGGTGTTATTGAACCATTCAACAGCCCTTGGGCTTCTCCAGTTGTCTTGGTTAAAAAGAAAGATGGTTCGACCCGATTTTGCGTGGACTATCGGCAATTAAACCACGCTACAAAGAAAGACAGCTACCCTCTCCCAAGAATAGACGATACCCTAGATACGCTAGCTGAATGGAAAATGTTTTCCACCCTGGATTGAAGACGGGTTATTGGCGCAAGTGGAACTAGCTAAAGAGGACCGAGAAAAGACTGATTTTACCATCGGCTCGGAACTTTACCAATTCATGGTGATGCCGCTTAATGATGCCGCTTGGGTTGTGTAATGCTCCAGTTTGACAGATTGATGGAAACAGTGTTAAAAGGACTTTTATGGAAACCATTCCTGGTGTATCTTGACGACATTATCGTGGTTGAAAAATCGTTTGAAGTCCACGTGAAAAACCTGGAGAAGGTATTTCGGCGACTTCGAACTTCCGGACTAAAGTTAATCCCGAGGAAGCCCCTATTTTAAGGTATCCTTTACCAAATGGGAACTTCATCTTGGATATCGAAACAAGCAATAGTTCAGCAAGTCGTTGAGCAAGCCAGAATGAAATTGCTGCGTTACTCGCAGCGAACTCTTGGCTGTGGTAAAGGCGTTGGAACATTTCTACAAGTACCTGTATGGTAAACGATTCCTTCTGAGGACTGATCACGCAGCACTGAAGTGGCTCCTGCAGTTTAGAAACTCCGAAGGATAAGTGGAAAGGTGGATTGAGCGGTTGTATCAATTCGACTTTGAGACTGATCATCGCGCTGGAACAAGCCATAAGAATGCTGATGCCTTATCGAGGAGACCATGCCCTGATGATTGCAAATATTGTCAGCGAGCAGAAGAAATAGGGGTCCTCTCTGTAGAACTACTGCCGTCAATAACCATTGGCAATCTGAGTAGATCCAGATAGACCAGAAATTGGATCCAGAGTTAAAAGAAGTTATCCGGTGGAAGGAAGAAAACCGCAAACTTATGTGGCAGGAGATTTCCCTTTTCCATAAAGTCATACTGGGCTCAGAGGAACTCCCTCAGCCTGGAGAACGGACTTCTGAAGGGCGTGTTGGAAACTCCAGAGGAGGTCAAGAACAGAAACCAGATTATAATCCCCAGAAGTAGGAGACCGGAGGTTTTGCGAGAACTAAATGACGGTACAACCAGAGGACATCTGGGCGGTACCAAAACTCTAGAGAAGGTAAGTGAACGCTTCTATTGGATAAATTGCCACGCAGGAGCCTGTTTCATAATCATCACACTAATATTATTAATAAAAAATACAAGTTACAAGTTACAAAATACTTGCACTTATAGTTTTTGTTTCATACTGAAAACTTTTACGTCAAGTACTAATAGAGAAATTAAATTGGGAAGGCCTACCTTGTTAATATTCCTATATTTTCGACCGGTTATGTAATGAGTGGCACCAACTAACGGTTGCGATACTATTTTTTTCGAGATTTTTCAATCTCCAAAAAAATAGTATCGTAATTACTTTGACAGGTTTTAATAAAGCTACGAATTTGTTCGTGTAATTTCTATCCTAGGAATCACAGGGAAACGGCGTTACACACAGTACGATTCCCGATTTGGAATCTCTGTGAGCTATATTTTCCTGCTCATGGATTTCGGAATTCATTTCGCGATAAAATAAGTAACGGTTGGGTTAGGAATTAATGTCCGACATATATTCTTTGATAGTTATATTGAGAATCAAATTAAGTATTTACCTGTTATAATATTTCTAAATTGAATTTTTAGTTCGTTTTTATCAACCTTGGGTTGACATTAACTTCCTTGAATTGTCAGGACAAATTTGTTGGCGCCCCCTAGGAACAAGTAGTGTTAATGTCATCTATGTTTTAGGAATGAGTGGGATCCTATTATTATTAACTATTGTCATTATTCCGCAGCTCTTCAACATTTATCACATGTGTTATTTATTTCTCCTCACAATTTAAGGTTGGAAACATACCGTTTTATATTTTCAAAACCTGTTTTAATTTCTGTTTTTCTATGTGGCATTTTCCACTTCATCTAAAAACAATATTTATTATTTATTGTCTTGTATAAATGTTATTATTTGACATATTCGCCAAATTGGCTAGTTGCGCATGTTAGGAGGCGCTACTCTCTCTTTTTGGCATGATCTGTGCTCTGTGCTACTCTCGTGCACATTTCGAATACTAATATTATGGATTTTACAAGTTGTAACTTGTAGAATAATTTTGATGTTGTAAATTCTACAAGTTACAAAACTAGTAGTTACAAGTTGATTATGAAACAGACCCCAGATGTCAAGGATTGGTGCCGGAAATGTACGATTTGTGCAGCAAGTAATGGGTTTCAGAAGCGAGCAAAAGCACCCATAAAAAATATAACGTGGGCAGTCTATTCGAAGGAGTAGCCATTGATGTTGCCGGTCCATTTCCTGAAAATGACTCCGGAAATAAGTACAGTGAATCCCATTTTGGTTGAGATTGCCAGGGTACTCGGTTGTTATTGAAGATAGAGTCTTGCGGTTTTCACATACCTTTTCTACTTTTTTGTAAAACTCAGGATGGCCATATCAGATTTTGCATAAGTGTTTCCATTTATAAGATACAGGGCGATTTTGATAATTTATACTTTTTGGACCCCTTCTATATCTACGAAGTTATTAGAAATACTCTCGCGCTAAGAACTACGTCAAATAGAAAATTTTGCATAGAATCCAGTGGAGTACTCAATTTTTATTTCCGAGTATGGTTTTGAAGATACTACACAACATTATATATTTTTAAATGGAACACCCTGTATTTTATTATTTCATTGAATTCGTTATTTTTTTCCCTTTAAAATAATCTATAATACAATACACATGGTATTATTAGAAATGCTAAAAAACACTAAAAAGCTGAGTTTTTTGCTAGTAGGCCATGTATTTTCCATTTAAAAGGAGAATCAAACAAATAATTCCATTTGAGATTTTTTATAGGAGTTTATCAGCAAAGAAAAATAATGTTAACAATAATTCAATAACATGAAACACGAAATTTAGGTACCTAAAAGCAACTAATAAATAGTTATACATCGTTCGTTATGTATAACAAACAGAACAAGTATTACAAATCAAATATCTATCTTAAAATTAATTTTGGACATTATTTATTACCTTATTGATTTAACTGTTCAAATTGTTGTCCATTTTCCCTAACACATAATTGGCAAACCTTACCATCTCGCATGAATCCATTTAAAATTATTATAGAATTCCGCCTTTCGGAACAATATTTTATCTAGTGAGCGCTGGAGAGAAAAACGCAAGCTGTCATTGTTAGTAACTATTGTGTTTTATCGTGTTTGAGTTTACAAGATCCTTATATAAATAATTATTCGTGAGTTTGCTAGTTGATAATTGATAATGACTGGAAGAGAATTCGTTTTTCAAAATAACGAAAAATACGATATGATACAATGTTTAAATCAATGTTATGAGAATGTTGAAGAAGCTTTAGAACTATATTTCCACAGGTATAAAGTACGAGTATTTTACCATAAGATATTTCATGAAATCGCGTTTTTTAAACTTTCAGATATCCAGAGAGGCATCAACCTAGTCGAGCAACTATATTTAGACTAAAGAATAATTTACTAAGTTTTGGTGCTTATTCTAAACCTCGATCAAAGGTGTATAACAAAGAAAATCGAGGAATGAATGAAATAAATGTGGTTCATGCCTATCCCCAGACTTCTTGTGCGAAATTAGAAAATTACACTGGAGTTTCTCAATCACGGGTCCAAAGAATTTAAAAAATATATAAATTTAAACCTTACAAAGTCAATATTGCCCAGCACTTATATCCTGGTGATGCAGCAAGACGGTTAAATTTTTGCAATTGGTTTTTAGACCAAACCCGAAGGGACAATGATTTTGTAAGGAAAGTTATTTGGTCAGACGAATCTCATATAAGCAGTGCAGGTATATTTAACAGGCAGAATACAAGATACTGGTATGATGAGAACCCGCACTTAATTTTTGAGCGACAACAGCAGGGTCGATTTGGTTTTAATGTAGCCTGTTTCATACTGGGGACAAAAATAAAGTACCGCTTTTTTGAAGGAACCCTTACCGCCAATAGGTACTTGACAATCCTAGAAGACTTATTACCCGAAATATTGGAAGATGTTCCCCTCGCCTTTCGCAATTCTATACACTTTCAACAAGATGGCGCCCCTGCCCACAATTCTAGATTAATTGGGCGCTTTTTAGAAAATAATTTTCAAGGATGTTGGATAGGAACACATGGACCAATTAGGTGGCCTCCAAGATCACCCGATTTATCTATATTGGACTTTTTTTTGTGGGGTTATTTGAAAAATAAAATATATACCAACAGACACAACAGTCGCGAAGAACTTCGTGCCGCAACGGAGGTAGCTTTTCGGGATTTACAAAGGCGACCTGTTATAATTTTAAATGCACTCAGGCGTATTGAAAAGGTTTGCCAATTATGTGTTAGGGAAAATGGACAACAATTTTAACAGTTAAATCAATAAGGTAATAAATAATGTCCAAAATTAATTTTAAGATAGATATTTGATTTGTAATACTTGTTCTGTTTGTTATACATAACGAACGATGTATAACTATTTATTAGTTGCTTTTAGGTACCTAAATTTCGTGTTTCATGTTATTGAATTATTGTTAACATTATTTTTCTTTGCTGATAAACTCCTATAAAAAATCTCAAATGGAATTATTTGTTTGATTCTCCTTTTAAATGGAAAATGCTAGTAGGTCTAGCAAAAAACTCAGCTTTTTAGTGTTTTTTAGCATTTCTAATAATACCATGTGTATTGTATTATACATTATTTTAAATGAAAAAAATAACGAATTCAATGAAATAATAAAATACAGGGTGTTCCATTTAAAAATATATAATGTTGTGTAATATCTTCAAAACCATACTCGGAAAAAAAAATTGAGTACTCCACTGGATTCTATGCAAAATTTTCTATTAGACGTAGTTCTTAGCGCAAGAGTATTTCTAATAACTTCGTAGATATAGAAGGGGTCCAAAAAGTATAAATTATCAAAATCGCCCTGTATCTTATAAATGGAAACACTTATGCAAAATCTGATATGGCCATCCTGAGTTTCACAAAAAAGTAGAACAGGTATGTGAAAACCGCAAGACTCTATCTTCAATAACAACCGACTAACCTGGCAATCTCAACCAAAATGGGATGCACTGTACAGGTCTTCTTGTAAAATTTTCAACTTCAACTAAAGCAGCTTCAAGAGCAGTAAGTTTCCTATCAAACGAGATTCATTTGCATACTCTGTCGACAGTTGTCGCTCAACTAATTCATGAAATAGTGCATTCTATTGGTCATTAAAACTTACAACTAGAGGGGTCCCTTACATTGCTATTTAATGACAGCACTATTAATATATTATAAAAAATCGACGTGATTAGCCTCTAGGTACTCAAAAATGCCGCGTTTTCAAGAATTTTCCAACTGAGCGATGCGGCAACACAAAATTGATACAATAGCACGAATTTGTTTTCCAGTACGGACTCATTCAATGCTTTTTAGCTGTTATATAGTTTGGGACCATCACACTGATGCTTAGCGTATATCCCCTTGGACATAGTCATAAGCTCACTAAACATAAATACATGCCATTGAAACGTAAAGGCGATTTTACAATATCTTGTCAGTGAAATTTAGTTTTAAAACTGAAAAAAAAATGGTTTCTCAATGGTACATTGTGGTAGTGATGGACTATTTCAGTAAATGGACAGAAACTTATGCCTTGCCGAATCAAGAAGCCTTGACCGTTGCTGATGTTCTTGTCAATGATCAGTCGTTTAAGTTTTTCCTTGGAGTTGCACTTAGACCAAAGTAGAAATTTGGAGTCTACTGTTTTCCAAGATCCGTAGAACAGATGAATAGGACTATTAACCGCCTTTTGTCAAAGGTAGTCTTTGATCACCAAAGAGACTGGGACAAGTATCTTCACGTGTTTCTAATGGCATTTCGTTCGTCTGTGCACGAGTCCACGGGTCAGACCCCGGCCAGTATAATTATGGGGCAAGAATTACGAGTACCATGCGATTTGAAGTCCCCCAGGAGAAGAGACCGCAGGTAAAGACTATGGCAGCCAGTTACGTCAACAAATAAACGACTTCTACCAACGAGTTGGGTTAAATATCGAGAATGCCAGTGCCCGAATGAAGAAAGCCTATGACAGTATAGCCGAAAGCGAAGAATTCCAAGTTGATGATCTTGTTTGGTTGTTTAACCCGCAATGTCGTCTTGGATATTCGCCCAAGTTACAGAGATCTTGGGGTGGGGGGTCGTACCAAATTGTAAAATCAATCAACGATGTTGTCTACAGAATAAGGAAGCTATACGAGGAAAACTAAAGGTGGTTCATTTCTACAGATTACTCCCTTGTATGTACTAAATACATCCATAAAATTATTCGAGGCTTTAATCAGTTGAGGGGAGCGCAACAAGTGACGGTTGTCGACTAGAAATAAAATATACTCTTGCGTTCAATGGACTGTGAAATCTTAAACGATAGTATCATAATTGTTTTATAGGTTGTAGTTAACCGATAAAATTGTTCGTGTGATTTCTACCCTAGGAATCACAGGCAAACAGCGTTACACACAGTATGACTCCCGATTTGGAGTCTCTGTAAGCTTGTTTTTCATTTTCGTAGATGTCGTAACTCATTTCGTGATGAAGTATTTAAGCTGAGCTGAAAAATTGATGCGGTGCTGTTTTTACATCGCGCTGCAGGAATTTGTTCCCTGTACTAACTCAGGTAGCACCATTTTCGCAGCTATCTATAATTCTAAATTTGTCATTACGCCAATTTGTTTATGCACAATAAGAGAATTAAACGCCAGGATTTTAAAACACCTTTAACTTGTCATATGCCAGTATTTTTTAATGTCCGACTTGTCGTTATATTCATAAACATTAAAAATTTTAAACTCTAGACAGAGTGACCCAGGGAAGTGGATATTTTAAATTTTGATTTTAAAAGTATGAAGTCAGTACTCTAACTGAATCAATTTTCTCTTATACACACCAAATTTAATAAAATAGGTCCATAAATAAAAAATAATAAAATTCCGTTTTTTGGACAACCCTATATATTGATTTATTGTTTTATTGTTACTTGTCCTATTATGATTATATACTCTTGATTGATGTTTTTGTGTTATTATAAGTAATGGTCGCCGAGTGTTCGAAATTCGACCAAAATCATTGTCAAAAATTTGAAGATAATATGAATTTGCATATTTCCAAAAAAAAAATCTACTGTTATACACTTTTCTGTGTACTTATACAAAATAGTTTATAATTACGTCAAAAATTTTTTCGCAAAGGATAATGATTTCAGTTTTGTTGTCTTACGATTTCAGTTAATCTACATGTACGACATTAAAGCATATTCCAATTCAATGAGCTATGTGGAGTATGTTGTTCATGGGCTGCACTTACCAATCGAATGAAATAGCCTCTTGCTCTCTCTATTGCCCTCTCTTTCTATTCTTGGCACAATATTTGTGCATTTCAGGCTACCTCGAGAAGAACATGTTGTAAGCTTGATAAGATATCAAATAATATTGTCCTCTAGCGGTAAAAAGTCCAATGGCGCTAATTCTGCTATTACAGAATAGATGGTGCCAATAACTATTATTAACCAAAAAGTTAACCGTTTGTTACATTTTTTAATTAATAATACTAAAGGCTGTCACATAGCAATTATAAAAATCAAGAAAATCGGTCAACAAACAGAAGAAGATGGTACCGAACTCTTTTGCATTTGCGTATTTATATATAGATTTTTAATAAAATATACATCTTTAAAATGTCAATATGTTCATTTTAGGTAAATGTGATCCACCCTGTATTAAGAGGCAGGATAATGCAGGCTATATAATGTGTAATGAGGATAGAAAACTTACCTAAAAAAAATTAAATACATTTTCGGCTCTTATAAACATACATTTAAATATGTATTAATAATTATCAGTATAAAAACTTTCAAATACATTTAAAAATGTTAACAGTACATTAAATAATAAATTAATATTAAACAGGAAAACAGACATCGAGGAATTCTGGAAAACACAGCTTTCCACAAAAATTTCCTATAACTCCAGAGCCAGCTGGATTAATGAGGAGGAGGCTGCATTTCAGAACTGTGATACCATGCAACACCTACCATTTACAACGGAAGACACATCGAACATAATGAAGCACCTCCATAATTGAAAAGCACCAGGACCAGATGGTGTGGAAAATTACTGGATAAAGAAACTGTACGCAATCCACGAAACACTAACAGCCCTAGTTTCCTTACGCATGGTGCTACATACCTTTTACCGAAGGACAACCTATGTACACAGGACCCAGCAAAGTACCGACCAATCACTTGCCTCCCAAACTTATACAAACTTATAACGTTGTGCATTAATCATCGCCTTTTCAAACATTGTTAGCTGAACAACGTAATTATCGAACAACAAAAGGGATGCGCGAAAAACTCGATGGGGTGCAAAGAACAACTAATAATTGATTCCGTTGTCTGCAATCAAGCCCACGCCAAACGACGAAATCTCTACATAGCGTATGTGGACTACAAAAAGGCCTTTGATTCAGTTCCACATGATTGGCTCATTCAGGTGATGAAACTCTATAAAGTAAATAATCATATTGTTAACTTTTTAGAACATGTCATGACTACTTGGCAAACCAAAATCTTTCTGAATGGAGCCGATTGTTCGATACTAACCGACTCTATCCCAATCAGAAGGGGTATATTCCAGGGAGACTCTCTTAGCCCGCTGTGGTTCTGCCTTGCCATGAACCCTCTCTCAAACAAACTGAACTCGACTAATTTTGGGTTCAATCTCAAACACAACAACGTACAAGCATTAAAGATAAACCATTTGTTATACATGCACGACTTAAAATTGATGGCAGCTACCAAACAACAGCTGCATGATATGCTTGAAATAGTAGAAGAGTTCTGTTGTGACATCCATATGCAATTTGGCCTAGACAAATTCCGAATTATAAATATAGTTAAAGGCAAAATACAGCAGCGGCACTATGAAAAGGGAGATGGCACCTCAATTGAATCTATGGGGAAAGGTCATACTTACAAATACCTTGGAATAAAGCAGGCTCAACGAATTGATCACTTGACCACGAAAAAGGACCTAACAGCAGAGTTTTATAGAAGGGTAAGACGACTGTTGAAAACCAAACTAAACAGTAAAAATCTGTTTCAGGCTATTAAAACCTATGCCTGTTCAATACTCAGTTAATCTATCGGTATAGTTAATTGGTGCAAGACTGACATTGAAAAATTACCACGAAAAGTTCGAGTTTTACTAACAAAGCTGAAAATCACCATACAAAGAGCTCTGTCTAAAGTGCAACTTTGCCACGGTATGAAGGAGGAAGAGAATTAGCAGATATAAGCAAACTATTAGATCAACTAATTTCGATTTTGCGTAGTCATTTCCAGAAACTAGCAGAATATTCTAATATACTGATCTACACAGAGCCATATGACAGGTTGATGACTCAACACCACTGCGACTGACAGAATAACACGTCCAATTACACCACCAGACCACTGATCAGAAACTGCTGAAATCGAAAGAGAAGCCCCTTCATGGAAGACATATAAATGATGTCAACCAAGATTATATCGACAGTGCAGCGTCGAACTACTGGTTGATCTCTTGTCATATGTCATATGTTTCCTGGAACGGAAGGCTTTATCTTGGCAATCCAAGATCAAGTAATTCCAACTAAGAACTATCTAAAGGAGGTTGTCAAGCGTTCGCTGCAACTGAATACAAGGAACGACACGACGCTGAGATTGCCATACTATAAATACAAACCAGAATATGTTTTAGAAAATAACAACTACAAGCTGTACTGGGACCGCACGATACTTACTGATCGGACTGTTGCTCACAATAGACTATATATAGTTTTGGTAAATAAAGTCTCTCAGAAAACAACTTTAATTGACATAGCAATTCCTAACAACAATAATATAAATATCAAGCAGGCTGAGAAAATAACCAAAAATAGGGATTTGGAATTTCAAATAAAGACTCAGTGGTACATGAACAACACACGAACTGTATCAGTTGTTATGTCAACGACAAGAGTAGTCCCAACACATCTATTAAACAATTTAAAATACCTCGGTCTGGACAAACATCTTGACCAACTAATGCAAAAAGCCATCCTGTTAGGAACAGCCCGGACGGTCAGGAAATTAATGGGAAACTGCCGCCACGACTCCAACCACAGGCCTGAAAACCCAGGCAAGGGCTCCCACAGAGCTAAACCCTTTTATTATCTAGGATATCTGGGGTTTAGTGAATTTAGTGTGCTGCCATACATTGTATGGTCAAGTCAGGGGAATCTAATATTTTTAAACTTAGTTTTCCCAAAATGCTTTGCGGTTATTCAGATATTTCACAAATACGGTTTCAATTTCTAAGAAAATACAAGAAATGAACTATGAACTAACTATGAAGTAACTACGAAGATGCAGTATAAATAATTGCAATACATAAGTACTTTCATATTAGTTCACCTTAAACTGCAATATATAATTTCATCAATTTAAAATAATCACAAAGTTAGCGATGACTATTTCTGTATTATATCAAAAATATAAAGAAATACAATGCACCTGCTGTTAATTTATGTTAAATAATACCTTTATTTGTTGACAATTTTTGTAAGTGTATTGAAATTGAAATTTTGAAAATAATAAATTGATAATTTATTATTTTCAACCTAACGGCTAACAATGTTAGCAAATTTCAATGTTTAAGCACTTTCGGGGAAATAACAGTACAAGTCACGAAATGTCTGTATATTTCCAAACGTTTCGGAGTCTAGGTTAGACTCCCTTGTAAATGGCAAAGAAACTATAAAAAAACGTGCAATTCTCAAATTTAAAATTATTTTTCTATTATTTGACTTATGGCGGAACTAAGAGAATTTAATTTGATAAGGGTAGCACAGAAACTTCTAAAGATCATATAATAATTAAGTTACTTTCAAATTTGAAGAATTTTAAAGGGGTGATCTTCACAATTTTATGTGGTGCTCCTAGGTGCGATCAAATAAATAAATAAATAAAAAGCATAACGGAAAATCTAGGAAAAACCATATGAACTATCCAGATATTGGGTTACTCATAAGAACATGACCATTAGCAATTTCTTCCTTAATCATCGGCAACCAGGAACGATTGAATTTCACGGAGGTAGTAGCGATAGAATCGTTTTCATTTAACAAAATTATAGCAGACTGTTTTAGTTTTCGTTTCGTGTTGTGCTCTTCTTTGTGTAATATTGCTGAATTTTGAAATTGTATTTTATGACCAAGGTCCCAAGGATGTTCACAAATTAAAGATTTTTCAAACTGCTGTTTTTTTAATGTAATTTTTGTGTTAGAGGTCTAGACCTTCGAAGGACACTTCGAAGAGAGTATTCAATATCTGAGACAGGTGAAGTAACCTGAGAATTTTAACGTGACATTCTAACCTAAGGGTTACCGGAGAACAGCAATTGCACGGAAAGGCTCCAGATTTAGAACTTCTGTGTGCTAGTTTCCCCAAAAATCCTAGATATCGCTATTTACTACTCGCGTCTACAAATTTACCGTTATGTATCAAATACATAAATAAATGTTCGAGAGGACATTCTATTGTGCGAAGGGCAACTGATGAAGCCTCCCGACCAGAAACAATATATATATATATATATATATATATATATATATATATATATATATATATATATATATATATATATATATATATATATTGTCTTGCGTACAAAAGAATTACACCTCGAAGAGAGTATTTAATATCTCTGACAGGTGAAGTAACCTGAAAATTTTCTCGTGACATGCACAGGAACGGGACCGCCTTCGAGTTCCGCCTAACCACACGCTAAACTAATTATCACTACACACTTCAATCACTTCCTGAGCGTCTATACCGATATGAAAAGAATCAGCGAAAGGGTCAAACTGGGGAGAAAACAGGGAACTTGAACTTCACTAAAACTAAATTTTAAACATAGGACAAGCACATATATGCGGCCGCCACGACATCCAGATCCGGAACCAGTGTTCTAGTTTCCCCGAAAATTCTAGATGTCGTTCTTGACTACTCGCGTCTACATATATATTTTGTTCCTCACTTTACAGGTATCAACAATTATTGCTACCAAGAGCGACAATATTATTTCTTTTTCTGGAATAATCGAGAGTTAAGCTAGCAAGACCGTTATACATTTTAATATTTTTAAAAAACATTTTTTTGGTGGGTTTTTACAGTAACAAATTAGCAACAAATTTTAGTATATTTTGATTATTGATTACTCATAGTTTGCTATTTTTCCTGCTTATTTACGTAAAGCTGTCATTGTTGCCGATTTCTCGAGCTCGGTTCAAGCAACAAAATCGATTTGTTAGCAACTAAAATTAGCAAACAAATTCTGAGATAATTTTTTAAAATTTTTGCCGATTTCGCACTGCCAATTTTTTAGACCTTAATATTTAGTAGCTCTATTAGTGTTCAAAATAGCAGCCTATTGCAATGGGAAAAAAATAAAAAGTTTTTTTATAGAATTGAGCGTGTTGTATAGTATCTTTATACAAAATTTCACCACCAAAGTTCTCAAAGTAATACTGGAACTCCAAACGACCACATTACAGTAGCAACTATACTATATAGCAGAAAATTTAAGGTCAAAACAAGAAATACACTAGAATCAGTTATATCAGAAACAAAACCAACAAACACAATTTAAAACTCAAAAAATTGCATTTACAAAAATCCTTGCGACAGTAATAAATCTTACATTGGACATCTAGAACTCTAAATGTACGAACAAAAATTATAATAAAGACGTGACAATCCGAAAAATTTAAACTTTGTGAATATGCTTAGGAAATGACCTTAAAATACAATTTGACAATTCAACAATACTATACAAATAAGAACACAACTCAAAATGAAAATTAAGTCCTCTTTAATTCTGTTAAATGAGGACGATTTAATCGCTACTACTTCTGTAGAATTCCATTCTACCTTGTTGCCAATAATTAAGGATTTTATAGAATGTTTCGAAGGTTTTCCCTTATGACGTTAATGGGAACACTGAAACAATTATTTGTTCGCATTTTCGACGAATACATATTGCAACTAAATGGCTCCTATAAGAGCAACACAGAAATTCTGAACTAACTCTATTAAGTTAATCCAACTTAAAAAGCGTTCCTGACTATTACATATATGCATTGGATTTTTTTTTCAAAACGTGTTATTTACCCACCAAACAATAAAACAAAACTAGAGTACGCCACAAATAACCAACAAACAATACGTTTAATACAGAAAGAAGTTCACAATCTCGTGCTGCCTAAGAATGCAAAATAGCGGTGGAGATAAAAAAGCAATGTTACATTTTGTAGAAACAACATTTACAACACATGCTGAGTAATTGGGTGAATTGGCATTTCCTTACAAAATTTCAAATCTCTCGAAACCCCCGTAATTATTTAGCATTTGTACAATTATCTGCACGACGGAATTCCTCTTAAATTTCAGGTGAAATTGAGTCTATTAACCAGCTTATTTATGGACGCAACAAAATAAATGGTATAGAATTGTATATTATAATATGAACCATACCTTACCTAAATCGAATATCGAAGAAAAATAAAAAAACGTCAATCTAAATTTACAGAAGTCCGGTATGTGTTCATCTCTGAATTATCTGATCCAGTCGTCTACTATTCATATTTAATTGCGATTTACGGCACCTGTAAACGTTAATTTGCCCATGACACAAGTAAGTACTCTATTAACCTTAAAAAAATAATCTAAAAGTTACAGGAAATTGAACAAACCAATAATATGTCACAGACCTCAACAAAGTGTCACATACCATTTCTTCAAAAATATTCATATGTAAACGGCATCTATATAATTGTAAATTTAACCTCTACATATTTTTTTATCTTAAGACGTTCGATTAATTGAATATCAATTTTAGGACAGACCTTACAATCAAGTTTCAATTGATTACCGGTAAAACATAGTTTGTTCTTGATATCTAAAACTATTTTTCGTCTTTAAATTAAAAATACCTCACGGCGTAGAGTGACGCAAGCTAGGCTAATAACAATTGTTGGTGACTTTTCTCATTTGAAGAGGCGAGATGTAAGACCGACATCTAGGATTTTCGAGAGAATTAGCACAGAGGTTCCGAATCTGGAGCCGTTCCGTGTAATTGCTGTTCTCCCTTAGCTCCTAGGACAGAATGTCACGATAAAATGTTCAGGTTACTTCACCTGTCAGAGATATTGAATACTTTCTTCGAGGTGTCATTCCTTTGTACGCAAGACAATATACATTATATATAACATATATTGTTTCTGGTCAGGGAACCTTCATCACTTGCGCTTCCCACATTTGAATGTCCTCTCGAACACTTCTTTATGAATTTGATACATTTCTGTGTGCTAATTCTCTCGAAAATACTAGATGTCGATCTTACATCTCGCGTCTTCCGATTTAAAGAAATGTATCAAATACATAAAGAAGTGTTCCAGAGGAGATTCAAATGTGGGAAGCGCAACTGATGAAGGTTCCCTGACCAGAAACAATATATGTTATATATAATATATAATGTATATTGTCTTGCGTACAAAGGAATGACACCTCGAAGAGAGTATTCAATATCTCTGACAGGTGAAGTAACCTGAACATTTTATCGTGACATTCTGTCCTAGGAGCTAAGGGAGAACAGCAATTACACGGAACGGCTCCAGATTCGGAACCTCTGTGTGCTAATTCTGTCGAAAATCCTAGATGTCGGTCTTACATCTGGCGTCTTCAAATTTAACGAAATGTATCAAATACATAAAGAAGTGTTCGAGAGGACATTCAAATGTGGGAAACGCAACTGATGAAGGTTCCCTGACTAGAAACAATATATGTTATATATAATATATAATGTATATTGTCTTGCGTACAAAGGAATGACACCTCGAAGAGAGACTTTTCTCATCCTGAATTCAATATGTGTCATTAATAACATAGCATTTTCTCGAAGATTTTTACTGAGAGGCCGTTTAAGTATTAGGTAAGCCCCATAGGAGGGAGGGGGCGGGGGTATCTTTGCTTTGCTTGTTTTGATGACATGGGTGGTAAGAGATTTAGTTACTCTTATTTTATTTATTTATTTATTTATTTATTTATTTATTTAGTAGTACTCCATCCAACAGCCATAGGCCAAATCAAGGATGGGCATTTAAATTAGTATACATGCAAATTTAGAAAGTTACATACATATAACATAAAAATCAAATACTATGTACAACAACTTAAATATACACTTCTAAAAATACGAGAGAGGTCTATAAAATAAAAATGAAATGTCTTCTTAATACATTGAAATGATTAAGAATCAAGTCCTGGGAGCATTTGCCTCTTAATCATTCCAATATTCCTATTAAACAAATCAATATCTGACTGCAATTCATAATAATTATAAAACATATTGAAAAGCGGAGAATTTTGAAGTAGATTTGTTCTGGGCCTTAACATGTAAAAAAGTGAGGTAAAGCGAGTTCTGATGTTAGGAACATTAAACGAGATTTGAGTTACTAAACTTGGACAGTCCAACTTGTTGTTTAATAACTTATGTAAAGTAGTATTTTCTACGTGTTGCTAAATCCATTAACTGAAATCGTTGAAGTAAACGTATCATTAGATATACCACGATGTGGATACACCCCGTCAGTTCTAAACCACAGATATTTAACGTATTTCCTATTGATGTTTCAACAGCATTAGTATATGTTTCGTATCCAGGATTCCAGAAAATGGATGCATACTCGAGTTTAAAACGTACAAAAGCATTGAACAGAGTAGTTAAGGTGCTAGTTCTGGAGAAGTGACGCCCATTCCGTATTACGAATCCCAAATTTCGATACGCCTCCTTCTGAATAATGTTGATATACTGAGCAAAATTTAGTTTTGAATCTAAAGTGATTCCTAAATCCTTTTATGTAACACACCTGTTAATAAGGTTCCCATTAATGTTATATCGATATTCAATTGAAATTGATTTCCTCGTGAAGGTCATGTGATTACACTTGGAAATATTCAACGGTAGCCTATTTTCTATACACCAATGTGAAAGACTATTAATATCTTCTTGTAATACTTTACATGCCTCTTTATCATAATTTGAATTATATATTTTTAGATCATCTGCATATACTAATGATTTACACTTTAAAATATCCAAACAATGTCATTAATAAATATATCAAATAACAACGGACCAAGAACAGAACCCTGTGGTACACCAGATGTAACTTATACGATTATAAAAAAAGAAGAAATGGTGAAGTCAACCAAGTTTCGATAATTTGCTCAATAAGATACCATGCTCCAGTCGATCAAAAGCTTTAGAAAAATCTGTATATATTACTTCAACTTGGCCACCTGCATCTAGTATCTCAGCATTATATTGCGTTAAACATAATAGATTTGTAGTTGTAAAATTGTTAAGAACATACTCTTACTGACAAGGTGAAAGGGGGGAGTAAATAATTGTAATAAATCTGCTTACGTAATACTTGAACGGCCCCTGAGTGGAAAATTGCAACCACTATATTGACCAATCTCATTAATTAGAACAACTCAAAGACGGACCATCAGATACTTCTGCATCGTGGCGAACGGAGCTAGATTGTACATTATGATTTAAGTAGATGCTTCTGAAGGTTAAACTTAATTTTCCATAATAATAATAATTAGACTGGGCAATGTAATGTCTGCCAATATGCACTTTGAGTCCAGGATGAAAGGCGTCACCCAAAATTATCACAAATTTTGTAGACCAAGTTGCGCCACACCACGCCGTGAAGTGTTTTTGTATAATCAATTATTACATACCACTGTGACAGTATTCTTGATAATTAAAGAATTTAAATACTCACTAAAAGTAGAATACATAAATTGGTATATAAGTTATTTAGTTTCTAAATCAATACTGTAATCATCTTATTTGACATAGCTATTTCATATAATAGTAGGTATTTTCTTCTATTCAAGTCCATAAAGCGCTTAACAAAAAAATGTAAATTATATGTGAATTTGTTACCGAAGAGAGAAACTTACATAATTCCCCATCCAATTCCATCCGACTCCTATTTAACTTATTACAAAATATGTCAAAGTGTATCTTTATAATTATGTTACTTTTGCCGAAGCTCCTTAACGCAGAAATTCTAATGAAAGGCAACTGAAAATACGAAATCTTTGAATTACAAACCGTACGCTTCTTGAATTGCTTTTTATTTCGTATCATCAGTGAAGGCAAAAATGGTGGAATAAATAAAAAGTTTCCCAACACCGAAGATAAGTTCGCAAAGTCATATTAAGTTGAAAGTCTAACAGTCACAATATTTTGTCGCCTTTCTGGGAAGCAGAACTGGAAAATTACTTAGAAAGAGTACAAATTATAGGTACAACGGTGGAACACACGTAATTAATACAAGAAAACTTGGAATTTTGCTAAACAAATATCGCTTTTAATTTTCAAAGTAGTCAGAAAATGTTTAAAATTTATCAAATGTAGGTAGCACGCGGTTTTGGAGAAATAAGTAGAAAATCACTATAACAATATGGTGTTCTAACCCTTAGTTCAGATAGTAAAAAGACAAAAGGTGAAACAAAACTATCTAAAATAAAAAAAAAATTAACGACATTAATAATATCAAGAATGATCACGTTTTAAACACAAAATATAGTTTTTAATATTATGCTTTATTTGTTTTCTGGTGTTATTTCCCAATAAACACTTAGACATTATGCTTTATGTTTTATCGCCATTTCCTTGTGATTTCTAGAACAGAAATCACACGAAAGAATTTGTAGTTTTTGCTGGCAAGTATTGAAAACATTTATATGCACGGAGAAACCCCTATGAATCCGCAATTAAAATATTGACAGTGAAATTCTTTAACGCCAGGTAGGTTTCTGGGTGAAGTCAGATCCTCTAGAATGCAAATGGAATTTCATCATTTAATTCGACCCTTAAGCATAATAGTTTTGTCCTTCTAATTTCACTGGACCACACTGAAGGTACGGCCAAATCAAGAAGAAGATAACCATTAAAATTTGTTCACAATTAGCGAAGATGTGGCATAATATAAACAAAATACAAATCAGTCGAAATGAGAACATTTTAATTTTTTGAAGTGAGTTACAAAAAGAAACATCCATACTAATATTGAACCAAATCTTGATGAGCGAGATGTAAAAACCGACATCTAGGATTTTCGGGGAAACTAGCACACAGAGGTTTCGAATATAGAGGGTTTTGTTTTTAGTTTTGCATAGGCATCATGGTGGGTTTTCTAAGCTGTATGAGTTTTTAAAGACGTTGACGGCGGATTAGGTGTTTTCTCTCCTGTATAGGTTAGTTCTAATTTTGCATTTACCGTATTATCCTTTTCAGAATTTACTTCCACTTTTTTGCTTGTTGCTCCAGTATCCACAATTTCTTCTTCATATGCATTATCGTTAAATTTATTTGCCGTTTGAAAAATTGATAGATTCTCTTTCGAAGCAGTAAATACTTGAAATAGGGAAGCATTAGGTTGATCTTCTATCACCTGCCTCCTAAAAAACTTACAATTTGCTTTGCTTTTCTATTTTCTATAATATAGACAAATTCGCCAGGTTTGAGTGTCCATCTTATCGGTTGTATTAGACCTAAAGTATTTACATCAAACACGTCTGTTAAGGTTCACGAGATAAAATCTCTTCGTATATAGTATGAGTTCGTTTCTTCAACAGTTGTTTACCACAGCTGAATGTTTTAATAAAGGCTACATCATGTTTTATAACAGCCCCGGTTTTGAAACCTTATTGGTGAATGTTCTATTCTAAGGTAAATTATTGCCATTTTTCTAATTTACTCTACAAATCACTGATGCCTGGAATCTGTCAAAGTCAGGTTATGTCCTACGTAAACGGTGGTAAATGAGCGGTGCGGGCGATGGTTTGCGCCAAAGTGGCAGTCACGAACTATCAAATATATAAAAAGCATTAAGGGTGTTCTTATTAGAAAATAAATTCGGAGGATTGTAGACATTTTGAGTTGTCACATCGCTTAGTTGGTCTTTTCGCTCGCAGTTTCCTTTTGCGGTAATTTAACACTTTTTTCATTCAGTTCCATAAGTTGAGCAACTAATTCATTTTAACTTACCTTAATACAATATATGTTTAACTGAAGCTTGTTGTATATATTAAATAACCTTTCTTCTAATAAAACTTATTCTTATAAAAATCTATCCAGTCCGTCCCTGGTGGCATTCCGTGAGACATCAATCGCTGGGATATAAAAAAAGCGAGAAGGTTCGGACGAGAGAAAAACTTATCTCGATCATAACTCGACAACTGTAAAATTGACACTGGATTATACTAGAGAATTCGACGCTGATTTTAAAAGGAGGACCCATCCTCGCAGAAGTTAGTTAGACATCGACGACGAGCGTATATTGTAATGTTATTGTGATATTTGAATCAGCTGTTTTAATGTAAATAAAGTTCTAGAAAAGTGAAAGTGAATATTAGTTTCATAATTTTAAATTGAACCCACGGACTTTACAACAAATTTGGTGATCAGAAGTAAAGGATTAAGTGCAGTTAAAATCGTAATTTGATTTATGTAAACCCGTAGCATGGAAAAAATGGACGAAACTACCAAAAAAATAGCCCAGATTCTCGAAAAACGTAAAAAAAGGGAAACAACACCAGGAAGAAATTCAACAAAGGTTAGTAAAATCTTTTGATGAAAAACGTAAAATAGAATTAGAGAATCTTGTCACGGCCATGGAAGAAAAACAACAAAATATATTATTCTCGAAATTTGTAGAAAAACAAGATCGACTTGAATAAAAACGACAAAATGAATTTAAATTATTAGATGAACACAGACAAAATTATTTATAATTCCATTTAAAAGTCAATTATTTCTTCAGTTTGAAATCAGTCTTAGAAGGCGCGAAGAACTCCCCCATTCTATCAGTAAGAGCATTGATTCCAGGATAAAATGAATCACCAAAAAATTACTTTTGCCACCCTCTGGAACACTGGACCTTCTTTGCCTATCATCGGCAATTCGTTCCGTGTGAATTAAAATTCAAAACTATTTATTTTAGATAATATCTAATGTATTAAACACATATGTTAACTGAAAATATCTGACTTACACCCTTCTAGACCATACACCAATAGAACCAGGGAAAGGGAGATAACTAGTGATGGGAAGTAAATTGCGCTTTTCTCATTCATTCTCAATGACTGCCGACCTTTTTGGAAAGTTTACAATTCAGTAGATTACAATTTTGGAATTACAAAAATAACTTTTCAGCCAAAATTCGTAAAATTTAATTTTTTTGAGGCTTATTGATTTGTTTTTACCTGAGGTGTTATTCTTCAAAATATTTCACTCATACGAGATAACACTGCTCTATCTAAGAAATGGTAAATCATGTAAACACGATTAAAAGATCAATACACTGATATACCATATGTTAAACTTTATTCAACATTTTGGATGAAAATTTACTTATCAGAATAAAAAGTTTTAGTACGCCCCTGGTTAATAGCCTACCTAAATAATCCAATTAAATATTTTTTTCATGACAAGACAATCGTTTATTAACTGGATTTTCTTGCGTGGTAAACCGATGTAAATGGAAAACCGACAATAAAAAAAATCAGCTTTGTTAAGTAAATATGGGTAAAATCTTAAAATCTCTTGATAACGCCTAAACTATAAATTATAGTCGAATCATGTGTATACAAAATTTCTAGGTAATGGCAAGATGTATAGAGTACCATCCAAAAACTTGTAAAATTTTCTTTCGTTGCTTTGCAAATCGGAAAAATCAATTTTTGCAATGATTTAATTCGGCTGTGGAAAAACAATGAAGGGCTTAGTATTTTGTAACGTTAATTATTTCAGGATAAAATATTCGGTATTTTAGCAACAATTTAATTTAAAACAAGAAAGTATAATGTTGCGTAATTGATTCTACAACTTGGAAAATCTTGTGGACGCGTGATTGTGAATAGCTCGGCTATAAATTGCATATCCTGGATTATTAAATTTACTACCGGACAGCACTACAAAAATTGCGTCGCAAAATTTTACTTTTTAACATTAATAAAATTCCTAGACACCAAACTTACATAATTTTGCTACAAGAAAGCAGACAATCATTGCAATGTTAACTATTCTTTCATATACATTATATTTTTAAAAGTTATCAACGAGAAACTTTGATTTTTCTAATTAAACCAATTTTTAATTGACTTAGATAGAAACAAAAACTGAAATTTTTGTGAAGAAAAACTAGTTACAACATTTATAGGTTTTCTTGTCATGGAAAAAAATATTTAATTGGGCTATTTATTTTTTACTCTAATGATTATTTGTTCTTTCAAACGTTGTATAAAATTTAACATATGATATATCACTGTATTGGTCTGTAATCCTTTCGACATTTTAACAAAAATGTACATGGCCATATTTAAAAAAATAGCTAATGATGGCTCAGACGAAACGAAAAGTAGCAGTGTAAACTTGATGACGCCTTATTGTGTAAAAGATTGTGTCAACAAAATTCTTCCTTTTCCGTTTTTGATATTTTTTAAATTTTTAACACTTAACGTTGTCCACTACCAAGTATTTTCCAGAAAATATGATTGCAGGGACATTACTGTTAGGACACTAGATTCATTTTTATAATTGATATCTCAAAAGTAATTTCAACTCTAATTTTACCAAACTGATTAAAATAATTAAAATATACTAAATAGCCTTAAAAATTAGTTCATTATTGAAAAATGAAAGGTTTTAATATCAACAGATGAATGTCCATGATATTTCATGAAACACACTCTCTGACGAAACAAATTAATATGCTGAATTCTTCTTTCGGAAATTGTTTGATGTCATTCATCTTACAAGGCAAATCTATTTGTAATTTTAGCTCGTATTTTTTAAAGTTGATTATTACATGCCGTCCCGATTGAGACGAGGTGCAGGTCGGCAGCTTTTCCTTATACGATGATGTATCTCTAATTTTATTCATAAATTCTCCGTTGCCTCACTCTATCAGAGAGCAGAAAGACCCTTAGCTGCTACTCCCCCCTTTGAAAACATCATCTCCTCGCCGCCCCCTGAACGTTTCCGCCTTTTCGTCTCCTAACATCATGAATACAAAATCTCGTCTTCTCTCTCTTCTCCTGTCATCCGACGATGTTCCGATTATAATAATAACAACCGGGAAAAGTAGCATTCTTGCTAGAGCATCGGTAATTGAATCGATTTTATATCAGCAGAAACCAACAAACAAGCTGGTTCTCTTTTGCTCAGATTTTGCTTTGCTTCTTCCTGTTGCTCTTACAACGAGATGAAATAACCTTATATTTTGAATTTGCAGCGAATTAAAATTTTAGTAACGTCTCTGATAAATCAAATATGCATTAGAAAGTTGTACGTGAAACAACGTTTCTTGAATACCTGTAATGAAAATGTATTGTGATATGGCTTATTAAATTGTAACGTTAAAGGATAACATTTGCTAGTAACCTGCCTAATTATTAATCAGAAATATTAAATAATGATAATAAGTCATGCCATTCGATAGTAAAAAATACAGATGATATACACCGAAAAAAACGAAGGACTGATTCTCTGATAAAAGTTAAAGGGGGCCATAAAACAACATCCTCATTCAGTTACTAACATTTAGATATATTAAAGTTTTTCCAAAAAATTATGTATTTACGACAAATATGTATTTCAATGCATAATGTAACAAAAATTCCCTAAGCCGGCCCTGGTTTCATTAGAGTACGGCATCGATCGCTTTTAGGACAAAAAATTGATACCGAAATGGCTCGTCAGCTGTAGAACTGAGAATGGATTGTACGAGAGTTTTCGATGCTAGTTTTAAAAGGAGCGATCCATAATCGCGGCAGTTAGTGCAGCGAAGAGCTTATCTAGCATTGTTATTGTGAGATTCGAATCAGCTGTTGTATATATTTGATGTAAATAAAAGTTTAGAAAGTGGTAGTGAATATTAGTTTTTAAATTGTAATTGAACCCACGAAGTATATAACAATAAGTTATAAGTTCATTCAATTTTAAAATGTTAAAATGTGCAATGACAATTACAGTATACACAATTTAGGACAGAAAAATTTCACAGACCATATGGAAATAATAAGGGCTTTTTCAAATTGAAACAAATTGACAGTTATTTTCAGAATTTTATGTGGCGCTCCTAAAGTGCGACTTTATTATAATAAATTAAATTACATCAAAAATCGAATAACAAAAAGCAAAACTATTTTTTTTATTTATATAAGTTCTTGCGAATGTAATAAATTCTATAGACATCTAAAATATGAATAAATGAAATAATATGAAAATTACATGCACAATTGGAAAAGTAAAAAATTTGTGAACATGCTTGGGACGTTGGTTATAAAATATATTTCCACAAATAAAAGTCAAAAGAGTCAGTTGTACCGATAATAAAGGCTGAAATGACTAATGGTTGAAGAATCCCATATTGGGATAGTTCATTATGTTTTTTTCGTACATTTTATGACTTTAATGGGATCCCTGAAACATAAGAATTCGTTCTTATAACAAATGCACACCATGTACTACTCTGTAAGCAGGGCTTTTATTTGAAAACTAGCCACTAGCCACCCAAAAAAACTTTTAAAGACAATAAAACACGTTAATTTATATTTACCGGGGACACATTTTACAAGTATCGGTCACCCTGTAGGTTCAACCTCTAAGCAGGGGTGAATATCAGTTCTAAAACTTTAAATACAACGGGGTTCATGTGTTATATCTTTTTAAAGGTCTCTTTCATGACAGTCTTTTCACAAATCATTTTTAAAATCTGATTATCGTTGATAATTTAATGGAAATTGATGATGACTTCGTCAGAAGACCCATGAGGATTTTTGTTCAAATCAAATGTAATTGTGACAGTTTATACAACAGTCCTTTGAGACATTTGCCTCGTAGTATATAAAATATTTCTTAAGAACTGTGATATTTAATAAAACGCCATCGCCAACATTTAGGATACAAGCTATTTTTAACTGAAGTCAAATGGGAGGGGGTTATCGATTCGTCAGAAAACAAAACGGGTATTAAAAAAAGATTGAGGAGTTAGATGTCACAACAATTACACTTCAAAGACCGCAAAACCCATAATAATAAAAACAAGAAAAATTGCAACACTATGATTTAAAAAGAGATCATCTCTCAAGAACCTATAAAACAATACCGGTGTTTTATCCAGAAGATCATGAGTAAGAAAATTGCAGAGATGCAGATCGGAGGACGCGACGTATCGAATAATCATAATGGACTCGGTAGGATTCCCCTCGAGTAAAGAACTTTGTAGAGAGTCTGTAAATGCGCCGACAAAAAAGAAATCTCAACTGGTGCAAATTAATTATAAGGAAAAATTGACAGTCATCCCGAATGGGTACACAATGAGACTTCATGAATTATACACTTGACAAGATACAATAACGATTCAACTGTTTGCACTATTCCCAAAACCATAGAACCTGGACATTTGTTAGTAAGGAGCTAAAGATTTGATCAGTTGGCAAAATGAAGCACCAAAACGTAACTATTCCTTCTGACAGATTTTTTATCATACCTTGACAATACAAGTAACATTATTCTATTTGACTTCAGCAAGGGAATAAAATCTAGTTGTCATGATAATGTGTAAGTAGGTAAGAATTAAAATTCTAATATGAAATATCTGTTTTGATCTTTTCTGCTATTTTGGTATATCTCCCTGTGGAAATTGGCTTGCGGTCAAACTTGTAGTAAGATATTGTTTGTAGTATTTAGAATAACAACAAAAATTCTTATTGTGACTAAGTTACCTGTAAATTTACCTTAACAGAATAAAATTTAAAATATTCAAATTGACTAAACTGTTTCAGAGAAATTAGTGGAAAATTATTGAGAACGTTTTCTTCCGATTTTCTGGACAATAAATTTCACTTATAGAAAATCACATGGGATCCCGTCGTTATATTCCTTCAACATAATGGAGTTTAACCATTTTAAAGTAAGCGATGAGCATACATAAAAAATCGGACGAATTGATAAGCTCCCCTTTTTTGAAGTTGGTTAAAAAAACTTTGCAATAAATTAAGTAGACACAGTGTATATATTTTTTATATATACCCAGAATCTGTTTTATTTATAAACTTATTTAAATTATTCTCTTTCGCGTTGGCTTCACTATCCAAGGTGGACTTAATTTCATTAATACTGGACCTTGTAACTCGAAGATTCGAGTATTATAACAATCCTATAGGTATCTTACTAGCTATATAAAAAGTAAAAATACACTGAAACTATTATTTTCTTCTTCCGTTGCAGCCAGCCGAATTTTACTAATTAGCAAGACATCCTTTGTATGTCTGTCAATTACTACAAATTGTAAAAAAAATTAAAATCAAACAAAACACACAAAAGTAACTAAAAACCAAAAAATAATGTTATTCTTTATCAATTAATACGATGTTGTTCTGTTTAATGTAATTTCGAAATTATTGTATATTATGTAAATATTATTAATTTGAGTTTTTTATATTATTTGTTGTAAAAAGAAGAATTATTTTGGGAATATTAGGACCAATCAGTGTGAAATTAGTTTATTAATAGAAATAAAATTACTTTCAATGACGTACTAAAATATCCCTGATAACACTGGTTATTGTCGAATTTAATACCAAATTTTAAAAAATCCAAACAGTTACTAAAAAACTCTAAAATTAACTAATACCATAGATTATAAATAACACAAAATATCAACTTTATTAGGGTGTAAGTGAAAGAACGGAGCGAAACAATACACTAACACCCCGTAGAGATGGGGGCGGCATAAGTCGACATGCAGCTATATGGATGAATTATTTATGCTTGCAACGAGCTGTAAAATCATTGCGTTTAAATTTCATCTGTACGGTTTCCTGAGGGGATGATCTAAAACATGATGATGTATGAGAATGTAAATGAACTGCTGCTCTAAAGATAACAAACGGTTTTGTAATTATATTACACACATTAAAACTGGAATCCCTCTCAGAGACATCTCTTGCTTCACGTCGAATATATTTTAATATTTAAATGCTACATTTTGTTACTTAGAATGAACAAATAGATACAACGAATAGAAAATAACAGACGGTAGATATGTCCGAATAAATATTAACATCTAGGTAAGTAAATCATATACATATGATTAGAAAGTTCACCATGTAGAATAGCAAAGTACACATTAATTAGATAATGAGTTAGGCGAACACAATGGCATATTGTAACCGGGTGTCACATAAGCAACCAGGCTGAAGAATAAATTGAGAAGTATACATCACTATAATTTGTAAGACTCCCCTGTCAATTCAATGATAACGTTGCGCTTGACCTTGTCCATACCTTTCAGGGTTATCTCGAAATATTTTCATTCAGTGATGTCCCTCATTGACATCTCTCCTCTGACATCGGTTATCCACCACAACCTCGTTTTAAACGAATTTTATTCACTGCCATTGTTCAAAATTGAAAATTCAAGTCGCAATAAAATTTAAAATGTCAAATCAAAATCGATGGTATAGGGGTGTCTCTTCTGTATCTGTATCTATATGAAAAGCTATAAATTGCTGAAATAAAATGCAGATTTCTTTTATTCATTAAAATTTGACGTTCAAACAACTATGAAGGCCAAAGCTACCAGGTCAGTAAAGTTAGCGCCGCCATTTTACAGAAACTCAAATTAAAACATATGGGAATTACGAGCTATTTAGGAGCTCTTGATTTTTACCTAAATTGATTTTTGAGCTCAATATTTACTATGGAAAAAGTGCAAAAAACTATTGGCGGTGCTAACTTTACGTAAAGTTAGCAATGTGATTTTGTTCATTTTCAAAACTGACAGCCTAATCTACAATTTAGAAGCTCTTCAAGGATATATAACACGATTACTTTCAAATTATTGTAACGAATGCAAACAACCCCCAAATTATGAATTTTTTTCCAAATTTGTAGTTCTTAAATTTAGAAAACTAGCAACATAAATTATGATTTAGAACCTCTTCAATGATACATTGCAGGACCACTTCAAAATCACCTGAAAGGTGCAAGTAACTATCTAAATGACTAATTATTTCAACTGTCAGAGTTTTGAAATGGATGAAAATATTAAATATTATCCTTACTGCGGCAAAGGTTTAGAAATCTAAATTTTACAAATTTTGTGATTTAAAAACTTGGAAATGGTGTAAGGTGTAATTATCTAAGATGTATAAGTTTTCCATCAATATGCTTAAAATCGACTACTATTGGTAGTCATTGTTCGGATAAATAATTGTATTATGAATTATGTTCTTTTAATTAAGTATTGAATCTAACGAAAAATTGTAACCATCTTTATGGACCACGTGTTGTTACCGTTTAATCTGGTTTTGTATTCAACTCGCTTCTTCTTCAAAATCTGTTGCTCGAAGTTTTAATAATTACCTCAAAGTTTTTTGTTTCTAATTAACATATTAAAACTTAGTTGTTTCAAATAGAAATAGCAATATTTTTATGTATTACGAAATGCACAGATTAATTCCAGTCGGCATTTTTCAACCAACCTTCGCCAAACGAGTCATAACAACGTTAAGAAAATATAAGTCAAATAATATTCTTATTTTTTTATCTAACCTTTACCATTATCTATACAAGAAATATAAAACTGGAGTTTGGTATCTGAGAGGGCAATGTATTTCGTTATTATTCTTTCAACTATTATTTTTCTACCCACAATAATCAAATTATTCATAGTAAACCAAAAATACAAATAGGAAGACATAAAAGATCAAAGGTACTTGAATGAATTAAACAAATGTGTTGTCTCGCTATCTAGGTGCCAATATTCCTACCTGTAACTAATAACTCAGTAAAATTTCCATAGATGGACGATTTAATATTTGAAATTACTTGTTAATGTCATAAAATATATTAGAATTTTTTGTTAAAATCCAGTGTCATTGATTTTTGTGTGTATAGATCTGCAACCTGCTATTCGAATTTTCTAGGAGGGTAAGCAACAGTTTGGTTCTCATTTGTTGAGGAAATGTTTATCGATAGTAACTACTTCAATATACCTACTTATTGAGAGAATTTCAACGTATTTGAATTTCAAAAAGAAATGTTCTTAAATCAAATGATAGCGATTAATTGTATAATGAATTATATTATATATGAGTTTGAACGTAAAGGATGAGTACAGAGTGGCGTAAATTACTTATGTGATTTAAGAATTTAAGTAACCCCTGCAATAGAAAATACATTACGAATTTTTTACTGCTTTAATAAAATATATTGCCTCGACTATAACCAGTGGCACCAATCAATAACAATTATCAGAGAACTGTATCCAATATATTCACATAATCAGTGTATTCAAATTTATTTTTTCATGCTACAGAAAAGGCCATTACAAACAGCGACAAGAAGGCTTTTTCGAATGTTACATCAAAATCTAAAATGAAAATTCTTTAATATGCCAAAAATAAAGTTCTAAATTTAGATATTTGAAAATGGACTAAAATAATTATGTTAAAATATTGGGGATGGACTAATAAGATGGTAATATCTTTTTCATTACTGAGTATCCTTATTGGCAAAACTACATGACTGGTGTACCTAACCTAACCTCATAATGAATGAATTGATTGAGAAACAATATTTTGTGAGTTAATCCAACACTGAAAAAAGTTCTTGTTTTTTTCTTAAGTATAGGAACTTACAATCTTATTATAGTTCTTCCACAAAAAAAAACAATTTAAAACAATTTTTAGTCCAAAGATATAGTATGTATGTATGTTACACCGATTTCTGGTTCTTACATCAACTGAGAGCTCCCTCCAATTCAGAAATACAATTCGCACTTCTAAATGTCACTAATAAGTTATCAATAAACATTGTCCATAACACAATTGTTAATTAATAATCCACTTTAAAGTATTTTTAAGGATTTCCTTTACTTAGTTTTATCGTCTGGTAAAAGTTAAGTGTATGACGTTTCTAAAAATGAGGAGGAGAGGACGTCCAACGCTTCACGACAATATTGTCTACGACATCCTAGAGAACTATGCAAATGCAATATATAATCACCAAACTAAAAAGGTCATTTCAAAAAATTCCCCTATCTGGAAAGAAATATCCCTGGAATGTCAACATATGAATGTCAACATTGGAGCTAGAGCTCTGTATACGATGATGTGTAATAATCGGGGAAAAATACGACATAAAATTGAAAATACGAATAATAAGAACTTCAACCATTTCTGTGATTTTGAACATAGAGCAAACTCTGAATCTAGTGAGAAGAGTGGGGAAGTAAATGAATCTCAGAGCTCGCACTCTGAACCTGATGATGAGAGTAATGTTCCTAGAGCACGACCCGTTGTCTGCACCCCATACAATAACTTGAAAGTAGTCGTTGATCAGCTGGTAATCCGTAAATTAGGATAGTAGTTTTGAAAATTAAAAAACAGAAAATTTGAAATCACTGCCTATTTGGGGGGTTGTTTGCACCACTTATAATAAAATTTAAAAAACTGCATAATTGGGGGGGTGCACCCCTTTCAAAAAATTTAATCTAAACATGTAATATCCCGTTGAAAAGCTCGTAAATCGTAGATCATGGTGGTATTTTTCAAAATTTATAAATCATAAAATTTGAATAAACTGCATAATTGGGGGGTGGTTTGCACCCCTTCCAGTAATTTGAATATTGTCGTGTAATATACCCACAGACCTAAGAATTAAATAGACCCAATTGTTTACATTTTTATGCGCTCCAACATTCAAATTATCTCTTGTTATTCTCGATACACTGTTGCCAGATTCCACAAAATCATTATAAGCTAATTGACAGGAATATAGAAACTAAAATATTTTACTCATTTACACACAATATATAACATGCAACAGAAAATATAAACCATAATTTACTTAATTATATAAGACGTTTAATGTGGCCCTGGCATATTTACTACAGAAATATCTCAACTTATTCTCATATTGTAGTATAATACATAAAATGGCTACATTTAGCAATGCTTTTACTACTTTTACGATGGGATAACGACCAGTATGGATTTATGAATGAAATTATTTCTTACCGTGTTGCCGGCAAGAAACTGTGTTTAGGTTGAGGTTAAGTACATTTTTCGTGATATTTTGAAGCTTTTTGTAACAAAAACAGTTTATTTATTGCTTAATCATGGTGCGTGGTAGTGTAGTTTGTGGAAAAGTAGATAACTTCTTTCCGAATTTATCTTTTCATCGGTAAGTGATTATGTATACTTTGTTTATGTCTCAGTGGCGTACTGTTTAAGCTTTATTTCACAAGTATATTTATTAAAAATTGACAGTCCATATCTTTTTAACAATGATTATAATATTATTTATAGAAAAGCGGATAGAGATTTGCTACTTTTTTATACAAAAGCCCTATTTTTAGAGGATCAATAGAAAAAATCATATAGTAAAATTTTTACATTCATTAAAATTTATACAGGCTTTGTAGTAGAAAATAACTTAATATACTTTGAGAGATTTGTCCCAACGTTTCATTAACAATACTAATAAAATATCAATTAATAATGGTCTAACTAATGTGGGTAATTTTGTAATTAAATTTAATAAGAATCGGTTGATACCTGGACGTATAAGGTAAGCAGTAGTTGAATGTTTTATAAAAAAATCTGTTTTTACTGTACTCAGATATTTAATTGTGAAACATTTCGTAGATCAATTGCAGCAATGTATGCTAAACAGTGTACCTTGAGAACAGTTTAGATTTAAACATCAATTTGCTCTTCTCACATTTCCCTAAATATATATTGTTATACCCAAATGTAATGCCAGAAATAAGGTTTTCTAAACAAATATCATAATAAATGACAAGGGAATATATATATATATATATATATATATATATATATATATATATATATATATATATATATTCATATTATTATATTTGGCACTTTATAGAGGAATTAATTGGGCAGTAAATTCAACAAGAAATTGTGCCTATTTTTTCGTTTTACACATACCAATTTTTCCATTCTGCAGGTAGTTTGCTGTTAAAGATTACAAGTTGCAGATAGTAAAAAATAGATATAAAGCTTTTAAAAATATGCGACAACTCTCTGCATCCAGAATAACACCTAGAAAAATCTATTTACACCGTTTTTCCCCATATTAAAAAAACGAGTTACAAAAAAGTATACAATTCTTCACCAATAACTCATAAAACTATTAATGATTAAAATATTTAAAAAAGGTACTTAAAGAGGACGAAATTTCCAATAAAAAAGTACTGATTACCGGATTTCCATTATTTATAATTTAAGTTTAATACTTAAAATAGGGCTCGAAGCTTGCTGTTAAATTTCATGACATGCTATATTAATAAATATATATATATATATATATATATATATATATATATATATATATATATATATATATATAGAATTTCAAAAATCTGTCTTCATACCCTCATCATCGATATCAAAAACCCCTATTTACAATTTTTTACGCAAATTCATTTAGTTCGACTTATACGCCATATTGGATTTTTCATTTTGAATTTCGAAAATCGTTCCTCAAATCTATAATCAGCAACACCGAAAATCCCTATGTACAAGTTTTTAGGTAGATTCATTGAGTTTGATTAGCAGTCCGCCATATTGGATTCTAGATTTTGAATTTCGAGAATCTGTCCTTAAATCCATAATGTGCGACATCAATACATTCCTCTTACCCATTACAATTGACGCCTTTACCACTCAATATGGAGTTTTCAAAAATAATTAAGTTCCCAATTGCAAATAAATATTTAGAAATTTCAAAGTTTGATGAGTTATACTTATTTTATCACCATAATTGTTGTATTACACTAAAATTTTACAAAAAGATTTTGTAATATTGAATTTAAAATATGTAATAGATGTTGGATTACATTTATTTATTTATTTCTAGGTTCCGCTACTGGATATTATACGATAACAGGTCTCAAGCTGGACATTGTTGCCGCGGAGCAACTCATGATGCTCTGTCTTTTTCCCACTCATGATTTATTTACATTTAATGTTGGATCGATTTTGTATCGGATTTATGAATGAAGCTTTCGGTCTCTTGAATTTATAGGTCTGTGAATATACCGTTGGAAAGCTCGTAAATCGTAGATCATGCTGGTGTTTTTCAAAATTTATAAATCATAAAATTTGAAAAAACTACATAATTGTAGTGATAAAATTAAATATTGTAAATATAATTCAAGTAATAATAAAAAGAAATTTACTTGATCTTGATGATGTAAATTTTTTATAATATAGATATTATAGTTTTTACTTTTCTCAGTGAAAAAACGACTTGAATTTTATGTCAATCACATATGGGCTACTACAAGTAATCATGCAGTTTGACGTGACATTTTTGATGTGAGGGTCAGGAAACTGACTGAAGCTACCACTCGTCTAGAAGAAATAAATGGTGTGGCGAAAATATAAGTACTTAAGTGCGGCCAGACAGATGACAGAGATGATTCCAGTTAGCCCAAGTGAGCGGCAATTCCACAAATATTTGTTCAAAGGATATATTTGGAATATCTAGACCCCAAATCTGGTCGCAAGGCTTACCTCTTCTCTAACGAAATAAACTGTGGCGATAGAGAATATTTGAAAATCTGCCTGAAAGATGGTATGTGATAATGTGTTCCAACGGAAATGGTTTTCGTTCTATGACGAAATTCTGCATAATTTCGGAGTTGAAATAGGAGCATCGCAAAATCAGATGAGAAAAAGTAACTGTAGCTAGAAAGTCGATCCATATAAATTATTATTAGCATATGTGGGATCAAGTCTTAAAAAATATTAATAAAATGAGTTTTCACGAATCTGACTGTGACAGCACATCACACAAGCAACAACTGCATATGATCTATGCGAACGCCGAAGTATTGCTTGATTCTATTATAGACAATAGAAAAATTGAAAGGAAATTGTTTTGTCAAAGTTATATCTAACGGAGGAATTTTTTTAATCAGTTTGACAATTCTTCCTAAAAGTTATTGGCCAAAGTCAATCTAGAAGATACACAAAATGAGATGATTCAAATCAGTGTAAAAAAGAACACTATATTCTATAGGTGGACGTATTGGCAAAATATAAGCTTAGTATTGTTGATACATTAATAATATTATGAAAAATGAAAATCTTATTAGCTAACTGAACAAAACTAAATGAAACTTCATTCAAATTCCTTGCAGATTTTTACCTATTGTTATTATTAAGCAACGAATTCAATGTGTTTTACAATAATATGTCCAACCGGAGCTTAACGCATTACAAGATTTTGTAAATCACCTATTCTCGAATTAATTTCGCTTATTTGAAAAAACTTTACTGTAGCCTAAAAAGTGATAAAATCTCAAAAATAACCAGAATGATGCTATCGAAGGGATTGATAAATTAATAGATCGAGAAATATATGGAGCGGTCGATATATTTACAATAATACTCTATGGTACTGCTTACAAAGCACTGAATAAATCTGTAAATTGTTGCATTACATCTGTAAAACTTGGACTCACTTACTTCTATAAAAGAGAGTATACGTTTTATAGATAACAATAATAGATTGGAATATAGGTTGAAACAAAGTGGAGAGTCTATACAAGATGATTTTTTAAAATTTCGGTCAAGTTATAAACAAACAAGTATCCATTACTAGTCATACATAGAATAGAATACTAGTAATAGAGTATTAGAATTTTCTTCGTCACACCTATAATTCTATCTATTATTAATATTTGTATTTATTCACAGCATTTATTAAAAAAATAAAGAATACGTAAAGTACAAAAATAGAGACATTCAAGCAGGACGTCGTCGTCGTTGGTTCTGGGTTTAGCTAAAAGTGGTTTAAACAGTTAAATTATCTAAATATAAAAGTTATTTATATTTTGAATTTGCTGTACACTGAACTACTTACAGTAAATTGTGTAGGGAATAAATTACAGTTTATTATGTAAAATTGAAAAAATGGGAATAACTAGCAAAAGCGAGTAGGTAGGATTTCAAATTTAAATTATTATTAATATCCAACGTCACAAATATATTTTACATTTTCGTTAAACATTTCGATCATCTAGCACACCGTAATTATTAGCTATATTAGGATATTGTGACGGGAATTCATCCGATAATTGGTGGAATTGGCATTCCTCGGATATTTAGTGGAATTCGTCTAGCGCATCGAGGTCGGCGGCTCGCTTTGATGTAGTTCTCGAAGAATTCTAGAGTCCATGAAGGAAAGCTCTCGGCGCCTCTTTGACCTTCTGGAGAATTCCGAGAAGAAATATATAAATACGGGGAGCTGAGGGAAGGATTTATTCAGTCGCAGTGTAGTAAAAGTACATAAAATTAGTGGAATTAAACTTTAGAAATGGAAAATAAATAGACTGACAATGTTTATAGCGGTGAGTTTGGACCAACTGAAAGTGGCGCATTTAAAAAAAAAGAACTAGAGGAAAGAGATTTAGAAATTAGCGGGAAGAAAGGTGAATTAATAGAACGGATACGAGATGCCCTAATAAATGAAGGTAACAATCCCATGACTTATTTGTTTCAAGTTTCTGGTAATGGGGACATTAATATGCTATTTACAAAAATATGCAAGACAAATTAGTAGGACATTCTAAATCTCTAGAAGGCAAATTTAGAAGATAAGCTACAAACATTATAACATTATATATAAGAAAATTGTAAAAACCTAGAAAGCCAATTACTAGAAAACTCTAAAACCTTGAAAGAATCCTTAAAGGCTCAATTATTTGAAAATTCTAAAACCCTAGAAGACAAATTACTAGAAAGTTTTAAAACCCTAGAAACCTTGGAAGCCCAGTTGCTGGAAAATCCGAAATCCTTAGAAGAAAATTTGAAAAGCATGGAACAGAAAAATTCATAAATGTTGGAAGAGAAAATAGTAGAGAATAATGCTCGGATGGAAGAGCTAAAGCAGACAATGGTCAAAGAGAGAGTTAAAAACGACACGCGAATAGAAAAGCTAACACACCTAATGAAGGGTGTGATCAGCAAAATAAAAGAACAGGAAGTCAGAATACAAAAGGGGAGAAACACAAGTAAAAAACGGAAAGCAGAAAGAGTATAGAAGTAGTGGATTGGAAAATTGGACTCGAGGGGACAAGACACAAAATGAAACCTTCCCAATTTGATGGAAAATCGTCATGGACAAATTATCGGCGCCAATTCGAGGCTGCAGCAAAGCTGAACGGATGGTCGGCAGACGAGAACGCAATAGCATTAACCCTCGCCTTAAGAGGGGACGCTGCAGATATTTTGCAAACGTTGAATACATCTGAGCAAGAAAACTACGAACAACTGGTCAAACATCTAGAACTGGGGTATGGCCAGACACATTTGGAGCACTGCCAATTGAAAAATCGCTAAATTTAATAGAAAGGGTAGCAGCGCAAGCGTTTTTGGATGAACTTCGAGATCATCAAGCCAGACAACATTGACACTAGCCCGACCCACTCAATTAGTAGATGCACTGGGTCGAGCTTTGGAATTCGAGGCTGCGAAAAATATCTGGTGGGGTCAAGCCAGAGTTCGAATCATTGGCAGAGAACCAGAAGATAGCGGAAATGACAAATTCTCTGTCAGGAAGATAGTAGAGAAAGTCCTTACCGAAAAGCGACAACGAAGATGTCGGAAGTGTGGTAAGGTAGGACATACACGAAGTCATTGCAAGGAGAGCAACGGGGTACCGACTTCCTCGTCGGGAAAACTAAAGACGGTTGATGTAAAAGGGCCATCGTCGACCTGTAGTAAACAGGCCCCAACTGTCAACGCATATGTCGCCTCGCTACGCCACCGCATTAACAGTGTCTTTGTAGATGGCCTTGTTAATAAGAAGCAATGTTTAATGATGCTAGAAACGGGTGCGCCGAAAACACTTATAAGGCCCGACATTGTCTTAGACGAGACAATGATAAAAGCAACAAAATAGCAACTGCGTACAGCGACAGCGACAGGTGACAGGTCCATGGTGAAATAGAGGTTGGAATGGGTTGGGAAATACAACATTCCCATATCGGGCATTAGTAGCGGACATCGAAGGAGAAGTCATCATCGAATGGATGTCATGAGCTCCAAGGGATTCGAGTTAAATTTTAAAGATGAAATTCTGCGAGTGAATGACGAAGAAGTGGTGCTTCATGGGAAAGATGACAATACTTCGACCAATCTTTACAGAGGATGTAAATGTTCCGGACAGAGCTGAAATTATTGTAGATGCTTGCCAGAGGGGAAAGCTAAAGCTTTAACAATAATGATGTTTGATCCCGTACTTAGCGACGGAAATGTAGGCAGAGGAATCGCACTGGGAAAAACTCTGTTTAGTGCCAAGGAGATTATGCCAGTAAGAGTAATAAACCTGAATCATCACTCGGATGTGTTAAAGAAAGGAACGATTGTGGGGCACTATTCAAAAGTTTCCTTTGTAGTCAGAAGCACACAACATACCGCCATACCACCAAAATTGAGGGACATCGTTAGGAACTACCACGATATCTTTGACGTAGGGAAAGGAAAAAAGAGGACGGGCTGATCTGGTGAAACATAAAATTAATACTGGGGACGCTCAGCCTATTCCGTAGTAGGGGAGAGGACTACCCCTAGCTAAAAGAGAAGAAGCCGACAGGATGGTTCACGAAATGGAAAAAGAAGTTGTTATGGAACCATCCAATAGCCCCTGGGCTTCTCCAGTTGCCTTGATTAAAAAGAAAGATGGTCCGACCGGATTTTGCGTAGACCATCGGCAGAGAACCCCAAGAATAGACGATACTCTAGATACGTTGGCTGGATCGAAGATGTTTTCCACTCTAGACTTGAAGAGCGGTTTTTGGCAGGTGGAACTAGTTAAGGAAAACCGAGAAACGACTGTTTTTACCATCGGCTCAGGACTACCAATTCACCGTGATGTAATGCTCCAGCGACGGTTGAAATATTGATGGAAACAGTGTTAAAAGGGCTTTCATGAAAAACATGTCTGGTGTTTCTTGAAGGCATTATTGGTGCCGGAAATGTACGGTTTGTGCAGCAGCAAGAAATGGGCCAGAAGCGACCAAAAGCTCCCATGAAGCAATATAACGTGGGCAGTCCATTCGAAAGAGTGGCCATTGATGTTGCCGATCCATTTCCTGAATCTGATCAGCCGTTTTGATGTTCCCTTGGAGTTGCACTTACACCAAGGTAGGCTTTCGTGTCAACTCTTCTCCAAGACATCTGCAAACTTCTGAAGATCAATAAAACACGAACGACAGCATTACACCCGTAATCTGATGGAATGGTAGAACAGATGAATAGGACCATTAACCGCCATTTGTCAAAGGTAGTCTCTGACCACCAAAGAGACTGGGGCCAGTATTTGGACTTGTTTCTAATGGCATATCGTTCGTCTGTACACGAGTCAACGGGTCAGACGAAGTTTGGATGTCCCCCAGGAGAAGAGACTGTAGGTGAAGACTATGTCAACCAGTTACGTCGAAGGATGAACGACATTCACCAGTGAGTCCGGTCTAGAATGCCAGTGCCCGAATGAAGAAAACCTACATCAAAGCCGAAAGCGGGGAATTCCAAGTTGATAATCTTGTTTGGTTGTATAACCCGCAGTGTCGTCGTGGATATTCGTGGATATTCGATCTTGGGAAGAGTTTTACCAAATAGTAAAGAGAATCAACGATGTTGTCTACAGAAATAAGGAAGCTACCTCGAGGAAAACTAAAGGAAGTACATTTGAACAGGTTAGCCCCTTATATCGGAAGTCATGACGAGATGACATTAAGTTTATGGCACTGTACTTTGATGGGCAGAAAGTGCAGCACGACGTGACCAGTGAGGAACCCCGAGACCTGTTTGAGGTGCTCGAGGAATTTCGGATGTCCAGAGGAATAGCCAAGGAGTTTTCAAAGAAGTACGGCCAGTTCCAGAATCAAGCGAGCAAGATCCAGTGGTAGGGTAGGTCCGTCATCTGGAAGACAAGCAACCAGTGGGTACCAAAGACATATAGTATTTGGTAGCGAAAATATTCTCGTAAGACCAGCCAACATATAGCGATCTTTGGAAAACTTTGCTAAAATTGACGACTGTGATGATGGAAAAGAATCTGACGAAATTGGCGGTCCCAAAGATGTGGGTTGGATGGACTGCATTGGAGGGTGGTGAGAAGTATTTATGGAAACTATCTTTCGATTCAGTGGCATAGAGATCCTTGCTGTTTCAATATTCGAAGACCGTTGACTGTTACTTCCACCAAACGTCCCGTTGTCGAAATGGAGAGTCCTACAAATATCGCCACACCAGGAAGGATTCTGGGACATTTCGGGAAGAAATGGTCTCAAGGAGGGGGCAATGTGAGGGCAATTCATTCGATAATTCCTGGAATCGGCATTATTCCGATATTTCGTGGTATCCGAAATATATTATAGTGTTTTTAAATAAATCCAAGAACTGAACTGAACATGAATAAAGACATTACAATAATGTAACATACACCAACTACTGACGTGAACCAAAGTAGATAGACAAGTCCCATAGAAAAGATTATATTTATAGTTAAAAACAATTTAACACCTAATACCAGAATGCAAAATAAATCTGACTATTTCTGTTAAAATATTTGATTGTGTAAATCTTATAAAAAAACTGATTGTATCCTATATTTCAAATTATGGTAAATACTCGTAAGAGTCCGTTCTTAAGTTGTATATTATTTGAGTTTCAGTTACTTCATACAAGAAAATATCAAAATGGAAGTAATATTGACAATTCGAATATAAGAAAATCAATCACAATTTGTTTTACAGTTTTATAATTAAAAGATACCAAAAAATAATATTTTCTTTCTTCCAAATATTCTCTCAACGCATATCGATACCTAAAAACGAATTTTCCAACCCTTACCTTTATTTATCAAGTGCAAGTCTGTGTGTAACCGCATGCCAGACAAATCTGCACGATACTAATATCCCAAGGTTTCCCAAGAATTTGCTGCAGAAATTACTTTGTAATCGTTTAATAAAATTCTTTCTTTTGAATTCTCAACAATTAAAGCATCTGTAGGCCAGTAGAATTAAACAATTGGATAATCTCACAATGTGGGTTTTCTTGCCTGAATTTCAATTGGCAACTTTGGCTTGAAACCCAGGTTAAAATTCATAGGCCTAATATTACTACGTATGAACGAAGTGTAGAGAGAGAGATGCGGGTGACGAAAGAAAGTAGTAGCGAATCAGCTGATGACCGGAAAAGGTTTGAAAGCTGGGAAATTAATCCTTTGTGTCAAGTGCTGCTTAGTGATGTCGTTTATCAAAATAAATTTGTGAATTAGGTATTTGCATCGGCTTCATCAACATCACATTGAAACCAAAGATATAAAATTGGCGCAGTCAGTAGGATTGTCTAACACAGTTAGAACACGTGCATACTAACTAACTGTGGAGATTTCCAAATCATCGTGGACAAGACCTACCTGTTTGAGACAACGACTGTAGCGGCGGAGACCAGGAACACGCTGCAATACAGCTAACCAGTCGACGCTTCCGCGGAACAAGTCCTATGCCTGAGGTACTAACGTTCTTGATTTAATTATTTATTAATTGATAGGATTTTTATATTTATTGTTATATTATTATCAGTTCTCTCGTTTAAAATTTCCATATATTTCTTATTCCTTTGAACCTCATTTTAAGCTATTGAATAATTTTTGAAACCTATTTATTATTTTTTTATCTCGCTTTATTTTATTTTATGTTCACAAACTGCTGAATTTATTTACTCAATTCACTCATACCATAATTTTGAATTTTAATATTTTTGTGTGACTTTCCTTACTTCCATTTTACTGCTTTATTTAATTTTTATTTTTCGTAACACTTGAATATTTGAAATGGCAACTACAAGGCAAGGTGCTGCGACTCCTACTGTAGAGCCATACAACATATCAGAAATTTTCGCAATAATTCCGGAATATGACGGAAACCCTATATTCTTAAACACTTTCATCTCTTCATACCAAACTGCCTATAGTATGGCAACTCACTACCAACAAGTGCTTTTAACATTGCACATAAAAAATAAACTTCGCAGCAGAGCAGCCGAACTAATAAATTCTCGCAACCCGACTCAATTAACCGAAATTCAGACACTCTTAGAGAACCATTTTGGAGATCCTAGAGATCTCTCAGCCTTGATACAGGATATTCAACGAATGAGGCAATTAAATACTGAATCCCCCATAACATTTTCAGCCAGACTACAAACCCACCAAGCAAAAGTGCTTGCTGCGGTTAACAAACAAATTTGACGCAAAAAGAAAAACAAGCACAAATCGACTTGATCGAATCCATGGCACTAAATAGCCTACTAACACGTAGGACAACTAGTTCGTGCTAGCGATCCTAAAGATATTCTGACCACCGTTTCACGCATAAAACGGGAACTCCAACTGCATCATTTAGAATCTCAAAAATTTTCAAATTTTAGAAACCAAGTTCCACTTCCTCTAAAGCCCAACCAGTTTACACTAAAAACTGTAAAAGAATGGGGCATATTGTTAACGAAAGTCTCACTAAATCGAGACAAATGCAACAAAATCAAAACTATGGGCAAAACTTTTCGAACATACGTCCTAATCCATTTTCACAACAACCGGACCAATTCCAGAATTGGCCACAATTCCAACCCAATACCCAGAATTTCCAGCAGAACAGAAACTTTCAACAACCTCGTCCTTCGACCAGTGCACAACCCTAAAGTTCAGGCCAATATAAACCTAATCAAAACTTTTTCCGCCAACAACGAACACATTATTTGAACAATTCTTATAATAATGGGTACGACCAACCCAATACTAACGTATACGAAAGTCAATACCAAAATATTGATTTTGAAAGTTACGACCAAGACTATTGCGATTCCACACAAACTGATTACGACCATTACTCAAAAACAGATAAGGCAGAATGTGACAACTATGTTGAAAAAGAACACGAATTTTCCCCCGTAAATTTTCAGAACCTCCCTTTTCAAACGGAACCCCCGGAAATCACAGAATTTCAGACCCAAATTCAAGCACTAAATCTAGACAGTTTCGACCCGAACTTGGACTTCCCCGAACAGAGACCGCTTCTGACCGTAAATTCTAAAAATTTATACTACATCACAGATTCTTCTAACACATATAAACTCCTAATAGATACCGACGCTGGTCTTTCAATTTTCAAACCAGACACTTGCACACGTTTCAGAGAAAGATTTGAGGAAAACGTAGTAATTCAGGGAATTACCAACCAGAAAATCCTTATAAACGAATCGACCCTCGTCCCTTTCAATATAAAAGACCCACATAAGGTTTACATTTGCAACCATGACATAGAATTCGACGGTTTGTTAGGCTCTGACTTTCTCGAGCACTATAACTGCATTATTGACTTTGACAAAAAATAATTAATAACCAACTTTAAGACACTTCCGCTGTATAAAGTGACAGACGATACAATCAATGCCAGTGAATCTACACAATGTCCCCCTTCTTATACTTCCATTAATACACTTTCGATCGAACCCCGTACCGAACAAATTTTTAACCTTAGCTGCGAAGTTAGGAACACCGAAGCCCTTCTAACAGGTATGGAAATTGAAACAGTTCACGTCCCTAATGCTGTTGTTACAGTAGACAGCAAAGGTCAATTTCGTACATCCATTCTAAATGCGAATCCCATCACTAAAATAGTAAATTTTTCAAATCTAAAACTCGAACCGTTACAAAACTTTTCTGTGAATTCTCTCTCACAAACTACTCCTTTGAACTATAACGAACCCAGCAGACAAGAAAAAATCGTTAAACAACTCCTACTAGAACATTTAAACGACGAAGAGTCAGACTTGATATTACAATTATGCCTTGACTTTTCAGACATATTCTACCTCGAAATCAAACATAGCATTGATACCAACAACGCGAAACTCATTTATACAAAATCATACCGTTATCCTCAAGTTCACAAACAAGAAGTTAAGTCCCAGGTAGCAAAAATGCTCGATGAAGGCATAATACGACCCTCTAATTCACCTTGGTCCTCTCACGTCTGGGTGGTGCCAAAGAAAATAGACGCCTCTGGAAAACAGAAGTGGCGTGTTGTTGTAGACTACCGCAAACTTAACGAACTTACAGTCAATGACAAGTACCCTCTACCTAACATCTCAGACCTACTAGACCAACTAAGCAAATGCCAGTACTTTACGACTCTTGACCTCGCCTCTGGTTTCCATCAAATAGAAATAGACAAAGGACATCGCGAAAACTGCATTCACTGTCGAGAACGGACTTTTTTGAGTTCGTCCGCATGCCCTTCGGATTAAAGAATGCTCCGTCTACCTTTCAAAGGGTGATGGATAACATTCTAATGGGAATTCAGAATGAAAGATGTCTGGTTTACATGGATGACATAATCATTTACTAGCCTACAATAAATGACCACCTATCACGACTGTCAGACGTATTTAAAAGACTCGGAAAGGCTAACCTTCAAATACAGCCTGACAAATGCGAATTTCTCCGCAAGGAGGCCGCTTACTTAGGACATCTCATAACTAAAGACGGTGTGAAGCCCAAGGTAGACTGTATTTTAAACTTTCCACAACCGAAGAACCCTAAAGACATAAAATCTTTCTTAGGGCTCGCTGGTTACTACCGTAGGTTCATTTCCAGCTTTGCAAAGATCTCCAAACCACTAACGAAACTATTATAAAAAGACCAACCGTTCAATTTTAACGAAGAGTGCGTAAAATCCTTCAATGAATTAAAACGAACATTGACTTCTACCCCTATACTCATCTACCCAAATTTTGACGAATCGTTTGTACTGACTACAGACGTCAGCGCTTTTGCTATTGGCGCCGTATTATCTCAAGGGCCAATAGGTAAGGATTAACCGATTGGATATGCTTCTAGAACTTTTTGTAAAGCAGAAACCCGATAGTCCTCCACTGAGTGAGAGCTCTTAGCCATTGTCTGGGCCCTTAAGCATTTTCGTCCAATAATCTACGGCCGAAAGTTCCTACTACTGACCGATCATCGCCCGTTAACCTGGCTATTTTCTATAAAAGACCCCGGTTGTAAACTTGCCCAATGGAGACTCAAACTAGAAGAATACGACTATGAAATTATTTACAAGCCTGGTAAAATTAACAAGAACGCTGATGCTTTATCAGGGATTAAAATCAACCATCTTGATGAATGTTTATCATTTCAGTTAAAATCGAAACTAACACCCTTCAAAGTCCTATCCCTAAACGACGAATCTGAAGACGACAGTCCTGAACCCGAACAAAATTAAATATCTCTTGAAACTATGTCCGAAGAATTTAAACCCTTTATAGAACGTTATAAAACTACTTCTTTAATTAACTACAGCAAAATTGGATTCTCCAACTGTCAACTTCTAGACAAAACAAATAAAAACATTTTAATTTTCCCCCAATCATCCAATCTTCAGGAATTTCATCATGACATCTTCGAAGAAGTCGCTGACTTCGAAACCTTTAAAATTAATATATTCGCCAGCAAAACCGTAAGCAGAAGGCAATATTTCATAATCCTACTTCCAAATGATCCTGACATTGTAAATGAAGTTCTTTTTGCATCAATATACAAACATCAAGATACTTTATCTCCATCTCAAACATACTGTGTCGAAAACAATCTCGATCTTCCAATTTTAAAGATGCTCTCTTTCATTTTCGCTGAAAAAGAAATCAAATGGAAAATTTGCCAAAACGTTACAAAAACCCCCGAACAAGACGAAATACCTCTGATCCTTGAACGATATCATAACGGGAAAAATACACCTGACCAAGTTTCACAAAAGACATTGAAAATTTTAAGAAATTTGTCAAAAAACTAAAGCGTGACGCAAAAACCTAGACAATCCCCTCGTCATTATGGAAACGCCTAAAACACCGTTTGAGCGAATTAATATTGACATACTAGAAATACCTGACAGGAACTATATCTTATCTGTTAGAGACGAACTGACAAAATACTCACAAGCTTATGCTTTGGCAGACAAATCAGCCAAATCAGTTGTCAGTACTATGATGTTATACTTCCAACATTTTGGTACGCCATTGTGTATCCATTGTGACTATGGTAGGGACTTGTGTAAACTGTACTACATTAAACTAACTTATTCAAGCGTAGGATTTGGCAAACAAACGGCTCTGTAGAACGATTTCATTCTACTTTGTTAGAAATGATTCGAATCCATAAAGCCCAAAATCCAGATGAACATCCCCTAAATGTACTCCCGTATGCGGTTATTGCTTACAATAACTCGACAAACAAAACCCATGGTTTTTCGCCTTACGAACTAGTATTTGGACATACGTCTAGCAGACCACCTGAAACAACCTACAACCATAAGGAACTGATTAGTAAATATATACGAGACTTGAACAATCGCCTTTCCTATTACTACAAAGTAGCCCGCCAAAAAACCGACTTACAAAAGCAAAAAGCTAAAGAACGTTTTGATAAACACGTTTCCGACAAACCTCCAGAATTTAAAATTGGTGACAAAGTTTACGTCAAGGAATCCCAAATTAAAGACAAACTTCATAACAAATTCAACGGTCCATTCCAAATTTTAGATATTCACAATAATTCAGCCCCACTCTTAAATCTCAAAACAAACCAACGTACGAAAGTTAACTTTGACGAAATAAAATTCTGTTCTGAAAACTAACTTTCTTTTCAGGTTACTACTGCTGTCGGATCAGCAGTCTCACAGTTCAACATCAAACCAATAAACAACACTCTTGGTATTTACTATCACGACGAAACTAGAATAGTCATCTCCAATTATAAATGAACATTACTAGTTCATCGTAACTTGACGATACTTAAAAAAATCTTTGAAAACAACAACAGAATCCTCAAAACATTAGAAAGCACTGTCGATCCCATCCCAGGTTTCAAATTTCATTACACAAGTGCATTCCGAATTTATGTACAAACTCACATCAGTCTCTTATCCCAAATTTCAGATTCAATCAAAACCAAGTTTTCAAAAATATTCATGGACACTAAAAGATCCGAACGAGGACTAATTAACGGTGTAGGAACTATCTTTAATGCCATCACTGGAAACTTTGACGCAGCCGATGGTGAATTCTTCACAGATAATATTAACAAACTTAACCAGGGACAATTACAATTGAGAATCTCCTAAAAAATCAAATAAGCGTAACTACTTCTATTATCAAAACTTTTAATGAAACCATTCAGAAACTCCAAATTGACGAAGCAAACTTTAAAGAAAACATTGACGCAATCAATTTGGCAATACATACTCTAAACGACAAAATAACCCTTATCCAAGCAAAACTGTCATTTTTGGGAATATGCGAAAAATTAATGGCAAGCTATTTATTTCTTGAGGATAACCTCAACGATATTTTAAATTCCATAACATTTGCTCGATTAAAAATAATTCATTCCTCAATAATCACACCTGATCATTTGATAAAGTCACAACAGGAAATTTCGCAAAATCTTGTCAAAAACAATCTACCAATATTTTGAAGTAATCGAATTAGAAGCGTTTCAAACTAATTCAGATTTAGTCTTTATTTTGAAAATTCCTCTTGTAGAGCAACAACTCTACACCGCCTACCACTTATATCCTATCCCGATTTTAGATGAAAGAACTGGTTTTCATCATATTCTCACATTCACACAAAAATATTTTGCGCGAAACGATGATTCTCTAATGTACATACCCATTAAGGACTTGAATGTATGCAAGCCACTAACTCCACAACAAAAACTGTGTTCTGAGTTATATGCCTACCCCATCGGCTCCAACGCACCCTGTGAAGCTCAACTTCTGAAGAACATCCGTAGTGTACCGGAAAGTTACCAAAGCTCCGTTGTATTCAGTGAAGGATACAATGTCCAGAGACTAGAAACTAACACGTGCATTGTTATAGTGTCCGAGCCCCTACATGTTACAATTAATTGTGCGGGAATAGATATTAAGACAATAGTTTTAACAAACAATTCCATTATTCGCTTACAATCAGACTGCAGTGCTTTCGTGGGGATCACAAAAATACAAGCGGAACCTCAAAAATTTATAAACATTTCCGACAATTCATATCCTGTATTAATCCCTTACAACTGTTGCAGTTATCACCCCCAAAAACTAGATATCCCAGAGCTCAAGCCCCTAAAGCTAGGGACTTAGACGACCTTATCAACCAGCCATTTGTAAACAGAAACATATCCTGGTTCACATACGCTACGATTACAATAATCATAATCACTGTTGTTGCATACGTTTCAGTTAAAATCGTAAAACACGTCAAGAAGCCACCAAGGGATGAAAACTCCACTGCAGACAACCTAAGGACCTTCCCAAAACCACTGTCCAGACTCGTGCCAAAATTGAGGCTTGTGATTCAAGATGGATCCCAGATGGACAGCCCAATTTGATTTAAAAGTTGATGTTGTAACATCAGCTGTTCTTTATAAGAAGGAGCTGTTAGGTGTTAATTGTACATACGTGTATGATGCATCGGTATCATATTACGCTGACAGTTTCCTGGTACTTCGATGTTACCGTGGGAACGCATCGTGTGAATATCTTTTCGCTGAGTTCAGCTTTTATTAAATCATAAATACAACCGAAGCGATCCCACGGTCGTCATTATAATACTTTATTCTGTCCAGTTAGTTTTAGTTTCAATTTACATTTAATTATATTTCAAGTTTAAAAGTGATTGTTTCGATTTTTATGTTTTGAATAAAATATATATATTTTTTTAAATCTAAAGTGAAATCAAAGATATAATATATATATATATATATATATATATATATATATATATATAATTTTTTTTAACTTATAATTGTTAATACCGCATATTAATTCTCAGTTTTGAGTACTGAATTTTCCCATCGTCTCAGCGGAAATTCACTTTCATCCGTTGTCGAACGGTTTGTCGGCTGAGAGGCAAATGATTAGATCTTGAATATAATTTTTATATATTTCATTTACCGTTATATTTAAATTTAAGCTTGGATTTTTATATATTTCATTTCCCGTTCTTTTTAACTGTAATTCAATATTTGCTTGGTTATTTAAATATAAAATTTGTGAAAAACCTATAACCAGTAGTTGCAATCTGACTTAAATTTTACCGTTACTTATTTTCTTAAAATGATTTGTAACGTTTCAAAGAAGTTAGGGAAACACTAAGGTAGATTGCCTCACATCATATACTTGCCGAATCGATCCTATAGAGCATATATCCATATATAAATAAATATATATATATATATATATATATATATATATATATATATATATATATATATATATATCATTTAGAGGAAAGTTCAGTATTTACACTCAAAGGGCTACTATTAATTGGCAAATGAATTTTTTCATGTACACCACCGCACGGGACTAAGAACTCCCAGGAACGTCACCATCAGCTTCCGGATCAGAGGAAAACTCTGGCAATACCCCTTTGATCATATTCTCCTCTGGTAGTACGGTGGTAACTCCTGGCAGCCCTGAGTTACTATAACCCAGCCAAGACGAGAAGACATTCCTACCTAGTGTATTTGTAAGGCAAGAATTTTTATTCGTATATTTTGTAACTTCACTCTAACTAATTTTTTATAAAGGTATTTAATTTATTTGTTTGGTTCTGACTTAAATTCATTCAAGATTGTTTAACTGAAGAGGAAATAAATTGTTAATTTAATTATATCTTGTCTTTTCTTGTTGAACTGTGTGTGTTCATTGAACTAACGCCCACCTGATACAACCTGATCAGCCTATCGCCGTAAGAAGGGAGAACATGTGGTGTCTGACGGCAACACATCTTCACTGTATTATATTTCAAAATATACCTAGATATTTAATATCTTAAGGCAAATAAAGCTACCCATATTTCCAAATAAAAGCATAAATGAAAGAAAATATTATAAGTATATGTGCTTTATATAATTTTATATTGTAACCCAGTCATAAACAGAATACCTAACCAAATCAAGAATATTTTGCACAAAAACCATCTATGGCAAATGACTTTCTGGTCGACTCGCAACCGCCGCCATTCTGCTTACTTATTTATTTTCGAACATTTAAATCGTTCCCACTCTCCCACACAGTCTCCCATGTTGTCTTTTCTCGATGCAAAATTAGGTCCATTCAGCTAGAAATCTATTAGCAACACGACACCCCACGCAATGCCATCCCATGCAACGCCACGTAATGCCATCAACGACATGCGACAAATAACTATGTGTATCTTTTTCCATCTTCTTCTTCAATGATCCCTAGGGATCTTAGCCTTAAGGCAAGAGCTTAAGGCCTGAAGTAAAAAGATTTTATTGATCAGGCGCAAGTGGGTTATTCTTGTAGATTATAACATAAATACTCTATACAGGAGCAGGACAGCTTGTGACTTCCGGCTTTTCACTATCACTAATCACTCTTAGAGAGTCTTTATCACTTTCAAAACGTCTTTATGAAGATAGATATGTAAGTGAGGTGTCTAATAAGAATTTTAAAATTTTTAATCTTTGACTTAACTCCTTAACTTAAGCCTAACACACGCACACATGGTCTGACCCGCCATCATAACCCAGGTGAGCACACGTCGTCTGGCGTGAGAACGTATGGAGGTGCGTGGCGTGTTGTCAATGGGTTTCAATCTCTACTTCCTTCGCTATACGTTATAGAAGGAAACCAAACTGCACATTTTCAAATTTATGATATTGGGATTAAAATAACTAAAACCCATTAACGCTTAAATACTAAATTTCGGCGTATGTGTTTGTAATTGAATAGTTTCAAATATTTGAATAGGTTCTCGAGATTTTATTCCTTTACAGGAAGTATCAGTTCCTGCTTATGTGTTCAACCCAAAATTAATTTATTATTAACTAAATATGTCATTTACGGGTCAAATTAAAGGCCTCATTAGGAGAAGTATAAGTATATTTTTTTATAATTTGAAATGCATGTTTAAAATAGTCTTGTAAGACTTGTTTGAAAATCATCCGCCTTACCTCGGTAATCCACAATAAAAAAAAAGGAATATGTCACCACCCAATGTTTCTTGTTCAAAATATTCACTTTCGGTACGTCTTGTTTATCTGATAATAAATATCTATAGACCTTTGTATAACTAGAAGTGTTCGTGAATTTTCGGTATTCCGATTCCATATATTTAACCGTTATTTCGATTTTCTCAGTTAAAACTTCTATCATCGATTGTATAAAAACATTTTCTGGGTTTTTAATTTTCTACTAATGGATAATTGAAATTAACGCGATCCATTCAATAAATTTATATGACATATGAATAAAAGAGTCACTATTTTGCAGTTTTTGTTCTTTAAAAAATCTCAACAATCAGTTGCAGTTGAATTTAATGTTTTAGTCTAGACTACTCTTTAAGCCATAATACAGTTTTGCTGTTAATTTGTTTGAAGAATCAGTCTGTTTTTTTTTGCTCTAGTAATTGGGCTGGCAAGACTTCGAAAAAAAATCAGTTCAAGCTGGATCGTTGACATTCCAAAACATAACCTAACAACTTTCTCAAATATTTTTTTTATTACTTATTTCTAGTCTCTAAAGAATTAGTTTAGAGAGGAAGAAATTATACTTTATAAAATTCTGTCAAATAAAATTTTCTAGATATCTTAAACTAAAACATTCTACGAAAAAAGGTATCTATATTTTTTTTAGAAATAGAGGATGCGCTAAAGTTCCAATATCAATTTTTTCAATAGTTGTACTAATTACAGTCCCCACTAAAATTTAACAAAAAAAAAATAGAAATTAAATTTTTCTGTTTCTACTTAGTTCATGAGGATTGATTTTTATTAAAGAAAAATGTATTATTAATGCGTATTTCGTTAGCGCAGCAGATCTCCGTTCTCATTTATCACTGCACCATCCTTGTTTAATTGCTGGTTTGATAACACTCTCCACGCTGGCATTGAAGTCTCCCAAAACGATCATATATTTATTCACTTGCTTTCAGGTGTTTACGTCTTTGTTATTTTCAGGTGCGCAAATTCCAATTAATATTAGAGATATATCACTTAATTTAATTTTTTTCGTGGACAATACTAGATTTGGAAGTAACGTGTGGTGTGGGGTCGTTGGTAATTTAATCTAACTTACCAAAGACAATTTTGGATACATTTATAAACAGTATTAACGGAAATACGCCTGCTAATTTGTAGGAAAAATAGTCACCAATTGTCAAAAATGTATCGATGTAAATTGGACACTCACATGCAATTCAGTAGATTAATACCTAGTTACGAAGCAGTTAATAACTTAATTAGATTTTACATTATGGCATGAATGGGGTTTTATTTATTAATTCTGATTTCTTTGAGAAGCCGTTATTTAGGATCATATTCTAATGAAAATGGGTTTAACATATTGTTATAAAATGTATTCCCCGCCACTGGAGAAAACATTAGTCATTCAGATGAAAATAATACATTGACCGTCTGGGATAATAAAAACAGTAGGATCCGGAATCAATGCAGCAACAAGTATTGAAATCGAACGCTAAGCGAACAATGAAATACCCATCCAGAACGACGCGAAGATTCCATGTTAGGTATAACAGGCATGGTACAGTTCAGTTGAGCTTAGATGAGTCGTGTTTATATTTCGATGTAAATTTTTTTTTGGGAGTCAGCTGTTGTAAATATTGGATTTTTATGTGCAGATGAATTTCTAAAAAGTGAAAGTCAATATCAGTTTTAAAATTCAATCTAAACCCACGAATTTTACTGTAATATTACGTAATGTTTGTTGAAACAAATAAATCATGGTCTACTTAGAAAAATTAAGGCCTAACTTTACGAAGTGTGATACTTCGATGATTCTCAAATCTTTTATGCATTTGTGAGATATCACTAGACGGGACATTTTATTCTCATTCTAAAAATTAAAAAATTCAATATGGCGGTCATAAAGAAAATGAAAGTTGAGGCTGTTTGCGGGAAAACAAAAGACGATCGAGACATGTGATACATGCCATCTTATTCATCTTAATAAAGTGTCCCAATAATGTCAGATCTTGACAGCTATCAAATTAACCGTTTCGGATTTACCGGCGAAATACGAAATACGCATTTCAGGTTTTTGGCTATTATTTCCAAAACGAATCGACCGATTATAAATCTGAAGCCAGATATCGAGTGCACTAAGTTTCCTCTAAAACTTTCACCATTTGACCTTTGCTGTACGTATATTTGGCAAGATCCCTGTATAGAGAAGCGAATTGGGGACACGCTGTATATGTAGAACAGAGAGTCAAAATACCGCTAAAATAATTTGTTCGCTGAAGTAAATGATGCAAATAACAAAAAAAGTCATGTCATTATTCAGAAAGCTCCATCAGTTTTAATTTCTTCTCGCCTCCGATAACAAAAATTACAACCGGCAGTTTCCATATTAACAAGTTTTAACAATCAAGGTGAATCATCGTTCGCAGCTTAGTAAGTGTGAAATAACATTTACATGGCCATCCGCTTAGATATGTAAATTTATCTTAAACTCGTTCGGCGTCGCATTATGGTCCACGATAATACGAACGCTCTATAACGGAGCACTGCGAAGGGTGCGTCCCGATGGCGACACTCGTAGATCGTGTCCTCCTTCGCCTGACGCCCCTAAATTTGATCGGACGACGTTTGACGTCGTTGGCGCCGCGTTGGCCTCCACCACGACCATACTTGTCACCGCACCGCATCTGAAGACCAGTTAAAAAAACAACTTTCAAATGGGCTATTTGTGTACGCTGTACAAATAATTGGCGTGTTGTGTACTTTTTCAAACTAACAGTAGATCTCTTCATTAAGTATAGTTAATTTAGAATTGTGCTCAATGACCTCATTTTGCATTGTTTTCTAAAACAATTAAGGTAACTAAAAAAGTTACATTAATTGAAATTTCAGTGGTATGCTGTCGTAACATACAAATTGCAACCCCAATAAGAACATGTTCTATGTATATACAAATACAGAAATAGAAAGCAAAGACCTTCTTTTAAATATTTTTTGCGATACAATTATTCAACCCCGATTCGTACGAATAGTTTCCAAATCTAGGACATAGCAACAAGTTGGGAGAATCAACTGGTAGTCCATCCACATCCTCACCGAAAACACCACCACCATATAGGGATGTTACATAACGAGCTCTCATTTCCTGGCACAAGCAAGCAACAGGCAACGTAGAGGGTTTCCGCTCTCCTCGGTCGTTCGGCGCCATCACCGTAGCATATCAACAAGTCACCCCCTTCTTGGTGCTGAAAAGCCGTCGATGCTATGGCTGTTCTGGCCTGGCAGACTGCCAACAACCAGTTGCTTGCTCTTAATGTACACCGCGTTTAATTCATTTGGGGCCCGAATAGCAAGAGTGTAGGAATGAGAAATACTTATTGTGCAATTTTAAATTATACTAAATTTACACCAAGAAACAAAATTCCATATATACGGTTATTTTTCACTCGTGTGTTGTAATGTTCTAAAGAATTATGCGTGTATATATACAGGAAGCGGCATCGAAATATCAACAGATCGAATATATTTAAGACACATTATGTTTGTAAAAACTACCAAAACAGGTACGATTTTTATTCCAAGCAGGACGTATTTCTATACTTACACCCCCCCCCCCCCAATTATCATACGCCTCTCTCCACCTCTCAGTCACAGTCGGCAAAACAACTTGAATAAGGAAAATACTAAGTGTCGGCAATCAATGAATGGTAATTTCATAAGTAATTCAGTTATGAGACATTTCATTTTGACGCCCTCTTGCGGGAATAAAAAAATTTCCCTCCATATTCCAAATTATAAAACTATATATTTGAAAACTAATTTCAACAATGCACAAATAATAAAAAATAATACCAAATATGGACATTAAAATTGAAAAATCTAACATGACTAAATACAAAAGCATAAACAATACTACGTTTAAATTCCAGGACCCAATGTAAAAAAACCAATGTATGTCGTTGGCACTTTTCTGACTTCTTATTAGTTCCTTGCTATTGACAACAGAGATGAGTACAAATGGCATTTATAAAGTTTGTCTACATTTGGCCTGTTGAGGTAGAAAATAAATAAAAAATAGTGATAAATAAATGCACCGCTGAAACTCAGTGTTCACTAGGAACGACCATGCACAAGTATAAATTATGTTCGAAACGTTGTCTAACGTTCTATACTTATTAGAAGACATTCGATGATAATGTCTCTTCTAAAGAGCCCGACTGAGTAGCATGTATTTTAGTTTTAAATACCCCACAGAACATAATATAAGAGGTTAAATCGGGAGATCGTAGGAGTATCATTCAATGAATCCTCTTCTTAAAATGCAATTTCTGAGAAATCTTTCATTCAAGAACCGATGAACTGCTTAAGCATAATGTGGAGGGGCCCTGTCTTGTTAAAATATTAGGTACTCTTCAAGGTATAGGTTCAATTGATTATCGTTTTCTATTATTTGTATCTAGTACGTTCACTTACGATTTCACACAATTCTAAGCGACAATAAAAACCGTCTTCGCTAAGTTCCTGCACCAAGTGAATTTTCTAGGGATGCAATTTGTTTTAAGTGATCTGGGATAACTTGTGATAACATGTTTAAAAGGTTACTGCAGTCCCATGGCTGATTTCTACTTGTTTCCGGAATGTTAGTTGTGGCATATTTTGTCAATGTTTAAGTACTTTTTGGGAAAATAACACCACAATACACGAAATTACTGTATTTCCAAACGTTTCAGGGTCTAGGTCAGACCCTGTTGTCAATGGCAAAGAGACTATGAAAGAAGGCACAATTCTAAAATTTAAAATTAAAATGTTTGACAATATTATTTGACTTATGACGTATCTAAGAGAATTTAAGTTGATATTACACAAGGTAACACAGAAACGTATAAAGATCATATAATAATAAGGTTTATTTCAAATTGGGAGAATATGAAAGGGGTGATCTTCAGAATTATATGGGGCGCTCCTAGTGTCCCCAAAAATGCGATCAAAGAATTTTGTTGATTTCCGATAGTAGCAATATATTTTTTCCAACTTAAAAGTAACTTTATTATTATATGATCTTTAGAAGTTTCTGTGCTACCTTGTACATTATCAATTTAATTTCTCTTAGTTACGTCATAGTCAAATAATATTGTCAAACATTTTAATTTTCAATTTTAGAATTTAGTCTTTTTTCATAGTTTCTTAGCCATTGGCAACGGGATCTGACATAGACCCCAAAACGTTTGGAGATATACAGTAATTTGGTGTATTGTGGTTTTATTTCCCAAAACAGTGCTTAAACATTGACGTTTAAAAGGGTTTTCAATTCTCTATTAAGCAAAATAACCAGTCTATTAGTTACCCTTTTGCCAAAAAAGTAAAATCTTATCTTTTAGTGACATTTAAGAGATATTTAAAATCTTTTGCGAAATTTTAAATTCTTTTACTTCGCTAGCCCTTGTTAATTATTCTTCGTTTATATCGTTATAATTTCATTTTACGCCACTAAAGAAAAGAAAAAAATTAGGAAAACTTCTAAATTGGTCGTTTCGATAAAAACAACGTAAACATAAGACCGGCTGAAATGATAAAAAAAAGATCAAGGTCGACTCGAAATTTTAAGAAGATTTTTGAAAAACGCACCGACAACAAAGTAATAATCATGAAATTAGGGTATGTTCCACGCTATTTATGAAAGACGACGGTCGTACACGTAGTTAGTTAGTTAGTTGGTTGAGTTTATATTCGTGTGATTGAATCGGCAGAAGAAGTCAGCTGTAGTATAAGTTATTATTTTGTAAACAGTGAATTATTTGTTTGTTTTGATTAAAATATAGACATTGAAAGGGAGTGTGCATATTTGTGCATTGTACTCACGGAATCTATAGGAATTTGGTGCTGGAAGTGTGAGAAGAAGTGAAGGTAATTAAAGTGATTTATGGCTGCAACTCGAAGTATGGCAAAAATGGACGAGACTAGCAAAAAACTATTTAAACAGATTGCTGATAAATTAGACGAAAAAATAACTCAGATCCTGGAAAAACGTAAGGAAAAGGAGAAAGAAAATCAAGAAAACATCCAACAAAGGTTAGTGAAAGCTTTTGATGAAAAGCTTAAAGTTGAGTTCGAAAATCTTGTCACTGACATAGATGAAAAACAGAGTTTAACTGAGGGGTTATTTTGGAAATTTGAAGAAAAGCAAAAACAAACTGAATCAAAGAGACATAATGAATTTAAAATGTTAGAGGAAAAAAGACAAAATGAATTTAAAATATTGGAAGAAAAACATGAACAAACTGAAATAAAGAAACAGACTGATGAATAAACAGACAACAAAAATTTGAACAACTAACGCAACTTGTAACGCAAGTTAATGAAGCAGTTAATCAGAGAATGCAAAAATTGGAATCAGACATAAAACAGATAAATGATGAGCTTAAGATCATAAAAAATACCGTGGCTATCCATCCACTTTGGTTTCAAGAATAGTCTTGATGGCATCGATTCCATCCAAAGTGAAGTAAAAGTTGAAATCGTTCAATTACAAAAATAATACAAAGTTAAGTACAAGATAAAATCAGTGCCATCCAAAACAAAGTTGAAACAGAAATTAAAAAAAAATAACAAGATTTGCAGAGAGGGAAATACCAGAACACCATGAGTACCAAAGATTCTTTTAACAAACCACCCACATTTAATGGTAGTTCATCTAGGCCTATGCACAGACGGCAATTTAAAGCCGTGCCTGCAGCTAATGGGTGGGACAACCATGCAAAATCTCTCAGGTAATTTCTTTAAGAGATCCGGCATTAAATCTCCTCCAAAGCATGCCAGTGGATGAACAAGGTAATTTCGACAAGATCGTCGCAATCCTAAACAAAAGATACAACAATCAATCCTTGAGCTAAATATACCAGGTGCAAATAAGTGGGAAAACGCAAAAATCCAGAGAAAGTCTTTAAGAATTCGAAGGGAGACTAAAGATCAATTGGCCACACAGAGTTTCATAAACGGTTTCAGAGATGTTGAAGTACAAACAAATCTAAGACTTAGTAGCATCAAAAAAACTAATGAAGTAAAGGCCATCATAAACATGTCCAAGCCGAAAGTTCGAGCAGTGTCTTTCAACCAGGACGAACCAGAACCATCCCTTCAGGCAGTGCCTCTTTCGGTTGTTGGTTGAAAGGACATTTTCAACGCGACTGCAGAGTAAGGTTATCTGAACGTCTGCAACCAGAGGTAACCAACAAAAAAGCCAAATGTCCAGGAACCGTCAACCAGTCTGTATCAAGAGGCGAGTGCTGACTAACCCTCCACCAGCTCCCAGGACATTATCCAGAGATAACAGCAGCCTTGTAATCAAGGGCACAAACAGCACAATCAGTGGCCGAGCAATCAGCATCACCTTTGACACCGGCGCCGCTGTGTCCATTGCCAGATCCAGGGTTTTGAGGCCATTCGAAATCCGGCCAGTTAACTAGAACAGTCACCAGCGAGTCCTTGTCAACACAGTGTGATGCAGAGGTACTACTACAAATAAGGGAGAACAGATTCCGGCATAGGGTCTGGGTAGTGAATATTGATGACAATTTTAAAATGGGTATGGATCTAATTAGCCAACATAGGTTCATGTTCGACCCGTTTCCCAAATGAGGAAATGAGCGAAATCCTCAACAAGGATTCCCGCTCGAACGGAACAAATTATTCATGGGGAGCTAGAAAGAAATCCTGGAAGCTGCTTTGGAATGGTGGACTACTTAGTTGGGCGGGCTATAGTTAATACCAGACGAGACATAGCAATTAGAGTCCTGAATATGTCCAACGACATCCGAATTGCCAATGGCCAAGAAATAGCTACCAGTAATAAATAAAATAAATAGTACATGAGCGAAGGCGACTGGGCGCAGTAAAGACTTTCTACAACAGTATGCTGACCATTTACCATACCCTACACCAGAGGGAAAGCAGAGAGTCAAGCAATTTATCGCAAATCACTGCCAAATTTTTAATAGTCAAGATGAAACTACCGGTCGTACAAACATCATACAGCATGGAATAGATACCGGGAAGGCTCAACCAATAAGAATACCACCTAGACGACTACCATTGTGGTAACAACAGGCAGTCGAGGAAAACATCGAGTCCTTGTTACAAAATGGAGGTATTGAGCCATCCATGAGTCCAAGGTCTTCCTCCCGTTGTGTTAGTTAATAAGAAGGATGGAACCATTCGATTTTGCGTGGATTACAGAAAATTGAACGATGTTACAAAGAAAGACAGCTAGCCACTCCCCCGAATCGATGACACTATGACCACACTAGCAGGGTGCCGTTGGTTCTCCACACTAGACCTAAAGAGCGGATATTGGCAAGTTGGATTACATGAAAACGACAGAGAAAAGACAGCGTTCTCCACCAGTAAAGGGCTGTCCACATCGTAGGATCAGTAGACAGACAGAAATTGAATGGCAACCCCATTCTTGCGATCTTACTCCACTGGATGATTTCTTGTAGGGCGAATTAAAATCAAAAATCGACAATGGTAAATTAACTAATATTGATGAAACACCGAATAATGTAAGCAATTAATCAAATCACCGCAGAGATATTGCAAAACATTGTCTAAGATATATCAGCATAGTCTATTTTTTTACTTAAACTATAATTATTTATAATTATTAAAAATTGTTAATTACTTCAAACTTCATTTCTTTCTATTATCGCCTCTACCATTAACTAGTTTACAAAGTAAACTATTGAAAATTGAGTTTTCTTATTACCAACGTCCAAACAAATTAAAATCCTATATTGCTGAATAGTGAATTGAAAACCCCTTGAAACGTGGTATCATGCGCTACCCCTAGGGGTGTGAAGGGGCAGGTGAATAATTATATTCAAATAGTGTAGTCTCATATATAGAAATGGACCTGTTGCAGGATTTCTCATTTATAACCATAATATGTGAATGACATTGTATGCGGATTATAGTCAGTATATTTACGAAACCGAAAGAAAAAACACTTGGTGTGTTTCAATATTATTTCTTCATAAAAATCAATTACTTAAGTGATTATTTTTTACAATTAATAATAATGGGAGTGCCTCAAAAATTTTTAAAATTATTTATTATAAGTATATGCCAAAACTCTATTACCCCTTGATATAATAGTGTTTTTGTTCTAGAATTTATTTGCCCACGTTATTCTGAAATTATATGATATTGAATATAATTGTTTTTAATCTTAGTGCATGTCAAGAGTGTTTATTTAAACGATTGTAAGCGAAAAAATGCTTACATCAATAGTGGGTGCTAGTTAAGAGATGCAATAAATAACAATTGGATTGAGTTAGCTGTTACTTGGTGGAAGTTCAAATTAATGATGACTTGAGTAATACAACTGATTACAAACTTAGACTTTATTTAGAAATCATGACAATTGTTTCGCGTCCGATGGACTACCATTGTATGAATAAGCGATGCGAAACAATTGTCACAATTTCTAAATAAAGTGTAAGTTTGTAATAAGTTGTATTAGTCAAGTCATCATGAATTAATAACAAATTATGAATGATGAATTGTTAATTAATTATAACAGTCATATAAATAAACTATTATATAATCCGCTCATTGATAGTGAAAATGTGCTATTACTTCCAACATTTTTCAGTACATGTGGAGTTTCGTGAAAATTTAGGGTTGAGGTTGTCTTATACTCTTCAAAAGTTATATATGCTCAATATAACCTTTTTATTTTTGGGGAGTGAAAAATGCCTCTTCTTGGAGAAAATTACAAAATTGTAAAATACATTTTTATTAAAAAGGACAAATAAACATACCTTTTGGCTCTGGAACGTTATACAATTTACCTTGGTACATTTACCTTGGAAAATCACTCCTTGGAATGGTTATATTGAGAAAATTGTTTGAAAAGCAATTCTTACAGCCTAAAACACCAATAGTTTATTTATATGACTGTTATAATTAATTAACAATTCATTATTCATAATTTGTTATTAATTCATGATGACTTGACTAATACAACTTATTACAAACTTACACTTTATTTAGAAATTGTGACAATTGTTTCGGATCGCTTATTCATACAATGCTAGTCCATCGGACGCGAAACAATTGTCATGATTTCTAAATAAAGTCTAAGTTTGTAATCAGTTGTATTACTCAAGTCATCATGAATTTGAACTTCCACCAAGTAACAGCTAACTCAATCCAATTGTTATTTATTGCATCTCTTAACTACCACCCACTATTGATGTAAGCATTTTTTCGCTTACAATCGTTTAAATAAACACTCTTGACATGCACTAAGATTAAAAACAATTATATTCAATATCATATAATTTCAGAATAACGTGGGCAAATAAATTCTAGAACAAAAACACTATTATATCAAGGGGTAATAGAGTTTTGGCATATACTTATAATAAATAATTTTAAAAATTTTTGAGGCACTCCCATTATTATTAATTGTAAAAAATAATCACTTAAGTAATTGATTTTTATGAAGAAATAATATTGAAACACACCAAGTGTTTTTTCTTTCGGTTTCGTAAATATACTGACTATAATCCGCATACAATGTCATTCACATATTATGGTTATAAATGAGAAATCCTGCAACAGGTCCATTTCTATATATGAGACTACACTATTTGAATATAATTATTCACCTGCCCCTTCACACCCCTAGGGGTAGCGCATGATACCACGTTTCAAGGGGTTTTCAATTCACTATTCAGCAATATAGGATTTTAATTTGTTTGGACGTTGGTAATAAGAAAACTCAATTTTCAATAGTTTACTTTGTAAACTAGTTAATGGTAGAGGCGATAATAAAAAGAAATGAAGTTTGAAGTAATTAACAATTTTTAATAATTATAAATAATTATAGTTTAAGTAAAAAAATAGACTATGCTGATATATCTTAGACAATGTTTTGCAATATCTCTGCGGTGATTTGATTAATTGCTTACATTATTCGGTGTTTCATCAATATTAGTTAATTTACCATTGTCGATTTTTGATTTTAATTCGCCCTACAAGAAATCATCCAGTGGAGTAAGATCGCAAGAATGGGGTTGCCATTCAATTTCGGTCTGTCTACTGATCCTACGATGTGGACAGCCCTTTACTGGTGGAGAACGCTGTCTTTTCTCTGTCGTTTTCATGTAATCCAACTTGCCAATATCCGCTCTTTAGGTCTAGTGTGGAGAACCAACGGCACCCTGCTAGTGTGGTCATAGTGTCATCGATTCGGGGGAGTGGCTAGCTGTCTTTCTTTGTAACATCGTTCAATTTTCTGTAATCCACGCAAAATCGAATGGTTCCATCCTTCTTATTAACTAACACAACGGGAGGAAGACCTTGGACTCATGGATGGCTCAATACCTCCATTTTGTAACAAGGACTCGATGTTTTCCTCGACTGCCTGTTGTTACCACAATGGTAGTCGTCTAGGTGGTATTCTTATTGGTTGAGCCTTCCCGGTATCTATTCCATGCTGTATGATGTTTGTACGACCGGTAGTTTCATCTTGACTATTAAAAATTTGCAGTGATTTGCGATAAATTGCTTGACTCTCTGCTTTCCCTCTGGTGTAGGGTATGGTAAATGGTCAGCATACTGTTGTAGAAAGTCTTTACTGCGCCCAGTCGCCTTCGCTCATGTACTATTTATTTTATTTATTACTGGTAGCTATTTCTTGGCCATTGGCAATTCGGATGTCGTTGGACATATTCAGGACTCTAATTGCTATGTCTCGTCTGGTATTAACTATAGCCCGCCCAACTAAGTAGTCCACCATTCCAAACAGCTTCCAGGATTTCTTTCTAGCTCCCCATGAATAATTTGTTCCGTTCGAGCGGGAATCCTTGTTGAGGATTTCGCTACATTTTTTATCGTCGCTGATGGGCCGTGTCAATACAAATTCCTCATTTGGGAAACGGGTCGAACATGAACCTATGTTGGCTAATTAGATCCATACCCATTTTAAAATTGTCATCAATATTCACTACCCAGACCCTATGCCGGAATCTGTTCTCCCTTATTTGTAGTAGTACCTCTGCATCACACTGTGTTGACATGGACTCGCTGGTGACTGTTCTAGTTAACTGGCCGGATTTCGAGTGGCCTCAAAACCCTGGATCTGGCAATGGACACAGCGGCGCCGGTGTCAAAGGTGATGCTGATTGCTCGGCCACTGATTGTGCTGTTTGTGCCCTTGATTACAAGGCTGCTGTTATCTTTGGATAATGTCCTGGGGGCTGGTGGAGGGTTAGTCAGCATTCGCCTCTTGATACAGACTGGTTGACGGTTCTTGGACATTTGGCTTTTTTGTTGGTTACCCCTGGTTGGAGATGTTCAGATAACCTTACTCTGCAGTCGCGTTGAAAATGTCCTTTCAACCAACAACCGAAAGAGGCACTGCCTGAAGGGATGGTTCTGGTTCGTCCTGGTTGAAAGACACTGCTCGAACTTTCGGCTTGGACATGTTTATGATGGCCTTTACTTCATTAGTGTTTTTGATGCTACTAAGTCTTAGATTTGTTTGTACTTCAACATCTCTGAAACCGTTTATGAAACTCTGTGTGGCCAATTGATCTTTAGTCTCCCTTCGAATTCTTAAAGACTTTCTCTGGATTTTTGCGTTTTCCCACTTAGTTGCACCTGGTATATTTAGCTCAAGGATTGATTGTTGTATCTTTTGTTTAGGATTGCGACGATCTTGTCGAAATTACCTTGTTCATCCACTGGCATGCTTTGGAGGAGATTTAATGCCGGATCTATTAAAGAAATTACCTGAGAGATTTTGCATGGTTGTCCCACCCATTAGCTGCAGGCACGGCTTCAAATTGCCGTCTGTGCATAGGCCTAGATGAACTGCCATTAAATGTGGGTGGTTTGTTAAAAGAATCTTTGGTACTCATGGTGTTCTGGTATTTCCCTCTCTGCAAATCTTGTTATTTTTTTTTTAAATTTCTGTTTCAACTTTGTTTTGGATGGCACTGATTTTATCTTGTACTTCACTTTGTATTATTTTTGTAATTGAACGATTTCAACTTTTACTTCACTTGGATGGAATCGATGCCATCAAGACTATTCTTGAAACCAAAGTGGATGGATAGCCACGGTATTTTTTATGATCTTAAGCTCATCATTTATCTCTTTTATGTCTGATTCCAATTTTTGCATTCTCTGATTAACTGCTTCATTAACTTGCGTTACAAGTTGCATTAGTTGTTCAAATTTTTGTTGTCTGTTTATTCATCAGTCTGTTTCTTTATTTCAGTTTGTTCATGTTTTTCTTCCAATATTTTAAATTCATTTTGTCTTTATTCCTCTAACATTTTAAATTCATTATGTCTCTTTTATTCAGTTTGTTCTTGCTTTTCTTCAAATTTCCAAAATAACCCCTCAGTTAAACTCTGTTTTTCATCTATGTCAGTGACAAGATTTTCGAACTCAACTTTAAGCTTTTCATCAAAAGCTTTCACTAACCTTTGTTGGATGTTTTCTTGATTTTCTTTCTCCTTTTCCTTACGTTTTTCCAGGATCTGAGTTATTTTTTCGTCTAATTTATCAGCAAACTGTTTAAATAGTTTTTTTCTAGTCTCGTCCATTTTTGCCATACTTCGAGTTGCAGCCATAAATCACTTTAATTACCTTCACTTCTTCTCACACTTCCAGCACCAAATTCCTATAGATTCCGTGAGTACAATGCACAAATGTGCACATTCCCTTTCAATGTCTATATTTTAATCAAAACAAACAAATAATTCACTGTTTACAAAATAATAACTTATTATATGATCACAACAAAAGCCAGAAGTGTTGGGTGTGGCTTTCATAACTAAAATAATTAATATAATTAAAAAATATATTTAAAAAATAGCTGTATTTTTTAAAATATATTCATGTTATTTTGCATGTGCTCTGAACAAAAATGTATTCTAGTAACCTTATAAAAATAATTAAAAGTTGGGCGTGGCCTTCAGAAATTGTAATCATTTTGTTTTTATCGCATTTAGCCTGTCCCAGGAAAACTTACTTTAAGCACTTGCAAATATAAATACCTGAAAAATTATATATATATATATATATATATATATATATATATATATATATATATATGCCCTTTGTGCTACTTGTAGTTTTCTTGTAAGTTCGGTTTTCAGAATCCAGGTTTCACAACCGTATGTCAGTACTGGTAGAACACACTGATCAAATACTTTCTTCTTAAGGCGGAATGCCATTCGTGACTTGAAGATTATGGAGTTTCTTCCAAACATCCATGCAAGTTTGATCCTTCTGTTTACTTCTGGTAGTAGCGAACCTGGTATGTATATTAATTGGCCTAGGTATATATATTGTTCTACTATTTCCAGAACTATGTTATCTATTGTGATGTCTTGTGTGTCTATTAGTTCGTTGTACATTATCTTTGTTTTTCCGATATTTATTTTTAGGCCTATTTCCTTGCTTACTCTGCTAAGTTCATTGATTTGATTTTGTAGTTCTCCTGCGTTATTGGCAATTAGGACAATGTCATCGGCGAATCTCAGATGGTTTAGATATTCTCCATCTAGGTTCAGTCCTTTGTGGTCCCAGTCTAATCGTCGAAAGATACTCTCTAATGCCGCTGTGAATAGCTTCGGTGATATTGAGTCACCTTGTCTGACTCCTCTGTTAGTAGGAAATTCAGGACTGCCTTCGTATATTCTGATTTTGGCTTTGGCTTTCTTGTATATATTAGCCAACGTTTCTACGTATGGCTTATCTACACCTTGTTCACTCAGGGCGTTGATTACCGTCTTCGGATATATAGTGTCGAACGCTTTTTCGAAGTCAATGAAGGCAAGTGGTATTTGATATTCTCTAGTTCGACTGATAACTTCCCTTATAGTGTGTATATGATCGATTGTGCTGAAGCCACTACGAAATCCGGCTTGTTCTCGGGGTTGAGCGGAATCTAGTATACTCTGTATTCTGTTTTGTATGATTTTAGTGAATATTTTGTACACTACCGGCAGGAGACTTATCGGTCTGTAGTTCCGAATGTCTTCTTTATTGCCTTTCTTATGGATTATACTATGAGGGCGCTATTCCATTTTTTTGGGATGTGTCTGGTTCTTAGGCAATTCGTATATATTTTGGCTAGGCGTTTCCATGCTTCTCTACCAGCGTATTTTAGTAGTTCAGCCGTTACTGCGTCGTTACCTGCTGTCTTGCCATTTTTCATTTTGTTGACCGCTGATTCCACTTCCTCCACAAGTATTTCAGGTATTTCTTCTTTCGTCAGCTGTATTTCCAGAGATTCGGAGGCTTTGTATAGATCCTTGTAGAATTTCGTGACATGCTCCATTATTTTGTGTCTATCCGTTATTCTGATATTTTCTTCTGTCAATGCGATTACTTGTCTTTTCCCAATTATCAATGCTTTCTTAGCGTTTTTATAACTTTTCCGATTTTCAATTGCAGTTTCTACCAATTTTTCGTTGTATTTTTTGATATCCTTTGCAATTTTCTTTCTTATTGTCTTGCATAGTTCACTGTATTCTATGCGTTGGATGTCTGTTGTCCTTTTCAGTTCTCTTCTTTTCTGAAGCAACGCCTTTGTTTCCGAACTAAGCTTATTGTGTTCGTTTCGTTGTTGGCTACCGCCTATTTCTTTAGCACAGGTCAGTATTGTATTCATTAGTTGTGTGTTGTCTTGTTGTTCCCGGAGCTTCTCTTCTATCAGCGTCTGATATTTTTCAGAATTTTGTTTCAGGTTGTTAATGTCTATGCTAGTCGCGGGCGTCTTCCTAGTAAGTTTAAATCTCTCCAGTTTCGTATTAAGGACAATCCTTGCTGTGACAAGTCTGTGATCGCTTCCTGTCCTGAATTTATTTAGCGTGCTTACATCTTTGATGGTATTAATCTTGTTTGTCAGGACAAAGTCAATGTCATTTTTGACTGACGCATTTGGAGCTTCCCAAGTCCATTTCATATTAGAATTTTTCTTGAAGAAGGAGTTTGATATGTACATGTTCTGATAGTGTGCGAACTGTACTAATCTCTCACCTCTTTCGTTTCGTTCACGGAACCCGAAGTTCCCCACTGATCCTTCTCGGTATTGTTTTTTCCCTATTTTCGCGTTGAAGTCGCCGATAATGTATTTAAAATGGCTGGTTGGTATCTAAGGCCTCTTTGATTTCGCTGTATAGTTGCTCGATTTCTTCGTCAGAATGGCTAATTGTTGGGGCGTAAACTTGTATTATTTGAATAGAGTATCTTTTCGAAAGCGACAATGTTAGACTTGCGACTCTGTCTGATGTTCCTGACACGCCTATAATTTTATCGGTCCATCTCTTATGGATGAGGAATCCAGCACCACTAGTTCTTCCTGTTGGTGTCCCTCGGTGGTATAGGAGGTTGCCTGATTCAAGTGTTATTAGCTCTTCGTTTTTCCTCCTAACTTCACTTATGCCAATGATATCCCACTTGATTTTTACTGCCTCTTGTTCTAATTCTACAATTCTAGCTTGGTTCGAGAGTGTTCGGCAGTTATATGTTGCTAGATGTAGTGTAGTCGAATGTTTGCCTCCCCCAGAATCCTTGAGGCAGACCGGTTTCCCGGTGTGGGATTGCTTACCCACCTGGGGTACAATTCCGTGAGTTTTGTAATTCGACATGTTTGAGGTTGTGAGGCATACCTTACCACGCTGTCTCAATGCGGGTTGGTAAGGAGCAATGATTCTCTTTCTCATGGATTTTGCCAGTTACCAGAGACGACCGTACCCCCGAGAGGACGTCACGTCTTTTTATTAATTAAAAGCCGTGGCATGGCTGGGATTCGAACCCGGGTACGAGACTCGGTTCAGCCTCCGAATTAGTGAAATTTTGGAGGTTCGAGCACATTCCCTCTGCGCTACCGGGGGTATTAATATATATATATATATATATATATATATATATATATATATATATATAACTTTGTAATTTGCATAATGGTACTTAGGTCTTAAGTATAGCCTTTTTTAAAGTTCTCAGAAATAAGTATAATTGTGAATATTTTTATGTACTTAGAGATACTTTAGGAACACATTTATTTAATAGAGTTGTCCTTATTAATTTACCAGTAATGTTATTAGTTAGCCGAAATAGTAGCTAAGTTTAGTTTTACTGTAAATTACAGTGAGGGTGTATATCGGTAAGTAATTTTTTTCTTGGTTATCTATATGATTCTAGTTTTTATATGGACTGATCAATTTAAATTATTTTTCCCAGGCGTGCGAATAAAAGTCTGTACCTATATTTTTAACTCTGCTTTAGTTCTTTAGGTTCATTGGAAATTGTAACAAAATATAAATTTAGGACCGAAATGTTTGACACATATTATATATAGGTATATTGCGGAATTGATAAATATTTGTTTAAAACGGCTGTAAGAAATTGTACGGAACAAATATATTAGTTTTGATTACCAGAAATTATCTACGATTAAATTAGATTTGAATTATTCTCAAAAAAAGATTATTTTTGGAATATTTTTAAAAAAATGATCCACTCATTCTGAAGAACTTGCGCACTTATTGATCTTGATTGATCTTATCCATTTTCTGACAATTTGCATAAAATTAATGCTAGACTAATTTTTACATAAACCAGTTAAATTACATGTACTATCTTATCGTCTCCTATATTTGGCATTTTTACAAGAAAGGGCAATTGTACACTGTTGTTTTTAGCTCTGGTATTAAACTGAGCTTCCTTCCACATACATATGAACTTACATAATTCCTAACTCTAGGAACTCTACCACCATTATTTATAATTTTAAATTAGGTCATCTATCGTTCGCGTGCACCTAGGGATTTTCTCAGTGAAACGAGAAAAATTAGGTAATATTTAGAGATATAAAGGGAAAATCAATAATCCGTTGAAAAAAGAGTTTTTCTGAAATTTCTAAATCGCCATGTTATGATTTTAAATGAATATCGACGTCTAGCTAGTATATAGACTTTTATTAATTATGTGACTTTGCAAGTTGGAAATTATAAAACCCTGGATAAGTCTAGTCTCAGAGAGTCACGGGAAAGATTCCGTCAAAAAAATGAAAATAATGTTCTTTAATTATTTACGTCTTTCTATATAAATAATTTTGAAATAAAGAAAATTTTCTATTTATTGTTGAAAAGAATGTTAATTATTAAATTTCTCAAAAAGGGGGTAAACCGTTATTTTTCATTTTTCCAATGAGGATCTTTTGTACAACTATCTGAAAATAGATTCAGGAAGTCAAACTTTAGTATTAAGTGTAACAGTTTTCTGCGTTTTTATGAAAATTTCAAGCTTGGAAGAATCACTTAATTAAATTGGCGTGGTAAATAGTACCTATTGTTTTATTCATATTTAATGTGTTAAATACTTATCAGAGAGGGAATCTCTTGCAGTGTGTGAAATCTAGATCGCCCTTCTTAAGCCTGTTTTTGCATCTAACTTAAAATTATTTTTGTAGGCGGTAGAGCTTCGGGACGTAGCTTTTTTAGGAAGTTTTTTTAATTCAGATTTCTGTAATCATTTTCGTAATATTTGCCGATAACGACTCCTCTCCCTCTATTTATTTTTGCTAAATGGGTTTTAACAGCAACATTTTTCCGGGACTCAATAAATTTTTAGATGCAATTACGAATCCTGTAGTAGAACTTTCTGACCATCATATCTTAATACTGACAAGAAGTGATCTCTTAATGCATCAAAAAATGCACAAATTAATGCGATTAAAATAATTATGAAGTAGCTGATGAATTTGAATGAATGAATGAATGAATGGTTATGAAGTAATTCATATCAATATAACTTTTAAGCTTTTATTTGGCAACAAAATGACAAAGATATAGGTAAGGCCACTTTTAGACTTTACGAATTGTAAATCACTCCATACAATATCTAGAAACAAAACTTACCACCCTCATCAATTTTTGGACGACTGAGCAAGTAATTTGAATGTTTGTTATTAGAATAAAATTATAGGCAAGGAGAATTATTAATTAATAAATATTTTATTTTACGCTAAAATTTGTTAATAATATATTGAACTTTAATTTTTTTAAATATATTTGAAATTCAATTTAGTAAATTCTTTTCTATTTGAAGGCCATGTCCGACACTTCTGCCTTTTGAAAATGGCGTGAAAAGCAAAATGGCGAACTTTTCTAATTTTTTTTGTAATTTTATACCTAAATTAATTATTTTAAATATGAAAGCCACATCCGAAACTTATGGCTTTTGTTATATGATCTTACAATAACATCCTTTAGTCGTATGCCAAATGCCATGCAAGACAAAATGGTGGCAATTTTCATTTCCTTTTTTGCATGTTTGGGACTTCTGACTTCGGTTCGGCCACGACGAACATTTATGGCAATTACACTTCACGTTCAACTCATTATAAAGATCATATAATTCAAAAGCCAGAAGAAACAAAATGACGGAAAAAACCTTCAAATTTTCCGCAAAATTTTCCGGTCCTTAACCTTACTTAGCCACTAACAGACCTTATGGTAATTTTTTTATGGACTACTCGCTATGTCAACTTTCATACTTCCAATTCCCAGAAGCGAGAAAATCACGCCACATTGTAACGTTTTCTTACAGGTTCTCGCCCTTATTTAAACCCTTTAGCCACAGGTGACATTTCTGCCTATCGCTTTTTTTGCGTAATTGCATCATAGCTTTCGATTGGTCAACAAGCCAGAAGCGAGAAAATTGTTCCAATACATGTTTTTTTCGGTAAATGGAAAACGATTTTTTCTTATGATAGCCACACTATTTTTCCGCAAATTTTGCGTCATTGTATTCAACAATAACACAATTTTCAACAATCACCGAGCCAGAAGCGAGAAAATAGTGGACCAAAATCTGTCACCAGCTGATGGTCTATTTGGACAGTTTTGGTAATAAGCATATACATTCACACAGTTGCGACAATCATATGAGATTTATGTCCCAAATTTGGTGGACAATGTCATATTACCTATTAAACTAGAAATGTGACTCCAGAATTTACACTTCACAATACAATTGCATTAAACTCCTTTTGTGTAGAAAATTACTGGAGTAATAAAAGACGAACTAATTCTACCTGAAAACAATCATAAATGAATATCCAACATTATCATAAAATAAAATCAACTTCATTTCCGGCATTTTCTCACTATACATAGTTAGCGAAGAGCATCAAACTAACCCCCTTGTAAATAACCTCCTTAAGAATCGATTTCAAAATTTAAAAAAAAACGAAATCAATAATACCATTAGTTTTACAACAGGACTATTTTAACGCAAACTATACAAAGGAGATGCAGTGTACAGGCGGATCTACCGCCTCTTATTCTATCTTTTCTCTTTGCTTTCCTCCATTCAGGCGCTCAAGAGGGCAGGAATAATGGCTTTTAGATTTTATGTTCTTTTCAACGGAAAAATTTTTACTTCCTTCCCTTTCACTGAATTAGTGGAAGTAAATCAAGAAATGATGGAAACATGCTCGTTTTGAAGACTTCTTAGATTCATCTCTTTTAGGAGTTTGTAACAATGTACTGAAAATTTCCGGTTTATACCTCGCCAATTAAAGTGTTAATTGTGAGATTACTGTCTGGAATTCCGGGAAAATCGACGTTCATAATATATTTTATAGAACGTTATTATACGTTCTATTATATATATATATATATATATATATATATATATATATGTTTTTAAGTTTTCGCGGGCACTAAATGTTTTAGGTGGTTTCTAGTTACTCGAATACTGAGTATTGGAGTAACTAGAAGAACCGGAAACCACCTAAAACATATATATATATATATATATATATATATATATATATATATATATATATATATGTGTGTGTGTGTGTGTTTTTTTTTTTAATCCGAAGAGGGGGGAAATACATTCCGTACTTAGCTAGCACGTGCTGGCCGTCGTGCGGGACTCCCGATACAATGACTTCAAAGCTAGAGTACATCGTTGCATTGAAACCAGTATACCGTATACCCGCTAAAACCCTAACCTCTTTCTCCTACAACCATGGTCCCCTGCGGCACTCTTACTCAATACTACTTCGCAAGGGTGGTTCATTGCAGATGTTTACTGCTCTTACATTGAAAGCCTCTAAAGCCTACTCCTCGAACTTATTGCGGAGTTCTTTGAGGATAGTCTCCGCGTAATCTGATACCAAGTTCCAGGCTTGGGGGCCCTTCAGCATGGCTTCTACTATTTGTTCTGGAACGATATTAGTCTCCAGAATCCTCTCCACTTCAGCACGTTGATCCTGAAACCGGGGGCAGGAGAAGAACACGTGTTCCGTGTGTGTGTGTGTGTGTGTGTGTGTGTATGTGTTTGAAAAGCCTTGCTTTATTAATATAATATTGCAATAAACTCAAAGTTACTTAATTTAAATAAAAAAAAACTGATATTCACTTCACTTTCTAGAACTTTTATTCACACGTAAACATCAAATATCAATAGGTAAGCTCTACTAACTAACTACTGAAATTAATATTGCTTTATGTAGCGTATATCGAATTTTCTGGTCATTCTACCTTTGTTGGCACAGCGTCCAGATAAGCAGGTTTTTCACTATTCGAAAATTATAGTTCTCTTGTTTTTTTTACTATCGCAGCGGTTAATGTTTAACTGGGATGAATAATGTTTTACGTTGCTTTAGTCAAAGACGGTAGATAAATTTTATAATATTAATCTAAAAAGTAATTATTTCCACTAACAAAATATGTTAATGAATTAGGTATTAATGAAATTAAGCATTATAATGTTTGATTTAATTAATTTCAATGAACGAGCCTTGAGTAAAATCTATAAAGTAATTTTATGAGTAATCCCAGTTTTTGTACTCAGCTTAAGTATTCTAAATACTAACTAACTTCTTTTAATACATCATTACTCATATATAAAGAGGTATTGCTTGTTTGTTTGTAAATGATAATATTTGGATGTCTTGATACGATTTAAAAGTATATCACTAACAGAAAGCAACAAAATTCGGCAGTAATATAGGCCATACTTTATTTTGAGAAAATATTTAATTACAGGTTTGATGGCTATTGGGGTTTTTATTTATTAATTTATTTTTCGAAAATTCAAAATCTTGGAAAAACAAACTATTTTCCGAAAACCGAAAGTAATATTATGCATGAGAATTATTATACTCATTCTTTCAATTAATAGAGCCGTGATTCATTGTTTTGTAAAAATTTTATAGATAAAATCAACTTCTTTGAAACAAGGTGGTTTAAGCCTGAAAACTGGTATGCATTCTCTTCTCCTTAAATGACTAGAACTGAGTTTGACCAATTTAAAAATGTTCATAATCGGAAAGGGGCTGGTGGGAATTTTTTTTCCAGAAAAATCATGTGTTGTTCGCGATCCAAAAGCCATACAGGCACGAGAAATGAGACGTGATTAGCCATTTTGCAAATGTTCAAATTATAAACTTTACTGTCTGGTTAATCACATGCGAAATCTCATAAAAAGTATGTTATATACCAAAAATCTCATAAATATTAAAAATTACAAAAACTATCCAACAAATCTAAAATGTCAATTAACAAAATTAACTAAAATATGAATTTTCAAAATCGCAACACCATCTAAAATACCGGACCCTACAATTAAAAACTAAATGCTCTTTATCACACTTATTATTTAGGTATTGTAGAAACTGTCGTAGGCATGATATTGCTATACAAATTTTGACAGTAATATCTGAAAAATGTAAGAAATGTTACTAAAGGTCCAAGATAAAAATGTGTGTAAAAAATAACGAACATGTAAAATAATAACAAAAATGACAAATCGTCTAAAATTTACACATTCCATAAAATAATTATAATATATAAATGTCAAGAATTTCAAAAACTTCAAATTTTCTAAATTTCTGACTACAAATTAAAGACCTAACTAAATAGTGTACACATATTTCATACTCATGAATGGTGATATTCAAACTGTTTTCAGAGAAAATTCTAAAATGTACTGGAATTATTAATAATAAAGTGCCTCTGTATTTATAGTTTCCTTCCAGGACGGAGACTAAATGATCCCTGTTCAAGTGGGGTCTCATTAATGGTTTTTATAGCTTTACCTGATAATCCCCTTGGCTTGACAGCCTGTGGCCTTGTTTATGACCCGTTGTGCATGCTTTTCATTAGGATTAGATTTATTTGATTGTCTCGTTTATTTAACTCCCGGATTTTCTGAATTTCGATAGCTTCCCATATTAGCCTGTTTCGGTGATTTTTTATGTTGGCGACTTCTTTGCACATTTAAAAGTCTATTTTAGGTTCGTTCCAATAGAACGAATTACCGATACACAACCGATAATCGTCGTGCGCGGTGACCAGTTACCGTTTACAATGATGTTACCCGCCATACGATTACCGGTTGCTTATCGGTTTTACGTCGTGTTGGAACACCCCTTTAATGTCCAGTATTGATTTCGTGCTGGAATCAGTCCAATGCAGTCTGTTTATTCCTTATGTTTACTTATGCTCCTCTGCTCTTACGGAAATCCGTCAGTTAGTACATTCCACGTATTACCTTTGACAGTCTCCACAACATATAATACAGATTCCGTGGTTCACTAACTCGATTTTATCTTTGGGGTTACCGAGTCCTTTGCCTACGTTTTTGTGAGGCTTTATATTGTGCTTTATCAGTAGTCGTCCTATTATATCAGTAGTCGTCCTATTATATCAGTAGTACGTCCAATATAAGATAGGATAGCTGCATGTTTGTTCCGTTCTATATCTTTGTTGTTTTCTGGTCGTGTGTTTCGGTTTATCGCTTGTTTTATTGTATTATTTTTGCACCCGTTTTTCCTTTGCTCTTCTGTAATGATTTTAATTTCTTCGTTTTTGGTGTTGGAGTCTGTTAATCTAAATGATCTGTAAATACGAGTGTTGGCGGCTGCTTGAATTTGCGCTGGGTGATGATGTGACGTGGCGTTCACGTATCTATTGGTGTGTGTGTTGGTTTTTTGTAAACTGTAATACGTAACGAAGTCATAATGTTGGTTTAATATTGGCATTTTGGAGAGCTTTTTCTTCGAATTAAATCATGAAGAGATAGGCTATTACTGGTGAGAGCGCTGAGCCCTTGGGTCCAACTTCTGTTTGTTTGTATCTTTGTCCATAGTATGTAAAATATGTGTTGTTTAGGCAGTGTTTGGGGAGATCCATTATGTGGGTTAGGAAATTTTCTTTTGCGGATATCTTCTCTATAGCTTCGTTGACTGGAACGCTTGGGTATAGTGATTTAACTAGGCTAGCAATGATATCGGTGTTGTTCGTTTTTAGGTGTTGTATTTTCCTAATAAGTTTCTCAGATAGGAATCCGCTTCCTCCACTTTACGTTGCATAAACTTGGCTATGTATTTTTCCAGTTTTTGGGTGCTGAGTTTACAGCACTTACGATGAGTCTTATGGGACCCCCTTCTTTGTGTATTTTCGGCAGTCCATAGAGTCTTGGGTACCTGGATGACCTCTCGCGTAGTATCAATTATTTCTTGATATCGTTATCTACAGGTGATTCCTGTATTTTGGTTTCTGTAAATTTTTCTAAATACGTTGTTGGGTTCTGGGTTGTTGGTTTGTAGCTAGTGCCTGTAGGATATCAGTCATAATTTGATTGTATTCTTCATTGTTCATCACCACAGTAGCCTTACCTTCATCAGCTGGTAGAATTAATACATATATATATATATATATATATATATATATATATATATATATGTTATATCCGTCATAAACCACACTTAGAATATTTACACCATAGCAACAATATAATAATCATTTCTCATAACTTTCGTATTACATCTCATATTTCACGATATAGCAATTCCCACGGACAACGCTCGGCTTCCTCGCACGTGTAATCTGCTGATGCTTAGCTTGCAAAACCAAGATTATAAATTCACATGCGACGGCAGCGAGCGTCATTAAGTGTTTTAAATTCATTCATTTATATTTTATTCAATATTGTTATTTTCAAGTTTTTAATTTTGTAATTCAAATAAAAAGTTTTTTTAAAAAGTTAATTGTGTTAGTAATAATATAAAAATTGGCGCAGTCAGTAGGATTGTTCCTCCACGGCAAGAACACGAAGAATTCTCACTAGTCGTGGTGGTTTCTAAACCTTTGTGGAACAACGACCTTCGTGCTGGAGACACAACTGCGAGTATATCAGCACCAGGAACAAGCCAGGCTAACCAGTGCGGTCCTCACAGAACAGTCCATGCCGAGATTTATACTGTAAGAATCACGTTTAATTTACACTTAATCACTATTTTTATTTTTTATCGAACATTTCTATCATCAACGACAATTTATTTTAATTAATTGATTTTTGATTTCCTTTTTAACTAATTTACCATTCCCCTACACTATATATCAATAAAATATTTCGCAATATATTAACAAGGTTTTAAATATTTTTCACAACAAATTATTATTTATCCCTTTTTGGTAACATTTTATATACTTTAATCTGATAGTAGAATTTTCATTTCATTCTACTATTGCTATTTTTTTTGTGTTTTGTTGAATTTTCTAATATTGTGCAATAACCGTATTCTAAATACAAAATGGCAACGACTAGACAAGGTGCCACAATTCCTGAATACGACGGGAATCCCATTTTTCTTAACACTTTTATTAGCTCTTGCACAACAGCACACAACATGGCTGTTGCTAATCAAATAGCCTTATTAATCCTTCACATAAAAACAAGTTGAGAAGCCCTGCCGCCGAACTTGTAAATTCCCGGAACCCATCAACTTGGGACGACATCAAAACGCTCCTTGAAACACACTTTAGTGATTCACGCGATTTGTCTGCATTAATTCAAGATCTTCAGAGAATGCGGCAACTTTCCAATTAGTCCCCATTAACTTTCGCAGCCCGCCTTCAAACACACGAAGCCAAAATGCACTCGGCCATCAAATAACAAAACATAACTACAAAAGAAAAAGACGCACAAATTTCTTTCATTGAGCCATCTGAACAGCCTTTTAACAGGTCTTGAGCCAAAAATAGGGCAAATTATACGTGCCAGCAACCCTGACGACATTATAACTGCTGTTTCTAGAATAAAACGGGAGATACAACTGTGTCATTTAGAAAACCAAAAGTTTCAAGTGACACGTAATCAACAATAATAAAAACGACCAAACGCTACTATTTTTATAAAGCAGTGCTCGTTTTGCAAACGAACGGGGCATTCGTTTAACGAATGGTTAACTAGACAAAGGCAACAGCAGTCCAAACTCGAATTTTAACAATAATAATTTCCAACAATTTCAACCTAATCAATTTTCTCAGCCCACAAACCAAATGAGACCCAACTTTGACCAAAATAGACAACAATTTCAACAAAATCGACCCTCAACTAGCGGACAAAATCAAGGTCCTAACAGCTTTCGACCCAATCCAAACTTTTTCAGAAATCAGCAACAAAGGGCCCATCACTTTAACCAGTCTTTCTATAACACCCCCAATTACACAAATGATCAGTCAAACATTTTCTATGACTCTGATTAATCAAAAAGATGAATACTCACATTTGGATACTGAACCACAAAGTAACGATTTATATTACTCTCAGGTTCACAATTATGAAAATTACGACACTTATGAATATGTTTATCCTGACTTCTGCTCTGACATACCCGATAATTCTCAGCGAAATTTTCAAACAGCTCTCACCGTAGACAAACCACCGGACACTCAAATCCTCAATCTTCACTCCCAATTCGAGACAATGAATTTCAACGACAGCTTCAATCCAAACCTCAACTTCCCGGAAAACGCTTTCCTATAAGCCCCGCACTTTCTGTTAACTCAAAGAACCTCTTTTACATCAATAACGCTTCTAACACTTACAAATTGTTAATCGACACAGGAGCAGGCTTATCAATCTTCAAGCCCAAAACTTGTGAAAAATTTCCAAACCGATCTCCTGAAAACGTTGTGATACAAGGTATCACTAACCAAAAAATTCTTATAAACGAATCCACTTTAGTCCCGTTCAATCTAACTGATCCACACAAGGTCTACATATGCGATCTAGACATCGAATTCGATGGCCTATTAGGCTCCGATTTCCTGGAGCATTACAATTGTGTAATAGACTTTAATAAGAAAGTTCTCGTCACAAATTTCAAAATTATCCCGCTCATGAAAGTTACTGAAGAGACATTATCAACCGACAGACAACTACAGATAAACAACCAAACGATTTCAAATACCATCAGTATCGAACCGCGGACAGAACGCATTTTTAAACTTAAATGCGATTTACGAAATACGGAGGCCATTCTAACTTCCACCGTAATAGAAAACGTAAGATTACCAAACGCTTTAGTCCAGGTTAATGACAAGGGTGAATTTTTCACTACTATTTTAAATGCAAATGCTAGCCCAAAAATTATAAATTTTAACAAAATCCAATTAGAACCCATTCAAAATCTTTCTATTAACCACTGCGAACAAATCTCTTTCGGAAACAACTCTAACATAGACAGACTAACAAAAGTTCACAAACAACTTCGACTCGAACATCTCAACGAAGAAGAGGCACAATTAATCCAACAACTTTGCATCGATTTCTCAGACATTTTCTATTTAGAAGGAGACAATCTTAGCTTTACTAACGAAATAAAACACTCTATTGATACAAATAACTCGAAACCCATATTCACCAAATCTTATCGCTACCCCCAAATCCATAAGGAAGAAGTTCGAACCCAAGTCTCAAAAATGTTAGAACAAGGTATCATTCGCCATTCAAATTCCCCTTGGTCTTCCCCTGTGTGGGTTGTCCCGAAAAAACAAGACGCATCCGGCAAACAAAAGTGGCGTATGGTAGCAGACTACCGTAAAATTAATGAACTCACAGTAGACGATAAGTATCCCTTACCTAACATATCGGACTTACTGGACCAAATTGGCAAATGCCAATACTTTACTACACTAGATCTTGCTTCTGGCTTTCACCAGATCGAAATTTAATCGAAGGACATTCAAAAAACCGCTTTCACTGTAGAGAACGGTCATTTTGAATTCGTTCGCATGCCTTTCGGTTTGAAGAATGCTCCCTCAACCTTTCAAAGGGTGATGGACAACATTCTCATCGGAATCCAGAACGAGAGATGCTCGGTCTATATGGACGATATAATCATCTACTCAACAACTATACACGAACATTTGGCCCGACTGACTGCAGTATTCAAACGACTTAGGAAGGCAAATCTTAAGATCCAGCCTGATAAATGCGAATTTCTCCGCAAGGAGGTCGCATATTTAGGACATCTCATTACAAAGGACGGAGTAAAACCGAACCCGTCCAAAGTCGAATGTATACTTAACTTCCCCCAACCGCAGAACCAGAAAGACGTTAAATCTTTTCTTGGTCTAGCTGGCTACTATCGCCGATTTATACCAAACTTTGCCAAAATATCCAAACCTCTCACAAAACTGCTCGAAAAAGATGTTTCATTTAATTTTAATTCAGACTGTGTTGACTCCTTTAACAAATTAAAACAAGCTCTCACGTCCACTCCGATCTTGATCTATCCCGATTTCAACGAACCTTTTCTTCTAACTACAGACGCTAGTGCTTTCGCAATCGGCGCTGTACTTTCGCAGGGACCAATAGGCAAAGACCTGCCCATTGGATATGCTTCTAGAACTCTCTGCAAAGCAGAGACTATAAACTCAACCATAGAGCGCGAACTTCTGGCCATCGTCTGGGCTGTCAAATACTTTCTTCCAATAATTTTTGGCCGCAAGTTTAAACTCCTAACCGATCACCGCCCGTTAACGTGGCTCTTTTCTATTAAAGATCCGGGTAGTCGACTTGCGAGATGGCGCCTCAAACTTGGGGAATATGATTACGAAATCATATACAAGCCAGGAAAAGTTAACAAAAATGCCGACGCCCTTTCGCGCATTAAAATAACTCACTTTAATGAATGCATCAATTTCCAGTCAACCAACAATCTTTAATACTTTCCAATAAACCCCCTTAACGAAAACGATGACACCGACTCAGACGAACCTGAAACAAATAACGACGATGACCTAATATTTACCGAATTTCGAACGTTCGTAGAACGTTACAAAACGGTTTCACTCATTGACTACAGTAAGATACAATACTCTAACAGCCAACTTCTTGACAGAGAAAATAAAAACATTCTAGTTGTCTTTCAAACCGACAATCTTAAAGACTTTCACCACCAAATCTTGGAAGATATCTTTGAAGAAAATGCCGACTTCGAACGATATAAAATTAACGTATTCTCCAGCAAAAGTGTTAGAAAAAGACGGTACAGAACAAGTTTAACGGACCTTTCGAAATACTAGAAATCCATAAGAATTCAGCAACTCTATTAAACCCCCGAACTAACCAAAATACGAAAGTAAACTTTGATCGAATGAAACCATTCATAGAAGACTAATTTGTTTACAGGGTCATCCTGCTGTTCGGATCAGCAGCATCCCAGTTCGAAATAAAAACCATAAATAACACAATAGGAATTTACGGGGAAGCACGAATTGACGTTTCAAATTGCAAATGGACACTATTAGTTCATAAAAACCTTTCAACTCTTGAACAAGTCTTCACTTCTAATAATAGACTCCTTGTCATACTAACAAAATCTATTTCTTATAACCTCAACTCAGTGAACCTATTCCATGCCGACGTGTAAACTCACCTAAATCTACTTAACCAAATTTCTAAATACATAAAAACAAATTTAGCGAAATTCATATGGATACCAGGAAATATAAAACGCGGATTAATAGATGGTGCCGGTAAAATCTTCAAGGCAATAACTGGCAACCTAGATGTCGCTGATGGGGATGATTGATAAAAAACTTTAACAATAAATACTATACAACAAATCCAACTTGACGAAAAAGCGTTCAATGAAAATATTCGGAAAATTGAAAATACTCTACGTAAACTAAGCGATAGAATGACATACGTGGAAGCTAAACTTTCATCTTTAGAAATGTCTGAAAGACTTATGGAAAACTAATTATTCTTAGAAGATAGCTTAAACGACGTGTTAAACTCAATTACATTCGCCCGTTTAAAAATTATTCACACTTCTATTTTAACCCCCGAACAGTTCATAACCGCCCTACAGGAAATATCGCAAAATCTCGTAAAGAATAATTTGCCTCTACCTCTCTACCTGTTAAATATTCGAGTATTGCGCGATATTTAGAAATCACTGAATTGGAGGCTTTTCAAACAGACTCAGACCTTGTTTTTATATTAAGAATACCTTTAATCGAACAACAATCATTCACTGCTTTCCGTCTATATCCTATCCCCGTCTACGATGATAGAACTGGCTTGCATCATGTACTGTCATTTACCCAAAATTATATTGCCAAAAACGATGATTCTTTGCTGTATATCCCCATTAAAGACTTAAGTGAGTGCAAACCATTAACGATCCGGAAGAAATTGTGTTCAAAAACTTTAAAACCGTACCAGATAATTGTAAAAGTGCAGTGATACTCGCCCAACGCTACTATGTTCAAAAGTTAGAAACCAACGTATGGTTAGTCGTGGTTGCGGAACCCCTCCGCATCACAATCAGTTGTCTAAATATTAGTGCAAAGACTTTAACAATTACGAACAATTCCTTGTTAAAATTACAGAGCGAATGTAGTGCTTTTATTGGAATAACTAAAGTCCAAGCGGAAGCATTCAAACCCATCAACATAATAGTCAATTACCAGCCAGTAGTCATCCCCTTCAATTGTTGTGACACGATTTCAAAGCTGAAACCATTAAAGCTCAACGACTTAAATGTGGATGAATTAAACATCGCCAATCATAAGTTGAACGGGTATTCAAAAGAGTTGGACGAACTAATTAACCAACCATTCGTCAACAAAAATATTTCGTGGTTTACATATGCCACCATAATTTCCATAGTTATTATTATCGCTGCCTTCGTGCTCAAAACGTTTTGGACCAGTGGTCACACAGCCCAAAAGGACGAAAACCCTACGAAGTCATCACAAAGTTGACTGTCTAGACTTTTAGCAAAGTTAAGACCTATCCTAGAGGAGAAAACTGCCGAAGATATCGAAATCCAAGCAAATAAATAATTTTGTAAATTTTGATTATTACGTTTTCTCTTTTACCATTTTTATTATTTTATGTTTTTATATTTTTAATCAATATATTTTATATAATAATGTGTATGAAAATTTATTATTATCTTTAGATTATTGTTTTTAATACTTTAATTACCTTATGTTTCATATTCCTTTGGAAATTTGTATTAGCTTAAGATTTTTATTCCTGATTTGCTTTTGTACTGACTTTATGCCAAAAAAGTTCCTGTAACAGAGCAACTTTTTGTTGGTAAGGGGAGTTGTTATATCCGTCATAAACCACACTTAGAATATTTACACCATAGCAACAATATAATAATCATTTCTCATAAATATCGTATTACATCTCATATTTCACGATATCGCAATTCCCACGGACAACGCTCGGCTTCCTCGCAAGTGTAATCTGCTGATGCTTAGCTTGCAAAACAAAGATTATAAATTCACATGCGACGACAGCGAGCGTCATTAAGTGTTTTAAATTCATTAAGTTATATTTTATTCAATATTGTTATTTTCAAGTTTTTAATTTTGTAATTCAAATAAAAAGTTTTTTTAAAAAGTTAATTGCGTTAGTAATATATATATATATATATATATATATATATATATATATATATTTGTTTTTAAGTTTTCGCGGGCACTAAATGTGTTAGGTGGTTTCCGGGAATTCAACCACGTAGTTGATAACTGATTCCTGCCGGGATCGACGGTAAAATGACGACGTTTCGACAGAGTCACATCTGCCCTCTTCAAGTCGGTTCGCATAATTCTTGTAGCCTTCTGCTTTCGCTTCTAGTTACTCGAATACTGTTATATAGTCGCGGCTCGGCTGCGTGTGATTGGCCCTTGGCGCTCAGTGGCCACGCCTACCGCTTACCGATTGGTTATTTCCGGTTGAGTTGTTATAGGACGGGTCCGGGCCGGCACGGTGTTTAATAGAATTTTCCAAAAATTCGATACCTTCTGGATTTCATTGCGTGCGTTTAGACTGTGAGGCCTCTTCGCTTTTTCAATTGCCTCTCTTACGAGTCTTGATTTCGGGTGTTCTATATTGCCAATACTCTGGTGTTCTCAAACTCTATTCGGTGTGACGTCGTGGTGACGTGTTCCGCAATGGATGTTGTTTTTTCCTGCTTTCTTATGGCGTTCTGGTGTTCCTCACGTCTAGCTTAAATTGTTCTGCTAGTTTGCCCCATATAGGAATCTCGTATACTCCCTGTTGTTCTAAAGGGATCCTCGCCTTCGGAGTCCTCAACACCGTGCTTATTTTTCTGTCTGTATTGAAAATAGTACCGATATTGTGTCTCCGTAGAATTCTTGCAATACTGTCCGTGGTACCCTTAACATACGGTAAATAAGCCTTGGTTATTGGTGTCTCATGCTCCTCGTCTGTTTGTCTCGGTTTTGACTTTAGGGCTCTTTGTATATTTCGAAATCAAGACTCGTAACAGAGGCAATTGAAATAGCGAAGAAGCCTCACAGTCTAAACGCACGCAATGAAATCCAGTACACACACTTATATATATATATATATATATATATATATATATATATATATATTTGTTTGTTCGTATTGTTTCACAGACGGAGCCATGTGATCGAAGTTTTCTTCCTGTGTACATCCCTTCGCCTGCCGAATTCGGCCGGATTCTTGTTTGAAGATTCGGCAAAAAATCTTGTCTGGCATTTTCAAAAGCTACTACCTAACTTAGTAGATAATAGCTTTTGCCTTTTAGGATGTATTAGTTGACATGAAAGAGGATCAGAAATTAGCACAACCTGATACCGCCTGAATAAACTATCTATGCACCATCCAAGATTGATAGGAGAAGAGATGACAATAATATGAATATAGAATATAGAAGCAATGCATTCACGTATGCCTGAACACCTTCAAGCCAAAACTGACCTTCAGAGAATCCATATGAAAACATGAGATCAGGAAAGCTATTGGATGCAAAAACAAAAATGAAGAAGCAACAACATCGTTAAAACGAATAGCGTCACTACCCTATATAAACAGTGTAACGGATCACATTGGTAAGCTTCTAGAAAAGCACTTTTAAACCAACTAGAACCATACAACAGAGCCGGAGATCTGCCCAAATCAGAAGAAACCTACATAGCCTTTTCGTTTTAAATGTGGTGTGGTGTTTATCAAAACCACAAAACCCAATATTAACACCAGTTTAAAAGAACACAAGGATAATTGTTGAAAAGGAAAGACGGAACAATCCGCAATGCAGCTTATGCTCTTACAGAAGATCGCAATTTTTTTTAAGACACAGAGCGTCCACCCAGAATCAGCTTACTATGAACGTATCTATGTAAAAACTACCGAAATACAAAAATACCAAAAGAATTTTAAAAGAACAGATGGCGGACCAATTTTTTAAACCTTGGACCCAACACTGAGCAACATCAATACAATTCGGAATTAGAAAAATCAAGATTGATGCCGATTGATAATAATACCCGAAGCCAGTGTATATAAAAATAAATAAAATGGAAGCGCTGTCACTGACAAATCACAGGGAAGATAACTCACCCAACTCCACCGCATTTACTAATGTCTACCGCAGAAGTAGTTGAAACGTTAGAGGTAAGAAACTCTACCAGACCACGCGCAATAAACACGGATAACCTATTTTGTAAATAGTAATTTGTTTTAAATTTGTCCCTAAAACGTGTTCTAGGTGGCCCTAAACTGTAGAACTCTGGCAAAAAAACCCGAAGTAAATATGATTTTTATCAAGACTAAAAATATGGACGAATATCTGGCCTCTCGAGCAGGAAGAATCAGGAAATTTCAGAAATAAATTCTCCTAAACTAAAGGAACGGTAGCTTTTCTGTGTTTTCTAGTTGCTTCCGGTAGCTACGCTATGATCTGGTTAAAGTACTCAAAATCCGCAATTCCCACACTAAAGGCGTATTTTATATTTTTCAACTTTTCAGCTGTTCTTTTGAGTTTTCCGTATATTTTAATCCACACCTGCATTAGAGGAACCAAAACAAAAAAAAATCAAAATAAATCGCGCCATTTTTAACTTTAAACGAGACTACCGAACAGCATTTGATATTTACATATTTCTCACATTTAATCACAATTAACTTCGACTACCTATCTTACTTCGTCTTCTCCTTTACATTATAGTGAACTTTATAAAACAAAATGGAATTATTTGTACAGTCAACCAAATCTTTCAGTTTCAGTCAATTCGACATTGTAACATTGTAAGATCAACATAAATAATAAACATCCGCAAAGTGTACCTAAATTCACTTTAGCGATCTCTTTAACCAATTTTTTTTTAATCCAGAGCTTTTTTCTACAAAAAACGAGAAACTATTTAAAGTACAATAAATTTTAGGCAACTCCAAGGAAAAAATTGATACAGCTATCCAGCTATCAACAGGTGATGAATAGTTTTATAAAAGAATTTTGCTGAAGTTGTTTAAAACGATTAGCATATAAATTACATCCTATTACCGCGTTATGTTTGTTTCTTCGTAAGGAGTTTACACACAACCCCTCCAGAGGTACATCAAAGACTCAAATAAACTTTTCTAAAAGAAATGAAGAATGCACTAAAGCAAAAATTAAAGTAATTCCAATAATAGGTAATTATCTTCAAAACATCACTAGAAGTGAAATAAATTAATCTATTTTTTATGACGAACTGTAACGAAAATCAATCTACAGCTCCGAATTTCCATATTTAGAGAAAACAAAATAAGTTAAATATCTTGGGGTGAAGAAGTTTTAATTCATAAATTCTATATTGCAATAAACTACTGATTTCAAATAACAATTCACACAAATATAAACTCAACTAGCTAAACTGTACTAACCGCGTTAGAAATTCTGTATTGCTTTATATCCTACGTCGAATTTTCTGGTCGTTCTGGATTCTGGATGGGTATTATTTCTGTTAGCACAGCGTCGAGATCAACAGTTTTTTTTACCCCGTTCAAAAATTCCGGTTCTTTATTTCTTATCTCAGCGATTGATGTCTTATCGGAATGAATACTTTTTTACGTTGCTTAGTCAGGGTCGGCATAGATTAATTTGATAACACTGCCCCCCCCCTTTAATTCTAATCGTCCCGATCAGAAACATCCTCTCCATGGTAGGGTGCGAGTCGATCTAAATGAACCACCTTCAACTTAGCCCTGGGGTTTCGACGGATACGGTATAGACAACGTCATTGATCCTCTTGACCACCTCATATGGACCTTCCCAAGCGGGTGTAAGCTTTGGAGACTTACCCTTGGTCCTCTGAAGGTTGTACAGCCAGACCTTGTCCTTCTCTTGGAACCAGACTGAATTGGCCTTGAGGTCATATCGTGTCTTCATCCGGTCACTGGTGGCCAACATCTTACCGGGCTAGTTCTTATATTGCCAGCATGTTATACCGGGGCTGGTCGGCATAATCGTTGATGTCTTGGGACGGTATTTCGGGGGACCAAAAAGCCAGATCGCAGGGTAATCTCAGTTCTTTTCCAAATAGTACCCTGGCTGGAGTCAGGCCTGTAATATGTACAGCTGAGCTATAGACCAACAGGAATAGAGGAATGTGCTCATACCAATTACGCTAATTATTGCTGACGACCTTGGATAGGTGTTGTTCCAAGGTCCTGTTGAATCCTTCCACCATTCCGTCGGACTGTGGACGCAATGTTGATGTTCTCGTTTTCTTGATTCCCAACATCGTACAGACCTTCTGGAATACATTTGATTCGAAGTTACGCCCTTGGTCTGAATGTAGTTCCAACGGGACGCCAAACCTACTGAATAGCTGTTCTACCAGCACCGTCGCTACCGTGGTTGTCTCTTGATTGGGTATCGCATATGCCTCAGGCCATTTGCTGAATTAATCCATTGCGACCAGAATGTATTTGTCTCCCCACTCAGACTCGGGAAACGAGCCGGCGACATCGATGGCAATTCTCTCAAATGGAACGCTAACATTGCACTGTTGCATTCTGCTCTTGGTCCGGGTTTTCGGGCCTTCCTGACTGCACAGGTGTCACATTTCCGGCACCAACCTCTGACATCTTCGAAGTAATTTACCCAGTGGTATCGCGAAGGTTTTATTCATACCCAGATGACCCTCGGTAATCCTATTATGTACTTCGGTCAGGAAGGCTGGTACCTTCTTCTTTGGAACTACCAGTTGGGACTTGGTTTCTCGGCCATCAGTGCCTTCTCAAACTCGCCTGAGCATTCCATTCTCTCTTAGGGAGTCCCAATGGGCCCATAACGATTTCAGGACGCCCGAGTATCTAGCTACCCCGCCCCATCGTCGCCTAGGTGCCCCTCTCTTTTAAAGTGACATGATTGGTTCGATGTCTGGATCAGCCATTTGGTCCTGGATGCACTGTTCCGTTGTCCACTCTTCTTTGGCCTGCACCAAGATCTGTCTGATTAAGATACCCGCTCGCTGTACCGTCTTCAGAAAATGCCCGCAGTCTACTCTAGAGGGTCTTCTGGAAAGGGTATCGGCATTATTATGCAAACGACCTTGAAATCGTATTGCTGTAATTTCTCCATTCATCTGGCCAGTTGTCCTTCCGGTGTCTTCATGTCCAGCAGCCATTTGAGGGCGGCATGAAATGCTCGGATCAGAAAATGACGACCATAGAGGTATTTCTGAAAATGGTCTATAGCCCTTATTATTGTCAGAAGTTCTTTCCTGGTGACGCAATAATTTCTTTCCGGCTTCGAGACTCAACGGGTGTAGTACTCGATCACCCTCTCTTCAGCATCTTGCACCTGGGATAGGAGGGACCCAAACATGTGTTGCTGGCGTCGGTGTCTAAGATAAACTTGCCTAACTGTGTAGGAAATGCTAGGTTTGGGCTGGAACATAGTGCCGTCTTCAATCGTCCGAATGATTTCTCGCAATCCTGATTCCTCAGTGGTCTGTCGATGTAGAGGGGCGGCGATGGTGGCAAATCCCTCAACGAATCGTCTGTAGTATGAATAGAGCCCCAAAAAGTTACGTAGTTCATGCTTATCTCTCGGGACCGGCCAATCACGGATGGCCGGTGTCTTGTTTTCATTGGTGCGGATTCCTGACTCGGAAACGACGTGGCCCAAAAACTCTACTTCTTTTTGAAACATTCGGGTTGAATCTCAGGTTGGCTGGTAAATACTTCGCCCAAGTTTTTCAGGTGGTCGTCGAATGTACGACCTATGACCAGAATGTCGTCGAGGTAAACTAAGCACGTTCTCCATGTCAACCCGCTCAATACATACTCCATTAGCCTCTCAAATGTAGCGGGAGCATTACATAATCCCAAGGGCATAACCGTTAATTGAAACAGATCTTTACTGGTGCAGAACACTTTCTTCTCTCTGTCGTTTTCGTGGAGACGAAACTGTCAATATGCACTCTTTAGGTCTATTGTGGAGAACCAATGGGAACCTGCTAGTGTGGTCAGAGTGTCATCCATTCGGGGTAGTGGATAGCTGTCTTTCTTCGTGACGTCATTCAGCTTTCTGTAATCCATGCAAAATCGGGTAGTTCCATCCTTTTTTTGAACTAGCACGATGGGAGCAGACAATGGCCTGATGGATGGCTTAATAACATGGACTCGATGTTTTCCTAGACGGTCTGTTGTTGCCCCAATGGTAGTCGCCTAGGTGGTATTCTGATGAATTGTGCCTTTCCGGTATCTATTCGGTGCTGGATGATGTTGGTGCGACCGGTGGTTCCATCTTGGCTGTTAAAAATTTGCCAGTAATTTGCAATAAATTGCTTGGCTTTCTTCTGTTCCTCTAGTGTAAGGTGTTTCAAATGGTCGGCAAACTGTTATAGAAACTCTTTACTGGGCCCTGTCTCCTTCACCTACGTCTGATACTCTTCTTCGCAATTGATGATAGTCTGTACTGGGTCGACACAAGCTATCTCTTGACCATTGGTAATTTTGATGTCGTTGTTGGACAAATTAAGGACTCTAATTTGTATATCTCGTCCGGTTTTAATTATTGCCCGTCCAACTAAGTAGTCATGAGCTGAGTGTACGGGCTCCACCATTCCAACGCAGCTCCCAAGATTTGTTTCTAGTCGCCCATGAATAATCTGTTCCGTTCGACCGGGAACTCTGGTAAAACATTTTGTTACAATTTTTATTGAGGTCGCTGAGCTGTTGACGCCGGTGTCAAAAGTGATGGTGATTGTTCTGCCATTGATGGTGCCCCTGATCACTAGACTGCTGCTCTCTCGGCAAAATCCCCGGATGGATAATATTTTAGGGGGCTGGTAGAGGGTTAGTCAGCATTCGCCCCCTTATGCTGACTGGCTGACGGTCCCTAGTCGACTGTCTTGTTGGTTACCCCTGGTCGGTGATCGTTCCGATAGCCTCACTCTGCAGTCTCGTTGGAAGTGTCCTGTCCGCCCACAAGGGTAACATGCTCTTCTGGTCTCAGTTCTCTGTGACTGTTCAAGTAGTTTGTTCATACCAGACAGCAATGCTTGAAATGGTGACTCTGACTCTTCCTGGTTGAAGGAAACTCGTACCCTCGGCTTGGAGATGTTCATGACAACCTCTACCTCTAAAGCCCGAAGTAGTGCTTCATTACTTTTCTTGACGCCACTGAGCCTTAGATTTATTTTCACTTCAACGTCTCTGATACCGTTTATGAAACTCTAGGTAGTCAATTGATCTTTATTTTCCTCTGGCAGGTCTCGGTAGGACAAGTGTACTAATCGTCTAATCTGTGCCTCGAATTCTTGCAGAATCTCGCCGGATTTTTTCCACTGAGTTACAGTTTGTATACCTGGCTCAAGGATTGGGTGCCGTATCTTTTGTCTAAGATGGCGATAATCTTGTCGAAATTACCTTGTTCATCGACTAGAAGGCTTTGGAGGAGCTCTAATGTCAGACCTCTTAAAGAAATTACAAGAGAGGTAGATTTTTCCTGGTTGTCCCACCCATTAACTTTAGCCACGGCTTCAAATTGCCGTTTGTACATAGGCCAAGATGAACTACCATCAAATGTGGGTGCTTTACTAAAGGAACCTTTGGTACTCACGGTGAGCTGGTATTTCCCTCTCTACAAATCTTGTTGTAATTGTTTAATTTCGGTTTCCACTTTGTTCTGGATGGCACTGATTTTATCTTGTACTTAACTTACTTTTTAGTGTGTTTTTAATGGAACTGATTTCAATGGTCACCTATCTCTCGATGGAATCGATGTCATCTACTTTGATTTCAAGAGTCTCCACATTACTTTTTAGGATCTTAATGTCGTCGTTTATCTCTTTTATGGCTGATTCCACTATTTGCATTATTTCATTAACTGTTTCATTAACTTGCGATAATATTTGCATTAATTGTTTAAATTGCTCTTGTCTTTTTTGTTCTAATATTTTAAATTCCGTTGTTTTTCATCGATATTAGTTACGAGGTTCGCTAATTCTGTTTAACGTTTTTCATCAAAAGATTTCATTAACCATTGCTGGATTTCTTCCTGATGTTGCTTCTCCTTCTTGTCACCATTTTCCAGGATCTGAGTTATTTTTTCATCTAGTCCATCGGTAACATGTTTGAATCTTTTTTTGGTGGTCTCGTCCATGTTTCCTTTTCCATACTTCGGGTTGTTGCCATAAATCAATTTCGATTTTAACTTCACTTAATCCTTCCTTAATCGCACTTGACTGACACCAAAATGCAATAAACTCCGGGGGTTTAAATTTAATTAATTTTGAAAACTAATAATCACTTCACTTTCTGGAACTCAATTTACATGTAAAAATCTAATATTTACAACAGCTGAATTCAAATAACAATTCACACAAATATAAACTCAACTAGCCCAGTAAGAAATTGTGTATTGCTTTATATATCCTACGTGGACTTTACTGGTCGTTCTGGGTGGGTATTACTTTTGTTCGCACAGCGTCGAGATCAGCAGTTTTTTTTACCCCATTCGAAAATTCCAGTTCTTTTTTTCTTATCCCAGCGATTAATGACTTATCGGAATGAATAATGTTTTACGTTGCTTTAGTCAGGGACGGCGTAGATAAATTTTATGACAATACTTTAAGGGATTTTCTTACAGACAGAAATTTAATGATACAATTGTTAGACACAAAAAAAGACTTATCTACATGTCTGCTAAATAATAGAAAAAAACTGAAAATAAGAGAAATATATATGTTCTGTAGTGCCTATTTCGTAGGTATATGCAACAATAAGTGAAGAACATACAAAGGGTGGGGGAGGGTAACACTACAAAATATAAGAATTCCACTTTCCAAAAAAATCATATCACAAAAATCGTATTTTTATCTCGGGCCAAAATTATACAACATAATTCCAGTAGAAATGAAAGAAATAAAACTATGTTTTATTTCTTTAAAACTTAATAACCAGTAAACTAGAACTTTTTCATATTTTTTTATACAAAATAATAAAAGCAAAAGTAATAAAAGTAGAAGTTAGATACGATATGTCCCTTGAACTCTAATGCACTTAATGTTTAGAGAAATATAGTTTCTAGGTTACTGCAGCTTCAATGTTTTTGCTGCAATAAAAAATGATGATGTGCTTGTGCGCATGAAAATTTGAATGGTAACATTTTTGGAGTTCGAATGGTGATAAAAAAATCCATTAATTTTTAGGTCCGAGATATCTCGAAATTTTAGAAAATTATTTCCATCCACTGGATTTAACCTGGAATCAGCTATCAAGACGACTTCTCACACTGAAGCAGCTTCAGTGTGGGAATTTTAATAAAGTGAAGTTTCAAAGTGTGTTTGTGAGAAAAAGACTAAACGTATGTAGTCGCCGAAAGGTAAGTAACATTTGTATTTCTCACCCTTGAAAAAGCCCCTTACAATTGTGGGCGAAACTTTGTTTATTATGTTGGTTCAAATATATAAATAATTTAATTCGAAAACATATGCGGTCCAAATCCGGAAAAAGCAGAACCAACTATTTACATTACTCTTTATGTCAACATGAGCAGGCTCTTTTCAATCATTATAATCCTTAAATGACATATAATTTGAATTACATAGAAATTTTAAGGCATTAGTAACCGGTAAACTGTAAAACCAAATGTAAATTGTAATGTATTTTTATGACTTTTTTCATCTGTGGTAGCCCTGAATTATTTCAGGAATCAACTTTTGACGTTACTCAGAGACAATAAATACAGGGTACTATTTACTGCTCCCATCGAGATGCTTCACTCAGGAGAGAAATTTCATTTCTAACTCTTTAATTAAATAAAGTATTGAAAATAATGATGACTTATAACGTCATTGACCTGTTGGTCCGTTCTTCAAATTCCAGTATACTCTGTACAGGTCTGGTATAACTGCATAAGGTAGTAGTAATTTTTATATAAATGACATGAAATTTAAATATACTTACAGGAATGACACCTCGAAGAGGGTTTTCAATATCTCTGACAGGTGAAGTAACCTGAAAAATTTTATCTGTCATAGGAGTTAAGGGAGAACAGCAATTACACGGAACGGCTCCAGATTCGGAACCTCTGTGAGCTATTTCTCTCGAAAATCCTAGATGTCGGTCTTACATATCGCGTCTATAAATATACTTACAGTAGTTATAAACGTACTGATTCATAAAAGAAACTGAAATGAACTCTTTTCTTTTACTAAATAGAAAATTAACAGTTTTGATAGATATATGCATAATTTTAATTTAAGATTCTTTCTGTAATTTTTGATGATATATTAGTAATATATAGTAAACAAATATAATGAAAATTAATGTTATTGTCAGAATTGTTAATGGATATATTTCTTATAATGAAATATTCTCCCTCACCGTAATTTATATAACTTAAAAAGATGTCGTATAGTAATTTTAGGATTTTATGTATGAAAGTAGGATGACTAATTTTACATATTCTTTATTTCATAGTATTAATTAAGTTGTATTCAATTTTGAATGGTTGATATGAATAGTAATTTATGTAGGTTTAATATACCAGTCTAGTTTTGTTATGTGACTGATGTCTCGAATAATTCTAGTATTCAGGAATGAAATACTTGAGTTTCGTCTTCCTTTTCTAGTGTGAACTGAATATGTGCATTATAGCTGTTGAATAGAATACTTTTAGAAGTTCATTTGTTGTTCCAATGGGGACCGAGCAAAGAAGATCAACATACTTTTTTAAGAAAAGGTATATTAAATGGTAGTTTTGAGTTTACTTCTCTAGTTTTAATCAAATTCGGCATTTTTTATGTTACTTAAAAGATAAAATGTATGAAATAAAGAAATATGTAATCATAAAGCAATAACGAACTGATTTTCAAATTTGTTCACATTGTCACGATTGGTTATGACTGCACTCAAAGGAAGACGGGTATATGAGAATTAATTGACACTGTCATGGTGACAGAAAAAGGGCAACTGACATTTCGAGAAAATTACTGAGATTTCTGGTTTACTACATGGAAAATACAATAATATACTTGAAGACTATTCATATATGTTTTAGGTGGTTTCCGGGAATTCATCCGCGTAATTGATAACTGATGCCTTCCGGGATCGATGGTAAAACGACGACGTTTCGGCAGAGTCACATCTGCCCTCTTCAGGTCGGTTCGCATAATTCTCGTAGCCTTCTGCTTTCGCTTCTAGTTACTCGAATACGATTTTTTCTCGGAAAATAACGGTCACAGTCTAACCTCACGGCAATTGGAAACGAATAAAACCGTTTATAACTTATCTTCGGTCCAATTGAACTCTTCCTCGATTGGCGTGTTGGCTAAGGGATTCAATTACGCTATTGCTCCTTCTCACATACCAACAGAGAGCATAATATGTGGCGTGGAAACAGCAGTTTCAAAATTAGATGCGAACACCGCTGAAATAATTAGACAAGATGTGTCACATGTTCTAAGAAAGTCTAACCCACCCAAAAGGAACCTATCTATAGAAGAAATGAAAATTCAAACATTGCTACAAGATCCAGCATATAAACAAATTATTACTGACCCAACAACTTATTTGGAGAAAACAACCAAGGCCAAAATCCAAGCAAGTAGGATCGACAAAAATCTCCAACTACAACTCATTCCGCGTGAAAAGTCATCGAGATGTCCGAAATTCTATGGGTTGCCAAAAGTACATAAAGAAGGTGCACCTTTGAGGCCAATAGTAAGCTCAATTGGATCCCCAACACAACACCTAGCCAAATACCCAGCCCAACAACTTAAACTGTTTGCAGAGGAGGCAGACTCATATGTGAAAAATTCGACACATTTCATTGAAATACTTAGAAAAACGGTTTTACAACCAGAGTGTCTTCTTGTAAGTTTTGACGTAGTGTCCCTTTTCACCAACATCCCTATCGACGAAACCTTGGATATCATAATAGAAAAATACAAACCACCTCAACACCTTGTAGACTTAACAAGGCACTGTCTGATGAACACCTAATTTGTTTACGAGAACCAACGATACAAACAAGTGGAAGGAGCTCCAGTGGGATCGCCACTCTCACCAGTTATAGCGAACCTTTTTATGGAGAGCTTTGAGGAGTTGGCACTAAAAACAACAACTCTTAAACCCAGTTTATGGTTGCGATATGTGGATGATACATTTGTGATTTGGCCTCATGGGAGGGAACACCTCAATACTTTTTTAGACCACCTTAATGGCATCCATCACAAAATACAATTTACCATGGAGGTTGAAACCAACAATCAACTGCCGTTCCTTGACGTTCTCATAAATAGGAAGGAAGATGGAACCCTTGGGGATACAGTATATAGGAAAGCAACTCACAGCAACAGACACCTTCATGCTAATTCTCATCACCACCCAGCCTAACTACAAGCCGTCGTCAAGACTTTAGTAACCAAATCACAAAGACTAGCTGATCAAGATAACATCAAAAAGGAAATGGACAGTTTGAAAACAGCTCTGAGACAAAACGGATTTACAGACCGAAATATACAAAGAGCCCTAAAGTCAAAACCGAGACAAACAGACGAGGAGCATGAGACACCAATAACCAAGGCTTATTTACCGTATGTCAAGGGGACCACGGACAGTATTGCAAGAATTCTACGGAGACACAATATCGATACTATTTTCAATACAGACAGAAAAATAAGCACGGTGTTGAGGACTCCGAAGATGATGATCCCTTTAGAACAACAGGGAGTGTACGAGATTCCATGTGCAGACTGTCATAAAACCTATGTGGGACAAACTAATAGAAGATTTCAAGCTAGACGTGAACACCAGAACGCTGTAAGAAAGCAGGAAAAAACAACATCCATTGCGGAACACGCCACCACGATGTCACACCGAATAGACTTTGAGAACACCAGAGTACTGGCAAATATAGAACACCCAAAATCAAGACTCGTAAGAGAGGCAATTCAAATAGCGAAGAGGCCTCACAGTCTAAACGCACGCAATGAAATTCAGAACTTATCGATTTGTTTGGAAAACCGGCCCGGGCCCGTCCAATAACAACTCAACCGGAAATAACAAATCAGCAGGAGGGAGGCGTGTACACTGAGCGCCCAGGGCCAATCACACGCAGCCGTTCACGGTGCCAACCAATAGGCGCCGAGCCGCGACTATATAACAGCGCGAGCGCTTCTGAAAATCTTAGTATTCGAGTAACTAGAAGCGAAAGCAGAAGGCTACAAGAATTATGCGAACCGACCTGAAGAGGGCAGATGTGACTCTGGCGAAACGTCGTTGTTTTACCATCGATCCCGGAGGGGATCAGTTATCAACTACGCGGATGAATTCCCGGAAACCACCTAAAACATTTAGTGCCCGCAAAAACTTAAAAACAAATATATATATATATATATATATATATATATATATATATATATATATATCAAGAAGTGTTCGAAGGAAGAATTTATAAAGTTGAGTTTTATTGTGAATATCGGTTATCGTCGTTAAATAAAGTTTTTATTAATTGATATAATTTGAACCCAGAGTAATTCGCAACAACCCAGACCCACGACTAAGTATCTATGTTTCCAGCACATAAACATCTGACGCACCTTAGTAAAAACCGGACATGAAGTACCCATCAGATTGGTAAACCTGTCAAATAACAATAAAATTGAGCTAAATAAAAAATATGTGGCCAGATTTGAAGGTTGGTAGAAACACTTTTCGCCGATAACTGGGAAATTTTCAATGGCAATGTTGGAATTACCAGCCCAACCATCCTCGTGAAACAGAGAAATGGAGTTACTGGACCATCAATTAGCCCGAATTTTGTATAAACTACAAGAAATTGAATGATGTTACCAAAAAAGACTGTTATCTACTTCCCAGCATAGATGACAGACTAATAAATCTAATTGGTCCTCATCTTTGGACCTAAAAAGTGGTTATTGGCAAGTTGGGCATCACGATGACGATAAAGAGAATATAGAATTCTCCACTAGCAAAGAATTATTTCAGTTCACTGTCATGCCTTTTGGTTATGCCATTCTCCTGACACACTTGAGATGCTCATGAAATTTGGTTGGAATGGATTAAGCTTGAAGAGATGCCTTACTTATTTAGATCATATTTCAGTTATGGGTCACATATTTCAAGAATCTAAGTGAATTGTTTGACACGTTCAAAAATGCTTCCTGCAATTCAATCCTAAGAAATGTTTCCTGTTCCAGAAGCAATTAAATTTCTTAACCCACGGCGTATCGTAGACAGGGATACTCTATGTGCTAGTTTCCCCGAAAATCCTAGATGTCGGTCTTTACATCTCGCGTCTTCAAATTTAACGAAATGTACCAAATACATAAAGAAGTGTTCGAGAGGACATTCAATTGTGGGAAGCGCAAGTGATGAAGGTTCCCTAACCAGAAACAATATATATTATATATATTGTCTCGCGTACAAAAGAATGACACCTCGAAGAGAGTATTCAATATCTCTGACAGGTGAAGTTAACCTGTAAATTTCATCGTGACATTCTAACCTAGGAATTACAGGTAACAGCAATTACATGGAACGGTTCCAGATTCGGAACCTCTATGTGCTAGTTTCCCCGAAAATCCTAGATGTCGGTCTTTACATCTCGCGTCTTCAAATTTAACGAAATGTATCAAATACATAAAGAGGACATTCAATTGTGGGAAGCGCAACTGATGAAGGTTCCCTAACCAGAAACAATATATTATATATATATATATATATATATATATATATATATATGTCTTGCGTACAAAAGAATGACACCTCGAAGAGAGTAGAACATAATGAAGCTGTTCATAATTACTTTCAGTCGTCTGTTAAAGGTCGAAGGCAGCCAAACTTTAATTCAAGTTTACCAAGTTCACCTCAGTACACAAACCCCAAAACCCCCGAAAACTTGCTAAAATATGAGTCTCAAATTCGTTTGATATCTCTAGCATATTCAGATACACCCGAGAAATTTGGGGAACAGTAAGTTCCAAAAATCTCATCAACGACATTAAAGAGACAAAAATCCAAAAAATGCTGCGTCTTAATCGTATAAACAAGTACAATGAAGTGCTTCCCCGTGTTTAGGAAATGGAAGCATTTATGACCATGCCCAATATAAGGCAAAAAACCAAATTGATGACATGTTCAGCAGATACTGTGGGAGACAAGAAAGATAATTGAACAGATACATACAAATTGCATCAGAGTAGAGTGTTTCCGCTGTGAGCGTTCTGCTCAAACTAAGGGTAATGCAGAGATAGATGGCACACCCAGTAAGAAGCCCCACATATGAACACAATGAAAATTGAATAGCAAAATCTAGAAGTTACAGGAAAACAAATCACTAAACATTCTTCAATAATAAAAATAGTCAAATTAGATGTGAGGAATCTGCACGTTGTCTTGTTGCTCGCCACGAAAATCGAAAACCACATTATTATCAATTTTCTGAAATTTAATCAGTGAAATTTTACTGTTGAATTAGAAGGTTAATTTCATTACAGATATAAGAAAAGCCCTAATCAAAATAAAGATGGTTGGTTATATAATGAAGGTAGATTGGTATTTTAAATTAGTAACTACCTTAGTAACGTACGTGGATCCACATTTTTATATAAAATTCGTAAAAAGATTGTCATATAGCATTAGGCACACTGAAAAATGCACAATTTAAAATTAAGACACAAACAAACTCTTTCTTAACAAAAAAAAATGGTTTGGCAAACACAATGAAATATATTTTTTGTAAATCCATACAAATACATTTCGTTCCAAATATAAAGGAAAACTTTCGTGTTATTCCCTCGAATGTTTTTTTTATTTGGTCGCTGGAACTTTTTCTACAGATTCAAATGTTTGTTGGCATTATTTACTTTTGTCGGTGCAGGAAACAAAGTAAGAGTTTTAACTCAATGTGAACATCCTGAATACCTCTAGTTTTTTTAATTTGAAAATATACACTCTATAAGTAACACAATTAGGTATTCAAATTGAGATTTATTAATCAAATCTGCTTATACTAAATTTCAGCGACATTCACTACTTTTGGTTTACAACATGTATTATATAAAATATAGAAGCCATTAAACTGAGTTTCTATAAAAGATTGCCCTCTACATTTGAATTTGGTACTCAAATTTTTACACATCAGCCGACATGACACTTTATTAGACCATCCTGTAAATAGTACTATTTACAAGATTTGTTGGTGTGTACCAACAAAATATAAATTTTCTTCAATAACGTAATGATAAGATGTTTTAATGATGATTAATATTACAAAAATGATTAAGAAAGATAGCACCGGTAATTATTCCTTAGTATTGTGACCAGTCACCAGAAATAATTGCAATAATCAACTTTTTCTGGAGTGTTGCCACTTATTAATTAGTGTAAACTTTATAAAAATATTACATGATATAGCATTTCATAGAACAATCTGAAGATATATGAATTATTAACCGACTGCTCCAGCTTAAATTAGAAATTCATGTTCATTCATAAGAACAGTCTACCAAAAGCTTACTCACCTAACATAAATTTAACTCAAATGAATAACTAGAGTCTAGCCCATCAAACATCTACAAATTTAGACCAAAAAGGAAAATATTTAAAAATAGCATAGTCGAAACCATTATTAAAAAGGCTTGAACATAAAACAATCAATTAATCAATTAATGGCAGATACATTACATAGTATATAACAAAAGAACCACACTACCAAAAGACCTATATCATACATACAGGGCGACAACGACATTATTCAAACTAGAAATACTAGACTCATTTATTTCAAAAACCAAACCAAAAGATACACCACAATTGGTTAAACAAAATAGGTTTTTTTTCTGGATAGGGACACCCTAATCATCTAGCGATATGAAATACACTTTACGACCTATTCTCATCCCTATCAAATATACATACAAAATTTCATAAATTTTGGTGGAGCGGTCTCGAAGGAGTTCGACAACAAACACTGTTTGTTTTTTATATTATTAGACTATGTACAGTTATTTTTATCAACTATTTGTCGTTTATTAATTACTACAGTATCGTCCTGATATTTCATAGTTTCAATATGTATTTTTTATTTCTGCTGTAACATTATCATCCAGTAAAGAAAGAGTAGTCAAATCTTCATTTAAATATAATCAATGATTATAAAGCTTACCAGTGATAGCTTGTGAGGCGGAACGATTGGATTCCGTTTATTAGAAAGAACCGTTATTTTACTTTATTTTGCCCATCCTTTTAATATAATCACTTTTATAAAGCTTTAAAAACTATGTGAGTACTTATAAATAATAAATAATTAAAGATTTTTTTTAGTAAATATCGTTTGTTTAATTCTGTATAACAATTAGCGTGTGGTCGCTGCTATTCCGGTATCTTCTTGGTCATTTTTTTAGTACGGGCCCGTTTAGGATTTAGTAAGGAAAATTACTTCTATTTGTTAATAATTTCCGGGGAATGTGATAAAGTTATTAAAATAATCTGTGTAACCTTCCCTACGCTATACCTGGATAAACCACAACCTACTCATAACACCCTGACGCGGCACATGCACAATTGCAAAATACACGGGCAGTTTGTGAAAAAAACAGAAAAATAAAACTGTCGGAGATAATGAAGAGAATGAAGTTACAGAGATATGTGATGAGTGTTCAGAAGATTTAAAAAAAATATATACATACCATCTGTATTCATTCGCTTTAGTTCAGAACTTAAGAACAGATGACGCAGGAATGATTTTTGCGAATTCATATTTATCAAAATTCAGAAAAACGAACATTTTTTACACAAAATGAGTTGAACGAATCACGCAAAATTTATGAAAAATGGAATGTTCAATCGCTATAACTAACATTACTGTAGTAATACTAATCAAAACGTATTTAGAGAAAGACAGTTTCAAGGTTACCTACTTGAGTTTCAATCTTATTACTGCAATAAAAAATGATGGTGTGCTTGTGATGCAATTGTATGATGAAAATTTAAATGGTAAGCTTATTGGAGATCAAAGGGTGATATGAAACAATATTTTCCAAATTTTAAAAAATTATTTACATTCAATAGATTTTACCTGGAATTAGCTGTAGGATCAACACGGCGGAGCCGCAACAAATAATATTGAACCTGTGAATAGCTTTTTAAAAAATATTCTGAAGATCCTTGGTTATATTTTGAGTTGTAGGTATTTAAGATTGTTGTTTCTATAATTTAAATTCTTTCAGAAACGGTTCGTCCTAGACATCTACCTAAAAAGGTTATGAAATTTTATTCAATTTTTGAGTTTTATACGAACTGGCAATATTTTAGCTAAAAAGGTCATATTCAAAAACTTACAAACTCAAATTTTCAAATCTGTAACATGTTTCCATAAATACCTAAGCCCAACGGTAACTATTTCTTGCCCACCCGGGACATTATTAGAAAGGGAATTAAGCAAATAGGTTTACAGTAGTTTTAACTGCTGCCGACATGTTATAAAATATTTTAAATTATTATTACAATATTGTACTTTATAGATAAATACACTTTCCAAAAAATTCAACCCCTACATGTCTACCCTGCATTTACGGAAAAAGATCTAGCTTCTTCTTGAAAACATACGCCTGTGCGATTCAATCAAACGAACTACTAACAAAACGTATATAAATATGATTTCCGTAATCAAGAATGAAAGTTTTCTCGACTACGTGCAACGCCAACGTGTCGCCAAGAACAAAGAACTCTGCAATTATTTTCAATACCTGAAGATTGTATTCTTCAAAGTCAAAGTATATCGTTTTCTGCACCCATATTGTTCCAAGTTTTTGGTTATTTTTGTAGGACTTTGTGAGTATTCACGGAACATTTCAGTAATTGAGTAGCATGCAGGGATTCTTTCGTTTCTAGTACCTTTATCAAAGTGGTGGAGCGTGGACAAAGAACAGGCAAAAATAACACAGCATTGTAAGGAATCCTGTTCTCAACAAAGGGACGCCTTTTCATAATATATATATATATATATATATATATATAGTTTTCATTCCACATTTGGCTTTTGCATTTTTGTTCATGAATGCAAGCTCAGGGGCTTCCTTCGTAGCATTTTTCTTTTAATTGTGTTAGTTCATTAGCTTATATATAGAAGTAACTTGTATATAAATATTTGCTAAATAAAACAATTATTTTTAAATCATTCTCATATTATAACTTGGTGTTCAGTATACGTCAAGAATTTGGACATCAGTTATATTACGTAAAATCTATATATTTTTTTAAAGTGTGTAATAATGAATTCCCAAAATTCATGACCAAAAATTTCACACATTTCACATAATGATATCATCTAATATGTAATGAAATGGTTTAAAGGGCATAAATTAATTGGCTGATGATATAATTGGTGGTGATGGTATAATTGGTCCCGAATTTTTTAGAATTGTATTTTTTATAATTCCCTGTTTTCCCCCAAAATTAACAATATAGGACCCAGTTTTTAAATAATAAAAAATATTTTTTTGTTGTATAGTTTTTCGTTTAAACTATAAGGCTATAATATATTTATTTTTAACTGATTTCCAAAAAGGCGAAAAAGAATTCGTAGCTATTAACTGCATTGAATGAATCTCCATTGATATCCCAGTAACAACTTAATAAATTTGAATTTGAAATTAAATTAAATGTCACTATATATCATATTGTTCGTACAGAGTATATTAATTTAAAGAATTAAAATCATAATTCTCATAGCTGTATTATTTTCATTACCCAAGATATGGTGAGTTTTCCTCAAAAAATACCCCACTTGCCCCCTATCGGATAACATAATTTCTATTTATTTTAGAGCAATATATATATATATATATATATATATATATATATATATTATTTGTTATTAAGTTTTCGCGGGCACTAAATGTTTTAGGTGGTTTCCGGGAATTCATCCGCGTAGTTGATAACTGATCCCTGCCGGGATCGATGGTAAAATGACGACGTTTCGGCAGAGTCACATCTGCCCTCTTCAGGTCGGTTCGCATAATTCTCGTAGCCTTCTGCTTTCGCTTCTAGTTACTCGAATACTATTCTATTCTACTATTAGTATTCGAGTAACTAGAAGCGAAAGCAGAAGGCTACGAGAACCCTAAGGAGAGGTGAATAGCACTTCTCTACAAGTTTAAGTACAAAAGGGTATCACGTGATACCTCTTTTTTAAGGTCTCTTTTTTGCTAATCTTTTAACACATCATTATTTTAAAATCACATTATTTTTTACAGAATAATGACCTAGAAACCATAAAAAAATTTGAATTATAATTTAAAAAAACATGAGTATAAATACCGAGATAAACTAGTGAGAAAAATCCTCAAATGTTTTTGAGAAAGATATCCGCACTGTAAATGTAAATAATTTATTAGTAGTAGTGGTTTCGTTGTACACTGACCATCAAATTTCGACAATGTTTTATTTTTATAAGAAAGAATTGAAATAATATTTACTTAAGGGGAAGAACAACGGTGTGCAGGCAGAACTGCTCATGTGTTTCAAAATATTGGGCATCAGTACGTGTTGGATTTAATTAATAAATTTCAAGAAACTGGAAGTGTGTGCAATAAAATTGTCAAGAATCGTAGAGTTTTAACTGAAGCTGCACAAGTTGAGATTTTAGGTAATTTTTCAAACATCAATACCAAAAGTCTCCAGATTAACAAATATTTCCGTCGACATAAAATATTACGCCTAAATAAATTATTTCCTTACAAAATACAGCTTTTACAACAGCTTGCTGAGGATAATTATGACAGAAGGTTAGAATTCTGCGAATTAATGACTCAAAGGGCAAATGCAGACCCTGATTTTATTATAAATTTGTCAATAAGCATAATTGTAGATCCTGGGACAATATCAATCCACAAGAGCAAGAGCACAATCAACATCCTCAGAAAATCAACGTGAGCCGGTATTATCGGAAATCAAATTATTGGTCCTTTATGCGTGGAAGAAAATTTAACTCGGGAGTTGTATTTGAACTTAGAATTAGAAAATGTGATAAATATCCTTATAACCGAATCTTATGAAAACCAAATAGAACAAAATGGAACTTTGTTACTAGACGAAGAAAACTTATTTTTTCATCAGGACGGGGCACTACACATTGTGCCTTGCTGGTACGAAATTGGCTTAATGAGACATTTCCAGATAAATGGATTGGAAAAAGCGGCGCTATAGAATGGCCGGCAAGATCACCTAACGCCCAGACTTTTTTTATGGGGACATCTAAAAACTGTAGTGTATAAAACTCAACCTCGCGATATTCCTAAACTTAGAAGTAGAATAGTGGAGGAGTATGATCAGATTAGCAGATTACACCAGAGACGCTTCAAAAAGTGCTGAAGAAATTCGAGCTGCGACGTTACCATTGTCTTACCAACAATGGCGGACATTTTTAACATCTCATTTAAGTACAAAGTAATTCTAACGCTAATACAATATTAATAATGTTAATATAATGTAAATTATAATTATTTTAATATGAAAGTTAAAAATAAGATGTGTCAAAAGATTGGCAAAAAAGAGACCTTTAAAAAGAGGTATCACATGATATCCCTATGTATTTCAACGTGTAGAAGTGATACTTATATATTAACAAAACTATGTATATATATATATATATATATATATATATATATATATATATATTGATTGAGAAATCTTGGATTTCTGGGACCATTGAAATAATTCTAATTTAGTTTTTCGTGATAATTATTATTATATGTTACGTACGTTTCGACCAACATATTTGAAAAGTATTGCGCCACTACAACCAAATTTACCTGTCTGTCTCATGATAGTCAAAATGCAAGTTAATATGTTAATTTTATTTACAGTGTTTAAGTGTTTGTAAAATTATGTTGTCATTAATTTACAAAAAAGAAAATTTTTGAATAATACCAAGAATTGGTCGAAACGTACGTAAAATATAATAATAATTACCACGAAAAACTAAATTAGAATTATTTCAATGGTCCCACAAACCCAAGATTTCTCAATCAAAAGTATATAAACCGAGGACCAAGAACCATTTGGAAGGGTAAAACAATTGTTCCCTTTCCACATAATTATATATATATATATATATATATATATATATATATATATATAATTATTCTTTCCGTCTAATTATACAACTTGGTCACGATATGAACATTTCAATTATAAAATAAATATGTTTTGCACACTACCATCGTAAACAACATTTAAAGCTCTTCATAACGGAACATTTACTCAATCCTTTTAAAGTAATAAACTGTATAGTGTATACCATTTCGATGCCGTCACTAATAATATAGATCGAAGATGGGAAAACAATTATTTAAAGTGTCAATTAGAGAACGAAGCGATATTCGAAAAGCAAATTAAGACAAATAGTTGGGAAGCATTCTAACTGATACAAGCTGCTTCGTTTAATTTAGAACTAGATCAACATAATTGTCCAGGGTAATACGACACTGTGGCGTCTGCGAATTGCTTTGCATTGATGCGGGTAAGGGAGGGTTGGAACAAACCGAGCGGCTCGCAGCAGGGTTGTAAACTTATTCATTGAAAAAGAATTCGTTTACTATTTTCTTAATAGAAATGGAATAATTTAACACTTTTCAATTTTTATCTTTTTTATGGGAAAACCAAATCGCAGATAAGAAGACATGGAATAAAACATTTTTAAGAAAGATATAACCGACTTCCACCTATAACTAAAAAGCTAAAAATAATTATAACAAAATACAACTCTAGCAAATAAATAACACATTCAATGTTGTTAGGTACCTACCCAGGAAGTAAAAAATGTAAACATTAAAAGGTGCTCATTCTGTACAAATTAATTACCTACCAATCTAGTATATTTTTGAAGTCGGTGCCAAGCAACAATAAAGTTTGATGAAGTAGTAGATAAGTACACAATGAAGGATTTTAGATTTGCTTGGCACCGAGTACAAAAATATACTAGATTGTTAGGTAATTAATTTGTACAGGATGAGCACCTTTTAATGTTTACATTTTTTACTTCCTGGGTAGGTACCTAACAACATTGAATGTGTTATTTATTTGCTAGAGTTGTATTTTGTTATAATTATTTTTAGCTTTTTAGTTATAGGTGGAAGTCGGTTATATTTTTTTTAAATGTTTTATTTTCAACTTTTTAGTTTTTTTGAACTAAGGTAGTTTTCATTCTTTAATTTTTATTTTGTATGTATAACCTTAATAAACAGAACCAGGTAACATCGAAAGCCTCAACATTACACAATGATACATTTTCATTTAAATTGACAGGTAAATGTTTACGAATAAAATGTACCAGTACGCGTTGACTTAATAAGCCCAAAATATATGCCTTATGGACCACGCCATGTAACCTTTTTTCAACTTTTTTTGACAACTCTGCATAACTATATATAATTCCACTCCACCCTATGTACCAACCATCCTGTACATAGGACTGCCCATGGACAAGCATAAATTTGTTAGCTGCCTTCTGTAAACTATAGGACGGAGTAGAATCCATATTTACGGAGTCAAATCCGTCCTATATTTCAACCATAGTATATAACTCCTTGTGATCTACCCCATAAATTATTTCATTTTTCACATTTTATATTATCGCCCTGTGTAACATTAATTCCTCTCCACACTTTATGCAACTTCTTATGTGCTATAAAATAAATACATTTTTAATGACACTGTATAAATATAATTTAACTTCAGCATATATTTCAACCATCCTGCATAGGATTTGTTAACGTCCATATCATATAACAGTTTTTTAATCACCCTATATAACTTTAATTTCACATTTTCCCAACATTTTTATTCCACCAATCGTCCACTCCACCATATATGCCATACATCCTGTATATACAGCTAAACGGCCTAACTTATATTTCAATCATCATATAAATGCAACTCCTTCTACCACTTTACTTTGTGACTTTGTTTGCTATAACTGAACATCCTGTGTATAAACCCACCAATTAGATTGGCATGTGTTGTCACTGAATTTTCTATTAGGCCGGGAGAATGTAACAACCAAAAGCAACGTCTTCGCAAAATGGAAAAATTTTCATTTAAATAGGTATTTGCCGGGTATACAAACAAAACGAGCTTGGTACTCAGTGATTTAAGGAGCCGAAAATACTATGCTTTACTACCTATATGCTTGAGATGTACATAGAAAATTTTCAAATTCACAATTAAAACTTCCAGTGCCTAAAATTCCCGCACTATTACGTTGGAATTAAAATATTTATGAGGAAATGTCCGTTATGTCATTTCGATGAAATTTTTGGTAATAATTTTGGAATTTTCGGAGATTTTCTGCAAAACTGCAAGTTGCACGTCGCAGAAAAGTATATGAGATCACCTAGGGATCTTCCTTAATAGATTAAACGTTAAAAAACTATACACATCCATAAGGAGTTATCGAAAAATCGACTAAAATATTAGGGATATTGGTCGATTTCCATGCACGCATCTGTTCATTCACAAATTTCTTCACTTTACCAATAGAAATCATTTCCCCAATTTTGAAGTTTCACCAATCCGGATATATACTCTATAAAACAAGACCACATTCATACAAAACGGTTCACCACAGGAAAAGAATTCAGGTAACATACACACAAAAAAAAATACGCGACGAATTGATAACGTCCTCCTTTTTGGAAGTCGGTTAAAAAGCAAATTTATTCTATAACAGTTAATTACCACTTAACCTCGAAAATAAATATACCCGTTAACAATAAGCTATCTTTATTCGATTAACTTTTACAAAATTCGAATCTATTTATAAGTATCTGAAATATCTGGAAATCTTCCATTGCGCCCCGAATTTTTTTTTTAGTGCTTTCTCGAACAACCTCGAAACTTCGCTCATGGTTTACTCACGGGCTATTGTTTCTGATAATTTCATCTCACTTTGGTACGAAGCCAGTCGATACAATAGAATCATCTTCATTTGGCATAATCGGTCTATACCATGAGCAATATCTTTATGGAGTGGTCTTTTTTCCTAACAGCTATTCTCTCTGATGATGTCCTTGGATGAGATTATCGCCTAGTTATGGACCTATCTTTGTTCTTCTCACACTCCTCTTTAGGAAATTTTCCTCCTATTCGTTTTTCTGTCTAAGATGTTATTTAAAAATACGGCAATGTCACACCTGCGGATAGTAGAGGTATAGCTTCCTTGTGTATGACACGTGGAGTCTCTCTATGTTCGAACTAATATTTTCTGAATCTCATTCATACGTGTAATGCCCATCCAGGTTATCGCTGAATATTCTAAGCTCAAAATGTTCCCTTCCTTTTTATAACACATACGTCTATTGCTTCTTCTAAATGATCATTATTGGGAACTCTTGTCGAGGATTTTGTCGAAAGTTGCTAGTAGGTTTTTTATAAAATATTCTCCAGGTTATACTTTAGATCATACAAGCCCCCATACAATCCTATGCTTAGTTCGCGTTCAATTTTAATGAACCTGACCACAATTCTGTTTCTGCCTCTGCGTTTGTTAACATTAACTCGCTGGTGATGATTGACAGCTGGATACTGTCGATAATTGACTAGATTTCTCATAGCCCCCAAAACTCTCACGCTGTCCTCGCCTGGTTACTGTCCTGAGATCTGACTGATGGTTAGTATCAATATGTCTAACATGGAAAAGCGAGTGGTGTGACAGCCCAACTCTGCACCAACAACTGAATCACTCTATTATGCGCTCTAAATTCATTATGTTCATCTAGATAATCTAGATACCCAACGACGAATTTCAACCGAAATTTTGGTGTTCGTATGTGTTGAGTTGCACTTGGTAAACTTGCCCTTAATATTGTAGACATATCTTCTATTGAAAACTGAAATTATTGTATCTCCCTATTGAAAACTGAAATTATTGTATCTCCCTATTGTTACACTGAAATGTCTTGGACTTATTCTTGAGCAGAGCCTATCGAACAAACTGCTACCTATCTCTTTTGATTTTCACTTTGTACTTTTTCCCCTATACGGTATATTTTGGATCTAATATTTTAATTAAATTTATTTTTTGTTGTTTTCGTTCTAATATACGTGATTCGATTTTGCATTTCAACTCCATCAATAATTTTATTAAACGGTCTTGAAGCTCTGAGCTTAATTTTGTTTATTTCCATTTGCACTTGTCCAAAATAGTTACTCGGTAAGTTCATATAGATTTATTTTTAATTTTTATATCTGAATTGCTCGAAATTTCAATGAATGGCTAACGCATAATTTGTAATAATATATTGCTTCACTTATCCACACTAGACCAAAAACTTTTTCTAATGACGAAACTTTCAAGACAACATTGACCATTCTCTTGAAAATAGAACCGATAATTAATTCTAGAGCCATCGACAAAAATTATAACTATGAGATAAGTAATATTTAATGGAATGATCGAAAACAACTAAACTTCTGGTTCATTTTCAAAAAAAAAATATTTATACAACCTCAACAGACTGTTTGACCTCAAAGAAATAAATGTTATTTATTGCTAATGATTATTACTATCTTCCGCAATAATTAAAAAAGATTTAAAGATGCCGTTAATAATTTTTGACTCAAATTCAGTTTTTGTGTACAACATTAATAACGTAACTATGTTCTTGTTCCGAGCATAGTATAACAGTATTGATATTAGGATATTTCAGATATAGTTCTGTAATATCCATTTTTTAGATTTCTCAAATTTATATTTTTTATGAAAACAATGGGTTTATATTGTATATAGTGTTAATTAAGTATTCATATACGTGCTTTATGATTTTGTACAGAATTTTATTTCAGACACTTTGACCCCACTTGCCTAGATATCATTTTACATTGAAGATATGTTGTGGTCATAGTTTTCAAATCGTGGATCGAAAAGGAGCCCACATTTTTAGAAAAGCACAAATAAAAATATTAGAAATATTTTCTATAGGTAACTTCAGTGAAAATTTCAGATTGCTCTGACTTATGCTTCCCAAGAACTTTTTTTAGATCAGCATGAGTTTTTTAATCCTTTTTGTACTGATTTCAGATTCAGAATTGTTGAAGTTTTCTTTCAACTATAAAAATTCAGCACCCTCCTAATCCATTTTCCATTTCTTTCACTACGTTTTTCATGAGGTCAAGTTTAATATGTAACATCATTTGGTTATACCAGTGGAGCAATTTTAAAATTTTTCGCTCATCTTCACCTAGATAAATGAATGTAATGTAATAAAATTAGTAAAATTAGTAAAGAAACTCCATGTCTATTCTATACATAACTTTGATTATAAATGGTCAGATCAATGTCCTGTTTTTACAGGAACCTTTTTAGCACTTGGTCTCGATGCCAGAAGTAGATTATTTTTATTTTTGGATGCAAAACATTCTATTCCATAATAGTTCTGTATGTTGTTTAGACGAATTGAAATCTCAAACTAAATTAATGGGATGTCTTTGTAATAGTAGATCTGGGCCGTGATATGACAAAGCTAGCTGAAGGTCAGGATTGTAATATAAGTAGTGTTTCATATACATACAATATTACTGGTAGTAGTTGCAACATAAAAACTACACCAAATCTAATCAAAATAAATTGTATACTGAGGAAAATGGGAAATTCAAAATAAAAAAGTACCTTTGGATAGATACGATTAATATCTATAGTATATATATATATATATATATATATATATATATATGTTTTAGGTGGTTTCCGGGAATTCATCCGCGTAGTTGATAACTGATCCCTGCCGGGATCGATGGTAAAATGACGACGTTTCGGCAGAGTCACATCTGCCCTCTTCAGGTCGGTTCGCATAATTCTCGTAGCCTTCTGCTTTCGCTTCTAGTTACTCGAATACAGTATCACCCGGGGCTAAGAGTGCCCAGATACGTAACTACTAGCTTCCGAATCAAATAAGAAAAACTCTGGCAGTACTCCTTTGGTCAGAATTGTCCTCTGGTATTACGGTGGCAACTCCTGGCAGCCCTGAGTTTGTGGAACTCCAGCTACCGCCTAGTATATAGCTCCAGGATCAGGACCTCGAACAATAGACCAGCCACAAAGGAAGGACATTCCTACCCAGTGTCTTGTAAGGCAAGAATTTTTAGTTGATCTATTTGTAACTTCACTCTAACATTTTTTTTTGTGTTTGTTATCGAAAAGGAAATAAATTGTAAATTTAGTTATCTTTGTCGTTTTCTTGTTGAACTGTGTGTGTCTATTGGTCTGGTGCCCTTATAGATAGTCCTTCGGCTAATATCGCATGGACAAAGGATTCACGCCCACCGGATACAAACTGAGCAGCCTATCGGCATAATATCGCCGTAAGTGAGGAGGATGTGTGGTGTCTAACGAACAACACATATCTCGCAATACTTGCGCCACAAGTGTTAAAATCGTAATCAAAATCTAATAGTAATAAAATGGTACAAGCTAAATTATTAATAAAAAAATAAAAATCTTTTAGTTGCGTCAAATTGTGAGTTTTAGTACAATTGTTCCTTTACTAAACCAGAAAAATTATTTCCCAATAAGGGGGAGGAGTGAGAGAAATCTTATATGTTCTTACAATGGGTAAGATGAGGGTGGCAAAAATTACCAAAATCGTCCTTACGTACTTCATTAATGGTCACTTGTGGGTGCAAAGTTGAACACACAAATATACCTATCAAACTCATTCACTTAATGTTTAACTTGACACCGACAATAGAAACATTTCAGATTTTTCTAAATATTTATAATAAAGATGTTTGCTTATGATTCCATCTGTTTTGAATTCAGTTAGTTATTTCATATTCACATCAATTCAATTGACTCCTATCAATTGAATTAATTGTATCCGAGAATTCGTACAAGGATAAGTAGGTACATTCATTTAACATTAATACTCTCTCCCCCGAGAAATTTTATCGTAAAATGGCAAGTTTTTCCGATTTTCTGATAAACGGTATATCCTATGTTAGTGAACAAACATTAGACTACTTTGAGATTCTCCATTATAGAATACAACTTATACTGTCTAAATTAGTTAAGCCTTTTTGAGTAATCACTGAATAAATAAAAAAAGAACCTATATAGAGACGAACTGAGAACCTCCTCATTTTTTTGAAATCGGTTAAAATTATTAAAATATTTCTATCGTTTTACCGCACACCACAAATTTCGAGTTACTCCAATTATATTTTACTTTCCTAAAGTAACCCAGTGAAAGTACATAGTAGTTAGTAACCTATTTCTAATCTTGGAAATAAAACATTGGTGGGCGAAACAAATATGGGGTATAAAAATCCATCTTCAGGTAAAGTGATAATAACACTTTTAATGTACTTCTGTTCTAGAAAATTTCCCTTGTATACCTACTCGAACATACTACAAATAATTAAATTAAAAAACTACAATATTTCAACATGCTATTATTTGTATGTAAGTGAATTGCTTATAAGAATATATATAGTTGCGCGAGTTTACGTGCTCATAACTCCAAGCAATTTACCTCTTTGTATAACGTCATAATCTTGTTTGAGATCAGTGTAAAACAATATGTGTAGGGGCGGACTGTTTTCATGAATTATTCATAATTTGGAGCATCTGTATGGAAGTCAAATTCTTCGCTATTCATCAAAATAAGTAAAGCACATATTGCGAAACAATTTACTAGTATTATCAGTATACACCTCGAAATTCAGCTACAAATTTGCTCCGTAGTTGGTTAATATAAACTTGTTTATTATTATAATTTTCATAGCATGTTTTCACAAATCCCTTCAACCTTTATTAAAGCTTAAATTTAAGCACTGTAAATATTTTTAGAGCAACATCTATTACATCTAAAAGGTATTCGAAGCGACACACCGACGTGGTGACCTTATCGAAGTAACTATATTTAACCAGCGATTATCCTGTGTCTTCCTAAATTATTCTAAGCATAGGCACCTCCACTTTTGTAATATACTATCTGATATTCACCGCACATTTAAGAACTGAACTAAAACATTTCCCAAGGTTATAGGTATTTTTATGGGGTTTTACAACAACTATGTATTTAAATTCAAACATTTCAATAATATGTAAATTTAATACAATGTTTGACAGTTTTGCAGTGACATAAATAAAGACAATCCTTTGTTAGGGAAGCACAAAAAGTTCCAAAAATCACATATAATGGTCATTTTTCATCTAGCGCTCTTAGGGGCGACAACTGTTCCAGTGAACCCATCAAATTCATAAGAGAAAATCCCGGGAAGAAATTATGAGCCATTCTGATATAGAGTTGTTCAAAAGAAAATGACCATTACAATCCTTAATTATCGACAACCGGACACAACAGAATTCTGAAAAAGAAGCGTCTTCATTTAATAGAGTTAAAGCAGACTCTTCCTTTTTGTTTAATGTGTTCTTCATTGTGTATTATTGTGAATTGACAAATTGTGTTTTATAGCCTATCAGCATATACACAAACATACAATTTGGGGTGTATATGATTCTCGAATATAAAATGTTACATTTGCAAGGGATTTTATAACTACATTTTTTCCAACTTAGGTAATTTTCACTTATATTTATTTACATTGACAATATTGTTTCACCAGGTTACTGGCTTCTCAATATATTGCCCACAGGCACGAGTTTACATGAGCATCACTTAAAATCATTTACCACTTAGTACAAAGTCATAACACAGAACAGCAATAGTAGGGGCTATGTCTACTAGGGTGACAAAGCACAAGAATGAATTAGACTTATGAGATAAATGTATTTTTATAATGTTATTAATGTTAGAGTACAATATATAAAAAAATCAATTATCTATATACATATTCTTAAATTCGACATATTAATATTAGTAAAATCTGAAGAAATCAAACTACTTTTTTATCCCGGATAACTGGAGACCGTCTTTTTGAAGCGAAAGCTTCTTATCGGAGGCCACATTTACACATAGAAAAATAAATGTGCAGGGGAATGAATTGGATAACTTAAAATTTCATTTATTTCGACACCTACACCACATACTAGTATGATCTTGAAATATCCATACAATTCAGTTCACTGTGTAAAAAACAGAGACTAGGTAAAATACATTATGAGTTTCTTCTTTTATAAAATATCATTAATATATAGGAAATAAACTAATATAACATCCAATTATTATAGAAAACCTGCACAAAATTTGCTTTTCTAATAAAAACTCTACTTCACTTTTTGAGATATATTAAATCAGAAGTCAGTCAGTTAAATAGACCTTTACATAACTGAAAAAAAAATTATGCGCATCAGTGAACGTCCGTCAATTTTTCGGACAGTTTATACTTGTTTATAATGTGAATAGGAGAATTTCATTGTAATTTATTAATTTACTATTAGTAGTAAAGTTTTAATAGTTCTAAACTTAAAGTGAACTATCCGTATAATGATGTTAATTAACATGTATAACATTTCATCAATAAAGAATGGAGCATTAATATGTTGGAGCCATATGTATAGTAAATCATTTTTGGAGAATTTGACTTTATTAGTTTTCCAAAGCCTTGTATCGAATCTCGTCGATTGCCTAGTAGATCAACGAAAAGAATTAAGTGATGGTCGATTGCAAGTAATTAATTATAAAGATACATAAATTTGGGTGTGTATGTGTTTTTAAGACAATAACTTGCTAAAAGATATAATATTAAATAAAACGAGTGTTAATCTTTTCAAAATCAGTTGTAAATAAATAATGTACTCGTGACCAGACATATGGATGCAAATTGAGTTAATTAAATATTTATATACTGAATTTTATATTTTATTTGTAGCAACTGTACAGCCTACAGTAAATATTACATACAATTTTTGTACAGATTTCGTGAAAATCTTATAAATTAACTCTGTCATTCAAAAGATGAATAGCCAACCTAATTAAAATCACAAATTGTAGTAAAAAGGACAATAACTTAGAAAACCATGGTAATAATAAACACATTAAATTTGTAGTTTTTATTGCTAATGTTTATTTTATTAATTATCAATATATTAATTACTTTAAACCTAATATGCGTATCATTTTTGTCCTAACCTGTCATATAGATCAGCTTCATTTTCTTCTTGTAGATAAAAATAACACTTTAACTACCATTGCAACTTAATACAATTATGTGATTTAGTTGATGTACAAATAAAGTCCCACAAATTAATAAATTAATTTCATTGATAATAAGGGTAATGAAACTAGTTCAATATGCATATTTGTGAAAAGAGTCCCAAACTTTCATATTCCCGCCTTTTTAACATGACGAACACGCCTGCGCATTACGAAGGGTGAAAAGATCTATTTGCGGTATTTACAATTCATCGGATTTGAGCTTCAACTTGCAAGTTAATAATTCAACAAATTTTATTTGACAGTTTAAATTAAGAATTAAATTACAGATTATGATTAATACTTAAGTCATTACAAAATAGTGACAATTATTTTAATTCTCCCGAAATTTATAACCATTACTAATGATAACACAAGGAAATAAAAGCAGAGGCAGGAGATACCAAGAGACGGGAAGTATAATTCGTAAGAAGTTTTCGCTTCCATCGTTCAGTCTCAAATCACTGCCCTTCTTTTTTATGAATATATTTCAAAATTGTTGTCCTAAAATGGTACATTTCCTACTTCAAAAAACGTTTCGTAGGATTTCTAACACATATTTATTTTACCGGTCATAAATTAAGAGATAAATCAATATGATAATGGTTTTTTATTTATCCACATAGAAGGCAATTACCCTATCTCGAAATTACGGTTCTCTTACTTATTACTCGCCCATAAAAAGCGCTTTCGAAGTGTGTTTGTTCTCTTGTGATCCCATAAAGAGATTCTTACGCCTGCACTGTTCGGCAAAAGTGGGCGAATGGTATTCGGCTAGTGAATATCGGAAATTGGAGACGCGACGGTCACACCAATACCAACATAATGGGCTTCTGAGTCATTAGCTCCAAGATGAATATTATTATAGGAAAACGGTCTATTTAACCGAACAATCGAATTTCTGATATCAAATTGCTCGGAATTATAACTAAGTAATACGGTTTGCTTTGTAATGTTATTTGCTTGCTTTCTGATGTACTACAAATATTTGGGGAGTAGTTTAACATAATGATTGTGTTGGTCACGGAATGGCGCTGAAGATGGGAAAGCTTCGGTTAATTACTCTATCACAGAATTAGGGAATTGTAATAGAATTTTTAGTACTACGAAATGTCGGTGATATATATTTTTGAAATTAAAAAATCACTATTAAAAATAACTGCCTTTATTTCCGCCAAACGCAAACTAATTAAATAATATAAAATATAAATTAATTAACAAAAAATCCAATAACTTATAACATTAGGGTGAATGCGCCAGTAATTTAAAAAAATATATTTTTTTATTAGCGTTATATACCTACCTATCACATGTCTTTATGAACACAATTAATACGTATTGTGATCTAAACTATATATACCGTATTTTGTCTATTCATTGGGTTTTCTCTCCAAATTTTTTCTTGTAACAGATAAGTATTTAAAAATGTATATGTAGAACAAAGTGTAGTAAGGCAATTTCGTAAAATTGCCCGGATTACTGGCTGTCTGTACAGAGATTCTTCCTCACAGTTTTTCTGAGAGAAAGAGATGTCTATAAAATGATCAACCAGTATTCCTGTATATAAGTAATGTATTGTATATTGTGTAATACTTATCTGTGTATGGAGACGTTTCAACTTCGAGTCTGGAGTCGTTGTCAATCGTTTAGTGTTGTTTTCGAGGTTTTTTTCTAAAAAATTTTCGCTTTGATTTTGAATTTGTTGTTTGTCAAAAAATTTGACACTGACAATTTTGTTTGTTCTACATATACAATTTTTAAATACAGGAAAAAACGAATTTACATTACAATACAATGCCTCTAATGCAAATGTTCAAAGTGTCTTCCATACAATAGTACAACCTTAACTGAAAGCCGTCTCTGACATGGTTCAGCATAGTCGGTGTTATCTGATGACACTCCGCTATAATTCGTTGGCGTAGTTCGTTCAAATTCTCAGGCTGAGTCATAAAAATTTTGGATTTAACATGTCCCCACAAAAAAAATCCAAAGGGTTCAGATCAGGTGATCGGGCAGGCCATTCATAGGACCTCTTCTTCCAATCCAGCGACCAGGGTATTCCAAATCGACGTATTGACGCACTGGTGCGGCGTAGTGAGGAGGAGCTCCATCTTGTTGGAAATGCAATTGCTCTTCTATTATCAATGCATTAATTTCATTTTTCTATATATTGTGATAAATTTCACCATTTAAATTACCAGGAATAAACAGGGGTACAATTAGATGATTTCCCAAAATCCCTGCCCAAATGTTTAGTTTTACTGGATGTTGACTATGAGCTTCTCGAAATAAATGAGGATTTGTATCGCTCCAAAATGTCGATTAACTTACCCATGAAGTTAAATAGTGCATTCATCCGAAAAGCAAACATTGTACAAGGAATTCGGGTTTTCGATCATACGCTGGGTCATAATTTCGCAAAACTCTTGCCGTCGATCCCAATCATCCTCATTCAATTCATGAAGTAATTTAATTTTGTACGGATGGAATTTGTACTTATACAAAATTCTAAAAACATTAGTTTTGCTAATACCGGAAGCTGCGGAGATTTGCTGGACAGACTGCGTGTTTGGTATAAGTTGGACATGGTCCAATGTAGCCACAGCTACCCTTTCATCATTTACAATTCCAATGGGACCTCTTTTTTTATTCATTACTGAGCCCGTCTCAACACATTTTAAAATCAACTCCAATACATATTTATGACGAACGTTACATTCGGGATGGTTTTGGTTAAAAACCCTTGGCGCAGATCGAGCACAATTTTGATTTTGGTAATAAAGACTTACCAGCTTAACACGTTCTTGCAATGTGTATACCATAATTATCTTTTAAATTTTCAACAAATCAGTAAAGTAATAACTTGACAGATAAATGTACAATGCTTCAAATGATCGAATAAAGGTCAGAACAGATAAACAAACTTGCTGTAAATATCAGCAAAAAATAATGTAAAATAAATGAATGTTTACATTTAATGTTTTTCTTATATTGCGTGTTATTACAGGGTGTGGCAGTGAAACAGGATGGTTTAAGAGCATACTATAAAAGAACTCCTTTTTAATATTTTTTCATGTAGTAAAAACTTTTAATTTAATAATCCGATTTTACTACTAGGTCCGTTAGGTTTTCTGTTACATGACAGGAATTGCAATTTATTATGACGGTATAGTCCGTAAAATGGGCTTTCAAATGATACACGACAACAACTATTTTCCCTATTTCAAATCTCAAGGTCCTTGAATTGGCATGTTTATGTAGAATGCGCACAAGCGCTAATTCACATCAAAAAATTTCCCCCTCGAAACAAAAATCGACCTGTTTGTTGTTATTACAATAGTTTTGAAAATTATTACAATAGTTTTGAAAATAACCAAGATATTCAAGGTGGCTCGTTTGAGATGGAATACCCTGTATATAGGTCTGCTACGAATTAAGCGCTCATAAGTGAAATAATAAGTCAAATAATTTAATTATTCTTAATTGAAAAGGAATTGTAAAGCAAAAAATTGAGACATCCAGTAATGTATAGAATGCAAAAAATATATTTACCTAATATAAGTGTATTTTATTTATTAAGAATACCAAAATTCAAAAAAATTTCTCTTCTCGAATCGCCTCCGAAAAAAATTGGGCTTATCGAAAACGTCTATTGAGCTCAATATTCTGGACAACAAGAAAACATTTTATTTTGAATGAATGAATTGTTTGCATAACATGATTCTTTCCCCTTGGAATTCATTCGTTATTTTGTTTTGCTTTCAACAATGTTTTCTTTGTTATCCCTGCCGATTTGTTCGCCCAGAAAAAAACGTAGCATTAATTACTGAAAACAATTTATAATGAAGTAGATAAATTGCTTGTCTTCAAACAAAACGTGGCTAGACTGGGAAAATAGGGGCAGAATATGAGTGTCACCGCTTTTCTGAACCATCAGGCACTCTACTAATGACACCCCACGACAAAATAAACCATTGGATGGGCGTCTATAATTAGTTTACATTAATTTTCTTCAGCCCCGGTCCTTTTTATTTACTTTTGATGGTTACATAGTTGATAGGCGAGGTTTTAAATAATGAAACGCTCATTGGATATTGCATCAAAACAAATACAATTCGGAATGTTTCCTGACTCTCGACTTCCGTAACTACTGTTTAAGTGAGTTATGGAAATAATTGATTTTGAGTTTATATTACGAGATTTAGTACTTTCAAACATACGCAGAAATAACTATAACAATTTATTTATATTAACACATAGAAAGGATGCAAAGTTAAAATATCAATAATAGTTTTCATATTAACATTATATATGTATTGTTCAAACATATGAAAAATGAAACGAAAATTGAAATGTCTTTGAACGTAAAAATAGGAGTCATTAAATTCGTATATGACAGTGCAAAATTAGTTTCACCAACAAATGAAATATTTGAGAAAGTTACGTTTCCTAATAGAATTTTTAGACACAAAACAATCAAGTTGAGAAGTAACACAAAGTATTTCTCATTTAAATACCAATGCGCAAACTGAAAGAAATATCCTTCGTTCGTGGTTTTTTCCAAAAAATAAGGGTGTTGAAGATAAATACAAAGTAAAAAATGATTCTTAAAACGAACAATACACTAAGATCAAAATTGACAAAAACAAGACAGGGAAACGCTACTCAAAGTTAAAAAAAGTGTTTGGAGTGTGATCTTATATCTACCGAACACAAATACTGATAAAACATCAAGACCTCTCGAGTAAGGTAAAAAGTACATCAATACAACGTCACAAGGTATATAGATAAATCAAGATTGAAAAAAAATGTACCAACTGATAATGGTATACACAAAATGGACTGTGTTGGAACCAGACAAATATATTACTTTAAGAAGATCACACTAAGAAAAGAAAAACCAAAGAAAATGTCTGTATGTTGTTAAATAATGAAACAAATTGGAACACCATATATAGCAGGGATAGCGAACCTTTTTATACGTGCGTGCCAAATATTTCAATTATTTTATTTGTCCAATTTTTGACTTGCCGGAAAATAGGAAATAAATAGTAGTAAATGTTAATTTAAATTTATGACTTGGTTTAAAAAAATACAAATTTACTAATTTAATAAAAATTGGATAAATTTGTCAAATTATTTGTAAAATATCAATTGACAAAAATGTCACAAAGCTAAATTACATACTCTACGTCCGAGTTTTGAGTTTCGCGTCCTAGATATACATTTTTTGTGAGCATTTCTTCTTTTTAAATTAAAGTTAGCAAAAGGTCATAATTGAATCGGTACTATTAGAAAATCTTTGTTCAACCATTTGTTCAAATTTAGTATTCATTTCGTTTAAAATCTTGAAATCAGGCTTTTTTAAGGATATAATTTGAAAATCGATAATTACAATTGACAACGATTCCTGAGAAGGAATCGAGACGTCACATCACACAGATAAGTATTATATAATACACATTCTAATATACATATATATACAGGAAAAGTAGATGACAAATCCATAGATCTACTATTTCTCAGTTAATCTTGTGAGAGAGTATTAGGTATTACACTTATATTTTTCAATAACTGAAATCTTATATGTTTTTCAGAACCCCAAATGTGCAATTAAAATACTTATTTACCTTCTAAATCATTCAGAAACCTTAGGTTTGTTCCAACCGTACGAATATCCGCTAAATCACTGGACACAATCTGTCATAGTAAAGAGTAACTAGACGGGTTACAACAGCACGATTAATGCATGTATGTATCTTAAACGTATTTTCATCTAGAATTGTTCGCAAACACTACACATTTATTTCACGGTAGCAGCTCAACGACATACTAGATTTAATCACCAGCGCATTCGCCATATTTTATTTTTATAATTTTTAGTGTATATATGTAATGTACGCTGGTACAACATGTTGGCTCTGCATTATTTGCCGAAAAAATGTGAAATGTACTAACTTCTGGAAAAAAATGTTTTTTCAAATATTCAACAATGAACAATTTCAATGAGGTTAGCCTATTTGTCTGATATACTTTAAGCATTGAATCAGATAAACTTGAAGTTTCAGGGTCAAAACGGAACTTTAATCAGAAAATGTCATTATATTTGCGGTTTCATATCAAAGTTTCAACTTTAGAATCAAAAGCTGTCTACTGAAAATGACTTGCTGTTCCACATAAAAAGTAATGTTTCACTTTTGGTGACCACACTATAATATATGTATATGCGAATACATTCTGTACTTAAAATCAATTGCAAGCTGACCTTCAAGAGCTTCCAAATGGGTAGGCGGATGGGTTATGCCTCTGAATATCTGAAAGAGTGTCCTGCTACATCTACATAAAAACCATGAAGTGTGCAAGGTCGTAGACAGGGGGTTTCGGGATTCAATTTTTTAATTCTAGACATTTCTTATATTCTGGAAATACACGAATAGGAAAATAACTTTTGCGGTATTAATCAATCCATTCATCTTCAATAAAAAGTGTTACGAGTAATCAAAAAAAATTCTGTCTACGGCTTAGAAGTATGTCGTCGATGAAAATCATACAAGATACCGGTATGTACTTACTAACCGTTTCTAAACAAACTTCCTACGAGAAGCATTTACTGCTCTTAAACAATTATAGAAAGACGACTTCGTGGAGACTTAATAATTATCTTTAAGGTAATACAAGGAAATTTTGGAGTAGATCTTTGACATATTTTTTCTTTGAATCATGACCTTAGGCTTCAAAGCATCCTAACAAGTTATCTAGAGCACAACGCCATGCTTTTTGTTGCAAGGAATTATCGTGAGAAGTATAACAAACAAGTATTTTATGTTTGAAACTCAAAGCCGTCGGTCCCATATAAATTGCTTTAAAATAATTAGTCTGCAATAATTCTCAATTCTCTGTACAATTTTTTTTATTTTGTATTTTTTTCAAGGAATCTATGTAGGCCCTATGACTTCGGCATCTTTTCTATACATTCTTTTATTATAATGCATTGTACAATACCTCAAATCATTCAGCAGTTTTCAAACAAACTTTCAATAGATCAATACAACATTATTTCCCATTTTAAATCAAATCCAACAAACTACAAATAGTTTCTAAATGATTGAGGAGGCAAATAGTTATTTTGGATGTTCATGTGGGTTTTCACTCCTCACAATGGTTTCTGAAAAAAACACAGATAATTAAAGTAATTGAAAATCATTGTGAGGACCAAAAAAACCAAAATATAATGTCATCCCAATGTCTATTTCTGTATTCTGTAAATAGCTACAATACAGTCAAATATTTTTAGTATTGCCAATTACTTGCGAAAGTATAAATAATAAAATATGAATGGAAATAACCCTAGACAAGGATGACCATCAAATTTCAGGAGTAACTAGTTAATACGATGCAAATATCAAGACCATTCCGTCCTACCAGAGATGAAGTAGAAGAAGAATTGTGGCTATAATAAGGTAATTATGATACGAAAATTTGTTTTTAAATGAAACAGTTTTGACAGAAAGAAGATATTTGTAAAAAAGCAAAAAATGAACGAAATAAAATTGCATTTCATTGCACACAACCCACATTTTAATTACACATATTAATTAATAATACACATGATTAATGGTAGTGATAGTGATTTTCAGCTTATTGAGCCCTTCAGATAGAGCCAATAAAAATTCAATAAGTAAAATGAAAAAATAGATGACAAGTATTGATAATTATAATTAATGAATCTGAAGATTTGCAAACATCAAAAATATTTACAAATATGTAATAGAAATGTTAATGGAAACCGTTGTTAAACTGAATTTTAACAGAAATTATGGAAGATATAAGAGTGATAACGAATTTAAAAAATAGAAAACATGTTATTATTGTGTTTATATTGCTGTTTAACGAAAATGATGTCTGGTCTAACGTTTTCTGCTGTGGGCAGTCTTACAATTAGTTTAGAGTCTGATGTTCTTGATTTACTTGAATATCGGATATAGTTATGGCTGATAAAGGTTTCCCAGAGTTTCGTGAAAATGTTAAATAAAGTATAGTGATTATGCCTCCATTCTATTAGAGGGTGGCTCTGAATTTCCTTTTAGTGAAATTGAGGATAATTTTTCAATTGCCATAATAAGAATTAATACTTGTTTTATTACATCGATGATACCTATTGTACCAATGACAAGTGTATTAGTCACCAATAATTAATGATACAAATAAGAGAAAGAGATTAACAAATGTACATATAACAGTTGTTTCTCTCAGGTTCAATGTTGAATAATTAATTCATTTTAACTTCGCTTAATGTAAGATATCTTTCACTCAATCTTATTACATATATTAAATAATCTTTCTTCTAATAAAACTTATTTTATTTTATTACTAATATGGGTACCAGTATCAACTCTCTTTTGCGTAGTACTTTTGAGACACATAAATGAGATAGGTATTTTCTAAAATCTTCACTATTAAAAATCATTTCTTTAAGAAAAGTAACTTTGGCAAGAACACTTCCATTTTCTACTGGTGAATAAACAACTAGATCTAAAGTACTACAAGCAGATATATTCATGTGTAATGCCATTCTCAGGCAACAGTTAAGGTTGATAAAGTAGTTGATATGTAAACAAAGAGAGCTTAAGTTGGCTTGACCCCAGCTTCCAAGATATACGAGATAGGTAGGTAATTCATTTCTGCATAAGCAATTATTATTTTCATTTTTATTATTTTGGGTCTAAGTATATGATAATGGTAAACGTGCAATTATTACATGATGTTATTGTTTGCATGCTACATAAGTAGTTATTGTCTAATGTTATGTTTTGTTACTTATGCATTGTTCAATTTTACGGTCATCTACTTCAAAGGCGCGAAGAATCCCGGCATTCTATCGATAAGAATATTGATTCCAGTATGAAAGACCAAAAATTATTCAGAGCTGCCTGCCCAGGAGCACTTGCCCATCATTGGCGCTTCATTACGTGTCAATAAAACGTAACTATCTATTGTAGATAATAGCTAGCGTTAATAGAATTAAACGGCTATATGTATTTATACAGATCTACCCCTGCCTAAAAGCCAATTTGCCCCCGCCCCCACCAAAAGCTAACGACAAAGCTGACGAGACACATTACGTTACACATGATAACATATTCCTTTTCATTTATATCTAAATTAAAAATTACATATATATATATATATATATATATATATATATATATATGTATTACAAATATTTGTTTAATAGTCTCATATATTAAAATAATTATGGGGATAAGAGATATTGATATAGTCAATATCCCTTATCCCCATAATTATTTATATATATATATATATATATATATATATATATATATATATATATATATATATATATATATATATATATATATATATATATATATTTTGGAATTACCAAAAATAATGGGAAAGTAGCCAAAATTTTTTATTTTATAAAGGGCAGTAAATAAAGTGTACTCTTTTATTATATCATGAAAGCTTTCGAAATTTATTGATATCTTCTTCAATCAAGTTTCTGAAAGATTACACAAATTAATAATGGTATAACTTAATCTAGATGGTTAAACTAAACTTACAATATCGAGGTTAGAAAATTATTAAAAAAGGTTCTGATTGCAAGTAATGTAAATTGTGTAATGCGTTTTGAACAAACATTACAGACATATTTCAATAATTTAATAAAACATTATTATAACCGGATCACACATACATTGAATAAAATTTTTAAGATTAAAACAGAATCACATTTTAAAAACTTATATACAAGCCATTTGTCATATTGTAACAGTGACATGGAACGCAAACAAAAGCCGAGACTCGATGTTACAGGACACTAAGATTCTTAGATCATGAGGTGTGGATTAAGACATTGAAAGAATTTGTAGAGAGAGAGTCTAATGGAATACTGACACGACTCCAGTAAATTGTCTTTTGAAGGAGTTGGATTCGCAAGCTAAAACCCCTGGGTTGTCAAAGTCAGGGGAGTGGTTATTCTTCAAAGAATATTCGGCCAGAGCACAGCTACATTTGTTGAAGCGTATATCACTTTTATGTGTTGTTAACCTGCTTTTGAGGTTTCTTGAAGTTTGGCCTATGTAGCTGGACTGAGTCTTTACAATCCACCTTGTATACCACATTGATCTTTAAAAGTATTGGTGTCTTATCTTTGACCTTGATGAAAGATAAGACACCAATGTGGTATACAAGGTGAATTGTTAAGACTGTCTGTAAATCCGTTTTGTCTCAGAGCTGTTTTTAAACTCTCCATTTCCTGTTTGATGTTATCCTGGTCAGCTAGCCTTTGTGATCTGGTTACTAAAGTCTTGACGACGGCTTGTAGTTGGGCTGGGTGGTGATGAGAATTAGCATGAAGGTATCTGTTGGTGTGAGTTGCTTTCCTATATACTGCATGGCCAAGGGTTCCATCTTGCTTCCTATTTATGAGAACATCAAGGAATGGCAGTTGATTGTTGGCTTCAACCTCCATGGTAAATTATAATTTGTGATGGATGCCATTAAGGTGGTCTAAAAATGTGTTGAGGTGTTCCCTCCCATGAGGCCAAATCACAAATGTATCATCCACATATCACAACCATAAACTGGGTTTAAGAGTTGCTGTTCTTAGTGCCAACTCCTCAAAGCTCTCCATAAAAAGGTTCGGTATAACTGGTGAGAGTGGCGATCCCATTGGAGCTCCTTCCACTTGTTTGTATCGTTGGTTCTCGTAAACAAAATAGGTGTTCATCAGACAGTGCCTTGTAAGTCTACAAGGTGTTGAGGTGGTTTGTATTTTTCTATTATGATATCCAAGGCATCGTCGATAGAGTTGTTGGTGAAAAGTGACACTACGTCAAGACACTCTGGTTATAAAACCGGTTTTTTAAGTATTTCGATAAAATGTGTCGAATTTTTCACATATTAGTCTGCCCCCTCTGCCAACGGTTGAAGTTGTTGGGCTAGGTATTTGGCTAGCTGTTGTGTTGGGGATCCAATTGAGCTTACTATTGGCCTCAAAGGTGCACCTTCTTTATGTACTTTTGGCAACCCATAGAATTTCGGACATTTCGATGACTTTTCGGAATGCGGAATGAATTGCAGTTGGAGATTTTTGTCAAATATAGAAAATCCGAAATCAAAACTCGTAAGAGAGGCAATTGAAATAGCGAAGAGGCCTCACAGTCTAAACGCACGCAATGAAATTCAGAACTTATCGAATTGTTGGGAAATTCAATTAAACACCGTACCAGCCCGGACCCGTCCAATAACAACTCAACAGGAAATAACAAATCAGCAGGCGGGAGGCGTGCCCACTGAGCGCCCAGTGCCAATCACACGCAGCCGTTTACGGTGCCAACCAATAGGCGCCGAGCCGCGACTATATAATATTGTCTGTTTATTTTTGACAGCTAATCTGTGCTCATCTAAACGGGCTGAAATTCTCCTGTTCGTTTGTCCGACATATACCTTGCCGCACGTTCCACAAGTTATACTATATACCCCTTGGTTTGGGATTTCCTAAACTTGTTTTAATTCGTGTGTTTTGTTATTGCCGCCGGTCAGTCGTATGGATCTGGAAACTAGCGTGTTGGCAACTCCCTGTATTTGAGAAGGGTGGTGATGGGAATTGTAGTTTAAGTATCTGTTCATGTGTGTTGGCTTTCTATATACGGTGTGGTCTAAGTGCCTATTCTGGGGTTTTTTTCTTACGAGGACGTCAAGAAAAGGCAGCTGGTTGTTTTCCTCAAGTTCTACTGTAAATTGAATCCTGGGGTGTATGGAATTTAGGTGTTCCAGAAACTTAAGAAGTTCTTAAAATGGTTGCAAAGTTACATATGCAAATACACAATACCGTATACAAGATTAATAACTGCATTAACAAAGAAAATAATTATTTAAACTCAGAATCTTCTGTTACAATTTGCCGTACGTTTCTCCGAACTGATGTGACAACATGGCATATAAACCTACCTTTCTACCTTTTTACTTTAAAGATAGCTGTCTGTTACGACTGTTTTTTGCAGTATCGCTTCTTGTGAAAAATTAATATGTAAGTGAAACTGATTTGCGTGATATTTGAAGTACACTATGTGATTTGATTTTCATTTTAAAAAATATATTGGAAAAAACAAATTGAATCGGTTATGAATCGTCAGTTTGAGTGCGACTGTTATATTTTGATAAATAGTGGCAGATGATATAATTAAGGAAAGACCTGACATGTTATTCATTTATGGGGAAAGCAGATGTAATAGCAAGAATTTTGAACATTTACAATGAAAATCCGTTTGTTCTTTTGGGCTCTATCATGATGACATCGTGTAATTATGTATTTGTCTAACATAAATAATATTAATTTAATGAGTAATAATTATTTATCGAATAAGTAAACAGTTAAAAGAACGTATAAGAAACGTTTTGTTGAATATAAAGTATATTATTTCTATATAATATGTAAACGACTTTGTATCCTCCCTTCTTCAACTTGATGTATAAAATAAATCGCCAAATATAAATATTAATTTCAATACATAGTTATTAAAAGCGTAGATTTTTGAAAATAATACTTCATAAACTTTTATTTACCTAAATAATTCTAACCGCATTCGAAATAATATAATTATTCAATACACAAATAAAAACCAGGTGTCAATTTTTTCGTGGTCGAGGTGATTATCTTTGTCCGTGACGTTGCTGCATTGACAATAACTTACTTTACATGTATTTGGAATTCAAAACATGTACTTGTAAATCAGTCATGAAATGAGACTTGGGAAGTAGGCAGATTGAGACCCGAGTTCGATCTAGACCCTAAAACACTTTTTCATTTCTGTGTCTTGATTAATGGCTTCAAAGCAGGAGTCGAACCGTGGAGTATTTAATAAATTTAGACGCGAGTCTCATCCGGAACCTGGTTCATATATATATGTATATATATATATATATATATATATATATATATATATATATATATACCCTATGAATTTTTTGTTTCCTAAATAATGTTTCAATTCATCAGTAAGTTACAAATAATAAAAATAGTTTACCCGTACTTTTAAAATAACAGATATATATCACATGTCTTCAAATCAAATATGCCAACATAACAATTTTGTTAGTTGAATTGCCAAAACATTTTTAAGAATATTCTAAAGTTTTAGAGATGTATACGTTTTTCTGCTTATACAACCTCAACTAACGTAAGTGTTTAGATTTTGTATTGTTTGTAGTATATTGACTGACGATGAAATAAAATAATTTCGAAAGCTCTTAAAATAAGTTAAAAGAGTATTTCCTTGTAACCCAAGAAGTTTGGCTGCGCCCCGATATTTTTTATTTTAAAGTTATCAGCCGTTATTACCGAAATCAATTATATATATATATATATATATATATATATATATATATATATATATGTTATATCACTCTTTCAAAATTTATCTTTTTAAAAAAGACTTTATTTATGCTTGCACAATTAATAAACTTTTAATAGAAACTTGAATATAATGAAAATAATAATAAAACTTAATAACAATAAAAAAGACAAAAATTATGTGTTAAACTAACTAGACAGACTTTGTAAGTAACAATGAATAATGAAACAAGGCAAATGTATAATTTATAAGCTAAGAATGCTGACGAAGCTGCCGCCGCGCTTGCAGTTCTCACGGATGTTCGTCTGCAGGTAACTGGAGACGACACGTGTTATGCTGACTCGGCTTGGGAACTGTTGCTAGGTTGTTTCATATAAGTCGGTTGAATAACTTATATAACAACTCCCATCCATATAAAAAAGTTGATGCTACAGCATCGACTTTTAAGGGAGGTTCTGCAATTCCATATCCTGGACAGGACTAAGGAGGCTATGGAGTTTTACCCTGGGCTTGATGGTTGATGGACCTGGTGATGGTGCTAGATCGGCAGAAGGGCTGATCGTTGGAGGCTTCTGGAATTTCTTCCTGATGATGCTGATGGAAAGGAGGGCAACCACAATTGCGGTTGTTGCTATTGTGATGATCGTAAACCAGGAGGTGTGTTTCTCCAAGAATAGTTGGTCTAGGAGCTTTTCCAATTCCCTGAAGTATTGGCTAAGCTTATGGTTAGCGATATTCAGGTCTCTGGCATCCAATTCCTGTAGTCTCATGGGTTTCAACTTTGGAAGTTGACTGATAGTTGGCAGGTTGTCGCAACAGTTGTAGGGGATGTTGACTGGGTGACTCTTAAGTGTGATGTTGTCAACGTTGTTGGTGGTCTTTCTGGCATGGACCCTGGTGTTACCGATGAAGGCATTGCAACTGGGTTGGATGGTCAATAGAGAATTTGTCGATATGGATTGGGTAACGACATCTTCTCCCTTGCACTTGATGTTGATGGGCAACTGTCCGGAAATCGAGATTAACCAAAGGTTCAGATCAATCTCTTGAATATTATACTCTTCGGCATATAATATTAAAGGCTTGCAAGTTGAAGGAAGGGCTGCTGGCTGTCTAAGAAGCTGTGCTTCGCAGAGGGCTTCTTTGTATATGGTGTGTGGAATAACTGTGGAACAGATCTTATGTTCTTTAGATAATGGCTTACAGTCACTCAAGTCTTCGAAACATGCGTACAATAGCGAATCCTCATCTCTCGCGATATATTTTAATTTTGTTGGAAGAATATGGTAAAATCCTGTTCGATTATCCAAAACTGGGATAGGATACAGGCGGTACAGTGTATAAGTTTCAGGATTGACTAAGGGAATTTTTAGTACAAAAACAATTTTAGTATTGATCTGAAAAGCTTCCAATTCTATTAGATCGATGTATCTAGCAACATTTGAACTATAGGTTGGAAGTGGTAAGTTATTTTCATGAGGTGACTGATATTTTCTGAAGGGAGTCGACCAAATCTACTGGGTTTATAATTGAGCTATGTAAGATTTTTAGACGGGCGAAAGAGACTGCAGTTAGTACATCGTTGAGGGTATCTTCAGTGTATACGTAACTTTCCATTAAGCTTTCACACAAATCTAAGACATTGGCTTGAAGTTCATAAAAAGCAAGATCGTCTGTAATGAACTCAATTGACTTCCTAATTGCTTCAATATTTTCCGAAAATATTTTCTCTTCGGACTGAAATTTTTGTATTGTGGTGTTAAGGTTCTTAATGACCGAAGTTGTTACGGATAATTGTCGTTTCATTAAGTTTTCAATTTGATGTTGGTCTTTAGTTATTTTATTTATAGAGTCACTAAAGTATTGTCCGTCTGTTGCATCTAAGTTACCGGAAATAGATTTCCAAATTGATCCCAGTCCGTTAATGAGTCCGCGTTTCTTTCTGTTGGTACTGTAAGTCTCAGTGTCAGCGAAAATTTCTGTATATTTGATGTTAACAGATTTTGATATTTGTTTGAGGAGGCTTACGTGAGTCTGTACTTTTAATTTGAATATTTTAACGTTAGTTTTGTTGTGGTTAATAGTATCTAAAAGTCTGTTCAGTTGAAGGTTCACGACTGAAAACAGTCCACAGAATCTGAAAAAAGGGATTTATTCAAAATAGGGTTTTAGTCTGTCAAAGTTAACTTTAGTTATTTGGTCTGTTTGTAAATTTATGACGGTGGCAGAGTTTTTTCGTATTGCGGTAATTTCGAAGGGGCCGTTGAATTTGTTTTCGGCTTTGTTTTTGATTTGGGACTCTTTTACGTAGACTTTGTCGCCTACTTTGTAATCGGGTTATTTAGTAGAAACGTGTTGGTCAAATCGCACTTTAGATTTTTCTTTCTGTCTTTCGGTTTTAGCACGGGCGAGTCTGTAATAATAGTCCATTCTGTTATTTAGGTCTCTTACGTATTTCGAAATAAGTTTTTCCTGGTTGTAAAGGGTTTCTGGAGGCCTACTAGAAGTGTGCCCAAATATGAGTTCATAGGGCGTGAAACCGGTGGTTTTATTTTTTGTGTTATTATAACAGATGATGGCATAAGGGAGGACGTTAAATGGATGTTCGGTAGGATGTTCCGCTGTATTTGCCCTTATCATTTCTGCTAAGGTCGCGTGAAATCTTTCAATAGAACCGTTTGACTCGGGATGTTGAAAGCTGGAGAATGTCAGTTTTATGTCGTATAGTTGGCATAAATCCCGGATTAAAGTGTTGTCAAATTCACGTCCATAGTCACAATGGATGCGAAGTGGAGTGTCGTAATGTTGAAAGAAAATCAAAAGGGTGTTTACGACAGTTGAAGCTGTTTTGTCGTTTATGGGGTAGGCTTGTGTAAATTTCGTTAGTTCGTCCCTAATAGTCAGTGCATGATTTCTAGATGGATACTCGAAGATGTCAATGTTAATACGTTCGAAAGGAGTCTTGGGTGTTTCCGTAATATCAAAAGGTGCACTTAGGTTTTTCCTACAGAACTTTACCTTTTGGCAAGTTTCGCAGGATTTGATGAATTGTTCTACAGTTTTAATTAAGCCGGTCCAATTGTATTTTTCCCTAATACGTCTGATGGTTTCGTTAATGCCACGATGGAGGTTGTTTTTACCAGAGTGGTATTGTTGTATTATTATAGGAATTTCGTCTTCGGTAGGAGTTGTAACAATGTTTTGGCAGATTTTTAGTTTAATTTCTTTGTCGGAGAGAATGAAGGATAAAATTTCAAGAATGGGAAGTTCTATGTTATTTTCTATGCAGTATGTTTCGGAGTCGTTGAATTGATCTTGGTTGTTATAAATAATTTTGAAAAGATGTGAGACGACAGTTTCAGGGTCATAGGGCAAAGGTACAACTAAGTATTTTCTATGCCTGACAGATTTACTGGCCATGATGTTAAGAGTCTCATTACTGAAATTAGGTTCTTCTTCGAAAAAGTCAGCAATAATTTTGTCGTGTAAGTCGTTAGTTTTGTTTTGCCAAAAGAATGTAACTATGCGTTTGTGGGACTTGTCTAGAAGTTGAGAATTGGATATTTCAATTTTAGAGTAATCGGTTATTGACTCAGTTTTGTAGAGTTGAACAAATCGATTAAACTCAGCGATAATTCTTTCGTCATGTTCGTCGTCATTGTCAGAGTTTTCAGGTTGTTCGGAGTCAGTTTCGTTGTTAGCGAAAATTTTGATTTTGGAAAGGAAATCAGCACATGAAATGGTTGATTTTGATGCGAGAAAGAGCATCTGCGTTTTGGTTTACCTTGCCGGGCTTGTACTCAATTTTATAATTGTATTCCTCTAGCTTAAGGCGCCATCTGGCTAGACGACTGCCAGGATCTTTGATGGAAAAGAGCCAAGTAAGCGGCCGGTGGTCACACAGGAGTGTAAACCTTCTCCCAAAAAGATACGGTCTGTAGTGCTTAACAGCCCAAACTATGGCCAACAATTCTCGTTCGATGGTGGAATATCGTGTCTCTGCAGCACAGAGGGTGCGAGAAGCGTATGCAACAGGGAGATCTTTTCCCACAGGGCTTTGAGAAAGAACCGCTTCAATAGCAAAAGCACTAGCATCAGTAGTGAGCAGGAAGGGTTCTTCAAAGTTTGGATATATCAGGATTGGGTCAGATACAAGGGCTTGCTTCAGTTCATTGAAGGAAGACTTGCAATCTGCGTCAAAGATGAACTTGACGTCTTTTTGGAGTAGTTTTGTCAGAGGTTTAGAGATCTTCGCAAAATTTGGTATGAAGCGTCTGTAATACCCAGCGAGACCAAGAAAAGATTTGATGTCTTTCGGAGTTTGGGGTTGAGGAAAGTTCTGAATACATTCAACCTTTGAAGGGTTTGGTTTTACACCTTCTTGTGTGATAAGATGGCCAAGATAAGCCACTTCTTTACGAAGAAATTCGCACTTATCAGGTTGAATTTTGAGGTTAGACTTCCGAAGTCGTTTAAAAACTTCTGTCAACCGGGAAATATGTTCATGGATGGTCGGAGAGTAGATGATGATATCATCCATGTAGACGAGACAACGTTCATTCTGTATACCGAGAAGAATATTGTCCATGACCCTCTGAAAAGTAGAAGGTGCATTTTTTAAACCAAATGGCATACGAACAAATTCGTAATGACCATTTTCGACAGAAAAGCCAGTCTTAGGAATATCTTCCTCTTGGATTTCCAACTGGTGGAACCCGGAAGCGAGATCCAGTGTCGAAAAGTATTGACACTTTCCAAGTTGGTCGAGAAGATCGGAGATATTTGGCAGGGGATATTTATCGTCTACAGTCAATTCATTCTTCTTGGGGACGACCCATACAGGGGAAGACCAAGGAGATGAGGAGTGCCTAATGATACCTTGTTCGAGCATTTTTCCAATTTGGGTTTTCACTTCCTCTTTATGAACTTGTGGATATCTGTATGATTTAGTGAAAACGGGCTTTGCGTTATTCGTATCAATCGAATGTTTAACCTCGTTAGTGAAAGTCAAGACGTCACCTTCAAGATAGAAAATGTCTTGAAATTCCAAACAAAGATCAGTGATTTGTTCGCGTTCTTCGTCATTTAGATGTTCAGTTCTAATTTGTTGTCTAATAGTCGAGTTTCTGTCTATGTATTGGGATTCATGATAATCGTCTGTATTGAAATTCAGAAGAGGGTGAGTTTGGTCAAGTGGTTCCAGTTTTAAATCAGAAAAAGCTACTGTTTTGGGCATCGCGTTAGCATTGATGATGGAAGTTAGAAATTCACCATTTGCATTAATGTGTACGAGTGCGTTTGGAAGTCGTACTCTGTCAATTTCTTGAGTTGGTAAGATAGCGTCGATATCAGAAAGATTGCATTTAAGTTTAAATATATTTTCTGTGCGTGCCTCAATAGTTATTTTGTTTGTGTGGGTTTTTCTGCAGTAATATTTGGCTTAACATTGGGTGTGTCGGGTACATCAGTCAAGGGTTGATCGTTATCGGGAACTTTGTGTAAAGGGATGGTTTTAAAATTTGCTATTAGCTGTTTAGATTTTAAGTCAACTATGCATTCATAGTGTTCAAGAAAATCTAATCCTAGTATGCCGTCAAACTCAATGTCCAAATCGTATATAAAAACTTTATGTGGGTTACGTGGAGCGAATGGGATTAAAGTAGATTGGGAGATGGGGATTTTTTCGTGGGTAATTCCTTTAATAGTTACCCTTTCAGGAGATCTTTGGGTGAAATTCTTTACGGTATTTTCTTTGAAGATAGAGATACCAGCTCCGGTATCAATAAGAAGTTTAAATTTAGAAGAAGCGTCAAGAATGTAATATAGATTTTTAGAGTTCACAGTAAGAAGTGGGCTTAAAGAAATAGTTGCTCCGGGAAATTCAAGTCGTCGAGATTCAGGTTTTGAATTTGGGTTTCGACTTCGCAAAAAGTTGTTGTCGAATCGGGAGGTTGGTCTAGGCTCGGAAGCGCTAGAAAATCCTGGTATTGATGGCTATTAAAAGGCTCGATAGGAGTATCTTCGAACGTTTGTTCAACGATAGGATAATTTTCAAGATCATCCTCATAATCGTATGTGTTATCATCCGTATAATAATTGTAGTCTGAATAATTAGTGTAATCAACATTTTGGTGTTGATTGAAATGGTGTGTCCTTTCAGGACGGTTATTAGGATTGTTTTGTATTACCGATGGGCGATAATAGTTAGGGTTCATTTGAGACCTAAAAGGGGGTCTCTGGAAGTTTTGTGGACGAAACTGTTGTCCTTGTTGAACCGGGGGATTATTTGAGGGGAAGTTTGGCCTTGTTTGTTGGTTAGGCCCAACAGGATTTGGCCTATGGTTTTGATTGAATGTTTGAGAATTGTTTTGATTTTTCAATCGGCAATTTACGGCTATGTGGCCTAATCGACCACAATGAAGACACTTAGGAGGTTGTGTCGGCTTTCGTGTTTGAAAGTTGGGTTTGAGAGGAACAGATTTGTTCGTTTTCTGATCCTCGAAATAAGAAAGTTGAAGCTCTCTCCTAATCCGGGAGTGTGCCTCTAGAAGGTCTTTTGGGTTACTGGCACGAATTACCTGACCTAAACGGGGTTCTAATCCCGTAAGAAGGGTATTCATCACCATTGTATCCACTAGAGTGGTCTGGGCGTCTTTTTGTTCTGGACTAAGCCCAGCGGTTTTGTGGATACAGGAGTGCATTTTCGCACTCAAAACTTGGAGTCGATTATAAAATGTTAGTGGGGACTCATTTGAAAGTTGTTTCAGACGTTGTAGGTCATGAATCAGGGAAGAGAGATCACGAGAATCTCCAAAGTGTAGGGTCAAGAGTTGTTTAATTTCAAGGTATGATCCGGGATTCCTTGAATTAACTAACTGCGCCGCTTTCCCTTTTAGTTTGTTTTTGATATGTATCACTAACAAATACTTTTGATCCGCCGTGGACATATTATATGAGCAATTACACGCATCTATAAAGGTTCCCAAGGAAATTTGGTCGCCTTCAAATTCGGGTATAACGGAAAATATTTCCGTTAACCGATATCTCTCGGTTTCGGTGTTAACCGGAGATGGTGATGCTTGTGCCATTTTTATATGTATCGATATAAAAGAATTGGAACAAGAGAATAAAGTGTATAAAATAGAATATTAAATGGTATAGAAAATTAATATACTGTAGAATACGTTAATTGGGATAAACGATTGTTTGGACGATAGAACAGTATTGTAACCAATTAAAATAGTAAACACAAATAAATCAGTTATTCAAAAAAATATCAATGAAATAAGTAAATCAAATATACCAATATCAATAAAAAGAAATCAAATAAATATATCAATAGAATAAAATAAATCAGTTAATGAAATAAATCAATATTTCATTTGAATCAAATATATCAAAATAAAATTCAAATTGATAAATATGTAAAATCAAATAATAAAATAAATCGATTGATCAAATCAAATACATTATATCAAATATTAAAAATCAATGTTCAATTAAATGAATCAAATAATATTTACTTAAAACGAATGACGATTCACCATTACTTACATCAACAGGAACATTGAAAGCGCCGTGTTCTACGTTTGATTGCAGTGAGGACTTCTTCCAGGTTCGTTGTTCCGTTGAGGGATAGGAATCCGCCGCTACCAGTTAGAGTACTCGTGTTCTAGTAACGTTAGACGGATCCTACTGACTGCGCCAATTTGTTATATCACTCTTTCAAAATTTATCTTTTTAAAAAAGACTTTATTTATACTTGCACAATTAATAAACTTTTAATAGAAACTTGAATATAATGAAAATAATAATAAAACTTAATAACAATAAAAAAGACAAAAATTATGTGTTAAACTAACTAGACAGACTTTGTAAGTAACAATGAATAATGAAACAAGGCAAATGTATAATTTATAAGCTAAGAATGCTGACGAAGCTGCCGCCGTGCTTGCAGTTCTCACGGATGTTCGTCTGCAGGTAACTGGAGACGACACGTGTTATGCTGACTCAGCTTGGGAACTGTTGCTAGGTTGTTTCATATAAGTCGGTTGAATAACTTATATAACATATATATATATATATATATATATATATATATATATATATATATATTAGATGGTTTCCGGGAATTCATCCGCGTAGTTGATAACTGATCCCTGCCGGGATCGATGGTAAAATGACGACGTTTCGGCAGAGTCACATCTCACCTCTTCAGGTCGGTTCGCATAATTCTCGTAGCCTTCTGCTTTCGCTTCTAGTTACTCGAATACTGTATTCAGATGTGACTCTGCCGAAACGTCGTCATTTTACCATCGATCCCAGCAGGGATCAGTTATCAACTACGCGGATGAATTCCCGGAAACCATCTAATACATTTAGTGCCCGCGAAAACTTAAAAACAAATATATATATATATATATATATATATATATATATATATATATATATATATATATATATATATAAATATATATATATATATACCCCCTTTCATTCCCTAAGAATATTTTAATAAAGAATCCGAAATTCTTAGTAAATCCTTTACTTGCCTGCAGCTCAGCAGAAACGACAAAAATGTCATTTTCCCGATAAACTAAAAAATATATGTACTCACCAACAAGGGCCAATATGACGGTCAACAAGGGGGCCGCAGGAAAACTAACAGTCACATTAAACTCCAACATATGAAGAAGGTCGACTGAAACCAAAAAAATATTATGTTGAGTAAATAAAAATTACAGCGGCGGCTAAATTGAAAAATACTATATAAGGCGAAAGTCAAAATGTCGTTTATATTTGGAAGGTAAACGGTTGTTTCATAAAGCGTTTATTTGCACAGGAATTTATATTATTAATATAATAGAAGTGGACACGAAATGAGACAAGGGAAGTTGTCAGTCGAGTCGTCGAAAAGCCCAATTAAACTTTCCCTTTTTGTGTCAACATCGTTTTTTAATAATTTGTTCGCAGGAGTTTAATTTTATATTTAAAGGGGAAACGAAACTTCAACAAACTGCAAATTTCTTTTTTTATTATTATTATATTAACTGACCTTTTCACTTTCTCAACAAAAGAATTATACAGCCCGAAAAAGTCTATAATCACAATCACAATTTTAATAATTCATATTAAGAGACGATTCTTACCAACATAAGGAAAAATATATTGGAAACGTATTGCAATATGCAAATAGGTATACCATATCAGTTTGTTTATTTCTGATAAAACACGAAATTTTCATCGAACGTATGAATGATTTAATAATAATTTAATGAAACATATTTTCTGCTTACTACGCATTCTGAGTTTATTTTGTTCATACACGTTTTAACTTTACACACCAACATCAGTAACAATACTCCTCAAAGAAAATAGCGAACCAATATGGAAAGAGCTAGATTATCATCACGACTTGACCATACAATGTATGGCAGCACACTCCCTCTAAGGCACGCATAGCGTACCTTTAGAGGATATCAAAAGGGTTTAGCTCTGTGGGAGCCCTTGCCAGGTTTTCAGGCCCGTGGTTGGAGTCGTGGCGGCAGTTTCCCATGAATTTCCTGACCGTCCGGGCTGTCCCTAACAAGACGGCTTTTTGCATTTGTTTGTAAAGATGTTCGTCCAGACCGAGGTATTTTAAATTGTTTAATAGATGTTTTGGGACTAGTCCTGTGGTTGACATAACAATTGGTACAGTTCGTGTGTTGTTCATGTTCCACTGAGTCTTTATTTGAAATTCCAAATCTCTATATTTGGTTATTTTCTCAGCCTGCTTGATATTTATATTATTGTTGTTGGGAATTGCTATGTCAATTAAAGTTGTTTTCCGAGAGACTTTATCTACCAAAACTATATCTGGTCTATTGTGAGCAACAGACCGATCGGTCAGTATCGTGCGGTCCCAGTAGAGCTTGTAGTTGTTATTTTCTAAAACAGATTCTGGTTTATATTTATAGTATGGTAATCTTACCGACTGTGATAATTCATGTTTCAGTGCTAGTTCCTGGTGAAGTATTTTTGCTACAGCATCGTGTCGTTCTTTGTATTCAGTTGCAGCGAACGCTTGACAACCTCCTGTGATATGCTGGATAGATTCAGATGTTTGGCAACCGTACCTGCATCTATCGTTGTTAATGGAAGGGTCTTTAACGATGTACTTTAGGTAGTTCTTAGTTGGAATTACTTGATCTTGGATTGCCAATATAAAGCCCTCCGTTTCAGGGAACATATGACCAGAGATCAACCAGTAGTTCGACGCTGCACTGTCGACATAATCTTGGTTGATGTCATTTATATGTCTTCCATGAAGGGGCTTCTCTTGCCATTTCAGCAGTTTCTGATCTGTGGTCTGGTGGTGTAATTGGACATGTTGTTGTGTCAGTCGCAGTGGTGTTGAGTCATCAACCTGGCACATGACTCTATGTAGATCAGAAAATTCTGCGAGTTTCTGGAAATGACTACGTAAAATAGAAATTTGTTGATCTAATAGTTTACTTAGATCTGTCAATCCTCTTCCTCCTTCATACCGTGGCAAAGCTGTACGTTCGACAGAGCTCTTTGGATGGTGATTTTGAGCTTTTGTTAGTAAAACTCGAACTTTTCGTTGTAATTGTTCAATGTCAGTCTTGAACCAATTAACTATACCGAAAGAGTAACTGAGCACTGAACACGCATAGGTGTTAATAGCCTGAAACAGATTTTTACTGTTTAGTTTGCTTTTCAACAGTTGCCTTACCCTTCTATAAAACTCTGCTGTTAGGTCCTTTTTCATAGTCATGTGATCAATACGTTGAGCCTGCTTTATTCCAAGGTATTTATAAGTATGACCTTCCCCCATAGATTCAATTGAGGTGCCATCTCTCATTTCGAAATGCCCCTGCTGTATTTTGCCTTTAACTATATTAATAATTCGGCATTTGTCTAGGCCAAATTTCATATGGATGTCACTAGAGAACCCTTCTACAATTTTAAGCATATCATGCAGCTGTTGTTTTGTAGCTGCCACCAACTTTAAGTCGGAAGGAGATTATTATTATTATTATTATTATTATTAGATGAGAAAGCAGTGTAAGCGGCCAAATGCCGATGGAACTACATCATAGAATATTATCTGAGTAAGAAAAATTACCCATCAAGAGAAATCAAAACATCTAGAATGACCAATGCAGTTGCTCAAATGTGAATACAAAAAAGGATGAAAATCATTCGATTCTACGAGAAAGTTCAAGCAAATCTGAATAAACTATATAAGGACTATTTCCCTTTGTTCACAATTAGTATTGTTTTCATGAGAGTAAATGTCATTTATTCTTTGTGACACCCTGTACTTACAATCTGTGGCCGATGTGGTGAATTCATCAGTCCTTTACCAGACATGCATTTTTACAAATCGATTCGACTGTGAAGCAACTATTTGTTAACTATGTATTTTACTGACAAAACAAGAGTTTGCGTGTAATCCTGAGGTAACGCAGAATACGTCCAGGCTGAAAAGTGATCTAGCTACACACAACAGCCCAAAAACTTGTTTTCGGGATTTTGCAATCCATTGAACACAACACAACATATTGTTTCTAGCAGAAAACTTTCATCAGTTGCGCTTGATTGAAATCTCGAATAATTATTTATGTATTTCATACATAGAACTGAATTTAACATTTTTACGCGAAATGAATATGGGCATCTATTCTAGGAATCACAGTCTCTACCCAGGTGCAAGAGGAGGCTTGTATATCTATTCCAGTATCTCTAATTTTAAGCCCCTAAGACGGACTATTCCTTTTGTATATCGCCCTGGATCTTACGCTAAACTTATTGAAACTTCAGGAGCTGCACAAGGAAAAAAGTTTCCACAGTAGTGAAATTCGTATTGGTTTTAACAGCAATTTTTAACGTGAAATATTTATGTTCGACATCTAATAATTGAAGATAAAGAATTTTGAAAACAACGTCCATATCAAATCCCACTATCAATAGAATTATAATGAAATTATTACAGACAATATTGAAAATCGTACAACAACATACTCGTAAATAAATAGGGCACATATAGGGTATTAATATACTGATTAATAAAAAAATAGGACTAACACCTCATGTGAGAATAAGTGGAATGATAATAAAATATAAAATCTAATATAGTCAAGCTAGTTTCAAGTTGGAAAAATTGCCCAGAAGTTATACGCCTTCGCCAAAAGTGAAATCACAGAATTATGTTGTATCAATGATAACCTTAAAGTTATAAAGTATAACAGGAAAAACTTTATAAACAACCCCGATATAGTGATGCTTTAAGGAAATGGCCATTAATAATTTTATCCTTAATTATCGACAATCAGATTGAATTCCACGGAAATAGAAGCGATGCAATCTCCTTCATCTAATAGTAGATTTCCTTCTGTGTTGTGTTCTTCTTTGTGTAATGTTGGTGAATTGTATTGTATAAGCTAGGTCCCAAGCTTATTACAATTTGATTCATCAATAGTACAAAAAAATATCACAAAACGAAAATTAAGACAGTTTAAAGAGGTAATTACATCGTTTCTACTACCGTACCTTATGGCTTCAATGGGATCACTGAAAAATAATTATTTCTACGTATTTTGCGAATGGGAATTTTTTATGCTACCTGAATATCCAAAAACAATAGATTTTTGTTAATTATATCATTGTTCACACTGTCAAATATTTAATTTCAAATTTACATATTTATTATCACTCCATTGATAACCAGGTCAGACCTAGATCTTCAAACATTTTGTATTTTTATATGTACAGTTCCGAATCTCTTGTACGGTATTATTCCCAAAAAATCCATAAATATAAAGAGAATAGGTAAATAAATTTGGGGCATAAAAATATAGGCAGAGAAATTGTAAAATAAACAAAGGCTCAAAGAAAGCAATATTCACATCATATCAAATGGTAAATATGCAAACTAAAGATTAAAAAAATGTTAGTATATTATATTTATTTTTGTAAAATATAACTTATGATCTTTCGATAAATAACAATAGGTTAACGAGTAATTAAATATGTTTCCTCGAATCAATATACGAGATTACGTTCTTTGTACTTTTTGAAAACCTCTTTATTCCATATCAAAACTCTTGTTATAACTAACGATGCAAATCGGATCATCCATCTCACAAACTTGGCTGTGTAACCGCACCCTTACATATTATGGTAGGCAATCCGCCCATCGGTTTCACATAGTGCTTTTTATATTTCGGCTCAAAGTTAATACCGTGAAAGAGAATTCTCTAGAGTGAAACTGGTGCAGCGGCGGACAACCTGAGGGCATATCCTCTTTCTCCACCCCGAATGTCCGCTCTAACTCTCTGCATTGTAAACAACTGTTCATTTCAACTCAAATCTTGCGGTCAGCTAAAAGGCGCAGGGTCACCTATGCGTTCAAGCACATATCCGCATGTTCATATAGAGAGAATTAAACAAATGTAGCAAACTTTACCAAAAAATATATCTTAATAGTTTAATAATAAAAAACACGTTGAAAAAACATCGCACTTATTCTTGATATTTAAGATTTGGTATTACTTTACCGTTTGCTAAATATATCTTGAAATTCTACACTGGAAAAGGACCCAAGCAGAATAGATGTAAGGCTGCCCAAAACATCAATTTATCAAGGATACACCTTCACAAACAAAGCACTTGCATATCCGAACACTATACGAACATTGAATAGAAAATTGAAGAAGATCCAAAACAAAACTCCAAGAAATGTAAATTAGTTTTCGGTCAAATGGTTTGAAACCAGGTAGTTTTTGTAGCTGTTAAGCAGTAGATTAAAAGTGTTAATTGGCGTCGAGCCCCAAAAATTCATTGTTCAATGTTATAGCTCGCTGAAGCTAGAATGCTTTAGATTTCACTTCCTGTACCGTCTAGTAAAAAAACTTAATTGTACTGAAAGCCCAATAAGTCAATAAACTATAGCCAACATATCGAGATCTCTGACTGAAAGGGTTAACAAGTATTCAAGTTGAAGTACAGAAGTAGCAAATCTTTTGAGAAGTAATGATCAATGGAAAAGGTTACATGGCCATGACATCCTTAATGATCCTGTTCTTAACCTGGGTGACTTACAAGACAACCGTCGATATTTATCAAGTAAGTTTTCTCCATCTTATATACAAGATAAAATCGTGAGATAAAATGATAAAGAATTTCAACTAGACGAGCATGTAAATGCACGGGGCTTTATAAGTGTATTTGTAGTTTACAATAACGCTGCTCTCATATCGCCTGCATTTTGTGGTTTTTAGGCAACGCGCGGTGTCCTTTTCTTCTTCTTTTATTTACATCAAATTATACAGAACAGCTGATTCAAATCACAATGAAAATTCTACATATAAGCTCTTCGCTGAACTAACTGACTGCCGCGATTTTGGGTCGGTCCTTTTAAAACCTGCATCGAAAATTATAATCAATCATCAATTCTACAGCTGCGGAGCCATTTCGATAACAATTTTTTGTCCTAGAAGCGATCAGTGTCTTACTGAAATGAAAGAGTTAGGTAAATTTCGTAACAATAGTATCAAGTACCCCGACGAATCCTTGCTGTATTCAACATCTGAAGTATACAATGAGAACAAAAATAATCTTCAAGTGTTAGATTGCGTTCATTAGGTTAGGTCAAAATAATATGAAATACCCCGAGGAGTCCTTGTTGAATTCAACATCAAATGCACGCAATGAGAACGAAAAGAATATTGGGGTATTAGGTCAAGGCAATAGATTCCCGCTAGGCAGTATCGTTCAACTCTAAAAATCACTCATTTTTAGGGCTACATGATGTGCTAAGTCCAATCTAGCAACCTCCCCGTGGTGCACATCGGGTCACGCTAATATAGACGGCAATCGCTGATTTTTCTTGTAAGATAATGATTTTGAAAAATTCATTGTACTGATCGTGATCTGAAAGATCATCTCGATATCGTTTTAATCCTCTCAGTCAGAGATCTCGATATCTAGTTTTTTTTATTATACTATACAGGGTGTTCCACGAAGGTTACCTATAACTCAAAAGATATCGATATTAAAATTCTAAAATTTTTATACCGTAGGCAAGACGATATGTTACTAAAACATTTTCACAACTGTGACACTTCCGGTTATACCGGAAGTAGCCAAAACTTTCTTATATCAAATAGAACACCATGTATGTTATTGGATATTTGGATGCTAATTTAAATTCGAGATAAATTTTATGAACCACATGTAATTTCTAAATTTAACCATTCTCAATATATTTCCATTTTTATATCAATAAGGATGGATGCAGTCCTGTGGGTAATCGACAATTTTCGCTAAATAGCCATCTTAGATGGTAAATAGATTCTATTTTAAAAGGGTTTGTTGGCATAACTTATTGGAAGACTCAAGGCAGCAAACAGCGCAGAATTAATCACCCCTTTTTCTATAGGGTGTTCTTTAAAAAATAATGAAAATGACAATCACAATATGTTTAAAACTGAAAATTTTCAAATGGAAACTCCGAATTTTTTGTCGGGATCTTATTCAGCACTAAAAATAAAGGTAACTTTGTATTACGTTCCCTATATGTAAACCTCATAACTTTCGATTAAAGTACGAAAAACCGTTTTCCGCCCATTAAAATATGATGTCGACTTTGCTTGAAAAAATCAAGTTAACCGAAAAGTCAGTTTTTCAAAATTGCCAACAATGCCTGCACGCATCAATTACTCTAAGGAAGATTACTTCAATATGATTATGATTTTTGGACAGAGTAATAAAGTATTGTCACGAACATGTGAGACATTTGCTGCTAGATATCCGGAGAAGCAGAAGCCAACAGAGAAAACAATTGAATGAATAATAGACAATTTTAAGAACTTCAGATCAGTCAAACCAATAGTTAAGAAAAATAAGCCAATAGTGAAATTTCAACTTTGGCTTAGTTTCCAGCGTATCTGAAAGCAAGTATTAGGCAAACAGTACTAGAATTGGGATTTTCTAAAAGCTCTATTCATAGAATATTTGAACAAGCACAAATTTCATCTGTACTCCTTCTCTTTGGAGCATAATCTTAAACAAACTGATTTTCCGAGAGGTGTAAAATTCTGAGATTTATTTTAACATGGTTCCAAGGAAACCATTTATTTTTGGACTATATCATTTGGTCACATGAGGCCAAATTCATCAAACATGGTCTATTTAATAAGCACAATTCCCATTACTGGAGTGGCTCCACAAGAGTTCCGATGTAGAAATTTCCAAGTGAGTTAGTCGTTTAATGTTTACTACCGGTCGCCCAGTGGTCGAAATTCGACCCAAATTGATTAAAATTATGAGTTGAACATTATTGACGTTATTTTGTCTGTATAAGATATAGAGTTGAGGCGAAATTAGAAAAGTATCCCAGGCCTTTGCTATCCCTATTATTTTATTTGGATTACGTTTATAAAAATAATTCACGAAATATTTTTTTATTTATGTATATAATTGTAGGATTATTTTTACATAAATATGTCTATGTAACATGTTCGATCTAATTATCGGCGGATTTTTCTTTGTAACCTAAAAGTTTCCGTCATTTACACACAAACGATTTTAAAAATAGAGATTACAAACAACCCAATGAAAACTCTAACATTTAATGTCATTTCCATTGTCTGCTGATTGATGATTTGTGGCACAACACCTTCGGACTATTGTGAAAATGTATTATATTAATGAATTATAACCACAACAAAAATTACAAATATTATTTTCTACGAAAGTTAGTACTACTTGTCCGAAAAATCAATACTGATCTATAATTTACAACACTAAATATTTTCCTAATGAACTATAGGCAACTCCATAGATAGTAAAAGATGGTCATCACATGGTATGAAAGAGCTTTACCCAGCCACTGCCTTGATTATCATTTGAAAACCAACCTAGCATATATAATTACGAAGTGGTTTCTGTTGCCGTGTAGAGCCTTTTATTTTTAACATTTAGGTTGTAAACTTCAAACAAATCTTTAAAATGTTTTTAACAGTCAGAACTTTGCAACAAAGGGACCATAGTGTTAAATACACCTATTTTTTTCTGTGGGTATTGAAATTGACACCTTGAAAATACTCAGAATTTAAATCAAATTTCCGGAAGATGGCTATGCATTCAGGGTTGTCAGATCTACCTACTTATCGTGAATTGGTGCATAATTTCACAATTTATTGTAATTTTAGTTAAATTATATGAAAGTTATCCGACAAAAATAAAAGTCTCTATATTAAAAGTATAAGGTTAAAATAAAGAAGATATTATCAGAACTAAATTGATGAGGTGCAACATAATTCTGATTTTAGTTGACAAAGCATATTTACAATGCAATGAATGTTGCAAACTTGCGGGCGCCCAATAAACGGCGATTATTATGTATTATAATTTTTCGTTGGTTCTATTTCAATAGCATGACTATGTAGGATAACTTTAGCGAAGTGTCAATACTTTTTGTTTTACATTTGCATAGTTTGTCTTTCACATTGGAGTCAACCTATCTTATGATTTTCTCTCCAAGCAATCTGACAGCACTGTTTGGCATTGAAAGTATGGATGTCAATAATGATTTTTTAATTATTTAATTATTTAGTTATTGAACCAATTTTATAAATTAATTTTAGCATTCTGCACTGAAGGGCATCTGTAGTTACTAAACAAAACAAAAATAAAGAAAATCGGTTGACAGACAGAGGAGAAAATGGTACCTAACCGTTTTGTCTTTGCCTATTTACATATAGATTGTGTGGCAAGAAACGCCGGAGTGGTAAAACTACATTTTTATGAAGAAAATTTTAATGGTAAAATTATAAATATGTTTTACCTTTTGCTCTATGCCCCATTTTTTATTTTTATTGGTGAGGGTTATTTGAATATTTTACGAGATTTTGAAGCCACGTATCTGGAAAATTTATCATTGGCCAATTATCGGGAATTATTTTATCAGCATGACAGAGCCCCTCCCCACAATGACTACTTAGTAAATAACTATTCAGAAGATATTTTTGTTGACCAATGGATTGCAAACAACGGTTATTTTCTGGATTATTTTGCAATAAAAAATAAAGTTTATGATAGTCTTTTAACGACCAAAAAGGATTGTATAAAACGAGTGAGAAATGCATTCAGAAATTTAGAGCATATATCAATAAGAAATGCTACTAATCGAGAACTGCTTAGAAGATGCGAAAAATATTTAGAAGTTCAACGGCGAACTATAAACTTTATACGATGGGTTTACGTGTTACATGGTATTTTACATTTGTTATTTTCTAAGAAAACAACATTTAGTAATTTTAGATATTTGATAATAATTTTTAGTTTGACTGATCCGAAATTAGGTAGTATTATTCGATTAATTGTTTTCCATAATGGTCTCTGCTTCTTTGTTGCTTTATTACACTCGCTATAAATAATAAAGATATTAAAATAATCTTCGTTGGAATAATTACCCAATTTTGACAAACTGAGTGACATTTCGTAGCCGCCAGTTATTTTTCTAGTGGCCACGGCTAACTTGATTTTTCCAAGCAAAGTCGACATCATATTTTAATTGTCAGAAAACGGTTTTTTGTGATTTAATCAAAAGATTTAGATATAGGGAACGTAATACAAAGTTACCTTAATTTTTCGAGCTGAATAAGATCCCGACAAAAAAATTGGGAGTTTCCATTTGAATTTTTTTTAGCATACTGTGAATGTCATTTTCACTTTTCTTAAGAACACCTTGTAGAAAAAAGGGTGACTTTTTCAGCGCTGTTTGCTGCCTCGAGTCTTCCAATAAGACATGCCAAAAACCGTTTCAAAATAGATGGCTGTTTAGCGACAATTGTCGATTACCCTGTCATTTTTGACATAAAAACTCAAATATCTTGAGATGAATAAAATGTATCTAGAATGTAAAGTACCATCCAAATATTCAATAACAGAGTATTCTATTTGGTATAAGAAAGTTGTCTGAAAATATTTTAGTCACCTAGAACTTATCGGCTTACCTACGTTGTCAAATTTTCAGAATTTTAATATCGATATTTTTTGAGTTAAACGTAACTACCCACCTTCGTGGTAGTGAAATCTAAAGCCTTGTAGTTTCAGCGAGCTATAACCTTGAACCATGGATTTTTAGGGCTTGACAGCTATTGACGCTTTTATTCTACTAAGCAAGGGCTTAGTAGAATAAACTTAACTTTGGAGGCCACATTAAAAAATTAAATAAATATTTTTATAAAAATTAAGGGTAATAAGGAAAATATAGGAAAATCCAGTCCTTCCATGCTTGTCTGCAAAATTAGAATAATATATAATATGTTTTACCTAGATTATAGCAAATCTCAAAAGTGGTACGAAACCCTTAGTATGCGAGTCCAACTGGCATTTTTCAAATTATTTTACTATACTATACAGGTAGTGAAATCTAAGGGTACGGTCAGAGTAGCACCGGTATCGGCCGAATTTTTAACTCTGCCGTACACTGCCGAAGTCGGTCAAAAATCAAAACAGTGTTACTGGTCACAGTAGCACCGTTATACACTGCCGTATCTGCCGACGATCGAACGAAAACAAATAATTTTTTTTTCGGCCGTGCACGCCAGTCTTGTGCGGGATACTTTCAATTTCTTTCATATTTTTAGTTTAAAATAGTATTTAATTTGAAAAAAATTGTACGGTTGATTCTTAAAAATTAATTACAGTAGTATTTGAAAGGAAAGCGTTGGAGGATACAAGAGATAAGACCTATCATCACAGAGATCTAGGTTGGGTTTTTTTTTTAATTAGGTTTTATCCAAATATCTTGTTCGTTTTCGATCAATAGTATTTTCAGCAAAGGACTCATTTCCAATAACTAAATTTGCGAATCAAAATCCATTTTTTCAAATGACATGGTTTATCGGATTTCACCAGAAAACTGAATGAATCTGACCACAACTGCAGGCTAAGGCTGCATTCAGAGTGGCTCCGGCATCGGCAGAATTTTTACTCTGGCGTATACGGCCGAATACGCTCGTTCAAGTATCTGCCGACGATCGGATGAAAACAAATAAATTTGTTTTTTTCGGCCGAGTACGCCAGTCTAATATCGGATAGTTGGAATTTCTTTCAATTTCTTTAGGTGATATGCACTTTCTATAGTCTTTATTATTTAATACAGAGCTTTCATTTCATAACTAGCCACCCAAAATAACTTTTAAAATATCTTTACAAAAAAAAGACAAAAATACCCGTTAATTTATATTTACGTATTTACGTATTGCACGTTTCGGTCACCCTGCAGTTTCAACCCCTAAGTGGGGGAGAATATCACTTGTAAAAGTTTAAATACAAAGGAGTATCATGTGATACCTCTTTTTAAAGATTTCTTTCTTGCCAGTCTTTTGACACATCATTTTTTTTTAATCAGATTATTTTTTACAGACCAATTACCTACAAATCGTGAAAAATTAAATTTATGAAAATAGTTGCCAATTAATCAAAATCCATTTTGTCTAACGACATGGTTTATCTGATTTTACTAGAAAACGGAATGAGTCTGACCACAACACTTGAACGAGCGTATTCGGCCGTATACGCCAGAGTAAAAATTCTGCCGATGCCGGAGCCACTCTGAATGCAGCCTTTAAAAGGGTACGGTCAGAGTAGCACCGGTATCGGCAGAATTTTTAACTCTGCCGTACACTGCCGAACTCGGTCAAAAATCAAAACGGTGTTGTTGGATAGCAGTGGTCACAGTAGCACCATAATACACTGCCGTATCTGCTGACGATCGGACGAAAACAAATAAATTTGTTTTATTCGGCAGTGCACGCCAGTCAAGAGAGAGTCTGATAGTTTAAATTTCATTCATATTTTTAGTATAAAATAGTATTAAATTTCAAAAAAATCAATATGGTTGATTCTGAAAAACCAATTACAATAGTTTCTGAAAGAAAGACATTGGAGGATACAAGAGATAAGATCTATCATAACATAGATCTATGTTGGATTCTTTCTTTGTATTAGGATTTATCCAAAAATCTCTTTCGTTTGCGAACAATAATATTTTGAGCAAAGGACTGACTCATTTCCAATTTAGTAAATTTGCGATAAAAATTAATTTAGTCTAATGACATGGTTTATCCGATTTCACCAAAAAACTGAAGGAATCTGACCACAACATTTGAACAGGCGTATTCGGCCGTATAAGCCGGAGTAAAAATTCTGCCGATGCCGGAGCCACCCTGACTGCAGCCTAAAGCATTGAGTTTCACCAAGCTATAATTTTGGACAATTAGTTTTTAGGACTTGATGCCCATTGATTCTCTTAATCCACTAGTCAAAAGTCACAAAAACCACCTGGTTTGAAACCATTTGACCGAAAACCAATTTACATAAGGATTCCTGGGGTGTCCTTTCTATTAAAATTAACAAGGATAAAAATATTAAATAATAGACATAACTAGAAATCTATTAAAAAGGAAAAGACCAACAATTATAGAACTAGATAGTAAAAACAGAAAGATAGAGATGTTAAAATAATAAAAAAAGTTTCATTCCTACTGAAGAAATAACCGATTCGCAACCGGTAATCTCTGCGGGCGGAGACAAGTTATCGTTTACAACGACGATTACCGGTTGCTTATCGGTTATTCGTCTTGTAGGAACACACATAAAATAAATTGGGTGAAAGTATTATTTTCCTGGCCGAAGAATACCCAAAAGATATTCAAGAAGCAAGGCAGATTTTGACAATATATGAAGGAGGAGAGGGAGAAAGGACAAATACCGATGGAAAACATTATGCCAAGCTTCACCAATAGTAGGAAAATATAAATCAAAGATACCAGAAAAAGTTAACCCCCACAATTCAAAAAAAAAGTGTAACAACTAACAAAATATATGAACAGAATAACAAGAAGACGAAAAATAGATAAAACTTTAAGGAAACTAAGGAAACAATACAAACATCTGCAGAAGAAAAAACATAACACGGTCATAAACACCACAGAATAGTTGCAGAGGTTGAACAATTCAAACCGTTCATAAAAGAAAAGAAAACATACTTTCAAACACCCCACGAGATACAGTAAAATAGTGTTATAACATTTTACTTTACGCTGTCAAAATAGGAACCCATCTAGAAATTAATCATCTTCAATAAAAACTAATCTTAGGAGTAAATAGAGTGCAAAAACCATTCAAATAAACATGCCGACCAAAAATGATTTTGGGGAGATAACAGTAATCTAGTCCCCACTCTTATTCCGTTCTTAGATCCTGAAACATTTGGACTATTTGAAATATTCAATTGTGGTATTATTCTCAAAAAAATTAGAAAAATACAAACCAGAAATGCCGCAACTATCTTTCAGAAAAAGATACAGGGAAAGCTTAACCCATAAGAATACCACCTAGCCGACTAATAGTGGAGCTATAAAAGGTAGTCGAGAAAAATATGGAGACCATGATTCAAAAAAGGATTATTAAGCCATCTGTCAACCCAGGGTCCGCCCCGGTCGTTCAACTGAAAGAGAAGGTTGGAACATGGTGGTTTTGTGTGGATTATAGGAAACTGAACTACGTATAGAAGTAGGAAATCTATCCGCTTTAGACCTGAAGACTGAATACTGTCACAAAAGCGCCAGAAAAAAACAGCGTTTTCTACAAGGGTTCTTTCATGCCATTTGGATTATGGAACACTCGCGCTACGTTCGAAAGATTAATAAAGTATGTATTGAGCGGCTTGACATGGCATACCTGCCTAGTGTATCTCTACGACCTGTTGATTGATCCCACATTCGATGAACACCTGAAGAACCTCGGCGAGGTTTTCCATAAAATTAAGAATACCAACCTGAGGCTCAACCTTAAGAAAAGTTCCATGTTTCAAAACGAGGTAGAAGTTTGGACCACTCTCTTTCTAAAACAGGGATTTAGACTAATGAGGACTAGTAGTCTTCTAGTGGTCGAAATTCGACTCTATTTCATCAAATTGTGAACATTATTGAGGTTTCTTTGTCAAAAGCATATTTCAATAAGAAATAAAGTTGAGGAGAAACCGGAGAAGTAGGCGTCATGACCCCCCCCCCCTCAATCGTCATATTGACAATCTATTTAAATAAAAAATATGAGAATTTAATCAAAAATAGGTATTCCAAATAATTTTGAAAGAACTTTCCCCCCCAAGTTTTGGTTGGGACCACTACTGCTAAAATGTTTGATATAGTAAATTGGAGGATTGTTTTTTGAAACCTAAAAGTTTCCTCATTTGCAATTTCAAACAAGTTCATGAATATTTAAAAAAATGACCAACAAACCTACGAAAACTACAGTCTTTGTTCTCTATTGTCCCCTGATTGACTATTATTTACATAACACCTTAGGATGATTATTAATATGATATATTAATAAAATAATTAAATTCACAACAGAATAATTAATAAGAAAGTTACTGCTACTTGTACAAAAAATCAATACTGATCTTCTACATTGGCTATTTTACTACTGAACAATAAACAACGCTTGATGCTGAACTATCAAAGATGGTCTTCACATGATGGTCCGAAAGAGCGCTAGCCTGTCACTGTCAATCAATCTAACGCTAACGCTCCCTCCTTTACTCAATGGTTTGACGGCCAAGGCCAGCCATACAAGATTACGAAAGAAAAATATGTTGAAAAAATATATATATTATTCTAGAATAGATGTAGGTACCTAATTTACTATAACAAATTATTAAAATTTACATTTAATGCCTTGAATTTGTTTGTATTTTAAATATAGATTGTTAAAATGTCAATGACATGCTTATTTAGATAAAAATTAGTTATCTTGTAATAAAACCACGATTATGGAGTAATAGAGACATTTAATGTAAAATAAATTATACAGGTCTACAAAGAAAAAAGTGGAAAGTAATTTACATGTAACATATGGTTTTTGATGTATTTTCAGAAGTGCTCCCCAACCTTCAGTCTTTAGAAGGTTAGGTTAGTAATTTTAAACACACATTTTTAAAATGTCAATAATATGTTTATTTTAAGTAAAAGTTACTCACTTTTTATTAAAAGGCAGGACTTTGCAAAATATGGGGCCATGTAAGGAATAATAAATTGACTATAAGATTCCCACATTGTCAGAAAACAGCATCTTCTGCCTTTAAATATATTTATATATAGTTATAATTTTCAATATGATTTTCAATATAAAAAATTCATTTAAAAATGAATACTATATTTATTAATATATATGATTTAAGACTGAAAAATTGCAATAATCTTAAATTATATGCAAGTGAGTAACAGAAGAAATTAGAATATTTATTCAGACGTTATCTTTTCAACTCGTAAGAAGAAAATGCAAAATAACTTAAAAGTATGAACAAGTAGGTGTCTAACAAATGTAACAGATAGGTATATGTAGAACTGTAGTAAGGCAATTTCGTAAAATTTTTTGACAAACAATAAATTCGCTAAAAAAACCTTAAACGCAACGACTCCAGACTCGGAGTTGAAACGTCGATAAGTATTACACAATATACAATACATACTTATATACAGTACTGGTTGATCATTTTATAGACATCTCTTTCTCTCAGAAAAACTGTGAGGAAGAATCGACAGCCAGTAATCGGGCACGAAATTGCCTTACTACACTTTGTTCTACATATACAATTTTTTAAATACTTATCTGTTACAGCATGAATAGACAAAATAATTCAAGACCTCCTCAACAATCTTTTCGCTTATGAAGTAGGTACCTGCTATTCGCTCCGTGCGCGAAGTCATAGTAGGGATAGCCGAATCGACGCCCGCGTACGCAGTTCATACTTTCGGCATTATAGGAGGCACAGGGCTGCTGTCAAGCCAACAAATACACAGGAAAATTTTAAATTCGTTTTAATTCATAAAATAAACACAGAATGTGTCATGAGAGTAGCTGCGCTTTGAACTTTAAAAATAGAGAGATGAAAAAGTGAATATACAGGGTGTAAATAGTTTGAGTACATATATTTTAGGTGGAGGTAGTATACACCAAATTAAACAAAAAACTCTTATACCACTATGGTCAGTAGGCCTTAATAACCAAGAAAACATCCCCTAAAACATATTAAGTAAATTATTGTCAATCCGGCAACGTCGCTCGCGTTCGAAGCAGATTCACTCTTAGAGCGAATAATAAAGGAATGACTACGCCGACAAAAAAATAAACACCTGTGTTTTTGTATTGACTGATGATATTGACCTTAGAATTAAATAAAAATGTATGAAATATTTTGTTGAAAATACAAGGTATTGAAATTAGAATTTGTATTTGGCGGTTTCTTTTATGCAATTATACAAAGTTGGGTAAATATGATATTCAACTCAAGAGATCTGTATATGTAGTTTTTTACCAGTTAAATTATTCGAAGAGTCATTATTACTGATTTAATTATATTATTTATATTAGACAAGTAAATATGTAATCCTACTTACCGAATTTATTATAATGATAGAACTGAGTTGAAACAACGGATTATTCACAGCAAATGTTCAAAATGCCCACCATTACTATCGACACAAGCACGACACCGTTTAATCCAATTTTCACGTATGCGAAAAAAAATTCCTGGAATATTTCGGATTTCGTCAGCAGCGTCAAAAATGCGTTGTATAAGGTCATTCTCGTCAATAATTGGAGTAGTGTAAGCCTTACTTTTCATGTGTCCCCATAAGTAGAAATCTAAAGGATTGAGATCAGGAGATCTTGCTAGCCAACGTATATGTACGTTTCGACCAATCCAACGACGGGGAAATGTTCTATTTAAGTCGACAACTAGATGACTTGCGTGGGCAGGTGCTCCGTCATGTAAGTACCACATATTGGAACGTGTTTGTAGGTTCACTTCATCTAACAAATCTGGTAGCGGGTTGTTTAAAAATAAAAGGTAATTCTCACCTGTCAAACGTGCAGGCAGTATAAATGGCCCAACCAAGTATTCACCAACTATTCCAGCCCACACGTTAACTGAGAATTGGTGTTGAAATACTGACTGGCGTATTTCGTGCGGATTTACCTCAGACCACGAATGCGTATTATGAAAATTTATTATACCATTCCTATTAAAACTTGCTTCATCTGTTGTTAAAATATTGTTCACAAAATTAGGAAATTGTCCATGTTTTCTGAGGAACCAACGACAGAAATTGAGTCTTGGTTGAAAATCATCAATTGAAAGCCCTTGAACCCGCTGCATGTGATATGGATAGAGCAATGTTCCCGTAATGTTCTATAAACAACAGCGTGAGAAATTTGCAGCTCACTTCCAATACTCCGTGTGCTACGATATGGGTTGATGTCGATAAGGTCTAGTATTTGATCCTCAGCAGCTAAGATACGATTATGTCGCTGTGGTCCGCGATTGTTTATTTGTGGTATTACACTACCTGTTTCCAGAAGCCTCTGCGAAACTGCTACGAATGTCCTAGCATTGGCCAGGCGTCTGTTTGGAAACCTTTCCCTGTATAACATTCTTGCTATTCTGCAATTACGTCTGCTTTCCCCATAAATTAAGAGCATGTCATGTCTTTCCCTAATTGTATAATCAGCCATTATTTATCACAAATAAATACTGTCGCACTATTCTTAATTTTCGAACTTACACACTAATCACAACCGATTTTATTTATTTAAAAAATATATTACATGGAAAGCAAACCACGAAGTCTACATCAAATAGATATCATTCAAATCACTTTACCGTTTATCTATTCTTATTTACAAGAATCGAAATCGCAAAAAACAATCGTAACTCTCAGTCGTCGTTAAAGTTAAAAATGTAGTAAATAAGTTGCTCTGTATGCCACGTTGCCATATCTATTCGGAGAAACTTACACTAAATTATAAAAGCATATTTCGAGTTAAAATAATGAATTTTCATTTTTAATGTGGCTATTAAAGTTGTATAAGCTATTGAGTATTTACATATTTAGATTTACCGACATTTTGAAATCGAAATTATTGTATTATTCACTGTAGCAAGGGCTACATAAAATCTAACTTTATGTGTTCTTTTTGGCAAAACTTAGTTTAATTTAGAAAATGTTATAAAGCTTTTTGATTTGTTTTTGCCTGAAGTATTGTTCTTCAAAATCTTTGCACTCAAACCGTTTACACCCTGTATATTTTATAAATTTTTGGTTGCGAAAAGGAAAATAAATCAAACAAATAAGTGGATAGCTGCTGTGAAAAGCTAAAACTAAATAGTATCATGACCTTTATTTCAGTCATAGCAATAACATTGTAATAACATATTTTCCGAAAATAATGAAATATTATTTTCAATGAATAATATAAGGAAAATTATTTTGTTTCAATTATTGTAAATAAAAATTACTGTTTGTTACATTTACTACTTAGTATTAGATAAATTATGTGTCCGCATATTATAAAAACAATATATTAGTGGTTCTGTATTTTTGTAAATATTGATGAATCACTGTAGATTCCCAAGCCATATTGAATACATCTGTAACAGTCTACATATATGTGAAAAATATATAAATTTTAATGACATAAAATAAAATGTGAAAGCGGCGGAAACAATAAATCAAACTCAAAATATCACTGATAAAATTAAATCAATAAATTTCAGGGTCAAAGAAAAAAAATTATATGATAATAAAACTCCAATATTGTATTATAAACTTAACGATCCTGAATACAGCAATACCATAGTTATAATTAATTACACATAATTTAGCAGTGAAATTCCTAGGAATATTCGCAACCTAGTTTTAATATATTGTCAATATAAAAAAATACTGCCAGCGGGTATTACACCTGGTGGTTTTGTAAGGTTAAAATTTGAAGTAGCTGGAGGTCGAAAATTAGATTTTCAATGACCCAACAATAGAATCAGAATTGCTGTATTTATTAGAAACGGGTGACATTGTTCTGTCTCATAAAAGTCATTGATGCAAGTGGTAAAAAAATGCAAATGTTTATGCCACGATTCTTAAAAGTCATAACAAACTTTTCAGGGTCACGAACCCAACACACGTACAGTGTAGCAAGAGTTGGGATTCACGTAGAAAGAATGAAGCCATTGGGAACCCATCAAATGTTAAATAAAATCCTAGAAAATTTATTTCATTGCGTAGATGACATTATACAAATCTGCTGTGTTTTATGTACAGTATCCAATAATTTCAAATAAGAAATGTTCAGAAAACGATAATTAAAACATGATTCATTGTTGTAGTAAATTGTATATATACTCAAGCTAATGATAATTGTAATATTTTTTAAACGCATTTTTTTAGAATGAGAACGGATTAAGTACATAAGATTTATGTAACAAATTTTTAGACAACTGCTCCGAGCCTCCTTTAGATTACAGACGTTCGGGCGTTACAATCGCGCACAGAGCGAATTACATTATAAATAATCAAAATACGTAAGCAGATATTAATAAACTTTAAACTACTATATGTCTTAAAATTCAGTACAATTTCATTAATTTCAGTTAACACTTTACCTAGTTACCCATGACGATTTCTGTTTTATATCGACCATATAAAGGAATACAAAGCACCTGTTGACAATTTTTTTCAGTGAACTGATATCTTGAAAATAATACAGTGAAAACTTCTCTGACTGAATTGAAAACTTTTAACCCAATGAAAGTAAAGAATTGTCAAAATTCAACTCATATTCGCTAGAAAAAAGATGGCCATGAACATCAGTGTTGCCTGATATAACTATTTATCTTGAGTCTTACGATCTGTAATTTGGGTCAGATTAAATGAAACGTATCTGCTAAAAATAAAAACAAACTAAATTCAAAGTATATTGTTAACGTTAATAAAATGTTATCATAAATACATAGTTGAGTTGCAACATAATTCTGATTTTAGTTGACACATCACATTTACAACTCAAATTTTCGAGAGCCCAATAAATGATGAGGAATATTATGTAATAAAAATGTTTGCGGGTTATATTTTAATAGAATGATAGTGTAGAATAACTTTAGGAAACGTTCAAAAGGTGTTTTTTTTTTAGTTTAATTTAGTTTGCCTTTCAGATTCAAGTCAATCCATCTTTACAATTTTCTGTCCAAGCAATCTGGTGGCAATATTACTTAGCATTGGCAGTATGGACGCAAATAATGAATTTTTTATTTTATTTAATGATCATATTGTAATGTTTTTATTTTCACACACGGGTTCCGTTCAGTTCTTGGATTTATTTAAAAACACAGTCTAACTCACTCTAATTTATTTCCACTACTTTTACACAAATTTATATTCACAGAAACTACTATTTACATTTTATCTTAACTGAACAAACGACCGACGAAAACTGAATCCTCCTATCGCTATCTCTTCTTATTTATACATTTATCTTGGAATTGTCTGGTACGTCCACGAACCATCGGGAAATTCCATCACGTTCTGGAAGCTTAAAAGGAATTCCCGGTAACGGCAGCGGTCCGCCGGTTGAGAGAAAAACATTTCGGGTTCCCAGAATTTATCGGAATAATGTCCTTTCCATGAACTGGTTGATGGCCGATTGCACCAGCGGTCGGATGAATTCTCGTAACATTGCCCCCTCCTTAAGACCATTTCGTCCCGGAATGTCCCAGAATCCTTCCTGGTGTGACGATATTTGCAGGACTCTCCATTTCGACAACGGGAAGTTTGGTGGAAGTAACAATCAACGGTCTTCGAATCTGGGCTGCGAGTATTGAGACAGCATACCAGGATGTCGACGCCACTGAATCGAAAGATTGTTTCCATCATACTTCTCACCACCCTCCAATTCAGTCCATCCAACCCGCAGGCTATCTTTGGGACCGCCAATTTCATCAGATTCTTCTCCTTCATTACATTCCTCAATTCTACCAGAGTCTTCCAAAGATCGCTGTATGTTGGCTTGTCCTGCGAGAATGTTTTCGTTACCAAATAAAAGATGTCTCTGGTACCCACTAGTTGTTTATCTTCGAGATGAAGGACCTTCCCTACCGCTGGATCTTGCTCCCGTAGCTTCTGGAACTGGCCGTACTTTTTGGCAAACGCCTTGGCTATTCCTCTGGACATCCGAAGATCTCGAGCAACACAATGAGCCAGGGCATATTCTACGGGGACCTCAAACAGGTCTCGGGGTTCCTCTGTGGTAACGTCGTGCTGCACTTTCTGCCCATTAGAGTACAAGGCCATAAACTGTTCGAAGGTCATCTCGTCATCGGGTAGTTGGATGCTGCGGACTTGGGCTTGGTCATCTTCGCTGTCATGACTTCCGGCATAAGGGGCTAACCTGTTGAAATGTACGACCTTTGGTTTTCCCCGAGGCAGCTTCTTTATTCTGTAGACAACATCGTTGATTTTCTTCACAATTTGGTACGGCCCCTCCCAAAATCTCTGTACCTTGGGAGAATATCCACGACGACGTTGCGGGTTATACAACCAAACAAGATCATCAACTTGGAATCCTCCGCCCTCGGCTTTGATGTCGTAGGCTTCCTTCATTCGGGCACTGGCATTCTCGATGTTTAACCGGACTCGTTTATGGATGTCGTTCATCTTTTGACGTAGCTGGCTGACATAGTCTTCATCTGCGGTCTCTTCTCCTGGGGGACATCCAAACTTCAAATCGCATGGTAGTCTTAGTTCTCGTCCCATGATAATACTGGCCGGGGTCTGACCCGTGGACTCGTGCACAGACGAACGATATGCCATTAGAAACAAGTGCAGATACTGGTCCCAGTCTCTTTGGTGATCAGAGACTACCTTTGACAAATGGCGGTTAATGGTTCTATTTATCCGTTCTACCATTCCATCGGATTGCGGGTGTAATGCTGTCGTCCGTGTTTTATTGATCTTCAAGAGCTTGCAGACGTCTTGGAAAAGAGTAGACTCGAAGTTTCTACCTTGGTGTGAGTGCAACTCCAAGGGAACACCAAAACGACTGATCCATTCCTTGACAAGGACATCAGCAACGGTCAAGCCTTCTTGATTCGGCAAGGCATACGCTTCGGCCCATTTTCTAAAATAGTCCATAACCACCACAATGTATTTATTTCCACAGTCGGATTCAGGAAATGGACCGGCAACATCAATGGCTATTCTTTCGAACGGACTGCCCACGTTATATTGCTTCATAGGAGCTTTTGGTCGCTTCTGAGGCCCATTACTTGCTGCACAAAGCGTACATTTCCGGCACCACTCCTTAACATCTACTTGGCAGTTTACCCAATAGAAGCGTTTTCTCAACTTCCCCAGGGTTTTCGTTACTCCCAGATGTCCTCCAGTTGTACCGTCATGTAGTTCTCGCAAAACCTCTGGTCTCCTATTTTTAGGGACTACAATCTGCTTTCTGTCCTTGCCTTCCTCTGGGGTTTCCAGGACGCGCTTCAGAAGTCCATTCTCCAGGATGAGAGAGTTCCACTGAGCCCAGTACGACTTTATGGTTGGTGAGTATCGGGAAATCTCTTGCCATGTAGGTTTGCGGTCTTCTTCCTTCCACCGGATAACCTTTTTTAGATCTGGATCTAATTTCTGGTCTTTTTGGGTCTCCGCAGATTGCCAATGGTCATCGATGGCGGTAGTTCTACCGGGAACAGCTCCTTTTTCTTCTGTTCGCTGACAATGTTTGCAATCATCAGGGCACGGTCTCCTCGATAGGGCATCAGCATTCTTGTGGCTTGTTCCAGCTCGATGTTCAGTCTCGAAGTCGAATTCTTGCAATCGCTCAATCCACCTGGACACTTGTCCTTCGGGGTTTTTAAACCGCAAAAGCCACTTCAGTGCTGCATGATCAGTCCTCAGGAGAAATCTTTTACCATAGAGGTACTTGTAGAAATGTTCTACCCCCTTTACCACAGCCAGGAGTTCCCTGCGAGTAACGCAGTAATTCCGTTCAGGCTTGCTCAAGGTCTTGCTGAAATAGCCGATGACTTTCTCCTGACCGTCTTGGATCTGCGAAAGCACCGCACCAATTCCGACATTGCTTGCGTCGGTATCCAAAACGAAGTTTCCATCAGGCAAAGGATAACTTAAGACGGGGGCACTCGTCAATGCTCTTTTCAGTGTCTCGAATGATCGTTGACATTCCTCGTCCCACTGGTACTGCAACTTCCCCTCAGTGAGTCTAGTAAGTGGCTTGGCGATGTTGGCAAATCCGGCGACGTACCGACGATAGTACGTGCATAACCCCAGGAAACTTCTTAACTGGTGGATATCTTTAGGTATCGGCCATTCCTGGACGGCTTTGATTTTCTGTTTGTCAACAGCTACTCCCTGTGCGGAAACTACATGTCCAAGATATTGCACCTCTTCTTGGAACAGCTGACACTTCTTCGGGCTTAACTTTAGTCCGGAACTTCGAAGTCCCCGAAATACCTCTTCCAGGTTCCTCACGTGGTCTTCAAAAGATTTTCCAACCACGATAATGTCGTCAAGATACACCAGGCACGTTTTCCATGAAAGCCCTTTTAACACTGTTTCCATCAATCTTTCAAACGTTGCTGGAGCATTACTTAGTCCAAACGGCATCACTATGAATTGATAAAGTCCTGAGCCGATGGTAAAAGCAGTCTTTTCTCGGTCTTCCTTAGCAAGTTCCACCTGCCAATAATCCAGCCAACGTATATAGGGTATCGTCTATTCTTGGAAGGGGATAGCGGTCTTTCCTTGTAGCGTGGTTTAATTGCCGATAGTCCACGCAAAATCGGGTCGAACCATCTTTCTTTTTAACCAAGACAACTGGAGAAGCCCAAGGACTATTGGATGGTTCAATCACACCTTCTTCCTCCATCTCGCGGACTATCCTGTCGGCTTCTTCTCTTTTAGCTAGAGGTAGTCTTCTCGCCGACTGTCGAATAGGTTGAGCGTCCCCAGTATTAATTTTATGTTTCACCAGATCAGTTCGTCCTCTTTTGCCATTCCCTACATCAACGATATCCTGGTAGTTTATAACGATGTCCCTCAATTTTGCTCTGTGGTTTGGTTTCAAATTCTTAGATGAATCGGTGATGAGTCTGTCCAGTTCCTCAGATAGTTTACCTGGTGGTATTTCTGCATGCTGCGTGCTTCTGACTACAAAGGAAACTGTTGAACAATGGCCCAAAGTTGTTCCTTTCTTTAGCACAACCGAGTAATGATTCAGGTTCATTCCTCTTACTGGAACAATCTCCCTGGCACGAAACAGAGTTTTCCCCAGTGCGACTCCTCTGCCTACATTTCCGTCATTAAGTTCGGGATCAAACATCATTACTGTTCCAGCTTGAGCTTTCCCATCTAAGCAAGCATCTATAATGATTTCAGCTCTTTTCGGGACATTGACATCCTCTGCTAAGATGGCTCGAAGCATTATGTCATCTTTTCCATGAAGCACCACTTCTTCGTCATTCACTCGCAGAATTCCATCTTTGAAGTTTAACTGGAATCCCTTGGAGCTCATGACATCCATTCCAATGATTACTTCGTCTTCGATGTCTGCCACTAATGCCCGATGTAGAAAGGTTGTGTTTCCCAAGGTCATTTCAACCTCTATTTCACCATGGACTTTCGCTGCTTCTCCTGTCGCTGTTCGCAGTTGCCATTTTGTTGGTTTTATCATTGTCTCTAAAACAATGTTGGGCCTTATTACTGTTTTGTCACACCAGTATCCAGCAGCATTGTAAATTGCTTTCTATTAATAAGACCATCTACAAAGGCACTGTTAACGTGGTTGCGTAGCGAAGCGACATATGCGTTGGTAGTTGACACTTGTTTGCTACAGGTCGCCGATGGTCCCTTTACATAGGCCTTCTTTAGTTTCCCCGGCGAGGAAGTCTGGACTCCGTTGCTCTCCTGGCAACGACACTTCCGACATCTCACTAGTCTTTTTTTGGTAAGGACTTCTTCTATTATCTTTCTTACAGAGACTTCATCGTTTCCGCCATCTTCGGATTCTCCGTCAACGATTCGGACTCTGGCTTGACCTCTGCAGGTATTTTTCGCAGCCTCGAATTCTAGAGCTCGAGCCAGTGCATCCACTAATTGAGTCGGTCGAGCTAGGGTCAATGCTTGTCTGGCTTCGTGGTCCATCCAAAAATGCTTGCACTGCTAACCTTTCTATTACATTTTCTGGTGTGGCTGGATAGGCAAGGCGAACCAGACGGGCAATGTCAGCTTCATACTCTTGTAGGGATTCAGTTGATCTCTGGTGGCGATTTTTCAATTGGGAGTGGTAGACGTGCTCCAAATGTGTCTGACCATACCTCAGTTCTAAATGTTTGACCAGTTGTTCGTAGTCTTCTTGCTCCGAGGTATTCAATGTTTGTAAGATATCTGTAGCATCCCCTCTTAAGGCTAGGGTTAATGCGATTGCGTTCTCCTCTGCCGACCATCCGTTTAGCTTAGCTGCAGCCTCGAATTGGCGACGATAATTAGTCCATGATGATTTTACATCAAATTGGGGAGGTTTCATTTTCTGTCTTGTCCCCTCGAGGCCAATTTTTGAATCCACTACCTCCAGACTGATTCTGCTTTCGGTCTTTGATGGTGTTTCTCCCCTTTGTTTTGCCACTACCTGTTCTTTTATTTTGGTGATCTCGCCTTCCATTATCCGTTTTAACTCTTCTATGCGCGTTTCGTTTTTAACTGTCGTCTGACTCAGTTCTTCGACTATTGTTTGCTTTAGTTCTTCCATCCGGGTTTCATATTTGACCGTCGTCTGCTTCAGATCTTCAATTCGGGCTTCATTTTCGACTATTTTCTCTTCTAGCACTTCTGAATTTTTTTCTACCATGTTTTCAAATTTTCTTCTAGGTATTCTTTCAAGGTTTTAGAATTTTCCATTAGTTTGTCTTCCAGGACTTTAGAATTTTCTAGTAATTTATCTTCTAAAGCCTCTTTCAAGTTTTCAGAATTTTCTAGCAGTTTGTCCTCTAGTGTCTTAGCATTTTCTACTAATTTATCTTCTAAGGACTTAGAATTTTCTTGTAATGTTTGTAGCTTACCCTCTAATGTCTTGAAATTTTCTAGCAATTTATCTTCTAGGGTTTTAGAATTTTCTTGTAATGTTTGTAGTTTATCTTCTAAGGCCTCTTTCAAATTTTTAGAATTTTCTTCCATTTGTTTTAATAGCATGCTCATGTCTCCAGTACCAGAAATCTCAAACAAATAGGTATCGGGATCGTTACCTTCATTTATTAGAGCATCTCGTAGCCGTTGTAATAATTCACTTTTCTTCCCAGTAATTTCTAAATCCCTTTCCTCCAGTTCTTTTTTTAAGTCCGTCCAAACTCATTGTTTTATACATTGTTAGTTTATTTATTTTCCACTTCTAAAAGTTCCACAAATTCACTTCACACCTGACACCACTGTTTTTATTTTCTGACACGGGTTCCGTTCAGTTCTTGGATTTATTTAAAAACACAGTCTAACTCACTCTAATTTATTTCCACTACTTTTACACAAATATATATTCACAGAAACTACTATTTACATTTTATCTTAACTGTACAAACGCCCGACGAAAACTGAATCCTCCTATCGCTATCTCTTCTTATTTATACATTTATCTTGGAATTGTCTGGTACGTCCACGAACCATCGGAAAATGCCATCAAGTTCTGGATGCTTTAAAGGAATTCCCGGTAACGGCAGCGGTCCGCCGGTTGAGAGACAAACATTTCGGGTTCCCAGAATTTATCGGAATAATGTCCCTTCCATGAACTGGTTGATGGCCGATTGCACCAGCGGTCGGATGAATTCTCGTAACAATATTATAAATAAATTTTGCCATTCTGCACTGAAGGTCCTCACTAGCTATTAAACAAAACAAAAATAAAGGACAACGGTTGAGCGACACAGGAGAAAATGGTACCGAACCGTTTTTGTCTTTGCCTATTTATATTTAGAAGATAAGATAGAAGCAATCCGTGATTGGCCGGTCCCGAGGGACAAACAAGAACTACGAAGCCTTTTGGGGCTGCGTACTTAGTACAGAGGATTTTTTGAGTCATTAACGGACTTCTACATTGGCAGACGACTGAATGCGGCTGTCCCTAGAGAATGAGACGTTGAAAACTTGGGAGAGCCACAATGGCAGAGAAACTAAATCCCAACTTCTATTTCGGTGTCTTCAAGTTTAACAGCAAATTGAGGGCGGCATGATCGGTTTTGATTAAGAAGTGGCCATCGAATGTGTGATCGATAACTCTACTGGTGAAAAATGATGTATTTTCTCTGTCATGAAACCAACCTGCCCATATCCACTCTATAGGTCTAGGTTGGAGAACAAACGGGCCCCACTAGGATGCTAAGAGTGTCATCAATTCAAGTTTAATTTTCTATAATCAACGCAAAACCGGTTGGTCTTTCTTTTTCACTAGAACGATGGCAGTAGACAGAGGCCTGATAGATGGCTTTTTAACATGGAGTCAATATTTTCCTCGACTGCCTGCTGCCTCAATGGTATATTTAGAGCTTGGGCCATTCCAGTATCTATTCGATATTGGATAACGCGTTTACGACCAATAGTACCATCTTTCTAGCTGTCCATGAATAATTTGTTCAGTACGACCTGGAATTCTTGAGGATTTTGCCATAATCTTTATGAAAGTCTATGTGGTATTGACAATGCATATCTTAAATCGAACATGAACCCATATTGACTAATTAGTATAAAATCATCCTTAATATCTACTACCAGGACCCTATGCCGGATTCTGTTGTCTCCTACCTGCAGCTCCACATTTGCTTCTCCCTGTATTGACATGAACTTGCCTTTGATTGCTCTTAACTAGATGTTGTTGTTAATTGATCAGATTTCAAATGATTTCAAGACTTCGGTCCTGACAATGGACACAGCGGCGCTGGGGACAATTCTAATCGTGATTGCTAGGCCATTGATGGTATCTTTGAGGGCTGAGGCTGCTGTCATCTCTGGAGTTAGCCAGCATTCGCCCCCTTATACTGAGTGGCTGGGTGGTTCTGCCAGTGGTACAGTGACTTTGGCAAATCCTGACTGGTGATCTGGCTGGTAGCCTCACTCTGCAATAACGTTGGAACTGTCCTGTACGTCTGCTGCGTTAACGTATTTTCCTTGTTCGTTGTTTCTGTCTAAGCTCAATTATTTTGTTTATTCTCACAGAACTGCCTGAAGTGACGATTCTGGTTCTTTCAGACTGATGGAAACTGCTCGTATATTGGGGTTGGAGGTATTCATGACAACCAACCAAAGCACTGCGCAGAGCTTGATTCATGGTTTTTATGTCAGACTTCTGTGAAATTAGACATCTCTGGTATCTGTTATAAAACTTTACTCCCGATTAATTTTTTTATTCATAGATCAAGATAATATGCCATCAAATGTGGGTGGTTTACCGAATTTTCATCCTGTAGCTATTGTTTCATTTTTAAATTACAATTGTACACTTTGAATATCAGTTTGTAATGTATTTTTGATTGAAGTAATTTCGTCTTGGAACTTTCTGGGAATAGAATCGATCTACCTTATGCCAGCGCCGGCCTCGCATGACCACTTTATAGTTCGGGAATAAACGGTTATTGCAAAGTCTAAGCCTGCATAGATGGGAAGCTAAATTGTTATCGAATTACAGGTAAACAACTGGATAATTAAGCCGATGTGCAGGACACACTCGATTCCGTAAGCGCTTGAGATAATTGTCAACAAAAAGTTGATACTCCAAATCAATCTACACCGCAGACATTTAGCAGACGACACCGCCATAGGATGTCAATCTTTTAGATTCGAGCCAGCCTTGAGGCAGCTGCAGCAAACCACTAACGATTTAGCGGAATGGTGCCTTCAGTAGAAGTTAGCCATCAACGAGGACAAAACGCAAACTCTGTTCGTCAACGGGAGAAGCCGCACAATCGTTCCGACATGAAACCTGACCGTCAACGGCAGACAAATTCCATGGAAGAACGAAGTCAAATACCTTGGAGTCATCGACAGGGGGTAGACTTTCACGAGGCATGTCCAAGAGACTCGTAACAAAGTCCGGGCTGGCCATGCCAGAATTTACTCCCTAATAGGAAGAGGAAGCAAGCTGGTACTCTTAAACAAGATGCCTCTCATCAAGACAGTCATCTTGCCAATGTTGAGGTACGCTTCAATTATATGGGGATACACCAGCAAGAGCAACAGGCAGGCCATCCAAAGGCAGGAGAACCTATGTCTACGCCTCGCAGTCGATGACCCTGGTTCGTTCGTAGCACGATTTACGACATCAACCAGTGCTTGCAGAAATAAAGACGAGGACCAGAGAGGCTTACGCCAAACTGGAACAGCGCCTAAACAGCTAATTGACTATGACCCCAGATTTATGGACAGATACAAAGTCAGGTGAGTATAAAATGAAGTACATAATATTATATTTTTCAAGAGACAACAAGGGAACCCCGGGGGGAACCCTCCGTACCAAACAAAGAAAAAATCGAAGATAACCTACACTCCCACAGAAGGGTAGAATATGCTATATATCATAGCAAAGAATAAGCTACGAACCACAAATAAGACAGTTGCTGTACTACCAATAAGATAAAGCAACGGAAACAAACCAAAGCCAAGCTATCCCAAACAAGAAGACAGCGATTATGCAGAAGGAAAACTGCGTTAGGTGAGGAGTTAATTCTCAGGGGGTGGATGGCAAGAGAGCTACAAGTGTCCTCAGTAATTTTTGAAGGGCAAATCCAGATCCTGATCTCGCGCAAAGGGTGTGTGTGTGGATACACCAAAACTCAGCTGTTCGCTGGTCTCGGCGGTCAGGAGGTTACTGAAACTCGAATTGGCCACCATCATACAAAACACCTAGTGCGCATGGGCAAACGTCTTTGACTGTATTTTATAGCTATGAATACATTTATATAACTCAATTATTATTTCTCTAGCATTAGTGTCATTCAAAAAAACATACTTTAACAATGAACGGAACTCATAGTTAGTGGTGATTAAAAAAAATCAGGCACAGTTTATGCTGATCCCTTGTAACCTCTGGCAACAAATTATAAGTCATATCTGAACCTACCTATACTTTTACTGGAAAAAATATATAGGTAGGGTTTTAATATACCTATTTTGTCACAGTTTTACGCTATTAAATAATATGAGAAAAATAGGCTATTTTCCTTTCCAATATTCCGAGTTAAAAATATAAACAACTATAGAAATATAAAACGCCATAATTCGTAGAAGTTTCATGAATCATCCCGAATAAATTTTCTCGAGAAAATCCTCTGCAGATATCCGTCATATATCCTCCAACGATCATAGTGAGATGGATGTTAGCGGAAAACAACATGTTACAAAACGTAACCGAAGAAGGAAAAGAATTTGAATTTTGAAATAACCTTTGTGGAGAGATACACGTACGCCTTTATCAGATTTATGCCGTAAAATCCCTGTAAAAGTAAACTTCTCCTTTTGTCCAGAATTTATCCTACACATCGATGAAACTCAGGTAGAGAGATAATGTATACCCGGATTTTCGTAAAATAAAATGAGTAATAATATTGTTGGAAGGCTCCATCAAAAAAGAAATGCAAACAAGTTACTTTGATGTTTCTATTAAAGCAAGAATCATATTTGAATATTCAATATTCTTATATGCAAACTATAAGGTTTCTATCCTTAAAGTTTTCATCAATGGATAAGAAATCCTTAAAAGACTCCAGATTGCTATCCAGACGTTTCAAGGGCTAAGGCTAGGTCTACGTTCGTTGTCAAAACTTTTAAGTTACTAAATGAGAATTTTGAATGCATAATAATCAAATATATAAAAATCTCGTGTAACGTTGGTGTTCGAACTCCTCCGACATGGCTCGACCGATTTTTATGAAAATTTTTATATATATATTTGATGGGTATTAGAATAGGTCGTAGAGTATATTTCATAAAGCTAGGTGTCCAGAAAAAAATGTTTGGTACATAAAATTTAAAGATGTATATTTATGACAACTAAATTATAGTGACAAATTCAATACAGTGGCAATCATTAAATAATAACATATTTATAGTCTGAGAAAATTAGGTTTCAACAAATGTTATTAATAAAATAGAACATATGTGTAACAAGTGAATCAATTGTTTCCTGAATAATATTTGTGGCATATTTTTCAATGTCTCAGTACTTCTTGGGAAATAACACCACAGTTAATTCTTAACTGTGATGTTAGTTCCCAAGAAGTACTTAGACAAGTGAATCAATATTTGAATTAAATAGATACATTAAGCCCCGAACCCAAGTCCCCAGAAAAGAATAAAAGGGTCATAAACAGGTAAAAAGGTAAGGAAGCAAAATTCTAAACATTATTTAATAAATTCTTAAATAGAAACTTAAAATAAAATCTACACAAAATGTAAAATATAAAAATTTTGAGTCAGGGTGTTTATAGCCGGAGTCCTCCAAAACGGTTCGACCGATTTTTATGAATTTTTTTAAGTATATTTGATAGATATAGGTCGTAAAGTATATTCATACCCTATCCAGAAAAAAAAAATAAAATAAAAAACATTAATATCGCGAAAACAAAATGTAACACCGATGTGAAAATTGGTGTTTTTTTTTCTCTCCCCAAAGAAATAATAACGAGTATTATCATTTTGCAAAAATTTATTTAACTCATGGGTGACAGGTGGGCGAATGTTTTAATGTTTTATAAAAAATTTACTATTTTTCCCGAGTCTAAAGTAGTATAATCATAAGAATTAAGAGGTTGATTCCTTTTTTAAGTAAAGTAATACGAGAGTCATCCTTTTGTCAAAATCGAAATATTAAATGGATGAAAAGGGGGTTTACTATTGTTGTTGAGAAAGAATTCAATATTTCCGAAATAAAAAGTAATATTGGTATGAATCTTGATATACATACTCTTCTAAAATAAACAGAAGCCCGGTTTTATAAATTTGTGATTATCCGATAGGGGAAAGCGGGTTATTTTTTAAGAAAAACCGAAAAGAATACAGATATGAAAATTATAATATTAATTCCTTAAATTAATAAAGATTTGATGTGACATTTACGAAAATTCTGTTACTGAATGGGGATGATGGCTGTCAGTAAATTTTAGGGGAAAAAAAGATGCAAACGCGAAAGTTGGCAGGTATATCTTCTCCTGAAATGTCTAGAACTGAATTTAATCAGTTAGTGATTATCACGTAGCCTATAAATGTAATGTGGAGTATTTATTCACTGCATGAGAGTTCATAAATTCATTCTGTTCTTTAAGTAAATAGAGACATTATTCGTCGTTTTGCCAGAACTGGGGAGGGGGCTGCAAAATGTCCACTATCTGCTTTATCGCACGTGAAATCTCAAAAAAATTAAAATGTTGAAAATGTTAAGTGATTTATAAAATGAAAATAAATTCCAAAAATGAACAAAATATTATAAACCCCAAACGTTAAAAATATCCACCAAACATCACAACAATATAAAATTTGTCAAAATTATCATTTTTATTGTGTCAAAAATCTAAAACGAGAAAAATCTAAAAAAATTAAAATGTACAAAACGACAAAAATGACAAAACTAACAGATATAACTGAAAATGCCAATGTCACGAAAAATATGTCAAAAATGTGAAAAATGACAAAATTGTCAGAAATACTAGAAATGTCGGAAACGTCATAAACGTCAAAACTGTCAAAAAACACAAAACATTAAAAATAGCATTGAAACGTCAAACAACCTGAAATGAAAACTAGCTCGTATATTAAATCCGAAAATAATGTATTTTTAGAAGCATTTGTTGCCACATAATTTTTGCTCATGAATGATAATGTTAACATTGTTTTCACAAAAAAATCTAAAAATGTACGGGATGGGAAAATTATCAAATTAAAAAATGTCCAAGATATATATGTCAAATAAGCCGATTTGTCTAGCCCGTGCGAAGCCGAGACGGGTCAGCTAGTAATTTAATACATATAGATCTCTTTTATTTATCCGGATTTCTTTATTTGATTTTGCGACGTAGATACTTTTAGTAGGGTATCAGTATAGAGCTAAAATCTGTAACCAATGAACCAAGTGGGAGGTCGTCATTTTACAGAATAAAGATTCCAACGACATAAGCGAATATAGATACTTGTTTTATTTGAAATATAAAAAACTTGAAAAGTGAGTTATTAAAGATATTTTGTAATAGGTTTGAATAAGATCCCATAGGTCTAGGTTATTTTACTAGAGCTGAGATTTTCGTTATTAAAGTGTACTATCTAATGAGGATATATTCGAATTTATACGTTTCGACCAGAGGACATTTAGAGTTAACCCAAGACTCAAGGTTCATAAAATATTTACACTCCTTTCCTATTAATATTGCCAGAAGGTTCGTAGGTCCTATCTTCAGCAAAATACTTTTAAATTCGATAAAAAACTGAAGCATCTATGTTACAACAGCTATTTTAGATTTCTAAATATCACTAAGTTTTAAATTAAAAAAATCAGTATATAAAAAAGGTAAATCGAAACGCACTAACAATCTGTAAGTGCTATCTATCGCTTAAACGTTACAACGAAAGTATTTTTCATTACTACTGCTATTGAACACACTATCCAAGTTATCCCACTCTTATCTTGGTTTTGGGGCATATATATATTATATATATATATATAATATTATATATATATATATATATATATATGTTGTTGTGTGTGTGTGAGTGTGGGTATATTCTCAGATGCTTCCGCGGTTGTAATTATGAACCGGCTAGGTTCCTGGAGAGAACCGCATCTAATTAAAAAAAAAGAAAAACTGGAACTGAAATATGGTCTAGTTCGAACTCCAAGCCTCAATCTATCTACTCCCCAAGCCTCATTAGAATACTATTAGATGATCTGCCTACTCCTTAAGTCTCACTAGAAAGCTAAACTGAGTGTAAATCGGAAGCGCTTCCTGTATATATAGTTGTCGCTGGGTTGACGGGGGATGTCACGTGATGATCAGATCGCGCGGTGATAGATCTCCATTCGATAGGAAAGCACGTGCTATCGTCACATCCGATAAGGCTTTTCTCTATTTAAATAGCTTCACGAATAGTAGAGGCCCTAAGTGAATTGTAGGATATGATGGTCCTGCTCTCCTCAAAATTAATAGAGTTTCCTGTTTCTACGTTTTTGACGTACTGACAGGGAGTATTCATTAATGTCCGACCGAAGGTCAGGTTTTAACCGAAGCCGAAGGCGTTGTTCGGCCCTAGCTTTCACTTTCGGAGGAAGCCCAAGGTTTAATTTTATTAGAAATTCAATATTACTGGCCAAAACCAATACAATATCATTGCAAACTGTATAGGAAGTATCTATACTATTATAAAATTGTAAGTTTGTCTGTTTGTTTGTTTGTTTGTTCGGGCATCACGTAAGAACTACTTAACCGATTTTGCTGAATCTTTTTTTGTTGCGAAGCCTATAGTTTGACTTAAAATCTAGTAGACATTTTATCTCTCTAAATTGACAGAAACGGTAGATATAGCGAAAAAACTTCTACCATGTTTGGTAAAAGAATTACTCAATTGGTTCCACCGCACGTACAAAATATTAGATACTGGCATCAGCTTAGCTTTTATTCAAAATTCGTAATGTGCAAATGTAACATGTTTCGATTTAACAAAAATCATCATATATCAAGAGTAATTTTACAGGGTGTTCTGTATATAGGAAACGTAGAGCGGAGTAGAATTACATGGATTTAAAAAATCTATAAAAAGTTATATTTAGTGTCCTATAAGCAGCTGGAATTAGTTATACGGGTTGTCCAAAAAAGTTATATTGAGTGGGCCATATACCAAGTGGTTGAAAAATGGTAGAATGTTTATACTGTGAATAAAAAATGTTGAAAAAATGTCTTAGGTAAGCAGTTAGGATCTTTGAATTATGTTCATAAGATACTATAGTTATATAAAGGGGTTAAAGAAATGTTAGAAACAGTTGTTTATACAGGGTGTTTGAAATATAAGATGGAGTGGAATTATATTTTCTGTTGTGGTTAAAAACTTGTTTTATATCCAAAAGTAGTTACATATATAGGATGGTTGAAATATGTAGCGGAGTATAATTACAGCTATACAGGTGGGTTTAAAAATATTTTAAAGTAATGGTATGATCTACAAGCTGTTCCATTTACCGGATGGTTGAAATATAGGGTGGGGTAGTATTCTAAGGATAAAGGGTCGTACAAAAATGTTATATTTGGTGGCAAATAAGTAGTTGCATATAAAAGGTTGTTGAAACATAGGGTGGCTTACAGTTAGAATTATACAGGGAGGGTAAAAAATGCTACAAAAACTTGGTTTATAACACTTGCATATATAGAGTACCTGAAGTATTGTGCGCAGTAAAGTTATAGTTATATACAAACAAGGTTAGAAAAAAATGTAAATGACGGGTAGTTTAAATGAAGTGTGGAGAGAAATTATACTTTAATATATCTTGAAAAAATATAAGGAAAAATGTGAAATAGCGTAGTTCATAATAAGTTGCAAAGATAGGATAGTTGAAACAGGGTGAAGAAGTGTTATGATAATTATTTTAAAAATGTTATATTGGTTGACCAATAAGCAGTACCGTAGACAGGGTAGTTGTAATACATACAAAGTGATTCAAAAACATGTTGAACAAAATTGCTATTTTCGGTGCCCCATAAGCAGTTGCGGTTTTGGTGAAATATATTTGGCATTGATGAATTTATAGTTATACAGGGTGGTAGCAAAAATGTTATACTCAGTGGCCTATTAGTAGTTGCAAATACAAGGTGATTGAAATAGCGGGTGGAGTAGATTTATAGTCAAACAGGTTGGATATTTTTTTTTTAGGATAGAACATGAACTGTTGCATATCTGCAATATCTGAAACATGGATCGAAGTAAAATTATAGTTCATACAGTGTGATTAGAAGTATTTAAAAATTTTATATTTGGTTGCCCCTAAGCAGATGCACATACAGGGTGATTGAAATATTTTGTAGAGTAAAATTATGGTTATACAGGGTCGTTCAAAAATAAATTGTAGTGTTTGACAAATTGGCAGCGGTGTATACAGGATGGTTTTAATGTAGATGGAAGTAGAGTTAGTTATACGAAGAGGTTAAAAAAATTTTGAATACAAAATTGTTATGTAGGGTGGCCAATGAGCATTGCAGTTTGGTGAGGGTTTAAATAAAAGTTTGGTGTTAGGATGCAAAACCGTGTTTTTATATTTGTGACTCACGAAGGGTTCCACATCATTTCCATTAGGATGGATCAAAAAAGTTTTAAAAAAATAAACAGTTGCATTCTACTATATGGAATATCTGAAATATGGGAGAAGCAAGATTATAGTTTTAGAGTGTGTAACAAAATGTGAGAATAATATATAATAATTAATATATAGAGTGAAGAGAAATTTTACTTAAAAGGTGGTTAAAAAAATATCAGAAATAATTGTTATACAGGGTACACCATAAGCAGTTGCATAGCTGAAATATAGGGTAGAGAAAACTTATAGTCAGGTGTTCAATAAATTATAAAACATCAGCATATACAGGATGGTTGCAATATAGGGTGAAGTAGAGTTACAGTTATTCAAGGTGATTCAAAGAATGTGGAATAAAATAGTTATACAGGGTGGCCCATAAGTACTTGCAGTTTGGGTGAAATATATTCGGGATTGGTGGATTTATGGTTAAGTAGGGTGGTTCAAACAAGTTTTTATATAGAATGTTTCATAGTTATTTATTTTTGCGAAGGCTTGAACATTCCGTAACGCGGTGAAACCGCGGGTAACGGCTAGAACTATTATAAAATTGTAAGTTTGTCAGTTTGTTTGTTTGTTTGTTTGTTTGTTTGTTTGTTTGTTTGTTTGTTTGTTTGGGCATCTCGTAAGAACTACTGAACTGATTTTGTTGAATCTTTTTGTTGCAAAGCCTATAGTTTTGACTTAAAATCTGGTAGACATTTTAACTCCCTAAATTGACAGAAACGGTAGATATAGCGAAAAAACTTCTACCATGTTGGGTAATTCAATGACTCAATTGGGTTCACCGACGCACAAAATATAAGATAGTGGCATCAGCTTAGCTTTTATTCAAAATTTGGAATATGACAATGTAACATGTTTCGATTTAAATTTAAAATTTTAAAAAATATATATTTGGTGTCCTATGAGCAGCTGCATATATACAATGTGATTGAAATAAGAGAGAGTGGAATTAGTTATACGGGGTGGTCTAAAAAAGGTATATTATGTGGGCCATAAATAGTTCGATATACCAAGTGGTTGAAATAGGGTAGAATATTTATAGTTTGGATAAAAAATCTTAGAAAAAATGTGTTATGTAAGCAGTTAGGATCTTTGAATTATGTTTATCAGGTATTATAGTTATGAAATGTGTTGAAGAAATGTTAGAAGCAGTTGTTTATACAGGGTGTTTTGAAATATAAGATGGGGTGGAATTATAGTTTATGTTTGTGGTTAAAACTTGTTTTATATCCACAGTAGTTGCATATATAGGATGGATGAAATATATATCGTGGAGTATATAATTACAGCTATACAGGTGGATTTAAAAAATAAGTAATGTTATGATCTACAAGCTGTTCCATTTACCGGATGGTTCAAATATAGGGGTGGGTGGTGGTTAGAATTCTAAGAATACAGGGTGGCAAATAAGTAGTTGCATGTAAAATGTTGTTGAAATCTAGGGTGGTGTAGAATTATAATTATACAGGGTGAGTAAAAAATGCAAGAAAAATTTTGTTATATAGCAGTTGCATACATGGAGTACCTATAGTAAAGTTATAGTTATACACTGTGATTCAAACAAGATTAGAAAAACTTGCAAATGAATGGTGGTTAAATGAAGTGTGGAGAGAAATTATACTTTATAATGTCGTTGAAAAATATGAGGTAAAATTGTGAAATAGCGTAGTTCATAATAAGTTGCAAAGATAGGATAATTGAAATATATAGGGTAGAGAAGTGTTAATTATTTAAAAAATGTTATATTGGTTAACCAATAAGCAGTAGCGTATACAGGGTAGTGGTAATACATACAAGGTGATTCAAAAACATGCTGAAAAAAATTGTTATATACGGCGCCCAATAATCAGTATCAGGTTTTGGTGAAATATATTGAGCATTTATGGATTTATAGGTATACAGGATGGTACAAAAAATGTTATATTGGGTGGCCAATAAGTTATTGCATATACAAGGTTGTTGAAATAGCGGGTAGAATAGAATTATAGTTAAATAGGTTTGATATTCTTTTTGTGGGATGGAACATGAGCTGTTGCATATATGTAACATCTCAAATATAAATCGAAGTAAAATTATAGTTCATGCAGTGTGATTAAAACAATGTTAGAAAAAGCAGCTGCATATAAGGGGTGGTTTTATGGCTAAAAGTACATACCTTACACTTACTAAGAGGTAGACAATTTTCAATACACCATTTTGAAACTATATTTAATTCATTCTGAAGCGACAGGCAATCCATGTGAGATTCAATGTTCAAGAAATTTTTGAGGTCATCAGCAAACATTAAGTTTCTACACTCCAATAATGTAGAAAGGTAATTAATAAACATTAAAAATAATAAGGGTCCCAAATTAGAGCCCCGTGGGACACCCGATGTAGAGAAATATGTTCTAGAACAATAACCATTATAGGATACATAATCACATCTGTTCGAAATATAAGATCTGAGTAATTTGAGTAGAGAACCACTAAAGCCAAAATATTGTAATTTATTAATAAGCAATGAATGATCAATTCTGTCTAAGGCCTTGGGAAAATAAGTGTAGATTACGTCTACTTGGCGTCTGTTATCAATAGCTTCAGCTATATACTGTGTAATCTCAACTAAATTGGTAGTAGTCGACCTATACTGCATGAAACCGTGTTGGTTTGGTGATATTAAATATTTGATTTTTGGATAAATCAAGTTATATAAGAACATTTCCAAAACTTTGGCAAAATTATTTAATATTGAAATTGGTCTGTAATTCTCGAATTCTCTATCTCCTGCTTTAAGAACGGGACATACTTTGGCAATTTTCCACACTTCAGGAAACTCCGATTTCTGAAGTATTTGGTTGTTAATTTTTAACAAAGGAAGGACAAATACACGACTGCAATCCTTCAATATGAAACTGGGAATCATATCTTTTCCAGAAGTAAACTTGTTTGGGAGTTTCGCAATGGCATTCAAAATATCTTTTTCAGAAAAACAGGATATATGACAAAGGGGAGAATTATTTGTATTTAAGTCTGTTTCATTATCTTGCCCTGGAACATACACTTTGAAAGTAATTAGCAAAACCTGCCACAATAGAATCAGGTGTATTAAAGTCCCATTATGGGAGACTTTGCCAGGAATTCGCGTAATGCCTCTTTTATTATGTATATATGACCAGAACTTCTTTGGATCTGTGAGGATAATGTTTTCAACCTGTCTCAGATAGTTGCTATATGCTTTTTTAATTTGAGCTTTAACTAGTGTACGTAGCCTGGAAAACTCATAATAATGATGATCTAATTTTTTTACGAAATTTATTATAATAATATTCCTTGGTTTTAATATTCTGAATTATATCCGTAGTATACCAGACTGGATACTTTCTATTAATATTTTTATATTTTGGAACACTACAGATCAAAAATTTGATATATTTTATGGTAAAACGCTTCACAAATTTCATTTACACCGTCCTCACTATCGAAAAATTCCAGTCAATATACGACAGAGCATTGTATAGTCCGGGAAATAATGCTTTTTTTAATTTGTGGATCAAGCGCAGCAGTAAATTTTCAGTTTTAGTACATTGAAGACTAACAAATATTTTCAAAGAGGGAGGATGTACATCTTCAATGTCAATTTAGGGACAGCTTTTCCTGAATGCTTCACACTTGAGGTTATTGCTAACAATGACAAGATCCAATAAATGTTATTAATTTGAACTGAATTTGTGAAGTCCAGGTAATCTAAAATGGCTTGACACCGATTATCAGTTACACAGTTAATACTATAAGTACTATAATTACTACAGTTAAAATCTCCTAGAATAAGATCATTTGCCTGATTGACTGTAATTTGACCAAAGTGCTCAAACAAAAAAGTTCATAATCAGCTACCGTGACATACATACGGAGGTATATACACACGTATACTAATACAGTGTTATGAGATACTGCACATTTAACACCTAGTATGTCAATATTGACAAACTGATAAGCAAATGACTTAAATCAATAGGTTCAACTACATTTTAGACTTACATGCTAGAAGTACACCACCACCTTTTGCTCTCTTTGACTGGTGAAAGTCACGGTCTCTGCGAAATATATTGTAATTTTCAGGAAATATTTCCGCACTAGAGACTGCATCCGATAGCCATGTTTCCACTAAGCCAATAAAGTCAAAATCACTTGAACTAGCTGATACATACAGTTCATCCACTTTAGAATTTAATCCGCGCACATTCTGAAAGTAGCAGAGGTAAAATTCACTGTTGGACTCTTTTAGTTTTCCTGGAAAATTCTTGGTGATCTTCGAATATATTTAATTTTCAGATTTTTTTCGCCTTTATCTTCCCGTTCCTTCAACTCAGTTCTAAGATCCCTATAATACTGAATCTGCTTAGTGGTGCGGTCATAGGATATAGAATAACTTTTGTATTTGACGTTAGAACGTAGCACTTGAGCCTTTCGTATGCATGATCGAACTTGTTGCTTATCGCCTAATCTTAATTTAACAGGTCTTGGACTAGCTTTGGATGAGTCTAATCTTCCTAGTCTGACACATTTGGATATAAAGGCAACACCTGGAGAGATATATTCTAACATATCTCTTTATCAGCAGCGGCTAATTCAGCTGGGGATAAATCTGGATTCTCTGGTATTTTATAGATAATAAGATTTTGTTTACGTGAGTTTCTATCTTGAATTTCTTGCAAAATGTCTTCAAAATCAATTTCAGGCATACTTTTTATGGGTTTTAAATTTTTTATCTCATCTTTAAGACTAACTATTAATGATTTTAATTCATCAATACTGCCTCCCAAATTAGAGCAGTCAATACAAATGAATTTAATATTGCAACATGAGCAAACAACAAACTTGACGTCGTCGCCAGACTTCTTACAGCAATTACAATATTGTTGTGCCGGCATTTCAAAATAACAATGTGCTGCCACTGCCTGTTTAAGAAATCCTTATCCTCCCGTCCCGCACTACTCTTCTGTTCGATCGCCTGAAGGTCGCAGAGAGCTCCTCGTTGTCAATTCTAACCTTAACAACACTTTTACTTATTCTGATAATGGCTAAAACCTTATCAATATTGTAGTGCACATTAACACTTTCCAATGTATCACTTTATGATAAATTATAACTCAATAATAACCAAGATAATTGTCTTTAATGCTGGAGCGCTTGTTATAACAATATCACACACCAGTGCCGTATCAAAATAAACAGAAAAGAAAAAAACCATGTATTTGTTGTTTGTTGGGTTATAATTCCGGACAACAAACACGCATGATGCAAATCTATGGCACACTTCCTTTGAATGATTGAAGTTTCATTTTTTTACAATAAGTACGTATGAAAAAGGTTCGACAATTTTTGGATGTTCTATTATTAATTTATAGAACTCTAACTTTACCGATTTCAATGTGTCTGCATGTAATTTAACAACATAATGACCATATAACGACGATTTGGCAGGACTACTACTTTCAAAATGGAGACTCACAAAGAATTGTACCAGAATCTTAATTTAATTTCTTGGAAAATCATTTGAATAAATTATACCAAACTAAGTTTATTTATTAATATTTAAATATTTTAATTATTATTATTCTAACCTCCGAAATAATTTTAAAAATAAAATTATTAACTATTATACTTGATACTTTTCAAACAAAGATTTCCTGACAACACCCTATTGAAAATTTCTATCTTTTAAAGAAGCATCTGTTATCCGGAAATAGCTTTACTGCACACAACGCAAGTGTTTAGTCCTTTCAAACTTATTGACTGATGATGTTCAAAATTTCTACGTCATTAACTTCGCATTTCCAAGCGTACGATATTATGAAAGTTTCGTCATTAGGCAACCATATTCAAAACTAAAGCTTTATTATACAGGTAAGTATATAAAATCAGTAACGAAACCGTTCCTTCTTTGGCTTGTACGAGATTAATACCTGTCTGCATTTAGGTGAAAAAGAACTAATAAAAAACAGCTGGGTAAAACTTAAAAACATCGATTTTTGTACTTAAACTACATCAAGAGAACTTTATAATAAGGGTAGGTATATATTTTTATTAATGACAGTGCTTAATAAATTAACTCGCTTGCAAAAAGGAGTAGGTTATCAATTCGCCTGCATTTCTTTTCTAAATGTTGCTGATTGAAACCTGATTTTAATTTTATTTTTATGATTATCAGGCTATCTATCAAGGGTAGTACATCTTGAGAAATAATTCTACCCGTCTGGAAATGAAAATTCATAAAGAAGATCTTTAACATAGGGTTAGAATATGATTAAAAATATGTATGGCGCATCCGCATGTTTGTTCACTGAATAGGGTATTTGACTAGTATTGGTAATTATTTTAAATTGTTTATTATAATATTACAATCAGCCTAAATTCATATTTACAGGTGTATGTTTTCGATTTTTCAGCACTTTCAGAATTATGAAAAACGCAGTTTCAATAATGAATGAATAATATTTCCTATTTTGTTTAAATTTATAATAAAAGGGTATACACGTGGTGAGTAGTGCCGCAATATACAAATAAATCAATAAATTATACCAAAAATATATTTTTCTTCGACCTTGAAATAAGACCATAGTTTTGTGTAAGAAACAGAGACAAAGTTATATATTAAGAAAAGGCTGGGGTAAATTTCTGAGTCTTCTACCCATCATATCGTAAAGATGTTCCTTGGGCGAAGGATCGGGGGATCTGGGCGGCCATGGCAACAGATTCACATGGGTCTCTCAAAAAAAGTTTAAACTAACTACAGCAATATGACGCCGAGCATTATCTTGTTGAAATATGGGATCCATGAGCCGATTAAAGTAGGGGAGTACATACGGCTTCACTACTTCATGAAGATAACGTTGAGCTGTCATGTTGCCTCTAACCAAGACTAAAGGTAGCCTACTTCCATGTGCAATAGCACATAACGCCTACTGTTCGGTGTACATGTCGCTCAAAATCAAATTGAGGTTGATGTCTGTTTCCTCCACGTAGTCAAACTTGTCATGTGTAACACTGTGTTGCATGACATTTTCCTGCCTACACCTTTATACAGGGTGTTCCTAAATTGGAGGAGCAAACGAAAAGGGGAGATTCCTTGAATAATTTTAGGAAGAAAAAGTCCCATAAACATGGGTCCGCAAATGTTTCGTTTTCAAGATACAGAGTGTTAAAGTTTGAATTTTTTTCAAGTTTTTTTTCTCATAGTATCTGCACTTCACAAGATATTCAAATGAAATTTGGCATAGATATTACAATTAAGAGTTTACACCTTGTGACATGCCAATTTCGATTACAAATCTACAGGGTGATATTTTTCGGGAACACTGTCCACTGTTGTCCTTCAGAACTTTTTTTTTGGTGAGACACTGGTACTTTCAAAAATTGTAAAGAAAAGCTTTGTTGTTATAGCAAACTTTATGTTCTCTTGTAGTTTTGTCGTATCTACTACCGATTTCGAGAAAAAAATTTTGAATTATTAAACTAGCAGTGATTCTTAAAGATTCGATAAACTGGTATAATCATCAAAAAAAATGTATTACTGCAAAAAAAGTACAACTCAAAAATTAATCATAATAAAAAAACTAAATAACAACAAAGGAACTAAACTACAGCAATTGTTGAAAATGTTCTCCCCCAACCCTTATACAAGCTTCTGTTCTTCTTCTCATAGACGATCGAACTCTTTCAAACACTCCTGGAGTATTCCTAATTGTATCAAACGCGCCTATTATACGATTTCTCAGTTCGTCTACGGTATTCACTGGCGTTATGTACACTAGAGATTTCAGATGGCCCCATAGAAAGAAAACTATTTAAATCTGGGGATCTGGCGGGCCATGGCTGATGTCCACCTCGTCCAATCCACCTGTTTACATCATTTTCGTTCAAATACTCCCTAGCCAAAAGTGAAAAATGAGCAGGAGCACCGTCTTGCATGAACCACATTTCACGTCGCATCATATGAGGTATATCATCGAATAACAAGGGCAAATCGTTCTCTAAAAAATGTCTGTATGACTGACCAGTAAGTCGCCCTGGCAAGAAGAAAGGAGCAATCAAATAATCGCCAATATTACCACCCCACACATTTAATGAAAATTCCTCTTGAAAATAAGCTTCTGCAATTTCATGTGGATTCTCCTCAGCCGATATGTGTTCATTATGAAAATTTATGATTGAAGTCCTTGAGAAACAGGCTTCATCAGTGAATAGGATTTTGCAATCAAAATGAGGATTGTTCAATAGTCTGTTGAGGTACCACCGACAAAAAATAATTCTTGGATGACAATCTCGAGGCAAGCGCGCCTGCACCCTCTGAATGTGATAAGGATAGAGCAAAGAATCCCGCAAGATCCGCCAAACAACTTGATGACTTGTATTTAAGGTAACACTAATTTTTCTTGTACTGGTTCCTATGTTCTTCTATTTCGTTCAGCACTGCCTCTTCGAGTCGTGGTGTTCTCACACTTCGTGGTCTACCTGCATTAATATTTGCGCAGAAAAGATCCAGTTTCTGAAGACGCCTGTGAATATTAGAGAACATCCGATGACCAGGCATCACTCTATTGGGATAGCGTTCCATGTAAAGACGCTTAGCTTCTCCTGAATTACCATTTGCAAGACCATACATGAAATACATGTCAGCCATTTCGGAATTCGTAAAATTCGGCATGTTTTGATATTAAAATGCAACCATCTTTAATTTCAAAACACAGGAGTTTAATTTGATGTGTCAAAACTAACAATAATTTTTTCATTCACCACAGCCTACTAGGTAGGTAGTAACTAGATTTCTATGACATTTCGGAATTTCTGAGGATTTCAAGAGAATCATTCAAAACTTTTTTCTCGAAACCGGTAGTAGATACGACAAAACTACAAGAGAACATAAGTTTGGTATAACAACAAAGCTTTTCTTTACAATTTTTGAAAGTACCAGTGGCTCACCAAAAAAAAGTTCTGAAGGACAACAGTGGAAAAAATATCACCCTGTAGATTTGCAATCGAAATTGGCATGTCACAGGTGCAAACTCTTAATTGTAATATCTATGCCAAATTTCATTTGAATATCTTGTGAAGTGCAGATACTATGAGAAAAAAACTTGAAAAAAAATTGAAACTTTAACACTCTGTATCTTGAAAACGAAACGTTTGCGGCCCATGTTTATGGGACTTTTTCTTCCTAAAACCACTCAAGGAATCTCCCCTTTTCGTTTGTACCTCCAATTTAGGAACACCCTGTATGTGTCATTGTTACTGACACATTCTTAGACACACTCTTCATCGGTGTATGAAGCGGTGTCAAGTTTTGTCGGTGGGCTTCATTTGGTTTTCAAAATCAAAATTTACTTATGGCCGGTACTATAACATGCTTAAAATTTAATCAGTTGTTCAATATTATATGTTGTTCCTGAAACTATCTTAAACGATTACCGACAATCTGTTAGTACAACACCCATGTAATATAACGATAATAATTATATACATCTCGTTTAGAAATAGACAGAAAAAATCAGAATGGCGATTACAAATATTAAAATTATTTCATTGGCTCCTGAACTGACAATCGTTTAGTATTTCTTCTTGCCTGCAGGCACGGACTCAACCTTATACGGCTGGCCGCTGGCAGCGAAGCCAGTGTATTTCAAACCATTTGGCTATTGTGTCATGAGACAATTGTTCTGACACAATTTGTTGATACCGAAAGCAGTATCGGTGTTACTGTATCAACACAGGAAAATTCACAGTGATGACTACGTCTAACCCTCCTTTAGCATAATCGAGATGCCATACCACATTCCAATGTTGTCGTTCTCTGTACCAGTGTAGTACAAAAGACCTTATACGGTGGTAAACCGTTCGACACTTACAAGATGGCCTTGTTCTCCTAATCACTCATCAGCCAAATTTCGAGTTCTCTAAAATCGGTCTCTAAAGACCATAAATCTTAAGACGTCGATCTTGAACTTCATTTGTGTCCTTCGAGGTCCAATGCCCACTCTTCTCCGATTTTGAGTATTATCAAACCACGCTTGACAACATCTCATGACACTAATTGGATTTCTGATCCTGTGGTTAGCAATTTCTCGAAATGAAAAACCCGCCTCCCGTAAACCAATAATTCGACATCTTTCTAATTCACTTAGCTGGCGATACATTCGGTGTACATGTACTCTAGACATTTTAACATTACTTAAACATCGATTTTGAAATCCATCAAACAGTTTTCTTTTGGTAAATTAAAAATAAATGCAAAAACGATTACAATATTAATTGATCAGAAAAGGTTAACATGAAAAAAAATTCACCAAGCTAAAACAAATTTTAATCAAGTACTCCTTACTAATAGCATCTACGTTTTACCAAAACAAATTAAATTGAAACACCTCCTTCTGGGTGTTGCGATTTCTTTGTCAGTGAGTATATTTCACGTGAAAGGGCTTATTATGAGGAGTACAATAATATTTTTTTTTCATATTTTTATAATAATCTGTTAAAAAGTTATTACAAAAAGTATACACAATTCGACCTCCTATAACTGGGAACTACAGATCCTAAACTTTGAAAAAAAAAAGAGAATGTAGGGCCTCACTCAAAATTTACACCAAAAGTAAATGAAAAATTCTAACGTTAACTAATAAATTTGGAAATGAAAAACATACATTTTTTAAGTATTGCATCAAGTGTAAGAAGTCATAAAAATACAAATATTTTATTGTATTTTCACCATAATTTGTTTAAAAGATATAATAATTTATTATCTAAATTTGACTCATTCTCCCCCTTATCTTCCAACCTACTGAGCCTAAAATTGAGACAAAAGCGGATATCCTAATCTTAATTTTAGGGGACAAATTTGAAAATTAAATAAACATTTTTATAAAAATCAAGGGCATCTTGTAGCAGTTTAAAATAAAAAGGTTCGTTGTGCGAAATAAAAGTGTATGTTTTTTTAAAACTTTGTAATTTTTTAAATTTAAAAAATATTGGGGAAAATATAAGAAAATCCACTCATTCCTTGTCTGAAACAGGAATATTAGAAATATATAAACTTTCATTTACCTACAATTGTATAAAATCTCAAAGGTGGTACGGAACCCGTAGTATGCGAGTCTAATTCGCATTTAACCAAATTATCAAAGAGCAAATATTCCTCTACAATTTTCGTCCTTAGACATTTGAATAACGTGAAATTTCTAAAAGCTCCAGACAATTGAATAAAAAGCGACAAGAAAGTATAACGTCAGTGGAGTGATATACAGGGTGAGTTATTATGATGATCAGTATGGGGATCTCGGAAACTAGCCGAGATAGAGCAACGGTTAAATTGTGAAAGATTTCCAGTTTTACTGACCAAATTTAATGACACTTTCGGATTTTTGTAAAAAGTCATGGCTTACTAGATATTTTAAAAAACGAAATTCTGTCGATTTAGTCAAATCCCTCTAGCTCCTTTGTTTTTGATTTTATAAAAAAGTGTGAATATCAAGATTGAAGGGAATTGTATCTCGAATATGACTGTCATGTCCTCGTTTGCGTGACAGCTCTCGTTTTCGAGATATGACACAAACTTATCTTTTTTGAATGGAAACCATAGTTGGCTATGACCTCAAAAATCGGATATTTGTAGAGCTTTTCAACGATATAATACTCGATATAGTTATTCATAAAAATAACGGAATTATGGATGCTTTTCTCTCTTATTTTCACTTTTAACGTAGGTAGCCATAAAAAAGATTGTTTTCATTTTGACCTTTCCTCATTTGAGAGTAATTCCATTAGTAGTGCTGAACTGACAGTCGATATTGACAAGTTTTCGTGATAAAATGGAATATTCTAACGAAGAAAAACTGAATATGGTGGAATATTATATCATATGCCATAAAAATTCAGTTCGTGCAGCTGAGGAATACTTTCATAGATATTTTAATCGTCGTCAACTTGCTCTATGTACATTTAAGAGGCTTTACGATAGTTTACGCAGATATGGATCTTTTACTAAACCACCAAAGGAACGTAATTAAATTAACAAAGCAGCACAAATAAATGTTTGGGCAATGGTGAGATTGCGGCAGAAGCTGGCACATCTCAACGAACTGTAGTTAAGGTACTGAAAGCGCACAAGTTCCACCCGTACAAACTTTGAGTTTCTCAAACTTTGCATGCTGGTGACGAACATGGACGTATTTTGTTTTGTACATGGTTCAGAGACATGTGCCTTGATAATCCACAGTTTCCATTAAAGGAGTTATGGTCAGAGGAATCTAGATTTACTAACTGCGGTATGTTCAATAGACACAATGAGCATATCTGGGCTAAAGAAAACCCTTTCCATGTAGAACAAAGACGACCCCAGATAAAACTTGGTTATAATGTTTGGTGTGGTATCATAGGGTCTACTATTCTGGGGCCTTTTATCTATGACAAATCACTTACTGGGGAGCACTACTTGCATTTCTTGCAATACACTTTTCAAGACATGTTGCATAATTTGAATTTGAGAACTCGTTTAGAAATTGAGTGTTTCCAACATGATGGAGCACCTGCTCATAACTCCTTATTAGTAAGACTTAGATAATATCTATCCAAACTCTTGAATAGGAAGAAATGGCCCACGCGAATGGCCACCCCGGTCTCCCGATTTGGCAGGTATAGACTTCTATTTATGGGGTGCGCTAAAAAACAAAGTATACAAAAGAAAGTATGAGACAATTGGTGACCTAAGGGAGGCGGTATTACAAGCAATTGAAGAAATTGATAGGCGGTCTGTGAGGAAAGCGGTAATGTCAATCTTAAAAAGATGCAATTTTTGTCTAAATAACAATGGTGGGCTTTTCGAACATAAATTTTAACCATTATTATGTACTTTAATTTCTTAAGTTTTTAGTAAGTACCTACTTATTTGGTTTTTTCGTTATATCTGATATACCTAATAAAAACATCGTTCAATGTTTTTTGGAATAGTTATTAATAAATCAATCTATTTCATGGATAACTACGTTAAAAGTGAAAATAAGAGAGAAAAGCATCCATAACTCCGTTATTTTTATGAATAACTATATCGAGTATTATATCGTTGAAAAACTTTAAAAATGTCCAATTTTTTGAGGTCATAGCCAATATGGTTTCCATTCAAAAAAAGATAAGTTTGTGTCATATCTCGAAAACGAGAGCTGTCACGCAAACGAGGACGTGACAATATGTTGGATACAATTCCCTTCAATTTTGATATTTATACTTTTTTTATAAAATCAAAAACAAAGGAGCTAGAGGGATTTGACTAAATCGACAGAATCTCGTTTTTTTCAAAATATCTAGTAAGTCATGACTTTTTACAAAAATCCGAAAGTGTCATTAAATTGGGCCTGTAAAACTGCAAATCTTTCCCAATTTAACCATTGCTCTATCCCCACTAGTTTCCGAGAACCCCATACTGATCATAAAAAAAAACTCACCCTGTATATATAAACACACCCGGCACATTATAACATGTTTTTTAAATGCACAAATAACCATAAACAAGAAATTCAATATTCATTTCAAAAATCCATCTGTACCGAAAGGGTCTTATTACTAAACGAAATGGTCTGGAAATGTTCGGAAGTGCCTAAAGCCTTTTTGTAAAACATACCGCAATTCGAAAGGCTGCTGCCCCTTGATAAGTTGGCCTAATTCCTCGGGCGATTACAATGTCACATACACCGAGAAAACTCATTACTACCTTCGTGAATATTATTTTAAGTAGAAATACTGAACCACTAGCTAATATAAACAATAACATTTGCGAAAAACAAAAAATTGTTATCTCAGACAATTTAACTTAACAGTAACTCAGAAAAAATAAAAAACTTAAAGTTAACCAAGAAGCACAAATACTGATTAATATTCAAGTTGCTCTACACTCTACAAGACAACAAGATGTGTAAAAGTACAAAATCACTAGAGTTATTATGACTGTAGTTTAATTTTCCAGCTCCTAAAGATACGATTATTTTATAAATTCTTTCAGTTACAAAAAACAATTGAATGTCTTAGTTATTATGCAGGGTGAACCATTTTAATTTATAATTGAGATTTGAATATTTTAAATTGTCTTCTACAGAAATACATTTCAGCTTGATTCAGTATACTTTACTATAACGAAAAACATACCATTTTTTACAAAATCGGTAAAATATGTGAAAAAAAAAACGGTAAACATCAATGTAAATGTCAAATTTTCTAAATAAATTTCTATGTAAAATGTCAAGAAGTTATAAAAGTATCGTACAGGGTATTTGTATCTTGATTCATTTGAATTTAGCTTCTTTTTGAAAAGAAGTTTTATTAAGCAGCTTAACATAGAGTGAAATACCAGAAAATACTCAGTTAGTGTATGGAAACGAAAAACTGTTTTGTCGACCATCTTTTCTACAATAATATAATTGTAGGTGTGGGTGTGTCCGTCGTGCGTGTAAGTATCGAAATTCAAGCAGCAAGCAATGTACGCGGTTGAAATATAGGGCGGATTAAATTTACAGTTATACAGGTCGGTAGAAAAAAACGTAAAATGCAATATGATATTGCGTGGTACATAAGAAGTTGCATATATAGGAAAAATTCAAAATGAATACATATTAGAGAGAGAGAGGTAAATGTTAAAGTAGATATGACATAAGTATCATGTCAAATTTAAAAGTCAAAATGTCAGAAAAAAGTTTATTGATTGTACACGGATTTTGAGTCAGTTGAAGTCCGTTCTTTTTTAAATATAAATTATTCTACATAAGCTCAATTATAGATTAAAATGGTTCACCCTGTATATAATGATTAATATAATACTAATATAATGTAGCTGCAGTGAAGTTTATCAATAAAAATTATTTCTTACTATTATAATGTCTTTATTTTCACACACGGGTTCTGTTCAGTTCTTGGATTTATTTAAAAACAGTCCAGCTCACTCTAATTTATTTCCACTACTTTAACTAAATTTATATTCACAGAAACTATTTACAATTTATATCTACTTAAGTATACGACCGTCGAAAACTGAATGAATCCCATCGCCAGCTGTCCGTATTTATATATTTCTCTTGGAATTATTCTGGCAAGTCAACGAACTATCAGGAAACTTCTTTCAATTGTGTTCTGGAAGCTTTAAAATAATTCCCAGTAAAGGCACCCGTCAGCCTGTTGAGAGACAAAACATTTCGGATTCACAGAAGTATCGGAATACTGTCCCTTCCACGAATTGGTTGATGGCCGATTGCACCAGCTGTCGGATGAATTCCCGTAACACTATTATACTACAGAAATGTATCAAAACAGGTTAAAGACCTGCTTCAATAATGAAAAAAATAATAACACTCAGGAACTGCTTCTGATCTGATAAAAAAAGTCAACAAAGACCCTCAAACAAGTGATCCTTTGACGTCTGTTATATGGCTGGTTCTTAAGTAAATGACAAAGTCTATCTTGCTAGATAATTTTAACGGAGTAGAAGAATTATAACAATAGAACCATTTAATTTTGTAGATGTGGATATAAAGAACTCAGAATATATATATATATATATATATATATATATATATAAATGTCTAGTCGTAGGCTTTCACGGATGGAACAATATGAAGAAATATTTATCCGAGAATGCATCCGTTCGTTATATTGATTCATGTTTGAATACTGCAGACGTTTCGCCAAGGTCTCACTTGGCATTCTCAATGCGTTGTTACAGTTCACCGTTCTTTGGGAATAACACCACATAAACTTCAAAGTCATATTCAAACGTTTCAAGGTCTAAATCAGACCCCGTTTTCAATGGTATAACTTAGCACAAATGAACAAGAAAATTAAAAATTTAACGGATTCGTAATGACAAATTTAGTAAATCACAATTTGACATTAATATTGTTTCCGGGAATTCATCTGCGTAGAAGATAACTGTGATGCCTATTAGTCTCGATTTCGGGTGTTCTATATTTGCCAGCACTCTGGTACTCTCAATGTCTATTCGGTGTGACGTCGTGGTGGCGTACTCCGCAATGGATATTATTTTCTCCTGCTTTCTTATGGCGTTCTGTTGTTCATCACGTCTAGGTTGAATTTTTCTGTTAGATTGCTCCACATAGGTTTTATGACAGTCTGCTCATGCAATCTCGTACACTCCATGTTGTTCTAACGGGATCCGACAGAAAGATAAGCACGATGTTGAGGAATCCGAAGACGAGGATCCCTTTAGAACAACAGGGAGTGTACCAGGTTCCATGTGCAGACTGTCATAAAACCTATGTGAGGCAAACTAACACAAGAATTCAAGCTAGACGTGATGAACACCCCAACGCCATAACAAAGCATGAAAAAACAACATCCATAGACTTTAAAATACCAGAGTACTGGCAAATATAAAACACCCGAAATTGAGCCTCGTAAGAGAGGCAATTGAAAACTCAACTCAATTGGAAATAACCAATCAGCAAGCGGGAGGCCAAGGGCCAATCACACGCAGCCGTTCACGGTACCAACCGATAAGCGCTGAAAAGCTACTTCATAACATCGCGCGCTACTGAACATCTTAGTAATCGAGTAACTAGAAGCATAAGCAGAAGGCTACGTGAATGCGAACTGACCTGAAGAGGGCAGAAAAATTCTGGTTAAACGTCATCATTTTTACCATTGATCTCGGCCGGGAACAGTTATCAACTACGCGGATGAATTTCTGAAAACCACCTAATACATTTAGCATCTGCGAAAACCTAACAACATATATATCTATGTAAAAACACCCTAACACCAAACCTTTATTTTAAACACTCAACGCCGTTTCAACAACTCTAAGGTGTCATCTTGAAGGAGTAAACCAAACTAAATCGAAATTAAAATTTTCTATAATTTATACCTTCCACTAAACTATTATTTAAGTAATAGTTTGGTTTATTCCTTGAAGATGACAACTTAGAGTTGTTGAAACGGCGTTGAGTGTTTAAAATAAAGGTTTGGTGTTAGGGTTCAAAACTGTGTTTTTACATTTGTGACACACCAAAGGTTCCACAGCTTTTCCGATATATATCTATTTACATATATACATACATATATATATATATATATATATATATATATATATATATATATATATACTATGTGTCCCAGGTAAAAGCAACTAAATGGGGATTTCTGAAACAACAAGAGATACGGAATGGCTTAAATCATCGCTATTCCAAGCATAATCAGGTGCTGTATCAAAATTAAAAATGTCTAGAAGGGTTTTGAAAACATCCAGAAAAAACAAAAAATTGTAGTTTTCAAGAAATAGCAATATATTCGCCATCTTACAAACAAATTTAATAAAACTTGGTAGTTTTGTGTTACTACTACTCCCAATCGACTGAGGTTAACGAATTTTTTCTTGGCCTTCTAGATTTTTACAAACATAGGCAACTTTGTTATTTCTTATGGCCATTATGGGATTTGTATATCATTGAATAGCACATAAAAAGGGCTTTTCTACCATGTACCCATAAATGACATCACACAAATTTTACCTTTAAACAACCCCCTTCGTCCTTGTCATAGGTGGTCACATTTTAGAACCCCATATCCACCTTAGTGTGACGTCACATATTTTTCAAATTTATAATTATCAATAATTACAATAAAATAGCGGGTTCTTGATTTCTTAATAAAATTTTCGCAAATTTTATTTGCAAATCTTTGATTTTCGAATCCACTACACCTTCAATATATAAGTAATGATACTTTTTAAACTTTACCATTATGTAACTTCTTCTTATATCGATTGTTTTTTTATCACCATAAGTTGCACTGTATGCATCAAATAATTTGCGGTACACAATGCCTAATTAGTTAAACCAAAATAAGACTTATAAATTTAAATCGAGTTGGTAATATTTTCAAGTTTTTTTGTCACAGATGAATATTGCCTTTTAATATTTGAAATTTTAAGATCTGGTATTACAAAAGCCTTTGACCTCCAAGCCCTTGCCACACGATGTCACATTTCGTTGACTCCCTCCCTCCATATTAAAGTGTGACGTAATTTATGGATGGCCCCTAATAGGCCTATCTTTGGATGACAGAAAATGTAAATGATTTAAAAAACAGTTTTTCAGCTAGTTGGCTGTGAAACAAAATGCAGTAATTGTGTTTTCTTACAATTTCCCTAAGAAATAAACAAATAAAAGTGCTATTTTATTTATGATACTAAAGTAAACAACATATTTGTGATTTAACTCAAAACTAAAAAAAAATAAAAACCGATGATAAAGCCTTGAATTATATCAAATTAAATTAAATGTTCGAAAATTCCAGATTTATTATTATTAGAAACGCACGTCCTGCATCGATGATTTGGGGATATACATGCATCTATAACCATTTGCCTAGGCATTTCTTCAATGGCTCAACGACGGCTGCCTCAACTTCCTCTACCATATTATAAGAAATTCTTGGGAAACGACATCTATTAAACAATTTTAAACTAATTCCAGATGCTTTACTAATTTGATATTCTGTTGTTTATCTTTATAAAAAGTTGAAAGTTGTTTAAAATATAAAAAGTAATTGTGTCAAATATTAATTGTGCCAGATAAGTGTACAATTGGTGTTTTAGGTTTTGTCTGTATTACTATTGCATAAATAATTTAATAATTACAAATAAAATAATTATTTGTACTACTGCACAACAGGTTATGGGCCCAGAAAGTAATTAAATAATTCAAGTCTGAAAATAAAGAAAGTTTAACCTAAAAATAATTACACCAATTGTAAAATGGATGCTAAATTGAACTTGGACAAGCTGATTGAGCATAGCGACAGCAATGGAAAAACAAATTATGTGTCATTGAAGTGCAAGTTGGATTTGTTATTAAAAATGAAAAATTTGTCAGAATATATTACTGGTAATATTGCAAAACCAGATGAAGGAAGTGTTGTCTGTGGAAATTGGATCAAGAAATACACTGAGGCTCAGACAATCTTTGGGCTAAATGTTGATGAAAAGATTGCTTTAAAAATTTCTAACTGTAAATCATCACATGAAACGATTACAAGATTAGAAGAATTGTATGGTCAGAAAAGTCAGAAGTCTACAGCAATGTTACAACAAGTTTTTCGGTTATAAATATGATGAATTGAAGTCGGTTGCTGAAAATTGTTTGTTAATTGATGGACTAGCACAAGATTTACGATCAAATGGTCAAGAAGTTAAAGAAAGTTGGATTATGTCAAGAATATTAAATTCTCTTCCATCCATTTTTATGCAGCATGATCAGTAGCTGAAGCGGACAAATCATTACAGAATCTTCGTGATCGTCTACAGCAAGAGGAAATAAGATTGCAAAATCGTGAATCTAGTATTGTTGAAAATGCACTTGTCAGTAAATTTAATAAATTCAAGAAAGAAAATAAAAATCAAATAAATTCACAGATGAAAGTCGAAAGTACTGGTCAATTTAAGTCAGGAAAAATTAAATGTTTTAAGTGTGGAGGACTTGGTCATATGAAACGTGGCTGTACAAATAAACATTGTGCTGAGTATTTAGAATATTGTAAGAAAACGTACGACTGTAATATGTATCATAAAAAGGGTCAATTTGCAAATGAATGTCCAGATAAGAAAGAAAATAATTCAATTGAAAAAAATGATAACGTTAAATCTTTTATATCGGTTGCTTTATCATCAACGTATTTTGAAGAGTAATCGTGACGTGTGGATACAAGATAGTGGTGCAACTCATCATTTAACTGGGAATTTAAAATGGTTATCAAATGTACGTTCGTTGGAGACTTCAATTTTAGTTGAAATTGGTAATACAAGAAAATTGAAGCAATGTAGAATGTTGAAATGAAAATGATTGAATGTAAAACTCTGAGTCCTGATATATACACAACAAGCTACAGCAGAAAATTCAATGAAATGGAAGGAAATAAAGTTGTCTTAATGGCTGCAAAGATCGAGTTATTTGAAATGTTTTTTCAAAAGATGAGTAAGTCTGACATGGTTTAAAACTGTCATGAACACATCAAATATTCTTCATGATTGAAAAAGTTAAATACGAGTGGAATAATGTTTGTGAAGGATGTGTATATGGAAGCAACACAAAATCGCATCCATATGATTTGCTACGACAATAAAGAAATTAATGTTTTATCTCATAGTGGAGAAAAATATTTTTGTTATTTAAAGATGATTTTAGTAAGTTTAGAACAATTTATTTTCTGAAAAAGAAGTCGGAAGCAATTGATATATTTTTAAATTTGTTGATCAATTTGGAAAAATACCAATTAAAGTAATGTAATTGACAAATCACCTGCTGAGTTATGATTTGCGTCGAGTAAACTTAAAAACTATGAGTTTTGGATGTGAATGATGTTAAAACCAATATCATCAACGTCAGAAATTAGATAAGAAGAGTAAAAAAGGTATTGGTTATGATTTGGAAGAACATGGATAGAATTTATTTACAAAATGATGACGTATCATGGTACTTTTTAATGAAAAGTTACTTCTGAAGATAGCTGTATGATTAATTGTAAAATGATTAATAAAATGTGAAATTGATGAAGAAAACTCTGAGTCTAATATACAAGATGGAAGGTCAGAGGTTTTTGCAGAGAAAGTCAGATTCAAACCAGAAGTTAAAACTACAAGAGTAAATTGAAATAAAAGAAATATAAATTTACCAATTAAATTTAATGATGCTATGCAATGAAATCTATGGATGTTTGGATACTAGATACAAGATGGAGAAGAGCAAGAGTAAATTGATGCTTTGAAATCTATGGATGTTTGGATACTAGTAAATTTACCAGAAGGGAAGAAGCCATTAACATGGGTATTGCGAGAAAAGGTTGATCGAAGACTGAGAGCAAGAATTGTTGCAAGAGGTTTTCATCAAACACGAGGAATTGACTATACTGAGACATTTGCTCCAGTAGCGAGACATGCAAGTATTAGGATTGTATTATGTTATGCAGCTAGTAAAAGATTATTTTTTTATTATTTTAATTTTTGACATAAATACGGCATTTTTAAATGGAATATTGTCAAAAGAAATATTTATGATGCAGCCTGAAGGTTTTGATGATAATAATAAATAAACTAAAACCAATGAATGGAATGCTATATTTACAGAATATTTAAAGAATATTGGTTTGTAGCAAGTCAAAATTACAGTCTTAGTGAGAAAAAAAAATCACAATTAAAATAATACAAATATGAAATACATGTTAAAAATAAGAACAGATATAAACAATTAAAAATTAGACACTAAAATTCGGGGAGCACATTTTGTGGTTCATGTAATTACCAACTGAGTAAAAACAAAACTTTTGTAGGTAGTTCTTCAAACTTTCTAAATTTATTTAAGCTCAAAATTTTTAATTCTTCTGGCAATGTATTATATGCATTGTAGTTTTGCGAGTTTTTCATTGTCTTATTTAATCGAAAACGGGTTGTTCGAATATTTCCAGCTTTTCTTGTACAATATTGATGTATGATGTATTGATACATAATTCCATAACTGATATGTGAGTAAAATAATGAGAAATATGCAGTTCTTAAGGTATTATAGTCTGTAATATTTTGTAGGTGACGAAGTAGAAAGAGTGAACTCGATAATGTACTTCTTAAGTGGTCTATGTGAACATTCCACGTTAAGGTGCTATTTAAATAAATACTTAGTAACTTTACGCTAGCTGTATCAGTATTAGAAGTGGTTGAAAACATAAGACTTTGTGTTTTTTCCTTGTTAAGCTTGAGTTTATTAGTACTTAACCATTTTTCAGATTTTGCTTCTATATCGTCCGATAGTTTAGTGAGCTTAGCTAAATTAGTTTCAGAATACACAAAACTCGTATTGTATGCAAATATCACAGATTTATTGAGACGAATAATTAGGCAAATCATTGATGTAAATAATGAACAGTATGGGTCCAAGGACGGAACCTTGAGGAACACCGTGTTCTATAGATCTAAATTCAGACGTAGAATCATTATGAGTGATGGCCTGAAAGCGATTTGTCAAGTAAGTTTTAAATATGGATAATGAAGATCCTCTATCTCCGTAGTAATTAAGTTTTGTTATTAAAATGTCATGCGAGACACAGTCAAATGCTTTGGAAAGATCACACAACTTAATCGCCGTATGGATACCCTTCTCAAGGCCCTCAACCACTCCTCTCACAACACTCAAAACTGCTGGTGTTGTTGAACGATTTTTCCTAAATCCCAATTGGGAATTATTTAAAAAGTTATTTTCTGCAAAATAAGAAACTAAACGATGCTTGATTAATGTTTCTATTATTTTGCTGAAAGTAGATGTAATTGATATTGACCGGTAGTTATCTACCAAAGCAGTGCCACCTTTCTTATATACTGGAATCACTTTTGAAAATTTAAACGAGTCGGAAAAAAACCCAGTGATAAAGATAGAGTTTATCAAGTTGGTCAATGGTTCTAATATGGTATGAAACGTCTCCTTAATAAAGATACTGCTGATTTCATCCGAGTCCAGACAACCAGACTTTTTTAAACCACAAATTGTGTTTGCAACTTCTTCCTCCGTGACTGGTGTTTAGTAAATAGAGTGACTAGGACAAGGAAAATTTCTGAAATGCAATAAATCTTGATCTGATATTGGTGGTAAAGACTATTATATTTTCAACAATACCAACAAAAAAATCTGAAAGTTGCTCTGCTGAAAGCGAACTATCAAGTAAGGCATTTTTACTGATTTCTCTGTTTTTATGCCTTTCGTGATTTATTATTTCCCAGCAAGCTTTTGATTTATTATCTGATGAAGAAATAAATTCATTATAAGCAATTTTTTTACAAATTTGCAATTCATGTTTGTATCGTTTTTTATAATAATGATAATTTGTAAAGAACACTTGTTCATTTCTAACTTGTGAGATAACTTTTAAGGTGGCTAACGTTTTTCTCATATTTCTAAGTGAATCATTAAACCAATTTCCAGGACAATTTTTCTGTTTAATTGGTGCTTTCTTCTTGCGAAAATTACTACATATTAAATTGGAATGTGTTTGTTAGGAACGATGCTAGTAAGTTGACATTCTCATTTTTTTCAAAAAATCCCAATTTACATTTAGTAACGAGTCTTTCAATTTACGAAGTCCTGATTTTGTTATCATTCTTTTTTTGGATGAGGTGTATTCTACATTTGTTTGTAAAACGTCAAAAATACTATATTGTGCACGATGATCTGAACATCCAGGTTCAAACACACCCGCTCTAAATAATTTTGTATCTAAATTTGTAAAGATATTATCGATGCAAGTAGCACTCCTTGATGTTATTCATGTATATTCATTTATATAAATAGATTAGTTAAAAGAATAAGCAAGTCCTTCAGCTCTTTCAAAGATGGAGAACTTATTTTTAAATTTATATTAAAATCACCCATAATTATAATTGTTCTATTGAATTTCATAACATGATTTAAGACAAGCTTAAATTTCTTTAAAAATATATCAAATTTTCCATTTCCAGATCCAGAAATAAACCATAGTTTTTGATTTTAATAATTCGACTCCACAAAACCCGGCATTTTGTTCTGAATCGTCTAAATTTACATGCTTAAATTTTAAATTATTTTTTACAAATATTGCCGTACCAGCCCTTTCCTTTATCTTCCTACAGAAAAAGTGTGCAAGAACATACCTATCAAGATTAATATTAACAAGGTTTGCTTCTCTCAGCCAGTGCTCAGAAACACTTACAACATCAAAACTATTTCTAGACAAAAATATATCAAATAACTGATGATGATCCATGTATATTTTATGATCATGAAGAAAGAATTATTATTGGAATTTGTGTAGATGACGGTATAATGAATGGAGAACATAAAGATAAAATGAAACAGGTACTGTTAAAATTAAATGAAAAATTTAAAATGAAAATTACAAAAGTTGCGAATGGAAAATTATTTTATCTTGGAATGGAAATTCATCTAAAAGAAAATGGAATTTTAGTAACACAAGAAAAATATACCAACAAGATTTTGTTGAAATTTGGATTTGAAAATTCATATCCAGTTACTACACCTATTGAACCTGGAATGATGATAGAAGATAATAAAAATGGCAAGCCATTGAAGGGTATGCCATATCGAGAAGCAATTGGAAATTTATTGTATTTATCTACAATATCAAGACCAGATATCAGTTTTGCTGTGATTTATTCGACAAGTTAGTAATCCAAAGTTGAGACACTGGAGAATGATAGAAAGAATTTTTTAAGTATCTAAAAGGAACAGAAAATTATGGTATATTCTTTGACAGACAATTAGAATGGAAAGTATATACTGGTTCTAATCATGGAGGAACTGAAGAAGACATGATTTCAACCAGTGGAGTATTAATTGTATGTGATGGGCCTGTTGTTTGGTTGACACAACAACAAACAATAACATCTTTATCATCAGCAGAATATGAATATCGAGCTGTAGTAAGTGGTATTCAAGAAATTAGTAGGATTAGAAGACTTATAGAAGAATTAAAAATAATGATTTTGAATGGACCTACAAATATGTATATTGATAATCAAGCAGCTAAACATATGTTGCAAAATTTAGAAGAAGGGAAAATAACAAAAGGAGGAAAGACGCATATTGAAATCCGAAGAAAGTTTATTTATTAACATGTAGGAAAGACAGAGAATTTAATTAGCATTAACACTAAAAATCAGATTGCTGATATATTGACAGAAAGCGTTATATAAGAATTTTTGAATATTTACATTTAAATTTGCTTAAGGGGGAGTGTTGGGTAACAATTGGTGTTTTTGGTTTTCTTCTGTATTACTATTGAATAAATAATTTAATAATTACAAATAAAATAATTAAACATATTCGTTAAGTATCCCCAAATACAAAAATCACGAGGACTAAGATCCGGCGAGTAAGCAGGCCAGGCAACCAGAGGTCGATTTCCGATCCAGTTATTTTCATATTGCTGATTCAAAAAGTCAGTTGCTTGCTGAAACATGTTCGCTGTATCTCGAAGAGGCAAATTTTCTAAAGTTTGGTCGACGTAATTTTATAATATCCCAAGATGTCGAGGAGCAGTCAAATACACGTTTTTGTGTCTTTTAAATACCAATTGTAAATTTTGTAAATCTGCTTTCATGAGATTACAGAACCTTAAGCGGAAATTGAGGATTTTCTTATCAATTTTCGTACGAACCAACTGCAAAACAAACTTCTCCTTTCTAAGCCACTCAAACACCACATTGTAAAACAAGATTTTCATTACACAAGGAATCATAGACAATTACATTATTTTTAAGCATTCTGAAGATCGACAAATTTGCTTGCGGTCTTTCGGGATATGACTTTTTCCCAATTTCAATATCTTTCCATTTTTAATTTAATTGAAAAATTGTTCTAATAACTAGGTTACTCAAAAAAGTATCACTTGTATTTTGAAAAATATTAAACTCTTAAGAGATTATATATTAATAACAAAGAGATACATAGCTATGACAACAAACACCGCATTTTATTTTACTGCCAAAGTGAAAAACTGTTTTTTTTTTATTTTCAGTTATCCAAAGATAGGTCTGTGATACATGGTTGAAAAGCTCTTTTTATCTGCTATTCAATGACGTATAAATCCAATATGGGGGCCATAAAAAATAACAAAGTTGGCTATGGCTTCAAAAATCTAGAACGCCTAGAAAAAATTCGTTAACGTCAATCGATTGGCCGTAGTCACTAACACTAAACTACCAATTTTTTTTTTTTAAATTAGTTTACAAGATGACTAATATATTGCAATTTTCGAAAAACACATTTTTTTTCTCAATATTTTGAAAACCACTGATTGGGCTTGGAATAGGGCAACTGTTTTCTCATTTAAGTAACCCTGATCTCTTGCCATTTCGGAAATCCCTATGTTGCTTTTATCTGGGACACATTGTATATATACAATGACAGTGAAACGAGAACAAGCACCAATGATACTGCTTTAATATTTATCACACAGTGTAAACAAAAACTTTAATTAAAATCTACTGATCATTCGTAATTTATTCAATGTAATTATTGAACTAAAACATCCGTGTGTTTGTTTCCCCGAAACTCCTACATGTAGTTCAGTTAGTGCGTATTAAAACACTTAGCATTAGGTACGCATAAATATACAAGTACCAGTGCATCTATTACAGATACATTAGCAGTAGTTTGTAAACAAGTGAGTTTAACAAAGCCGTAATAACATCATTGTAACGAATAAAATTATTTCAAAGAAAGCTCTACGTAGTTAAAACATCCACAAGTCTCAAAATGTACAAATACGGACTGATTGACACATGAGAGTTGCTTCAAGTTTCCTAGAAAATAATGTAAAATAAAAGGTTAAATTGTGATTGTGACAGCTCAAGGAAACGTGTCCAAAAACTTCCAAATAAGGAAGGAATCGTTCTGTGTGTAATAACTTTGATTCCTTTGACAGAAAGTGCGTTAGAGACGTGTAGGATACCTAGTTAACCTTTAAACTAAATATGAGAATCTCTTGTTCATAAACTCACTGAAGGAGATGTTTCAAATTAATATTATTTGGTAAAACATAGATGCTATAGTAAGGAGTAAATGATTAAAATTTGGCAAAGTTTGATGAATGTTTTTTAATGTTAACTTTTTTATAAATTAATACTGTAGTAGTTTTTTTGCATTTTTTTAATTCTAAAAAAATGGTAAATGGGAACAAAATCGATGTTTAGTAATGCTAAAAATGCCTAGAGTACGTCTACGCCGAATGTTAATTTGAAACAGGTGGAATTATTGGTTTATGGGAGGCAGATTTTTCATTTCGAGAAATCGCTAACCGCACGAACAGAAATCTAACTAATGTTATGATATGTTGTCAAGCATGATTTGATAAGACCTAAAATCGGAGAACAGTAGGCACCGGACGTCGAAAGGGTACAAATGAAGTTTAAGATCGACGTCCAAGACTTATGGCCGTTAGAGGCCGATTTTCGAGAATTTGATATTTGGCTGATGAGTGGTTAAAAGAACAAGGTCATTCTGTAAATGTCGAATGGTTTACCGTCGTATAACGTCTTTTGGCCTGCTACATTATCGAATCCAAATTGTGCTACATCTGACCACTGAGCATCTACGGCAAACGACTACAGTGGTGTAGAGAACGACAACATTGGAATATGGAATTGCACCAGGTCGTCTTCTCTGATTAATCTCGATTCTGCTTATTGCCCATGGAAGTAGGTCACCTTTAGTGTTGGTTCGAGACAATATAACCGTATGCTCCCTTACCTTAATCGGCTCATGGATTCCATATTTCAACAAGATAATGCTCGGCCTCATGTTCCTTGAGTTTAAACTTTTTTGAAAAGACCCGTGTTGTGGCCATGGCCGCCCAGATCCCACGATCTTTCGCTCATAGAACAAGTTTGGGAAATGATGGGTAGAACACTCGGAAATTTACCACCCCAGCCCCAGGACTTTGGAAGTTCTAAGACATGAAATACGGTTGGCTTGGGATAGTATTCCTGAAGAAGAAATATACTACCTTATTGAATCAATACCAAGACGTGTTGGGGAGTAACCGCGGTGGCAAACATATTATTAACAAACTTAATAAAAAAAAGGTAAACCCATTGGTATTTTTTATTCAAACTAGTGGTCGCCCAGTGGTCGAAATTCGACCATATTTCATCAAATTGTGAACATTATTGAGGTTCGTTTATCAAAAGTATATGTCTATCAGAAGTAAAGTGGAGAAGAAACCGGAGAAGAAGGCGTCATGAAATCCCCCCTAATCGTTCATGTCATATTGACAAATCTATTGAAATAAAAAAAGTATATGAGAATTTAATCAAATATAGGTATTCCAAATAATTTTGAAAATTGCGTGACCCCCCAGTTTTTGGTGGGATTGCACTTTGTAACCTAAAAGTTTTCGTCATTTGCAGTTCATAAAATAATATATATATATATATATATATATATATATATATATATATATTACGTAGCAATTAACGGCTAAGAATCTGGATAGAATTTTGGAATTCCAAGAATAATGGGAAAGTAGCCAATTTTTATTGTATAAAGGGCACTAAAAAAAGTGTACTCTTTTATTATATTATTGAAAGCTTTCGAAATTATTTATTTCTTCTTCAGTCAATTTTCTAAAAGATTACACAAAATTAATAATAGTAAAACTTAATCTAGATCAACCAGACTTACAACATCGAGGTTAGAAAATTGTTAAAAAAGGTTCTCATTGCAAGTGCTGTAGAATGCGTAATGCGTTTTAGACAAACATTACAAACATATATCAAACAATTGAATAAAACATTATTCTAACTGGATCACACATCCATTGAGTAAAATTTTAAGATTAAAACCATCACATTTTAAAAAGGTTATGCACAAGCCATTGTCATATTTAACCAGTGACATGGAACGGAAACAAAAGTCGAGCCTCGGTGTACAGGACACTAAGATTCTTAGGTCATGGGGTGTAAATACAAAGAACATTGAAGGAATTTGTAGAGAGAGAGTGTCCAAAGGACTACTGACTCGATGATATATAAAAAAAAAACACATATACATATACACACACAAGTACATATATACAAACATTTAAAACCTAAAAAACAGGGGGAGATATAGCTTGTAAAATTACAGTTAATGTTTATGATTTTTGTCCAACTCAAGTAAATTGCAATATTGTTTTTAGGTTTTTATTAGTCTGTTTTTTATTGATACTATTGTTTTGTCGATGTATGCAAACCATCTCCAGAAACTGTCTTTGGGCCCTAAATTTTGTATCTCGCCCACATCCTCAGACATTTCTATTCCAAAATTTTTAGCAGACATTGAATGGGCATTACAGTTTGTACAGAATAAAAGTTCGCATGATATTTATGCTTCTCGAATAACCAACATTCTCACAAATCATTTTAATCATAATTCACCCAGATATAATCATTTGAACAATTTATTTGAGGTTACTAGACGTTTCTTTAAGGACAATCCACATCTCCTAGTCATGAATTCAGACAAAGGCAATGTTACAACCATTATCGACAGAGATACTTACTCTTCTCTGTCCATTGAACTATTGAGGGATGAAAGGTATTATAAGATCATCAATAGAGATCCCACATCAACAATCCAACAAAAAGCGTCAAATTGATCTCCGAATTAAAAATTAATGGAGAAATTGATGAAAGAATTGCCAAAACCTATTCTGTGTACAATTCGGTATGTGCCAAATTTTATGCCCTCCCAAAGATTCACAAACCTACACTATGCTTACGTCCCATTGTTTCGTCAATAAACTCTCCTGTCTCTGGAATTGCCAGTCTGTTGGTAGACATTCTAAACAAAGCATATGACAAAAATAACCAATACTACATTGAGGACTCAGCTACCTTTGCTGAATTATATAACAATTTTATCTTACCTCCAGGCCATATCATTGTAAGTTTAGATGTAGAATCATTGTTCACCAATATTTCATTGGACTTAGTTTTGAACAGTTTGGAAGCACATTGGGATACCATCTCATCCCACACAAAAATAAATAAATCCAACTTTTTCAAACTCATTAAATTCGTTTTTGATTCAACGGTATTCTCGTACAATGGAACATACTACAAACAGGTGTTCGGTTCCCCAATGGGATCAAAACTATCACCTATAATCTCACAATTTATCATGGATGACCTAGTCCAACACTGTCTGTCGAAATTAAGCTTTAAGGTTCCCTTCTTGAGGAAGTATGTTGATGACATCATTTGTAGCATTCCTACTGCTGGCAAAACTGAACTGTACAAATTTTCAATAACTACAATGAGTTCTTACACTTTACTATTGAAGAGGAAGACCAGTCTTTAAGTGTACCTTTTTAGATACCAGGGTCATTAGAGATGTAGACAACAGTCTGAAATTAGACTGGTACATTAAACCAACATGTTCAGGTAGGTTTCTTAACTTCCATTCACAACACCCTCTGAAAATGAAAATAAATCTAGTCAATTGCATGAAGAGAAGAATTTGCAACATTTGCCATCCAAATTTCAGGTACAAAAGTTTAAAAACTCTTTTTCAACTTCTTTTAGACAATTCCTACCCACACAAACTCTTAAGTAAACTGATTTTTCAAAATTCACAAAGGGCCATTATTGACGGATGGCGACCCAGAACTCCTACATCCACATCTAATAGTTCGAATGTCACCAACATCCAGGTGAACTATGTCTCAATTCCATACATAAATACTATCTCCCACAGAATACAACAGGTTTTTAAATCTGAACGCAACATCATGTTTGCCCACAAACCTCTCAAAACAGTTGGTCACATTTTCAGCAAGGTCAAAGATAGGACACCAAACTTTTAAAGACCAATGTAGTATACAAGGTGGATTGTAAAGACTGTCAGTCTAGTTACATAGGCCAAACATCAAGAAACCTCAAAAGCAGATTAACAACACACAAAAGTGATATACGCCTCAACAAGTGTAGCTGTGCTCTGGCTGAACATTGTTTGAAGAATAACCACTCACCTGACTTTGACAATCCAGGGGTTTTAGCTTGTGATCCAATACCTTCAAAAGACAGTTTCTGGAGATGGTTTGCATACATCGACAAAACAATAGTATCAATAAAAAACAGACATAAAAAACCTAAAACAATATATTGCAATTTACTTGAGTTGGACAAAAATCATAAACATTAACTGTAATTTTACAAGCTATATCTCCCCCTGTTTTTTAGGTTTTAAATGTTTGTATATATGTACTTGTGTGTGTATATGTATATGTGTTTTTTTTTTTTTATATATCATCGAGTCAGTAGTCCTTTGGACACTCTCTCTCTACAAATTCCTTCAATGTTCTTTGTATTTACACCCCATGACCTAAGAATCTTAGTGTCCTGTAACACCGAGGCTCGACTTTTGTTTCCGTTCCATGTCACTGGTTAAATATGACAAATGGCTTGTGCATAACCTTTTTTAAAATGTGATGGTTTTAATCTTAAAAATTTTACTCAATGGATGTGTGATCCAGTTAGAATAATGTTTTATTCAATTGTTTGATATATGTTTGTAATGTTTGTCTAAAACGCATTACGCATTCTACAGCACTTGCAATGAGAACCTTTTTTAACAATTTTCTAACCTCGATGTTGTAAGTCTGGTTGATCTAGATTAAGTTTTACTATTATTAATTTTGTGTAATCTTTTAGAAAATTGACTGAAGAAGAAATAATAATTTCGAAAGCTTTCAATAATATAATAAAAGAGTACACTTTTTTAGTGCCCTTTATACAATAAAAAATTGGCTACTTTCCCATTATTCTTGGAAATTCCAAAATTCTATATATATATATATATATATATATATATATATATATGGACTAACCTAGGTTCCGGGTGAGAACCGCGTCTGAATTTATTAAATACTCGACGTTTCGACTCCTGCATTGGAGCCATTATCAAGAGACAAAAAAATAAAACAGAGTTTCAGAGTCTAGATCGAACTCGGGGCCTCAACCTGCCTACTCCTCAAGAGTCACTAGCTAACTGAACTGAAGGTGAGTCTGCGCTGCTTATTTTATTTATAGTTATCGATCGATTAGGAGGGGATGTCGCGTGATGAAGGGGCTGTTCGGTGATTGGTTGGGTCTTGGTGGGCGTGTATGGTTTGTTTAATCTGGCAATTACGGAGGTCCAAGCTGTGGGAAGGCTGTCCTCGCGTCTATTTAGACAGAGAGGTCTTTTCTCTATTTCGATGGCTTCGCGAATAGTGGATGCCCTAAAAGAATTGAGAGATATGATAGTAATACTGTTCTCGAAGTTGATAGAGTGCCCTGTTAGGATATGGTGATGCGCGAGAGCTGAAGTCGGATCTGTTTTACGAACTGACAAAGAGTGTTCTTATACTCGATGGTTAACGCGTCTGTTGGTACGACCGATGTAGCTTTGTGGGCAATCGCGACATGAAATTTCGAAAACTCCTCGATCCTCGTTAGGTACTTTGTCTTTGGGGTTACCGGTTAAGTTGCCTATAGTTTGAGTGGTATTGAAGACAGTCTTTATTTGATGTCGTTGTAAAATCCGTGCTATTTTGTCAGTGACTCCTCGAATGTATGGAAGGACAGCTTTTCGATGTTTTTGGTCCGTTTCTGGCGGGGTTGGTGTGATTGGGGGTTGTTGAAATTGATGAATTATACGTGCAATGTGATCTGGATGATAACCGTTTGGTCGAAGGATTTCTTGAAGATTATTAAGTTCGTTTTGTCTATTGTCAATATCAGTTAAACGAATAGATCTAAGAGTCAAAGATCTCATTACAGAACTATTGAGCAGGGTGGTGGTGTGATTGGGCATTTAAGTATCGATTGGTATGGGTTGGTTTCCTATAGACGGTATGTGAGAATCTGTCATTGTTGGTTTTTGTTATGAGGACATCAAGAAACGGGAGAGAAGAATCGGACTCGATTTCCATTGTAAATTGTATATTAGAATGTATACCATTGAGGTGTTGTAGAAAGAAGTCTAATGAATCTCTGCCATGAGGCCAAATGACAAAAGTATCATCTACATATCTAAGCCAACAGGAAGGTTTTAAATTAGACGAGTTTTGGGGCCTGGGTTTCGATTTATTCCATAAAAATGTTAGCAAGCACTGGAGAAAGAGGTGAACCCATGGGGGCCCAACGGACTTGTTTGAACAGAGTGTCTTGAAATGAAAAATAAGTGTTACAAGAACAGTGTTGTACAAGTTTGATGATGTCAGAAGAGATATTGTGTTTTGTTTTTAGAATATCTAACGTCTCTGAAATGGGGACATTGGTGAAAAGAGATACAACATCGAAGCTAACACCTGGCCCAAACGAAAACAGTCACTCAAAAACTTAAGCTAACACGACTTATTACAAAACAACAACCCGCTGTCACCTCACCCCCTCAGACGACCGTCCATAACTTTTCTGACTTCCCCTTAGACTCTACCAGTTTACACGTCCTATCCAAAGTTTCAATTTCGCAGTGACGCCGAAAACTATCCCAACTGAAAGAATCATTTCTCAAGTTGAGGTAGCTTTTGGTTGAACTAACAGATATTGAAGCTGAAGATACTCGTCAAGACATTGCTAGAGTACGCCGCACATCAGTCACCAAAATCAAACCTAACTTCTAACGAAAGACATGCACTAAAACAACTACGTAACAATGATGACATAACTATTCTTCCTGCCGACAAAGGTAATGCGACTGTTCTTCTCAATACTAAGGACTATGTTCACAAGATGAATTCCCTCTCCACAATGCAGACTACGAAATAATGAACAATAATCCCACTACTTACTTAGAGAAAAAGACTAAGGAAATCATCAACAGGACACAACTTCCTCTTGACTTCAAAAAGAGGAACTACCCAAAATTCATAAGCCGGACATTCCTCTTAGGCCCATTGTCAGTTCGGTACAATCCCCGACCCAAGAATTAGCCCGGTACTTGGCCAAAACCCCTTCAACCTCTAGCCGAGCAAACATTCTTGTACGTAAAGAACTCTTCTTCCTTCCTAGACATGTTAAGTGCTTATAGAATTTCAGAAAATGATATCCTAGTTAGCTTCGATGTTGTATCTCTTTTCACCAATGTCCCCATTTCAGAAACGTTAGATATTCTAAAAACAAAACACAATATCTCTTCTGACATCATCAAACTTGTATAACACTGTTCTTCTAACACTTAGTTTTCATTTCAAGACACTCTGTTCAAACAAGTCCGTGGGGCCCCCATGGGTTCACCTCTTTCTCCAGTGCTTGCTAACATTTTCATGGAACAAATCGAAACCCAGGCCCTAAACTCGTCTAATTTAAAACCTTCCTATTGGCTTAGATATGTAGATGATACTTTTGTCATTTGGCCTCATGGCAGAGATTCATTAGACTTCTTTCTACAACACCTCAATGGTATGCATTCTAATATACAATTTACAATGGATATCGAGTCCGATTCTTCTCTCCCGTTTCTTGATGTCCTCATAACAAAAACCAACAATGACAGATTCTCACATACCGTCTATAGGAAACCAACCCATACCAATCGATACTTAAATGCCCAATCACACCACCACCCTGCCGAATTGAGTTCTGTAATGAAATCTTTGACTCTTAGATCTATTCGTTTAACTGATATTGACAATAGACAAAACGAACTTAATAATCTTCAACAAATCCTTCGACAAAACGGTTATCATCTGGACCACATTGCACGTATAATTCATCAATTTCAACAACCCCCAATCACACCAACCCCGCCAGAAACTGACATCGACAAGCCGTCCTTACATACATTCGAGGAGTCACTGACAAAATAGCACGGATTTTACAACGACATCAAATAAAGACTGTCTTCAACACCACTCAACTGGCACAATCTCCTTGACCCGAAACATAGTCTTCCACAGTGCGACTCCTCTGCCTACATTTCCGTCGTTAAGTTCGGGGTCAAACATCATTACTGTTCCAGCTTTAGCTTTCCCATCTAAGCAAGCATCTATAATGATTTCAGCTCTTTCCAGAACATTGACATCATCTGCTAAGGTGGCTCGCGCAGCATTATGCCATGTTTTCCATGAAGCACCACTTCTTCGTCATTCACTCGCAGAATTCCATCTTTGAAGTTTAACTGGAATCCCTTGGAGCTCATGACATCCATTCCAATGATTACTTCGTCTTCGATATCTGCCACTAATGCCCGATATAGGAAGGTTGTGTTTCCCAAGGTCATTTCAACCTCTATTTCACCATGGACTTTCTCTGCTTCTCCTGTCGCTGTTCGCAGTTGCCATTTTGTTGGTTTTATCATTGTCTCTATAACAATGTTGGGCCTTATTACTGTTTTGTCACACCAGTATCCAGCAGCATTGCAAATTGCTTTCCATTAATAAGGCCATCTACGAAGACACTGTTAACGTGGTTGCGTAGCGAAGCGACATATGCGTTGGTAGTTGGGACTTGTTGGTTACAGGTCGACCTTCTTTAGTTTCCCCGACGAGGAAGTATGTACTCCGTTGCTCTCGTTGCAACGACTCTGGACATGTCCTACCTTACGACACTTCCGACATCTCACTCGTCTTTTGCGGTAAGGACTTCTTCTATTATCTTTCTTACAGAGACTTCATCGTTTCCGCCATCTTCGGATTCTCCGTCAACGATTCGGACTCTGGCTTGACCTCTGCAGGAATTTTTCTCAGCTTCGAATTCTCGAGCACGAGCTAGTGCATCCACTTATTGAGTCGGTCGAGCTAGGGTCAATGCTTGTCTGGCCATCCAAAAATGCTTGCACTGCTAATCTTTCTATTACATTTTCCGGTGTGGCTGGATAGGCAAGGCGAACCAGACGGGCAATATCAGCTTCAAACTCTCGTAGGGATTCAATAGATTTCTGATGGCGATTTTTTAGTTGCTCCAAATGGGTCTGTCCATACCTCAGTTCTAAGTGTTTAACCAGTTGTTCCTAGTCTTCTTGCTCCGAGGTATTCAATGTTTGCAAAATATCTGTAGCATCCCCTCTTAGGGCGAGGGTTAATGATTCCTGTCTCCTCTGCTGACCATCCGTTTAGCTTTGCTGCTGCCTCGAATTGGCGCTGATAGTTAGTCCATGACGATTTTCCATCAAATTGGTTTCATTTTGTGTCTTGCTCCTTCGAGGCCAATTTTCGAATCCACTACTTCTGGACTGTTTCTGCTTTCGGTCTTTGATAGAGTCTCTCCCCTTTGTATTGTGACTACCTGTTCTCTTATTCTGCTGATTTCACCCTCCATTAGCTGTTTTAACTCTTTTATGCGAGCCTCATTCTCGACTATTTTCTCTTTCAACATTTCTGAATTTTCCTGAACCATACTTTTCATATTTTCTTCTAAGGATTGGGAGTTTTCGTGTAATTTTTATCCTATCTTCCAAAGACTTCGAATTTTCTAGTAGTTTGTTTTCTACAGTTTTAGAATTTTCTAGCAGTTTGTCTTCTAGGGCTTTAGAATTTTCTTGTAAGTTGTCTTCCAGAGGTTTCGAATTTTCTACTAATTTGTCTTCTAACGCCTCTTTTAAGTTTTTAGAATTTTCTAGCAATTTGTCTTCTAGAGTTTTAGAATTTTCTAGTAGTTTGTCTTCTAACGACTCTTTCAAGATCTGAGAATTATCTTGTAATATTTGTAGCTTATCTTCTATTTTTTAAATAGCATACTCATGTCTCCATTACCAGAAACTTCAAACAAATAAGTATCAGGATTATTACCTTCATTTATTAGGGCATCTGATAGCCGTTGTATTAATTCACTTTTCTTCCCACTAATTTCTAAATCCCTTTCCTCAATTTTTTTTAAGTCCGTCACTTTCAATTGGTCCAATCTCACGTTTTTAAACATTGTCAATCTTCCACTTATAAAGTTCCACAAATACACCTACACCTGTCACCACTGTAATGTTTTTTTTTTAATTTTCTTTTAACTATACAATACGACCATCGAAAACTGAATGTCTCCTATCGCCAGCTGTCCATATTAATATATTTCTCTCCGAATTGTCTGGTAAGTCCACGAACCATCGGGAAACCTGTTAAGAGACGAAACATTTCCGATTCCCAGAAGTATCGGAATAATGTCCCTTCCACGAATTGGTTGATGGCCGATTGCACCAGCTGTCGGATGAATTCTCGTAACAGTATATACTCCCCTTTGAAAGGGCGAAAATAATGAGAGATTCTATTGTACTTCGTTGAAAGTATTAGAATTGAACAGTCAATATCGTGATGCACCTGCCTTGCATTTCGCAGTTTGTTTCTGTCTTGGCAGACAAAACCGAATGGGTTAACGTGACCTCGAAAAATCTACAATAATCTAGAAGGTCGCAGAAATTCCATGTTTTGATAACAATGATGATGTACCTTATGATGTGTATAAATTGTATTGTAGAGAGTTTGGTGCAATAAAGAAAGTAAATGGTAGTGCATTTTGATGTTTTGTATTTCAAAAATGAACTTGTATGTTTACTTACAAGTCAATGATGTCGAGTTAATCAGCTAAAAATTGGAATATTGCAACCCCATAGTACAAGAAGTGGCGTTGTAATAATTCTACAAATTGTAAACCAATTAAATTATTTTTTTAGCAATTGATTAATATTTAATAATCAGCAGAATGAGCATCAGTTGCAAAACCCACGGTGAAGCTAAGGGCGAAAGCATGTGAAAGTCAGCAAAAAAACATCGACAGTCATTTAGACGGAACAATGGAAGCGAAAGGATTTAGTTGAATTCTTATGTCAGTCTGTTCATAATTCTCGGAGTAATGTATCGTCACTCTGTTACTTACGTCATTTATCAATGGCAAATGAACCAAGTCAAAAAAATAGCCTATTGTCACGATTGGCGGACCTGTCTTATGTCATTTATCAATCTAGGTAACCAAGCGAAAAAATAAGAGCATATGGTGTATGGTCCCGAATGGCGAGCCGGTCTGATTGGCCCTAAAATGATTTTGTGCCAACTAGTTCAAGTTTAATTACTCTACATAATTTTTACGAAACTTCAACTCATTTTCATTGATATATGTTTTCTTTCGGTGTTGGGATAAAGTTTCCGTATTATCAAAAGTAAGTTAGGCAGCCACACTTTGGCCTCTCATATCTTAAGAACAAAGCAATTTTGAACTTCGTGCCCATGACAACTTTTGATCTAAACATGATAAACAAAAGCATACTATAGATTCAGCTAATTTGTCTGAAAGCCATTTTCCATAAGGATATGGCGGGGTCCTTTATGACGTGTTGTATTAGATCATTACTAAAAAGGAAGAATCAGCTATAAAGACGACAAGTGATTATTCTTCAGAAAAAAAAACATTTTATATCTAATGAAATTTAGGTGATTTTTGTTTTAAGTAATAAATAAAATAGTGAGTGGTATATTCAACGCCGCCATAAATATAGTGAACAATCAGTTCGTATAAACGTTTAATAATAATTAATAATTTAATTAAATAAAAGTAAGAGAAACTCTACCATCTGTTGCACATATTGCAACTATTCATGTGTTGATGCAACTATTACAATTGTAATAGATATATTACATTCCTGGAGAATTTGTTAGGTGATTACGTTCGTTTTATACAATATAAATTTCATTTACTTTTGAGATTTTTTTTATCCCAGTAAAACTAATCCATAAAATAAAATAATAAAAATGTATGTGTTTTGTTATAGTCAACGTAAATTATGAAAAATACTTTTGACAGTGTGGGTTTTACGCTAATAAACCATAAATCTGATAACGAAAAGTACTAGTTGGACAAGGTTGAACTTAATTTACAAGTAAATTATGTGACGTAAATATTCTCAGGATAATTTTACTAAAAAAATATCTATTGAGTTAGTTTGAAAAAGTTGTGGAACCCTTGGTGTCATCTTTATGAAGTAAATTGTATAATTGGATATTTAAACGAGAACTGAATAACATTATCTAGAAGTTGCAGATACAAGAGCCAGTAGAGACTACCAAAATCAAGTGCCGTACCACTGTAATGGTGCCACCCTCTCATGTCTAGGTTAGAAATTAGATTAAGTTCATGAGATTAAGAGAACATTTTAAAGCAATTATAGTACTAGAATTTCACTTTTAAGCAGCTTTGGACGCAAGATGATATAATATTTGTAGTTGAAAACCTTCATCCGTTGCGCAATCTAACTATAGAATCATGTTTGAAATATATAAATAATTTTTCGAGATTACGGTGTTTTTCCGAATTAAAGTCAACCTATTTAATATTTATTTTGTCTGTTCATTAGAGTTTTCCCACCTCAGATTTTTTTCCTACAAAAGATAAGTTTTAAAAAATTGTAAATGCAGAACAAAGTTTAATAAGGCAACTTCGTAAAATAATTGCCAGGATTACTGGTTGTCCCTATAGAAACTCTTCCTCACAGTAAATTTGAGCGAAAGAAAGTCTACAAAATGATCAACCAGTATTCCTGTATACTCTGGAGTCGTTGTCAATCGCTTGGTAATTCGACGTTTTTTCTAAAAAAAATTCGCTTTGATATGGATTTCTTGTTTGGCAAAAATTTGACAGTCACAATTTGTCGTTTGGCGATCACTTGATACTGAAGATACCGATTTTTTTTGCCCTTCTAGCAATAAATTTCTCCAACTCAAATGGAGGTCGTGTTGTTTGTCATCATACAGCTGGCTTCCTTAAGTTTTTTTTTTTTAATTTTCCTCTTTTAATAAGATCATTGTGTTATTCCAGTCTATTCTATCCTATTGCTGCCGGTGCTGGTTAATACATGGCTGGCCATAATTGATTTTTCCACATGTCTTCTGGAAATGTTATATTGGTGTTTTTTTACGTACTTTTAAAGATCTTGAAGTTTCACCAGTATAAGTATGGCCTCAGTACATACCCTGTACGCACAATTTTTGAAATTCTGAGTTGCGTTAAATGGGTTGGGATCTGTGAGGATAGATTATTTGTTTTAAAAAAAACTGTTTTTAAAACTGTACTGAGCATGGACCTCTTAGACTGCATGGATGTACGTGTGATCCGAGAGAGAACATCTCACATTTTTTAATGAGGAACTTGTACTGACAAGACCTACTAATAACCGTACGCTACTGTCGATATTTTGAGCAAAGATGATTCGACAATGATCATTCGGAGATAAAACGGGTTCAGACAGGATTAGTTTAGAACCCAGGGAACCACCAAAATTAAGACTGGCCTCTTGTACCAAACTGATAGAAAATGCATCTTTAGATAAATTAGTGCCTTTCAGCTGCAATGATGTTCGTAAAAGTACCGCTAGAATAACAAAGCAATTGGCGGAAATGGGCTACAGAACATTCTCACTGTCAGGAGAGAGAATGCCAAATGTGTGAATCTATGTAGTCGTAGAAAATTCGCATTGAAGACTGGATTGGCTTAGATGGCTGGAGAAGAATCTAGTATAATAAATATAAATAAAATAGATTATTGTTAGTTGTATTTCAAAATCGAACTTATGTGCTATTTATATACAAGTTAATAAACTGCAATTAATCCGTTAAAAGATACATTATTGGAGTCCAAACGACAAAATATATTTCCTATAAACAAAAATTAGGTGGAAAGCTTCCAACATGTAATAACACTTACATTGTTACAATGTATATTATATATAATATATATTGTCTTGCGTACAAAGGAATGACACCTCGAAGAGAGTATTCAATATCTATGGCAGGTGAAGTAACCTGAAAAATTTTATCGTGACATTCTGTCCTAGGAGTTAAGGGAGAACAGCAATGACACTGAACGGCTCCAGATTCGGAACCTCTGTGTGCTGATTCTCACGAAAATCCTAGATGTCGGTCTTACATCTTTCGTCTTCAAATTTAACGAAATATTTGAAATACATAAAGACGTGTTCGAGAGGACATTCAATTGTGGGAAGCGCACCTGCTGAAGGTTCCCTGACCAGAAACAATGTATATTATATATAATATATATTGCCTTGCGTACAAAGGAATGACACCTCGAAGAGAATATTGTTTAGTGTTTATTAATTAATGTATCACTGTTATCACTCTGTAATTTCCAGATTTAAACGAAGAAAATTACAAATCATTTATTTCATTTGTTCTTTCTCGGCAGAATTTGTCATCTAATTGTAAATCGACTGAAAATGCTATCCCGAACAAACATACCCAAAAAGCTAATTAATAAAAACGTGTTAATTACAAGACGTAAACCATTGAATCAATCATTCAACTTCAATTATAATGTAAAATTATGACACATTTGCGCAAATATTGTTAAATTAGAAATTAGTATGAAATATTTTTAATAAGCTAAATCTATTCGAATATTACAAATTATTATCTAAACCTAAACTATTAGTGTACAGTACACCAACCTTTCTTTGTTGATTAGTCACATGCTAAAATTTCTTGTGCAGCTTCCTTTCGACAGACTCCCAACCTTTTTTGAAAGAGGCTGAGGGCATCAAACATGTCCGACAATTTGATGAATTTTTTATTATAAGACAAAAATCAGATTGATAGTAATCAAACCCTGCACACTAAACATCGATTTTGTTTGACTATCGTTCTTTCATATTTATTATCACACTACCTTTAGATTCAACTAAAAAATAACTGTTAATAATAAAAAATTCGTTAACCAAATTCGACATGTTGTTAGCTCTTCTGAAAATTATATTAATTAAAATTAAAAATAGTCGAAAAGAAGTTTCATAAAAAAAATTAGCTTATAATTAAATACACTATTTTCACCATTGATTTCGTTGGTAAAATGTAAAAGAATCATTTTTGTTATTGTCAGTTTTTCGATTCGATTCACTTTAGTAGTAATATGAGCCATCCTAAGGCCCATATTACGACTTCCGGTTTGGGCAGGAAATGACGTTTTCCGATCCGAAGTGTTTTTTAATGAGAGTACGAAAATTTTACCGTAGCTTTCAAAATATAAATGAAATACAAGTAAAACGCCTAAAATACGTATCAAATCGAAAAACAAGAACAAAAAGTGTTTGTTTTTCATTTTTATCGTAAAAATTCAGTGTTTCCCTTAATACTTTTAGTCGGAAAATGTCATTTCTTGCCCAAACCGGAAGTTGTAATATGAACCATTTGATGACGCACTTGAAACTCTACGACTTTTATGTGAATTTTTTTTTCGAAGTAATGGAATCCACTCGAGAAAATTCCGTGACTCTAAATAAACGACTCCTAGTAATTTATGCTTAATTTATGTCCAAAATATGAATTGAATCGATAAACTAGTAGGAACAAAAATTGTTTGTCCTTCACTTTTTTATCCAAATTGGGAATTTCTATTTAGACCAATCAATACAGCAAAAATAATTGATAATGTGTAAAAAATACTATCAGGATACCGACTGTGCCATCACATTAACAACAATTCGTAGCGATATTTTGCTGTTTTCCACTCGCAACTATGGTTTTTTACTTTGTTATAAACAATTGAAGCAAGAAAAATACGTTTTTTTTCTTACCATGTTTATAAAATCAAAAATAATAAACTAATTTCAATGGTGTCAACAAGTCAATTGTTAAGCATGAAAATACCAATGAGATGAGCCCAGGCTCGATCCGATTGGATCATTAGTAACAGAGACAAACAAAAAATACTGAAAAATATAGCTTTTTTTAAAAAAAAATCGTATCTTCGTCACTTTAAAAGCTGTAGAACTGGACTTGTAGGAACTGATAGTAATTTACATCTATTTTATGTACGCCAAAACCTGGCGCTACCGGTTTATTCGTTTTTAAATTGTGATATAAAGTTTTTTGTTCACTATTTTTGCATTGTGCGTCCATGTTTATTTTATATGCCTCCGTCGGAGGTTAAAATAAACAGAATACATCCGAATCCTGCAGACGTTTCGCCAAGGTCTCACTTGGCATTCTCAATGCGTTGTTACGGTGAACTGAGAGGTGATCTACCTTAGCTGTTTATTTTATATGCCTCCGTTGGAGGTTAAAATAAACAGTATTGATTTTTCGGACAAGTAGTACTAACTTTCGTAGAAAATAATATTTGTAATTGTTTGTTGTGATTATAATTCTGTCATTAATATAATATAATTTTCACAATATTCCGAAGGTGTTCTGCTACAAATCATCAATAAGCGGATAATGGAAATGTCATTAAATATTAGAGTTTTTATTGGATTGTTTCTCATCTTTATTTTTAAAATGGGAAACGGAAATTTTAGGTTACAAAAAAAATCTGCCGATAATTAGATCGAACATGTTTCATAGACATATTTATGTAAAAATAATCCTACAATTATATACTTAAATAAAAAAATATTTCTTGAATTATTTCTATAAATGTAATTCAAATGAAATAATAGGGATAGCAAAGGCCTGGCCTACTTTTCTAATTTCGCCTCAACTCTATATCTTATAGAGACAAAATAACGTCACTAATGTTCAACTCATAATTTTAATGAATTAGGGTCGAATTTCGACCACTGGGCGATCGCTAGTATAAAGAAAACGGCTAAATTTTCCAGTATTTTTAGTTTTTCCCTGTTACTAAAGATCCTATCGGAACGATCCTGGGCTCATTTCATTGGTATTTTCATGCTTTACAATTTACCTGTTGACACCATTGAGATTAGTTTATTACTTTTCATTTTATAAACATGCAACGTTAAAAAAAACGCAGTTTTCTTGTTTCAATTGTTTATAATAAAGTAAAAAACCATAGTTGCTAGTGGAAAAGGTTGCAAAATATCACTACAAATCTTTCTTAATGTGATGGCACAGGCAGTATCTTGATAGTATTTTTTGCACGAAAAAGTCTCTATTGATTGGTCCAATTTAAAAAAACACATTCGGTCGGAAAAGTCACTTTCTGTCCAGACCAAAAGTTGCATTGTGTCCCATGTGGTGGCCCAATTGCAACTTCACAACTTTTTTAGGAAACTTTTTTTCGAAATAATGTAATCCAATCGAGCTATTGCCTTGTCTCAAGATAAATAACCCATAACAACTACCAGTTTATGTTAACAATAATAAGATATGAATGTTTGCGAATCAATAAGTGTTAATGTTCCTCACCTGTTATAAAGAGATTAGAGTTAAAAAATAGTGAAGAATCAACAATAAATTATAATTTCAAAAATTTGATGATAGAAGCAGTTAATTCGTAATAGGTAAGAATGATAATCAAATAAGAAAAAATCTTTTATAGCAATTTAGACATAGGAACTATGAAAACTGATTAATTCAAATCAAAGTAATCAAACTGTTTCCTTGTGTTTTTCCCTATCAAGGCAATACGGTAAAAGGGAAATTATGATTTTCAAAATAATCAATTTCATAAAATATAATTGAAATAAAATTATTTTTCTCATTGTACATTAGCATGACTTTCGCAATGTGGTCGTATATCCCCACTGAACATAACGGGTTAGAATAGAGGGTGGAATAAATCAAAGGATTTCTGACTATTACTCACCGATGAACACAAATATCTGATGATGCGAGTAGCGCAGCAACATCGACACAGAGACAGTCTGAAACAAAATCAAACATTGAGATCAAACATCGAACTGAACGTATACGCGTGTATTCCTATTCTGTGCCCTGACGTGTGTATGTGTATATATGTGGAGAAACGATGAAAAGTTTCCAAAAGGATTATTTGCGTCGAGTTTTACCGCAATTCACCATATAAAATGAAATTGGCTCAGCAAATAAATCTATGTTACATATAACGTATTGTAAATCCACGTTTTATATCGAAAATCTCGGTTCTCTGCTTTCTAAACACTGAGTATAATAGATAAGTCAAGTAAATCAGAAATGTGTTTTGGTGCGATGTCAATACTCTCAATTTATATACATATATATATATATATATATATTTGTTTTTAAGTTTTCGCGGGCACTAAATGTTTTAGGCGGTTTCCGGGAATTCATCCGCGTAGTTGATAACTGATCCCTTTCGGGATCGATGGTAAAATGACGACGACGAATACTGTATTCGAGTAACTAGAAGCGAAAGCAGAAGGCTACGAGAATTATGCGAACCGACCTGAAGAGGGCAGATGTGACTCTGCCGAAACGTCGTCATTTTACCATCGATCCCGACAGGGATCAGTTATCAACTACGCGGATGAATTCCCGGAAACCGCCTAAAATATATATATATATATATATATATATATATATATATATATATATATATATATATATGATATATATATATGTATATAAGTATATAGTTTTTTTAGTTTTCGAGTTAAAAAGAGGACCTCAACTGTAATACAATAGGCTGTCGATGTTTGAGCACCTTTTTGGGAAATTACTGTATTTTTCTAAAGATTTCGGGATCTAGGTCAGACGGTCAGACCCCGTTGTCAATGACAAAGAAACTATGCAAAAAGGCAGAATTCCAAAATTTAAATTAAAATGTTTGACAATTGTATTTGACTTATGACGTAACTAAGCGAATTTAGTTTGATAATATACAGGGTAGCACAGAACGTTCTAAAGATCATGTAATAATAAAGTTGCTTTCAAATTGGAAAAATTAGAAAGGGGTGATCTTCAGAATTTTATGTGGCGCTCGCAGGTGCGATTTTGTTATATTCGCCAAAAATCCGATAAAAGAATTTTTTTGATTCAGTGATCCATTAAAATCATAAGGGACAACCAAGAAAAACCTTATGAACTATCCGTTATGATTTTAGTAGGATCCCTGAATCAACAAAATTCCTTGATTGCATTTTTGGTGAATCTTATAACAACGCACGTTGGAGCGCCACATAAAATTCTGAGATCACCCCTTTCTAATTCTTCCAAAGGAACTTTATTATTACATTATATTTAGAACTTGCTTTGCCACCCTGTATATTATCAAATTAAATTTTATCATAGTTACTAAGACATAAGTCCAATACAATTGTCAAACATTTTAATTTTAAATTTTAGAATTTTGCCTTTTTCATAGTTTCTTCGCCATTGACAACGGGGTCTGACCTAGGACCCGAAACCTTTGGAAATATACAGTAATTTCATGAATTGTGGTGTCATTTCCCAAAAAGTGCTTAAACATTGACAAACTATGCCACAACTATCCGTCAGGAAACAATTTTACGTTTTTTATACAACACCAAATTTCATATATTAACACGCATTTATTGCTATATGTTCGTATGTCTGAATTTTCAGTTCAAAATTTGTAATCCATTCTGGCATCAGATTACCAGAATACGCTGAAATTTAGCAGGCTCGTCCCTACTTCGCTCGGGCGTTCCATGTTACAAAACAATATTTCAATAAATAAACATTAAATACAATATATATATATATATATATATATATATATATATATATATATATATATATATATATATATATATATATGTGTGTGTGTGGTGGGTGGGTGTGTGGGTGGGTGGGTGTGTGTGTTTGTGTGTTAGGTGGTTTCCGGGAATTCATCCGCGTGGTTGATAACTGATCCCTGCCGGGATCGATGGTAAAATGACCACGTTTCGGCAGAGTTACATATGCCCTCTTCAGGTCTGTTCGCATAATTCTCGTAGCCTTCTGCTTTCGCTTCTAGTTACTCGAATACTGTAGTACTCGAGTAACTACAATGACTACGCAAAATTGAAATTTTACAGTGTATTACATTATTAATTTGTATTATCGTGGGAATTACTTTGTACTTAGATACGCAAAATGCCCGCCATTGTTGGTAAGACAATGGTAAAGTCGCAGCTCGAATTAAATTAGGTTTTCTTCGTCTAGCCACATAGTTCCATGTTTAACAAGTCCAAATACAATTCCCCAGTTAAACTTTCTTTCACGAATAAATACCAATAATTTTATTTCCGAGAATTCCAACCCATACGTTGATTTTTTGAGGATGTTGGTTGTTCTCTTCCCGAAAAACTTGTGGATTGGTATTGTCCCAGTATCTACAATTATGTTTATTGGCAAATTTATTTTTAATAAAAAAATGCTTCGCCAGAAAAACAAATATTAAAAAAAAATAGGGTCTACAATTGCCCTTTGAGCCATTAATTCCCAGAATTCTAACCTTGTGTCATAATCATCCTCAGCAAGCTGTTGTAAATGCTAAATCCAATACATTTTTATTGGGATCTCTCTGATGAAAAACATGAGCATTTCTGCGTACACCGCGTTGTTCTTCCCGTAAATAAATATTATTCCAATTCTTGTAAAGAATAAACCATTGTGGAAATTTGATGATCAATATACAACGAAACCACTACTAATAATAAATTGTTTACATTTACAGTCACAAATATCTTTCGCAAAAATATTTAAGGATTTTTTTTCACTTGTTTATTTGTTTTTTTAACTTTTTACGGTTTCTAGGTCATTACTCTGTAAGAAATGCTCTGATTTAAAGAAAATAATGTGTCAAAAGATTGGCAAAAAAGAGACATTTACAAAGAGGTAACACATGATACCCCTTTGTAATGTGTAAATATAAATTGTTTTTGGCCTTTTCTTTTAAAGATATTTTAAAAGTTATTTTGGGTGGCTAGTTTTGAAATGAAAGCCCTGTATATACGTATTGTGGAACTCGATATTATAGCTAAGTCGTTGTTCGCACATCATGTAGTGAAATTCGTTCAATTTAAAAACTAAAAAAAAACTCAGTTCAAAGTTTCTTGAGGGAATTGTTTTGTCTACACGAAACTGAAAGGCAAACAAAAAATATTATATGATGTCAACTCAAAGGCAGCTTTTAGTAATTACAGGCCTTTTTAATAAACCTCTACGATTACGATTAAAATACAATAAGAATAAGTAGTACCACTAATATAACTAGAATCATACTCATAAGTATAGTAGATTTGGTTTATTTTTAAGGATTTTTTAGGAAATAAAAGGGGGGTATTAAAAATCCAGTTGTATTAATCTCAAGATCTTAGTGGCCTAGGGAATTGTAATAAAATGTTTATTTTTTATGTTTCAGAGTTTTACCATGGCATAACTAAAGAAAATCTAATTTTTTTAGATGTATAGAATATCTCAAAAAATCTAAACGTCGTTTATAAGAACTTGAAAGAGTTAGTTCTCTTCTCTTATTATAAGACAGTGAATTCGTTAAAATGACGATCAAAGAATTCTTTTGTTTCAGTGATACCATTAAAGGTCTACGGGAAAACCTCGGAAAAACCGTATGAATTAGGGTTGTTCAGAACGAAATGGCCATTAGTAATTGCATCCCTATATATTGGCAACCAGGTACGATTGTATTGTCCGGAAGTAGAAGGTATGCAATCGCATTCATTTAATAGGATTACGGCAATTTTCGTTTTGTGCCGAGTTCTTCTTTGTGTAATATTGTTAATTTGCGAAATTGTATTTTATCACCTAGTTCCCAAGCATGTTGACAAATTTTTATTTTCTATATTAAAATTAGAGCAATTAAGCAAACATATAAGCCTCCAGTTGCCCAAATAAGGTACTTCAGAAACGGTAACAATCTCTTAGAACCAACTATTTCAAGAAATAACCATTTTCAATAAATTAAATTCAACAAATCTTTAAACTGGTTCAAAGTTTTTAAAACCTTTTAAAATTCAGTTATTATCGATAATAATCACACATAGTTTCGTGTACAAGCGTAAATAAATAAGAAGTTTGTCCTGTGAGAGAGGGCAAATTCAAATCAATCAGTTACATATGGTCCACCCTGTCTAATGGTTAACGTTTTGTGATTAAATAATACCATCATTGTAGTATTAAATGAAGTTTGTAATTTGGATTAGTTTTTGACCTACTTCTTCATTAAAACTTCGGTATGTTCAATACAATACAATACTCTACACTACTCTACAGATTCCGGATACCACCGCACCGCTCATATCGCATTTGGGTGGCACACACTCTGGGTGGATGATCAATCCTCGTAAGCCGGTCGTACGATTCACCCTTGCAACGTGGGAAGGCAGACATCGGCCGTTTAAGGTGTACTGGGGATTCCGTTCCTGGCGGGAATGACCAGTCTAGAATCCGAGGCAAATCCTACCTTACTCCGCACCTGTGCTCTCAAAAACCGTGCTTGTCACCGTGGGTTGAGCAGGTCCGCTAGCAAACCGGGACCATCGTCTGCACATTAGAGGAATGGTCTTCGGGTTGATTCGGCCAAGCGCCTGCCCCAGGCTGCGTAAGCTTTAATGCCGTCGGTTTATAGATAATGATGTAACACTGGCTAACACTGTGGTGTGTACACTCGAGCTTGGAGGATAAACTCGTCGGACGACAGCGGTGACGAGGATCTAAGGCTGTCGTTTGAGGTGTCGGGCCAGCGACTTCAAACAAAGTTTAAGCTGGTTCTAGGATCCGAGTCGCTTGCAACCCGACTAGTCCTTGGGGAAACTAAATTCGTGCGAGTTTAGCGATTGTGAAATGTCGGAGGATTCAGTTAGTTTGTTTTCGCCAGCAGTTTCAGTTGGCCATTGGCACATTGACGCAACACAACACATCACCCGCACCACGCATATCGCGTTTATCTTGGACATAATCCAATGCCAACTCGAAAAAGTGACAGCGTTTACATCGGACATAGCCCAAGGGAGAGACGAATACGTTGATCATGTGCATTTATGTTATGTTGATTAGCCTGATTGAAGAGTCAACGAGCATTAGCTCAAACAAAAATCTTGAACAAGGTCCCATCCGCACTTGCGCATTAAGAGAATCCAAAATTGTTACCGCGAACATACCTATTGGAACATCAATCATTTTCAAATGTGATTCACAACAATAGCAACTAGCAACCAAGCGCTCTGTGACCATAATTAAGGAACAGTGTTCTATAAACAGCTAATATTTTATTTGTTGTTAACACCAGTCACGTTTTTTACATAATTAACTGAGTCCCCTTAACTTGGGCATCATGAGAGTGTTCATGCCCTTTGACTGTAAAGAAAATATTTTTAATAATTTTATCTAATCTAATAATAATGGTATATCCTAGAAAGCTAAAAAAATAACACCTTGTAGATTAAGGATTTTTTTTTTAATTTGAATTAGTAAACATAGCATACATCGAAAATTCTATTGCCTGTTGAGGCTTTACTAATCTAACACTAAGAATAAAATATGTGTAACCTTTTCAAAAAAAATCAGTACATATTAAAAAGAAAATTCATGAAAATATGAAATAAGAACATTTTGATGACACACCTGAACGTTCCCAATGCATGCGATTTATTTTCCCAACATCGACTGAACCAAATAACATGAATGTGAAGCTACAATTTTCGCAACAAGTAAATTAATTTGTCCATTACATTTTTCAGAACATATTGTTGATGGAACCGTTCAGGCAATGATTGATTTACATACATATATATGCAGGGCTCTCCTCTTTTAATGTAACATGAGAGATAACATCAATATAGATTCAACGTTATTATTGTTATCTATCTATGTCAACCTTGTCTCTTGTTGGCAAACAAATATAATGTAATTGATTTCAAAATGTTGACAAACGGTGTGGTTCATCGCCTTATTGATGTAATGCGCACAAGAATGGTTTCATTTTCAGGTAAAGCTACATGTTATGGTAGATTTACAAGAAAAACCCAATGTATGTTGAAACGAAATATTTTAGCTCAATATTTTGAAAAGAATACAACTGATACAATATTTTGAACTAATGTTTCTAACATTAGAGCCATAATAGAGAATATAATTGGTATTTGAAAAATTACCTTTAAAATTATAGAGCATTTAAGGATAACATTAAAATACTCGTAACTGAAGAATCTGAAGATGCGAGATATATTTAGAATTGGAATTCAAATAACAATATACGACATAACAAAAAAATCGAAGCATAAATACATATTTTATTTCAATTACTTTCTCGGTTCGTCATCTAAGGAAGTGTTTTCCAAACGGGGTGTCACGGCCCTTTTGGGGTCACAAGGCGCCAAGATTAGAATGTAGCAAAGCTTAGGCATTTTCTTAGTTGTAGTTCAAGATAATTAATTTTTAATTGTATTTTGCTAACAGATATCTAATAAGCAAGGAAGCAATAACTAATCGCACATTAACGTAAGAGAATAATAGAAAATAATTTAAGCATGTTTAAACATTTTTCTCATATGCAAATCTTAATAATATAAGTCGCTACTTTACTTTTTACTAGTTGAGGCTTACAATTAGATAACAAATCCATTTATTGGAAACGTTAATAAAGTTAAGACAAATCTTGAACTAATTTATTTAAAGAATGGTGGCAATTTAAACTGAAATAAAAATTTGAATATTAACATATCTTTAATAAACATAAATTCAGTGTTCCCTCAATTAGATGGAAGAGCTTTCACTATATTATGGTTTGCAAACTTTAGAAGAAGCAATGAGAGTGTGACTCTTCAATATTAGGCCCACAATTAAAAATATTGTATATCACGTCAAACACAGAACTTATAACAATTAAAATTGTTATAATATACGTATTTACTTAAGGGTTTGTAGTTTGATAATAAAACTAGATTTAAAAAACATTAGCAAGACGATTATTTTACATTTACGTATTTCGATGGACTTACATCTCATTTTCAATAGGTAGAAACGCTTTTTGCATTAAGATGCTACTTCGAATTGTTAATTTTTAATTCACTCCCCATCTTTTTTGATGTTCGAGTCTGAGGTGCCACTCGTCGACAAAATTTGAAATAAGTGATTCAATGAAAGCACATATGAAATAACTCTTGTAAAAAATAATTATTAGAAATTTCAATCAGTTGAGGGAAATGCAACTCATGAACGATCGCGACCAGAAAAAAAAAATTGCCCCAGGTATTCAACGGACCATTACATAATTGCTTTGATAGGTTTTAGTTAGCTTACAAATTCTTTCGTGTAATTTCTATCCATGAAATCACGGAAAAGTCTTTACACAGAGCACGCCCCCCGATTTGGAGTCTCTATGTTCTAGTATACCCTAAAACACCTGGAAGTCGATAATTATTTCGCGATAAAATATTTGAATTTCTCATAATATGACATAATATTCTAATAAAAAATTTCTAATCTGCCCCCCAAAGTTAACTTTAATATTTGCTTTGCGGTGGTATGCACTTTAAAATTGTACACAAAATTAGCCTCCAACATTGTTTATTTATGCTGTTCCTCCAGTAGATTTGGATGAACGGACAGACATAAGAGTGATATTCAACCTTTTTCGCCTCGAAGAATATGTTTCATACTTGCTTTTAGTTATCCTACGATTTTTTTCGGGTGATTTATATCCTAGGAATCACGAAAACGGCGTTACCTACAGCACGACTCCCGATTTCGAGTATCTGTGATCTAATTTTCCCTCAAACTCCTAGATGTCGATATTCACTTCACGTTAAAATATTAGATTCAGTTATATACACTAGGGATGTAACGAATGTCCGATTTTCGATATTCGCGAATGCTGCGAATTTTCTCTTCCAATATTCGCGAATACGAATGCGAATGCGAATATCAGATCAAAATTTACTTATTTTGGTTTAATCAAAAATTATAACCTAAATTGTGCTTCGTAATCATTATAGAAACCCACTTTTCTATTTTTAATACATAAATTAAAATAGCTGTGGAATCTTTGTTGTCTCACAGATGTATAAGCACAAAATTTTGTATCCTAACACCAAACACTTACACTCAACGCTCTTTCAACAGTTAAGCTGCCATCATATTGGAGTGAACCAAAAAAGTTTTTTTGATTTATAAGAGAAGTTATAAGAAGTTATTATGATTTTTAATCAAACAGAAAAATTATATAATTAAATTTATGGAGTCAAATAAAAACTAAAATTATATAGGATTGCAAAAAAGGAATTTTGTTGTCATATTATAACTTATCTTATTTATGGACTCTCATTTACATATTTTTAAAATCAGTTTCAAAGACAAAGTGACGAACGAGTCTAACCTTTGTATAAGTTTAAAAGTAAGATTCTGCAAGCATGAATATTTCTGAGTAAAATGAGACTTATGACAAGGTATGTTTTAACATCCTGACAGTTAATTTGTCTTATTTTGCAAAATTAACTAGGCGTATACACAAATTTCGCTTCGTTGGCTATCGCTACTAATTTGAATTGACAGCTACTAGCTAATTACGATAAAATTTGCATCAATACTTTAAATTAGAGAATGATATATGGCGAGTTCTGTCATAACTTGTTGCTAGGCAATATAATAAAAAGCATAAGTCACAATTGTGTTAAGAAATTTCACCTAACACAATTGCGAGGCGTACGCAAAGTAGGCAGGTGCACAAGGAGTGTAAGAACGCAAACACCACAGTTATGGTGCTTTTATTTAAATGTATCTAACTAATGGGGTTTTATAGGCTGTGTCCCATGTAAACACATACAAAACATTCATTGTGTCCTTACTAGAAATTAAATTAGGGCTTTTGTAGCGATTTTATATTGTCCAATCGCTCAGTGATTTGTTTTCGCCCCCAGTTTCAGCGTGTGCCTGTTACTTTGACGCAATTCACGGCCCGAACCGCACCGAGCTCATTTATAGCTCTGACAAGAGGCCTGGAGCTAGTCTGAGCGTTCCACGAAGACGATAGGTTGTATATTTTCCTACTAACCAAAGAAAAACGTAAAACACCATAAACCGTTTTTTAGACGAAGAGGCAAGTTCAGTAACTATATAATGATGTCTGTGGATTTAGCAGCGCTAACCAACGAAGCAAAATACAAATTTCCCATTTAATCTATAAAATCTTCATATTAAAGCAAAGTATGACAATGAATGTATTACGAAAAGCATGGCAGTACATTGTATAAGATATCGACCAACACTGAGAACACGTATTGTCTGAGTAATAATTTGTAGAGAACAACTGAGTAAGACTACATGTTGGAACAAAGTAGAAAAAAATAATGTCACCTTGTCTGCAATCCACAACAGACATTACTGATCCGGGCAGATCTAGGTTTACTTCTATGACGAAGGAAATTCTGACAACAGTTTCCAAATAATTGCAACGAACCATACTGGACTGGGACCAGCATATTCAGGAAAATTCCACACTTAAAAGGAATTACAGTAAATGCTTGAAGTAATAATTCTCGAATTCCGGATTTTGAATAATGTTGTTTGAAGGAAACCTATATCGTGATAAAAAATTCTTATTCATGAAAGACCAACAGTAGGATCAGATTAGGGAATGGCAAGGTAAATATTTAAGCCCACTGCAAAGGAAGCTTAATTAGCAATCGGAAAACAAGTACGCTCAAAGTTTAGATACCTGAGAAATTTCCACAATTTAAGTTAAATAACTATTCAAGATACGTTCGCCGTGATATAATATATCCTCATCAATAAATAATGTTTTAGTTCAGAAAAGTATATTTATTTATATTCCATTTATTCGGAAATTTCGTGTTAGAAGTGAACATTTTTGTATACAGGGTATTCCATCTCAAATGAGCTACCTTGAATATCTTGGTTATTTTCAAGAACTGTTTCAATAAGAAAAAACAGGTGCATTTTTGTTTTGAGGGGGAATTTACAATTGCGGGAACGCAACAGGGGAGAATCTCCTTATTTTTCCTGTAAAGTTCAAATAAGCCCATACAAGCCTAATTTTTTTCTTATAGATCGGAAATAAAACGGGAGAATGAGTAATTTTGTTATATTTTTGTTAATATCCTTTAAGCAATTTATTTTAAAAATATGAAAAAATACATTTGTATTCCTTATAATAACCCCTTTCATTTGATGTATTGCATGATGGGCTTCAAAAATATGTTTTTTTTATTTTCCGTTTAATTGGTTTGGGCCCCAAAATTAATATTATTTCAAAGTCTGACTTTGAAACATTTGGTATTCCTGCAATATACGTCGTTTTATTTCTATTGTGGTGTTATTGTCCAAAAAAACATAAAAGTAATATGACTCTGAAACTCCATCCATTGTGCGAGTTCGTTATTATTTAATTTATGTGTAAGTTTTTTGTACAATGAATAACTATCAATTTCTAATAAACTACGTTTAGTGTACAAATGTTTGATTTCTAAATCTAATTGCTTTAATTAAGCATATTTTTCAACTTTTTTTGAGGCCTGGGAATTAATACTTTGTGTGACACGCCAAAGATTCCACAGTTTTTCCACTAACATCTAAATAGTTTATTTCATTTTTCTTGCATATTTCCATGATTCGATTAAAAATATTTAAAATGTAGTATGAAATTTGTTTCTGTATTAATTACAAAACTGGAACTTTACAGGAAAAAAATAAGGGGAAAATTATAGAATTAAACGGAAAATAAAAAATTAAACTTTTTTCAGACGCATCTTGTAATATAAAAAATGAAAGGGCTTATTACGGGGAATACAAATATATGTTTTGATATTTTTAAAATAAATTGTTTAAAAGATATTAAGAAAAATATTTAAAATTTACCGATTCCCCCCTTTATTTCCGTAACTACAAGACCTAAAATTTTGAAAAAAATGGAAACTTAGGGCCTCAGTTGAACTTAAACAAAAAAAAGGAGAATATCGTAATATTAATTTTGGGAGCCAAATTACAGAATTAATTTAAAAATAACATTTTTTTAAGCATCATGTAATATATCAAATGAAAGTGCTCAATATGATGAATACACGTATAGTTTACATATTTAAAAACTAATTTGTTAAAAAGTCATTTACAAATTTCGACCCATTCCCTCCTATATCTGCGAACTACCGAGCCTAAACTTTGGAAAAAAATGAAAATTCAAAATTTACAAGAAAAGTACAACAAATTCTAACATTAATTTATAAACTAAATGACAAATAAAGCATTATTTTTCAAAAATTGATAAGAATTAATAATTTACTATGTTAAAATGTTACCCATTCTCCCCTTTATCTCCCAAACGGTTCAGCCTAAAATAAATCGGAAATCCTAATTTTAGATATTAACAAAAATAAAAGTACTTTACTTTTAAGCAAAATTTCTATTTGCTGACAAACCTCGTCTACAGTTAAAAAAGTGTCATGAACTGATTACAGTATACGTTTTACACCATGATTTATGGAGACACACTGTATATACAGACTAATTGAAAAACTTCACCTTGAAGTTGATTAACTGACATTTATTTTGAATAATACAATTTCTTTTCACTTTACCCTAAGTTCCGAACAGAAACATTTTCATATTTTAATCTACCACCTCCACCAAAGCTTACTATATAAGAAAGTCGGAAAAAAACTTTTTCCCGATTTTCCAAAGAACGGTACAAGCTATTATTGAAAAAAATATGGGACCACGAACCACTTCGGGATCCCCAGTAACTAATCTATTTTTTTTTTCAATTTATTATACCCAAAGTTCCGAACAGAAAATTTTCAACACCACTGTATAAGAAGTCGCTAAAAAAGTTTTTCTCGATTTTCAAAAAGACGGTCAAGCCAAGCTATTGAAAAAAATTGGGGACCACTTCGGGATCCCCCGAAAATAATTCAATTTATTGTATCCAAATTCTAAACAGAAAAATTTCCATATTTTTTTAGGCATAATCGAATGATATATAATCGATTATTACAACTCGAGTGATTTTAATAAACCAATGATCATTCGAATGATCCCATCACTAGACTCCACCACGCCGTCGGTAGAAAAGTTTTCCCGATTTTCTAAGACAAAAAAATATGTTATTGAAAAAAATATGGGAACACTTCGGGATCCCCCAGAACAGGATCCAGTATAAACGAAATTCCTTGAGTTTTTGCGAGTAAAAACAAAAACATAGATACAGACGAATTGAGAACCTCATTTTTGCAGTCGGTTTAAAAATACATGTTTTAATGGTGCAGACATGTTGATAATGTATTTTGTTATGAGAGGACCGAAATTTAGATATAAATCTACAATTTGATATCTTCAGAAAACCTATTAATCGGTAGAATTATCCCTCTGAGCCCCAAACACTCGTGACAAACCTAAATGTATTATTTTCATGGTTTAATAGTCTAGTTTTTTTTAACAAAGTGTTCAATGTCATCAAGAAAATAGTAATTAGTAATGGATATCAGATTGCTTTCAATTAACAATCTATTAACAAAAAGCAAACATATTTTTTAGATTTACTGTACGGTTGAAGAAAGCAACATTAACTTCCTCAATTTTTATTCAAAATTTAGCAATAACTAATGTAATAAAGTCTCCAAGTTAGATCGTATACAAGTTGTATGAGACTGGCATCATCATTTCATTGAGCTTGAAAATTTAAAGCCGATTCATCAGAAAAATAAAGACAAAAAACTGAATCCACATGACTAACTAGAAGTTAGAAATGTGTAAACACAAACCGACTTCTTACGTCCAATAATCAGCTGAATTATAAAAACATTGCCCTAATAGATAAATAAGGTTCTCAATTGTTAGTAACAGTTTTCCGGGAGTAATTAAATCACATAATTCACATTGAATTCAATATAGGTCAGGTAACAGCATCACAATTGTCAGATTTATGGATGATTAGGATAACAATATGTGTAACCTCAGAGTAATATTGTATAAATTACCTCCTTAAACAAATTACAAGGTGGTTTTAACAATTTTTAATTCAATATAATATAGTGCTTTCAGAAAATAACAAATACATTCTTTATTTCTGCGACTTTCTCTAAAACATCCTCTAAAACGTCGATTTTGTTTTAAACAAAGGTACTTTTTGACATACGACCCTTATTTGTGACCCAATCGATATTCATTCTAGATATGGCATCGATAATATTTACGGTTCCGTATATACAATATAATATCACTCCGGATTTCTGCCTTTGTCACATCACAGCAAGTTTCTCCTAAACTAATGGACGGAAAAGGTTGAAATTTGGTAACAATGATTTATAGGTTCTGACCTGAAGTTTACTGGAAAAATAAGGAGAAACCTCTACTTTTAATTTTGGGGGGCAAATTACAGAATTAAATGAAAAATATAAAATTAAAATTGTTTCTAACCCATCATGTTATATATTAAATGAAAGGACTCATTACGAGGAAAATAAATATATTTTTTTCATATTTTTAAAATAAATTAATTAAAAGATATTAACAAAAATATAAAAAATGTACCCATTCCCCCCCCTTATCTCCGAAACCATAAGCTGGAAAATTTAAAAAAAAGGAGGTATAGCCCCTCACCTGAACTTTACTGGAAAAATAAGGAGAAACCCCTAATATTTATTTTGGGGGGCACATTATAGATTTAAATGGAAAATTAAAATTAAAATTGTTTCTAACCCATCATGTTATATATTAATTGAAAGGGCTCATTATGACGAAAACAAACATATTTTTTTCATATTTTTAAAATTAATTAATTAAAATATATTAACAAAAATATTTAAAAAATTTACCCATCCCCCTCTCCCTATCTCTGAAACCATAAGCTGGAAAATTTTGAAAAAACAATGGAGGTATATACTGGAAAAATGAGGAGAAACCCCTAATATTCATTTTGGGGGGGCAAATTATAGAATTAAATGGAAAATAAAAAAATATAATTGTTTCTAACGGGTCATGTAATATATCAAATCACAGGGCTCATTATGACGAATACAAATATATATTTTTTATTTTAAAATACATTAAAAAAATATTTTAAAAAAATTACCCATTCTCCACGTTATTCCCCAAACTCTAAGACCTAATTTTTTTTTGTTTATAGGAAAAATATGAAAAAAATCCCTAATTCTATTATTTGGCCCACAAATAATAGAATTAAACGAAAATAAATTATTAGAAAACCTCCATAGTAATTTTAGGGACAAATTATACAATTAAATGGAAAAATATGCTTTATTTATATTTTTAAATAATTTGAATAACAGATTTAATAATTTATAATTTAAACTTTGACCTATTTTGCCCTTTTTCTTCCAATCTACAGAGCCTCAAAACTCAGACAGTAGATTATAAAAGGCATCTCTGAAAGTTTATTATTAAAATAAAACTCTAATGTTACTTTTTGGGGGCCAAATTAGAAAATTAAATACATATATATTCTGATAAAAATCAAGCGAATCCTAAAGCAGATAAAATAAAAAGTCTATGTGTGGAAAATCAAAGTGTATATTTTTTATAAATTTAAAACTCTTCCTTTAAAAGATACAAGGGTAAATATAAGAAAATGCACTCATTCCCTGCTTGTCTGAAACTGGAATACTCGAATCTTGAAGGTGGTACGGAACCCTAAGTATGCGAGTCCAACTCGCACTTGACCAAATTATTTTAAATGGCGTCACCCAATTTCGAGCATGCTAATTGAAAGAGCATGCCATTCTACATAGACATCTTCAAAAATCATGGTAATTTGACAGTAAGCTTAGCCATACAGACTGTTTTTCATTACTTTCACATTTCATATCTTTTGTTTGGCAAAAGCGGTGGATTTGAACTGTTTGAGTAGTGACTTTGTTATTTAAATTAATTGAACGAGAATGGATTAAAAGAGCTATGCACGAATGATAATAATTTCGTAAAACGTATTTTTTTCTCACGAGGCTACGTTTTTTGAACGTGACCATGTCAACAGGCAAAACTGTCAATATTGGGCACCAATAATCCCCGATGTATTATGGAGTATCGCACCGAACATCCTCAGAAAGTGAATGTATGGTACGGCATAGTCCAATGAAGCATTCTGGGTCCCTATTTCTTAGATGTGAACCTAACTGGTGCAAAATATTTGGAGTCTCTTCAAGGCGACCTTGTCCTTGAACTAATAAATTTATATCCAAAGGACGAATATGATCTTCCAAGAAACGACATTTTCTTTCAACAAAGTGATGCACCACCCCATTATGCAGCTCCAGATTGGCCCTAGATTATTTTTGGTGGGAGCACTTAAAAATCAAAGAATACGTATTAGACCGGCGAGTTTAGAAGAATTACAAGGGAGACTTCGTCAGGAGATACATCGTATACCTCCTGAATTTATTGACTGTGTTCAACAAGAATTTATTACTCACCTTGGTTACTGTCAGGCAGCCAACGGGGCACAGTTTTAACATCTACTTTAATCATTATCATTAATTTTAATACAATTTTAAATAATGTTTTTTTTCATTTTTAGGGTTTTGTATATCCAATTACGGAAACCCTTATCACAGCACATTTCTCCGAAACTACTGGAAGGCAGAGGTTGAAATTTGGTATGAGTATATAGTTTGGTGACCCGATCAGGAGTACATATCGTAAATGAAGAAATTTTTATTTTGATTGAAATAAGGAGAGACTCCTAATGTTAATTTTGGGGCTCAAATTATAGAATTAAATGCGAAATTAAAAATGAAAAACCTTCAAACTCATATTTTTTTCATAATTTAAAAATAATTAGGTTAAAAGATATTAACAAAAATATACAAAAAATTACCCATTCCCCCTTTATTCCGAAACTATAAGACCTAAAATTTTTAATAAAATCGGTATATATTAATTTCGGGGAGGGGGACAAATTACAGAATTAAATGGAAAATATAAAATTATTTCAAACGCATCAGGTAATATATCACATCAAAGGGCTCATTATGAGAAATACAAATATATTTTTTAAATATTGTTAAAATAAATTATTTAAGTGATATTAACACACATATTAAAAAAATACATATTCTCCCTTTATTGCTGAAACTATAAGACTTAAAATTGAGAAAAACAATAAGGGTATAGGGCCTCACCTAAACTTTCTAGGGAAAATGACGAAATATTAATTTTTGGGGGGCAAATTACAGAATTAATAGAGAATATAAAATTAAAATTGTTTCAAATGCATTATGTAATATATTAAATCACAAGGCCCATTATGGGAAATACAACGGATTTTTTAAAAATTTGTAAAATAAATTGTTTAAAAGATTTTAACAAAAATATAAAATATTTTACCCATTCCCCCTACCCCTTTATTTCCGAAACTATAATACCTAAAATTTTGGAAAAAACAGGGGCATAGGGCCTCGCTTGAATTACAGGAAAAATACTAATATTAATTTTATGGGGCAAATTATAGAATTAAACGGAAAATAAACAATTTAACTTTTTTTTTCAAGCGCATCATGTTATATATCAAATGAAAAGACTCATTATGAGGAATACAAATGTATTTTTTTCGTATTTTTAAAATATATTGTTTTAAGATATTAACAAAAATATCTTTATCTCAGAAACTATATGACCCAAAATTTTGAAAAAAAAAATAGAAATATATGGCCTCACTTGAACTTTACATGGCAAATAAGGAGAAAGCTTTAACATTAGGTTTGGGGACCAAACTACAGAATTAAATGAAAAATAAAAAAAAATTAAACGCATCATGTAATATATCAAGTGAAAGGGATCATTATGAGGAACGCAAGAATATTTTCTTTCAAATTATAAAAATAATTTGTTGTTATTTAAAAAATATACAAAATTCGACCCATTACCTCCTAGATATGTGAACTACTGAGCCTAAATGTTAGAAAAAAATGAGAATATAAGGCCTCACTCAAAATTTACAATAAAAGTGAAAGACAAATTAACATTAATTTACAAACTTAAATGGAAAATAAAACTTGTTTTTTTTAGAGCACCAGTAATGTATCAAATAAAAATACAAATATATTTTATTTGCATTATTAAATGAATTTGTTTAAAAAAGTTAAGTATTTATTATTTAAAATTTGACGAATTCTCCCCTTTATCTTCCATACTACTTTGCCTAAAATTCAGACAAAAGATCATATAGGGCTTCACTGAAAGTTTTTGAGTAAAATAAAGCGAAAACCTAATCTGAATTTTGGAGGCCAAATTTGAAAGTTAAATAAATATTTTTTATAAAAACCCAGCGAATAATGTAGCACATAAAATAAAAAGACTCTGTGATAAATAAAAGTGTATATTTTTATAAATTTAAAGCACTTAGTTTAAAAGAAATTAAGGTAAATATAAGAAAATCCACTAAATCCCCGCTTGTCTGAAATTTGAATATTTGAAAAATATATACATTGATTCACCTACACTGTATCAAATCTCAAAGATGATCCCTTAGTATGCGAGTCCAAGTCGCACTTGACAAAATTTTAAAAAAAAAACCTACTGCAGTGTTGGCCAATGAATTTGAAAATCGCATTGCTTATTGTCAGCTAGTAAATGGTGGCTACTTTGAACACTTGCTTTGATTTTTCCTTATTCTTTTGTTACATATACCTTTCAATGGATTTTTTTTGCTTTAAGTGAATTAAACAATAAAAACTTCTTACGTAACAGATTTGAAATTTAAACTCCTGTATGTAGAATTCCTAGATCTTTCAAATCGATATATCAAATACTGGAGTTGTAATTTAAAAAAATTGTGTATGACGTCTACAGACCACATTAATGACGTCTTGAGACATCTATTTATGTCCAAATTTGCGCATTATTAACTTGTTGACGTGCTCGAGGGTTTTTTCTTCTATTATCTGGATAGATTTTGTTTGGTACGTTCCAGACTTTACGTGCACACTGTATACAAATTCAGTCTAACATATTTCAATTTAATTTAGTTTAAACATGCATATACATAAAAGCGTTTTTGAGAAAGGCATTTTTCGTAAGTCCATTCAATAAAATATAATTTATACTTATAAAATACTAGCCGGCACCCGCGGTTTCACCCGCGTATGGAATGTACAATTCTGTGCAAAAAGAAATAGCTTATGAAACATGGAGTATCCTATATAACAACTATTTCTAATTTGTGAATCACCTTACGTAACAATAAATTAACCAATCCCGAATATATTTCACCCAAACTGCAAGTGCTTATGGGCCACCCTATATAATAGTTTTATTCGACATTTTTATTAACTTCCTTGTGTAACTGTAACTCTACTTTACGCTTTAGTGAAACCATCCTGTATATGCTAGTGTTTATTTGTCACCACATATAACATTTTTTAAACACCAAACTATACCTTTAGTCCACTCTATATATCAGTTATGCAATTACTTATGGTCTACGCTATATAACAATTGTTTCTGAAATTTTTTGAGCCACCTTGTAAAGTAAAAATTCTCTCAACCCTATATTTTAACCACGCATAACGTGCAACGTTTCCTCACATTGTGTTAAACCCTGTATAACTATAATTTTGCTTGGCCCCATATTTTAGGTATTCCACACAGTAGGATGCAACTGTTCATGATCTATCCTATATAAAACAAACATTTTTTGATCCACGCTGTAAAACTATAATTCTACTCCGCCCTCGATTTCAACCACCTTGCCATTATAACATTTTTTGTACCACTCTGTATAACTATAAATTCACCAATCCCCAACATAATTCTCCAAAACAGCAACTACTTGTTAACTACCCTATATAACAATTTTATTCCATTTTAACCGCCTTGTATAATTATAAATCTACTACCATCTTTATTTAAAGCAGCATGTTTATACTGCTGCCAATTAGTCAACCATTATAACTTATTTGTTCATACGTTTTTTAACCATCCTGTATAACCATCATTTTACTCTACAAAATATCTCAATAACCTTGTATATGCTGTATGTATATGCATCTGCTTAGGGGCAATCAAATATATATATATATATATATATATATATATATATATATATTTAAACAATAACTATAACTCTGCTTCACTCTATATTCCAACTATCTTATACCTGCAACTGCTTATTTACTACGCAATATAATCGTTTTTCTAATATGTTTTAAAACAGCCTGGAAAGTAGGTATAATTTGTCTCCACCTTTTCAAACACCCCTTATATGCAACTTTTTTGTAACATTGTTTGCTCATGTTCTATCCTATAAAACAAAATTTTTCTACCAATTTTTTACCCACCCTGTATAATAATAATTCTAACTTTGCCTATATAACTAGGTACTTATGGGCCACCCAATATAGAATTCTACTCCACCCTATATTTCAACGTCGTGTATATGATACAGGTTATAGAGCATAACATTTCTTTGTAATGTTTTTTAAACCCACCTGTATAATTACAGTTATACATAACTGTAATTATACTCCGCGACATATTTCAACCATTCTATAAAAGCAACTACTTGTGGATATTAAACAATTTTTTAAGCACCCTATGAACTATAATTCCACTCCATCTTATTTTTCAACAACACTTTATAAACAACTGCTTCCAACACTTTTTCAACCCGTTTCATAACTATAACTCAAGAAGATAATTCAAATATCTTAACTGCTTACATTACACATTTTTTCTAAGATTTTTTGATCCGCTATGTATAAATATAATTCTTTCTACCCTTATTTCAACCACATTTTATATGCAACTATTTATGAGCCAAAGATCACAACATAAATATCAATTTTTTAAGTTTTTTTTAAATCCATGTAGTTCTACTCCGCTCTAAGTTTCCTATATATAGAACACCCTGTAAAATGTCGATTATATTAGTTGATTTTTTTTAAATAGAAACATGTTACATTGGCATATACCGAATACACGTATCTAATATTTGGTGCGTGCGCTGGAAGCAATAGAGTAATTGTCTACAACCCAACATGATAGAAGTTTTTTCGCTATATCTACCGTTTCTGTTAATGTAGGGAGATAAAATGTATACCAAATTTTAAGCCAAACTATAGGCTTTGCAATAAAAAAAGTTTCAGCAGAATCAGTTGAGTAGTTCTTACGTGATGCCCGAATAAACAAACAAACAAACAAACAGACAAACTTACAATTTTATAATAGTATAGATGAACTATTTGCAATCCAACAATCCAAATCAGTAGATATCAATGTGCCTATCAAATTAATTATCGAGTTGATGTAAACGTGTTTTCCTCAAAATCGTTTTTAGATTATATTATATTTAACATCACAATCAATACTTTTATTAGGAATAATGTCAATGATAATTAAATTAAAATTGTCTATTACCGTTCATTTACGATCTATGATGGTAAAGTGTATCTATCTTTCACATATTTTCAACTGAAAAAAAACTACTAGATGAGAATTCGAGCTATAAATAAATAACACTAAAATTGTCTTATGTATTTGAGAATAGAGATATAAAGTAAATAATGTAGCTCGTTCTGCTTATTATATAGGCATCGTATTTCCTATCAAGTGCATCATCAACTGTTCATTCTATCCACACCCTCCATCCAATATGGCGGAGCATTAATCAGACATATCGTATTACCATGGGTATATGTATAGTTTCGTGAAGAGAGAAGTGTAGTACATAAATCACATATCATCAACTCTCGTGTCCCATCAAGGGTTAACAGGCTCCCTGTGGCCTACTATCATGTGATTATGTCATCTATATCGTATAACACTGCCGTTATCCCGTTCATTGGTCCGCGGCTACAAGCCTACAAGCGGTAGAGATAAAAAATAACGCTGAATACACCCCTTTAATTAATTGGCGTTTTAAATGATTTTGCACTGCAACATTCCGATAATTTCATTTTCTGTACATTTTTACCGGATTTTATGTTAATTCAATATGGAATTGTTTTAATAGGACCATTTTGCAACCTACAAAATGTTTATGTTAATGTTTGTGATTTTTTATAAAGATTACACTTTTATTTCGCAAATGCGAAACATTTTCTACGGGATGGACATTGCCTGTATAGGGACTAGTCCAAAGTATCACTTTATAATATAAAATTAATTGCAGTATATAATAGCTTAAATGAGGCACTTTTACATATTATAATTTTCTTGACAAATTAGTCACAAAACGCTATAATGGCATTCGACACCAGCCAACAAAAAACAATGTGAACTTTACATGTGACATATGGTTGTCGATGCACTCCTGAAGTAGAATGCATAGTCAGTTATGCTCCATCACATTTCAGTTTTCCGTAAATCGCTGAAAAGAATGGTGAATTTTAAGAAATTTTAAGAGCAAAACTGACTATGGACTCGAGTTCAACAGGCAATCTCCGTAGCTCCAAAAACTATAACTGGAATAGAATTTCCCATATATAAGAGATGGTCATATAGAATCTTCGAAATTCAGTAACATCATTAAGTCATTGGTCTAAATAAGTCAGTCTGGTATGTTGGTCATTATAGATAGATCAAATAATTGTAGAGCGAAATCACAGGGACATTTCATTTTAAGTCCTTTTAAATATGTAATCAGCGCCAAATGTGGAAAGAGAAAATATCAAGAGAGATCAAATGAAAACAAAGATCAGAGTAAATAATGCAGTTCGCACACTGCCAAATATCGGCACATATTTCTCCTTCTTCAGACAAAATTCTAATAGAAAGGGAAGCCTGCACCGCATCAATCACAAATGAAACTATTTCGTTATCAGTAGGGAAAGCGTAATAGACTTGTCAAGGCAATAACAGTTCTTAACACGAAAAGAGAAACACTACAGATATATAACAATAATAATATCTGAGACCAATAAGAAAGCCTACAACTAATTACTTTTTCGAAAGAAATAGGAAAAGAACAACGACAGAACCAGTACAACGCAGGCGAACGAAGACATACATAAAAGACCGTATTTGAAAAGGCAAATAACTAGTGACAGACACTTAAACGCATTATCATAGAAAAACATCAGAACAAGAAATAGGCTCAATAGAAGCTCAAAACCAAACATCGTGACCTATATACCCCCAAAACTCTCAAAACAACTACAGGAAGGTGTGCCACAAGTACTCGTGGAACAAATGGAAACACTATTTAATATACAGTGATGGGCAAATGTGTGGAACCAAGCAATTATCTCCGGAATTATTAGAGATATCAAAATGAAATTTGGAAGGTGGATACTGCAGTAGATTGCCTATTTGTTTCCAATTTTTTTTACAATTTTGGACTTCCTGTTTTACCGGAAGTAATGTCGATTTTAAAATTTGCAATGAAACACCCTGTATAGTATTTTAGTTTCTGATGAAACATTTTATTGCGAATAGAAAAATATCGGGTTTGATATTGTTTACTTCAATACCTACCGAGATATTAACAGAAAAGTAATTAAGGAAAGGAAAAATCTAACATCCATTAAAGAAATACATAATCATAATTATTAACTAAATCTAAGTGATTTTCAAATCATTGAAACTTAACTTAACTAAACTTAATGTATTAGATGTTCAAACTGAGCACCGTTTACTTCTTGACAATAAGCAAGTCGGTTTTTAAATTCTCTAGTAACATTAGCTATTACTTCTGGTGTAATTCTCTAGGTGTCTTGAGTTATTCTTGCAGCTAATTCTTGGAAATTATTTGGTCTATCAACATAAACCTTAGACTTTAAGTAACCCCACAGAAAATAGTCTAGTGGATTAAGATCGGGACTTCGTGCAGGCCATTCATAAGTACCCCTTCTTCTTCCAATCCATCTGTGATGAAATGTCCTATCTAAATGATCTCGAACAATGCGAGTGTAATGGGGTGGTGGTCCATCCTGCTGAAACCAGATATTATTTGGTAATTGTCCATTTACCTCCAATGCCGGAATAACTTGTGTCTCCAAGAGCTGTAAATACCTATCTCCATTTAAAGTTTCTTATAGGAAGAAGAGTCCCACGATTCTGTTGCTATAAATGCCGGCCAAACGTTCATTTTTGGTGTATGAGCTTCTTGTACCCAATTAGGATTACTTTGCGACCAGTAGCGGGAGTTATGTGGATTAACCGTACCATTTAAACAAAATGTAGCCTCGTCTGAAAACACCACACTTCTTATAAAATTATTATCACGGTTACAAATACCCATCATCGTTTCACAAAATTGCAAACGTCTGGCGAAATCGTCTTCGGAGAGTTCTTGAACGAGGCGAATTTTGTATAGATGATATTTTTCTCGCCTTAATATCCTTCCTACTGAACGACGGCTAATTCCATGCATATTGGCGAGGTCGGTAGTGGATAAGTGAGGATTTTCTTCCAAAGATATAGCAACATTTTGAACTACACCTTCATTACTTGCACTTTTTAACCGTCCACTTTTTGGTAAATTGCTAACTGTTCCACTTGTGGTGCGTACCTTCGCAAAGTTTTCGTCACTACTGAACGGGATATTTGTGTATTCGGATGAACAGTGTTAAAAAGGACACAAACTTCTTTCTCTCCCCATACCCAATCATCAGTAATATTTCTATTCTTTCTCTTTCAATTAATTCCATCATTTTACGATCAGATTAAAACAATACAATCAATTTACGCTCAAATAAAAAAAATAATAACTTATTTTGACAACTACTGTCACTTCTGCAATGAATTTCATGGACTACTAAACTTGATTCAGATTTAATTTGAGCCTGATTTAAACAAACGCACGTGTATTCGACTATGCAACAAGCAGTGCTGTTGGCTGTGACGGTATAATGCCACCGATTGGCCAATAGAAATACAAATCAGAAACTAAAATACTATACAGGGTGTTTCATTGCAAATTTTAAAATCGACATTACTTCCGCTAAAACAGGAAGTTCAAAATTGTAAAAAAATTTGGAAACAAATAGGCAATCTACTGCAGTATCCACCTTCCAAATTTCATTTTGATATCTCTAATAATTCCAGAGATATTTACTTGGTTCCTCACATTTGCCCATCACTGTATACAGATAGGCCCACGTAAAAACTAAGATATTAAAAGGTGGCACAGAATTACCCACCAAGAAAGAAGTTATTTACATCGGCATTAGAATGTAATTTGGTGAAGTGTCACATGGTCTCGGACTTCGATTTTCGTTTATGTTTTTCTACAAGCTATATAAGTCAACCTTATATTCCCTATTTTTTCAAAATTTTGGAAGGGTCGCTTTATATTTATTATCTTGAATAACTTTTAAATCAAGCATTTTATATAAAATTATAAAAAAATATTTTTGTATTTCTTACGTTTGATACGTCACATGATGTTCTCATTTTTTTATAATCTTATAATTTGACGCCAACCTTAATTTAAGAATTTTCGCTTAGGTTTTCGTATCAGTTTTAGTAAGCCCTTATACTCCCTAGTATTTGATTTTCATGTATTTTCTTTTACTTTTTGTTTTAAACCTTATATTTAGAACTATTTAAAAAAGTTATCTATTTTTAGGGTTCCGTATATACAATATACGGATACCCTTATAATATCACTCCAGATTACTGCCTCTGTCACATCATAGCAATTTTCTCCTAAACTACTGGATGGAAGAGGTTGAAATTTGTTGTTTTCTGAATGATACTTGTGGCATATTTTTCAATTTTTAAGTACTAAATAATAAATAACACCACAGTTCAAAGAAAATTGTTGTATATTCCAAACGTTTCGGGGTCTAGATCAGACCCCGTTGTCAATGGTTAAGAAACTACGGATAAAAAAGGGGCACAATTCTGAGATGTAAATTAAAATATTTGACAATACAATTTGGTTATTAAAATGTCTAAGAATGGTAATTTGTTATTCTGTTCAAGTTCTAATGTAAACTGAATAGTTTGTTCTGTGTTGTTTATGTCGTTAAGTAAGGCGTGTAAATCCTCAAGATTATGTTCCCAAATAACGAATATGTCATCAACATAACGCCACCAAACCAAAGGTTTAATCTGTTTTGAGAAAATTGTTTGTTCTTCAAATTTTTCCATAAAAATATTGCTTAAAGCGGGAGACAAACAGGAACCCATTGCCATGCCAAAATCTTGTTGGTAGAAGTCATCATTAAGTTGAAAATATGTTGACTTTGTACAAAATGTTAGTAGTTCCATTATTGTATTAATGGACAATTGAGTACGTTGATTTAGTAAAGAATCTTGTTCTAATCGTTCTTTTACAATTGGAAGTGTTTTGGTGACAGGAACATTATTGTAGAGATTCACAATGTCAAAACTTGCTATTGTGAAAGTATTTTTGTATTGTATATGTGATAATTTTTCTAAGAAATGTGCGCTGTTTTTAAGATGAGAATTAGACTTACCAGTAAGTGGTGAAATAATTGTTAAAAGAAATTTTGAGAGTTCACTGCATGGAGAATTTATGGAGCTGAAATTGGTCTTAATGGAATGTTGGGTTTATGAATTTTAGGTAACCCGTATAAATGGGGCGGTTTAGAATAGTGTGGAGTAAGATGTTTACGTTGTTGTTCTGTAAATTCATCTTTGTGATTTTAAAGTAAGCGGTATATTTTGTTTTCTATAGAAGTTGTTGGATCTTTGTTTAATTTTGTATATTGTCCGTGGTTTATGTTTTGAATTTTGGATTCGTAGTCAATTTTATTTAAAATAACCGTAGCATTGCCTTTATCTGCAGGTAAAATCTTAATAGTGCTGTCGTTTTTTAAAATTTTAATGAATGCAATTCATTTTTCGAAAGGTTATTTTTTGTATGCATAGGTTTTTCTAGTTCAATTTTTGCTCTTATTCGATCCTCTTGAGCTTCACTATTGTTTAATTTGTTTGCAGTTTGTTCTATAGCACTGATGATATCAAATGTTGGAATAGTTTTTGAGGAAATTGCAAAATTAAGGCCCTTTTGTAGAACTGAGGTTTCAGAAGCGTTTAACTGTTTGTCTGAAAAATTAATGACATTTCACATAATATTTCGGCATATTTTTATCGGAAAGAAGTTGATTAAATTTACGTAAATGTGTTTGTTTTTGAGATCTGAATTCACTGTTGTAACTTATATGAGTACTATTTTTAATTCTGTTAAATTCATTCTCTGGTATTCGACAAGCAAGAAAGTTCAGTACATACCCAATATCTTTTTCTAATTTAAACTTATTGTAACGATGAAATTGTATGCGGTCTCTAATAGCAGCGAAGCTTGCTCGTTCCAATATGCTGTGAATCCTTCTGCCTACGTACGGTTAACGAAATCTTAATCCTTTGGGAATAATTCTCATCTCCCGACATCTGCACAAGAATGTCAAGCTATTCTTGGTTCGTGCAAGCTTCTTATACAAGTCCTCTAAGTCCCTAAACGCTTTGGTTACTGCAGTCCCATGGCTGATTTCTAGTTGTTTTCTGAATGATACTTGTGGCATATTTTTCAATTTTTAAGTACTTCTTGGGAAATAACCACAGTTCAAAGAAAATTGATGTATATTCCAAACGTTTCGGGGTCTAGATCAGACCCCGTTGTCAATGGTTAAGAAACTACGGATAAAAAAGGGGCACAATTCTGAGATGTAAATTAAAATATTTGACAATGTATTGTATTACCCCGAAACGTTTGGAATATACAGCAATTTTCTTTGAACTGTGGTGTTATTTCCCAAGAAGTACTTAAAAATTGAAATTTGTTATCAATGTGTAGTTTGGTGACCCGACCTGAGTAGATATCGTAAAAGAAGAAATTTTAATTTTAGGGGTACTTCTGGGGAGAAAAACTAAACGAATAAATGACGAAAACAAATATATTTTTTTCATATTTTTAAAATAAATTAATTAAAAGATATTAACAAAAATATAAAAAATTTACCCATTCCCCCCCCTTATCTCCGAAACCATAAGCAGGAAAATTTTGAAAAAAATGGAGGTATAGCCCCTCACCTGAACTTTACTGGAAAAATAAGGAGAAACCCCTAATAATAATTTTGGGGTGCAAATTATAGAATTAAAAGAAAAATGTAAAATTAAAATTGCTTTTAACTCATCATGTTACATATCAAATGAAAGGGCTCATTATGACAAAAACAAATATTTTTTTTCAAATTTTAAAATAAATTAATTAAAAGATATTAACTAAAATATAAAAAAATTTACCATTTCCCCCCCCCCTTTATCTCCGAAACCATAAGCTGGAAATTTTTTTAAAAAAATGGAGGTATAGTTTACTGGAAAAATAAGGAGAAACCCCTAATTAATTTTGAGGGGCAAATTATAGAATTAAATGGAAAATAAAAAATTATAATTGTTTCTAACGGATCATGTAATATATCAAATCACAGGGCTCATTATGACGAATACAAATATATTTTTTTAATTTTTTTAAAATGAATATTTTAAAATATATTTAAAAACTGTTAAAAAATAACCATTCCCCCGTTATTCCCCAAACTATATAGACCTATTTTTTTTGTTTACAAGACAATATGAAGAAATCCCTAATATTAATATTGGGGGGGGCAAATTATAGAATTAAACGGAAAATAATATTTTTAATGCATCATGCAATACATCAAATGAAAGGGCTCATTATGAGGAATACAAATATATATTATTCATATTTTTAAAATTCATTGTTTACAAGTTATTAACATAAAGATATAAAAACCTAAAATTTTGAAAATAATTAGGGGTACTGGGGCTCACTTTATAAGAAAAATTATTTATTAGAAAACCCCCATAGTAATTTTTGGGACAAATTATACAATTAAATGGAAATAAAAATTCAATTTTCAAATGCATCATGTAATATATCAGATAAAAGGCTCATTATGTGAATTACAATTATATCATATTTTTAAATCATTTGTTTAAAAAATATTAACATCGAGTTATTCGCACTTTAGAAACTACAATATTTAAATTTTGAAAAATATATTTTATTTGTATTTTTAAATAACTGAATAACAGATTTAATAATTTATAATTTAAAACTTGACCTATTTTGCCCTTTATCTTCCAATCTACAGAGGCTCAAAACTCAGACAGTAGATTATAAAAGGCTTCTCTGAAAGTTTATTAGTAAAATAAAACTCGAATGTTAATTTTTGGGGGCCAAATTAGAAAACTAAATGCATATGTATTCTGATAAAAATCAAGCGAATCCTCAAGCAGATAAAATAAAGTCTATGTGTATATTTTTTATAAATTTAAAACGCTTCCTTTAAAAAATTTAGGGTAAATATAAGAAAATGTACTCATTCTGCTTGTCTGAAACTGGAATATTAGAATCTTGAAGCCTTAGTATGCGAGTCCAACTTGCACTTGACCAAATTATTTCTATTAAGTACATATTACTAATTCAAATAACTAAATTTATTTTAGAAAATAGAATTATTTATTTTCACACCAAAAATTCACGATAAATATTATATTACTTCTGTTAGACTAACACTTCGTTACGAATACCACAACGATGATTTACTATTCGCCAACTACTACTCACTGCTGCTGCAATATTGCGCCATTTATATCATATTTGCTCTTGAAAATTCCCGTAGCGATCCTACCTTTCTAACAGATATGATTGGTCCAGAAAAGGAAAGAGTCAATTCGGTAACTCTTTTCCATCAACATGTGTGCTTCCAGTAATAATTTCTGTTGCCGTTATTTATGGTTTTTATTATAAATGATTCATTTCTAGAGGATTCCTTCATTATTAATAATAAATAAACGGTGTAACACTGCCCCCTTTAATGCTGATCATCCACATCAGAATGGTCTTCTCCAGTCAATCTAAATGAACCACCATCATCTTGGCCCTTGGATTCCGACGAATGCGATACACCACGTCGTTGATCCTTTTAACAACCTCATGAGGGCTGTCCATCCAAAACTGGTGTGTGCTTTGGAGACGGGTTGTATAACGAGACCTTAGCTCCCTATTGGATGTCGACTGAATTTGCCTTGAGATAGTAGCACGTCTTCATTCGATCGCTGGTTGCCAATATCTCTTTAGTTAGTTCGTACGTGGCCAGCATATTTCATTTCATTGGGCGGTTCTTCTAATGAGCCAACGACCAAATCGCACGGTAGTCTCAGCTTTCTTCTTAAGACCTCTCTGTCTGGAGTCAATCCCGTGCTGTTGTGGACCGGCTGAGCAATAGACCAAGAGGAATATGCTCATCCCAATCATGCCGGTTATTGCTGACATCTTGGATAGATGTTGTTCCAAGGTCTTGTTGAATCTTTCAGCCACTCCGTCAGATTGTGGATGCAAGATGGTGGTCCTCGTTTTTTTGATCGTACAGACCTTTTGGAATACGTTTAACTCAAAATTCGCCCTTGATCCGAATGCAACTCCAGCGGTACACCAAACCTGCGGAATAGCTTTATCATCAGCACCGTTGGATCATGATGGGTATGACGTATTCTTCAGGCGATTTGCTGACGTAATCTGTTGCGACCAGAATATCTATAAAGAGTCCCATTAGGCCCACAATGACTTCCGGACGACCGAGTAGCCAGCTACCTCGTCCCAAAGTGGGACACCAATCTTTCTGTCCTGTGGGCTGGTGGAAAGTTAGTCATCATTCGCTTCTTTATACTGACTGCTCCTGGTGGGGGTATCCTTGTGATGGCCAACTCTGACTGTTCACCTGTCTGCTAACTTCAGTCTAAAGTTACATTGAAAACATACCAACCTGGTTTCTCGTTTCTGTCTGATCTCAATTACTTTGTTTATTCAGAAGAGTGCTTCCTGAAGGTTGGCTCTGTTTCTTCCTGACCGACGAAAACTGCTTGTAGCTTTGATTGGGACATGTTCATGATAGCCTCTACTTCCAAAGCATGTCGCAGAACTTCATTACTATTCATTATACCACTAAGTCTCAGATTTCGTTGAACCTCGATATCTCTAATACCATTTATAAAACTTGGTGCAGCCAATTGGTCTTTAACATCCTCTGGTAGGATTGGGAACGCTAACTGTGTTTAAACGCCTAATGTCTGCTTCAAATTCTTGTAGACTTTCACCTGATTTTTGTGTTTTTTCACTCAGTTGCAACTGGTATACTTTACTCAGTAATTGATTGTCATATCTCTTCTCTAAAGAGAAGAATCTCTAACGCTGGACCCCTTAAAGAAATTACTAAAAATGTATACTTTTCTTGGCTATCTCAACCGTTAACTGCAGCCACTGCTTCAAATTGTCTTTTGTACGTATGCGAACATTTGCCATCAAAAAATTTTGTAAAACATTTTAATTTTACATTTTAGAAATTGTGCCTATTTTCTTAGTTTCTTTGCCATTGACAACGGAGTCAGACCTAGACTCCGAAACGGTTGAAAATATTAAGAAATTTCGTGAGTTGAGGTGTTATTTCCCAGGAAGTAAACATTGAAAAAATATGCCACAAATATCCTGCAGAAAACAAAAGTGGCTGGTTTTATAAAGGTACATTTGGTACTTAGGTATGATGTACTGATATGTTCCGCTCTAAGTTTGGTGAAATTTTCTTAATTTCCATTTGTACACTTTGAATACCACGTTGTACTGTCTTTTGCATTAACCTGATTAAACTTATTTTCAAGACTATCCATTGAGCTTTTTAGAAACTCAATTTCAGCATTTATTGCCTTATGTCTGATTCCATAATCTGTATTTTCTAATTAAGAACTTCGTTTTCTTGAATTACTACTTTCATTAGTTGTTAAAATTTTTCCCTATGCATTTTTTATAATCATCTTGTAATTAAGGAAATAGCAGTTCGTTAAATTCTCTTGTTTATCATTCATAGAGGTAAAAAGATTTTTCATGGTAGTTACAAGATTTTGTTGTTTTTTATCTATTATGGTCACAAGATTTTCTAATTCATTTTCACGTTCCTCATCAAAAGTTGCCACTAACTTTTGTTTGAAGTTCCTCTCGAATTGGTATCTCGTTTTTCCAGTATTTTATTTAGTTTTCCGTCCAGCTTGTCGATAACTCGTTTAGAAATTTTCTTACTGGTCTCGTGCATTATAATTAATTTCCAAATTAATTTCCACAAATCCCACTTCTGACACCAAATGCTAAAAATTTATTTTGGATTCAAATCACTACATTTATTAGAGAAAATAATCCCTAATTAAAATTAAATTAATACAAAAGGTGTATCTCAGCCAAAAATCCAAGAAATTACGCATAAATCGTGCAGAAGGGAGAAACCTCAAAATTGTCGAAAAATAGCGTAAATCGAGAATTTGTCTAAAGATTTTTACATTTATACTCGGTATATTCGCCAAAATTGTTAATATCCGATCACCTATTTCATACATAAGTTTTTAGGAATCAAAAATATATGGCGATTTTAAATAGACCAAAATGCAATACAAATGGTGGAAAACTATGAAATTCAGGTGAAAATTTTCGTACTGTGCAACTGTTAGATGGATTTTTATCATATCTTAAAATTTGATTTTTCGGACTTTCGAACATTCAATAACAAATATTTTAAGCCAAAGATCTTTAAAATCCGTCAACATGAATTTTGGGCAGAGCTTTGTTGCGTTTGACGTGGAACGTCTTTTTGTCATTAGTTGAATATTTGTTGAAATTTAAAAGAGACTTCGTCGAAACTTCCAAAAAGAAGTAATAAAAAATAATCACTTAGCACCGTCGCACTATATATCGGAAAGATTTTTTTTTCATTTCCAGTCTGAGATCATCCAAAGTAATTTACGGAAGTGGATTCCTTATGGATTCCTTAAGTTCTAGTGTAATATTAAGACAAATGTAATGATATAAGTATTGTACTCAGGTGTCATCTTCATGGAGTACACCAAAACTATCTACATACAATTTTTGCTAATTTATATAACACCGGAAAACTAATTGTGGAAACTAATTATGTATTAAGTACTTACATTTACCTGAAACCTAATAACATGAAGCAAAATTATAAATTTGCAAAGAACCATGTTACTAAATACTGTGAATATGTTTCAAATTTATAATGAAGAAAGTAAAAAAAATGTTTCAGAAACTAGTATTAAATACATTGTATATGATAAAATGTTTTTTTCTAATATTAACTAGCATTTTAAGATTTTTGTACAATAATAACTGTACAAAAAAATAGTAAACCCATTATTGGTTGTATTAAAAAAAATGCCATCTCTATCTTGAATAACTTTATATATTCACCAAAAACAAATTTAGGTGCAGGTTAGTATAGTTAGGTTATTTTTAGTTCTTAGCATACCTTACAACTAATGTAATACACATTTTGTTCCAACTCCCATAATGAATTATTGTACCTACGTAAACATAGTGTTTGGTCCCTCTATACGAGTACTGATAAAACATTCGATTTTACAATACTAAAAAAAGAATCGTTCTCGAAAGGAATAATGTTCTAGATAGATATGCGATGGATATATGCGGCTATATAGCAGCAATGGAATCAGGAGATAGGGAATTAGTAGAACACATGATATGGAACTGTTGATATACCCTAAAAAATTAGTTAATTGTGATTTTGTGAGTAAATTATGGCGTTTTAATTTTGAAGTAAATAAATTGTTTGAACTCACGAAGTTCTCACCAGTATTTTAAAAATGCATGATTTATCAATTAATTACAGTAGCTATAATGCCACTATTCTGTAGCAAATGGACTTCAATGCAGAAAGTATACATACTTTCTATCCCAACTGTATCCAAAAAAAACTATAGTGTTTACTTTCCATTACCAGTAACTTGGTGCACTCAAAAAAGTTTCGAAAACTAATTGCTATAATAAAAGTTACATGATATGCTAATACCAGGTTAACTGAGTTTCCCATAAAAACTCCCTATAAACTGATGCCATTAGGAAAATTCTGTCAGATAATCTTGAGAGTGATTTTTTCGAAAAAAAAAACGAATGCTTATTAAGTTAAATCAACAAACTTTCCAAATAAAGGATATATATTCTCAGCCTTCAAAGCCTTCTGAACGTTTTTTTTTCGTCACTTTCCGATGAGTAACCACTGATAAGCTCTAACGGTCCGTAACTCATCACCTTAGTTCCTTCTCATTCAGTTTCTCGTCCCTCCCACCGACTTTTCAATAACTTCCCCCGTTTTCTTCTTTGTTCTAATCCGTGTTGCCCTTCTAAACAATATTGCAATTATTTTAATAAAAATTGAAAATCATTTGATTTTCTAAATAACATTTTTGAACGAAACATCTGTTACTGATGTTAAAAGTATATCAGATCTCTTAGCAAAATGTGTTTATACAGTTTACTGAAAGGAGAAAAGATGATCTAACAGGTTTAAGATAAGTGCCGGAATTGAAGTATGGTCACAAGCGAAAATAATTAATGCAGTATCAAGATTGGCCAACAAGAAAATAGCATTGTTGCTCCAGTTTATATGATTTTTAACAGATCCTAGAGTCATAAATTTTCCCTAAAGCTTGGAAATTTAGTTCTCTAATTCCAATATCCCAATACAGATACGTATGTAACCATTCTGCTATCCCAAAGATACCTGACGATCTTGTTTATAATGAGTTGGTGCTAGACTCTTTATTCTGATTGGCAACACCTATTTTCTATAGAGAGGTCAACAATAATTAATTTGTTAAATTCAGGGATTATGATTTCGAGAAGACCTTAGTGGACTGGTTTCGTAGTTTTCTAAGTCACAGTTCAAATGGTTAAAATAAACGGGTATATATCTGGAGAGATAATAGTTACTTCTGGAGTCCCTCAGAGGGGCATTGTCCACCTTTACTTTTCAATTTATTTAATAATGATATTGTTTCTTCATTCATCATGCGTAATGTTCGCTGATGATATGAGATTGTATACTTTACTACTGCAGAAGGATATTGATAAACTTGCTGAATGATGCAAGTGAATTATTTGGGTGGGTCCATATATATACAGATATATGTCCACATATTTAGAACTTTACCATTCAACGTATGACAGCCGTTTCGAACCAGGAGTTCTCGTCATAGCTTCCTCGAAGTTTATGAAATACTTGGATGTTATAGTGACATCAGTCAAATCCTCTATCGTCTATTAAGTAATTTAAGTATATGAAGGCGCCTAACATATAAAGTTATACTTTTACATCTGGACATGACATGATTCCCAGCTTCTTGGTTAGAGACTGCTCGACCGTTTGGCTTCACCGTTATACTCAATATTCAACTTAATCCTAAAAACTGGGATATTCCCTGAGTGCTGGAAACTATCGAAAATCTGTCCGGTGCACAAATCTGGTAACAAAGATATCATTACAAATTACAGACCCATCGCCATTATTCCCAATTTTGCTAAAGTATACGAGATGTGTTTTTATGATCAGATCACAAATATCGCCGGACCAACACGGTTTCATGAAAAATAGATCTACAGTCACTAATTTATCGATTTTCACCCAGTTCACAGCTGCAGCTCTTGATTCCAAAGTCAAGTAGACGTGGTGTAAACGGATTTTACCAAGGCTTTCCATAAACTTCATCACCCTACATTAATCGAAAAATTATCGGTGTTTGGTTTCAGTTACTCGCTGGTTACTCTATTTAAATCCTACTTAAGTAACCGCCATCAATTTGTTAGCTATAACGGCTTCAAATCAAACATATTTACTATCAGTTCAGGAGTACCCCAAGGTTCCAATCTCGGTCCGTTATTGTTTCTGATATTCATTAACGACTTATCAAGTATGCTGTTATCTGAAACTCTTCTTTTTGCAGACGATCTGAAATTATTTCTCAAAGTCGAGAGCATCAATGATAGCTTACGGCTACAACATGACCTCAATCAGCTCACGTTATGGTGTACCAAGAACAAACTCTTTTTGAACATCGCGAAATGCAAAGTATGTTCATATACTTTAAAGAGGAATCCTATACTATTCGATTATTCGTTGAATAATCAAACTATTGAGCGATGCACTATCATAAAGGACCTAGGTGTATATTTCGATCATAAATTCTCATTCGCTGAAAATATTTCCATAACTTGCAAATCGGCACTGCGTTCGCTGGGATTTATTTTGCGAAATTGCAACACCTTTCATAACATATCCGCGCTGAAATCTTTATATACATGCTTAGTGCGCTCAAAGTTAGATTATTGCAATCGTATCTGGCATCCTGTCTACAAGATTCATCATAAGCGTTTGGAGGCAGTGCAAAGAAAATTCCTGAAATTTCTCGCTTTTCGAGTCGACGGCTCATATCCTGTCAGAGGGTACCAGCACAATTTACTTCTTGACAGATTTGGGATAAGGTCTTTAGTTATGCATTGGAATTTACATAGCCTTTCATTTTTATACAAACTGGTTCACAACAGAATTGACTCTCCTGTTCTTCTGCCATTGCTCCCATACATTCGTCAAGGATTGGTTCAAGAATTAACACACATTTTTATCTGTTTGCAAATACAAATGTACTCATAAAGTCACCATTATTTATCATGTGTAGAACTTATAACAGTATATCTAGAATCTTTGATATTAACTATGACAATTTTGAATCAATCGCTGAAGGGTATATCCAACAAATGTCAGATCAACCATGGTTCAGTTACTAGTAAAAGTCTCTTGTCAATTGTTATTTTATTTCTTTTTTAAAACTGTGTGTAGAATTTATGATGTAATATTTGTCATTTGTTATTTTATTTCTTTTTTAAAACTGTGTAAAATTTATGTTGTAATATTTGTAATATTCTGCATCCTTTTTATTTTTTTATTATTATCATTTTTTAAGTATTTAAGATACCATAGTTTATTAGTATGTTTCATTACTTTATAATATTTGTCCTGTAATTGGATTTATTTCTGTTGGACAATAAACTAAACTAAAGTGAAAGGTATTTCGCTGAACACAAATAAATGCTCAGCTATAAGCTTTACTAAAAGAACATATAGGCTAACAGCTAATTATTGAATAAGTGAAGAGTTTACTTTAAAAGCAACAGCAACAACGATCGCCGTGGATGTCGACTTGTAAAGCGGTTCCACTGAATTTAGTTACCAAAGTGCAGTTTTGCCAGAAAGAAACGCGCTTTTTGCCTACAGGATTTTTTCTAAAACAATAATTCTATCGTCACCGGAGGCCGTTTTATCACCTGGTACTGATATTAGAAAATAAACACAAATTTTCGAAACTACTCATACTACAAGGAAAATACACAGCAAATGGTCCCAGAGCTTCCAACATGATCTGCGAGAAAGTAAAATCAGATGACTAATATTAAAAGATCATTTAAAAACAATTTGATCGAAGACCCAAAATATTTTAATTGGCAATGATTTTCACCTCAACGCTCTAGTTTATTTTTATGGATTTTTTAGGAAAATACACGACGCTTGAACCACGCTTGAGAATAAAAACTGTAATTTAGAAATCGAAAAAGTTTCAAGGTCTGGCATATTTACATTCACAGCTAGAGAAAATTCACTGTCTTCAGATATACAGAGTAGCAAATTCTGTTTTATGACCTACGGTCCAAGTAATTTTTATGCTCATTTATTCGTCCTTTGACGCCTAGATGCTTCTATACATGTAGTGCACAGTTACATGGAATTTTATACATGCGGTTTTGTGTTCTGTTTTGTTTTTGATAATCGATTCTTTTATATTTGTTGTTCTGAATGTAGTTTTCCCTCAATCTTTCTGAGAAACCCTATATGTGTGATATGTACCGTTGTAATATTGCCTACAGTGACTTAGCGAAGTTTAGCATTGATTCTCAATGAGAAGAAAAAAAAAATTACGTAATTTTTATTTTACTTTATTAAATTTGTGGGCATCAGAACTCAGAACAGTTGGTATTTACTCTATCATGTAGTAAATAAACAAAATTGTAGGTACCGGTTGTTACTAGCCCCCGCATAACATGAACGCTTCCTAAAAAGACCTAAAGTAGTTCAATGAGCTGCTATGTCTACGAGCGACATAATCAGACAGTATTTTTATGATCAAAATGGTCGAAATTTACTGATAATACTCAACAATACTATGCAAAGTTGCAGATTTTCTTACGTCATTCAAATACAACATTTTTAGGGTTTAAAATATAAACTTGGTTTCAAGAACATGGTGCTGTCTAACATGTACACAATAAAGTGATTTCATGAAGAGGTGCTCCCTAAGAGACCCAACTTATTGCTTCTTGATTATTTAGTAAGGTTACCTTAAAAGTAAGGTTTAACAAAATAATAACAATGATTTAATTGTTCTCAAGGGAAATATGTTCCATAATCAGCGAGCTCAATTTGAAGAGTGCAAACAATGCAATGGACATCCTTTCAAACAAATTATTTTCGACTCATACATTTCCATTGTCATTACATTTATTTTTCATGAATAAATTATCGAAGAAATTTTAGATATTTTATTTATATACATCAATCGTGATGTTGATATCCCTTTTGGGCAACTTATATTTATAAAATTCTCTAATTGTTTCAAAACAGTTTTTATAAGAGATACAAAATAGCTACTGAAACTTGTTTACACATTCATATGCAATTAATCGCATATTTATTTATAATATATGCACTCTTATAAACCATAAAAATGTGTTCAATATATCTATTTAAAATATAAATCTCCATTAAACAAAATATTCCTTATTAATTACATTATTATATCAAGGCATTGTAACATCTCAAAGTCAGTGTTATTACTATTACTGAATAGAATTTACATTAAAAGACTCAATAACACTTCAACTTCTTCGACTGACTCTTTAAGATACACAAATATTGAATTAAGTGAAAAATCAACACCAGTCTATAGAACGATAGTTTAGTCACTTTTAGAACAACTGTCAAAAAACTAACATGAAACATGTAGAGATACTATATAACAAGTAATTATCAACTAACGATAAAAGATTCGACTTCTTGCTAATTACTGAAACCAAATGTTCACATAAATAATGATCATAAACTGTATAATTATTTAGGTATACATATTTTTAAGCACATCAATAAATATAAAGCCATTGACAACGAAGTCATAGAAAACGTTTGGTATCAATATACGTAGTTTTATTTCTATTGTGGTGTTATTCCCCAAAAAAAACATAAAAGTAAACAATGAAATATGAAAAATCACAAAAATCAATATATATATATATATATATATATATATATATATATATATATATATATATATAAACGCCGATAGTTCAACATTGATTTATAGTATAAACAAAATTGGTCTTTTGGTATGTATTTAAAATAAAGAATACTCACAAAAACGATCATGATGAAGAAAGCACCGAAGTAAGAAGTCCTTGCCATCCACATGCTCACAAATCTATAATGCTCCCCAGACACAACATTTCTGAAAATAATATAAAAATTTATCACAAACAGTTTAAAAAACATGAATTTCTATGAATGTGAAGTGTTAGACAAATATTTTGAAAGGCTGTTAAATATTTTCGTAAATTAAAATATATATGTTATATAAGTTTATACTATGAACTTAGCATGAACTTATATCACAACGACAATTCAACATTCCCAGCTGACTAAGCGACACGTGTGGTGTCATATTACGGCGCCGTCGACTTCCGTGAGAATTGCCGTGTCAACTATGCCTATTCAGCATCTTTAAACTTATATATTGTAAAATTTCTCTTCTACTGTATTCATTATTACTCAGAAGTTTTGTCAGTTATATTGTTATTTTTCATTTCTATTTTAAAAGTAATTATTGTGTTTATTTAAATAAAAATCTTTTTTAAAAAGTTAATTAATTGAAGTGTGATATAACAAATTGGCGCAGTCAGTAGGATCCGTCAACGTTACTAGAACACGAGCTTACTTCTAACTGGTAGCGGCGGATTCCTATCCCTCAACGGAGCAAAGAATCTGGAAGAAGTCCCAACTGCGATAACAAGGAGAACACGGATCTTCCAATGTTCCTGTTGATGTGAGTAGTAGTGAATCGTCTAACGTTTAAGGTTTTAAGAATTTATTTGATTAATTTGATTGATATATTCGATAATTTGATTTTTATTTGATAGATTATTTTATTTATTTGATAATCTTGATATATTATTTGAATTGATTTATTATTTCATTATTTGAATTGAAATATTTATTTGATATATTTTGATTTACTCTTACATTTTATTTAATTATTTACCGTTCTATTATCCAAAATATCGTTTATTCCCCATTTACATACACTCGCTTAATAATTTTTATACTTTTTCTACAATCCCTCGTTTGTTTTATTCTTTTATTTTTTTTTTTTTCTCAACTTGTGTACATATTTTAAATCTAACAAATCGCAATGGCACAAGCAACAAACAATGGTGTTTCCGATGAAACCAAAAAATACCGGTTATCGGAAATATTTTCAATCATTCCCGAATTTGAGGGAGACCAAATCTCCTTGGCCACCTTCATACATGCTTGTAATTGTGCTTACAACATCTCGACGGCGGATCAAAAATATCTATTGGTGATCCACAATAAAAATAAGCTAAGAGGCAAAGCGGCTCAGTTAGTCAGCTCGAGAAACCCTGCTTCATATTTAGAAATTAAACAACTTCTAACAACTTCTAACACTGCATTTCGGAGACTCGCGTGATCTGTCTTTACTGATTCAGGATCTCCAACGTCTCAAACAAATTTCTAACGAGTCCCCCCTGACCTTCTACAATAGGATCCAGGTTTTGAGTGCGAAAATGCACTCATGCATTCAAAAAGCGTCTGGACTAAGTAATGAGCAAAAAGAATGGTTCTAAATACACTACTTACCGGACTAGAACCTCGTTTAGGCCAAATCATTCGTGCCAGCAACCCCAAAGATCTTCTGGAAGCACACTCTCGCATAAGAAGAGAGCTTCAGTTTTCTTATTTCGAGGAACAGAAGATAAACAAATCTGCTCCACCTAAGCCCTAGGAAACCACGTCAGCCACCCAAATGTTTAAATTGTGGACGATTAGGCCACATATCCACAGACTATCGTTTAAGATACCAAAATAACCCTCAGTCCTAAACTCAAAATATCCGACCAAATTTCGTAGGGCCAAATCAATTTTCGAGGCCAAATCCAACCACAAATAATACCAACCATCAAGGTCCACCATTTCGACCGACGAACTTTCAAAGACCCCCGTTTAAACCAAATCAGTTCCGACCGTCTGTAATACAGACAAACCCTCACTATGGTCCAAAAAGGACGCATCATTTCAATGAACACCTGAATACTGATTATCAAGAATATTCAGTAAGCGACTACGGCTATAATACTGAAAATAGCCCATCTATTTATGACGATTTCAGTCAAAATCCTGTCGATTATGACATTGAACAAACTCCAGACGATAACTTCGTTACACCGTTGAACAGTCACGAATACAAGATTTTCTAGCTCTCTCGAGCCTAGATCAGCCACCCGATTCAACAACCATTTCCGAAGTCCAAACTCAAATCCAGAATTTGAATCTGGAAGATTTCAACCCCAATGCGAATTTCCCGGAACAAGCATTTCTCTAAGTCCTCTTTTAACAGTCAACTCCAAAAATGTATATTACATTCACGACGCTTCCGGAAAGTTCAAACTTCTCATTGATACCGGTGCTCGTATCTCCATTTTTAAAGAAAACACCGTTAAAAATTTTCGTCAGATTTCCCGAAAAAGTGACAATCCAAGGTATCACTCATGAGAAAATTCCAATCTCTCAATCCACCCTCATTCCGTTCGCCGTAGATAATCCCCATAATGTTTTTATCTACGATCTAGATATTGAGTTTGATGGAATTTTAGGTCTAAATTTTCTTGAACATTATGAATGTATAGTTGACCTAAAATCCAAACAGTTAGTTACTAACTTTAAAACTATCCCCCTACATAAAGTACTAGATCACAATCAGTCTAATACACAACCAACAGACACACCCAATACCAACACACGAACTTTTACTCATAACAATCAAATAACTATTCCAGCAAGAACCGAACAAATTTTTCAAACTCAAGTGCGAGCTTTTTAATACTGACGCAATTTTACCGACACAAGTAATTGACAAAGTACGACTTACCAACGCAGTTGTACGCGTTAATTCAAAGGGAGAATTTCTGACCTCAATAATAAACGCGAACGCGATGCCTAAAACTGTTAATTTTTCCGATCTTCACTTAGAACCCCTTGACCATACACACACTCTCCTAAATTTAAATACACAAGACTACTCTGACTCTATAAACTTAGATAGAAACTTAACTATTAGGGAACAAATTCGTACAGAACACCGTAATGACGAGAGCGAGAACTTATCACGAACCTCTGTTTAGAATTCGAATATATTTTCTATGTTGAAGGCGATGTTTTATCCTTTACCAACGCCTCCATAAGGAGGAAGTGAAAACTCAAATTGCCAAAATGCTTGATCAAGGCATAATCAGGCACTCTTCTTCTCCTTGGTCCTCCCCGTATGGGTCGTCCCCAAGAAACTCGATGCTTCTGGTAAGCAAAAGTGGCGAGTTGTTATCGACTATAGGAAGTTAAACGAACTCACTGTAGATAGATAAATATCCTCTGCCCAACATTTCTGATCTCCTCGATCAACTTGGTAAGTGTCGATACTTTTCGACACTGGATCTCGCTTCCGGGTTCCACCAGTTGGAAATCCTTGAGGAAGACATTTCCAAGACCGGTTTCTCTGTTGACAATGGCCATTACGAATTCGTTCGTATGCCATTTGGTTTGAAAAATGCACCTTCTACTTTTCAGTGGGTCATGGACAACATTCTTTTGGATATCCAAAATGAACGTTGCCTTGTTTACATGGATGACATCATAGTCTATTCACCCACCATCCATGAGCATATGTCCCGTTTGATAGAAGTCTTTAAGCGTCTTAGACAGTCAAACTTGAAAATTCAACTGACAAGTGTGAGTTTCTCCGTGAGGAAGTTGCTTACCTAGGTCACCTGATCACCCAAGAACGAGTAAAACCAAACCCTTCAAAGGTTGAATGCATCCAGAATTTTCCTCAGCCCCAAACTCCTAAAGATGTTAAATCTTTTCTTGGTCTCGCCGGATATTACCGACGTTTTATCCACAATTTCGCTAAGATCTCAAAGCGTCTAACTCCTACAAAAAGACGTCAAATTCATCTTCGACGTAGATTGCAAGTCGTCCTTCAACGAACTGAAGCAAGCCCTTGCACCTGACCCTATCTTGATCTACCCAAATTTCGAAGAACCATTCCAGCTCACTACTGGTGCTAGTGCTTTTGCAATTGGAGCGGTTCTCTCACAAGGCCCCGTAGGAAAAGATCTTCCTATAGCATATGCTTCCCGTACCCTCTGCGCTGCAGAAACTCGATACTCCACTATCGAACGGGAACTGCTAGCCATTGTGTGGGCAGTCAAGCACTACAGACCGTATCTTTTTGGGAGAAAGTTTACTTTACTTTGCGATCACCGCCCGCTTACTTGGCTGTTTTCCATCAAAGATCCTGGCAGTCGTCTAGCCAGATGGCGCCTTAAGCTAGAAGAGTATAATTATAAGATAGAATACAAACCTGGCAAGGTAAATCAGAACGCTGACGCTCTTTCCCGAATCAAAATTAACCATTTTAAACAATGCACAGACTTCCTTTCTAAAATCAACATTTTTGCAAATAACGAAACCGACTCAGAACAACCAGACTCGACAATGATCAAGAACCCGATGAACATGAAAAAAGAATGACAACAGAGTTCAATCGATTTGTTCAACTATATAAATCCGAGTCAATAATCGATTAGTCAAAAATAGAAATTTCTAACGCCCAACTCCTAGACAAATCTCACAAACGAATCGTCACTTTCTCAATGACTTGCATGACAAAATCATCGAAGACATTTTCGAAGAAGACCCAAACTTCACTACTAACACTCTAAACGTTCTAGCCAGTAAAACTGCAAGGCATAGAAAATATTTAATTTTCCCTTTACCCTTTGATCCTGGAACAGTTGTCTCACATCTTTTCAACATCCTCTATAACAACCAAGACCAGTTCGACAAATCCGAAACGCTCTGTATTGAAAACAACGTAGAACTACCGATTCTTGAAACACTATCCTTTATACTTGCAGACAAAGACGTAAAACTAAAAATTTGTCATAATATTGTGATAACTCCTTCACAAGACGAAATTCCCGTTATACTGCAACAGTACCACTGCGGCAAAAATAACCTTCACCGTGGAACTAACGAGACCATCCGACGCATTAAAAAAAGTATAATTGGACTGGACTAATCAAAAGTGTAGAGCAATCTATTAAGTCCTGCGAAACTTGCCAAAAGGTAAAGTTCTGTAGAAGAAACTTAAGTGCTCCTTTTGTCATAACTGAAACACCAAAAACGCCCTTAGAATGTATCAACATTGATATTTTCGAATATCCAACTAGAAACTACGCACTGACTATTAGGGATGAACTCACCAAATTTACTCAGGCCTACCCAATTGGTGACAAAACAGCTAAAACTGTGGTAAACACCCTCCTAATATTCTTCCAACATTACGGTACACCTCTTCGCATCCATTGTGACTATGGACGTGAATTTGATAACACTCTCATAAGGGACCTGTGCGAACTATATGACATAAAACTATCCTTTTCAAGTGTCCACCATCCCGAATCAAATGGTTCTATCGAAAGGTTTCACGCGACTTTAGCGGAAATGATAAGTGCAAATACAGCTGAACATCCGGACAAACATCCATTCAACATCCTCCCTTACGCAGTCATCTGCTACAACAACACTAAAAACAAGACTACTGGCTTCACGCCCTACGAACTCATCTTTGGGCACACTTCTAGTAGACCCCCCGAAACAATATACGATCAGGAAAAACTCATTTCCAAAATATGTTAGGGACCTTAACAACAGAATGAACTACTATTATAGACGTGCCCGCGCAAAAACCGACCAACAAAAACAAAAATTTAAAGTTAGATTTGACAAACATGTTTCGACTAACCAACCAGAATACAAAGTAGGCGACAAAGTTTACGTAAAAGAGTCTCAGATTAAAAGCAAATCTGAAAACAAATTCAATGGACCTTTTGAAATCACCGCGATAAGCAAAAACTCTGCCACCGTTATAAACTTACAGACTAACCAAATCAGTAAAATTAACTTTGACAGACTAAAACCATATTTTGAATGAATCCCTTCTTTTCAGATTCTGTGGACTGTTTTCAGTCGTGAACCTCCAACAATACTCTCTTACACCCGTTAACAATACAATAGGAGTTTTCTTTCATGAAGAAGGCACACGACAAATGGACACTTCTTGTCTTCAAAGACCTCAGCTCTTTCAGAGGTGCTATTTCAAATAACGACGCCATACTAAACCGAACTTTAGAGACAATTAACGAAAACACAACTAATACAAAATCATTTAAACCAAAAATACAAACACATGTTAGCCTCTTGAAACAAATTTCTAAATCCGTTTCTCAACAACACTACAAAAATTTCAATCGAGAAACTATTCTCGAATAACATTGAAAAAATAAGGCAGTCAATTTTATACATTTCAAATGATCTTGATTTTCATGAATTTCAAATCAAAATCTTGGATATGTGTGAAAGCCTAATGGAGAGTTACATATTTATCGAAAAATACTCTCGATGAGGTTTTAACTGCAGTCTCTTTCGCCCGCTTAAAAATTTTACAGAGTTCGATCATAACCCCAGTAGATTTGGTCGATTCCCTTCAAAAGATTTCTCAGTCACTACATGAAAATAATTTACCACTTCCTATTTACAGTTCAAATGTTGCTCAGTACATTGATTTGATAGAATTGGAAGCTTTTCAAATCAACACCAAAATCATTTTGGTACTCAAAATTCCTCTAGTTGATCCTGATATTTACACCCTTTACCACCTTTATCCGACCCCAATTTTGGATTATCGAACAGGGTTCCATCATATACTTTCAATAAAGACAAAATTTATCGCGAGAGATGCCGAGTCGTTATTATACACGTCCTTCGAAGACCTGGGCGACTGCAAGCCTTTAACTAAACATCATAAGATTTAGACTAAAGTTGGTAGACAATGTAACTCATTCCTCGAAGTTTCCTTGGACTTCCATCGTCTTGAAGTGGTTGATCTCACAACGTTTCAATAGCTGTGTATGATACCATCATTCACCTCATGACGATAGCAGATACACAGCTATTGAAACGTTGTGAAACAACCACTTCAAGACGATGGAAATCCAACGAAACTTCGAGGATGATAAGATTTGTTCCAAAGCCATATCACATCCAATAGACAAAGATGCCATCTGCGAAAGTCAGCTTCTCAGACAGCCAGCCACACTTCCAGCAACCTGCAAAAGTATGATATTATATGCTGCAGACTAAATATCCAAGAGATTGACGTAAACTTTTGGTTGATCTCGATTTCAAGACCACTAGCCATCACCATCAAATGGAAAGGGCAAGATGTCGTGACACAAAACCATATCGATAAATCCAGTGATGCAAATCCAACCCGATTGCAACGCCTTTATCGGCAACACAAGGGTCCAATGCTACAAGAACTTCTAAAAATGTCCAAAACATCACATACAGAAACCACCCAGTGGACATTCCTTTCAACTGCTGCAACGGCATGCCAGCCGCCAATGAGATGCCAAACCTAAAACCCCTACAGTTACAAGAATTAGATGTACAAGACCTAGATGTTGCCAACCATAAGCTCTACCAATATTCTAAGGAACTGGAAAAGCTGATGGAACAACCACCCTTAGAAAAGCATATGTCCTAGCTCACAATCACAACGACCACCTTAGTAATTGTGATTATACTCCTCACAATGAAGTCAATCCAGAAGAGGTTCAAGAATACCACTACCCCAAGCTCCGCTGTCCAGCACACGCCACCGACAGCACCATCAAACACTAAGCCCAAAGTAAAGCTACACAGTCTTCTGAATCCAACCGACAATACAGAACTCCACAACTTGACGTAAAAGTTGATGCTGTACCATCAACTTTTTTATATGGATGGGAAATTGTTATATAAGTTTATACTATGAACTTAGCACGAACTTATATCGCAACGACAATTCAACATTCTCAGCTGACTAAGCGACACGTGTGGTGTCATATTACGGCGCCGCCGACTTCCGTGAGAATTGCCTTGTCAACTATGCATCTTTAAACTTATATATTGTAAAATTTCTCTTCTACTGTATTCATTATTACTCAGAACTTTTGTCAGTTATATTGTTATTTTTCATTTCTATTTTAAAAGTTATTATTGTGTTTATTTTAATAAAAATCTTTTTTAAAAAGTTAATTAACTGAAGTGTGTTATAACATATATGTCGATCGATCAAATATGGTAAAGTGAAAAAAAATACCATATTCCTATATAATCTGCATTTTTACTGATATAATAACTAGATATGTTCCAGATTCACCCATATTAAATTTCGATTAGAGATATCTGTGTCACAAACATAGCAAATAACTCATTAATTAAGTACCATCTGAATGTTTTAATTTATGATTTTAATTTATGATTTTTTTTGTCATTCCACCAAGCTGTTTCTTTCGTTGAGCTCTCTTTTCAGAAATATCAACAAACATGTTTGGCTGTTTCTATTGTTCCTAAATCCATATGACGTTTATTCAATGTTCTTCTGCCTACATTCATCTACAAACTACCTTAGAATCTGAGTTATTAATTCCTCGTATTTATGGCTTATTTCTTCTTCTCTTAGTTTGTGTATCTTCATATTTTTGTATTGAATTGTGTAATCCTGTTTCTTTTTATACTTGATTACCTATATACCGATATATGAAAGTACTCGAAACGCCCTTAAACGACTACGCTATTAATGTATTCTAATTTTTTCAGAGAATTAGTTTATTCAGGTAATTTTTTAGATACATATTTCGTTCACAAAAATGTACTTAATTCAGCGATGATGTACAAAAAATTGCAAGATGATTTAAAAAAAATTCACATCACCATTCTACAAAGACGACCAGTCAGAGAACGGTGCACGATAGGATATCAGGCGAAGGATCAATAAATCGCAACCTAATGTGAAAGGACCAGATTACGAAGAAACATTTTAACAGAGTAACCAGAAGCGAAAGCAAACTGATATCAGAACAACGCGAAGAACGTGTTTAACCAATGTGGTTACCTTGTAACAACTGAAGTAACAGTCTAACAAAGAATGAAGAAATGAACGGATAAGAGAACTAGAAATACGAAGAAAACGCGGATAGCCGCTAGCCTATATACATATATAAAATTATGGGTGTCTGTTTGTGCAATACTGAAACTTTTATTGAAGAGCCTACAATAAGTCTCCGCGTAGTTGATAACTGATCCCTGCCGGGATCGATGGTAAAATGACGATGTTTCGGCAGATTCACATCTGCCCTCTGCAGTTCGCATAACCTTCTGCTTTCGCTTCTAGTTACTCGACTACTAAGATTTTCAGAAGCAAGCGCGCTGTTATATAGTCGTGAACGGCTGCGTGTGATTGGCCCTTGGCGCTCAGTGGCCACGCCTCCCGCTTGCTGATTACTCATTTCCGGTTGAGTTGTTATAGGACGGGTCCGGGCCGGTACTGTGTTTAATACAATTTTCCAACAATTCGATAAGTTCTGACTTTCATTGCGTGCGTTTAGACTGTGAGGCCTCTTCGCTATTTCAATTGCCTCTCTTACGAGTCTTGATTTCGGCTGTCCTATATTTGCCAGTACTCTGGTCTTCTCAAAGTCTATTCGGGGTGACGTCGTAGTGGCGTGCTCCGCAATGGATGTTGTTTTTTCCTGCTTTCTTATGGCGTTTTAGTGTCAAGCTTGAATTCTTCTGTTAGTTTGACCCACATAGATTTTATGACAGTCTGCACATGGAATCTTGTACACTCCCTGTTGTCCTAAAGGGATCCTCGTCTTCGGAGTCCTCAACACTGTGCTTATTTTTCTGTATGTATTGAAAATAGTATCGATATTGTGTCTTCGTAAAATTCTTGCAATTCTGTCCGTGGTACCCTTGACATAGGGTAAATAAGCCTTGGTTATTGGTTTCTCATGCTCCTCGTCTGTTTGTCTCGGTTTTGACTTTAGGGCTCTTTGTATATTTCGATCTGTAAATCCGTTTTGTCTCAGAGCTGTTTTTAAACTGTCCATTTCCTGTTTGATGTTATCCTGGTCAGTTAGTCTTTGTGATCTGGTTACTAAAGTCTTGACGACGGCTTGCAGTTGGGCTGGGTGGTGATGAGAATTAGCATGAAGGTATCTGTTGGTGTGAGTTGCTTTCCTATATACTGTATGGCCAAGGGTCCTTCCTATTTATCAGAACATCAAGGAATGGCAGTTGATTGTTGGCTTCAACCTCCATGGTAAATTTTATTTTGTGATGGATGCCATTAAGGTAGTCTAAAAAGGTGTTGAGGTGTTCCCTCCCATGGGGCCAAATCACAAATGTATCATCCACATATCCCAACCATAAACTGGGTTTAAGAGTTGCTGTTCTTAGTGCCAACTCCTCAAAGTTCTCCATAAAAAGGTTCGCTGTTACTGGTGAGAGTGGTAATCCCATTGGAGCTCCTTCCACTTGTTTGTATCGTTGATTCTCGTAAACAAAATAGGTGTTCATCAGACAGTGCCTTGTTAAGTCTACAAGGTGTTGAGGTGGTTTGTATTTTTCTATGATATCCAAGGCTTCATCGATAGGGATGTTGGTGAAAAGGGACACTACGTCAAAACTCACAAGATATTTCTTGGAATTGGCATTCATCCGATATTTCGTGAAACCCGAAATGATGGTCTGTGACCCGAAGCCGGCGGCTGGCGCTAATGTAAACTCAACGGATTTGATCGAATGGTCGAGAAAGCTTCTAGATGAATTCCGAGAAGGAATATATAAATACGGAGAGCTGACGGAAGGATTCATTCCACATTTAGTCGCAGTTTAGTAAATATTAGGTGTTCAAAATAAATTGTAAATAGCTGTGTGAATATAAATTAAAACAGTGGAAATAAATTAGAATGAGTTGGTCTATGTTTTTAAATAAATTCAAGAACCCTAAGAGTAAATAAAAACATTTTAGTGGTGTCAGGTATTCGGTGTATTTGTGAAACTTTTAGAGGTGTATAATATATAAACTAAGAATGTTTAAAGCAGCGTATTTGGACCAGTTGAAACTAACTGATTTTAAAAACGAACTGGAGGAAACGGATTTAGAAATTAGGGACAAGAAAAGTGAATTAATATAACAGCTACAAAATGTCTTAATAAGTGAAGATAACAACCCCGATACTTATTTGTTTGAATTTTCTAATAATGGGAACATGCGTATGCTGTTTTCTGAATGATAATTGTGGCATCTCTGGTTTTTATTTTTTCTGAGTTCTTTGGATATAACACCACATAAACTTGAAAGTCTGTATATTTCAAAAGTCCAAACGTTCCAAGGTCTAAATCAGACCCCGTTTTCAATGGTATTCTATTAAAACAAATGGAAAATTTAAAAGAAACATAACAATAAAATTCTAAATCCCTAGAAGACAAATTATTAAAAACACTATTACTGGAAAATTCTAAACCATTAGAAGACAGTTTGAAAAGTATGATACAGAAAAATTCAGAAATGCTGGAAGAGAAAATAGTCGAGAATGAATCTCCGATCGAAGAGCTGAAGCAGACGACAGTAAAAAATGAAACGCTGATAGAAGAGTTAAAACAGATAATGGAGGGTAAGATCAGCAAAATAAAAGAACAGGTCGTCACAATACAAACGGTAGAAACTCCACCAAAAACCGAAAGCAGATACAATCCCGAATTAGTAGATTCGAAAATTGGCCTCTAGGGAAAAAGACCAAAAATGAAATCTCCACAATGATGGAAAACCGTCATGGACCAATTATCGGCGCCAATTCGAGCCTGCAGCAAAGCTAAACGGACATTAACCCTCGCCTTAAGAAGGGATGCTAAACATATTTTGCAAATGTTGAATATCTCTGAGCAAGAACAACTGATTAAATATTTAGGAGTGAGGTATGGACAAACCCATTTGGAGAACGTTTATCCCTCCCAACTGAAAAATTACCACCAGAAATTGAATGAATCCCTACAAAAGTTTGAGGCTGATATTGCCTATCCAGCCACACCGAAAAGTGCGAGAGAAAGGTTAACAGTGTAAGCGTTTTTGGATGGACTTCGGGACCATGAGGCCAAACAAGCATTGACCCTAGCTCGACCGACTCAATTAGTGAATGCAGTGGCCCGAGCTCTTGAGTTTCAGGCAGCGAAAAATACCTATAGAGGTCAGTGCAGAGTCAGAATTATTGAAAGAAAATCAGATGATGGGGGAAAAGATAAAGCATCTGTAAGAAGGATTGTAGACGAAGTCCTCACCGAAAAGAGACAGCAGAGATGTCGAAGGTGTGGTAAGGTAAGACATATACGAAGTCATTGCAACGAGAGTAACGGGGTACCGACTTCCTCGTCGTGTAAGAGCCATCGTCGACTTGTAGTAAATAGGGTCCAACTGTCAGCGTCTTTGTAAATGGCCTTGTTAATAAGAAGCAATGTGCCATGCTGCTGGATACGGGTGCAACGAAAACAGTTAAGGCCCAACATTGTTTTAAACGAATCAATGATGAAATCAACAAAATGGCAACTGCGAACAGCGACAGGAGAAGAAGCTAAGATCCATGGAGAAATAGAGGTTGAAATGGTCTTGGGAAATACAACATTCTAACATCGGGCATTAGTGGCGGACATCGAAGACGAGGTCATCATCGGAATGGAGCTCATGAGCTCCAAGGGATTCGAGTTAACTATAAAGATGGATTTTGCAAGTGAATGACGAAGAAGTGGTGCTTCACGGGAAAGAGGACATAATGCTTCGAGCAATCTTGGCAGAAGATGAAAATGTTCCAGAAAGAGCTGAAATTGTTTCAGATGCTTGCTTAGATGTGAAAGCTAAAGCTGGAACAATAATATTTGATCCCGAACTTCATCACGGAAATGTAGTCAGAAACACACAACACGAAGCAATACCACTATCTGAAGAACTGAAGAAACTCATATCAGATTCTTCCAGGAATTTAAAACCAATCCACAAATCGAGATTGAGGGACATCGTTAGAAACTACCAGGATATCCTCGACGAAGGCAAAGTAAAAAGAGGACGGACTAATCTAGTGAAACATAAAATTAATACCAGAAACGCTCAGCCTATTCGACAGTCGGCGAGAATACTCCCCCTAGCTAAAAGAGAAAATGTCCTTAGAATAGTACGCGTAATGGAGGAAGAAGGAGTAATTGAACTATCCAATAGCCCTTGAGCGTCTCCAGTTGTCTAGGTTAAAAAAAAAGACGGTGCGATCTGTTTTTGAGTGGACTATTGGCAACTAAAAAACGCTACAAAGAAAGACAGCTACCCTCTCCCAAGAATAAACGATACGCTAGATACGTTAGCTGAATCAAAGATGTTTTCCACTCTAGACATGAAGAGCGGTTATTGGCAGGTGGAACCAGCTGAGGTAGACCGAGAAACTACCGCTATAACCATCGGCTCAGGACTTCACCAATTCACGGTGATGTCATTTGGGTTGTGTAATGCTCCAGCGACGTTTGAAAGATTGATGGAAACAGTGTTAAAAGGGCTTTCATGGCAAACGTGCCTGGTGTATCTTGACGACATTATCGTGGTTGGAAAATCGTTTGAGTACCACGTGAAGAACCTGGAGGAGGTATTTCGAGACTTCGATGTTCCGGAGTAAAGTTAAGCCGGAAGAAGTGTCAACTGTTCCAAGAAGAGGTACAATACCTTGGACATGTGGTTTCCTCAGAGGGAGTAGCTGTCGATAAACAGAAAATCAAAGCCGTCCAAGAATGTCCGATACCTAAAGAAAACCACCAGTTAAGAAGTTTCCTGAGGTTATGCACATACTATCGTCGGTATGTAGCAGGATTTGCCAATATCGCCCAGCCACTTACTAGACTCATAGAGGGGAAGGTGCAGTACCAGTAGGACGAGGAATGCCAGCGATCATTCGAGACACTAAAAAGAGCATTGACCAGTGCCCCCATTTTAAGTTATCCTTTACCAGACGGGAACTTCGTCTTGGATACCGACACAAGCAAGAATTGGTGCGGTGCTTTCGCAGATCCAAGAGGGTCAGGAGAAAGTCATCGGATATTTCAGCAAGAGCTTAAGCAAGCCAGAACGGAATTACTGCGTTACTCGCAGGGAATTCTTGGCTATGGCAAAGGGGGTGGAACATTTCTACAACTACATCTATGGTAAAAGATTCCTCCTGTGGACTGAACACGCAGCACTGAAGTGGCTGCTGCAGTTTAAAAATCCCGAAGGACAAGTGGCAAGGTGGATTGAGAGGTTGCAAGAACTCGACTTCGAGAAACAACATCGCGCAGGAATAAGTCAGAAGAATGCCGATGCTTTATCGAGTAGATCATGCCCTGATGATTACAAACATTGTCAGCGAGCTGTTCACCTGGAACTATCGCCGTCGATGATCATTGGTAATTTGAGGAGATTCAGAAAGACCAGAAATTAGATTAGGAGTTAAAAGAAGTTATTAGATGGAACGAAGAAGACCGCAAACCTATGTGGCAGGAGATTTCCCGTTTCTCGCCCTAAGGTCATACTGGGCTCAGTGGAACTCCACCATCTTGGAGAACGGACTTCTGAAGCGCGTGCTGGAAACTCCAGAACAGGGCAAGAACAGAAAACAGATTGTAATATCCAGAAATAGGTAACCGGAGGTTTTGCGAGAATTACATGACGGTACAACTGGAGGGCATCTAGGAGTGACGAAAACCCTGTGGAAGTTAAGAGAACGCTTCTATTGGGTAAATTTCCAAGAAGATGTGCCGAAAACGTACGGTTTGTGCAGCAAGTAATGGGACTCAGAAGCGCGCAAAAGCTCCCATGAAGCAATATAACGTGTGCAGTTCATTCGAAAGAGTAGCCATTGATGTTGCCGGTCCTGAATCTGACTCCAGAAATAATTACATTGTGGTGGTGATGGATTATTTCAGTAAATGGGTTATGCCTTGCCCAATCAAGAAGCATTGACCGTTGGTGATCGATAAGCCATTTTAGTGTTCCCTTGGGGTTGCACTCAGACCGAGGTAAAAATTTCGAGTCTACTCTTTTCCAAGACGTCTGCAAACTCTTGAAGATCAATAAAACACGGACGACAGCATTACATCCGCAATCCGATGGAATGGAACGGATGAATAGGCCTATTAAACGCCATTTGTCAAAGAGACTGGGACCAATATTTTACTGGTTTCTAATTGCACATCGTTCCACAGTGCACGAGTCCACGGGTCAGGCCCCGGCCAGTATTATCATGGGACAAGAACTACGACTACCATACGATTTAAGTTTGGTTGTCCCTCAGGAGAAGAGACTGCAGGTAGGTGAAGACTATGTCAGCCAATTACGTCAAAAAATGAACGACGTCCATCAACGAGTCCGGTTAAATATCGAGAATGGCAGTGCCCGAATGAAAGAAGCATATGACATCAATGCCAAAGGCAGGGAATTCCAAGTTGAGGATCGTTTGGTTGTATAACGTCGTCGTGGATATTCGCCCAAGTCACAAAAATCTGTTAGATTAAACATGAGTCCAAATAATGAAGTCTGTAATTATTGCAATAAGCAAGTTTTAAAGTATGTTGCTTGTGGTATGTGCAATAAAAAATACTATCATGATAGCTGCTCAAAAAGAATTTGTGTGGAATCCAATAATTTAATCAAATGTCCAGAGTGTGCAAAAAGTGAGGTTATAACACCTCAGGAAAACATGTGGAAATCAACCTCACGAGATGTAGAGCTACAAAAGATGACAAATGTAGAACTAGTTGCCACCATTCAGGCCCTGAAGGATTCTGTTGATTTTATGTCTGGAAAATTTGATGAAATTTTAACAGAGAACAGAAGGTTGTTGGATGAGATACAATATGTTCGTAGTCAAAATAATGTATTAAAAGAAAAAGTGAAAACTCTAGAACAACGAGTTAATCTACTTGAAACTGAAGAAACGAGAGCTGCTATTGAAATATGTGGAACACAAGTTAATGATTCAGTAAATGTAAAAAGTGTGACACTTGAAATCGTAAACAACTGCAATGTAATATTCAAGATAATGATATTCAAAGATGTTACAAGAAAAGTACTAAAAAAGGTCCAATTATTATAGCAAAATTCACAAATAGTAATATCAAGACAAGAGTTATGCAGAAAAGAAAAGGGAAAATGTTAGATAGTGGTATGCTAACCCATTCTAGCAAAAACCAGAGCATTTCAAACATTTTTATAAATGAACAGCTAACAACTTATAATAGGAATTTATTCAATATGGCCTATAAAATAAAAAAACAAAACGCTTATAAGTACATTTGGACTAAGACTTTATATTAAGAAGGATGAAGGTACATCTGCAATATTTATTGGTAATGAAGATACTGTTAATTCACTTTAAGTTTATTTATGGTTAAAGTCTTTCAAACATTGCTTGATTCCCTAAAGGACTTTTCAAAGTTCACCATTTTGTACCTCAATGCTCGATCCATTCGAAATAAAGTAGCAGATATTGAAGTGCTCCTAGAATTAGTTACACGTGATGTTGTCATTATAACTGAAACCTGGTTGAATCACAAAGGCATTTTTTTAACAAGGTGGAGGAGTTTGCATTTTAATAAAAACTGGTTATCCATATAAAATAATTTCTAAAGTTGAGGAGAAATGTTCCATGCTCTTTATCCAGCTAGGAAAAATTAATTATATAATTGGTGCTATTTATCGTCCTGTGGACTATGACATCCATACATTTCTTAGAAAATTAGATGAGAATCTAGACTTACTAAATGCTAATAGATGGAAATGGGTTTTTGATGATTTCAACATTCATTTCTTGAGGAATAATCTGCCAAAGAGAAACCTGGAATCCACTATTCTGTCAAATGGATTTACAAATATGAATGATAACATACCTACAAGAGTTACCTCAAGTGGAAGAACTTTGATTGATTACACTATTTGTAATAATAATGAAATAACAGATTTAGCAATTGTAGATGGAGATATTAGTGACCACAGATACCAAATCTTGCAATTTTCAGGTATTAATGCTGTAATAACAAAGAATTGTAGAATTACCACATTTGAAAAAGATAAATTTAGGCATATGCTTCAGCATATTACAATAACTACATACCCCAATAGCTTGTGTGATGAAATTCTGGGATCTTTCAACTGTGTACAACAAGGTAGTAGGCGGGAGCGATTTAGAAGTAACAGTGCACCTTAGTTCAATGTGCAAATATATTATCTAATTGTTATTCGTGATTACCATTACAAAAGGCATAAACAATTCCCTGGCAGTAATCATTTAAAGAGTTTGTATCAGAATGCTCAGAGCTCTGTAAAGTTAGCAGTCAATGAAAGAAAAAAAGAATATTATCAAGAACAATTAACTAGAGCTGGAAGTGATCCTAAAAGAATGTGGAAAACTCTCAATACTATCATTGGTAATTCAAAAAAGAAAAAGTTCTTAGCAATTTCTTCACTTTCAGGTGATAGCAATGAAATAAGTGACTCTAAGTTAATAGTGGAAGAAATAAATAAATATTTCACAAATGTAAGACCTGAACTTGCCAAATTATGTGAACAAGCAGGGAATACTCCAATTTGGGTATATAATGTTAACAACCTTCATTTTCAACCCACTACAGCTCAAGAAGTCAGGAAGAAGTCAGGAATATAATCAACGCATTGAAGAAAAATAAAAGCCCTGGAAGAGATATCCTAACAGCTGAAATACTAATGGAGTTTAATAATTAACTTATCTTTTACATCTGGCTCTGTACCAAGTGCACTCAAAATAGCAAAAGTCTTTCCATTATTTAAGGGAGATAAGTGTTCCATATTCAATAATTATAGACCTATATCTTTACTATCTGTGATATCTAAGATTATGGAAACTTGTGTGAATGTAAGACTATGTAATATCCTAGAGGATAATAATTTTTGGTTTTCTGGTCAGTATGGGTTCCGGCCAAGATCTAGTACAGCTAGTGCTGTTGCTGACTTAATCACCAAAATCGTGGAAGCAAGAGACAAGGGGTTTGGATGTATATTTGTTTCACTTAATCTAAAAATGGCATTTGATACTGTAAACCACAACTTGCTACTTAAAATATTGGACCAAAGTGGCATTCGGCACTCATCACTCGATTGGTTTAAGGACTATCTTGAGGGTCGCATTCAGTATGTACATGCAAATGGAGAGGATAGTACTATGAAAGATATTGTCTGTGGAGTACCACAAGGGTCAATACTTGGACCAACATTATTTTTAATCTACATCAACTCTATTTCTAAACTACCATTAAAAGGCAAAATCCAACTGTATGCAGATGACACCAGTTTAATCTCGTTCAACAAAAATAAGGATGAGGTAAAAAATGATGTAGAACATGACCTTACACTTATTAAGGACTGGCTTAATTGTCACAAACTATCCTTAAATATTAATAAATTAAGTTTCATGGTAGTATCTAGTGATAGTAACTGGCATCAAATAAATTTATCAACTGGTAATGAATTTTTAAATAAAACTAATTGTATAAAATATCTTGGTCTTTTGATAGATGAAAAATTATGTTGGGAACAACACATATCCTATAATTGCAAGAAGATTGCACCAGTTATTGGCATCTTGGGAAGAATATCATACTTACCTGTAAATTACAAGAAAATTATCTATAATTGTCTAGTTAACTGCCACCTAACATATCTGACCCTTATTTGGAGCTGTACTTGTAATAATAAGATTCAGCCACTTCTTGTATTGCAAAATAAGGCAGTAAAGAAAATTTATAACTTACCATGGTGGCATCCCACATCGAACCTTTATCTACCAAACAGGATAATGGATATTGAGTCAATATATATATATATATATATATATATATATATATATATATATATATATATATATATATATATATATATATATATATATATATATATATATATATATATAGACCCCCGGTAGCGCAGAGGGAATGTGCTCGAACCTCCAAAATTTCACTAATTCGGAGGCTGAACCGAGTCTCGTACCCAGGTTCGAATCCCAGCCATGCCACGGCTTTTAATTAATAAAAAGACGTGACGTCATCTCGGGGGTACGGTCGTCTCTGGTAACTGGCAAAATCCATGAGAAAGAGAATCATTGCTCCTTACCAACCCGCATTGAGGAAGCGTGGTAAGGTATGCCTCAGAACCTCAAACATGTCGAATTACAAAACTCACGGAATTGTACCCCAGGTGCGTAAGCAATCCCACACCGGGAAACCGGTCTGCCTCAAGGATTCTGGGGGAGGCAAACATTCGACTACACTACATCTAGCAACATAGAACTGCCGAACACTCTCGAACCAAGCTAGAATTGTAGAATTAGAACAAGAGGCAGTAAAAATCAAGTGGGATATCATTGGCATAAGTGAAGTTAGGAGGAAAAACGAAGAGCTAATAACACTTGAATCAGGCAGCCTCCTATACCACCGAGGAACACCAACAGGAAGAACTAGTGGTGTTGGATTCCTCATCCATAAGAGATGGACCGATAAAATTATAGGCGTGTCCGGAACATCAGACAGAGTCGCAAGTCTAACATTGTCGCTTTCGAAAAGATACTCTATTCAAATAATACAAGTTTACGCCCCAACAATTAGCCATTCTGACGAAGAAATCGAACAACTATACAGCGAAATCAAAGAGGCCTTAGATACCAACAACAGCCATTTCAAATACATTATCGGCGACTTCAACGCGAAAATAGGGAAAAAACAAGACCGAGAAGGATCAGTGGGGAACTTCGGGTTCGGTGAACGAAACGAAAGAGGTGAGAGATTAGTACAGTTCGCACACTATCAGAACATGTACATATCAAACTCCTTCTTCAAGAAAAATTCTAATAGGAAATGGACTTGGGAAGCTCCAAATGCGTCAGTCAAAAATGAAATTGACTTTGTCCTGACAAACAAGATTAATACCATCAAAGATATAAATTCAGGACAGGAAGCGATCACAGACTTGTCAGAGCAAGGATTGTCCTTAATACGAAACTGGAGAGATTTAAACTTACGAGGAAGACGCCCGCTACTAGCATAGACATTAACAACCTGAAACAAAATTCTGAAAAATATCAGACGCTGATAGAAGAGAAGCTCCGGGAACAACAACACAACACACAACTAATGAATACAATACTGATCTGTGCTAAAGAAATAGGCGGAAGCTAACAACGAAACGAACACAAGAAGCTTAGTTCGGAAACAAAGGCGTTGCTTCAGAAAAGAAGAGAACTGAAAAGGACAACAGACATCCAACGCATAGAATACAGTGAACTATGCAAGACAATAAGAAAGAAAATTGCACATCAAAAAATACAACGAAAAATTGGTAGAAACTGCAATTGAAAATCGGAAAAGTTATAAAAACGCTAAGAAAGCATTGATATTGGGAAAACACAAGTAATCGCATTGACAGAAGAAAATATCAGAATAACGGATAGAGACAAAATAATGGAGCATGTCACGAAATTCTACAAGGATCTATACAAAGCCCCCGAATCTCTGGAAATACAGCTGACGAAAGAAGAAATACCTGAAATACTTGTGGAGGAAGTGGAATCAGCGGTCAACAAAATGAAAAATGGCAAGACAGCAGGTAACGACGCAGTAACGGCTGAACTACTAAAATACGCTGGTAGAGAAGCATGGAAACGCCTAGCCAAAATATATACGAATTGCCTAAGAACCAGACACATCCCAGGAAAATGGAATAGCGCCCTCATAGTATTAATCCATAAGAAAGGCAATAAAGAAGACATTCGGAACTACAGACCGATAAGTCTCCTGCCGGTAGTGTACAAAATATTCACTAAAATCATACAAAACAGAATACAGAGTACACTAGATTCCGCTCAACCCCGAGAACAAGCCGGATTTCGTAGTGGCTTCAGCACAATCGATCACATACACACTATAAGGGAAGTTATCAGTCGAACTAGAGAATATCAAATACCACTTGCCTTGCCCTTCATTGACTACGAAAAAGCGTTCGACACTATATATCCGAAGGCGGTAATCAACGCCCTGAGTGAACAAGGTGTAGATAAGCCATACATAGAAACGTTGGCTAATATATACAAGGAAGCCAAAGCCAAAATCAGAATATACGAAGGCAGCCCTGAATTTCCTACTAACAGAGGAGTCAGACAAGGTGACTCAATATCACCGAAGCTATTCACAGCGGCATTAGAGAGTATCTTTCGACGATTAGACTGGGACCACAAAGGACTGAACCTAGATGGAGAATATCTAAACCATCTGAGATTCGCCGATGACATTGTCCTAATTGCCAATAATGCAGGAGAACTACAAAATCAAATCAATGAACTTAGCAGGGTAGCAAGGAAATAGGCCTAAAAATAAATATCGGAAAAACAAAGATAATGTACAACGAACTAATAGACACACAAGACATCACAATAGATAACACAGTTCTGGAAATAGTAGAACAATATATATACCTAGGTCAATTAATACACATATCAGGTTCGCTACTACCAGAAATAAACAGAAGGATCAAACTTGCATGGATGACGTTTGGAAGAAACTCCATAATCTTCAAGTCACGAATGGCATTCCGCCTTAAGAAGAAAGTATTTGATCAGTGTGTTCTACCAGTACTGACATACGGTTGTGAAACCTGGATTCTGAAAACCGAACTTACAAGAAAACTACAAGTAGCACAAAGGTCTATGGAAAGATGCATGATCGGAATAACGAGAAGAGATCGGAAGAGAATAGAGTGGATAAGGAACAAAACCCAGGTAATAGATGTTATCCACAGAGTGAAATCTCTGAAGTGGCAATGGGCAGGGCATTTGGCAAGAAGACAAGATAATAGGTGGTCAACAAAAATCACACAATGGTATCCTAGGGGTGTTAAAAGACCAAGGAAACGCCCCAATGTAAGATGGGACTATTACATCAAGAAAATAGCAGGCATAACCTGGTCCCAAAAAGCGTACAACAGAACAACATGGAGAGCTTTGCGAAACGAATATGTAAGAGAGGCTACACCATAAAATAATGGTCGAAATTAGCTGCATATGATGATGATGATGATATATATATATATATATATGGGCAATTCCAATACTTTTCGATGAATTTTGTGGAGGCCGGTCATGGATTTACACCAAATTTTAGTGTCTTGTTTGGTATCAAAAGATAACACCTTTTGCCAATTTTCAGCTTTCTTGGTGTCCCTGGGCCAGAGTAAAGAGTAGAAGGGCCAAAATAGGCCATTTTTACCTTGTTTTTAAGATTCTGTAACTGGACTATTTCTTATCCGATTTCAATTCTGAAAGCGCTCGTTTATTTGTTATAAGCTCTAGTATTTACAAAACAACATTCAGAACCGTTAGTGTATAGGCATGTTTGTAGGTAGTAATTAAGTAAGGAGGAAATGTTGAAAATTTTGCTATTTTCTGATAGCCGTCAAAATTGCACCAGTATACTTAGGTTTTTTAATAGTGCGTGTTTGAAAGGTTTTTTGATCCCGTTCAAACTACAAGTTATAAAATTTAATTCTATTTAGTGGGTTCGGAGATACAGTCGTTTGGATATAGTGAGTTTCATAAAAATCTCGTTTTTTTCAAATTTTCGAACTAACGGTAGTCATTTCTCGTTAAATAGAATAAGGTAAAAATTTAGCACAAGGTAGCTCTATGCAAATATAACACCCTGCTTATAGAGATTTTCTTGGCCCGAGCCTTTATATACCCTATATGCCCTTCAGAAAATGGAGTATTTTGCCCAAGTTGGCCAACTCACCTTGTTGTCATGGGTCCCGTCCCTTTCATCATTTTTAGAGCTCTAAGGTAGTTTGTTTGCTAGAGACAAAGAAAGTAGATAGTAAAACCTTCAATATGTGTGGTAAGAATGGAATTTAGGTAGCATATAACCAAACCTATGGAAATTTAGAAGCTCTTTAAAATATCAGCTATCAAATATATTGTTACGAAATTTACCCAAAGCCGACCCTGTGTCATTTCAGCACGACAACAAACGCTTCAAGATAAAAAAATACGATTCTCGAAAAGGCTCGGCAGCGGAAGGAACGATGTTGATTTCTAATGGAGAATTCTACGCTGGTGATATAAAAGAAGAACGCCACGATCGCCAGGCAGTGATACCGCGACGACTAGCTTATATGAGATTATTATTGTATTTTTGAATCAGCTGTTTGGATGTAAATAAAGTTCTAGAAAAGTGACAGTGCATATTAGTTTTATGATTTTTAATTGAACCCCCGAAGTATATTGCAATTTGGTGTCAGAAGTGGGATTAAGTCAGTTAAAATCGTAATTTGATTCATGGAAACTCGAAGTATGGAAAAAACCGACGAAACTACCAGAAAAATGATCAAACAGGTTACGGAGGGACTAGACGAAAAAATAGCACAGATTCTAGAAAAACGTGACAAGAAGGAGAAACAACATCAAGAAGAAATTCAACAAAGGTTAGTGAAATCTTTTGGTGATAAACTTAAAGTTGAGTTAGGAAATCTTGTCACTAATATCGATGAAAAACGTAAAGTAGAATTAGAAAATCTTGTTTCCACGATGGAAGAAAAACAACAAAATCTAGTTTCTACAATGAAAAGCGAACAACAAAATTTAATGGAAGGATTATTCTCGAAATTTGAACAAAAACAAGATCAAACTGAAAAAAAAAGACAAATGCAATTTGAACAACTAATGCAAATAGTATCGCAAGCTTAACGAAACAGTTAATGAAAGAATGCAAATAGTAGAATCAGATATAAAAGAGATAAACGACGACATAAGATCCTAAAAATATGTGGAGGCCCTTGAAACCAAAGTAGATGACATCGATTCCATACAGAGCCAGGTGAAATTTGAAATCAGTGCTATTCAAAACAAGGTAGAAACAGAAATCAAAAAAATGCAACAGGACTTACAGCGAGGAAAATACCAGAACACCGTGAGTACCAAAGGTTCCTTTAGTAAACCACCCACATTCGACGGCAGTTCATCTTGGCCCATGTATAAACGGCAATTTGAGGCCGTGGCTACAGCTAATGGGGATAATCATGAAAAATCCACATCTCTGGTAATTTCCTTAAGAGGTCCGCCCTAGAACTCCTCCAGAGCATTCCAGTCGATGAACAAGGCAATTTCGACAAGATCATCGCTATCCTAGACAAACGTTACGACAATCAATCCTTGAGCCAGGTATACCAAGTCCAACTGAGTGGAAAACCCAAAAATCCGGTGAAAGCCTCCAAGAATTCGAAGCAGAAATTAGACGGTTAGTTCACTTGTCCTACCCAGACATGCCAGAGGAAACGAAAGACAGTTGGCCACACAGAGTTTCATAAACGGCATCAGAGATGTGGAAGTACAAAGAAATTTAAGACTGAGTGGCGTCAAGAAAAGTAGTGAAGCTCTACTTCGGGCTTTGGAAGTAGAGGCCGTCATGAACATGTCCAAGCCGAGGGTCCGAGCAGTTCCTTCAACCAGGAAGAGTCAGAGTCACAATTTCAAGCGCTGCTGGCTGGTCTGAACAAATTATTAGACCGGTCACAAAGAACTGGCACCAGAGGGGCATGTTACGGCTGCGGATGGACAGGCACTTCCAACGTAATTGTCGAGTGAGGCCACCCTGAACGATCACCGACCAGGGTAACCAACAGAACAGCCACATGTCCAGGGACCGTCAGTCAGTCAGCATAGGGGGGCGAATGCTGACTGTCCCTCCACCAGCCCCCAAAACGTTATCCATCCGGGGATTTTGCCGAGATAGCGGCAGCCTAGTCATCAGAGGCACCATCAACGGGCGGGCAGTTACCATCACCATCGATACCGGCGCCGCTGTGTCCATTGCCAAGTCCAGGGTTTTGAGAGCATCAGAAATTCGGCCAGTTACCAATAACATCCAGCTCAGAACAGTCACCGGCGAGTCCATGTCAATACAGGGTGAGGCAGATGTGCTGCTACAGATAGGGGACAACATGAACCGGCATAGGGTCCTTGTAGCGAATATTGAGGACGATTTTATACTGGAATGGGCCTAATTAGCCAGCATGGATTTATGTTCGACCCGAGATATGATGTTCTTCGGTTCCTGAATGAGGAATTTGTATGACACGGCCCGTCAACACATCAGTCACGCCCATAAAAATTGTGGCAAAGTCTTCAGCTAGAATTCCCGGTCGAACAGAACAGATTATTCATGGGCAGCTAGACAGCAACCTGGGAGCTGCGTTGGAATGGTGGAGCCCGTACACTCAGCTCATGACTACTTGGTGTTGGTCGGGCTATAGTTAAAACCGGACGAGATATACCAATCAGAGTCCTGAATTTGTCCAACAACGACATCAGAATTACCAATGGTCAAGAGATAGCTTGTTTCGAGCCAGTAGAGACCATCATCAATTGCGAAGAAGAGTACCAGACGTCGGTGAAGGAGACTGGGCCCGATAGAGAGTTCCTACAACAGTTTTGACCACTTAACACACTTGACACCAGAGAACCAGAAAAAAGCCAAGCAATTTATCACAAAACACTGGCAAATTTTTAACAGTAAAAATGGAACCACCGGTCGCACCAACATCATCCAGCATCGAATAGATACGGGAAAGGCTCAGCCCATCAGAATACCACCTAGACGACTACCATTGGGGCAACAACAGGCAGTCGAGGAAAACATCGTCCATGGTCTGCTCCCGTCGTGCTAGTTAAAAAGAAGGATGGAACCACCCGATTTTGCGTGGATTACAGAAAGCTCAATGACGTCACGAAGAAAGACAGCTATCCACTACCGCGAATCGATGACACTTTGACCACACTAGCAGGCTCCCGTTGGTTCTCCACACTAGACCTAAAAAGTGGATATTGGCAGGTTGGTCTGCACGCAAACGACAGAGAGAAGACAGCGTTCTCCACCAGTAAAGGGCTGTTTCAGTTCACGGTCATGCCCTTTGGGTTATGTAATGCACCCGCTACATTTGAGAGGCTAATGGAGTATGTACTGAGCGGGTTAACATGGAGGACGTGCTTAGTATACCTCGACGACATTCTAGTCATGGGCCAAACATTCGACGACCATCTGAAGAACTGGGCGAAGTATTCTCCAGAATTAATAACGCCAACCTGAGACTCAATCCGAAGAAGTGTTCCTTGTTTCAAAAAGAAGTAGATTTTTGGGACACGTAGTGTCCGAGTCAGGAATCCGCACCAACGAAGACAAGATAGAAGCCATCCGCGATTGGCCAGTTCCAAGAGACAAACATGAACTCCGAAGCTTCTTGGGCCTATGTTCATACTACCGGCGTGTTGAGGGATTTGCCACCATCGCCGCCCTCTACATCGGCAGACCACTGATAAAGAGACCTTCCATTGGAATCAGGATTGCGAAACATCATTCAGGCGACTGAAGGTAGCACTATGTTCCAGCCAATCCTAGCCTTTCCTACACAGTCCGGCAAGTTCATCTTAGACACCGACGCCAGCAACACAGGTTTGGGGGCCGTCCTATCCCAGGTGCAAGATGGTGAAGAGAGGTGATCGAGTACTACAGCCGTGGATTCTCGAAGCCAGAAAGAAATTATTGCGTCACCAGAAAAGAACTTCTTGCGATAATAAGGGCTGTGGACCATTTCATAAATACCTGTATGGTCGCCATTTCTTAATCCGAACAGATCATGCCGCACTCAAATGGCTGCTGACATGAAGACACCGAAGGACAACTGGCCAGATGGATGGAGAAATTACAGCAATACGACTTCAAGGTGGAACACCGTGGCGGCCGGTTGCACAATAATGCCGATGCCCTATCCAGAAGACCCTGTAGAGCGGAATGCAAGCATTGTCTGAAGACGGAACAGCGAGAGGGTATCTCCATCAGGCAGATTCGAGTGCAGGCCAATGAAGACTGGACAACGGAACAGTGCATTCAGGACCAAATGGCTGATCCAGACATCGAACCAATCTTGTCACTCAAAATGAGAGGGGCACCAGGCCACGATGGGACGAGGTAGCTAGATACTCCGGCGTGCTGAAATCGTTATGGCTCAGTGGGACTCTCTACGAGTAGACAATGGAATGCTCAGCGAGTTTGGGAAAGCGCTGATGGACGAGAAACCAAGTCCCAACTGGTAGTTCCGAAGAAAAAGGTACCAGCATCCTGACCGAAGTACATGATGGAATTACCGGAGGCCACCTGGGCATGAATAAAACCCTAGACAAAGTTCGCCAGCGGTATACTGGGTCCGTTTCCCGAGTCCTGAGAGGGGGAACAAATACATTCTGGTCGCAATGGATTACTTCAGCAAATGGCCTGAGGCATATGCGATACCCAACCAAGAGGCAACCACGGTAGCGACGGTGCTAGTAGAACAACTATTCAGCCGGTTTGGGCGTCCCGATGGAATTACATTCAGACCAGGGGCGTAACTTCGAATCGAATGTATTCCAGAAGGTCTGCACGATGTTGGATCAGGAAAACGAGAACAACACCATTACACCCACAGTCAGACGGAATGGTGGAAAGATTCAACCGGACCTTGGAACAACACCTATCCAAGGTCGTCAGCAATAACCAGCGTGATTGGGATGAGCATATTCCCCTATTCCTTTTGTCATATCGCTCTGCTGTACATAATAGCACAGGCCTGACCCCAGCCAGGGTCTTATTCGGAAAGGAGCTGCGATTACCATGCGACTTGGCATTTGGCTCCCCCGAAGAACCTCCCCAAGACATCGACGATTATGCCGACCAGCTCCGACATAACATGCTGTCAATACACGACTTAGCCCGAACGCAGATGTTGGCCAATAGTGACCGGATGAAGACGCGATACGACCTCAAGGCCAATTCAGCCGGGTTCCAGGAGAGTGACAAAGTCTGGCTGTACAACCCCCAACGGAGCAAGTGTAAATCCCCAAAGCTTACACCCGCCTGGGATGGTCCATACGAAGTGGTCAAGAGGCTGAATGATGTCGTCTACCGGATCCGTCGAAACCCCAAGGCTAAATTGAAGGTGGTTCACTTAGATCGACTCGCTCCCTACCATGGAGGGGATGTTTCTGATCGGGACGATCAGAATTAAAGGGGGGGCAGTGTTACGAAATTTACCCAAAGCCGACCCTGTGTCATTTCAGCACGACAACAAACGCTTCAAGATAAAAAAATAACGATTTTGAAAAGGCTCGGCAGCGGAAGAACGATGTTGATTTCTACTGGAGAATTCTACGCTGGTGATATAAAAGAAGAACGCCACGATCGCCAGGCAGTGATACCGCGACGACTAGCTTATATGAGATTATTATTGTATTTTTGAATCAGCTGTTTGGAGAAAAGTGACAGTGCATATTAGTTTTATGATTTTTAATTGAACCCACGAAGTATATTGCAATATGAACGGTAGGTAGGTTTGCTCACTTTGATATTCAGAGCGTAATATCATCCATTCTAGAGAGTAAAAAAGCTTGTTAAACACATTAAACTAAAGGCCCGTACTTATTTTATAGTTTAATAATTTTTGAAGAGCTAAAGTTTTTTTTAATTTTAATTTTGGAATTTTCGCTGTCGCATTAAGTACGTACTGACGTCCTTATTAATAATGATACGCTATGCATATATTAACCCCAACCTCTCGTTAACATATGCAAAAACATTTTTTTCTACTTTTTCGGACTTTAATTATACAAAAATGCATTCCTAGATATGTACTCAGCCAGTGATTTTTTCTTTCTCACTCTCACTGCTTTTTTATATCGGCTCGAACTATGGTTCATACTAGCCAGGTAAAAGTTTATCCTATATATGTTGATTCGCAATAGGGCATAGGCAACAACAAACGGCCATAGGCCAGAATTTGCTACGCCAAACAGAACAATGTTTAGAGGCAGGCGCTTCGTGTGCTGTGCTTACTACATATATAATATATATCAAAATATTATAATATATATATATATATATATATATATATATATATATATATAGCGATAATATAATTTTATTCTAATTTTGTTTTGGTCTATAAAAAAATAGCTAAACGGCAACGGACATGCTAAATAAATTTATACCTAGTAACGTCACATATGTTTATAATTTGAAAACCCCGCGCGATGCGGCTCAACGAAAAATATCATTTAAGAAATCAGCCATTGATATTAAAACTTAATATTAAAATTCGTTTCATGCAAAGTATAAAAATTAGGTAATAATCAATTTAATGTACCTACTAATAATATATTTAAAAAATAAAATATTGATAATAGTTTTATTTAAAATTTTCTGAAGACTAATTGGGGTATATAGTTCAATTTTTTAAATTCCACCACTATCGTAGTTACGCAACAGCAACTCTCAACACTGTGTAATTTGTAGATTATCAACAAAAATCAGGTTGATGCTGCAATTGACCTATTTTCTTCTGAAAATTATTGAATACTGATGAGAGCATTTTATAATTCATATGCTTTGTATTTTTACGGCTTAAATTTAATAAACTTTAATTAAGAGTAGCAAATGTTGAAATTATATAGATATGGTAAGATTTACTTTAAATCGTCAGATTTGGCAACTCTGCGACAAACACTAAACATCTGTTCTCCGCTTTCTATAGTAAACCGGAAATCAGGGCAGAAAATGGCGGAACTAGTCAGCATTTAGCCTCTACCTTGGCAAAACTCTTCTTATACGCACTTTGGATTTTACGGTCTATACCCTTCGGATTGGAACGAAACTTTCGGGGCACCATATTTGAGGTCTAAAATATCCCAAATTGCTATTATAAATCTTAGGACTACCGAAAAAATATAAATATAGCAACTAACATGGAAACTATAAGTAAGTAAACAAAAGGCAGAAGAAGAAAAATTAAGCTGAGATGTGAATAAACACATACCTTAACTACTACGTAGCTCGATATGCAAACTTGATAGCTTCAAGTAGCTCTGTGAAGGGGTCCTTTCCGGTTTGATAATGATTAAGTTTGTGAAATTTTTGGGGTGATTTTTATTGTCTTTGCCGAAAAACTTTTTGACCACCCACCACTGCGCTTCCATCCGTGTGTGCGTTCCATCAAGCGCAACAAAAGGATTGTCAGGATCCGAATGGTCCCCCTCTTTGTGGATGTACGGAGGCGGCGCGGGGGCTCATTTTTCCTGTTGTTATGTCTTGATCTCGTGAAGAATCGATGCTCCCTAAAGCACAACTTGGATTTTTTTTCGCATAGTTGTAAGTCGCAAAGGAAAAACAACAAGAATAACAAGTATCGAGTGATTGGGTTCATCGAAGATGGGAGTGAGGACCTGAGCTTTGAGTATGCCCAGAGAATGTAAGATCTGCCGAAGTTCTGCTGCCGCTAGTAGAGAAGCATGTGAAGAAACGGACGACGGTGCACACTGATTGCTGGCGGGCATATGACAGCCTTCCAAACCATGGGTACTTAAAGTACGAACTTATATAAATACAAGTCAAGCAAGCAAAAAAAGTGTTTTTTCATATGTATACAAGAGGTTGGGGTTAATATATGCATACCGTATCATTATGAATAAGGACGTTAGTAGGTACTTAATGCGACATCGAAAATACCAAAATTAAAAGATCAAAAAAACCTTTAGTTCATCAAAAATTATTAAACTAACTAACCTTTAGGTTAATGTTTTTAACAAGATTTTTACTCTCTAGAATGGAAGATATTACGCTTTGAATATCAAAGTCAGCAAACCTGCCGTTCATATAAAGGATGTTCCAATTTGGGGTTGATTTTTAAATATTTTTTGTACTAGAATATCATTGTTATTTGACAGATGACAAGTAGAAATATTCCGTTTATTAAAAATGGAAAGATATTCGATTGAGCAACGCGTGTTTATTATTAAAAATTATTTTAAATTTGGTGAAATTGTGCAGAAGTTGGAAGAAGATTTCGTACAACATCTAACCAAAAACCTAATTCGTCATCGTGTCAATTTTGCACAGAGATCTTCATTTAAAGGCTTACAAGGTTCAGATAACGCAAGAAATAAAGCCAACAGACTTTGGTTTACGTCGTCAACTCGTTAATTGGGCCAAGCAACAGAAACTTGAAAATGTGATTTTTTTTTAACAAAATCATCTTCAGCTATGAAGCACATTTTTGAATTGGGTGGATTTGTTAACAAGCAAAATTGTCGAATCTTGGATGAAGCAAATCCGTGAGAAATAATGGGAAGACTGATGCATCCACAAAAAGTAATTATTTGGTGTGGTTTTTGAGCTGGTGGAGTGATTGGTCCATAGTTTTCTGAAGGTGACAATGGATAATGCTGTCACTGTGAATGGTGATCGATATCGAACGATGATTACCAACTTTTTGTGGGATGAATTGGAGCATATTGATGTGCAGAATATGTGGTTCCAACAGGACGGTGCAACATTTCATTCAGCAGCAGAAACAATCAATCTTTTGACACAGAAATTTGGTAATCGAATAATTGCTCGAAGAGGAAACCCTAATTGGCCCCTTAGATCTTGCGATCTAACACCTCTAGATTTCTTCTTATGAAGCTATTTGAAAGAAAAGGTCTATGCCAACGATATACAAACAATTAATAACCTAAAGGAGAACATTATTGACTATTTTTAAGTAATTGAACCGTTGTTATGCCAAAGAGTTATCGAAAATTTGGCAAAAAATTAGAAGCTTGTCGTACAGCAGCAGGTAGTACTCACTACAAGATATTGTTTTCCATTACTAAACCGAAACAATTGTACTATCATTTGAAATAAATGATTTGAACATTCTCAAATAATTGTGTCTTTATTAAAAATTTAAAAATTAACCTCAAATTGGAACACCTTTATTTGATAGCTGATATTTTAAAAAGCTTTTAAATTTCCATAAGTTTGGTTATATGCTATCTAAATTCCTTTATTACCACACATATTGAAGGTTTTACTATCTACTTTCTTCGTCTCTGGCATGCCAAATACCTTAGTGCTCTAATAATGATGAAAGGGACGGGACCCATGACAACAAGGTGAGTTGGTAAACTTGGTCAAAGTACTCGATTTTCTGACAGGCATATAGGGTATATAAAGGCTTCGTCTCTAGCAAACAAACTACCTTAGTGCTCTAAAAATGATGAAAGGGACGGGACCCATGACAACAAGGTGAGTTGGCCAACTTGGGCAAAATACTCCATTTTCTGACGGGCATATAGGGTATATAAAGGTTCGGGCCAAGAAAATCTCTATAAGGAAGGTGTTATATTTGCACAGAGCTACCTTGTGCTAAATTTTTACCTTATTCTATTTAACGAGAAATGACTACCGTTAGTTCGAAAATTTGAAAAAAAGAGATTTTTATGAAACTCACTATATTCAAACGACTGTATCTCCGAATCCACTAAATAGAATTAAATTTTATAACTTTTAGTTTGAACGGAATCAAAAAACCTGTCAAGCACGCACTATTAAAAAACCTAAGGATACTGGTGCAATTTTGACGGCTATCAGAAAATAGCAAAATTTTCAAAATTTCGTCCTTACTTAATTAGTCCCTAAAAACTTGCCTAAACACTACCGGTTCTGAATACTGTTTCATAAATACTAGAGGTTATGACAAATAAATGGGCGCTTTCAGAATTGAAATCGGATAAGAAATAGTCCAGTTACAGAATTTTAATTACAACGTAAAAATGGCTTATTTTAGCCCTTCTAAGGGCGTTTCTCGGGCAGGACACCAAGAAAGCTGAAAATTGGCAAAAAGGTTTACCTTTTGATGTAAAACAAGAATAAAAATTTGGTGTCAATCCGTGACCGGCCCCCACAAAATTCATCGAAAAGTATTGGAATTGCCCTAATATATATATATTATATATATATATAATATATATATATATATATATAGTGGCCACATATATACACAGATGTTTGCACAATGAAATTAACTCAAATATTTGCCTCACTATGAATAATGAAATTCACCATTATGAGTTGCGTAATAAAGATGATTTGAGAGCAGTGTCAATGAGAACAACAATGGGACAGAGAAGCATAACATGTAATGGTATTCAAATATATAACAAAATTCCAGAACAAATACGAATGCTCCACACAATAGCATTTAGGACTCGACTTGTGAGGGCCTTACCGAATTGTAAAGAGGATCAACGATGTTGTCTACAGAATAAAGAAACTACCTGGAGAAAACCAATGGTACCATTTCAACAGGTTAGCCCTTTATTTCAGAAGTCATGACGGCTAACTTGACCAAACCCAAGTCCGCAGCATCTAACCACCCGATAACGAGATTACCTTCGCGCAGTTTATGGCACTGAGGAACATCGAGACCTGTTTAAGGTGCCTATATAAAAAGATTGTGTCAACGTGATTCCCGAATCGAATATCACTAAAGACGTTTAAAGTGAGTGTGAATATTTGTGCATTTGAACCCACGGAATCTACTACAAAATTTAGGAAGAGTACTGACGCTGGTACTGGGTCAACGAAGAATTCTTGAATTGCTTTTAGTACTTTAAACTGTCTCATTTCTTACATAATTTTTATGATATTTATGCATTTCTTAGCCTATAATTTGAATTGAAAACGTATAAGTATTTTATTGGGCTACAATAATGTATATACAACAGATAATAAAATTTCAATGTTAATTTTAAAATATATCTGTTACACGATAGCTTTAATTGTCAACCTTCGTAATTTTATTTTGCTTGCATCATAGTCAATATTAAAACTGTTACACTATAGCTTTAATTGTACTGTCAATACAAGTTTGTAGCTGACGTATGTCAATTACCTAATTGTAATTTGGAACAGTTGCTAAATAGATGATAGTGAGTAGGCAAGTTTACGTTGCTTGCATTATAGTCAATATTAAATCTGATAACTAAATTGAGACTTTGGGTTTGTGTTTAAAAGCTAGCGATGATGATGACAAAATTACAATACCACGGAAATATTACAATACCACGTATAAAGCATATAAACCGTGTTCCCATTCCAAGTATTTCCAAATAATTTTGCACGCCATATGCAGGTGAAACCGAGACTAAGGGCTAGTAATCAAATTTAACTAAAAATTACAATTCATAGTTTAATCCTAATATAAAGTCACACATTATGCATGCATATAACATTTCTGTAATAACAAAGTTATTACTAAATTCTTTGTTTGCCAACCATTACCTTAAGTATCCTTTATTGTCTTCTTTTTCAGCTAACGGTTTAATTGATGCCAGAAGTAAATCATCATAGCCAAGAAACTCTTCCAGTATTAACCTACTGAAAGAATCGCCAAAGCACTCATCCTTCGTTGGATCTAGGAACACAATTTCAACAGGTATTTTAAGTCGAGCTCTTGTAGCTGGATTCAACCTGAGAAACCCATACTCAAGTGAAAATTCTACAATGTACTCATTTTCGTGCCAACCTAAAATAATAAAATGTTCAGAAAATTGAATTTCCAATATTTTAAAATATAAAATAAAACTCATGGCCAAAGATGGATTCAGATACCACATCTCTGAGAGATAAAATAAAGATTTTAGAAAACCTGAGATTGAAAACTAATTTTGAAATGAAATTACATTCATATGATTGATAATATAATTGGTGTTTAGTAATTCTTGGTTTCAAGATTCAATTTTAACCAATTGATCATGTTTTTCATAAAAATAAATTTTATATTTATACAATTTTATATATCCTGGAAATATATGAACAAAAATATACATTTTGCAGTCCTAATGAGCCCATCACCAATAAAAGAATTTGAAATCATGATCTTATTCAGTTAGATTATATCAGTATTTCATAGTATAGCTTCCCTTATATTTATATTTTATTATTTTCTTAATATTGTTATAAATTTCGTGGGTTCAATTAAAATTTAAAAACTAATTATTCACTACCACTTTCTAGAACTTTTATTTACATCAAATATATACAACAGCTGATTCAAATATCACAACAATTCTACATAAAAGCTCTTCGCTGCACTAACTAACTGCCGCGTATATGGGTCGCTCCTTTTAAAACCAGCATCGAAAACTCCCGTAAAATCCCAGTTCTACAGCTGCCGAGCCATTTCGAGATCAGTTTTTTGTCCTAAAAGCGATCGATGTCGTACTGGAATGAAACCAGGGCCTGCTTAAGGAAATTTCCTTATACCGCTCCCCCTTTAATTCTGATCGTCCCGGTCAGAAACATCCTCTCCATGGTAGGGAGCGAGTCGATCTAAATGGACCACCTTCAACTTAGCCCTGGGGTTTCGACGGATCCGGTAGACGACGTCATTAAGCCTCTTGACCACCTCGTATGGACCATCCCAGGCGGGTGTAACCTTTGGGGATTTACCCTTGATCCGTTGGGGGGTTGTACAGCCAGACTTTGTCCCTCTCTTGGAACCCGACTGAATTGGCCTTGAGATCGTATCGCGTCTTCATCCGGTCACTGGTGGCCAACATCTGCGTTCGGGCTAATTCGTATATTGTCAGCATGTTATGTCGGAGCTGGTCGGCATCATCGTCGATGTCTTGGGAAGGTTCTTCGGGGGAGCCAAAAGCCAAATCGCAGAGTAATCGCAGCTCCTTTCCGAATAGGACCCTGACTGGAGTCAGGCCTGTACTATTATGTACGGCAGAGCGATATGCCAACAGGAATAGGGGAATATGCTCATCCGAATCACGCTGGTTATTGCTGACGACCTTGGATAGGTGTTGTTCCAAGGTCCTGTTGTATCTTTCCACCATTCCGTCTGACTGTGGGTGCAATGGTGTTGTTCTCAATTTCCTGATCCTCAACATCGTGCAGACCTTCTGGAATACATTCGATTCGAAGTTACGCCCCTGGTCTGAATGTAGTTCCATCGGGAGGCCAAACTTACTGATTAGTTGTTCTACTAGCACCGTCGCTACCGTGGTTGCCTCTTGGTTGGGTATCGCATATGCCTCAGGCCATTTACTGAATCCATTGCGACCAGAATGTATTTGTTCCCCCTCTCAGACTCGGGAAACGGACCGGCGACATAGATGGCAATTCTCTCAAATGGGACGCACACATTGTACTGCTGCATTCTACCCTTAGTCCAGGTCTTCGGGCCCTTACTGGCTGCACAGGTATCACATCCGGCACCAAGCTCTGACGTCTTCAAAGTAATTCACCCAGTAGTATCGCTGGCGAAATTTGCCTAGGGTTTTGTTCTTGCCCAGATGGCCCCCGGTAATCCCATCATGTACTTCGGTCAGGCTTGCTGGTACCTTTTTCTTAGGAACTACCAGTTGGGACTTGGTTTCTCGACCATCAGTGCTTTCCCAAACTCGCTTGAGCATCCCATTCTTTACTCTTAGAAAGTCCCATTGGGCCCATAACGATTTCAGTACGCCCGAGTATCTAGTTACCTCGTCCCATCGTGGCCTGGGTGCCCCCTCTCGTTTTGAGTGACAAGATTGGTTCGATGTCTAGATCAGCCATTTGGTCCTGGATGCACTGTTCCGTTGTCCAGTCTTCATTGGCCTGCACTCGGATCTGTCTGATGGAGATACCCTCTCGCTGTTCCGTCTTCAGACAATGTCCGCATTTTGCTCTACAGGGTCTTCTGGATAGGGCATCGGCATTATTGTGCAAACGGCCGGCACGGTGTTCCATCTTGAAATCGTATTGCTGTAATTTCTCTATCCACCTGGCCAGTTGTCCTTCCGGTGTCTTCATGTCCAGTAGCCATTTGAGGGCGGCATGATCTGTTCGGATTAAGAAATGACGACCATAGAGGTATTTGTGGAAATGGTCTACCGCCCTTATTAGTGCAAAAAGTTCTTTTCTGGTGACGCAATAATTTGTTTCCGGTTTCGAGAATCCACAGCTGTAGTACTCGATCACCCTCTCTTGCACCTGGGATAGGACGGCCCCCAAACCTGTGTAGCTGGCGTCGGTGTCTAAAATTAAGTTGCCGGACTATATAGGAAAGGCTAGGATTGGGCTGGAACATAGTGCTGCCTTCAGTCGTCTGAATGATGTTTCGCAATCATGATTCCAACGAAAGGTCTCTTTCTCAGTGGTCTGCCGATGTAGAGGCGCGGCAATGGTGGCAAATCCCTCAACAAATCGCCTGTAGTAGGAACAGAGGCCCAAGAAGCTTCGAAGCTCATGCTTGTCTCTTGGGACTGGCCAATCACGGATGGCTTCTATCTTGTCTTCGTTGGTGCGGATTCCCGACTCAGAAACGACGTGGCCCAAAAACTCTACTTCTTTTTGGAACAAGGAACACTTCTTCGGGTTGAGTCTCAGGTTGGCGTTATTAATTCTGGAGAATATTTCGCTCAGGTTCTTCAGATGGTCGTCGAATGTCTGACCCATGACTAGAATGTCGTAGAGGTATACCAAGCACGTCCTCCATGTTAACCCGCTCAGTACATACTCCATTAGTCTCTCAAATGTAGCGGGTGCATTACATAACCCAAAGGGCATGACCGTGAACTGAAACAGCCCTTTACTGGTGGAGAACGCTGTCTTCTCTCTGACCAACCTGCCAATATCCACCTTTTTAGATCTAGTGTGGAGAACCAACGGGAGCCTGCTAGTGTCGTCAGAGTGTCATCGATTCGGGGTAGAGAATAGCTGTCTTTCTTCGTGACGTCATTCAGCTTTCTGTAATCCACGCAAAATCGGGTGGTTCCATCCGTCTTTTTAACTAGCACGACAGGAGCAGACCATGGGCTGATGGATGGGTCAATAAATCCATTTTGTAACATGGACTCGATGTTTTCCTCGACTGCCTGTTGTTGCCCCAATGGTAGTCGTCTAGGTGGTATTCTGATGGGTTGAGCCTTTCCGGTATCTATTCGATGCTGGATGATGTTGGTGCGACCGGTGGTTCCATCTTGACTGTTAAAAAATTGCCAGTGCTTTGTGATAAATTGCTTGGCTTTCTTCTGGTTCTCTGGTGTCAGGTGTGTCAAATGGTCAGCAAATTGTTGTAAGAACTCTTTACTGGGCCCTGTCTCCTTCACCGACGTCTGGTACTCTTCTTCGCAATTGATGATGGTCTCTACTGTCTCTTAACCATTGGCAATTCTGATGTCGTGGTTGGACAAATTCATGATTCTAATTGGTATATCTCGTCCGGTTTCAACTCTAGCTCATCCAACTAAGTAGTCATAAGCTTAGTGTACGGGCTCCACCATTCTAACGCAGCCCCAGGATGGCGGTCTAGCTGCCCATGAATAATCTGTTCCGTTCGACCGGGAATTCTGGCTGAAGATTTTGCTACAATTTTCATGGAGGTGGATGAGCTGTTAACGGGCCGTGTCAATACAAATTCCTCATTTAGGAATCGAAAAACATCATATCTCGGGTCGAACATAAATCCATGCTGGCTGATTAGGCCCATACCCAGTATAAAATCGTCCTCAATATTCGCTACCAGGACCCTATGCCGGATCATGTTGTCCCCTATCTGTAGCAGGACATCTGCCTCAACCTGTATTGAGATGGACTCACCGGTGACTATTCTGAGCTGGATGTTACTGTTACTCAAAACCCTGGACGTGGCAATGGACACAGCGACGCCGGTGTCGATGGTGATGGTAATTGCTCGGCTATTGATGGTGCCCCTGATGACTAGGCCGCTGCTACCTCGGCAAAATCCCCGGATGGATAGTGTTTTGAGGGCTGGTGGAGGATGCTGACTGGCTGACGGTCCCTTGACATGTGAGTGTTCTGTTGGTTAGCCCTGGTCGGTGATAGTTCAGGTAGCCTTACTCTGCAGTCACGTTGGAAGTGCCCTGTCCGTCCACAACGGTAACATTCTCTTCTGGTATCAGTTCCCTGTGACTCTGCTAATAGTTGTATTTTTTTAGTAGATGTACTTAATATCTACTAGTTTCGTTTTCTTGATGTTTACGTTAAGGCGTATTTCATTTTTAACTGCGTTCAGTTCGGCTAATTTGTTGTTGAAGTTCCTCTGAATTTTTGGAAATCAATGCAATATCATCAGTAAATCTTAGATGATTGAGATATTCATGGCCTACATTAAGTCCTTTGTTGTCCAAAATCTAATTTTCCACAGATGCTTTCTAAAGTCGCTGTAAATAATTTTCGTGAGATGGCGTCCACTTGTCTAATTACTATACTGGTGGAAAAGTCTGGGCTGTCTTCAAATATTCTGATTTTAGCTTTGTCTTACCTTCATATATTGGTAACGATTCTATATATGGGTTAAACCTTACTCACTCAATATATTGATTACTACCTTCAGTAATATAGAGTTGAACGCTTTTTAGAAGTGTATGAAGGTCAACAAGGGTGGTATTTGACATTATTTAGTAAGAGTGAAAACTTCCTTTAGAATACACTTATATGAAAAATGATGCTGAAGCCACTACCGAATTCGGCTTGTTTCCTTTGCTGAGAGGAGTCTAGTGTACCTATAGTTTATTCTGTATATACATATGTACATTAACGACAGAAAATGTATCTGTCCGTAATTCGGGATGTCTTTTTAACCAACCTTCTTCTTGTTATGTACCCTTGTTCTGGGATATGTCTGGTTCTTAAACATGGCGTCAAGATCTTGGCCATGTTTCCCCACCAACGTATTTAAGTAGTACGACCGTTACTACTCATGTTTCTAGTTACTCAAAGCCTGCGCAGACGAATACGATAACTATGCGAACTGACCTGATGAAGGCAAATGTGACTGCCAAAATTTAGTCATTTTACTATCCATCTCACGAGAAATCAATTACCAACTATGGGGATGAATTTCCAGAAATCATATGTACGTTTGTCTTTAAAAATGCAGCATTTCGACGTATCGATGAGATCACACATATTTTTCATAAAATAGATGTTGTCACTATGTAAGCGTAGTGAAAACTGAATCGTCACTGCCCCACGTCTCTGCCTGTATGCGGTCCGTTGAGATACGTGGTGTGTTCCTATTGAGCCGTTTTTTAAGTCTCTTGTTCTTAGACGGGTTAACAGTCTACCCGTCATTGGGGTATTATTCGTTGTCGTTAGCATGTTCTCTGTGTTCCTGTGTTACTAGTGAACTTTTGTCAAAAACATAACGTCCCGCCAGTGCAACTCTCTAGCCGTTGGGCGTCGTCCCTTTTGTTAAGGTCCATTTTTCGTTTCTCAATTTCAATGAATTCCTTCCCGAACTTCGATCACTGTTTCCATCAATCTTTCAAAAGTCGCTGGAGCATTACACAACACAAAGAGCATCACCGTGAATTGGTAAAGTCCTGAGTCGATGGTAAAAGCAGTCTTTTCTCGGTCTTCTTTCCACCTGCCAATAACCGCTCTTCAAGTCCAGGGTGGAAAACGTCTTCGATCCAGCCAACGTATCTAGGGTATCGTCTATTCTTAGGAGAGGATGGCTGTCTTTCCTTGTAGCGTTGTTTAATTGCCGATAGTCCACACAAAATCGAGTCGAGACACCTTTCTTTTTAACCAAGACAACTGGAGAAGCCCAAAGGCTATTGGCTGGTTCATTAACACCTTGTTCCTCCATTTCGCGGACTATCCTGTCGGCTTCTTCTCTTTTAGCTAGGGGTAGTTTTCTCTCCGACTGCCGAATAGGTTGAGCGTGCCCGGTATTAATTTTATGTTTCACCAGATCAGTTGGTCCTCTTTTTCCGTTCCCTACATCGAAGATATCCTGGTAGTTTCTAACGACTTCCCTCAATTTTGCTTTCTAGTTTGGTTTTAATTCTTGGAAGAATCTGTTCTGAGTTTTTCCAGCTCTTCAGATAGTTTACCTGTTGATGCTTCTGACTACAGAGGAAACTGTTGAAAAGTGCCCCAAAATTGTGCCTTTCGTTAACGCAACCGCGTAATTGTTCAGGTCCATTATACTTACTGGCACAATCTCCTTGGCACGAAACAGGTTCTTTCCCAGTGCGATTCTTCTGCCTACATTTCCGTCGTTAAGTTCGGGATCAAACATCATCACTGTTCCAGCTTTAGCTTTCCCATCTAAGCAAGCATCTACAATAATTTCAACTCTTTCTAGAACATTGACATCCTCTGCTAAGATTGTTCGAAGCATTATGTCATCTTTGCTATGAAGCACCACTTCTTTGTCATTCACCCGGAGAACTCCATCTTTAGAGTTTAACTCCAATTCCTTGGAGCTCATGACATCCATTCCAATAATGATTTCGTCCATTTCAATCTCTATTTCACCATGGAATTTCGCTGCTTCTACTGTCGCTGTCCGCCATTGCCATTTTGTTGGTTTTATCATTGTCTCTAAAACAATGTTGGGCCTTACAATTGTATTTTTTTCGCACCTGTATCCACATTCCTTCTTATTAATAAGGCCATCTACAAAGACACTGTTAACGTGGTTGCGTTGATAGTTGGGGCTTGTTGGCTACAGGTCGACGATGACCCCTTCACATCGACCCTCTTTAGTTTTCGGTCGAGAAAGCCGGGCCTCCGTTGCTCTCCACACTTCCAGCATCTCAGTTGTTGTTTTTTTTTTTTTTGGTAAGAACGTTCTTACAGAGGCTTCGTAATTTTCGCCAACTTCTGATTCTCCGTCAATGATTCGGACTCTGGCCTCGAATTCTAGAACTTGAGCCAGTGCATGTCGAGCTGGTGTCAATGCTTGTCTGGCTTCGTGGTCCCAAAGTCAATCCAAAAACGCTTGCACTGCTAACCTTTCTATTACATTTTCCGGTGTGGCTGAATAGTCTAGGGGAACCAGATGGGCAATAGCAGCTTCAAACTCTTGCAGGGATTTATTCGATTTCTGGTGGCAATATTTCAGTTGAGAGTGATAAACGTGCTTCAAATGGGTTTGTCCATACCTCAGTTCTAGATGTTTGACCAGTTGTTCATAGTCTTCTTGCTCAGAGGTATTCAACGTTTGCAAAATATCTGTAACGTCCCCTCTTAAGGCGAGGGTTAATGCTATTACCTGCTCCTCTGCCGACCATCCGTTTAAGTTTGCTGCAGCCTCGAATTGGCGCCAATAACTAGTCCATGACGATTTTCCATCAAATTGGGAAGGTTTCATTTTATACCTTGTCCCCGCGAGACCAATTTTCAAATCCACTACTTCCGGACTGTTTCTGCTTTCGATCTTTGGTAGAGTTTCTCCCCGTTGCATTTCGACTACCTGTTCTTTTATTTTTCAGGTCTCACCTTCCATTATCTGCTTTAACTCTGCTATCCGCGTTTCGTTTTTATATTTTCAAAGCATCTCGTAGCCGTTGTTTTAATTCACTCTTGTTCCCGGTAATTTCTAAATACTTTTCCTCAATTTTTTTTAAGTTCGTCACTTTTAATTGGTCCAAACTCAGCGCTTTAAATATTGTTAATCTATTTATTTTTCACTTCTTAAGTTCCACAAATACACCTACACCTGTCACCACTGTAATGTTTTTATTTTCACACTCTATGGGTTCAGTCCAGTTCTTGGATTTATTTAAAGACACAGTCTAAGTCACTATAATTTATTTCCACTACTTTAATTTATATTCACAGAACTATTTACAATTTCTTTTGAACACCTGATCTCTACTATACGGCAAATTTATTCTCGGAATTCTCCAGAACGTCAAAGGGCAGCCGAGAGATTTCCTTCATGGACTAGACTGCTTCGAGAACTTCATCAAAGCAAGCCACCGACCTCGATGCGCCAGTTGAACAAATCAGATTCCCCGAAATATCGGACGAATGCCGATTCCAGGAATTATCGGGTGAATTCCGTCACAATATATAGTTACATTAAGTTAAGCATTTATATAAATTTTGTTTTTATTCTATGAAAATAATAGTTTAACCGCAACGGACATGCCAAATTAATTTATACCTAGTAGTAGATGCTTCGGCGCTGTGATCGCTTGGAACGATATACACCTTGCATCTCAGCTCTAAGGTTTGTCAATTTTCGCTGTGTTTATCGATATTATAATTTGTTAGGTATTATAAAATAAATGTATAATTAATATTAAAATAACAAAAATAATTAGTAATATAGCTGGAACAATATATTGCGATGTTGGGAGGATTACTGAAACAGATCATACACAAATACAACCTACATATACAAGCTTGATACGCTTAGTCCCGAAGATACTGTACAGAGTTTCTAATTATCATCTTATTTCTAAAGGCATAAGTGTTCTGATCCATTTAATATTAATAAAAATCTTGTTAAAATTATTTAAGCACAATTAGTATGAAAATTTGTGGGAAGCTCTCGAAGTTTTGACAATAAAATTAATAACAGGGGAGAAGATTTGCAAGAGGTTTGAAACCTCACTGAAAAATTGTGTCAACACTGAAGCACAAATAATCACAAATGTGGGATAAATAAGTTCAGATGCTTATATTAACATTTCAAAAGTATGCTGATCAAAAAGGATCAGGACATGAAGCTGACACTGATATCTCTGACGATATGACTGCTAGTCAAAACTCAAATATTTCAGATATATCTGAGTACATATCATTGCACCAAGGTAAAAATATTGTGAATACTGTTTTGAAAGCTTTTAATTTAGCTAATACCATAATGGAAACCAGATGTCTATGAGAATAACATCTTTTAATACAAAAGAAATTATTATTACAATAGGATTATAAATGTTTAATAGATTTTGAAGAATTTTGACAATGCTATTCTAAGTAATGTCTTAATTTATTGTTCATCAAAAATTATAAGACTACAAGTCAGAACCTTTAGTTTGATGTTTTGAATAAGCTTTTTTACTCTCTAGAACTGATAATATTACGCTTTGAAAATCAAAGGCCGCAATCTTAGGTACAGTTCACATATGATAGTTTAAAAAGCTTTTAAATTTCCATAACTTTGGTCCTAGGCTACCAAAATTCCTTTATTACCACTCATATTGAAGATTCTACTATCTACTTTTTTAATCTCTAGCTCGCTAAATACCTTGGTGGTTTAAAAATGATAAAACGGACGAAATATGTAAGCTACCTTTCGCTAAATTTTTATCTTATTCGACTTATCGAGAAATGACTACCATTATTTCTAAAATGTGAAAAAACGCAATTTTTTTTAAACTGACAATATTCATAAGACAGTATCTTTGAACCTACAGAATAAAATTAAATTTTATATTTGCATTTTGAACGGAATCGAAAAACCTCTTAAAAGCGCACCACTAGAAAATGAAAGTTTACACCTATCAGAAAATGGTAATTTTTTCAAAATGTCCTCTGTACTTAATTAATCCTCGAAAACATGCCTTTAGACTTAGGCTTCTGAATGTTGTTTGCAAATACTAGAGCCTATCAAAAAAAAAAGTGCTTGCAAAATTGAAATCAAATAAGAGATCGTAGAGTTGCAGAATTTTAAAAACAGGGTAAATGTCACATCTGCCCTCATCAGATTCTCGAATCCTCGTGCTTACGATTCTAGTTACTCGTTACTCGCGGATGAATTCTCGGAAACCACCTGATACATTTAGTACCCGCGAAAACTTAAATATATATTAAACTTATGACTATTTCTTGTTACTTAATTGTTTAGATCCATTACATTCTACCTACCTATCTCAATTTCAATTTTCTCATTTACTTCAGCAGTGATGGATTTGGCAACTTCACTAGCATTAGATACTTCTGTTTCTGTTCGATCTACAGTTTCTGTATCTCCGTCAAATATCATATTGGTTTGATCAGGCAACAAATCCAGACCACTCCAGGGAGTTGGAAATACCTTTGATACATTTGCTAATGAATCTGGAAAGATGGTACTATGGTTGACTCCAAGACTAATTGTGCTATCATTTGAACCTAGAAAGTATTGTATGGCAAATATTAATATGAAACATCACACAACAACTGAATTTTTTTATATTTTTATAAGAGCTGACCAATAAATTATTGAAAAAAAAAGATCTTCCAATTAGACACTATGTTTTAAATAATGAATGAATGAATCAAAGTATTCAAATGAAAAAGAATGAATGTTTAATTCGAAACGTGAGCAAGGAGGATGAGAAGTGCTTTACTGCCATTCGTCGCTATTCTGCAGTTGCATGTTTACATCTTTCATTGGACAGAAGAAATATGTAAATACTGCATTTTCAGGGTATGTGCAGTGCAATTATTGCAATGCAAAGTAATTTGAGGAATTGGCTGTTAATGTAGATTAAGGAACATTATTTTGTCTTTGAATTATTAATAACAGTTTCTTCACAAATAAATTTTAAATTAAATGAATATTTAGGAAAAATTTAATACTACAATTTTATCTAAATTTAAATGCTCCTGACACATAGCATAATAAAACAAGCAAGAATCATTAGAATCATGAACATACCATCTGAGTGCTCAGTCATTCAAAAGATCATTCAATTATTAAAATCACTCAAGTTGTAATAATTGATTTTTAATATCATTCGATTATACCTATTGCTAGATTTAAATAAATTTATTAGCCTCCCTCCCCAAAATAAAATAGTCAAATTAAAAAATTACAAAAGTGAAAACAATAATAGCTATTAAGTAAATTTTCAAACAATGTGAAACTCCCTTGAAATTTTTGGTAAACTAGTAACAAGTAAAATTTAATATTTTTCAATTTTCAGTTCTTTGTCTCTTAACCAATCTCCACTTACTTTATAAATTAAATAGACCTCAATTACAAAATGAAAACTAGTTGAAAGAGTTCAATAAGAAAAAACATTTAGCCTAAGAGGCTGAAATACACATTAATTTAATCAATAGAAAACTTATGTTAAGATATGATACACCAAGTAATTGGTCTCACAATTTTTCACTCCACTATAAAAATTGAACCCACAAATAATACAAATACAAATACCTAGGAATCAGATTTCAAGTGGATATAATCAAATATATTTTGTATGTTATTTATATTGGATATTCTTGTTACTTTTGTAATAAACTTAAATTTTCCAACAATTTTTGACCAACTATAAAAAATATTCATAATAAATAAGCAGTAACTATTAAAGCAAAAATATATTTCAAAATAATTTCTTAACTAAATATTTAATAGTTGAAATTATAATAATGTCATAAACAAAAATTGATCAGTAAGAAGGAATTAAGTAAACTTGGCAGAAATTCCAAAATAAATAATGTTTAGACACATAATAATTAAAGTCTTACAGGACATTTAGATTTAAAATAATAGTATATTTATCACAACTCACCAAAATTAACAGATTCTAAAGGTTCAGTTTCCCCAATATTATCATCTACTGCAGAAGGTTCAATATTTATAAATCCATCTCTTGCCAATAATCCAATAATATGCCCATAATCTTCAGCTTTTCCTTGCAATTTTAGTTTTTCTTCCTTAGCATAACTGTGATAAATGTTGTAATCTTTTGGTGGGTTTCTAACAATTTCTACTCTAAGTATGCCATCCCTTGGCCAAGTATCCTTAACATGTAATAAACAGGTTGATGGAGTTTTTGAAAAAACTATATGTATGTACATTAACACAAAAAAAGCTGCTATGGCCATTATTAAAATTACAAATTCTATGAACCTCCTTAAAGGTTTTGGAAAAGTCCTGGCATAGGCTAATGCTGCTCTATAAAACAATGTATGAAACAGCCTATCTCTAACATTTATTAAAGGATTTTGATTATTATTCCTATTCCTTATCCTATTTTGATTGAAAAAAGGTCCTTCACCCCCATGTATGTTCTCAGCATTTGGGCCCTCTGGGCCTTGAACTTCGTTTCCCGACATAATTTTTCTATACCTGGCATGAAAATTTCAATATCACCATCCTAAAAATGGAAAGTAAAATAATACTGCACTTTCACCCAAATGACAACATTTAGTTAACCTGCAGGCGGTGTTGGACGCCACATCTTTACAGACACAATTTAGAATATTTATTATATTCTAAATTGTGTTTCGACTGCATAATTAACCAAATTAAAAAATGTAAAACAAAATGTTATTGAAACTAGAAGTCCTATTGATATCAAATTTAGTTAAAGAAAAAAAATCATTTATACCTTGTCAGATATTTAGAATAAATGTCCACTGTTATATGTAATTGAATAATCCATCCGAACACTTAATAAATTTGGCTGTTAAGTAATATTCACAATTTATTTGTTTATTGCAATTTTTAGAATGGTAATTTGAAATCAGTCAATCAGTCAGCCCGTATCATGTCAATTTTGACAGAGGTGATAGTTGTGAACGTCAGTGTCAATTATTGACTTCTTCTTCCTTCTGACTTCTGATTTTTTACATATTATGATCCTAATACATTAGAAACTACCATTGAGTAAAATTTGCGCACTGGAACTTTATTGTATGATCTGTGCTGGAAACTACCTACTTGCATACCCTGTTTTCCAATTAGCGCACAATTGAGCACAGTGCGGCACAGTGCTAGCACTGAGTGTTCCAATTACAGCACTGGCTCGCACAAATGAGCACAAGAAATAAGTGTGCCTTTGGGATGTTTTATGTAGGTTTACCAAGTAAACATAAAACTTTATCATAAAACATGAAGTATGTTCCAAATAACGCCCGAAAATTACGGTACAGGGCGACACAAAAACACTTTGAGCTCTAGTAATTGGAAAACAACCATTATTGAATTATTATGTAAATAATTTACGTACACATAAACGTCAATTGATAACTTATGAGTAATACACTTTTAACCCTATGGTGATCAGTGTACTCTACCGGTTGGTTTTAAAACAACCATGTTCCAATTAACGTCCTAAAATTGCCGCACTGTGCGGCACAAAATCACTTTGAGCTGTGCTTTGAGCTCTGGTAATTGGAAAACAGGGATAATTACAAATTTTGTATAGTAAAGCAAGTTCATAGGCAATTACTAAATAACCACCCCTAAATACCTTAAGAGTTGTAGTATGGGGAGAAACCCTACAAATTTTGAAAGAATTTTGAATGATTGACAGCGGAGGGGAGATGAGAGATGACAGTTAAAAGACTTGCTTATGGTATCGTATTTTATTAATATTTATGCTGAACTGGACTTAAAAAAAATGGAACAGTTGCAGGCTGAAATTTCCCTTAAATCTAATAAGGGGAGTGGTAAAGGTAAAAAAGAAAGAACAGTTCAACAGAAATCTCAACAAAAAAAGCAAAACCCAGTCCGAAATGGAAAAGAAAATATGTCGAGCGAAAATCCTGACGATACCAACAAAACTAGTAATGTTAGTAATAAAGTAAGTGCCGAGTGTGAAATATTAACAGACAAACAGCTTAGAAAACTGGAATGGGAAAAGAAAATTGCTGAACAAAAAGGTTTAGGAGAAAAACAGAATCCTAACCAAACTGGAGCCCAGGATAAAGTGAATGTGCAATCTGAGAAGTTAACAGAGAAGCAACTTAGAAAATTAGAATGGGAAAAAAAATTGTCACAACAAAACTCGAAGGATGTATCTACAGAAAAAATTCTGGCATTGAGTAAAGCAGAGCTTAAAGCAAAAAGACGAGAACAGCAGGAAGCTCAAAGACTTTTGAAATCTAAACCTGAAATTAAACCTGCTGCAGCTCCTCAAGTAAAAACTAAGAACAATTCCTTAATAAAATCACCAGATCAAACTGACCACAAAAAAATCCAAGAAAAAGACAAAGTTAGTAGAACACACGAAGTACAATTAGTGAAACATTTATATGCCAAGGATGCATTTAAGACTGGTCCTGGTGTAACCGTTTATAAAGAAGTGCATCCAGCCTTTGTAAAATTAGGAGTTCAATTCAGGTATAAAACAGTTTTGGGTTCAAATGCTAGGTGTTTGGCTCTTTTAGCAGCTGTAAAATCTGTTGTGGAAGATCTTGAAACACCTCCAAAACAAGAATTTTGTAGGTACATTGAGGTTGTCCTCCAAACTTGTAATAATTTTCTTCAAAAATGTAGACCCTTTGCAGTATCAATGACAAATGCTTTGAGACATTTCAAATTGCAATTAACTCAAATTGATACAAATCAGAAGGATAATGAGAAAAAAGCTATACTTATTGACATTATTGATACCTATATTAATAATGACATACAAAAAGCTGGAGATGCCATAAGTATTAAAGTAAATGAAAAAATAAATGATGGAGATGTAATTATGACATATGGCTGTTCATCTCTGATTAAAAAAATTTTAATTGAAGCCCATAGAGATGGTAAGAAATTTGAAGTCATTATTGTGGATGGTAGGCCTCTGTTAGAGGGTAAAGAGATGTTAAGAAGACTGGTTGTTGATGGTATAAAGTGTACTTATGTACTTATAAATGCTGTTAGTTATGTTATGGGCAGTGTTACCAAAGTTATACTTGGAGCACATGCTTTACTTACAAATGGATATGTTGTTTCAAGAATTGGTACAGCACAGGTTGCTTTAGCAGCTCAAGCTTATAATAAACCAGTTTTGGTTTGTTGTGAAACTTATAAATTTACTGAACGTGTTCAAACAGATGCATTTGTGTACAATGAAATTGATGACCCAAATATAATTAGTACATCTCATGTATTAGATGAACCTAGTCCATTGTGTAAATGGGAAAATATAAAATCATTAACTCCATTGAATCTACTATATGATGTCACTCCTCCAGATTTAGTTGCTGCTGTTGTCACAGAAATTGCTATTTTACCATGTACTAGTGTGCCGGTTGTATTACGAATCAATGCAAATGAAACATAATTGAAATTTTATATGAAACATACAACTATTAAATGTAGTTATTTGTTTAAATAAATAACTTTTTATGTTTTGTTATTTTTGTTACAAACATTTTAATTTGTATGGTGTGCCTAGTCTTTTTCCTTACCAATCTATTTCTGACAACTTTGTTCCTATTTTTTATATCAGTACGGACTCATATTTAGACCTCATACTATAGTAATAACATTCCCTAGTTATCTGTTTATTATTTTAGTAATTAGGTACTTAATATTACATCATTCACTTTACTTTCTTTTATTCAATTCAATTCTACACATTTAGCAATTTGTTCTGTTTGTTCAAAATGTACTTGGGTCACTGGAATTAAATTGCTTTGGGATTATTCTTGGATCTTTCCAAAGCTTATAGCATCTTAGACCATAAAATACTGTAATTTACATAAATATGGTAGAGGTTTGCCTATAAATGGTTTGAATCAGACCTGTGTAAAGAAAAATTACAAAAAACAATACATTGGATAAGTGACAAGAATGCATCAAATATAGGTGTCCCACAGTGAAATGTGCCTTTTTTATAGTTTCTTTGCCATTAACAATGGGGTCTGACCTAGACCCTGAAATGTTTGGAAATATACAGTAATTTCGTGAACTGTGGTGTTAATTCCCAAAAGAGTGTTTTAACATTGACAAACTATATGCCACAACTATCCTTCAGGAAACAAATTTGATGGGGTTCTGACTACAATTGTGATCAACAGACACTTATGTCTCCTATTTGTGATTTCATATTTCTTCACTATCTTTTCGAATTCTGACAACGAAGTCAGAATAGACTTTGAAACGTTTGGTATTCCTGCAATATACGTAGTTTTATTTCTATTGTGGTGTTATTCCCCAAAGAAACATATAAGTTATCAAGAATATGCCACAAACAACGTTTAGAAGACAAAAAGGATCAATGATGTTGTCCACGGAATAAGGAAGCTATCTCGAGTAAAAACAAAGGTGGTAGTCCGCAGCATCCAACCACTCGATGAAGAGATGACCTTCGAACAGTTTATTGAATTGTACTCGGATGGGCAGAAAGTGCAGCACAACGTGACGAGAGAGGAACCCCATGAATCATTTGAGGCGCCCATAGAATATTCCCTGGCTGATTGCGTGGCTCGAGATCTCCGGCTATCTAGAAAAATGACAAAGGTGTTTGCAAAGAACTACGGCAGTTCCAGAAGCTAAGGCAGCAAGATCCAGTGTTAGGGATAGTCCTTCATCTCGAAGATAATAAATAATAGTCAACAACACATTCCTTCAAAGGCAATATTAGAGCTAAATATTGTTACGAGAATTCATCCGACAGCTGGTGCAATCGGCCATCAACCAATTCATGGAAGGGACATTATTCCGATAAATTCTGGGAACCCGAAATGTTTGTCTCTCAACAGGCTGACCGATGCCCCTACTGGGAATTCCCTTAAAGCTTCCAGAACATGAAAGAGTTTCCCGATGGTTCGTGGACGTACCAGACAATTCCAAGATAAATATATAAAAATGAACAGCTGGCGAGAGGAGGCATTCAGTTTTCGTCGGTCGTATTGTACAGTTAAGATAAAATGTAAATAGTCGTTTCTGTGAATATAAATTTGTGTAAAAGTAGTGGAAATAAAGAAAGATCCATTTTCAATTAACTTTTAAACATTTCTTTATATTTTTACTTTTATACTACTTCTGTTATGTTACATTACTCACTTTTGCTCCAAAAATAATGTTTATTTTATGTTAATAATATAACGCATTGTTGAGGTTATGGGTACTAACATGGTACCTTAGTCGCTTGTAGCAAAATCAAAGCAACAAAGCAAGAATTTGTATGTCCAGACCCTGAGAGCAATTCTACATTGATCGTATAAGTCACGACACGACAGTCTTCTATCGATCTATGTTTATACTCAATGGTCTTTCTCATGAAACGGACGCATGTAACAAGGCATTAACTAAATGTTCACAGCTAGCATTGTTTTGAACTAAGGCCCCAGACAGACATAGAGATAGGAATTATAAGAAGTTAAAAAACACGGGGATAAGAAAGTTAGCACCGCGCTAATAAAAATTATGCTGCACTCATGCTCCATGGCTTACAAACTTTATAAACTAGTAACTGCGCGCAGCAAAATTTTTCTAAGCGCATGTTTTTAAGCTTCTTATCCCCATTCCTATCTCGTATTTCTGTCTGCCCCGGGCCTTAGTTTAAAACAAGGCTAGCTGGGAATTCATAGATGGCTGACCTTGTTCTTGTTACATGCGTCCATTTCAAGACAAAGACCACTAAATATAAACATAGATTGATAGTTGGCTCTGTTTTGTCGTGTCGTGTCGCGACTTATACCATGAATGTAGGTACATAGGCCTTTTCATATTCGAAAATTTTTAGAGGGCATGCGTCAACTTATGTAATTTTTTTCGGGCAAAAACAGCATTGTATTTACATGCCAATGGTGTGAAAACTGCCTCGAAAAAATGACGCACGTGAACAAAAAATTTTCGAATATGAAAAGGCTTATTGCTCTTAGGGTCTGGACATACAAATTCTTACTTAGTTGCTTTGATTTTGCTATCACGCTACAAGCGACTAAGATACTATGATAGTATCCATAACCTCACTCCGTTATAGTATTAACATAAAATAAATTATTTTTGGAGCAAAAGTGAGTAATGTAGGTTAAAAGAAATACTATAAAAATAAAAAAAAGAGTGAGTTGGACTGTGTTTTTAAATAAATCCAAGAACTGAACTGAACCCGAGTGTGAAAATAAAAACATTACACTGGTGTCAGGTGTGAAGTGAATTTGTGGAACTTTTAGAAGTAGAAAATAAATAAACTAACAATGTATAAAACAGTGAGTTTGGACCATTGAAAGTGACGGACTTAAAAAAAGAACTTGAAGAAAGGGATTTAGAAATTAGTGGAAAGAAAAGTGAATTAATTCAACGGCTACGAGATGCCCTAATAAATGAAGGTAACGATCCCGACACTTATTTGTTTGAAGTTTCTGGTAATGGGGACATGAGTATGTTATTAAAAAAATGGAAACTCTAGAAGACAAATTGCTAGAAAATTCTAAAAACTTGAAAGAGGCGTTAGAAGACAAATTAGTAGAAAATTCTAAAACCCTGGAAGACAAATTACTAGAAAATTCTAAATCCTTAGACGAAAATTTGAAAAACACGGTACAGAAAAATGCAGAAATGGAAGAGAAAATATGCGAGAATGAGGCTCGGATGGAGCTAAGGCAAACAATAGTCGAAGAGTCAGCCAAAAGTGAAACGCGGATAGAAGAGCTAAAGCAGACAATTTTTGAGGAGTCAGACAAAAATGAAACGCGGATAGAAGAGCTAAAGCATATAATGGAGGGTGAGATCAGCAACATAAAAGAACAGGTAGTCACTATACAAAGTAGTGAATTCAAAAATTGGCCTCGGGGGGACAAGACACAAAATGAAACCTCTCCAGTTTAATGGAAAATCATCATGGACTAATTACCGTCGCCAATTCGAGGCTGCAGCTAAGCTAAACGGATGGTCGGCAGAGGAGAAAGCAATAGCATTAACTCTTGCCCTAAGAGAGGATGCTACAAATATTTTGCAAACATTGAATACCTCGGAGCAAGAAGACTACGAACAATTGGTTAAACACTTAGAGCTGAGGTATGGACAGACCCATTTGGAGCACGTGTACCACTCCCAACTAAAAAATCGCCATCAGAAATCTAATGAATCGCTACAGAGTTTGAAGCCGATATTGCCCGTCTGGTTCGCCTTGCCTATCCAGCCACACCGGAAAATGTGATAGAAAGGTTACCAGTGCAAGCGTTTTTGGATGGACTTCGGGACAAAGAAGCCAGGCAAGCATTGACGTTAGCTCGACCGACTCAATTAGTGGATGCACTGGCTCGAGCTCTAGAATTCGAGGCTGCGAAAAATATCTGCAGAGGTCAAGCCAGAGTCCGAATCGTTGACGGAGAATCCGAAGATGGCGGAAACGATGAAGCCTCTGTAAGAAAGATAATAGAAGAAGTCCTTACCGAAAAAAGACTAGTGAGATGTCGGAAGTGTCGTAAGGTAGGACATGTCCAGAGTCGTTGCAAGGAGAGCAACGGAGTCCAGACTTCCTCGCCGGGGAAACTAAAGAAGGCCAATGTAAAGGGACCATCGTCGACCTGTAGCAAACAAGTGGCCAGGTGGATTGAGCGGTTCCAAGAATTCGACTTCCAGACTGAACATCGAGCTGGAACAAGCCATAAGAATGCTGATGCCCTATCGAGAAGACCATGCCCTGATTATTGCAAACATTGTCAGCGAGCAGAAGAAAAAGGGGCTGTTCTCTGCAGAACTACCGCCATCGATGACCATTGGCAATCTGCGGAGATCCAAAAAGACCAGAAAGTAGATCCAGATTTGAAAGAGGTTATCCGGTGGAAGGAAGAAGACCGCAACCCTACGTGGCAAGAGATTTCCCGATACTCACCAACCATAAAGTCGTACTGGGCTCAGTGGAACTCTCTCATCCTGGAGAATGGACTTCTAAAGCGGGTCCTTGAAACCCCAGAGGAAGGCAAGGACAGAAAGCAGATTGTAGTCCCTAAAAATAGGAGACCAGAGGTTTTGCGAGAATTACATGACGGTACAACCGGAGGACATCTGAGAGTGACCAAAACCTTGGGGAAGTTGCGAGAACGCTACTATTGGGTAAACTGCCAAGTAGACGTTAAGGAGTGGTGCCGGAAATGTACGGTTTGTGCAGCAAGTAATGGGCCTCAGAAGCGACCAAAAGCTCCAATGAAGCAATAGAACGTGGGCAGTCCATTCGAAAGAGTAGCCATTGATGTTGCCGGTCCATTTCCTGAATCCGACTCTGGAAATAAATACATTGTGGTGGTGATGGACTATTTTAGTAAATGGGCCGAAGCGTATACCTTGCCGAATCAAGAAGCCTTGACCGTTGCTGATGTCCTTGTCAAGGACTGGATCAGTCGTTTTGGTGTTCCCTTGGAGTTGCACTCAGACCAAGGTAGAAATTGCGAGTCTACTCTTTTCCAAGATGTCTGCAAACTTCTGAAGATCAATAAAACACGGACGACAGCATTACACCCTCAATCAGATGGGATAGTAGAACGGATGAATAGGACTATTAACCGCAATTTGTCAAAAGTATTCTCCGACCACCAAAGAGACTGGGACCAGTATCTTCACTTGTTTCTAATGACATATCGTTCATCTGTGCACGAGTCCACGGGTCAGACCCCGGCAAGCGTTATTATGGGACGAGAGTTACGACTACCATGCGATTTGAAGTTTGGATGTCCCCCAGGAGAAGAGGCTGTAGGTGAAGACTATGTCAGCCAGTTACGTCGAAAGATGGACGACATACACCAACGAGTCCGGTCAAATATCGAGAATGCCAGTGCCCGAATGAAGGAAGCCTACGACATCAAAGCCGAGAGCGGAGAATTCCAAGTTGATGATCTTGTTTGGTTGTATAACCCGCAACGTCATCGTGGATATTCGCCCAAGCTACAGAGATCATGGGAGGGGCCATACCAAATCGTGAAGAAAATCAACGATGTTGTCTACAGAATAAGGAAGCTGCTTCGAGGAAAGCCAAATGTGGTAGATTTCAACAGGTTAGCCCCTTATGCCGGAAGTCATGACGGCGAAGTTGACCAAGCCCAAGTCCGCAGCATCCAACCACCCGATGATGAGATGACCTTCGAACAGTTTATGACACTGTACTCTAATGGGCAGAAAGTGCAGCACGACGTGACCACTCATTGTGTTTGCCAAGAAGTATGGCCAATTCCAGAAGCTACGGGAACAAGATCAGTGGTAGGGAAGGTCCTTCATCTCGAAGATAAACAACCAGTGGGTACCAGAGACATCTTTTATTTGGTAACGAAAACATTCTCGCAAGACAAGCCAACATATAGCGATCTTTGGAAGACTCTGGTAGAATTGAGGAATGTGATGATGGAGAAGAATCTGACGAAATTGGCGGTCCCAAAGATAGTGTAATGGAAACTATCTTTCCATCATCAGCATCAACATCCTTGTATGTGGCCTCAATATTCACAGCCCAGATTCGAAGACCGTCGACTGTTACTTCCACTGAACGTCCAGTTGTCGAATTGGAGAATCCTGCAAATATCACCGTACCATGAAGGATTCTGGGACATTTTGGGGACGAAATAATAGTCTTAATAAGGAGGGGCAATGTGACGAGAACCCATACGATATTTCGTGGAACCCAAGAATTTGTTTCTCTGGCGCCTCGAGGCCGGCGGCTAGCTTTGTTAAAGTTCTCGAAGGATACGAGTGTCCATGAAGGAAATATCTCAGCGGCTCTTCGACCTTCTGGAGACATCTGAGGAGAAATATATAAATACAGAGAGCGGGGGGACAGATTCATTCAGTATTCGATTGCCGTATAGTAAACAGCTGGTGTTCAAGATAAATTGTATACAGTTGTGTGGTTATAAAAGGAGTGGAAATAAATATAGTTCGACTGTGTTTTTAAATAAAGTTTCATTGCCAGTTTCTGGTGCAATGTTTTTGACACCGCATCATGTCATGTGATATGCTGGATTTTTTCTGATGTTTTGCAACCATATCTGCATATGTCGTTGTTGATAGAACGATCTTTAATGATGTACTTCATATAGCTCATATAGTTCTTAGTTGGAATTACTTGATCTTGAATTGCCATTATAAAGCCTTCCGTTTTGGGAAACAATATGACCAGAGATGAATCGCTAGTTCCACACTGAACTGTCGACATAACTTTGGTTGACCTAATTTATATGTCTAACGTTAAGGGACTTCTCTTTCGTTTCTGACCAGTTAACTGATGGTGAAATTGGACTTGTTAAAATTCGGCCAGATTCTGGAAATGATTACGCAAATTGTTGATCTAGTTGCTTGCCTTTAGGTGCCAATGCTTTTCTCTTTCAGACCGTGGCAATGTTGTATATTCGACAGAACTGGATGGTGACTTTGAGCGTTTGTTAGTAGAAGTGGGAGAACCACTGAGTAATAATTGTTCAATGTCAGTCTTGCACCAGTTAACTATATGGAAAGAATAACTGAGCAGTGACCACGCGAAGCCGTTAATAGCCTGAAACAGATTTTACTGTTAAGTTTGTTCTACAACAGTCCTGTTGTCAGGTCCTTTTTCATGGGGCGTGATCAATTCTTTGAGCCTGCTTTATTCCAAGTTGTTTATAAGTATTACCTTCCTCAATGTATTCAATTGGGCTGCCATCTCTCATTTTGTAGGGCACCCGCTGTATTTTATCTTTAACTATATTTGTTTCGTCTTCATTGTTTATTTAATGAATATTTATTTAGTTTTTTGCGGGTTATATAAATTGGATACTCAAGTGCATTAGACTGAATGTATTATTTATTTATTTGGAATTAGGTTTTGATATTCTTAAATTCCTTTTATTTTCTTTCCTTTCCTGTACTATATGGTGGAAAAAACCACATATTGTGTCGTTGAATGTGTCGACGGCGACTTTCGCATCGACTCTCATGCCGAACAGTTCGAACCATAATAGTTATGGTCCCTGACTTTATGTGCACATTTTATAGACGGAACTACATACTGGATCTACACATAGTATTTCCATACACCCTTTTACCTTTCCGGTAAGTCTGCCTAATTTATCTTAATAATTGTAAATTGTACCGTTACATATTTATGCACTGGAAACATTCTATGTACTATAAGATTTAAACTTATCCAAAATAGTATAACTTGAATCAATACCTCATATAAATTACAGTCTACTTAATTACATATGCAAAATGGCGCTAAATGCAAAAATTTTTTTGGTCCTCGCGAGCCAAGGATATGCTACTTTCATTATGTAATTGATTACATTACTTCAAATACCACATTTTTTTGGTCCTTTCGACCCAAAATTACGCTGTTTATTTTACTATATAAATAATTTGTCGAGCTATTGATAATTGATTTATAAAGCCACAGCTACAAATTATCCTATAGAAGTTAAAAGTTTATAAAGGTGTTTCCAGCGTGCGCGAAAACATTCATTTTTTTGCACTGCGTAACCATTTATATATTTACGAATATTATAATTGAGCTGATATAAGGGTTTTGTTTACTTAATAACTTTTTATAATCTACGCTTTTTTGTCGTCGAACGAAGACGAAACTTAATGATACCGACATTTTTGTTGTGTCTTTTTACCTTGTTTTTTGGAAGATATATTCACGAATTTGAAACTCGAATTCGCTTCGATTTGAATAAAATACTTTAACTATACGTTATAATGGCCGATAATAAATTAAAACGTTTGTACGCTTTACGAAATTTAAAAATTAATAAACTTGATTCAATTGGAGAGATAGCAGATAAATTTATACAGGGTGAACTTGATTTATCTAATTTTATCGTAGCTTGTCGTAATTTAAATAATATACATAAGGAATTCGATAAGCATCATCTAGAAATTATAAATTCAATTGCCGTTAAAGATGATGCAGATTTAAATGCAGAAGAAATAATTAGAAGGAAATTTATACTATGTTTCAATAAAATTGAATCTTAATACTACAATAGGGTAGAATTAACTAGTGAAAATAAAAGGAATACATTTTCTTCATCTAATGTCAAAGCAAATTTGCCGAAAATTAACCTTAAATGTTTCTCTGGTGAAAATATAAATGAGTTTCCTAGTTTTATCGACATGTTTGATAAGATGATTCACAACGATGCAAATATCTCAACAATGAATAAATTTAGTTATCTTTTATCGGTTTTAACGGGTCCTGCTTTAGAATTGGTTAAACGGAATCGATTCATAGCTGACAACTACCAAACTGCATACAACAGTTTAAGAGAATGTTATTCTAATAATCGAGAACTTGCAATGAGTTATTGGAAAGAGATTTCTAATTGTGCTTCATTAACTAATGATAATCCACAATTTTTAAGAAAACACTTAGATACATTTGGTCAAAATTTAGCTGGTTTATCCACTATGGGATTTATTACGGAAGATTGGGATTTTGTAATGATGAATATTTTACTTGAAAAATTAGATTATAATTCTCAAAAAGCATTTGAATTGCACCATGCTTCAAATGAAATACCTATATATCACAGTTTGTATAATTTTTTGTTGAAGCATTGTACGGCTCTTGAATCATTTGTTAGAGCAAAGGGCTCCAAGGGTTCACATATTCAAACTAATTCACGAAAACATACTTCACAAAATTCTCGTTTAACGTCTTCTCTTTTTGCTAATACATCCCGTAAACCAAATTGTTTAATTTGTAATGAAGACCATTTACTTTTTTAACTGTTCTGAGTTTTTAAATAAATCATCTCAAGACAGATTTAAGTTTGTTAAACAACGAAAGTGCTGTATTAACTGCCTTGCTCTTGGACACACGGCTTTCAAATGTTCTTCAAACAAACGTTGTAAGAAATGCAACAAAAAACATCATACAATATTACATTTTGAAAATAATACTGTACGCTCAGATGACGTTCCTATGCGGAAAAACGCGTCTTATTCTGAACTAAATGATCGATCGGAAAATGCTATGCAAATACCTGCTAGTTTATCTAGCGTTGTAAATATTACTAAAATTCTATTGTCTACTGTTTTACTTCAGGTCCGTGATAAATACGGTAACCTTTTAACTTGCAGAGCATTGATAGATTCAGGCTGACAAGTTAATTTTATAAGCAAATCTTGTGCAAATAAATTATCTTTAAACAAGCATCATATATCCACATCCATACAAGGATTACATACGATGCGGACTTTTGCTAAATATACTATACAATGTGAAATCTTACCAGTCGGTAAGGAACTGCCTTCTTTTCCGATCAATGCTATTGTACTAGACAAAATTTGTTCTAATATGCCTTCCACGAAGGTTATTACAAAACAATGGACACACTTACATAATCTAGTGTCTGCTGAACCCGGATATCATATATCCTTCGTTCTGGTTATATACAGGGAGGATCTAATGAACCTTGCGCGCTCAATACGGTCTTTGGTTGGGTTGTCATGGGGAAAATTGGACAACATCTTTCACAAGAAGTTAAATCTTTTTTTGTACAACAAAATGATTTTGACTTAGATAACACTTTGAAAATGTTCTGGAATGTTGAATAAGTTCCAGAAACTAATGTTTCATCAACCCCCGAAATTTTGAAATTTTTGATTTCGAGATTTTAACCAATTAGTCATGTTTTTCATAAGAATAAATTTTATATTTATACGAATTTATATATCCTGGAAATACATGAACAAAAATATACATTTTGCAGTCCTAATTGCCCATCACCAAGCAAAAAATTTGTCCACCCCCCCCCGAAAACCCAACCCGAAAAAAAATCCTGGCTACGGCCTTGAGTCACATGTCCTTTAGTCAAGCTTTGTCCTTTACCTGAGGGATAAAAGGCTCCATACCCTTTTATGTGGGGGAGAATGTTTCGTCTTCATTGTTTATTTAATGAATATTTATTTAGTTTTTTGCGGGTTATATAAATTGGATACTCAAGTTCATTAGACTGAATGTCTATTATTTATTTGCTGGAATTAGGTTTTGATATCCTTAAATTCCTTTTATTTTCTTTCCTTTCCTGTACTATATGTTGGAAAAAACACATATTGTGTCGTTGAATGTGTCAACGGCGACTTTCGCATCGACTCTCATGCCGAACAGTTCGAACTATAATAGTTACGGTCCCTGACTTTATGTGCACATTTTATGGACGGAACTACATACTGGATCTACACATAGTATTTCCATACACCCTTTTACCTTTCCGGTAAGTCTGCCTAATTTATCTTAATAATTGTAAATTGTACCGTTACATATTTATGCATTGGAAACATTCTATGCACTATAAGATTTTAACTTCTCCAAAATAGTATAACTTGAATCAACACCTCATATAAATTACAGTCCACTTAATTACATATGCAAAATGGCGCTAAATGCAACATTTTTTTGGTCCTTGCGAGCCAAGGATATGCTACTTTCATTATATTATTGATTGCATTACTTCAAATACCACATTTTTTTTTGTCCTTTCGACCCAAGATTACGCTGTTTATTTTACTATATAAATAATTTGTCGAGCTATTGATAATTGATTTATAAAGCCACAGCCACAAATTATTCTATACAAGTTAAAAGTTAATAAATGTGTTTCCAGCGTGCGCGAAAACATTCCGTTTTTTGCACTGTGTAACAATTTATATATTTACGAATATTATAATTGAGCTGATATAAGGGTAATAGTATAACTTGAATCAACACCTCATATAAATTACAGTCCACTTAATTACATATGCAAAAATGGCGCTAAATGTAACAATATTAATAACTAGCCGTTACCCGCGGTTTCACCCGCGTACAGAATGTCCACCAATCCCGAATATATTTCACCCTACCTGCAAGTACTTATAGGTAACCCTATATAACTGTTTTATACAACATTTTTTGAATAACTGTAGGTCTACTTCACCCTATATTGCAACCATCCTCTATATGCTGCTGTTATTTGTCACCAAATATAACTTATGGTCTACGCTGTATAACAATTATTTCAGATATTTTTGGAACCACCTTTTAAAGTACAATTTTTCTTTACTCTATATTTTAATCACCCTTTATATGCAACTTTTTCTAATATTGTGTTAAACACACTCTGAAACTATAATCTTGCTTCTCCCCATATTTCAGATATTTCATATTGTAGAATGCAACTGTTCATGGTCTACCCTACATAACAATTTTTGTGATCCACCCTAATGGGAATACCTGTGGAACCCTTGGTGTGTCACAAATGTAAAAACACAGTTTTGCACCCTAACACCAAACTTTTATTTAAACACTCACCCAAACTGCAACTGCTTATTGGCCACCCTCTATAACAATTTTATTCAACATTTTTTTTATCTGCCTTGTATAACTTACTCTACTTCCAACTACATTAAAACCATCCTGTATACATCGTTGCCAATTTGTCAAACATTATAACTTATTTTTGAACCATCCTGTATACCCATAATTTTAATCTACAAAATATTTCAATCACCCTGTATGTGCATCTGCTTAGGGCCCACCAAATATAACATTTTTTTAAACTCTGAACTATAACTCTGGACTTCTCACTATCTTAAATATGCAACTGCTTGTGGACTACGCTAGATATCTATTTTTTAACCACCCTTGAAAGTATAATCTGTCTTCACCTTATATTCAACCACCCCGTATATGCAGCTTTTTCTAACATTCTTTTAATAACACTGTATGAACTATAATTTTACTTCGATCCATGTTTCAGATATTGCATATATGCAACAGCTCATGTTCTATCCTACAAAAAAATGTGTCCAACTTGTTTAACTATAATTCTACTCCACCCGCTATTTCAACCACTTTGTATATGCAACTACTTTTCGGCCACTCAGTATAACATTTTTTGTACCACCCCGTATAACTATAAATCCATCAATGCCCAATATATTTCACCAAAACTGCAACAGCTTATTCGGCACCCTATATAACCGTTTTGTTGAACATGTTTTTTAATCACCTTGTATGCATTACAGCTACCCTGTATACGCACTGCTTATTGGTCAACCAATATAACATTTTTCAAATAATTAACCATAACACTTCTCCACCCTTTATTTCAACTATCCTATCTCTGCAACTTATTATGAACTGGGCTATTTCACAATTTTTCCTCATATTTTTTCAACAACCTTTTAACGTATAATTTCTCTCCACACTTCATTTAAACCATCCTTCATTTGCAACTATTTGTAACCTTGTTTGAATCTCACTGTATAATTATAACTTTACCTCGCCCCATATTTCAGGTACTTCCTATATGCAACTGCTATATAACAAAATTTTTCTAGCATTTTTTACCCACCCTGTATAATTATAACTCTACACCACCCTATATTTCAATAACCTTTTAAATGCAACCACTTATTTGACACACAATATAACATTTTTGTACCGCCCTGTATCCTTAAAATACTACTCCGCCATATATTTCAACCACTCGATAAATGGAACAGCTTGTAGATAGTAACAATTCTTTATAATAGCTATTTATAGCTTTATATTTCAGCCATCCTATATATGCAAATACTTGTGGATATAAAACAAGTTTTATGTCCTGTGTACATAGGTCGTCCTTTGCTAAGAGTACCATACGTAACTAGGCTTAATGTTTCATGGGTAGCGTACAGTTTCTTTATCCAGTAATGTTGCACACTATCTGGTTCTGGTGCATTCCAGTTATGGCAATTTGTCATTATATTGGATGATTCTTCCGTTGAAGCATGTTGCACAATTCTGCAATGCAACCTCCTTCTCATTAATCCAGATGGTTCTTGAGTTACGGAAAATTGTTATGGAAACCTGTGTTTTCCAGAATTTCGAGTTTATTGTTTTACTGTGATAGCTATGGGCTTCTTTGTTGTTGGTGTTCTTTTTAAGTTATCTGTAAAACTCCTTTTCTGATTACCGGAATAGTGTGTTGCCTAGTTTCAGTCGGTTACTAGTGTCATACCTCCTTCATCCATTGGTGCAGACGGAGAACTCTTGTCGTAGACTGCTGAGATGTCCCATTGAGAGTGTCCATGGTAGTTTTGACAAAATTCACTGTTCTGATGGTCCTGAACCCTCGTTGGTACTCGGTCAGTTTTCCAATGGCTTTTCGAAGAAAACTGATTTTACCTTCAAGTTATTTACCAAGGTTGCATTCGAGGTGTTTATCTAAATTGTGAAGAGTCTAACTTCGATCTTATTGCAACTCTAATTGTTGTGCAGCACCGACTCTAAAGTAATACCTAGTTTCTTTAATGATCTTAGTTTGGGTTTAGTTGGTCTAATCAGTGGATCTGTTCCACTATACTCTAGAAAAGCTCCTTCCATTCGTGATTGGATCTTCTCAAGCAGGTCAGCGTTGGTTGGCTGTTCTTGTTGAAATTTTTGGCTACCGTCCACTCTTTGTGCCAAAGGTGCTTCAGGCTCTGAAGATGTTCTATTTCGACCAAATGCTCCGGCCGCGCTCTTTTTTGTATCCAGTCGTTCCGCCGAAATGAGGCCATTTTCAAGATGACATGATGCTTATCCGCGACTATCTATTTGGAAACTTGAAGCTCTGGCTATTCACAACAGAACTCTTGATGAAGTATTCGACGACATATAATTTTGTCTTAGCCAAGTAAAACGTGCGCATTATATACATTCATACATGTGCTAGTCCATCTTATGCGTTATCTTTTCAGTCCCCCTTGAGTGAATGCTGGCTGTTGATCCTCCGCAACACATTCTGGGAGTTCATCGTTCTTATTTGGCTCTGTTGGTGATGCTCATTGGCGGCTATGGGGCTCAAGCCCTCTTCCCCAAAAGCGTCTGAGTTTTATGCTATTTTAATGTTTCTTTTGCAAAAACCCATCCTCAGCAGGGTCAAGCTCACCCCCCTCACCATCCTGGATCCGTCACCAGTGATGGTCACATCGTGACGTGAGTCGGTGGTAGGGTGCCGCTAGAAAATATAACGCACGGTGAGAGTTACTAGACTACTATGTAGCTATTGCTTGCAGTTCTAGTCTGAGACAGATACCCCTAACAGCACAAAATATTTTAAAAGATTTAAATATTTGAAAATATTGAAAAAACATTTCAAACATTCTTTAAAAATATTTTATAATATATTAATAATATATTTTTTTCAAATATTAACAAAACATTTCTAAAACATTTTGCAACATATCTAGTTATTAAAATATTTTATAAACTTTTTGAAAAATGGAAAATATATATTTCATAAAAAGCTTTTACAATATTGTATAAAAGTATTTCAGAATGTAAAACTGTTTTCAGAAGTACAATAAAATATATTTTCAACATTACTTAAAAATATTACCAAATATTTTTAGAATCTTTTATTAAAACATTTCAGAATCAGTCCTGTAAGTATTTTATAAAAATGTTTAGAAATGTTGTTTCCGCATTTCAAAAATTTTAGTTATGTTTCAAAAAAATATATAATTAATATTCCTGTGTAATAACAAAAAATATTTCCAGACTATATGTTATATTAATATTCTGAAATATTTTTAAAACCTTTCTTCAAAAGTTTAAATTCTATAATATTTCAAAACTCTGCTACAAAAAGTTTTATTGATATTCTGAAAAAGGTTCATTGAAGTCATATTTAAGTAAAAACATATTGAATAAAAAGATTTAAAAATATTGTATATAAATATTTCTGAATGGTGTAGAAATATTTCCAGAAATACTAAAAAATATTATTAACAATCCCTAAAAATATTATAAATTATTTTTAAAATATTTTGTTTGGATAAGTATTTTATGTTTTCTCAATCAGAGAAATATTTTAAAAACTATTTGGAAATATTTGTTTCACAATATTGTAAAAATATTTTCGGAGATACAAAAAAATAATTTTCAAAACATTACATAAAAATATTTTTTAAATTTTTTGTTGAAACATTTCATATATGGTAAATAAAAAGATATTGTTACGAAATTTACCCAAAGCCGACCCTGTGTCATTTCAGCACGACAACAAACGCTTCAAGATAAAAAAATACGATTCTCGAAAAGGCTCGGCAGCGGAAGGAACGATGTTGATTTCTACTGGAGAATTCTACGCTGGTGACATAAAAGAAGAACGCCACGATCGCCAGGCAGTGATACCGCGACGACTAGCTTATATGAGATTATTATTGTGTTTTTGAATCAGCTGTTTGGATGTAAATAAAGTTCTAGAAAAGTGACAGTGCATATTAGTTTTATGATTTTTAATTGAACCCACGAAGTATATAACAATATAAAAATATTGTATATAAATATTTCTGAATGCTGTAAAAATATTTCCAGAATTACTAAAATATATTTTTAAACAATCCCTATAAATATTGTAGATTATAAAAAATTTATATCAATATTGACAAATATTTTAGAAATATTTAAAAAATCTTTTATTAATATGTTCCAAATTGTTTCTATAAAATGTTTTTCAGAAATATTTTTACCCTACGACATTTTGACATTATTATTTTTTAGAAATCATTGCTAAAATATTTTTCATGTAAATAAATTGTTTTAAAAATATTTATGAAATAGTTCTGTGCTGTTAGGGACGTCCACTCGGTTTCAATACCAATCAGTAAAATGAGTAAATACGTATGGAGGGAATCTCAATATACAAGCCCATGTATTTAGATGCTGATAAAGTTAGACGATACATTTCCTTTGTTTTGGCCACACTGGGCCTCTCATTGGATCGTAAGTGTCCACACAGAGCCGTGATTATTGGGTTACGCTCTTTCAGATCATCATGTGGCTTTCTTTGTCTGACTGTGGAATTGGTCGATAAATTATCCGAGTGAAATACATCGTGGTCCAAAAAAATTCTGATTAAAGCAGTGCTGGGACAGGTATTAGATTTGTAATAGGTTGGTACATTATTACCTTATTTTCATATTAAACTTAAATCTATTGCAATATGAGCTTCATTTAAAAAAAGTAAAAATAGAAATCTAATATGTATTTAGCCATGTCGCGCATGGAAAGTGTAATTATTAGAAAGGGAGATAATTTGTAGGGTTTGTTAGTTGTTGGCTAATAAACCACAATTATGAAGATATTACCAGACCCATATTGAACTCAAATTGCAAGTAAATTAGGTGTTTTGAATCTTCTCCTGAAATAGATTACCATACCCATACTTCTTGTACATTGCTTATAATTGCGACAGATTCCATGGGTTTAACGGTTTGATTGATTTTTTACACGCACAATAAACGTGTTTATTCTACCGATATAATTCACTATTTTCAAAAAAAAAAAAATGAAACAGCTGATCGCTTCACTGTGCCGATTTAAATTCAGGCCACACTCACAGTAAAATGTTCCCCTCATCAAGCACGGACCTTAAATAATTATGGTGGAAAATACCAGAATTGGATGGTTACTTCTAGCTTGACAGAGTGTATGTGTATTCAATTCGGTAAGCATGTTTTTTACATTAATCGAGAATGCCATTGTTGTTGTTCTTTTTTGTTTTAGCCGGTTTTTGTTTGGCAACTTTGTTATAAGAAATCATGTAGAAGGTTTCTTAATATATTTTTGGCAGCCTAGAATGAATGTTATAATACTGCCCCATTTAATTCGGATCGGCCCATCAAAATCTTTCTTTCCATGGTAAGGAGCCCACCTCGTATAAACCATCCCAGGCTGTCCTAAGCTTTGGAGACTTGCTTTTACTCTTCTGAGGGTTCTATAGCCAGACCTTGCCTCTCTTTTGAAAACTGACTGACCCACTCAGCATGAAATATTTCTAAAATATTTATGCAATATTTGGTTTGATTGGAAACATTTCAAAACATTCTTGAAATATTTCAGCAATATTGCTATGTCTGCCCAAAACCCCATTTGAAATAATTCATGAAATATTCCTATAATATTTTATGAAATCTTTGTGTCATATTTTTGTTGTAGATATAAAAATAGTTTAAATATATTTTATTGAACTATTTAAAAATGTTTATATAATATTTCATGTTTGTTTTGAAACTTTTGAAGTATCTTAGTATTTTCACGATATATTTTAAAAGATTTGTTAGTCGTGAGCATACGAATATTTCAGTAATATTAGAGTCAAATATTTTAAAATTATTATATTTGATGTCTAAAGCATCTTTTGAAAATTTTTCCAAAATATTACTACATATATTCATATTAGATTTCATGAAATATTTCAGTAGGTAGATGTTTTGTCGTGGACATAGGAATATTGCAGAAATATTTTAGTGAAATATTTCTTCAGATATTTCATGCTGTGTGGGGAATTTACCTTGAGATCATAGCGTGTTTTCGTAGGATTCCTGTTCGTGTATTACCAGTATGTTATGTGTTAGTTGGTCTGCACAATAGTTAATTTATTGGGGCGGTTTTTCTGGTGAGCCAAAAGCCAAATCACAAGGTACTCTCAGCTCTTTTCCGAATATTACGCTGGCTGGAGTCAGTCATGTGCTGTTATGTACGGCTAAGCGGTAGGCCAGCAGGAGTAGGGGAATATGGTCATCCCAATGACGCTGGTTATTGCTGACAACCTTGGATAGATGTTGCCCCATGGTCCTGTTGAGTCTTTTCACCATTCCGTCTGGCTATGGATCTATGGATGCAAAGGTGTGCTTCTCGTTTTCTTGATTCCTACCATAGTACAGACCTTCTGAAATGCATTGGATTGAAAGTTACGTCCTTGGTCTGAAAGTAACTCCAACAGAACACCAAACCTGCTGAATAGCTGTTCTAACAGCACCGTCGCAACCGTAGTTGCCTCATGATTGGGTATAGCTTACGCCTCAGGCCATTTGCTGAAGTAATCCTTTGTGACCAGAATGTATCTGTTCCCCGTCTCAGACTCCCGAAATGGCCCTGCGGCATCAGTGTAGCAATTATCTCAAAAAAGACCCCCACATTGTACTTCTGCATTCTGCCCTGGGTCAGGGTCTTCAAACATCTTCGAAGTAAACCCAGTAGTGCCGTTGGCGAATTTTATTCAAAGTTTTATTCATCTCAATATGTACTTCGGTCAGAACGGCGGGTACCATTTTCTTTGGGACTGTCAGTTGGGACTTGGTTTCACTACCGTCATTGCTTTCCCAAATTCTCCTTAACATTTCATTCTCTACTCTTGGGGAGTCCCATTGGTCCCTTAATGATTTCAAGATGTCCCAGTTTCTAGCTACCTTCTCCCATCTTGGCCTCTTTTCTTGAGTGACAGGATTGGTCCAATGTCTGGGTCAGTTATTTGGTCCTGGATACATTGTTCTGTTGTCCAGTCTTCATTCATCTGTACGCGAACCTTACGCTGTTCTGACTTCAGACAATGTCCGCATTCTGCTCTACGGGGTCTTTTTGATAAGGCATCGGCATCATTATCCAATCGGCCAGCACGACGTTCAACCTTGAAAACGTATTGCTGTTATTTTTTCCACCGCCTTGCCAGTTGTCTTTCCGGTGTTCGCAAGCCCGTAGCCAGCGGGTGGAGTCTGGGGGTTCGAACCCCCCGAAATTTTGGAATGTTTGGTTTCGAGATTCAATTTTAACCAATTCATATTTTTCATAGAATAAATTTTATATGTATACAATTTCATATATCCTGGAAATACAGGAACAATAATATACATTTTTGTAATGTAGATCAACCCTTCACAAATCAAAAAAATTATCCAACACCTCCCGAAAACCCACCCCGAAAAAATTTCCTGGCTACAGCCTTGCGGTGTCATCATGTTCAACAGCCATTTGAGGGCAGCATAATTGGTTTTGATTAAATGACAACCATAGAGATATTTGTGGAAATGGTCTACAACCCTAAAATAATTAGGCACAATAATTATTCCTTTCTGGTTTTGAGAATCCATGGGTGTAGTACTCGATCACCTTCTCTTCACTATCTTGCACCTGGAATATGACGGACCCCAAACCTGTGTTTAGGGATACTACTGATATGATACCAGTATCGATACTTTGGTTTTGATACCGGGTATTTCTGGTATGGGTTACTTTTCTTGCTATACTTGGATAGCCATATGGCATCCAGCTCCCGCGAAATTCATATTTTACCGGATATTAGGGTTCTCCCCCGCTAAATTGGTATCGATACCTTTCAATTCCAGTATTAATTTCTTTGTTTCGATACTACCAATACCGGTATCGATACTTTAGTGGCATCGCAACGTCCCTACTTGTGTTTCTGGCGTCGGTGTCTAAGATGAACTTGCCGGACTATATAAGAAATGCTAGGATTGTGCTGGCACATAGTGCCGCCTTCAGTCTTTTGGAGTGATGTTTCACAATCCTCATTCCAACGAAAGGTCTATTTTTCAGTGGTATGCTGATGTAGAGATGCTGCAATGGTGGCAAATCGCCTGTAGTAAGAACATAGACCCAAAACATGTGCTTATGCTTGTCTCTCGGGACCGGCCATTCACGAATGACTTTTATCTTGTCGTCATTTTTTGCGGATTTCTGACTCAGAAACAATGTGGGTCAAAACCTCCACCACCTTTTGGAACGTGGACCACTTCTTAGGGTTTGCAATTGTTAATTCTTCAAAACACTTCGCCGAGGTTGTTTTGTAATCCATGACCAGAATGTCCTCCAGATCAAACCGCTCAATGATACTTCATTAACCTCTCAAACGTAGCGTTTCTTCTTATGAGTTGTAATCGAAGCTGCAGAACAAGTTTAAATAAATATTCTAATTGCATTCTGCCATTTAATTTCACAAAAATACATTCTGATTCTTATTCACTCCTATACCATTTCAATTTTAATATATTTAACACTTACTAGCATTTTTATGAAATTTAATGGGAAACTCCATTTATGCAAATGGCTTCACAGCATACTACATGCATTTTACAATAATTAGGACAATGTACAAGGAAAATAACTAACAAAAAAATTGGAAATATTAAATAACTAATGCACTACAAGCATCACAATTAAGTACCATTAAGAAAAATATCTACTAGCATTATTATTAAAAACAGCAAAATAACCAAAGAAATTGGAATCAAAACTATTAGCCATGCTATTTAATCCTGTTAAATGTCTATAAAATCCATAATTTCAATAATTCAGCACATCATACATTTGTTGTATGCTTACACTGTTATAGGTTAAATAAGTGAGTGAACCAGTTAATTGTTGACAAATAATATTTAACATCATAGTATCCTAACACAAATTTAAACAGCCAATTCCAATTGATGGTAATATTGAAGGTACAAGCAGTATGATGAACACTTGTAATGCAATAGGCATATAGCAGGACCAACCGAAACATCTTTCCAATTAGAAGAAATAAGTCAAATAGTATACCCAATACCCAGACAATTCAAATCACTGTTCTGTTGAAACAAATTTAAGAAACTATGTTTCACAAAGGTTATAAGCTGGTGAACTAATTGGATACTGTACTGTTAACATCTAAATTGCCATTTTTCCAAGATGCCTCAAGTTGAGATTGTAATCTACATCAATAAAAAATATAGACATAAAGTAGCCTTACTTCGTCAATATCCAGGGCATGAAATAAATCTTTGTCAACTCAATAATATTATATTACTTCAAATTAGAATAATATAACACTTCAATGGAAATTACTTTTTAAGTACATTATACTTAAAGGATGAGGTTACCCATATTTATAACTGCGACAGTCATATCTTCAGCCTTCAAGTGCTTTCACCTAAAAAAAATGAAATTATTGACATTTTAACGGTTTTTCTCAATGCAATTACATGATGATAAAATATTAAATACAGTGCCTTTATTATATTAAATCTCAGTTAATACATACCTCTCCATTTAATACAATAATTTATATTCTTTAATTATGTTATTTATTATATTATGTTTACAACATCTTCTTTAACCTAACAAACACGTACACAAATCCAAACAAAATTTGTAAAATGTCAAAATACGATATCTAAAGTCCGAAAGGCAACGAGTGCACCCGACACCCGAGGAAGGATTTAGAAACTTATAGTGTTGCCACGGTGTAATAATCAAAGGTGTAATAAATTATTACACCGTGGTGTTGCCAAACAGCGTACGACTACGACTTACGTCACAATGCTTTATGCTTTGTGACTTACGTCAATTTATTGAGTTTTTGGATACAGTCTGTTTTTGTGGTCTGTTTTAGTCTGTTTTCGCCGTTGTATTTGTATTATTAATTGCAAATTTCAATTGATGATATTTATGGAGTTAAAAATAGTTTTGAATGAGTTGAGATATACCTATAAATTTTAAAACCACACCGTTATGTGGAAATTTCTTGCCGGTACCTTTTTGGTAGGTTCAGTTACTTATGGTTTAGTGTAAGTTTTGTATTGTTAATAAAAAGATTAAAATACACCAATTCTGTTGTAGTAAATATTTTCGAGGTGGAGTTTGTCACTGTTTAACAAGATTAGACGGACAAGTGGTTCTAATTACTGGTGCAAATTCTGGCATTGGAAAAGCATTAGCATTTGAGCTTGCAAAAAGAAGTATTTAGTTTGTATGGTTTGAGTATATGTGGTAATAATTTCACATTTTAGATGCAACTCTTGTTTTGGCTTGTAGAAATATTGAAAAAGGACTTTCCACAAAAATTGAAATTATTAAACGATTGAATTATGATCCTGTGAAGATTTATGTCAGATACTTAGATTTGTGCAGATTTGAAAGTATAATCAAATTTGCTAAAGATTTTATGCAAGATTTTTCAGAATTATTTGCATTGGTAAATAATGCAGGTGTATTTTATCATCCCCAAGGTTTAACAGAAGATGGATTTGAAATAACACTGCAAACAAACTATCTAGGTAAACATGAGTATGAATTATTCTGTGAGACTCAGTTAACTTTAGAGAATTTGAATTAAGTCATTATATTTTTATTAAAAGCCTTTTGTAATTTTTTCGGGGATATTGAGTCAGTTATGTTCTACATAAACAGTCATTGCTAAAATATAGATGTATATATTAATGCAAAATTAAACTCAAAAAAATTATCAAAAAGTCAAATTTGACAAATATTGAGCATTATAGTGTGGTGGTTTTCCCTAAAACCCATAAAATTAAATTAGAAGATGCTACAAATAATATTCAGAAAACTAGCTGAAAGTAATTGTGAGAAATACAGAGGGGGTATTGTACATTTTCTATGTTTTTTCTGGCAATTGGTATTGGATTTTTCAATGCAGATCAACATTTTATGCAACTTTATAGTTATTCATGTGAGGAATAGCAAAAAATTTAAATACATCCATATTTTCCAAAATTTGATCAGCCTTCACTACCAACTTGATATTGCCCCATAGAACTGCTTTAATGCTATTCCAGTTCTTCACAATTGGTCTGTTAGAGGTTTCAGTAGCATGTAGCATTCAGATTTTCCAACCAGGGTGCACAGTAGTTAAAGGACTATGGGACCAGAAATTACTGCTCCCAGTGGTACCATGACATGATTGACATGCTAGGTTTCAGTGAGAAATTGATATGGCTGAATTAGTTTTGATGTAATTCTCAGTTATATTACTATAAACAGTACCCATCAAAAGTCCCAGATGACATAACACTAATGGATGATGTCACAGGAGCAATGTGGAAACTAATGTTAAATAGGACCTTATGGCAAGTGATGGCTTATTTGAAAGGTATTGACAATACCTATTCAGCCATATTAATTTTGTTTGGGTTTAAGCCAGTTTTGAATGAAAAATTAAATACTAAAATTATTATTTCACATTTACACTGATTAATTAAATGAATATTTACAGTAAGTGTTCAAATGGTGCACAGTTTTTGCTGACATAAATGCACTATTAGTAACCTAACCTAGCTGTTGTAAGTCCTCGATATAGTACAATCTGGGAATCTGGGTACCTCATTAAATAAATGTTCTGCTCGATGGAGATTTTTTCTACATTCATCAATTATTAAGACTGCTGCTACTTTGTCTGCTTGAGTGCATAAGAGTTTGCCTTGGTGTCTCCTTGAACAATAACAAAACCAAATATTTTATGTATAAAGTTTTTTCCAAAAACTTTGTAAAGAAACAATTAGTAAAAAATTAAAAAACAATTTTTTTTATATTAACCAAAGGCTGACTGAGTAATGTTCAATAATTAAATGTAAAATAATAATTTTAGTATTTATTTAACATATCCATCAAAATTGGCCTGAACTCAAACAAAATTAATATGACTGAGTAGATATGGTAAATATATTTCAAATGAGTTCTCATGAGCCATCAGGTCCTATTTAAAATTAGAGGCCACAGTGGCTTTGTGACGTCATCTGTTACCACTAGTAGAGAAGTTTACAACAGTTTATTTTCACCCTCCAAATTTCATTAGTGTAAGCTTCAGTGTAAGTAGAACCGTTCAAACGATATGAGGGTGGGAGTGGACTTTTAACTAGCACTGTATAATATCTGTGTTAACTTTTTAGTGTTTCTTATTTTAAACCCAAAGACAAATAATTTAATTTATTGTATTTTAATGGTAAAATTACTAGGGTCTGATATTTTTGACATTGTAAGTGATTTTTCAATTCAATAACAACAATTCAATTTTGAATTCTTATTGTATTGTAATCATTTTTTGATAAACAGTCGGTATTACTAAATATGACATTAGTCTTAAATATTCTAAATTACAGGTCTATAGGAAGTTAACTGAGCTACATATAGAATTACCCATTTATTGAATTTGTAATTTTACAATTAAGGAACTTTATCTTGCAGGTCATTTTATCCTAACACATCATTTAAGACCAGTGCTAAACAAATGTGTACATGCTAGAATAATTAATACAGGTTCTGAAGCACATAGGAATGTGAATGTTTACGATCTGAAAGCATTAACTAAATGTCAGACAGAGTTTAGAGATCATTATGTTGCTTATGGAGTTTCAAAATTGGCATTGATACTATTCACAAAAGAATTAGCAAAAAAATTATCCCGTAAGTTATTTTTATTTGCTCTAATATCATACACTATAGAAACTTGCTGTGTAATACATGTCTCATGATGAACTATTTTAAATTCATTGCTATTAGGGAAACTATTTCAGTTCCTATTAAATTGGCATTTTTAATGCAAGTAATAAAATAGTTCATGTTTTTATTAATATTTGCTGAATGTAGATAACAGAACATGTCAGTTTGTGGAAGATTAAACTTAATTCAGAAAAAATACTCAAAGTTTAATTAGGTAACTTTTAGGCAATCATGCTTATTATTAACCCTTGAACCTAACTATTGTGATGAATATTAATTTATTAGACAGGAATCAAAATTATACAGGGTGTAAACGGTTTGACTGCAAAGATTTTGAGGATCAATACTTCAGGTCAAAACAAATCAAAAAGCTTTATAACATTTTCAGAAATAAACTATATTATTTTTATGTTTCTTTGGGGAATAACACCACAATAGAAATAAAACTACGTATATTGCAGGAATACCAAACGTTTCAAAGTCTATTCTGACTTCGTTGTCAATGGCTTTATATAAATGTCAATGACAACGAAGTCAGAATAGACTTTGAAACGTTTGGTATTCCTGCAATATACGTAGTTTTATTTCTATTGTGGTGTTATTCCCCAAAGAAACATAAAAATAATCAAGAACATGCCACAAACAACGTTTAGAATACAAATAAACTATAGTTTTGCCAAAAAAAAATGAAACAGTTAGAAGTTCTGTAGCCTTTATTACAGTGAATAATAGATTATTTCCGGCTTCAAAATGATTGTAAAGCTAAATATGTAACTACTCAATAGCGTATACACCTTTAATAACTGTATTAACAAAGAAAATTATTATTTAAACTCTAAATATTCTGTTATAATTTGCCCTACGTTTCTCCGATCAGATGTGGCAACATAGCATATACTCAGTACTACAGCTGGCCGCTGCCATGAATGCTTTTTTGATTTTCATTTTAAAATATAAATTGGAAAAATAAATAAAATCTGTTGTGAATTGTGAGTTCGAGTGTATTATTTTGTGACAAACAGTGACAATCATACAATAAGGTAAAGACCTGACATGCTATTAATTTGTGGGGAAAGCAAATGTAATAACAAGAATTTTGAATTTTGAATATTTACTATAAATAATCCGTTTGCTCGCCAGAGCTGTATCATAATGACATCCTGCAGGTCAAAGGTTTTTATTTGTCTAAGATAAGTAATATTAATTTCTTAGTAACAATTATTTCTCGAAGAATTTAACACATAAAAGAACTACATATAAGAAATGTTTTGTTTAATATAGTTTGTATCGCATTATTTTTGTATCATAATGTAAACAACTTTGTATCCTCCCTTCTTCAACTTTATGCATAAAATAAATCGCCAAATATAAATATTCATTTCAATACATAGATATTAAAAGGGTACATTTTTGAAAATAATATTTCATAAAATTTTATGTACCTAAATAAATCTACCGGCACTCGAAACTATGCAATTATTTAATACAAAAAAATAACAGGTGTTCATTTTTTTGTGGTGACTCATTCCTTTATTATTCACGCTACAAGCAAATATCATTTTTAGCGCGACGTTGCCACATTGACAATAATTTACTTAACATGTATTTCAAATTTTCTTGCTTATTAAGGCCTTTAGACCATAGTGTTATAAGAGTTTTTTGTTTTGTTTGGTGGGTACTATCTGCACCTAAAATATATGCAGTCAAACTATTTACACCCTGTATTTAGCATAAGTACCTATTTAGGGTTGAATTTAGTTGTTCTAAACTCTCATGATATAGAAAATGTCATACATTATGGAAATTATCTTTTTTGGTAATGATTTATTCAATTAAGTGAAGTAAGGCTACAAAATTTAGTTCAACAAAAAGTTTAAACATGAAAAGTGAGGGATGGAATGCTACGGATTGATTTTGGATACATACAGACCTTTCTCCAAATGTTAACATCGGGGACTATGATCATGTCAGCGATCGACGGGGCGCCAGAAAATATAGTGGGAGTAAAATACTGACGGGGGACTTCAATTCCAAGTCCAGGCTGTGGGGGTTTTGCATTACAGATAGAAACGGCTTTATATGGGAGGAGTGAGTTGCGTCCAACGGTTTTGCCATTTTACATCAGAAGGGAAAGCCCACTTTTGTTAGGGTGAATCCTAGACGTGGCTAAGAGACTGCACAGTGTCATTGGGGAAGTTTCTTAAGAGGTCACAGGAAGTCGGGAGTAGACATTGTAGGAAGTGAAGCCTGTCAAATTGGGGGTAGGGATAAAATGATTAAAAGAAGATATGTTGAGAGGCAAGACGAGCACACATGTGGGTCAGAAGAGCGGCCAAGAGAGAATCTAATAAAAAGTGATTGAGAGCGTTGAAATTATAGTACTTAAAACTAATGTTAATGTTTGGAGGTAACCTTTAAAATTTGTGTAGTTCTTTTATGTTTTAAGTTAAAGAACACGAGAATAATAAGCATTTTACTTATGATTTAGAAATAACTTTTCCCAAAATACTTCAAAAGATCTCTCGACTACCTATTTTAAATTGCATATTTCCAAACTAAGTAATTCATATTATTATTTATGTTGGATAATAAAGTAACCTACTTACATAATAAATAAATTCCAAAATTATCACAACAAATCTTCAAACGCATAACTGCACAAATGCACAAACTACACGTCTTTAGCCAGTTTTTCGTCATAACACATCAGGAAACAAACATGAAGTTGAAATTTAAAAAACTACGGGTAAACTTTATAAACATATAGCGCGTCGCGTAAGTGGCTGGTCGCTTACGCGATACGTCACGTTGTCATTCTTCTCGGTATGTTTATGTCGAGTTTTCATTTAATTTGAAAATTGAAAGAAATGGTTTTGTTAATGAAATTGGGTTTAGTGAAGGCATAGAAACTGTTTAGAATTTATATATTAAGCTTAACAAGCATTTTACAAGCAAAATTATGTTTAGGTAACTGTATAAATAGCCTGTGACTTTTCCACTCTTTTCTGACAAAACTATAGCTTTTTTGTAAAATGATATCAGGCTTTTTGATTTGTTTTTACCTATAAACTGTCATTCCTCGAAATATTTACACTCAAACCGTTTACACTCTGTATATACACATGTATATAATATAAGAATATATAAGAAACAGTTTTAATAATATTAATTAATTGCTAGCTGATTATTTTCTATATAAAGAGAAAAAAAAAGTTTATTTGTTGGGTGTAATCTCTGGAAGTAGTAAACCCATTTTAAAAATTATTTCACTAATAGAAAGCTACGCTATCCGCGAATAATATAGGCTATATTTTAGTTTGATAAAATATTTGATTACGTGATTAGGTGAAAGTAGGGTGTCGTATTGTTTTTACCCCATTGCTGCTCCGACGGTTTGTTTATATATAAGTTGTTAAACATAAAGTAGGCAGTTTTAAGGCAGTGTCGTGAAAAGTCATTCTCAGATATTTGTTGAAGTACTTGTTCTACCGGTATGCTTGGATATAAGACGACGCCCTGCACCTCCCCAGTACATAGAAGACAATTATTCCACAACGAAGTAAAACAGAATTAGCTACACAAAATACAAACCCGTCAACAAGCGACCCACCCTACAAGACAGCTACCGTCGTAATTAACACCATAGATAAAATAAAGTAACTTCTCGACAACGACTGAAGTTACAAAGCATTATCCAGTGACCCGAACAACTATCTAGAGAAAACAGCGAAATTCAAAATTCAAGATTCACCCATAGATGAAGAAATAAAGAAAAAACTGAACCCCAAGGAAAAGTCTAGTCGATGCCTAAAGCTCTACGGTTTGCACAAAATCCTTAAAGACAGGGTCCTACTTTGACCTATAGTTAATGCTTTCAACTCACCAGTATACAACTTGGTAAAATATTTAGCAAGTACCCTACAACGGTACAACGTGGAAATACAAACTCTCACATTCAAAACTCGGAACATTTAACGCGTATTGTCAACAGTCTTACCATAGAGCCAGAAGATGCCTATTTATATTTGACAGCCGCATTTATAAACAAACCGACGGAGCAGCAATGGGGTCCCCACTATCACCAGCGGTAATTTCTATATGACTTTTTTCGAGGAAAAAGCACTACAGATAGCAAAACTGAAGCCAAAGTTATGTATAAGATACGTCGATGATGTATTTGTCATATGGCCTTTTGGCAAACAAGAATTGCTCAAGTTTTTAGATCACCTAAACTCGATGCATCCAGGATTCAATTTACATTAGAACTTTGACGTCCTCGTAAGAAAAAACCTCAGAATGGGCACCTGGCCCGGACAGTAAATTACAAATCGCATCATAACTTTAATCAAATGGAGGGAGTTGCCAACTGGTTCGTTTTTCAGATCTATACGACTGACAGATAATAATAACAAAACCCACGAATTAAAACATAATTACTGCTCTACGACAAAATGGGTACACAAACCACACAATCAAAAAGGCAATAGAACAACAACACCTAGCACCAAAACCAAAAGACGACCTTACTGGAGAACCTTATATCCAAGGAACAACTGACAGAATTTGCCGAATTCTTTGACATAGCGACTGCATACAAACCACACAAGACTATAGTCTAGTCTAAGAAATTCTAAACGAAAAGTTTAGCTAAAAAACCAAGGGGTATATAGTATAACTTGCGAAAAGTGCGACAAAGCATACGTCGGACAAAGGAATAGGAGAATTTCAGCCCGTTTAGATGAACATAAATTAGCTGTCAAAAATAAACAAACGACTTCGGCCCTGTTCCAACATCAACAATGGGGCCTCAAAATCAATTTCGATAAATGTAAACAGATCGCACTAACCAGCTATTGAAATCGAGAAAAGTGGACAACTAAACAAAAGAGACGACGTTCTGCATCTCTCATTGAAAAGTGCTCACTAACTGATTAATCGCAAGTGAATACTTAAATTGAAAGAATGTCAACAATGTAAAATAATTTATATTTAAAAAAGAACGTATTTCAGCTGACTTAAAATAAAAACAGTTTAGAAACCGTGTGCAATCAATCACTATTTTCAGACATATATTCTTTTTTTATCTGATTTAATTAAGGTACAATTCAATTGAAAATTTTAGCTTATTCTTATATCTTTCTTTTTCTCCCTCTCTAATTTTCATTCTTTGCCTATATTTTCCAAATATATTTTTTTATTTGTTTTATTATTTGGACCACTTTCTATAAATGTAACTATTTCACTCTATATTGCATCCACACTCTATATGCTTCTGTGTACTGGTCACTCCTATATAACTTATTGGTCTATCATTTTCTGAATCTTACTGTACAACTATAATTCAACTCAACACAATATTACAACGGTCCTGATATCTTTAAAACAACCCTGTATAAGTACAAATCCTTTCCACACTATTGACTCTTTCTATTTTTCTATTGTTTACATTATTCCTGTATACCAATGATTTTACTTCGCCCCATATGTCTAGTGTTCCATCTATGCAACTGTTCAAGGTGTACCCTATATAACAAAACTCAGTTTTTTGAATCACATTTTATGACTATAAATTTACTCTACCGTTTATTTCAATCACCCGGTATATGCAACTGCTTCTAATATTTGTTTAACCCATGTCTATAATTATACCCGGTCCTACGTCCTATAATTCAAATATCCTAACTGCTTATGCTTATATAACAAATTTTTGATACACCCACAAAAACAATAATTTTACCCCACCCTTACTTCAAACACCTTGTCTAAGCAACTACTTATGTTCCAAACTATATAACTTTTTTAAACCGCCCTGTATAACTGTAATTATACTCCATCTTATATTTCAACCATCCTGTATACTCTGCTTCTGACAATTTTCAAACCCTTTTGTATAACTGTACCTAATTATTCTCCGTTCTATAACGCAAATATTCACTCTGTATAGCTATAGTTTTGCTCCACTCTTATTTCAACCACCTTGTATACACAACTACTTATGTGCTACCCAATACAATATTTTTAGAACCACCCTATATAACTAATTCAATTCCAACTTATATTTCAACCATCCTTTGTATACAACTGCTTATGTACCACCTAATATTACATGCACGCAGGCACACACCTTCAACCGTATTCCACACAGAAGAGATCGCCGGAATAACAAATTTTCGTTTTATGAAGTTAATGGAATATTTTCTCCAATTTCACGCGAATGTAACTTAACTTCGTCTCTAAAAAAACTGACTTCAAAAGCATCAAAATGAAAATCATTACAAACACCCTGTACGACATACTTTCATGGCATATCTTGACATTTAAACTAGATATTTATAATGAAAATTTGACATTTACCATTATGTAAAAACACAGTTTTGCATAATACAATTCATAATATACAAATTGCGTGTGCAGTTTTAGAGAAAACATTGAAGATTCATTGAAAATCGCTGAAATATATATTACTTTTCTCATTTTCTAGAAAAACCTAAATCTCATGTTGTAGACAGGTTTAAATCATCAAAATTGCCCAAGGCGATTTTGATTAATCGCTCGTCATACTTCTGATTTTCTAGAAAACCCTAAATCTCATGTTATAGACAAGTTTAAATCATCAAAATTGCCCAAGGCGTTTCTGATTAATCGCTCGTCATACTTCCTTTTTGGAAGTCGGTTTTAAATATGTTCAAAAATGTGATAAAAATATGTCTAGGTCTTCATATTCAATCCCAAAATAATGTATTTTTAGAAGCAGCTGTTGTGTAAAAAAAATCTAAAACTGTACGGGATGTGAAAATTAAGAAATGAAAAATATGTCCAAGGTAAATACGTCAATTTCGCGGATTTGTCTATCCCGTGCAAAGCCGGGTCGGTCAGCTAGTAATGTATAAAAATGAATCCGTATTTCTCTTCGTCACCCCGTAACTTGTGAACGACTCTACCGATGTCATCTTTTTTAATACGTCGGAGAAGGTTCTTACGGAAAGAAAATTGAACAAAATTATCAGTAAACTTAACGAGTATTGACTAATGAACCCGGTAGGTAGCGCTTCGATCGGGTTCTATGAATTTCTATAAAATTAAAAGGTTTGACCGATTTTGATGAATCTTTTAGTGTGTTTGTGTGGGTTAGTTTTACAATTTGACTCTGTAGTGGGCGCTGCGGTCGAGTTGAAGGATTTTTTTTAAATCCTAAGCGTTGGGCCGAGTTTGATGAAACATTTTTTGTGGGCCCCTGAAGTGGTTAGATTTACAATTGGGCTCTGCGAACGAGTTTTCGTAATTTGCTTAAAATTTTAAACAGTAGGTATTTACGTTAAACTAAAATTCCAATTTGTCTATCCTGTGCGAGTCCGAGGCTAGTCGGTTTATGAATGTACACATATGTCCTGTCAGAATTGAAGGTTCTGTTTACATTTGTGGATAAGTATCATTATTTTAAGAATTTTCAATATTTAATAGTCAATTTTATGTACGACTATAACTAGAGTATATCCAAAGTATACTTTAATTTTGAATTACATAACATATTTCATGTGCATTTTTGACAGTCTATTGATTTTTTGCCCACAGTGAGAAGTAGCTTTTGGAATTTTTTTGGAAACTTAGCCATATGATAATTCTAAACTGTGGATTAAGTCTAAATGGGCTCAAACTCTGAACGTCTTTTGTTCCAGAGATACTGCTTCCAAAGATAATTTGTTTTATCCTATCAATTTTGGGGTGCTATATTTCGAAAACAAAACACTTTCAGAGTTTGAGCCCAATAAAGACTGATCCACAAGTTCAGAACCATTTAATAGCGAATGTTCAAAAAAATTAGCCGAAAGCCACTTTCTCGCTATACCTCATAAGGGTTAAAAATCAACTTTGGCTGTATCTCGAAAACAAAAGACTTTTAGAGTTTCAGCCCATGGAGACGTTTGATCTACAATTAGAATTATCAAATGGCACCCCTTCCAAAAAATTAACCGAAAGCCATTTTACTTAAGAACAGGGGTGTGGTAATTTCTGAGTTGACCCAGACTTACCATAGCCAAAAGTTGCCGATTTGTCATCTCTAAAATTGATACAATGACTACAAATTGATTTGTTCTTGCATCACTGACTAATCCAACTACCTCTCATCTACCTTCACCTCACATAACATGACAGAACTCGATGAATAATTTATATTAATTTTCATTTCCAGACACAAACATTATAGTGAATGCAGTCAATCCTGGTAACGTAGAGACAAATATTTTCAGAAATTTTCCTCAGTTGAATAATTCATTGTTGTACGCTCTTCAGTGGCCAATAAGAAAAATTTTAATTAAAAATCCTTCACAGGGAGCACAGACCCATCTACATGCTTTACTAACTACCAACAGGTCTACAGGTCAATATTATTCCGAATGTAAGTTAATTTTGCCAAGTCCCTTAGCCGCAAACGATAAGTTAGCAAAAGAATATTACGATTTGACTTTCGAAGTGTTGGTCGATAAATTTCCGACAGAGTCTCAGTGCTAAATATACAAAATGACGTCCTGGATTTCTCCCGACGCTAAAATAAAAAAGGAAATCCTGAAATCGGGTAAGTGGTCTAATAAACCGGCAGACGGAAGCCAATGCACAATTACCATTATGGAAAGCCCTTTAGTAGAGGACACTAATAGAATCGTAGTTATAGGAGACAATGACGGAGAACTCTGGAGAGCTATAGACACTTGTCTGCGAACTATGTTTGTTGGAGAACAATCCAATTTTCTCATCACAATAGGTGATTCATCAGTATCGCTTACATTAGAGTTAGTAGCTTTAGTTTTTAATGGGTTTATTTTTGAATGGGATGCAAAGAAAATATATAATCAAGCTTTGCACCATAAAGAAAAAGGTATCCACTTTTTCAAATTGAAAAATAATAGGGAAGCTGCTTACAGATTCACCAAAGCACTCAAACTGTTAACTTGCATGCCAATTGATGTAGAAGAAGTACCAGAAAGTATTGATGATCTTCCACTGGCAGATATTAATTACTTAAAAGGAAAGTTGTATAACAACTTATCTTCATGTTACTTAAGAAATAATCACTGGGATAAGGTAATCGAGTTATGCAATAAGGTTTTGAGTTTTGATAGCACTAACATAAAAGCTCTTTATAAGCTTGGTGTGGCATATAAGAATGACAAAAATTTTGAAAAAGCTCTTGAGATTTTCAACAAAGTCATTGAACTCGAACCTCAAAACAAAGCTAGTGTAGATCATCTGAGTGCTGTGAAAGCTGAATTGAAAAAGGCCGAGATCAAGATGAATAATATGATTAAGAAAATGTTTGTGGGTACTTCAGAAAATTAACCACACTACCATCACAATATATTTGAGTTTATTTTATTACAGTTTAATAAATAAATAAATTTATAACTACTTCAAGATATGGTGTAAATATATCAATACCATGTACACATTTCTTTCATTTTACCTGTCCCTGTCAGCATAACATTATTTCATCTCATGAAGTGTTTTGAGGGGAATTTTGAACTAACGACCTGCGAAAGCTTTATCACATAAATAATCTCAAGTAGTGATAAGTTTTCATAACAAATTCAAAAGTCCAACTCTAATATAATGCGAAATTGATAAAGAAATCAGTAGTTGGGCAAACGAACAGTTCCTCAGGGTATTCTCGCCTATTATTGATTGCACTGATCAACACTAGTCATGCTACGCACTCAGCTGCTAGATAATGAAGCTTTGATTGATAGGTAATCAAAGCTAACCTAACCTCAAATTGCACATTGTTTCAGTCAACCGTTTTTAGGCCTCCGTATTCAATATACGGAAACCCTTAGACAGGCATTGCTCTGCTCTATTGGTCCGTCACAATCTACACATGTTAAATTAATTTGTTTAAAAAATATACAGAAATTGACCCGTCCACACACCTTTATCTCCTAAACTATTGAGCCCAAAATTTTGCAAACAAAATTGTGAATATAGAACCTCACTTGAGCTTTTCAAGAAAAATCCTGATATTAATTTTGGACGGTAAATAAAATTAAATGAAAAATAAAAAAATAAACATTCAAATGCTTGAAGTATATAGCAAATGAAAAGTTTCATTACAAATACAAGAATTAGTATACGATTCTAACTTGCACTTGACCAAATTATTATTATGTGATACAATTAATTTAGTTTCACTACTGTTGCGATATTTGCATCATTATAAATTAAAATTGTGTATAAAGCTTAAATTATACTTTTTTAACTGAAACGTGGAATTAACATTGGATTATAAAACACGCTGTGTTTTAAGTGGAAAATGTGTGCTGACCTGAAACTAATAGGTAGTTGCAAGTTTCGTTCACTACTGACAAAAATTATTTGGTATAGATTTGTTAAAAATAGGACATAATTTGCGTATGATAAATTAAATTATGAATAATATACTTGTTTTTAACTGATCCAATAGTCGCCCTTTTAGCTTATTTATTAATTAATTATTAAAAAAAAATTATAAAATTGATAAAGAATATCTATTAAATATCATATTAACTCTTAAGCTTATCTTTGCGTAACTTCAACAGATATGAACGGGTTATCAGCAGCTAATTATAATTTCTGGATGCGTCAACTGATTTCGTAGAGTTTTTGGTGCGTTCCCGCAATTTATTTAGTGTATTGTTTTCAATTTGATTGAATTACTTCATTGATTTTTAAACTTCTGCACCTTTTCTAAAACTTTCCGTCGCGCTAATGCTAATTGTAAGTGTTTTTTGCGTGTAAAATATAGACAGTATTTGACATTCGTGTTTCGGATCCCTAGCTATTTAGACGCTTGGGAGGTTCGTGTATTGTTCTCCGAACTTTTCGGTCGCTTTGATTCCGTTTGAAGAGACGGCGCTTATTGTTGTTTTTGCGTTACGATTTCGCGAGTTAGTAGCTCCGTTCGAAACGACCGCTAAACCGCTTTCATTTTGTTTCTTTTGTGTTTACAAAAGCGCATCATTTGTTGTTAAATCCGCATTTTTTGTATGCTCAATCAATGAACATTGCATCGCTATTTTTTATGTAACGTGTTGTTCAGAAGAAGCTCTAAAAAACTGTTCCTGCTGCTACGGGGCTAGCCTGTGAAGAAAGAAGAACCAAGAAAACACCAGAGCTTTGACTTAAAGGTTAGTGATAACTTTTATTTGGTGATTCGTTTGTGTGACGGCACGTGTTTATTGATTGTTCCGCTAAAGGTCCTTCGTCAATTATATACTTGCATTGAACCAGCATTGAACTAAAACCGCAACATCTAATTCATACATTTTTTTGAATATTCTCTATGGAATGTCCCATCGAAGACATTCCATAATTTGGTCCAACTTCGAGCCGGATGCAATTTCAGTTAATTTAGTGCAAAGTTTATCGACATTACATAATTTGGTCCAACTCCGGGCCGGATACATTTGAGTTAATTTCGTGCAAAGTTTAACGATCAAAAAAACCATTAATTTTTCGTTGCAATTATTGTTGAAAACCGCATTGAATTTTCGTTTCTTTATTTGTTAGAAGAGAAACCATGTTCGGGATATTCACTCATTCCGTTGGAAATAAAACGCAATTTTTTTACCGCCTTAAAAACTTACAAGAGCTCGTTTTGTTTGTTTGGTTATTTTGCTAAATTGTTTTGAATTTATTTGACATTAGGTCAGAAGTAGTATGCACATGAGAATACTGGCTCACTTTTCTTATGGGACTAAAAATCACTTTTTGAAATCGAGCTGGTACGCGGTGGAATCGCCTCTGGCGCGTTATTTATTGCATGTGTATGTATGAATAATGTATGTATTGTTTGGTAATGTATGTGTAATTAAAAATACATGTGTAATTGTGTAATTTTCTACTTCAACAGTAAAAAATTGTACATTTTTGGAATAGTATTTTGTTTTCGTTCTATCGTGTTAGATTTGTTCAGTGGCGTTACAGTGATTTTAATTTATTGTTAAGATGTCAAAAACCCCTGAAAATTTACGAAAATTTAAAAATCATCGACAATCGGAGTTTAAAAGATTAGAAGATATTTATTTTGCTGCCGAGAAAGCCTTAAGAGGTGACGACGTTGAATTGTTTTTTAGCATGATTGATATGGTTGATTCAATCCATTCAGAGTTTTTTAAACATCACAATTCCATTGTTGGATTAATTTCTGATGCAAACGATGATTTTGACTTTGAGGATGACATTCGCAATAAATTTGAAAAATTGTTTTATTCAATTAGGTCTATTTTTGCTAAACTGAAATCTGTTCAGAATTCTACGCCACAAAATATAGCTCGGGAACAGGAAAGTGATGCTTTGCCGCGAATTGATTTGCCTTCATTTAGTGGAGACATATTGGAATTTGGTACTTTTATTGATTTGTTTGATTCATTAATTCACAATAATGAAAAACTCAGTGCTATGCAGAAGTTCAATTATTTGTAGTTAGCTTTAAAAGGGCCTGCTTTTGAGGCTATTAGGAATTTTAAACTAACACAAAACAATTACGTGAGTGCTTATGAAGCACTTTTGAAAAAAGTCAAGCGAACTCGTTTAATCGCGGAGTCTCATTGGTCAGCTTTAGAACAATTCCCCCAACTAACTTCAGATAGCCCTTCAGAGGTTCGGAAGTTATTGGATGACTTCAGTTTTAAATTTGGAAGCACTGAAGAATTTGGGTTTACCAGTAAATCAGTGGGATTTTTGTATCGTTCAGATGATGTTGAAACGAGTTCCAAAGAATTTAGCCGCTAAATTTGAACTTTACCATGGTACTGTGACCGCTCAAGATGACTTTCCGATCCTCTCGGAAGTTGTTGATTTTTTGTCGAAGCATTGCGATGCCTTTGAACATGTTGAATTATCCCGCAAGGCAAAGCGAAGTGTTGACAAAAATTTACCATTGAATTCAAAGCAACATTCTTCCCGGTTCACTACATCTTTGTCACTAAGAATAGAAATTGTTTAGTTTGTAAATCCGATCATGCGATTTACAAATGTTCTGAATCTTGAACAAATCAGTATCCGCGCGGTTTAAGTTTGTTAAAGATTTTAGACTTTGTTTTAATTGCTTGAGCGATTCTCATCAGTTGAATCGCTGTAAATCTTTATCCACTTGCCGCAACTGCAAACAACGCCATCACACATTGCTTCATTTTGTAAATCGTGCTGATTCAGGTATTCGGTCTGAATCTAAAGCTCCCCCTGCAAACCTGGCTTCCACATCTGGTGGATCCAGTACCATTAATACTGTTGAAAGTCCCGAAACTTCTCTACCGCAGACTTCTTGTCATAGTTCACTTTTGTCATACAATTCAAATGTGTTGTTATCTACCGCTTTAGTTGAGGTATTAGATAAGCACGGTTCTTATCAAACTTTGCGATGTCTGCTAGATTCTGGTAGCATGACATCATTCATTGCGAGCAAGGCTGTGAAACGCCTTGGCTTCCGACCTATGCCTGCTTCGATACAACTCAACGGGCTAGGTTCTATGCAGAGTACCTCTGCTGAGGGCTCTCTTACCCTTTCTCTTCGCTCTATAGTAAAGCGTGAGTGCAATTTTGTTATTGATACTATTGTTTTACCCCGCATTTGCAATGATATGCCTGTTGTTGGACGTCTTCTGGGAAAGGAAGGTGTTCCTGATGCTATTAACACTGTGTTTGGTTACATCCTTATGGGTAGAGTGTCTTCGAGTTCTGTTAACTCTCACTCTCAGTCAGTCATAAACCCAACTTCGCTTTTTTGTCAAATTGAAGATGTAGTATCATTAGATGATTCACTCCAGCCGTTTGCGAGAAACGATATTCGCCATTTAGGGGTACATGGGGGTGAGATTGAACCGTAGACCTAGCTTTTCGTAATATTATTTTGTTCCACCTTTGAGTAACAAAATCATGCGTTTGTTTCATTTTGATAGCTATTTTCAATTTTTAAACCCTCACATGGCTAATGTAGCTTGATGATTAAGCTACATTAGCCATTACAAACTTAAGGGTGAGGTTACTAGGATCAATGCTTTTAAGTTCAGTAGGGCTAAAATCTAATGTAGTGTTGAAAATTAATTTGTTTAATAAAAAAGAAAGAAGAATATTCAATGAAAAGTTTGAATAAAATGTATTTTTTAATGTTGGATGGCAAAGTTACATATTCTACATTTCCTACCTTGCACTAGATTAATTTTCACTTTTATCTGCCACTACTAGTTGGTTTTTGAAACAAATCTAATTTTAATCGATGGAAGTTACCTTGATTGTTAATATATTTTAAACATTTAATGAATTGTTATGAAATGAATGCTTTTAGAATAGGGGTTAAGAGCCCATACATATATTTTACAAGTAGAAGTGTTGGCAGATATTTTTGATATCAATCAGCTGGCTAACACACCAACTATTTAAAGGCTGGCCACTTTTTAAATACATGAATCAAATGCGGTTTTCAACACGAAAACAACTTATAGCTACTTAACACAAAGCTACAGACTTAGAACTACCAAACCGTCAGACTTTAATTGAAATGACTCTTGCTGATGACAGCAGTGCTATAAATGTGAGAGCATGCAATTCATCAAACCCGAAAGAATTGAAAAAGGTTAGTTTGAGAACATGACATGGAGGGACAGACCCACGTGTAAATATTTACTTATAGGAATATATATTTCTATTTATTTTACTTTTAAAAGACACTCATTGAAGTGGTTGATAATGCCAGGAAGTAATTTCTGACTATAAAAAACGCATATAGATGTGTATATAGTTTAGAAGATTTAGATTTTAGGAAGCCATAAACAGGACATGAAGCAGCCCTAGTAATACTTAATTATATACTTCTATTAAATTGATTGAGATATATTAATTTACTTTATGTGAAAACCACAGTCAAGCTAGCAATCATCATAATTTAACTTCAAAGAGATATTATTAGTGTAGTAGTAGTAAAGAAATCCGGTGGAAGGAAGAAGACCGTAAACTTATGTGGCAGGAGATTTCCCGTTTCTCACCACCATAAAGTCATACTGGGCTCAGTAGAACTCCCTCATCCTGGAGAACGGATTTCTGGAAACACCAGAGAAGGACAAGAACAGAAAACAGATTGTTATCTCCAGAAATATGAGACCGGAGGTTTTGCGAGATGGTACAACCGGAGGACATCTTGGAGTGACAAAATCCCTGAGGAAGTTAAGAGAACGCTTCTATTGGGTAAACTGGCAAGCAGATATCAAGGATTGGTGCCGTAAATGTGCGACAAGTAATGGGTCTCAGAAGCGAGCAATATAACGTAGGGAGTCCATTCGAAAGAGTAGCCATTGATGTTGCCGGTCCATTTCCTGAATCTTGTTGTGGTTATGGTGATGGACTATTTCAATAAATGGGCGGAAGCTTATGCTTTGCCGAATCAAGAAGCCTTGACCTTTGCTGGTGTCCTTACGGATCAGCCATTTTGGTTGGTTCCCTAGGAGTTGCACTCCGCCCAAGGCAAAAATTTCCAGTCTACTCTTTTCCAGGACATCTGCAAACTTTTGAAGATCAATATAGCACGGACGACAGCCTTACACCCACAATCCGATGGAATGGTACAACGGATGAATAGGACTATTAACCGCCATTTGTTAAAGGTAGTCTCTGACCACCAAAGAGAACTGGGCTCAGTATCTTCACTTGTTTCTAATGGCATATCGTTCATCTGTGCACGAGTCCACGTTTCAGACGCCGGCAAGTGTTATTATGGAACGAGAATTAAGATTACTACGCGATTTCAAGTTTGGATGTCCCCAGGAGAAGAGACAGCAGGTGAAGACTATGTCAATTAGTTACGTCAAAAGATGAACGACATCCACCAACGAGTCTGGTTAAATATCGGGAATGTCAGTGTCCGTATGAAGGAAGCATAAGACATCAAAGTCGAAGGTTCCAAGTTAATGATCTTGTTTGGTTGTATAACCCGCAACGTCGTCAAGGATATTCGCCCAAGCTACAAAGATCTTGGGAAAGGCCTTACCAAATTGTAAAGAGAATCAACGATGTTGTATATAGGATAAGGAAGCTACCTCGAGGAAAACCAGAGGTGGTACATTTCTACAGGTTAGCCCCTTATGCCGAAAGTCATGACGGCGAAGTTGAACAAGCCCAAGACCGCAGCATCCAACCACCCGATGAAGACATGACCTCCGAATAGTTTATGACACTGTACTCTGATGGGCAGAAAGTGCAGCACAACGTGACCAGAGAGGAACCCCGAGACCTGTTTGTGGTGCCCATAGAATATGCCCTGACTCATTGTGTGGCTCGAAATCCCCGGATTTCCAGAGGAGTAGCCAAGGTGTTTGCACAGAAGTACAGCCAGTTCCAGAAGCTAAAAGAGCAAGAAGTAGTGGGGATGGCTCTTCACCTGAAAGATAAATAACCAGTGGGTACCAGAGACATTTTCTATTTGCTAACGAAAACATTCTCGCAGGACAAGCTAACATATCATCTTTGAAAGACTCTGGTCGAATTGAGGACTATGATGATGAAATTGGCGGTCCCAAAGATAGCCTGTATGTTGGATGGACTGAATTGGAGGCTGGTGAGAAGTATAGTGGAAATTATATTTCGATTCAGTATGCTGTCCCAGTATTCGCAGTCCAGATTCGAAACCCGTCGACTGTTACTTCCACCGGACGTCTTGTTGTCGAAATGGAGAGTCCTGCAAATATCGCCACACCAGGAAGGATTTTAGGACATTCCGGGGCGAAATGGTTGGCGTTAACGGAAATTGAAATTCATGGAATTTCATCGAATCTTCGAGAATACATGAAGGAAATTTCCCAACGGCACTTTGACCTTCCGGAAAATTCTGAGAAGAAATAAATAAGTACGAAGATCTGGTGAAAGGGTTCATTCAGTATTAGATAGTCGTTTAGTAAGCAAACAACAGGTGTTCAAGATAAATTGTGTATAAATTGAGAATATAAAAAAAGTATTGGAAATATGATATATGAAATATATAGTATTAAGCTACATTAGCCAACGTTTCTCTGAAACGGCTGGAGCTATAAAATCATTTTTGATAGCACAAATTAGCAACAAAATATGCGCTTAGTCCGAATGCGGCAATATGAAATAGCTACTGCAACTTAATAGACATAAAATTTTACATACATATTTCGTGTACAATATTTGTTTTCAACATTACATTTTGTGTTGTAATGTGTCCAAATAGATAAAAAATAATTGTTGTTATGGGTTGTGCTGGAATAATTTAAAATAAAAATATATTTATATTTACTTGGATTGTATTTTTTATTAATAACTACCTAAAAATGGTAAAATTGTATAAGTCAGTAAAATAAATAATTTGGGCAAGTGCGAATTAGAAGCTCCATCACGCTGGAACCCGCTTTGAAAAAAACCTAATTTTTTTAAAGCCTATTTTAACTACAAACAATACTAATATATGTAGTAAAGTTAATTTTTTTGTAGTTTTATTAGTTACTGAGAAAACTTCATTGATGGTGTTTAAGCTAAGAAATATTAGTAATACTATGCTGAATGGTTTTGGAATAAGTTCTAAATTGATTGTAGTTTATTGTGGTAACAACAAAATATTACTTTGTTTTATATTCTTTTAGAGTATAGCAGGATTGCTACAATATTATTTTCAAAAAATTTTATATTTTTTTAAAGCCTATTTTGTCTACAAACGATACTAATATATGTAGTATAGTTCATTTTTTTGTAGTTTTGTTAGTTACTGAGAAAACTTCATTGATAGTGTTTAAACTTAGAAATATTAGTAATAATATGCTGAATGGTTTTTGAATAAGTTCTAAATTGTTTGTAGTTTATTGTAGTAACAACAAAATATTACTTTATTTATATTTTTTAAAGTATAGCAAGGATGCTACAATAACGAAATTTTAAATCATAAAATAACACTTATTCCAAAACTACAAACGATATAGTTGATTGTGGCGAAATTTAGATGTTTGTAGTGATTGTGGAACTCTTATCAGTGATAAAAGAAACAAAATCAAGTGTTCAATAAAACGATACGATAAGACAATTATGAGCCTAAGATTCTATATCGTTTGTAGTTTATGAATAAAAGATATATCTGTACAAATACCGTCACTTTCTGTGTAGATAATATATCTACAAAATGGCTATTTACGGGAAACCATTAAAAACGTTTATTAGAAGGGTTGAGGAGTTTATTTCGCTAATAACCTCATTTTAACTCATTAATTATTTCTATTCAAATCAATTTTCGCGCCAGAATCTGTTATCAAGCACGTTCCTGTAGAGCCACCTACATGTCCTTATAGGTATCATTATTTATTTGATACATTTCACACGTTATCTTGTTATTCTTGTTTTTGTACCTAGAGATATTTTTGTTTTGGTAATTAATATGAGAAATTTTGTTCAGATGTACTTCAATGATTATTAACGGTAAGTTTGTCGAACACTTTGTCCTCTTGTAAGAATTTAAATAAATGCAATTCTAACTTTAAGGTTATAATGCCATATAAATTTATTGTTTGCAGGTACCACCAACAAAAAATAATTTTTTAATAGTCAAAAATAATATAACGAAAGCATATTATGTACATATAAATAGGTAACGGTTGTACAATTTTCTCCTCTGTTCCTTAACCGATTATCTTCATTTTTGGTTTGCTTAGTGGCTACTGACGACCTTCAGTGCAAAATGCTAAAATTAACTAAACTAAAGTTTAACAATATTATGTTTAATATTAATTTATTATTTGATAGACTGTTAACATCTTTAAATGTATTTGAAAATTTTGATAGTGATAATTTTTAATTATTTTTAGGTTAGGTTAAGTTATATTATTTTTGGCTATACGCTAGTAAAGTATCTTTGACAATAGGCATTTGCGCCATCTGGTGTTTTATTTGTAGAACGCTGGTTCTGTCAAAGCCATAATTTATGTTTCCTGTGTTATAGATTAAAATTTAGTTTTCTCATAAAATGGAAATAAAAACAACAAACCGAAAATGCAGTGTAGTTGATTTTGAAAATACATCAAGGAAAAATAAAAAATTACAATTCTACCGTTTTTCTGGATTTCTATAGCAATCGGAGAGGAAGGAAAAAATGGATTACAGCAGTTCGTCGTCAAGAGCAACTAAATTATATTTCCACGTTTTTAGTCATTACTAAATATATAAAATTAATCACAATTGTTGTTCTGTTAACAAAAATGAGATTCAAGAACTCTTGTAATCAGATAAGTTAATAATGTAAATACTTTTCTTTCCAAAATAAATTGAAATTTGAGGTTAACATAATTTTTAGTTTTTTAATTAATAAGATTTTATTTTAGCAATAAAGAAAAAAAGTAACTTTTTAGTTATAGGAGTGATGATAAGCCATGGCAACCAGGAACATATTCAAGGATTTGCTGTGCTCATTTCGATGGAGCAGAAAAATCAAACAATGTAGATACATAACAAAATGTACAATTCAACTATCTTACCTACAATATATCAATATTTATATTCTTTTAAATGAATAACACTTTATATTCTCATTATTTTAATTTTTTTAAGAGCGCTTCTTTATTTTTAGTTATTACAAAAGCTATAAATAATATATAATCAATATTCATTTCTTTGTGAATTAACATGTACATTTGCATCTGTTGTTGCTTTATTATCCTTGTTCGAACTTCAAAATTTTTATCTTGGTCCATTAAAACTTCATTGTCAGTGAAATTTTTTCTTGTCGTAGGTACTCGTAATCTTTCAGCCCACAAACCAGCATTAAGATTTTGCTTTTTTATATACATATTGCAGGAAATATAGTTGGATTGTAACTTTTGTTATGTGCATTGTTTACTTTTTTCCCAAACAATTTGACCACTGCAAATCATTGAATTTGTTTCTGGCTGAGATGGATTGCCCCACTGCTGTAATTAAAAATCACAGTTTTGTTAATAGAACAACAGTTATGATTAATTTTATACATACAATAATGACTAACAACGTGGAAATCAAATTTATTTACCCATGATGTCGAACTGGTGCAATTCATTTTTTTTTTCATCTCTAATTGCTATGGAAATCCATGAAAGTGGTATAATTGTAATTTTGGATTTTTTCTTGGTGTATTTTTACAATCAACTACACCGCACTTTCGGTCTGATGTTTTTCTTTCCATTTTATGGGATAACTAAATTTTAATCTATAACACAGGAAACATAAATTACGGCTTTGACAGAACCAGCGCTCCACAAATAAAACACCAGATGGCGCAAATATCTATTGTCAAAGATACTTTACTAACGTATTAAAAAATTATTTTTTGTTGGTTGTACCTGCAAACAATAAATTTATATGGCATTATAACCTTAAAGTTAGAATTACATTTATTTAAATTCTTACAAGAGGACAAAGTGTTCGACAAACTTACTGTTAATAATCATTGAAGTACATCTGAACAAAATTTCTCATATTAATTACCAAAACAAAAATATCTCTAGGTACAAAAACAAGAATAACAAGATAACATTGTTTGAAATGTATCAAATAAATAATGATACCTATAAGGACATGTAGGTGGCTCTACAGGAACGTGCTTGATAACAGATTCTGGCGCGAAAATTGATTTGAATAGAAATAATTAATGAGTTAAAATGAGGTTATTAGCGAAATAAACTCCTCAACCCTTCTAATAAACGTTTTTAATGGTTTCCCGTAAATAGCCATTTTGTAGATATATTATCTACACAGAAAGTGACGGTATTTGTACAGATATATCTTTTATTCATAAACTACAAACGATATAGAATCTTAGGCTCATAATTGTCTTATCGTATCGTTTTATTGAACACTTGATTTTGTTTTTTATCACTGATAAGAGTTCCACAATCACTACAAACATCTAAATTCCGCCACAATCAACTATATCGTTTGTAGTTTTGGAATAAGTGTTATTTTATGATTTAAAATTTCGTTATTGTAGCATCCTTGCTATAGTTTAAAAAATAGAAATAAAGTAATATTTTGTTGTTACTACAATAAACTACAAACAATTTAGAACTTATTCAAAAACCATTCAGCATATTATTACTAATATTTCTTAGTTTAAACACTATCAATGAAGTTTTCTCAGTAACTAACAAAACTACAAAAAATGAACTATACTACATATATTAGTATCGTTTGTAGACAAAAAAGGCTTTAAAAAATATATACAAATTTTTGAAAATAATCTCGATATTGTAGCAATCCTGCTATACTCTAAAAGAATATAAAACAAAGTAATATTTTGTTGTTACCACAATAAACTATAATCAATTTAGAACTTATTCCAAAACCATTCAGCATAGTATTACTAATATTTCTTAGCTTAAACACCATCAATGAAGTTTTCTCAGTAACTAATAAAACTACAAAAAAATTAACTTTACTACATATATTAGTATCGTTTGTAGTTAAAATAGGCTTTAAAAAAATTAGTTTTTTTTCAAAGCGGGTTCCAGTGTGATAGAGCTCGAGTTAGACTCGCATACTAAGGGTCCGTATCACGAGATACAATGTAGGTAAATCAGAGTATACATTTTTCTAATATTCCAGTTTCAGACAAGCAGGGTACAAGTGGATTTTCTTATGTTTACCTTAATGTCTTTTGAACTAAGAATTTTAAATTTATAAAAAATATATACAATTTTATTCCTCATACAGAGCCTTTTCATTTTATCTGCTACATGATTCGCTTGATGGCCCCAAAATTAAGGTTTTCGTTTTATTTTAGCAATAAATTTTAAGTGAAGCCCTTTATAATCTTTGGTCTAAATTTTAGGCTCAGTGGTTCGGAAGATAAAGCGGAAAATGGGTCAAATTTTAAATACTAAATTATTACGTCTTTTAAACGAATTATTGCAAAAATACAAATAAAATATATTTTGAATTTATATTATGATTCCTTTCATTTGATACATTATTTTACGGGTATAGTTTAAAAAAACAATTTTTATGTTCCATTTAAGTTTATAAATTAGAATTTGAGTTTTACTTTTCTTAATGGGTTGAATTTTATATATTTTTTAATAACTTTTTAATAAATTATTTTAAAAGTATGAAAAAAATATACTTGTATTCCTTATTCTGCCACTTGATATATTACATTTGAAAAAAAAAATTGTTTTTTTAAATTTTATATTTTCTATTTAATTCTGTAATTTGTCCCCCAAAATAATAATAATAATAATTTTATATAATTTGATTTAAATATATGAAAAACAATATGTTTGTATTCGTCTTAATGAGCTCTCTGATTGTATGTGTTACATGATGCGTTAGAAACAATTTTAATTTTATATTTTCCATTTAATTCCCCAAATTGCCCCTCAAAATTAATCATTTGGGGGCGTTTCTCCTTATTTTTCTTGTAAAATTTCGGTGAGGCCCTATAACTCCATTTGATTCAAAATTTTAAGTCATATAGTTTCGGAGATAAGGGGGATGGGTAAATTTTTGTTATGTTTTTAAAATCTGAAAAAAATACATTTGTATTCCTCAGGTGGAGGAAATTTGATGAATTGTGATGTGTTTGAAAAAAAAATAATTTAATTCCCCAAAATTAATATTAGGGGTTTCTCACTATTTTTCCTAAGTTTGGACAACGTCCTTTATTCCCTATTTTTTCAAAATTTTAGGCTCAACGGTTTCGGAGAATGGTCGATCTTTTTAAATTTTCTCCCCAGAAGTACCCCTAAAATAAAAATTTCTTCATTTCTGATATGTACTCCTGATTGGGTCACCAAACTATACACTTATGCCAAATATCCGTCCAGTAGTTTCTGAACAAATTGGTGTGATGTGAAAAACGGGGAAATCTGGATTGTATAATGGTTTCTGTATATTGGATATACGGAACCCTAAAAACAAAATTTGAAGTTAGCATTTAACTTTTTTCTTATCTCTAGTGAAATTATCAGAATATGATTGACGTTAATTTCAGATAGTTACTATTTACTACCGCACCATGTGAAGATTCAGAAGTTCCTTGACCAGTTTACATACACACAAAAACTGATAAGTAAAAAAAACAACATTATTAGAAATAAATATTTATTACCAAAACCAATTACACAGCTTTAGATTAACAACAAAAATTATCAGATGTTGAGCTTCATTGAAAGAATTCACATCTAAAAAATTCTTATTTGTAACATGCATCTACCATACGGCTTAATCCTTACCAATTTTCTGAATTGATCTTATCTATAATCTATGTACTTAAAACACTCTTTATGACACATAAAATAACAATGGGACAAAATTCACAACAGTAATTTCTATATACTAACTCAGTTTAATAATCAGGCACTTAGGTGGACACAAATATTGCAATGTTAGTTTTTTAAATACATTAAGATGTTGCCAATAATTAATAAGAATAATAATAAAGTATGTCTTTTCATTAATATGTATATAAAGAGAATAAATGGAATTTAAACGGCAGTTTATTTTACTTTTTTATTTATATGAACCTAACGATTTTGACAGCATCTTTGAACTAAGCTAATAAGACTTTGTAACACTGACAATTGGACCTTAACAAAGTGAATGCAATGTAATAGGAATGAATTGAGAAAATAAAAAATGCCAGTTATTTGTCTGTACTTGATACCTTTTTAATAACTTAAAAAAGCAAACCTAATAATCATCGTTTTGAATGGCACATAGAATTGATTAAAAAGGGAAATCATAAACTTTAACAAAACAAAAATATACTTTTTATTAAATTTTTAAAGGTTTTATTTTAATGTGTCAATTATTCGAACACATTGGACTGCTTACTGCTTAGCTTCAATAAAAAAAATTCTTGATTATTTCATTAAAAAGTCCTTAACAGATATAAAGTGCTTTCAGTATTTTAACAAAACTGTGTTAGATAAGCAGTTTTCTCTTTCAAAATTTTAATGATCATTTTAGTTGTCATGGGTTAGCGAAAATAAATACTAGATAAAATTTATTGTTATTGTAAAATAATAAATAAAAATGTTCACACTAATACCAACATTGCCAAGATATCACAATATACATAATTAAAAAAATTAGCTTGTTACATATTTACATATAGTACACGTAATGTTGACGAGGAACGTTTGCAAATTCAACAATCCCATTTTTAAACTACGCATTTTAAGTTGTTGGCCTAAATATGTAACTTACGATGCGATGGAAGGTATGCCAATTATGACGACGAGTTCAACAAGTTCACCCTATCATGTACTCTTTTTACCATTTTGCGCTGTTTGTGTGGCATTTCTCAATGTTCTTTCAGCTACTTCGACAGCCACTTGTTGCATACCGTTTTCTACATATCCTTGTACGATTGTTTTCATAAACTAAAAATATTGAAATGAATTCGAAGACTGCATTTGTCGAATATGTATAATTATATTTATTGCAACATAATAAACAAAGAAATTTTTTACAGATTCATTTTTTTGCCTCTCACATATTTCAACCATTACATTTTTTTCATAAATCTAGCTCCACACTAGTTTTACTTTTATAGCAACAGTTGACAGTTAAAGATAAAACTGTAAACCTGACTGACAAACTTCTGAGAAAACCAATGAAATTACACTTTGTACTTCGATAAAATTCCTGGTAAGCTGGATTTTTGTTCCATCCTAGATAAATAATCTTAACAAAGACTTATGTACATACATACACTTGGATATTTTTTGATAATTAATAATTGTAAAACATATAAACCATACATGGCTATAGAACTATTACAGAGTTCACAGAAATAATAGCATTGTTAAACCTACTTACAATATTTGACTTTTCAGATCAATTAAGAGAATTGCAATAATAGCTCATGGAAGACGATTTCGATAGAACGTATTTCTGTGAACAAATGATGGTAAGGTTAGATAACAATGTGATCCAATTAAAAGATGTTTTGTTTTCTGATGAGAGCACATTTACACTTCACGGTCATGTTAATCGTCTAAATTGCCGCTATTGGTCTAATGAGAATCCTCACTGGAAGAGAGAAACATACGCAATATCCTGAAAAAGTTAATGTTTGGGCAGGAATTGTTGGAAATCATATCGTAGGTCCCTTTTTCATTGATGGCAACTTGAATGGAGATAAATAGTTAGAACTGCTCCAAAAAATGTCGTGCCAACTTTGACAAACTTATACCCTGATCCAAAAAAACCCACAAGTTCCTGCCAATACAATATGGTTTCAGCAAGATGGAGCACCGCCCCATTACGAAATCAATGTCTGGCAGTACATGAACCCACTTTTTCCAAATCGGTGGATCGGGAGGCGCGGATCGATAGAATGGCCAGCACGATCTCCTGATTTGTTGAAAAAAATGCGCATTTAAAAATACCAATCGACCTTCTTTATTCGTTATCGAATTTATTCCATTTTGCTGTTCCACAATGTATATAATATTTTCATACTTTATTAATCAAATATACTATGTGTGATTTTATAATTTAAAAATTCCAGCTGATATTTAAATTTACGTTTTTATGAATTGTCAAAAATATATTCTAAAGGGTTGCCCATCAAGTTGTCAGTTTGTTTGCATCAAAAAGTTTAATAATATGACAAAATCTTTAGTATTTGGTTCTCTTATCCAATTTCTTTTAGGGAAATATGTGCATGAGACAAACGATTTTAATGTTTATATAGGATATTGGATTATTAATTTAATTAATGTAGAAATCTAAGAACATAATTTTCAATATAGTGTACAATATTTCTAAAGATGTATCTGTCCAATTCCCATAAAGCTGTATAAAAAGCATTGAAGCATGGTGTATAAGACTAAATTTACTAAATAAAATGCTAATGCATGTTGGTACATTATAATGTGTATGTGAAATTGTAATGTTAAAATCCTTCCCCAACAAATTTCATAACATCAAATTATTCATAAAGCATTCCTTAGATTTGAAAGCTTTTAACACTAAGAATTGGGCTAACCATCTCTAAGAATAAAGAAAATTAATGTTAAGCAAGCAAAAAAGTCTTAATTGAACAATTTTCATGAGGCAATTGTGGAGTGTGAAAATATTACAAGACTAGATAATGGTTGATTTCGCTATAAAAAATAAAGAAGATATTAAAGCAATCAATTACTGTTAAAATTTCTGTTGTAAAGTAAGAGTGAATTAAATTATATCTAAAAATGATTAAAAAAGATAGGAGAAAAATGAACAAAAAACAATTGTTTCTGTTTTTGAGTAAAATTGAAGTATGTAGAATTAACAGTGGAGATAAAGACAAAGCTAAACTAAACTAAAGAGCGATTAGACATGAAGTAGATTGTTGAAAAAATCTGTAAAGAATCTTGAATTTTTTTCAAAAAGAAACACCTTCAATTCATAACTTGCCTTCTTTTAATATTACGAATTGTATTTCGCTATCACAGCACATTTTCAAAGTGGAGCATGTTATGATATCCTTACTGACTACTAACATTGTCCTTATAGAGATTAAGCAAAAAATAACCAACTTATTTACTACATTTTTTAGTTTAACGACGACTAAGAGTTACGATTGTTTTTTGCGATTTCGATTCTTGTAAACAAGAATAGATAAACTGTAAAGTGATTTGAATGATATGTATTTGATGGAGACTTCGTGGTTTGCTTTCCATTTAATATATTTTTTAAATAAATAAAATCGGTTGTAATTAGTGTGTAAGTTCGAAAATTAAGAATAGTGCGACAGTATTTATTTGTGATAAATAATGGCCGATTATACAATTAGGGAAAGACATGACATGCTCTTAATTTCTCGCATACGTGAAAATTGGATTAAACGGTGTCGTGCTTGTGTCGATAGTAATGGTGGGCATTTTGAACATTTGCTGTGAATAATCCGTTGTTTCAACTCAGTTCTATCATTATAATAAATTCGGTAAGTAGGATTACATATTTACTTGTCTAATATAAATAATATTAATTAAATACACGTTAATTAACACGCACACGGTCTTACAGACTCTTCACGAATATATTTCAACATGGTAAAAATTCGTTTCACCAATTTTTTAAAAATGCCCATATACATATTTTATTAAACCTCAGATATAACTCATAAAATAAAATTTCTGAGTTGAATATCCTATATGCAGCATTAAAATTGGAAAAAAATTAACCATATTATCAACTTTGCTATAAACATAAAAATTTACCACAAACTCTACAGCATTTTTCCTCCAAAAACAGAAACCGCCAAATACAAATTCTAATGACTGCAATTAGACAACATAGCACGATTTTTTTGATGCTGATAAACCAAAGCTGCTGATACATCCACTAAAAAATTTCGTATTAAAAACGTAAATATTCAACATACTATAGAAAATAACCATAGGCCATCAACAAAATATTTCATACATTTTTATTTAATTCTAAGGTCAATATCATCAGTCCTTCAATACAAAAACACAGGTGTTTACTTTTTTTGTCGGCGTAGTCATTCCTTTATTATTCGCGCTAAGATCTGTTTTTATTCTATCTATGTGAATCTGTGTGAGAAATCTTCTCATAGAACGCTTTCTATACCTGAGCCATAAATCTCTTGACGTTGCCGGATTTCAACTAGACAATAAATTTACTTAAGATATTTTTGTTTTAGGGATTTTCTGGGTTATTTTTCAAACATTTCGGGTGGTGCCTTCCACTGACCATAGTGGTATAAGAGTTTTTTGTTTAATTTGGTGTATACTACCTCCACCTAAAATATATGCACTCAAACTATTTACACCCTGTATATATATATATATATATATATATATATATATATATATATATATATTTTAAAATTTACAGGTTCTGATTTAAACAGACTTTAAAGTATCATCAAATAAGCTAAATAATGAAATGTGAAACATCATGCAAGAATTTTGTGCTTATGATGCAAACATGCCTACGTAACATATATATGTAAAATACCTACGTTGTTTTCGCAACTTTCTTTTTTTGAAATAGGCATGCTAAAAATTGTTAAAGAGTATTTACTAAATATACTTTATAAGGTTATTGAAATTTTAAATTAACTTAAAGGATCTAAAAAAATCCTTTCGCAGTTTATATAAAAAAATATTAAAATAGAGTATTTAGTCATCTAAATTATTAAGGTAATCTTACTTACATTTTCCCAAATGAAGTTTGCAGTCTCATCAATGTATGAACCTACATCACGCATCTCCCCACTATACCTAAATAAAAAAAGAAACGCTTTTTGATTGTGAACTATTTAAGGTCTAATTCAGGAATGTTTCAATAAATAAATATCCAGAAGTAACAATATGTATGCAGGCTTCTTCAAACGACGTGGTACTTTAGGGAAACATGTTGGACATTTGGGTCAGGGCGTTTTCTAGTATGCTCTTTTTAGCTAAAATATTTTCAACTGTCGGCGACTTTCGGCTATACAAGATATTAACTCTAACTTTGTTATTTTAAATGGAATGGTATATTTTATATGATGAATTCAAACTAAAAAATATAACCTATAAATACATTAAAAAAAAAAACAAAAACCGACTTCAAAAAAAACTAAAAAGCATGAAAGAACTTTTTGCTACAATAATTAAATTAAAATTTTTATGAAGTCGGTGCCAAGCTAAAGTGAAAATATTTTGGGAAATATAAATGTATTTTACATTATATACAAATGTATAAGTTGTAATTCGCAACTTTGCTGTTCAAATTAGCACCAACTTCAGAAAAAGTATTTAATTGTTGTAGCAAAAAATTATTTCATGTTTTTTTGTAACTCGGTTTTTGTTTGTTTAAAAATTTATTTATAATTTTTAGTGATGCAATGGCTTAATTGGATGCAGTTTTCAAATGTAATTAACTTTTGTGATATTGCCTAAAGTAAGGTATTTTACTTTTAACCTCGTTTACTGTTGAATAGAATAACTATTTTGTAGACGATCTGAGTATCTTCAGCCTTTAGGTCTGTTAATTATACTGACATTCATTTAACAGTCTCCTCTCCGTGGATTCTTATAATAATAATAAATCGTCGTTCTGTCGTGAGTACCCAGAGCTTCAAGTTACCGAACAGAGAGTCGCAGATCAATATCATGTCATCTTGAGAAATGGCCTTATTTCGCCTGATCAACTGGACGAAATAAAGAGCGAAGTTGAGCGCGAATTATTGGTCGAAATACAACAGATTTAGAGCCTGAAACACCTTTGGCGCAAAGAGCGGATGAGATTTAAGAACTTCAACAAGAACAGCTTGCCAACGCTGACCTGCTTGAGAAAATCCAAGCAGAAATGGAAAAAGCTCTTATAGACTGTAGTGGAACAGATCCATTGATTATACCAACTCTTCCCAAACCAAGATCTTCTAAGAAACTGGGTATCGTCTTTCAAGCTATGAATAAATTTATCTTGGCACATTATGTTTTAGGTGCTAATACGTTAGAGTCGCTACATACAATCATCTACTGTGCTGCAATTTCCATCTGCAGAACAATTGGGGTCGCAATAAGACGAAAGCAAGACCCTCTCCAATTTAGACAAACACCTCGAATACCACCTTGGCAAAGAAGGCTAGAAGGGAAAATTAATTCTCTTCGGAAAGACACTGGAAGACTGACCGAGTACCAATGAGGGGTCAGGAACAGAATAGAAATACTTGTCAAGACTATCATGGACAATAACCGAATACACTCCTAGTGGGATGGAGAAAACATCACATCTCAGCAGTGTCTGGAAAGTCTACGACAAAAGCTTTCCGTATACACAAATCTATTGAGAAGGTACAAAACCAGTAACCAACGGAAACTAGACAATGCACTGTTCCGTAAATCAGAAAAAGGGTTTTATAGAAAACTCAACAACATCAATAATAATGAAACCCCTAGTTACCCCAGTAAAACGGCCATCGAGCAGTTCTGGAAAACACAACTTTCCACAACAGTTTCCCATAACTACAGAGCGAGCTGGATTTAGGCGGAGAAGGCTGCATTTCAGAATTGTGATAAGATGCAACACCAACCATTTACAATAGAAGACACGTCCAACATAATGAAACACCTCCATAACTTGAAAGCACCAGGACCAGCTGGTGTGCAGAATTCCTGGATAAAGAAACTTTACGCCACCCACGAGAAATTAACAGTACTCATTAATGACATAATTATCCATCCACACAAGATGCCTAGTTTCCTTATGCATGGTGCTACATACCTCTTACCAAAGGACAACCTATGTATACAGGACCCAGCAAAGTACCGACCAATCACTTGCCTCCCAACCTTATGCAAACATAAAGTCGTGCATTAATCATCGCCTTTTCAGACATTGTGAGCTGAACAACAAAATTACTAAACAACAAAAGGGATGCGCGAAAAACTCGATGGGGTGCAAAGAACAACTAATAATTGATTCCGTTGTCTGCAATCAAGTCCAAGCCAAACGACGAAATCTCTACATGGCATATGTGGACTACAAAAAGGCCTTTGATTCAGTTCTACATGATTGGCTCATTCAGGTGCTGAAACTCTATAAAAAAAATAATCATATTGATAACTTTTTAGAATATGTCATGAGTACCTGGCAAACCAACATCTTTCTGAATGAAGCCGACTGTTCGATACAAACCGACTCTAACCCTATCAGAAGGGGTATATTCCAGGGAGACTCTCTTAGCCCGCTGTGGTTCTGCCTTGCCATGAACCCACTCTCACATAAACTGAACTCGACTAACTTGGGGTTCAGTCTCAAGCACAACAACGTACAAGCATTACACATAAACCATTTGTTATACATGGACGACTTAAAGTTGATGGCAGCTCCGAAACAACAGCTGCATGATATGCTTAAAATAGTAGAAGGGTTCTCTAGTGATGTCCATATGCAATTTGGCCTAGACAAATGCCAAATTATTAATACAGTTAAAGGCAAAATACAGCAGGGGCCCTACGAAATGGGAGATGGCACCTCAATTGAATCCATGGAGGAAGACCATACTTACAAATACCTTGGAATAAAGCAGACTCAACGAAAGGATCACACCGCCATGGAAAAGGACATAAGAACAGAGTTTTATAGAAGAATAAGACGACTGCTGAAGACCAAACTAAACAGTAAAAATCTGTTTCAGGCTATTAATACCTATGCGTGTTTAGTGCTTAGTTACTCTTTCGGTATAGTTAACTGGTGCAAGACCTCCATTGAACAATTACAACGGAAAGTTCGAGTACTACTGACAAAAGCTCAAAATCACCATCCAAAGAGCTGTGTCGAACGTACAACTTTGCCCCGGTGTGGAGGAGGAAGAGGATTGACAGATATCGGAAAGTTACGTGATCAACTAATTTCGAATTTGCGTAATCATTTCCAGAGACTCGCAGAATTTGCTGATCTACACAGAGTCATATGTCAGGTTGATGACTCAACACCTCTGCGACTGACAGAACAACAAGTTCAAGTATACCACCAGACAACTGATCAGAAATTGCTCAAATGGAAAGAAAAGCCCCTTCATGGAAGACATATAAATGACGTCAACCAAGATTATGTCGACAGTTCAGCGTCGAACTACTGGTTGATCTCTGGTTAAATGTTTTCTGAAACGGAAGGCTTTATATTGGCAATCCAAGATCAAGTAATTCCAACTAAGAACTATCTAAAGTACATCGTCAAAGACCCTTCTACCAACAACGACAGATGCAGATATGGTTGCCAAACATCTGAATCTATCCAGCATATCACAGGGGGTAGCCAAGCGTTCGCTGCAACTGAATGCAAAGAACGACACGATGCTGTGGCAAAAATACTGCACCAGGAACTAGCGCTGAATCTCGAGCTATCACAGTCGGTAAGAACACCCTACTATATATACAAATCAGAATCTATTTTAGCAAATAACAACTACAAACTGTACTGGGACCGGACGATATTGACCGATCGGACTGTTGCTCACAATAGACCAGATATAGTTTTGGTAGATAAAGTAGATTTAGAATTTCAAATACAGAGACAATGAGACATGAACAACACTCGAACGGTACCAATTGTTATGTCAACAACAGGAGTAGTCCCAAAACATCTATTAAACAATTTGAAATACCTCGGTCTGGACGAACATCTTTACCAACTGATGCAAAAAGCCGTCCTGTTAGGAACAGCCAGGACGGTCAGAAAATTTATGGGGAACTGCAGTTACGACGCCAACCACGGGCCTGATAACCTGGCAAGGGCTCCCACAGAGCCAAACCCTTTTGATATGTAGTATATCTGGGGTTTAGTGAATTTTCCCCTAAAGGCACACTATGTGTGCCATATATTGTATGGTCAAGTCGGGATAAATCGTTATACGGTTTTAATTAATATAACATAATAGAACGTAGTCTTCATTTCTAATAAACATTGTCTGACAACAATTTCAGTTAGTATTAAAAATAAAGGTACTTAACTAAAACAAAAATTAAATTCTTTACCAAACCTAGTACACAATTTGGAAAAGTGACATGAAGATTTGTTATACAATTTTTAGTGATGTGGCATAATTAGATGCATTTTATAATTTTTATTACATCTGTTTGTTTTTATATATTATGAGAAATTAAGGTATTTTTAAACAAAATTCATATTTGCTGACAAACCTCGTATACTGTTGAAAAAGTGACATGTAATCATTACAGTATACGTTTTTGACCATGCAAATGTGTTTATGAAAATAATATTCATTCGAACGTTTTCCGTTTGAATATATGTATATAGAAACCAACTGAGAACCTTCATCTTGAAGTTGATTAATTGACATTTATATCGATTTATTTCCTTATAAATTTTTTTGATTATAATTTGAGATATAAAAAAATAATGGTACCTCACTTTTAAATAAAATTTGATATATTTTTTGAAACCTAGGATATAGTTGGACCAGTTGTATATAAACTTATTATAATTTTTTTTGTGCAATGCCATAAGTAGATGTGGTTTTAATTCTAATTACTTCTATTTGATAAAAAATTTAGATGTTAACAAAAATAAAGATACTTCACTTTTAATCAAAATTCCTATTTGATGACAAACCTCGTCTACAGTTAAAAAAGTGACATGGAATGCTTACAGTGTACGTTTTAGACCATGCAAATCTGTTTGTGAAGAATAACTTTTTTCTTAAAATTATTAATAAAAAGAAGTACTTTGATTTATGAATATCCACTATATATGGAGATTAATCAAAAACCTTTACTTTGAAGTTGATTAACTGACATTTACTTTGATTAATTCAATTTATTTACAATTTGCCCCAAGTTCCAATTAGAACTACTTTCATTTTTTTAATACCAGCAACTCCACCAAAGCTTACCCTATAAGAAAGTCGTTAAAAAGTTTTTCCCGATCTTGTAAAAATCCCGTGGAACTAATCCAATTTCTTTTCAATTTACACCATGTTCTGAATAGAAAAATGTCCAAATTTTGAATACCAGCGACTCCATCAAAACTTACTGTACAAGAATGTCGGTAAAAAAGTGTTTCCCCATTTTCTAAGAAATGGTACAAGCTATGTTATTAAAAAATACATGGGACCACTTCGCGATCCCCCATAACAGAATCCAGTACATACGGTCGAAATTCCTTGAGCCGTTTGCGAGTAATCGCTGAACAAACATAAAAAAACAAAGTCATAACATCCAAACAAAATGAGACAGATTTTTTTAAATTTCAGTCACAAATAACTTCATTTTCTTCATACCAATAGGACTAAATTTCTCGTAAAAGTAAATTTTCCCGAAAGTCACATACATTTAAATATTTGTGAATAAGGCGTGAATTCAAACTTCCATCATAAATAACTAAATCTACTACTTTCAATAAACAAAACATTCTGAAACTAAACCTTTTCTGGCATCCAGTTTCCCAGAAGTGTTTAGTATGCTTAGTAAATATGTCTTCGCCTGGGAATTTTGATTTCCTCGGACCAGATAATTTTTTAATAAAATTTTCATCTTGACATTTTATTGAAATTGTTTTGCAAAATTCTGTGATATCCTATGGAGGAAGATTCCGAATTTGTATGAACTTTTATATTTCCATAATATGCTTTCTCTTCTAAATTCAGTCCTGTTGGTATCAATATGCTGGTGCAGCGTAAATTAGTTAGACTTTTAATAATTTCAGTAGCTTTCAATTGTCTATGTTAAGCCAAATTTGAAATCGGCTATTTTAAGCAAAAATACAAAATAACTCGACAATTTTCTTATTTAGTAATAAAACAGAGTCATATGGATCAAAAGAGAATAAACCGAAGAATCTAATAGTAAAAACATATATGGTAGGGGCCATTTGAAAAAAAGTTGTTCATGTATGATTTTTTTAATTTGGATTTTTCCTGGAACACCCTGTATAAATTAGCAAGCTAAATATGAGTCTAGTACAAGCCTGACGTCTCAACTATAGCTGAGAAAAATTCCAAAATTCTATTTCATTTTGTTTGGAAGTTATGACTTTTATATTTTGGATGGTATTGTATTTTTTTCTATATTTTAAAAATATCAGGGACTGTTCGTCGTAGACATATATAAATTGGTTATGAACTTTACCTTGAAATCTTAGTTATATACGATTTTATACCAACAAAATGCCATTATATTTAAGTTAATAAAATTAGAGTCAAACTTTAGGTATAAACAGAAGTGGCCGATAGTTGAAATTATTAGCAAAACAGAGCATATTAAAAAAAAACCAAACCCAAATTTTCAAGTCTGTAATATGTTCAGTTTAAAAAAAAAACAATTTTATTTTTATTATTTCAATTGGCGATACCAAGTAATACCCAACATGTATTGTGTAAATATTTTCATGTTTTTAAAAAATATATATTTTTATAATTCTTGTACAAAAATATTTTTAAAATCTTTTTAATATGCTTGTGTCATTTAGTTCTTACCTTACATAAGACCATGTACCCAAAGTTATGAAAGCTATTGCCATTCCAAGATTGCAAATATTTGCCAAGGAGTACAAACCAATAAATCCAAATATACCTGAGGTGATGTAAAATATAACTGCCAAAGCGAAAAACACTGCCGGTGTTCGAGCTGATTTAAAAATGTTTTTGCTTTCATTGTGAGCCTTGAACTGACTGAATGTTTCTTCAATGTCCTAAAGAATAAATATTTCAGAAACAATTGTGACAAAATATTCAGAAATAATTCTGCAAAACTTCAATAATATACATGTGAAGAATTAGGCATTTGTGTACCTTTTCAAGTTGTTCTCTATATGTCTGGCTGAATTCTTCTCCTCCCATTTTCTTCTTAACACTGAAAGCTTGGATTGCTTTATCTCTCACTCTTCTATGCTCACTTTCCATAGTTTCAGTATTCATGTAGGGTTTAGTGCCTCCACAAACACTTTCCATTTCTGTCACATAAACTTCCTTAGCATCTGCTACAGCTGCTAAATTATTTGCCTCAGCTGTGGCCTATATAAAAGTAATTGGGATTAGAAGACTAAAAACCAATGCATATTACTAGAGGCTGGATATTTGACATATGTTAATCAATTAATCAGCCCTTCATGTATCTTTGTTCTTTACAAGAAACGGAAGAATAACAAAACATTATCCTTACTTTTCTTTTAACTACATACATATTTAATCACCTATGCCAATTATCAAATATACATTCAATATACGTAATTTTCAGGTAAGAGCTGAGATGGTAAATGACGTTTAATCATCAAATTTGCTCAAGCCATTTTTGATAAAATAAAACGTGCCGACGAATTGATAACCTCCTCCTTTTTGAAAGTCGGTTAAAACGCAAGGAACATATGGCTAGGACATGAAATGGGGAAAGCATTAATCCAACAGTGGCTTGGTATAGGCAAATCGTGATCATGTTGCCAAGACACTGAAGCCTATTACTGATAACAGAATGAAAAATTGGTATATCATTACTAGTCTTTTGAGGAGCATACCTAATTTTTAGATATTTCATTTAAATCTGAAACTGATGACGAGTCGCATCTAGAAATTATGTATCGTTTTGGGTTTGAAAATCTGCAAATGGAAAGTCTGGAAAGAATAGTAACATTATTTTGGACAGTTCAGTTAGATTTCAAATTTATATTGTTTGATTTTTAACCCCAGAATGGCATGATCACAAAGTTACACATAGTACAACTCACGATTGAGGTCTGTAGTCACTCGTTTCACTACTTCTGAAGGTCGCTTTTCAATTCCCATTTAAATTATTGCAAAGTATATTGTGATTCCCTTCTGGAAACACAGATCAAGATTTTGCAATACTCTACCTCACGAACTCCTCTCTCTTTCCGACATCGCCGGGCTATTCTATAGAATCTTCAACATTCGTGACTTCTTGAAGGCCGTCTACAAGTAGCTGTTTTGTCACTTATTCCACTGCCAGGGTATCTGTGTTAAAACCTGCCTTAATGCACTACCAAGTTATAATCAAAGAGCTTCAGTGTTATGCAGTACTACTAAGTAAGAACAAAGTTATTTAAACTCATAATTAATAAGTTTCGAGAGATTCAAAAAGGCGTGTCCTCCTTAGAAACAGCATACAATATTTAAAGATTCATTGGAAATCCAAAATCTACTTTAGTAACAATAAATGAATGCCATATATTCAAATAATTACCAAAAAACTCACCTCATACAGTTATGAAATTGAGAATGAAAAGAAAAGCAAAAATGTAAAACACTTTTTAAAGTAAAGTTCTCTCAAATGCCATTTCTTTTCTGTTGTACAGAATTAATACATCTGCACCATTTTTACAGAATTCCCTCTGAAACACTGTTTAATTATACATTTAAATACTAATTAAAAGAAATGTAAGGACTTAATACAGCGGATGTTCTTGCAGTATGTTTTGTTAAATTTAAAGATATTCTAACAAAAAAATGATTTTGTAAAAACTAGAATTTGAGTTACTACATACCACAAGCATAGACTTTGGCTCAGGAAGCTCATTTCCTTCATAAATCTGCATGTATGATTTACAGTATTGTACAAAATCCCTCACTTTAACTTTGTCTCCATTAATTTTCTTGAGTACCAAATTCTCAGGGGCCAGGATCATAGGTACAAAAATCTTGAGATTGTCTTTAAATTCCGAGTCAATTTCTAAAATTATTCCGTATATTGGATTTACACTTATAAATAATATATGAGTTAACCTTTAAGGCGACCATCAAAAGTGGGACTTGTCGCAACTTTAATGCCTGGATGGGGCATTAAGAAACAAGCTATTTCTGTAAAACATGATCTAATATGTTTTCTGAGCGATTGCAACTCAGTATGTTGATGATCATTCAACTCCAAACGTTTCTGTAATATTTGTTGACCACCTACAGCTCCATAAGCAGCTTCATATGGAAAACGCCAATCTCGTACTAAAAATTGTAGTCTTTGGAAAGGAGTTGTTCCAGAGTCGGCTAATGCTAATCGACCATATTCAGTAAAGAGCTAAAACAAATAAATAGTACATTATTTAGTCTTTGAGAACTGTTAGAATTGATTTTTATATTGCTAGATAAAGGACATTAACAGAGAGTCCACTACTTATGTCATAGAAAAATCCCTGACGTTTCGTGACCACCAATATCCATTTTAAAGAAAGGTAAAGTATAATATATATTTTAGCAAAAAGTAGTTCAGAGATTACACCCTGCAAAAAACTGACATATTTTAGCTCTTGATTATAGTATACTCATGCATAAGAACTCTGCTAAATAAAATATTTGTCGAGATAATCTCAGTCCTGAAGCACCTGAACCAATCCCAACCATGCATTAGATTCACCATGGAGATGGAAGAGAGTGTGTGCCTACCATTCCTTGATGTTAAGTGCCAAAGGACTAGGACCGGAATCCAAACAACAGACTACAGGAAGGCTACGCATACAGGATTATACCTTCACTACAATTCCAACCACCCATCAACAACGAAAACTGACATCATCGACACTCTAATCCATAGAGCCAAAAAGAAGCCCTCAAAGAAGAACAAGTGAAATTTAGAGAAGACCTTTTGGCGAATGGATATCCGGAAACCAACATTACCAAGGCATTTGAAGAGTTGGACAAACCACCTAGACAGGAAGAGGACACCACGGTAGCAACTCTACTATTACCGTATACTAAAGGCTTGTCGGAGAAACTTAGAAGAATTGCACACAGCTATGGAATCAGAATGATCTTCAAAGGCAACAACACCTTGAGGAGCATGATTACAAGAACGAGGCCGGACGCACCAGCAATACCAAATAACTGTATATACAGTATACCTTGTGAATGTGGCAATCTTTACATTGGAGAGACAAAGCGACCGCGGGGCACCAGGGTTAAGGAACACCGCACAGCTACTCAAAGGGCGGAGGTAAATAATTGTAAACTTGGTCAGCGAACCGAAGGAAAAAGGGCGGTTCTCTGTAGAACTGCCGCCGTAGACGACCATTGACAATGTGAGGAGATCCGAAGATATCAGAGATTATATCCTGGGTTAAAAGAAATTTTCCGGTGGAAGGAAGAAGACCGCAAACCTATGTGGCAGATTTCCCGTTTCTCACCTACCATGAAGTCATACTGGGCTCAATAGAACGGACGTCTGAAGCGCGTGTTAGCAACTCCAGAGGAGGGCAAGAACAGAAAAGAGATTGTAATCCCCAGAAATAGGAGACCGGAGGTTTTGCAAGAACTACATGACGGTACAATCGAAGGGCATCTGGGAGTGACGAAAACCCTGGGGAAGTTAAGAGAACGCTTCAATTGGATAAACTACCAAGCAGATGTCAAGGATTGGTGCCGGAAATGTACGGTTTGTGCAGCAAGTAATGGGCCTCAGAATCGAGCAAAAGCTACCATGAAGCAATATAACGTAGGCCATTTGAAAGAGTAGCCATTGATGTTACCGGTCCATTTCCTAAATCTGACTCCGAAAATAAGTACATTGTGGTGGTGATGAACTATTGTAGTAAATGGGCAGAAGTATATGCCGAATCAAGAAGCCTTGACCGTTGCTGATGTCCTTGTCAAGGAATGGAACAGCCTATGCAACCTTCTGAAGATCAATAAAACACGGACGACAGCATTACACCCGCAATCCGATGAAATGGTACAACGGATGAATATGACCATTAATCGCCATTTGTCAAAGGTAGTCTCTGACCACCAAAGAGATTGGGACCAGTATCTGCACTCGTTTCTAATGGCATATCGTTCGTCTGTACACGAGTCAACGGGCCAGACCTCGGCCAGTGTGATTATGGGACGAGAAGTTTGGATGTGCCCCAGGAGAAGAGACTGCAGGTGAAGGCTATGTCAGTCAGTAACGTCAAAGGATGAACGACATCCACCAGCGAGTGCGGTTAAATATAGAAAATGCCAGTTGTCTACAGAATAAGGAAGCTACCTCGAGGAAAACCAACAGGTTAGGCCCTTATCCCGGAAGTCATGACGGCGAAGTTGACCAATCCCAGTCTGCAGCATCCAACCACCCGATGACGAGATCACATTCGAACAGTGTATGGCACTGTACTCTGTGTGGCTTGAGATCTCCGGATGTCGAGAGGAATAGCCAAGGTGTTTCCAAAGTACGGCCAGTTCTAGAAGCTAAGGGAGCAAGATCCAGTGGTAAGGAAGGTCCTTCATCTCGAAGATAAACAACCAATGCGTACTAGATATATCTTCTGTTTGATAACGAAAACATTCTGGTAGAATTGAGGACTGTGATGAGAGAAGTCTGTGGGTTCGATGGACTGAATTGGCATTTGGTGAGAAGTATGATGGAAACTATCTTTCGATTGAGTGGCATCGACACCCTTGTATGCTGTATCAATATTCGCAGTGCAGTTTTAAAGACCGTTGACTGTTACTTCCACCAAACTTCCCGTTGTCGAAATGGAGAGTCCTGCCAATATTGTCACACCAGGACGGATTGTGGGACGAAATGGTCTTAAGGAGGGTGCAATGTGACAGGAATTGATCCGATAATTCCTGGAATCGGCATTTATCCGATATTTCGGGGAATCCGAAATGTAGTTCGTCTGGCGCATCGAGGTAGGCGGCTGGCTTTGATCAAATTGTAAAAGTTATCCATGAAGGATGCCTCGGCGGCTCTTTGACCTTCTGGATAATTCCGAGAAGAAATATATAAGTAGGGAGGGCTGACGGAAGGATTCAGTCAGTATTCGATTGCTGTATAGTAAAGATCAGATGTTCAAGATAAATTGTAAATAGTTCTGTGAATATAAATTAAAGTGGTGGAAATAAATTATAGTGAGTTGGACCCGAGTGTGAAAATAAAAACGTTACATTATTATCTTTCAAGTATGAGTGAAATTGGATATACCCCGTATATAACCTCTATTACTCGTACTGAAACAAATACATGCCTACATTATCTACAATAAAATCATATATTGGATACACAAATCACTGACGATAATCCAATTATGCTCAATATTAGTCACGAACAAAACCGCAGAACCGAAACTAAAAAAAGTAAAAGTACTGTAATAAAAACAAAAATAGATATCAACAAATTTAAACAATTACTAAAAAATCAAGACTGGTCATCGGTATTAAACATAACTGACTCAGAAACACCTAGTAAAATTTTTATTGACAAGTATCTAAATAATTTCAATTAATTATAAATGGCATTATGACTGCTATTAAGAACAGAGGCAAAATGAAAAGAAAACTAGGTAAAAAACATAGTATAGAGCTTAAGGCCGAATATAAAACATATCGTAACTATGTAAACAAATTAATAGATATCAGTAAGAATGAATATTATGAAACCCGAATTAAAAACAATAAGAACAATATAAAAAACGTATATAAAATAATTAAAGACGCGACATATGAAAATTCACTATTTTGTGAATATTGATATTGAAATGGAAGAGAAAATTCCAACTACGGATCAAGAATATGATTATGGGCCTGCTGCACATGTTTCTATGTTTGTTACACCGCTTACAAAAGAGTTAACTAATCACATATATTCATTAAAAACTAATAGTTGTCCGGGTTATGATGGTGTTTCAGGAAAAATAATAAAACAAACTGGTACTGTTCCAAGTACCCCAATAAATAAATCTGAATAGCCTGTAGATATTAAAATTTACAGACCTATAAGCGTCATTAGCAACTTTGCCAAACTATTTGAAGAGTTTGAAAGATAGATTATATGCTTTTTTAATAACTAACTCTATCCTCTCTAATAAACAATATGGTTTCATTAAGAATCGTACCACTAGTGATGCAATGCTTGGTCTGTTTTCTGAAATTGCCAAAACCCTAAATAATGGTAAGAAGTGTTTGAGTATTTTTATCAACTAAGCTAAAGCCTTTGACACTGTTCCTCATTCCAATTACGGTATTAGAGGCAAAGTATTAGAACTGATAAAAAATTTTCTTAATGAAATGTATCAGATAGTTAAAGTAAATCACAGATTTAGTCAGAAACAAAGAATTAAAATAGGTATACCAGAAGTCACTGTATTAGGTCCAATTCTGTTTATAACATATATAAACTCTTTACTGCAATTGGGTGGTTTAACTATTTCATATGCAGATGATACTGCTCTGGTGTTTGAAGTACAAACTTGGAATGAATTAAAATCCAAATCAATAATTGGTTTCCTAAATGTACAAAATTTGCTGCACTCTTTCAGATTATTATTAAATTAGAGCAAAACTAATTATATTGTGTAGTCTTTAACATCTGTAAATAGACCTAACTTTCCTGATATAAGGATAAATGATCATACTATACAAGAAACATCCCATACAAAATATATTGGCATTATAATGAATAGACACCTTAAGTGGGGTCCTCATGTTGATTATTTGTCCAATAAAATTCATAAGCTGATACATAAGTTCTATCTTCTGAGAGAATTTTTAAGCGTCAAATTCTTCAAAATTGTATACGGAGTTTTATAGAACCTCTTATACGAAATGGAATTTTAGTATGGGGTGGCATGTACAATGCAATATGTAAATTGAAAACAATTTAAAACTGTATTTTAAAAATTATTTATAGGAAAAGCAGAATGTGCCACACACATAAAGCAAAAAATATATGTTGAGCATATATACAATACACATAGTAGAGAAAACAGAAATATTCAAACACCTATTAATCATAATAATATTAATCTAAAGTTTGCAACACACTTGGGTCCAAAAATTTATAATATGCTATATGATATAAAAAATACTCGAAATAGTAATGTTTTCATCAAAGTATGTAGGACATTTATTTTTACTGACTATTAAAAGAAATATGTAACATTTAGTTTTAGTATTTATTATTATTCATATTTTTAATGTGATTCAGTCTTTTCTTTTTGTCCACAGGATAGTTTATGCCTTTATATTATTATGTTGCTTGTAATGGTGGTGATGATGAAACATACAAATGCACTAGCACTTAGGTGTCAGAATCACCTACCTAACTCAAATTGTTGTAATTCAAATTGTGATATAATTGATAACATTGCAAATACTATAATCTTTGGAGACGCGAGATGTAAAGAACGACATCTAGTTTCCCCGAAAATCCTAGATGTCGGTCTTTACATCTCGCGTCTTCAAGTTTAAGTAGATGTATCAAATACATAAAGAAGTGTTCGAGAGGACATTCAATTGTGGGAAGCGCAATTGATGAAGGTTCCCGAACCAGAAACAATATATATTATATATATTATCTTGCGTACAAAAGAATGACTCGGTTTAAAAAATAATACAATGCTTCAATGATGGCAGTCGGAAATACAACAATGTCTTTTTTCTGCCAAGCTGTATCGGTATAATTTCATTACAGTGTTTGAATAATTTTTTAGGCCTTGTTATGTTTTCTATTGAGCATCTCAGGTTAATTCTGAGTGTAAAAAATAATATAAGAGTCTGATTTAATCAGGGTCGTAAAAATATATATGAAAATGTTATATGGTTACCTACGAATGACTAATAGTGAAAGGCCCGCAGAATATTTGTAGTATTTCTGCTGAGACAATGTTATTTGATTAATTGAATACTATACATCATAGCCAGTGAAAAATTGAAAATCAAATTGTATTTATCTCGGTACAAAGACAGAAGCCGGAAGTACAATATCCAAGTGCAACAAATATACGGCAGTTTCCGTTATTTATATAATTCAAGCATATTTATATAATTTTACAAACCGTACGCAGGTAAAGAAGTAGGTAACGGCTAGTTATTATAATAATATTAATTATTATATTATGTATGTTTTATAATACCTGTAAATGTTGTAAGTCATCTTCTTGTATGTTGCTAGAAAGATTGTAAATTTGGACAGAACTTAACATTGTACTTAAAGCAAAAATCGTGGCACATTCCTTTACAGTACTTTTGCTGTCCCAAGTTCCTTGTGTATCCAATAAGATAACTGCAATCTAAAATTGAGTTATGAATTAGCGGGTATTAGAACATTTTAACAGTTACCTTTTCCCCTGTAGCTAGTTCGGTACAGAAAACTTCAGACCACATAAGTATACCAGTAGTGTCCCTTTCAGAGCCTCCTTTCCAAGAAAATCCTTCAAGTGGCGCATCTTCGGAACCGATCCACTCGGAAGTATTTTGTTTGAGAATGTACTGAAATATGCATTTTTATTTATTTATTTGAACTAACATAAAATAGGCGAGGAACTAATTCTGAAAACTGGACATTATTTTACAAATAACACATATAGGTATGGACAGTAATAGTCACAGAAATTAAATTTAAAAAAATAATAGTTAAAGTGTACTATCATGTATAATGATAGTCAATTTTATAAAAATTACAATAAACTCTTGATAGAATACAAAACATTATATATAGGTTATGTCGTTTATAACCCTAATATCATGGTCCCATCTTATATTAGGACGTTACCTTGGTCTTTTAGTACGCCTAGGATACTAGTGAGTGATGCATCTATTCTCTTGTCATCTTGTAGATAAAAAAAACAATGTGGATGACATCTACCTTGGTCTTATTTCTCCACACTATTCTCTTTCAGTATCTCCTTGTAATTCCGATCATGCATCTCTTCATAGACCTTTTTGTAATATGAAATTTTAGTGTAATGCCGGCCTTTAGAAACCAAGTGTCACAACTCGATGATAGTACAGGTACAACACCCTGATCAATTACTTCTTTATTGAAATGGACTAACTAGCATTCTAAACTTGGAGACAAATGACTTCGTTTCGAAAATCATCCCTAAAAGTTTGAACCATTTGTTAATTTGTAGTAATAGTGAACCTAAAATATACATTCTTGCACTACTTCCAGGATGATATTATTTAGTTTGATTTATTGAATGTCTACTCGTTCGCTATTCATTATCTTCGATTTCTTGATGTTTATATTCAGACATATTTCATTAGTAATTGCGTTGAGTTCAGTTATTTGCTGTCGAATTTTTGGTAGTTAAGACTCACCAAATCTGTGATGTTTTAGATATTCACCGTCTACATTAAGTTCTTTTTTGTTCCCATCTAACTTACAAGAGATACTTTCTAAAGCCGCTGTAAATAGTTTTGGTGAAATGGCGACACCTTGTCTGACTTTTCTGATGGTGGGAAATTCTGAACTGTCTTCAAATATTCTGATTGTGGCTTTGGCTTCTCTGTATATATCGGGGATTAATTATTGCTTTCGATAGTCTGGTGTCGACTGATAACTTCCCTTAGAGTATGGATGTCATTAATGGTGCTGAACCACTACCGAAACCCTCTTATTCTCGTTCTTGAGTCTAGTGTACTTTGGATTCTGTTCTCTATGATACATTGTTCGGCAGGAATAGGTCTGTAATTCCGGATGTACTTCTTGTGGATTAATACTGAGGGTGCTGTTCCACTGTTGTGCTATGTGTCTGGTGTCTGGTTCGTAGATATTGCATATAGATTTTAGCCAGGCATTTCCATGTTTCTCTACCAGCGAATTTTACTAGTTTGCCCATTACACCATCGTTCCTAGCTGTCCTGCCATACTCCATGTTCTTGACCATCATCTCCTCTTCTTCCACAAGTATTTTCGGTGTTCCTTCTCCTGTCATGTGCATTTCAAGAGTCTCGGAGATGTATTTGTCTGTTACTTCCATTGCTTGTCTTTTCCCGATTTCATGGCGTTCTTATAGCTTTTTCAATTTTCAAAATTGCAGATTATCCTAGTTTCTAGCTGTAACGTTTGACATCCTCTGCAATCTTCTTAAGGTTTTACACGTTTCTGTAAATTCTACACATTGGTTGTGTATTATCCTTTTCCTTTTCCCTTCTGTTGCAATGCCTTTATTTCAGAATTTGCTTTGTGCTCTTGGGTTCGTTGTTGTGTTCCACTTATTTCTTTCGCATAAGACACTATTGTATTCAATAGTTGCGTGCTATCTTATTCTTTTTCTTCATGAATTCGGAATTTTCTTTCTGATTGTTATTGTCTATGGTGGTCGTCGGCGTTTTCTTCGTCGGTTTAAAACTGTCCAGTTTGGTATTAAAAACAATTCTTGCTCTGACAAGTCTATGCTCGGTTCCTGTACTGAATGTATTTAGCGTACTTTTTGACGGTGCAGATGTTATTTGTCAGGGTAAAGTCAATTCCATTTTTGACTGAACAATTTGCAGTTTCCTAGGTCCAGTTTCTATAGGAGATTTTTCGGAAACAGTTTAATATGTACATTTTATTGATAGTGTTTGAATATCTTTCACCTCCATATATTGTCCTTCTCCCAGTTTAGTATTAAAGTTATATAGTTAAAATGACTGTTGTCAGTATCTAGTGCCATTTCGATTTCGTTCTATAATTGTGTGATGTTGTCGGAGCGTAAACTTATTTCAATAGTGTATGTCATATGTTTCGTGGTGGTTTAGGAAGTTTCCTGAATCAAGTGTTATAGTTCTTCGCTATTCATCGTAACCTTGCTTATGCCAATGATATCACATTTGATTTCTGCTCCCTCCTGTTCTAACTCTATAGTTGTGGCTATGTTTGATACTATTCGGCATTTATAGGTTGCTGCATCTAGTGTAGTCGAATTTCTGCGTTCTCGAGAATCTTCGAAGTAAACTTGTTTCATGGTATGATTTTGTGTACCCAACCGGGGTACAGTTCTGTAAGATATGTGAGTTGATAAGAAGCAATCGATCTCTTTTTGAGTATCTCAGGCTGCTGACCCTGCGCAACACTGTGGACGGAATTCACGTTCTGGTTAGACCCCATTCGTGTTGGTCACGTTGTTTCTGTAACAACTGTTGTGATGTTATGGTGGTTCTTGAGCTGTAGCTCTTTGGACGGCAGGGTCTCATCTCCTCGACACCCTGCCACGACGTTCCTCATGTTGTCATATATAGCACCGATTTCAGCCATGATCTGGCGAACCCCGGGAAGCGGCTCTTATCACCTTTAAATCTTAGTGACCCAGGCAACTCACGTAAACACAAAAAAGTGTGCATCTCAGCAAAGATTGAAAAAATAACGCATAACTAATATATAACTGATTGACAACGACTCCAGACTTCGAGTTGAAACGTCTCCATAACAGACACAATACACCTAGTAGTACAAATAAAGACTTGTTGATCATATTGTAGAGAGTTCGTCGCTACTACACTTTGTCTCCATTACAATTTTCAAATCTATTACAGAAAATAAGTGAGTAGAGGAAATCCCATGAACAGACAGTATAGATATATAGTGGTCAACATCTACCACCCTAGCTGGTATTGTATAGAAACCGTATGCAGACCACTGAAAGATTTTGGAGAGCATTGAAAAGTTTACCCCATGCAAAAAAATATGTCTACTGGGATCAAAACATGGGGCCCTACATATAACAAAATACATATTTTAGAATCCCATGAAAAGACAAGCTACAAACTCTAATAATTTCTTTAAAATATTCTTTGGTTTACCATGGAACCTGAGAATAATTTATGCTAGAATGAAACAGTCACAAATGCACCAATCAGATCAAGATTTATTTTTATTTTTTAGATAAACAAACATTTTGTAGGTAGGTGTTTTTTCGGCTTCGCAAGTGAAGATTATAAGCGTGAAATTTTTATTTATCTTAAGAGAGTTTTTGTGTTTTAATATAAATAATATATACTAATAATAATACTATATTAATAACCACAACATGCCACTCACCAATACAGTCACAACAACAACGTGACCATCACCAACGGAGTCAAACGAGAACGAGAACTCCACCCGCAGAAAGTGTTGCACAGGATCAACAGCCAGCGCTCACTCAAGCGGGACTGAAAAGACAGCGCATGAAATGGACTGGCGCCATGAATGAATTTATAATGCACACGTTTTACAGAATAACGAACCTTGGCCAGGACAAGACTGGATATCGACAAATACTCAATCAAGAGTTCTGTCGTGAGTACCCAGAGCTTCAAGTTACTGAACAGAGAGTCGCAGATCAATATTGTGTCATCTTGAGAAATGGCCTTATTTCGCCTGAACAACTGGATAGAATAAAGAGCGAAGTGGAGCGCGAACTATTTGGTCGAAATACAATCGATCCAGAGCCTGAAACACCTTTGGCACAAAGAGCGGACGAGACTCAAGAACTACAACAAAAACAGCCAACCAACGCTGACCTGCTTGAGAAGATCCAAGCAGAAATGGAAGGCGCTCTTAGAGAGTATAGTGGAACAGATCCACTGACTAGACCAGCTCTTCCCAAACTAAGATCATCAAAGAAACTGGGTATCGTCTTGCAGGCTATGAACAAATTTATCTTGCCCAACTATGTTTTAGGTGCTAATACGTTAGAGTCGTTACACACAATCATCTACTGTGCTGCAACTTCCATCTACAGAACAATTGAGGTCGCAGTGAGACCAAAACAAGACCCTCCCCAATTTAGACAAACACCTCGAATACCACCTTGGCAAAGAAGACTTGAAGGGAAAATCAATTCTCTTCGGAAAGAAGTTGGAAGACTGACCGAGTACCAACGAGGAGTCAGGAACAACCGAATAGAAAGGCTTGTCAAGACTATCATGGACAATAACCGAATACACTCCCAGTGGGATGGAGAAAACATCTCAGCAGTGTCTGGGCAGTCTACGACAAAAGCTCTCCGTCTACACAAGTCGATTGAGAAGGCACAAAATCAGTAACCAACGGAAACTAGACAACACACTTTTCCGACATTCAGAAAAAAGGTTTTATAGAAAACTTAACAACAACAATAATAATTAATCCCCTAGTTACCCCAGTAAAACAGACATCGAGGAATTCTGGAAAACACAGCTTTCCACAACAATCTCCTATAACTCCAGAGCAAGCTGGATTAATGAGGAGGCTGCATCTCAGAACTGTGAGGCCATGCAACACCAACCATTTACAACGAAAGACACATCCAATATAATGAAGCATCTCCATAACTGGAAAGCACCAGGACCAGATGGTGTACAAAATTACTGGATAAAGAAACTGTACGTAACCCACGAAACACTAACAGCCCTTATAAATGAAGTAATTACCCACCCACAAAAGATGCCTAGTTTTTTTTACGCATAGCACTATATACCTCTTACCAAAGGACAACCTATGTGCACAGGACCCAGCAAAGTACTTGACCAATCACTTGCCTTCCAACCTTATACAAACTCATAACATCGTGCATTAATCATCGCATTTTCAAACATTGTGAGCTGAACAACATAATTACTCAACAAAAGGGATGCGCGAAAAAATTAATGGGTTGCAAAGAACAACTGATAATTGATTCCGTTGTCTGCAATCAAGCCCACGCCAAACGGCGAAATCTCCACATGGCATATGTTTCAGTTCCACATGATTGGCTCATTAAGGTGCTGAAACTCTATAAAGTGAATAATTGTATTATTAACTTTTTAGAATATGCCATGTCCACCTGGCAAACCAAAATCTCACTGAATGAAGCCAACTGTTCGAAACAAACTGACCCCATTCCAATCAGAAGGGGTATATTCCAGGGAGACTCTCTTAGCCCGCTGTGGTTCTGCCTTGCCATGAACCCTCTCTCAAACAAACTGAACTCAACTAATTTTAGGTTCAGTCTTAAACACAACAACGTACAAGCATTAAAAATAAACCATTTGTTATACATGGATGACTTAAAGTAGATGGCAGCTACAAAACAACAGCTGCATGATATGCTTAAAATAGTAGAAGGGTTCTCTAGTTACATCCATATGAAATTTGGCCTAGACAAATGCCGAATTATTAATATAGTTAAAGGCAAAATACGAAATGGGAGATGCCACCTCAATTGAATCTATGAGGGAAGGTCATACTTATAAATACCTTGGAATAAAGCAGGCTCAACGTATTGATCACATGACTACTTGAAAACCAAACTAAACAGTAAAAATCTATTTCAGGCTATTAACACCTATGCATGTTCAGTGCTCAGTTACTATTTCGGTATAGTTAATTGGTGCAAGACTGGCATTGAACAATTACAACGAAAAGTTCGAGTTTTACTAACAAAAGCTCAAAATCACCATCCAAAGAGTTCTGTCGAACATACAACTTTGCCACGGTATGAAGGAGGAAGAGGATTGACAGATCTAAGTAAACTATTAGATCAACAAATTTCTATTTTGCGTAGTCATTTCCGGAATCTCGCAGAATATTCTGATCTACATAGAGTCATGTGCCAGGTTGACGACTCAACACCACTGCGACTGACACAACAACATGTCCCATTACCAGACCACAGATCAGAAACTGCTGAAATGGAAAGAGAAGCCCCTTCATGGAAGACATATAAATAACGTCAACCAAGATTATGTCGACAGTGCAGCGTCGAACTACTGGTTGATCTCTGGTCATATGTTCCCTGAAACGGAAGGCTTTATATTGGCAATCCAAGATCAAGTAATTCCAACTAAGAACTACCTAAAGTACATCGTTAAAGACCCTTCTATTAACAACGATAGAAGCAGGTACGGTTGCCAAACATCTGAATCTATCCAGCATATCACGGGAGGTTATAAGCGTTCGCTGCAACTGAATACAAAGAACGACACGATGCTGTGGCAAAAATACTTCACCAGTAACTAGCACTGAAACTTAAATTATCACAGTCGGTAAGATTATCATACTATAAATATAAACCAGAATCTTTTTTAGAAAATAGCAACTACAAGCTGTACTGGGACCGCACGATACTGACCGATCGGTCTGTTGCTCACAATAGACCAGATATAGTTTTGGTAGATAAAGTCTCTCGGAAAACAACTTTAATTGACATAGCAATTCCTAACAACAATAATATAAATATCAAGCAAGCTGAGAAAATAACCACATATTGGAATTTCAAATAAAGACTCAGTGGAACATGAACAACACACGAACTGTACCAATTGTTATGTCAACGACAGGACTAGTTCTAAAACATCTAGTAAACAGTTTAAAATACCTGGGTCTGGACGAACATCTTTACATACAAATGCGAAAAGCCGTCTTGTTAGGAACAGCCCGGACGGTCAGGAAATTCATGGGAAACTGTCGCCACGACTCCAATCACGGGCCTGAAAACCTGACAAGGGATCCCACAGAGCTGAACCCTTTTGATATCTAGGATATCTGGGGTTTAGTGAATTTTCCCCTAAAAGCACTCATAGCGTGCCTTAGAGGGAGTGTGATGTCATACATTGTATGGTCAAGTCGGTATACCACAACACTCACCAATACAGTCACAGCAACAACGTGACCATTACCAACGGAGTCAAACGAGAAGTCCACCCGCAGAAAGTGTTGCGCAGGCAGTTGTTAAAGAGTCTCCTATTAACAACGACATATGCAGATATGGTTGCCAAACATCTGAATCTAACCAGCATATCACAGGACGTTGTCAAGCGCTCGCTCACTGCAACTGAATACAAAGAACGACACGATGCTTTGGCAAAAATACTGTTGCAGTCTGTAAGAGTGCGATACTATGTATACAAACCACAATCTGTTTTAGAAAAGAACAACTACAAGCGGTACTGGGACCGAACGAAACTGACCGATCGGACTGTTGCTCACAATCGACCAGATATAGTTTTAGTAGATAACGTGTCTAGAAAAACAACCTTAATTGACATAGCAATCCCTAATAACAATAATAATATAAATATTAAGCAGGCTGAAAAATAGCCAAATACAGGGATTTGGAATTTCAAATAAAGACTAAAGACACAGTAGGACATGAATAACACACGAAGTGTACCAATCGTTATGTCAACAACAGAAGTAGTCTCAAAACATCTATTAAACACTTTGAAATACCTTGGTCTGGACGAACATCTTTACAAACACATGCAAAAAGCCGTACTGTTAGGAACAGCCCGGACGGTCAGGAAAGTCATGGGAAACTGCCGCCAAGACTCCAACCACGGGCCCGAAAACCTGGCAAGGGCTCTCACAGAGCTAAACCCTTTTGATATCTACAATATCTGGGGTTTGGTGAATTTTCCCCTAAAGGTACGCTATGTGTGTCTTAGAGCGAGTGTGCTGCCATACACTATATGGTCAAGTAGGGGGTATTATTATTAGAGAGTCAATTATTATGCTTAAAACGTCTTGTGGAATAATATGGCTCCCTGGTGAACACACAAAATAAAAATAGTAACGCGCGATTATAAATTACTATTGGGTGTTGCGGAAATCCGCTTGAATAGTAGTTTTCTTCTTTTGGGTGAAAAATCACAATGTTACATCATCTGAAAAATTGTGTGATTAATCAGTTGTGTAATCATATGATTAAATTACCTAAATTAATATATGTCCATTAATAAAGTCAGTAATGAAAATACTGTACTTATTAATATTGGGGCATTTATTAGGTAGTAAATTTTTATTAAATCCTGTCAGGTGAATTTAATACTCAATACCGGGAGTCCCAGACCACCTGTCAATAGCCAAAAAAATGTTTTTCTTACTAAAGAAATTGGTGTTTTTATAAGTTGTTTTTGTAAATGCAAAGCATACATTTTTACTGTGATTTTGAATATGATATGGGTTTGAAGGAAGGCTTTGCTACTTCCTTATCTCCACTGAAAGTAAATTTCCCAGACAGGAGGTCAACACATTAAAGGTGAATTCAGAACTTTTGCATACCAAGTTTGAACAGAATTATTTACACTTTAATTCAATTCAGGAAATTAAATTTTGGACTAGGAATTTTGCAACATTTCACAAATGCTTTACATTTGAAATATTCACTTCTGGTAGGGAGTCCATATACCTATTGAAAGTTCCATTATTATGTTGTACTTGTTTTTTATTTATTCTTGTTTATGTTACTTAAACTATATTTAAATGATTAATTAAATAATCTGGGATATGCCAGCTGAAACCAGAATAGTGCTAATCAAAGAGGCATACCAACCTTACTCCTAAAGTACCTTAGCAAAAACCTTTTCTTGGTGATTTCAAAGGGCTAGGTTGGCAAATGGGAACCCAAATTATGCTTGAATTTAGTATTTAGGTAATAATCATCAGTGTCTAATATTTGTAGTCCTAATTTTAGATTTGTTGAATATCTATCTAGGTTGTTTTAAGATGGGTTGTTATAAAATAGCTCTTTCTGCAGAAATATGAATGTTATTAGAAATCTGGTAATCAGCATAAAGAAACAATTTCAAATTTATGTAAACCGCTAGAATTTAAATATTTCTCAGTTACCTCATTCCAAAAGAAAGTTTTGTGGATTTGTAATTTACTGTAATTTAGGGTAATATACAAAAATTAAATAAAATTTCAGAATAAATGCTACTGTAAGTTTGTCAGTAGTTGACCTTGGCTAAATAGTTCATAACATCTTAACTCAATATTTTTTTTATGATCAATGATATCTCCACATATCAATCATTGATATGTTACCCTTAATTTAATAAAGTAATACAATATTCAACATGTAATTATTGAATATAATGATATATTAAAAAGCAATGAATATAATTTTTATGGACTAAAAAAATATGTTAGAAAATGTTTTATGACCTTGAGAAATAAATTACAAACTGCTAGATATTTTGAATAATAAAAATAATGGATATTGTTGTTCATTGTACTTTAACAAGAGTCAAAGTTTGTAATAAACCCACTTTAACTAATTAAAATTCAACTATATTAATTATGTGGAAAACTAATTTCAATTTTGATAAATAAAATACACATATATGTTGATAAGAAATTCAATAATAATTTGAACATGTATATATAGGAGTGATTTAGTCATCACTTTAATGTTTTTTGCCAGATATCTGGAGTATAAGGCTCAAAACAAAAGCAAAAACACATTTGGTACTTTTATCATTCTCTCTATAATGTAAGTTTGCAAATAGAATCAACAAATCACTGTTTTAGGTGAATACTGTTATATATTGACTTAATTTATCATGGGTTCTTGAAATTTAAAATTCAATCATTTAACATTTTATTAGACTGTATAGGATAAAATTTGTAATGAACACTGAACAGACTGACAAGGTAAAATGTAATGATAATTGTTTTGTACTCATATTGGTGTTTCCCAGTTCCTGTGTTTTCTAGGTTCCAATAAGTACAAAAATACAATTCAAACTTTTCATTGACTTCTTACTTCTTGGGTTTAATACAGTATCTATTTTTTTGTCATTACCTATTAGCAAGAAATAAGCCCAGACTAACTTGTAACTAAATATTATTCTAATAGTCTTGGTTTTTCTCTTATTTTCAAGTTCAAATGCAGAGTACTACCCAGCAAAACTTTTGACCCTCATTTACCCCTTTAGTGGATGAATGTTTAAAAATGCTAGAAAAACTGACTTTTAAACATTTTGTATCTTATAAAATTACCCATTTCTATACAAATTCTCAGCCAATATTTAACCCTCAATCTTATATAGTGAACTCCAAGGTAAAAGTTGGTGCTTCTAGACCACAGTGTAACATGAGAAAGTCCACCTTCTCATGTGTGTTCCTATCTATACCCACAATCCATAAATGTGTTCCTTTAAAGAGGATTTAAATCTTTAGTCATTACATGGCACTGTATAGCATGTGTATCATTCAAAATTATTTTTTTGCAACAGCAATTAATGTACAATGAGTTGTCAAATGTTTTAGTTTCTTTTTGGAAAGGAAAATTTGAGCATATGAATCTGTATTTTAGAAAAAATAAGTTATGTACTCAGACTGTAGGTTTTGCTCTCTGATCTTTGCTACTCTTTATTTAGATGACTTAGCTTTAGAGGAGTGATATATAATGACTAGAAGAATGCAAGGACAATTGGAACAATTCTGAAAAGAACTGAACTCTTAAACAGTGCTAAAATACTAACAAACTCAAGGATATAAGTAATTAAAAATGTGGATGAAAATCACACACATATGTAATTTGCATACAGTGGTTCAAAATGGTTATGTATTTTTGCTGTAAAAAATCTTAAAAAAATTTTAGAAAGCAGATCAATATTACCTACATAATAAATTATTTATTTGTAAAACAGTTCCTTAATAAATCTCAAATTACCTGTTACCAAACTAAATTTAATCAATATTTCAAAAAATTTTGGCAACTAGTGAAAATTTGATAAAATAAATCCTAGCTAGTGTTATATTTTCCCAATAACTACTTACTTTTGCATTCATATATCTGAGGAAAAAATCTAGCAAAAAAGATTTTCCATGACGAAATGCTCCGGCAACTGACACAACTACTACAAAGCGATCCTTCAATTCCTCTCTCATTAACACTTTTTTAAGAGCATCTTCATCTAATTGGAAGGAATGATCCTCACTGGCTACTACAATAGGTACTGCATGGGGTTTTGTCATAGTGTCCTCATATTCAAAATCATCTAAAACAATGTTTTTTTGGTAAAGGATTTATTTAGTGAATTATAGAATTAATTAGATAAATTAAAGAAAAACTATTTTTAATTAATTTTCGCTATACAATCAATGAGGAAATTATTTGCTCAAAATAGTTTTATTTAGACATTCAAAATTACGTTGTGGAATAATACAATGTGCTATATCATCAAAAACCTCTTTATATTTAACAAAATAAAATGCAAGAAACATATTCGTAGACTCAATAAATTGAACGTGAAAAGGTACCTTCTGTTGAAGAATCATTTTGATTAATTTGTTTCCTTTGCCTTAATTCCGACATGTTCTTGTTATTTGTAATTTTCTTAAAAAATAAATGACCTAAACACTGAAGTTTAATTGCGAGTCGATCATTTGTCACATACATCAATTATTGTCAAAAAAAAAACCAATCAGAACTCAGAACAACTTGTTCCTCAAAAAAGTTTTTAATGTTCTACGACTTCTACGCTCTACATACGTCACCAATCAACATGAGGGGTTTTCGCGGAAGCCGTTCTGAACTTAGTTCTGAATCGATTCAGAATCGGTTCATTATTTTTAGTTCTATTTTTGTTCTGTCCCTAAATCGGATCACCGGAGTTCACATAGTAAAGTATTCACCTATAGAGGATTAACGAGATACCCCCAAGTTGAAATATTTTTATGTTGCACTCAGTCGCTATAAGGCGCTGTTGCTGTTTTATATTTGCGATTGACATTTGTCACAGAGCACGGATGCAAATTGATAGTTCTGTCACGAAGTATAGATACCAGGAGTCCGAACGTAATGTTAAATAAATGGTAGCATTTTAGGGGACAGAATGTTTTGCCGGTAGAGCGCGCCACTTTTTAGGAAGTACTCGTTTAAATCCTTATGCGGGTAATCTTGTTGATACTGACAGCCACCTGACAGCTCTGAAAATATTATTTCGATAATCTGCAAAGCTAAAAATGTGTGATATTAGTAAATAAATAAATACAATTAACCAGCAGCAAACAATTTTATTAAAAAAATAAATTAATGTTATCAACAGGTATTTAAGAATTAAAATTATAGTTCATCTTTTGTCTCTACGTGTTAAACTATTAAACAAACCGTGACGGAAAGAATTTAAACAAATTAAGTAGTAAATATAAATTCAAAACTGGTTAAATACCTATTTATTTCAGTATTACAATTCTTGATAATAGGAAAGTAATTAATTGATTACAATCAAATATATTATTTATTAATCGTATTAGTTATAAATAAAAGACGTTTAACATTTAAATACCAAACAATTTAGATTTGACAAATACACTAGTGTATACAATACAATATTTTTTAACAACACTGATGTTTAATATTATTTTTAGGTTACTCACTTTCGGAACTTTGAATATACCCACTTTAGCCACATTTCCACTTGCCTTTCGGCCACTGAGGCAACCATGAACACTATGAACAGCACAACACCTTTCCATTTTTTTATTAAAACTATTTTTAAACAATTACATTAATATCTTATACTTAGTTTTATAATTTTAATAATTTCGACATTCGACAGCGCGTATTTACGGTTGATAATAATAATAACATCGGTACGTCCTGAACATTTGCGCAGCTAGTGGCAGAAAAGAGAACTATGATCTGGGTTTAATATTGTATACCACGAATATTGCGGAAAAGCCTATACCGTTCGGACTCCTGGTATCTATACTTCGTGGTTCTGTGCAGATTCCTCATGACATTTCACTTTCCTTTATGTGTCATCTATATTAATTATTCTGAAAATACAGCTGGAGGGGTCCGGTAGCTCAGCGGTTGAAGCGTACACTTCATAAACTGACTACACTTTGGCCGTGGGTTGGAATCCCACCGATGCCTATGGATGTTTGTAATTGTTGAGCGAATGCGATTTACTCTAGTGCACGATACACTTATAACGGTATGCTGATTTCTCAACTCAAATTCGGACGGTTGCGCACATTACGTCACGTTGGACTCAAAACATTATTAGTTAGTTATTAATATTACTAAGAAAAATGCCGAGTTGTGCTATAGCAACATGTAAAAATACAATCCGGAATACTAAAGATACGAATAATAAATATTTTGGATTTCCAAAAAATGAGGATTTAGCGAAATAATGGATAAATGCTTGTTGTCGAAAAGATAAAATCAATTTAAAAAATGGTAAGTAAAGAGTTCACTGTTACTGTTTTAATACAAATGCTAACCTTATAGTTTTTTATTGTTGCTGTTTTTTTTTAAATTTTAGCCCGTATATGTTCTTTAATTAATTTTGACTCCAACGTGACGTCATACCAGATGCGCATCGGCATACCGTTATATGTGTATCGTGCTCTAGTGGATGATTTGATCTCTCAAAGGAGGTATGAGTCCACAGAGAAATCATCAACATATATAATAATCACTTGTAGCTGGGCAAAATGATAACCAATCGAGCCCATCTCGTAAGAGAGAATGTCAGAAGAATGAATGAAAAAAAATACAGCTGGAAGGTGGTAAGCAGAAATATTCTAACGATGATTTTCAGTTCAAATTATGCCAAATTTAGAGAGCATTTGTTTGCGTTAAGTATGAAAATTAATATAATGAAAGTTTTTTTATTGTCGACGAGCCTTTGTTCTGAGTGTTGTAATAAGGCAGATTCATCTTTCGAAACAGCACTTGATATAGGGAGAAACATTAAATTATTATTATATTATCAGTATTTACATATATACCTACATAATGTTACTTCCAATTTACACACCATTTTGTTTCAGTTACCAATGATGAAGATGATCTGGCTGTAGCAAGTACTAGTACTAGTGGTTATATTCAATCTGAACCTACAAGTGGTAGAACTACAATAACAAGAATATCAGTGTTAGAGGATGGTAAGCATAAAATATGCATTATCAGTATTTGCATGTTTACATAATGTTACCTCAAATTTACACACCATTTTGTTTCAGCAACTAAGATGAAGATGATCTTGCTGTAGCAAGTACTAGTGGTTATATTCAGTCTGAACCTAAAAGTATTGCCGCTACAAGTAAAAGAATATCAATCGTTTCGGGCAAAGCTGACAAATTTCAGATATTTCTAAAATATAAGGATATAACACATGTTGGTCGCATTAAAATACTGACATTTAAAAACTTTCAACTCAGAAAATCAAAGTATTCAAGACAAAAATAAGTACTAATATTTTCATATAGGGTTTTCGCTAATATTTTCTTTTCATGCTCATTATTTTTGATATTGCAACACCACTGCATAATTTTAACTCTTTTTACTCAATTCATATTTTAATTAATACTACTACATTGTCATACTTTCTTTTTCATGATATAATTAATTTTATATTAATTTTATTTTCTTCAATTCAATTGCTCATAAAATGGTACTGTTTAACAATGATACATATTACAACTATAGTAGCCTAATTATTTGATCAGTACCAGGTAGTGTGATATAAATTATTTCATCAGATATGTCTGGTATAAATTTCTACACATTTTTTGTATTATGCAGGTTGTTTACTTGATTTCTAAAACTAGCTGTCTGTACTGCTGAATACAATATATAAATATCAATTTAAATTGTATTGTTTGGGGTATGACTAACTCAATTATACATAACTTATGTATGGTCTTTGTTACATTTTAAGTAGTATAATTTGACTTCATATAAAACCTGAATAGATTTAGTTTGTACACTTCAAAAAAAATAAATTAAAAGTACATTTTGTTTAAATTGATGTGAACCCTTGTATATTCTTATTCATCCTTGTTTTATCAAAAATGCATTGTTTACATAGATGTTGTATGACATTTCCATTTAGTATTTCAAATAATGAAAATACTTATTTTCATATTGGGAATGCTAATTATAAATTTCATAATACATTTATGTAAACAATGCAATTATGAATATAAAGTTGAGTAGGTATTTCAGTTTCCTGTAATCTTTTTTGGTTATGTACCCAATCACCAGAAGGCGCGTAAAAACTTTAGTCCAACGTTTAACATGGGTGTTTGTCCTTTATAGGTGACTTCTTTATGACTCATTTTGTGGTTAATTTGTATGGGTTAAACGGTGCGCATGAACAGTCTAAATTTTTCGGAATTGAAAATATCTGCTGAATTTAAATTTTCAAATATCGAATGAATATCACTATATAGAAATTCCTTTTCAGTCAGCATTATTGTAAAATATTCGGAATATTTAATTTATATTTATTTGTCTAGAAATTTAATATTAATGACTCCTCAATATAGACCGTAATTATAGCTAAAAACTGCTTTTCAAAATTACTAACTCTATAAATATTACTTACTACCCTGAAAGTAGCCGACATACGACCAAAAATCTGAGAATATTTTGGTATTTGTTATACAATATTTAGCCAGCTACATGGGCTGTAAAATTAAACATTTTGCAAATGTTATGAAATGCACATCTTTATTTTGAAAAAATCTAAATATTTATTTCTTTAAAATTTTCATTTTTGCATTTATTTCCAAAATATTAGGTGTAAAATTTATAGGTTCAATTTTTTTTCCATATTTGTTATACAATATTCAGCAAGCTATATGGGCTGTAAAATTAAACTTCTTGCAAATGTAATGAAATGCACATCTTTGATAATATGTAAATGATCATTTCTTTAAAATTGCAATTATTTCATTTCTTTCAAAAAATATTCTATTTCAAATTTTCAGGTATCCGACATTCAATACTTAGCAAACTGCATGGGCTTTCAAACTTCACATTTTGAAAATATAATGAAATGCACCTGTTTAATTTCATAAAGTTTAAATGTGCATTTATACGTTTTTTATAACTCAATTACATATAAAATAATCTATGCCAAATTCTAACATATCGGTCTTTGAATATTTGGCAAGCTACTATATTGACTGTAAAATTCGACTACGAAAACGAAACTAAATGGACTTCTTTATTTCCATAAAGTAAAAATTGCCCTTTTTTCAAATTTCACATTCTCTTAAAAATATGCTATATTAAATTCTGATATATCTGCCTTCTGATGTTAAGGAAAATACTTATCTGGACTTGAAAGATTTCATTTACTTCAACTGAAAATTATGTGCATTGGTATATAATTAATATATATAATGTGCAGTTTGAAATTAGTTTGTAAACAATTTTTCCAATTAAAAAAGGTCTGAAAATGTAGTGGTATACAAAGCTAGGACCTGGTTATATCTATGTGTCTTTATTAAAAATAATTTGGTCAAGTGCGAGTTGGACTCCCATACTAAGGGTTCCGTACCACCTTTAAGATTCTAATATTCCAGTTTCAGACAAGCAAGGAATGAGTGCATTTTCTTATAATTACACTAATATCTTTTAAAGGAAGTGTTTCAAATTTATAAAAACTATACAATTTTATTTTCCACACGTAGACTTTTTATTTTATCTGCTTCATAATTCGCTAGATTTTCATAAAAATATGTATTTAATTTTCTAATTTACATTAGAGTTTTATTTTACTAATACACATTCAGGTAACCCTTTTATAATCTACTGTCTGAATTTTAGGCTCTGTAGATTGAAAGATAAAGGGTAAAGTAGGCCAAGTTTTAAATAATATATTGCCATATACTTCGTGGATTCAATTTTAGAATTATAAAACTAATATCCACTTTCACTATTCTAGAACTTTATTTACATTTAAACAGCTGATTTAAAAGTACAATAACAATCCCATATAAGCTAGTCGTCGCGGTATCACTCCTCGGCGATCGTGGCGGGCTTCTTTTATATCACCAGCGTAGAATTCTCCAGTAGAAATCATCATCGCTCCTTCCGCTGTCGAGTCTTTTCGAGAATCCTATTTTTTATATTGAAGCGTTTGTTGTCGTGCTGAAATGACACAGGGTCGGCTTTGGGTAAATTTCGTAACACTGCCCCCCCTTTAATTCTGATCGTCCCGATCAGAAACATCCCCTCCATGGTAGGGAGCGAGTCGATCTAAATGAACCACCTTCAATTTAGCCTTGGGGTTTCGACGGATCCGGTAGACGACGTCATTAAGCCTCTTGACCACCTCGTATGGACCATCCCAGGCGGGTGTAAGCTTTGGGGATTTACCCTTGCTCCGTTGGGGGTTGTACAACCAGACTTTGTCCCTCTCCTGGAACCCGACTGAATTGGCCTTGAGGTCGTATCGCGTCTTCATCCGGTCACTGGTGGCCAACATCTGCGTTTGGGCTAAGTCGTGTATTGCCAGCATGTTATGTCGGAGCTGGTCGGCATAATCGTCGATGTCTTGGGGAGGTTCTTCGGGGGAGCCAAATGCCAAGTCGCATGGTAATCGCAGCTCCTTTCCGAATAAGACCCTGGCTGGGGTCAGGCCTATACTATTATGTACAGCAGAGCGATATGACAACAGGAATAGGGGAATATGCTCACCCAATCACGCTGGTTATTGCTGACGACCTTGGATAGGTGTTGTTCCAAGGTCCTGTTGAATCTTTCCACCATTCCGTCTGACTGTGGGTGTAATGGTGTTGTTCTCGTTTTCCTGATCGCCAACATCGTGCAGACCTTCTGGAATACATTCGATTCGAAGTTACGCCCCTGGTCTGAATGTAATTCCATCGGGACGCCAAACCTGCTGAATAGTTGTTTTACTAGCACTGTCGCTACCGTGGTTGCCTCTTGGTTGGGTATCGCATATGCCTCAGGCCATTTGCTGAAGTAATCCATTGCGACCAGAATGTATTTGTTCCCCCTCTCAGACTCGGGAAACGGACCGGCGACATCGATGGCAATTCTCTCAAATGGGACGCCCACATTGTACTGCTGCATTCTGCCCTTGGTCCGGGTCTTCGGGCCCTTACTGGCCTCATTCGACAATTACGTTGGAAGTGCCCTGTCCGTCCGCAGCCGTAACATGCCCCTCTGGTGCCAGTTCTTTGTGACCGGTCTAATATTTTGTTCAGACCAGCCAGCAGCGCTTGAAGTGGTGCCTCTGACTCTTCCTGGTTGAAGGAAACTGCTCGGACCCTCGGCTTGGACATGTTCATGACGGCCTCTACTTCCAAAGCCCGAAGTAGAGCTTCACTACTTTTCTTGACGCCACTCAGTCTTAAATTTCTTTGTACTTTCACATCTCTGATGCCGTTTATGAAACTCTGTGTGGCCAACTGGTCTTTCGTTTCCTCTGGCAGGTCTGGGTAGGACAAGTGTACTAACCGTCTAATCTCTGCTTCGAATTCTTGAAGGCTTTCACCGGATCTTTGCGTTTTTCCACTGAGTTGGACTTGGTAAACCTGGCTCAAGGATTGATTGTCGTAGCGTTTGTCTAGGATGGCGATGATCTTGTCGAAATTGCCTTGTTCATCTACTAGAATGCTTTGGAGGAGTTCTAGGGCCGGACCTCTTAACGAAATTACCAGAGAAGTAGATTTTTCTGGATTATCCCATCCATTAGCTGTAGCCACTGCCTCAAATTGCCGTTTATACATGGGCCAAGATGAACTTCCATCGAATGTGGGTGGTTTGCTAACGGAACCTTTGGTACTCACGGTGTGCTGGTATTTCCCTCTCTGCAAATCTTGTTGCAATTTTTTAATGGCTGTTTCCACTTTATCTTGTACTTCACTGTGTACTGCGTCTTTAATTGAACTGATTTCAGCTTTTACCTGGCTTTGGATAGCACTTATTTCAAATTTCACCTGGTTCTGGACGGAATCGATGTCATCTACTTTGATTTCAAGAGTCTCCACATTACCTTTTAGGGTCTTTATGTCGTCGTTTATTTCTTTTATGTCTGATTCAACTATTTGCATTCTTTCATTAACTGTTTCATTAACTTGCGACACTATTTGCATTAGTTGTTCAAATTGCATTTGTCTTTTTTCTTCAGTTTGATCTTGTTTTTCTACAAATTTCGAGAATAATCCTTCCATTAAATTTTGTTGTTTTTCTTCCATTGTAGTGACAAGATTTTCTAATTCTATTTTACGTTTTTCATCAATGATTTTACTAACCTTTGTTGAATTTCTTCTTGATGTTGTTTCTCCTTCTTGTCACGTTTTTCTAGAATCTGTGCTATTTTTTCGTCTAGTCCCTCCGTAACCTGTTTGATAATTTTTCTTGTAGTTTCGTCGGTTTTTTCCATACTTCAAGTTTCCATAAATCAAATTACGCTTTTAACTGCACTTAATCCTTCACTTCTAACACCAAATTGCCATATACTTCGTGGGTTCAATTTTAGAATTATAAAACTAATATCCACTTTCACTATTCTAGAACTTTATTTACATTTAAACAGCTGATTTAAAAGTACAATAACAATCCCATATAAGCTAGTCGTCGCGGTATCACTCCTCGGCGATCGTGGCGGGCTTCTTTTATATCACCAGCGTAGAATTCTCCAGTAGAAATCATCATCGCTCCTTCCGCTGTCGAGTCTTTTCGAGAATCCTATTTTTTATATTGAAGCGTTTGTTGTCGTGCTGAAATGACACAGGGTCGGCTTTGGGTAAATTTCGTAACAATATTATTAAATCTTGTAGACAAATTATTTAAAAATACAAATAAAATATATTTTTCAAACTTCTAGATAGTAGGAATTAAGTCAATGATTAATTTTTTTTTAATATCTATAAAACAAATGATTTAAAAATATGATATATTTGTAATTCATATAATGAGCCCTCTATTTGATATATTACATGATGCGTTTGAAAATTTAATTTTTATTTTCCATTTAATTCTATAATTTTTCCCCAAAACTAATATTGAGGTTTTCTAATAATTTTCTTATAAATTTCAACTGAGCCCCAGTACCTCTAATTATTTTCAAAATTTTAGGTTATATGGTTATATTACTTGATCCGTTAGAAACAACTTTAATCTTTATTTTCCATTTAATTTTATAATTTGCCGCCCAAAATCAATATTAGGTGTTTCTTCTTATTTTTCCACTAATGTTCAGGTGAGGCGCTATACCTCTAATTTTTTCAAAATTTTGCAGCTTATGGTTTCGGAGATAGGGGGGAAGGGATGGGTAATTTTTTAAATATTTTTGTTAATATCTTTTAAATAATTTATTTTAAAAATTTGAAAAAAAAAATATATTTGATTTCGTCAGAATGAGCCCTTTCAGTTGATATATAACATGATGCGTTAGAAACAATTTTCATTTTATATTTTCCACTTAATTCTGTAATTTGCCCCCCAAAATTATAAGTAAAGGTTTCTCCTTATTTTTCCAGTAAACTTCAGGTCAGACCCTATACCTACCTCTATTTTTTTTCAAAACATTACGTTTTATAGTTTCGTAGATAAGGGGGGAGGGGGGAATGGATAAATTTTGGTATATTTTTGTTAATATCTTTTTAGTTAATTATTATTTTTTTATTTTTATATTTATAATTAATTCTATAATTTGCCCCCCAAAAGTTAATATTAATGGGTTCTCCTTATTTTTCCTGTAAAGTTCTGGCAACGTTCTATATTTCAAAATTTTAGGCTCCGTAGTTTTGGAGATCAGGGGGGGGGACGGTCGATTTTTTGGTTTTTCTCCCTAGAAGTATTATAAAAAATATACACTTTGATTTTCCACACATAGACTTTTTATTTTACCTGCTTTAGGATTCGCTTGATTTTTATCACAATACATATGCATTTAATTTTCTACTTTGGCCCCCAAAAAGTAACATAGAGTTTTATTTTACTAATAAACTTTCAGAGAAGCTTTTTATAATCTACTGTCTGAGTTTTGAGGCTCTGTAGATTGGAAGAAAAAGGGCAAAATAGGTCAAAGTTTAAATTATAAAGTATTAAATCTGTTATTCAAATTATTTAAAAATATAAATAAAATATATTTTTCAAAATTTAAATAGTGTAGTTTCTAAAGTGGGTATTAAGTCGATGTTTATTATTTTTGTTAATATCTTTTATATAAATGATTTAAAAATATGATATATTTGTAATTCACATAATGAGCATTTTATCTGATAAATTACATGATGCGTTTGAAAATTGAATCTTTATTTTCCGTTTAATTCCATTATTTGGGGGCCAAATAATAGAATTAGGGATTTTTTTCATATTATTCCTATAAACAAACAAAATGAGGTCTTAGAGTTTGGGTAATAACGGGGAGAATGGGTATTTTTTTTAATATTTTTTAAAATATATTTTAAAATATTCATTTTAAAAAAAATTAAAAAAATATATTTGTATTCGTTATAATGAGCCCTGTGATTTGATATATATATTATATGACCCGTTAGAAACAATTATAATTTTTTATTTTCCATTTAATTCTAGAATGTGCCCCCCAAAATGAATATTAGGGGTTTCTTCTTTTTTTCCAGTAATTAATTTATTTTATAAATATGGAAAAAATATATTTGTTTTCTTCATCATGAGTCCTTTTATTTGATATATAACATGCTGGGTTAGAAACAATTTTAATTTTATATTTTCCATTTAATTCTATAATTTGCCCCCCAAAATCAATATTAGGGGGTTTTCCTTATTTTTCCAGTAAAGTTCAGGTGAGGGGCTATACCTCCATTGTTTTTTCAAAATTTTCCAGCTTATGGTTTCGGAGAATGGGGGGGATGGGTAATTTTTTTTATATTTTTGTTAATATGTTTTAATTAATTTATTTTAAAAATATGAAAAAAATATATTTGTTTTCGTCATAATGAGCCCTTTCATTTGATATATAACATGATGGGTTAGAAACAATTTTAATTTTAATTTTCCATTTAATTCTATAATTTGCCCCCCAAAATAAATATTAGGGGTTTCTCCTTATTTTTCCAGTAAAGTTCAGGTGGGGGGCTATACCTCCATTTTTTTTCAAAATTTTCCAGCTTATGGTTTCGGGGATAAGGAGGGGGGGTAATGGGTAATTTTTTTTATATTTTGGTTAATATCTTTTAATTAATTTTTTTCATTTGATATATAACATTAAGGGTTAGAAACCATTTTAATTTTATATTTTCCATTTAATTCTGTAATTTGCCCCCAAAATTAAAAGTAGAGGTTTCTTCTTATTTTTCCAGTAAACTTCAGGTCAGAACCTATAAATCTATTTTTTTCAAAACTTTACGTTTTATAGTTTCGGTGATAAGGGGGGGGATGGGTAAATTTTGGTATATTTTCGTTAATATCTCTTTAAATAATTTTTTTTAAATATGAAAAAATATATTTGTGTTCCTCAGAATGAGACTTTTCATTTGATATATTACATGATGCGTTTGAAATTTTTTTATTTTTAAATTTTTACTTAATTCTATAATTCACAAAATTAATATTAATGGATTCTCCTTATTTTTCCTGTAAAGTTCGGGCAACGTTCTATATTTCCTATTTTTTTCAAAATTTTAGGCTCAGTAGTTTCGGAGATCAGGGGGGGAACGGTCGATTTTTTTAGTTTTTCCCCCCAGAAGTACCCCTAAAATCAATTTTTTTTCTTTTACAATATGTACTCCTGATTGGGTCACCAAACTATACATTGATACCAAATTTCAACCTCTTCCGTCCAGTAGTTTAGGAGAAAATGGCTGTGATGTGACAAAGGCAGAAATCCGGACTGATATTATAAGGGTATTGTATATACGGAACCCTAAAAAATGTAAATTTATATCAAAAGATATTTTCACCCAAAGAACATGCTAAAGTATTTTAGAATAAGACATTTAAAAAAAAATGTAACCGACAAGTATTACTAAAAAGTTGAAAATGATTATAACGAAATATAACTCTAGACAGTAAATAACACATTCAATGTTGTTAGGTACCTACACACAAAGTAAAAAATTTAAACATTAAATGGTGCTCATACTGCACAAATTAATTACCTACCTATCTAGTATATTTTTTATTTACGTTAAACCAGTCAACAACATATTTGAAGTTTGAACTTGCAGCAAATCATAAAAGATTATAATACATTTCAATGATTTAATTTCGGGTAGCAATTCTACCAATTAATTTGAAAATTGGTTATTTTTGTATTTATTGTGACACTTCTAGTCCTTATCACTAAACAAACTGTAGTCCAATATCTTTGTTAATTAAAAATATTATTTATGAAAAAATACTATATTATGTTCCAACAGGAATTAGTAATAAAATTGGAACAATTTTGTTTCTTCTGCATTAAATTAAAAATAATTTACACAAGGAATTTTGGCTATTTCCACTTATCTCCAACTGCTAAATTTAAATTCAAACGAAAGCTGAACTAAACATGATTCGATAGACTTCGGACAGCCGAGTGGGTTAGAAATCAGGTCGAAGCTCATAATTCTTAGAGCTTTTACTTATATATGCTCTAAGGTATGATCGAACTAAAAATTCTTGCTTCACAGCAAGAATCATTTGAATCGATTCAGAACCAATAACTGCTTTCCGCGAACACCGAACTCAAGACTACTGTGACCCAGATCACCAAATTTTATAACAATAGATTTGGTTCACAATACAATTCTGGTCGCTATTGTTACTGGGTGTTATCATCTATAGGACGTTGTTTCATTTGGGATTCGTTCACTTAGTTCTATCTCGATTCATTTTCGGTAATTTTGTTCCGCGAACGGCGTTTTCAGAAAATTACGGTAATATTTCCGTTGAGCCGATTCAGAAGTGCTGCCGCGAAAACCCCCATGGATACATAACAAGTTACAAATCCCTTAGATCATGATGGTAAATGATCTAAGACAAATCCCTTAGAACATGTACTTTCTAGAGATAGCTTGCAGTGCACAAATGTCGTGGTAAGGCTAACGAGAGAGAGGGCAATAGAGAGGGCAAGAGGCTTTTTCATTCGGTTGGGAGCTGCTTTCACTGAAATACGTTCAGCATGTTGTTCATTGGCTGCTTCCACCCACTAAGTGAATTAGCCCCTTACTGTCTCTATTGCCCTCTCTTTCTAGTGTTGCCACGATTTTATGCTTGATGGTAAATGATCTAAGACAAATCCAAATAGTTTGCTTAATTTCGTTAGTAGATAGCAGGATAGTTCGTGGTTCGTTGGAATTGTTCACGGTCCATAAACTCTATACGGTTGCCTACTCCGGATTAGCCAATGAAAAGTTAGCCGGCATTAGTCTCAATTCAAAATAAGGAGAAGTGAAAATCATATTACGTTTATATTTTTACATCTCTGGCGTTACTATCTCCCCGTTTACTATATGCAGATATTATTTAATTAAATCAAAAAAAATATATATATCTTTCAACGAAGACATGGGTACCTTACAACCAAGAAACTTTGCATCTTAATTAGAATTAGTTTGTAATCATTCAAAGTAAACACTTGAAATTAAATTATAGATATCGAAAAATTATCAAAGGTTCTTTATAGCTTTATTTGGTTTAATAATGTCTGGTAATGGAGACTTTATAGGATAAGCTACAAAAATTTTAAGAAAATTCTAAAACCATAGAAGACAAATTACTAGAAAATTGTAAAAATTTGAAAAAAGCGTTAGAAGATAAATTAGCAGAAAATTCTAAATCCCTAGAATACAATTTGAAAAGCATGGTAAAGAAAAATTCAGAAATGCTGGAGAAGAAAATAGTCGAGAATGAAGCTCGGATGGAAGAGCAAAAGAAGACAATGATCGAAGAGCTGAAGCAGACAACAGTCAAAAATGAAACACGAATAGAAAAACTAAAGCAGATAATGGTCGAAGAGCTGAAACAGACGACAGAGAAAAATGAAACGCAGATAGAAGTTCTAAAGCAGGCAATGGTCGAAGGCTGAAACAGGCGACAGACAAAAATGAAACACGGATAGAAGAGTTAAAGCAAATAATGGAGGGTGAGATTAGCAAAATAAAAGAACAGGTAGTCACAATAGAAACTGGCCGCCAGGGTTACCCCCCGAGGAGGCAGGAGGTGGGCGCCGCCCAAATCCTCGGGGTGTGACACTGGAGGGAAGTTGGTCCCGATCTACCCAGCGCGTCCCAATGGCTAATAGGGTAAATCCATCGGCTACGCGGGTGGACTCGTCACCGGGGGATTGTCCCGGGGACGAGCCCAATTGAGCTAGCTGGTAAGGCGATGAATAAAGTCCTACAATGGGGGCCAAATAATCGCCCGCGGATCATGTGGAGCTGTCTGCGTGTGCTTCCTAATCATGTTCCCCGGGTTGGGTGGCACATGTGGGCAGTGGGTAAGTGGGGTGGGGGGAGGTGGGGAAAGGGGTGGGCAGGGGTGGGAGGGGAAGCCGGAGTAAACCTGGTTAAAAAATCCGTAAGTCAAGGTGTTACGCGATCCGTGCCGAGGGCTGGATGGCCATACGTTAGTTGGTCTCGAACGGAGCCTCTGGGATACCGGCGACCTCCCAGAGTAGTTAGCCTTAGCGGGGTAAGGGCGCACTGCCTCGCCGGACCGAATTTTCGACCCAACTCGTGGGATTTGTGATGGAATTGGACTTAAATGTAAAAAACCTGAATGTTGTGTTGTCTGGGAACCCTGATTAGAATGGATCGGCGCGAAACGGAAATGATTGTGGAAATGATAGAGATGGAAAGGCTAATAGGAACGGCGACAGTAAGGGCAATGAAGTCGGTAATGATTACGGACCGAAGGTCGGGAAAGGTGCTATCGCGGGGCTGCGGAGGAGCCCTAGGCGTGGGTCCGTGGGGACCGTTCTCGGGGCTGAACCGGTGGGCAGCGGTGAGGCCAAACGGAATAGAAGGTCCAACAGAACGGTGTTGGACCTCACGTATGATGAAGACTCGCTACGGTCAACAAAGCGGAAAAGGGAGCTCGGCGAGGAGGAGGGGATCGACATAGACGATCTCTTTTTCCTCACCACCGAGGCCGAGGTAGTTGCTGCCGTTGGCTCGGTCCAGGGAGTAAAGGGCGAGGTTAAGGTGACCAAGATGGTTGTAGGGGTTGGGGGCAGGCAGACGGCCACCATCAGCGTGGAGGGGCCAGCGCGGGGGTGCTGTTACAAGCCAAAAGTGTGAAAGTGGGATGGCTGAAGTGTGTCATAAGCCCCAGGGTCCGGTTAGACAAGTGCTACCGGTGCTGGGACTTCGGGCATACGGCGAGTGAATGTAAAGGGGAGGATCGGAGGCAGTGTTGTTTCAATTGCGGCGTCAGAGGACACACTGCTAAAGAGTGTAAGTGTAAGCCCAAATGTCATTTGTGTAGTGAGGAAGGGCATAGATGGGACACTACCGCGTGTAGGTTCTTTAGGAGGAGATTGCTCGATGAGGAAAAAGAGAATGCGTATACGAAAAGGAGAGAGAGCGAAAAAGAGGGTGAGGAAGGAAAGTAATCCTCTGGGGTATTAAGTTCCTTCAAGTGAATGTGGGGCGTTCAAGGGCTGCGCATAATCTGGCGGTTGAGACGGCTGTCCGGATCAGCGCGGACGTTTTGGTTATGGCCGAACCAAACGTTAGGTACGCGAGTGGTGGCAAGTGGCTGTGTGGCAGTAGGGTGGATGTCGCGGTCCTGGTGCTAAATAGGAACTGTGGAGTGAAATTCAGGTAAGAGTGGGAGAGGGGATGTTAGTGGTCGATTTTGGGTGCTTGAGGTTGGTGGCCTGCTACCTGTCTCCGAACATCGGGATGGGGGAGTATACTGCCCTGGTAGATTGTATTTTCCAGGAGGTCCGCGCGAGCAATGGGGAGTACCTGGTGGCCGGCGACTTCAACGCGAAATCAGCGTTGTGGGGGTCAGCCATTAGGGATGCCAAGGGTCTCCTGTGGGAGGAAGGGATTGCGGCACAGGATGCCGTGGTTCTGAATAACGGCGCCGAGCCAACATTTGTCAGGGGCGAATCGCGGTCATACATCGACGTGACGCTGTGTTCGCCGTCGCTCGCGAGGGATCTGGGGAGCTGGGAGGTCCTCCTTGAGGAATCTCTCAGTCTCCACAGGTACATCGCGTTTGACGTAGGAGCCTCAGTGAAACGCCGATGTCGTGACGGGCTCTTCCGGGGTAGGGGTGTGAATGAGGACCTTGTGGTGGATGCGTATGACATTCTCCGCGGGGACGTTAGGGGGTGTTATGCGGGTCTGGCGGGGGTCCTCAGGCGCTCACAGGCGCTTGGGATGCGGAGTGAGAGAGGGGGAACGAGAGGAAGTGGGGAGCATGCGTACTGGTGGGATGAGTCATTGGAGAATGTAAGAAAGGAATGTAACAAAAAGAGGAGAGAATGGACGAGAGTAAGGGGAAGGGTGGGTAGAGAATGGGAGGAAACCGAGAGAAAGGCAGGATATGTGGAGGCCCGGAAGAAGCTTGTAAAAGTTATCGGAAAGGTCAAGCGTGAGGCTTGGAGGAGTTTGGTGAGTGAGGTGGATGGGGATGTCTGGGGGCAGGGCTATAAGATAGTCACCTCCAAATTGAAAGGCAGGGTGAGTCCATATGAGTTGCATAAGGATGAGAAATTGAGGATCGTTAGGGAACTCTTTCCTAACGTTCAGAATGAAACGGAAGGCTTCACTCGGCAAGATGACTGCCAGGTGAGGCTTTTCACAGAGAACGAGTTGGAGCAAGCATGTGGAAGGCTGAAAGCGGGTAAAGCACCTGGGCCTGATGGAGTGTTCGTAGAAATGGTAAGGGCGATCATTCGACACGATTCGGGAGGGATTCTTCAAATCCTGAACGAACTATGGAAGAGACAACGATTTCCTGAAACCTGGAGGAGAGGGAAAACTGTCCTGATCCCGAAAGGTCAAGGGGAAGGGGGCGTTACGAAATACAGACCGATTACCCTGTTAGACGTAATCGGCAAAGTATACGAGCATCTTATCAGGGGACGTGTGGAGGAAGCGATTGAGGCGGTTGGAGGTCTTTCGGACAACCAGTAGGGCTTTCGAAAGGGAAGGTCCACAATACAGGCTGTGAGCAAAATCTTGCAACTGGCTATGGAACCTGGGTACGTTTGGGCGGCTGTTATTGGCGTGGATGTTGAGAATGCCTTTAATACGGCCAGATGGGAGGGAATCGTGGAAAGAGCGGAGGAATTGGGAATGGATGCGGGGGTTGTAAATGTCCTGAAGGAATACCTGACAGGCAGAGTGATTGTGGTAGGAGACACCGAGATTGGACTTACGCAGGGGGTCCCTCAGGGTTCGGTCCTTGGGCCAACTTTGTGGAACCTGCTGTATGACCCGATCTTAAGGTTGGCTCTGCCAGAGGGATGCGTCAGCCTGGCTTTTGCAGACGACTTGTCAATCGTCGTGAGGGCCAGGGGTCTGGATGAGATGGTAGCTAAGGGCAACGAGTCTTTGGCTATCATCAGGGAGTGGTTCGATAGGAACCATCTAAGGGTAGCCCTCAGAAGACGGAATGCGTCATTCTGAGGGGCCCCCTTGGGAAGAGGAGAGGCGTTGCCTTCTCTTGGGCCGGGGTGAGGGTGGTCCCTAGGAAATTTATTAAATGTCTGGGGATCACCCTCGATGATAGGCTCATCTGGAATGAGCATATTCGAAGGGCTACCCAGAAAGCCAAGGGGGTGGTGGCGGCACTGTCAAGGATACTCCCCAACATCGGGGGTCCGCGGGGGCAGAAAAGGATGGTGCTGTGTAGTGTCGTTAGGTCTGTCCTACTCTATGGCGCACCGGTATGGAAAAAGGTTATGAGAGTGGGAACGTATGCGCGGATGATTCAGGGCACCTATAGACAGATGCTTCTGCGGGTGGCGTGTGCTTACCGGACGGTATCGTACGAGGGGAGGTGCGTCATCACGGGGCAGCTTCCTATAGGAATCGAGGTCAATGAAAGGAGTAGGATCTTTGAAAGGGTCGAGAGGGGGGAGGATCGAGTGAGAGTGAGAAAGGAAGAGAGGGAGAGATCCTTAGATATATGGGAGATGGAATGGAGAAGTGAGGATGCGGGAACGGCGTCCTGGACGAGGAGGCTCGTCAGAGACCTGAAAGCGTGGGTTGGCTGTCCACATAGGCAGTCCAGCTGCTGTCTGGACACGGGTGCTTTCGGGAGTATTTGTTCAGATTCAAGAGGAAGGAGGATGAGTGGTGCGTTTACTGTGGACAAGTGGATACCCCTGAACATACTTTCTTTGAGTGTGAAAGATGGCAGGGGTATAGAATGCGAGCAGAGAATGAGTTGGGGTGCGCTCTAGAGGCGAGGAATGTCGTAGAACGGTTGATGGAGAGCGAGAGGAAGTGGGGAGTGATTGTAGAGTTCCTGGCCTGGGTGGTAAGGGACAAAGAGAGAGAGAGGAGAGGGAGGTGATTGAAATTAGGGAACTGGTAGGTTAGGGACTAGGGGCCGGGGTACCTGACGTAATATCTTCGTTGATAGTTCCAGGTACCTAGAGGGCAATTGGAGGTGTTTTAGTGAGTATACGGGTAACCGGGAGCCTCACATACAGCATGTCGTGATTGAACCAAGCGCATTGCCAATCCGTAATAGGATTTCACCTCGGCAAAAAAAAGTCACAATAGAAAGGGGATAAACTCCACCAAAGACCGAAAGCAGAAACAGTCAGGAATGGAATTAGTGGTATCGAAAATCGGCCTCGAAGGAGCAAAATGAAACCTCCCCAATTTGATGGAAAATCGTCATGGACTAATTATACCTTGAATGCCTCTGAGCAAGAAGACTACGAACAACGGGTCACACATTTAGAACTGAGGTATAGACAAATCCATTTGTAGCACGTTTATCACTCCCAATTGAAAATTCGCTACCAGAAATCGAATGGATCCCTACAAGAGTTTGAAGCTGATATTGCCCGTCTGGTTCGCCTTGCATATCCAGCAAAGCCGGAAAATGTAATTGAAAGGTTAGCAGTGCAAGCGTTTTTGGATAGACTTCAGGACCACGAAGCCAGCCAAGCATTGACACTAACTCTATCCACTCAATTAGTGGATGCATTGGCTCGAGTTCTGGAATTCGAGGCTGCGAAAAATACCTGCCGAGGTCAAGCCAGAGTCCGAATCATTGACTGAGAATCAGAAGATGGCGGGAATGAGGAAGCATCTGTAAGAAAGGGAGTAGAGGAAGTCCTTAAAAAACAAAGACTAATGAGATGTCGGAAGTGTCGTAATATCCAGAGCCGTTGCAAGGAGAGCAACGGAGTACCGACTTCCTCGTCGGGGAAACTAAAGAGCTGAAATCATTGTAGATGCTTGCCTAGATGGGAAAGCTAAAGCTGGAACAGTGATGAAGTTTGATCCCGAACTTAACGACGGAAATGTAGGCAGAGGATTCGCACTGGGAAATATACTGTTTCGTGCAGTTTCCTCTGCAGTCAGAATCATACAACATACAACTCGAAAAACTCATAATAGATTCCAGGAATTTAAAGCTAATCCAGAAAGCAAAATTGAGGGACATAGTTAGAAACTATGAGGATTTCTTCGACGTAGGGAAAGGAAAACGAGGGCGAACTGATCTAGTGAAACATAAAATTAATACCGGGGACGCCCAGTCTATTCGACTGTCGGCGAGAAGGCTACCCCTATCCAAAAGAGAAGAGGCCGATAGGATAGTCCACGAAATGGAGTAAGAAGTTGTTATTTTGTCTATTCATGGGTTTTCTCTCCTCCAAATTTTTTCCTGTAACAGATAAGTATTTAAAAATTGTATATGTAGAACAAAGTGTAGTAAGGCAATTTCGTAAAATTGCCCGGATTACTGGCTGTCTGTACAGAGATTCTTCCTCACAGTTTTTCTGAGAGAAAGAGATGTCTATAAAATGATCAACCAGTATTCCTGTATATAAGTAATGTATTGTATATTGTGTAATACTTATCTGTGTATGGAGACGTTTCAACTCCGAGTCTGGAGTCGTTGTCAATCGTTTAGTGTTGTTTTCGAGGTTTTTTTCTAAAAAATTTTCGCTTTGATTTTGAATTTATTTTTGTCAAAAAATTTGAAATTACTTAAGAAATTGTTATTGAACCATCCAAGAGCCTTTGGTGCTAGATACTTGTCCAGTTGTCTTGGTTAAAAAGAAAGACGGTTCGACCCGATTTTGCGTGGAATATCGGCAAATAAATCACGCCACGAAGAAAGATAGCTATCCTCTACCGAGAATAGACGATACCCTAGATACGTTGGCTGGGTCGAAGATGTTTTCCACCCTGGACTTGAAGAGCGGTTATTGGCAGGTGGAACTTGCTAAAGAAGACCGCGAAATAACTGCTTTTACCATCGGCTCAGGACTTTAACGGTGATGCCTTTTGGGTTGTATAATGCTCTAGCAACGTTTGAAAGATTGATGGGAACCGTGTTAAAAGAGCTTTCATCGAAAACATGCCTGGTGTATCTTGACGGCATTATCGTGGTTGGAAAATCGTTTGAGGATCACTTGAAGAATCTAGAGAAAGTATTTCGGCGACTTCGAAGTTCGGGACTAAAGTTCCGCCCGAAGATTCCCAACATTTCCAAGAAGAGGTGCAATACCTTGGACATGTGGTTTCGGCAGAGGGAGTAGCTGTCGATAAACAGAAAATCAAAGCCGTGCAAGAATGGGCGATTCCTAAAGATATCCACCAGCTAAGAAGTTTCCTGGGCTATATATGTAGCAGCATTTGCCTATATCGCTAAGCTACTCACTAGACTCACAGATTGGAAGATGCGGTACCAGTATTACGAGGAATGCCAGTGATCATTCGGATTACTGAAAAGAGCATTGACCATAGTCCCCATTTTAAGTTATCCGTTACCAGATAGAAACTTCGCGTTGGAAACCGACACAAGCAATGTTGGAATTGGTGCTGTGCTCTCGCAAATCCAAGACGCTCAGATGAAAGTGATCGGCTATTTCAGCAAGACCTTGTGCAAGCCAGAACGGAATTACTGCGTTACTCGCAGGGAACTTTTGGCTGTGGTAAAGGGGGTGGAACATTTCTACAATGGTAGAATGGTAGAATTTACCTCTATGGTAAAAGAATCCTCCTGAGGACTGATCACGCAATACTGAAGTGGCTCCTGCAGTTTAAAAATCCCGAAAGGCATGTGGTAAGGTGGATTGAGAGGGTGCTGGCAAAGTGGATTGGCAGGTTGCAATAATTCGACTTCAAGACAGAACATCGCGCTGGAACAAGCCATAGGAATGCAGATGCCTTATCGCGGAGACCATGATGATTGCAAACAATGTCAGCGAGCTGAAGAAAAAGCGACTGTTCTCTGTAGAACTACTGCCGTCGATGACCATTGGCAATCTGAGTAGATCCAGAAAGACCAGAAATTAGATAGTTAAAAGGGTTATCCGGTGGAAGAAAGAAGACTACAAACCTACGTGGCAGGAGATTTCCCAATACTCACCAACCTTAAAGTCATATTGGGATCAGTGGAACTCCCTCATCCTGGACTTTGGACTTTTGAAGCGTGTCCTGGAAACTCCAAAGGAGGGCAAGGACAGAAAACAGATTCTACTCCCCAGAAATAGGAGATAAAGGTTTTGCGAGAACTACATAATGCTACAACTGGAGTACATCTGGGAGGAACAAAAACCCTGGAGAAGTTGAGAGAAGGCTTCTATTGGGTAAAAAAATGTACGGTTTGTGCAGCAAGTAATGGGCCTCAGAAACGAGCAAAAGCTCCCATGAAGCAATATAACGTGGGCAGTCCATTCGAAAGAGTAGCCATTGATGTTGCCTGTCCATTTCCTGAATCTGACTCCAGAAATAAGTATATTGTGGTGGTAATGGACAGTTGCTGATGTCCTTGTCAAGGAATGGATCAGTCGTTTTGGTGTTCCTTTGGAGTTGCACTCAGACCAAGGTAGAAATTTCGAGTCTACTCTTTTCCAAGACGTCTGCAAATTATGGAAGATCAATAAAACGAGCAACAGCATTACACCCTCAATCCGATGGGATGGTAGAACGGATGAATAGAACTACTAACCGCCATTTGTCAAAGGTAGTCTCTGACCACCAAAGAGACTGGGACCAGTATCCTCACTTGCTTCTAATGGCATATTGCTCGTCTGTGCACGAGTCCACGGGTTTTGACCCGTGGACTCGTGGTTTGCCCCGACCAGTGTTAATTTGGGACGAGAATTATGACTACCATGTGATTTGAAATTTGGATGTCCCCCAGAAGAAGAGACCGCAGGTGAAGACTATGTCAGCCAGTTACGTTAAAAGATGAACGACATCCACCAACGAGTCCGGTTAAATATCGAGAATGCCAGTGCCCGGATGAATAAAGCCTATGACATCAGAGCCGAAGGCGGGGAATTTCAAGTTGATGATCTTGTTTGGTTCTTTAACTCTCAACGTCGTCGTGGATATTCGCCCAAGCTACAGAAATCTTGGAAGGGGTCTTACCAAATTGTAAAAAGAATCAACGATGTTGTCTACGCAATAAGGAAGCTACCTCGAGGAAAACCAAAGGTGGTACATTTCAACAGGTTAGCCCCTTATGCCGGAAGTCATGACGGCGAAGTTGACCAGGCCCAAGTCCCCAGCCTCCAACCACCCGATGATGAGATGACATTCGAACAATTTATGGCACTGTACTCTGATGGACAGAAAGTACAGCACGACGTGACCAGAGAGGAACCCCGAAACATGTTTGAGGTGCCTGTAGAATATGCCCTGGCTCGTTGTATGGCTCAAGTTCTCCAGATATCCAGATGAATAGCAATGGTGTTTGCCAAGAAGTACGGCCAGTTCCAGAAGTTAAAGGAGCAAGGTCCAGTAGTTGGGAAGGTCCTTCATCTGGAAGATAAACAACCAGTGGGTACCAGAGACATCTTCTATTTGGCAACGAAAACATTCTCGCAGGACAAGCCAACATGTTGCGATCTTTGGAAGACTCTGGTAGAATTGAGGACTGTGATGATGGAAAAGAACTTGATGAAATTGGCGATCCCAAAGATAGCCTGTTGGTTGGACGGACTGAATTGGAAAGTGGTGACAAGTATGATGGAAACTATCTTTCGATTCAGTGGCATCGACATCATTGTTGCTGTCTCAATATTTACAGCCCAGATTCGAAGACCATTGACTTTTACTTCCCCATACTTCCTGTTGTCGAAATGGAGAGTCCTGCAGATATCGCCATACTAGGAAGGATTCTGGGACATATCGGAACGAATGTGACGGGAATTCCTCCCATAATTCGTGGAATCGGGATTCATCCGATATTTCGGGGAATCCGAAATGTTCTTCTGGCGCATCGAGGTCGGCGGCTTGCTTTGATAAGTACTCAAAGAATTCTAGTCTAGTCTCTTTGGCGTTCTGGAGAATTCCTAGAAGAAATATATAAGTACGGAGAGCTGATGAAGCATTCATTGAGTATTCGACTGTCATATAGTAAAAACAGGTGTTCAATATAAATTATAAATAGTTGTGTGTACATAAAATTCGTGGAAATAAATTAGAGTGAGTTCGACTGTGTTTTTAAATAAATCCAAGAACCCGATTGTGAAAACAAAAACATTACAATACGTATGCCCTAAACGTTTGCGGAAAGAGCATTGTTTTGTAATTGGAGGACTCGTTGGTCTACGATTTGGGGTTAGTGGTTGTCTAGCAGTTTGAAATTTTTGGTTTTCTAAATGATGTAATTGGAATTTACGCTTTATTCTTGACACAGCGGTTAACATATCGTACGATCTGTCCTATTTTGGGTTCTAAACATTGAGATGTATTTACTCACTGACTCTAAATCGGACTATAAAGTATTAAGTGCCATATTTTCGATAAGATCGGCTTGCGCTTGTTTCTCTTTTGCTGTTCGTTTATAGAAGACTAGCTGACCCGTCCCGGCATCGCACAGGTTAGACAAATGGGCGTATTTTACTTATTTATCTTAAACATATTTTTTCATTTGGTAATTTTCACATTCCCTACATTTTTAGATTTCTTTTCATTGATAAGCTAAATTTATATGGCTATAACCGCTTTTAAAAATCAATTATTTTGGTATATAATATGATGGGTAAACATATTTGACGTGTTTGAAATTTTTTCCATTTTGATTTTTTTACATGTAGTAACATTACCATTTTTGACATTATTGATATTTTGGTGTTTTTAACTTTTTTGATGACTTATATTTTTGGCATTTTTAACAATTTTCACACTTTTTACCTTTTCCACATTTACGATGACGTTGACACATTTGAAGTTTTGTATATTTTAAATTTTTGAGATTTTTCTCATTTTAGGTTTTCGACAGATTAATTTTAACAATGTCAACATTTATCCAACGAAAAAAAAATTCCACTTGCCACTTATACGTGATTTACATTTAAATTCAGTTCTAGTCATTTCAGATGAAAAGCATATGTACTACCTTTCCCATCTGCATCATTTTTTGTGAAGATATTGAATTCTCCGTAAAACAATAGTAACCCACTTTTCCCCCATTTAATATTTCAATTTTCTAAAGGTGATAAAACACACTTCTATTTAGTTTAAAAGACTAAATATATCAAGATTTACACCCATATTACTTTCTATTTCGAAGATATTAAATTTTCTGTAAAACAATAATGACCTCTATTAACCCGTTTAATGTTTCAATTTTCCAATGATGATAATACTCCCTTCTATTTATATTACAGTCTTTATATATCAAGATTTTCACCAGTATTACGTTCTATTTCGAAGGTATTGCATATTTCCGGGAATCCGAAATGTTGGTTTGTCGACCCGAGGGTGGCTGCTGGTGCTAACACAAATTCGTCGAATTTCCTCGAATCTTCTAGAACACATGAAGAAAATATCCCGACGGTTCTTGACCTGGAGAATTCGGAGAAGAAATATATAAATACGTACAACTGGCGGTAGGATTTATTCTGTATTCGGTTGCCGTATAGTAAAGATCAGGTGTTCAAGATAAATTGTAAATAGTTATGTGAATATAAATTGTGTTAAAGTAATAAATTATAGTGAGTTGGACTGAACTGAACCCGAGTGTGAAAATAAAAACATTAGGTACCATATTATATGTTATCCCTCGGAAACGCTTGCGAGCGATTTCTCGTGAGAGACAAATGCATGGGCGACAACCTGTTCACCGAAAAGCGATTCAAATATGTAGTTTTCGTCATGCCTCTCACACATTGATCCATTTATAGACCCTTTGTGCAAAAGAAAATATGGTGTACAATCCATCAACAGATATAGAAAAGCCTGCGGAGAATTTCACTTATACAAACAATTGCGCAAATAGACAGGTTTTTCCATTTCCACTACTTACAATAAATCGCTCGTAAGCCTGGCCGAGCCTTATAAGAGATAGACATCGTGGACTATACAAGATACACAATTCCACCATACATTATTTTGTTACATCTCAAAGGGTTTAGGCAGCGTTTTCGTTGAAAGCTCCCAGACGGCTTATTTTTTTCCGACACCTCCAACAAATAGCGTTATATTTTAGCCACTGTATACAAAAACTTATATTAAGAAATTTATTATATACTAAAACCCTTCGAACATATATTTTATGCTCGAAGCTAAAACCTTCCTAAAGAACCACTCTATCCATTGGTGAAAACAGTATGAAAATCGGTGCAGCATTTTTGAGTTTATTGCGCTCAGACAGACATACGCGGCGGAGGACTTTGTTTTATAATTTATTTATTTACGGTTGTACCACTCTACAAGAAAATAACATTAATTTTAACAAAGAGTAAACAGTGATAAAAGTTTAATTAATCTTTTAAATGTTGTTGTAGATATTCTAAATAATACTCTACTATACTCTAAACTACTACCATGAAAATTGTCTTAAAATCCTAGTTATGGTTTCGTTACAACCATAATTTGTACTATGAAATGGAACGCTGAAAATCACAGTATTACGTGTTCTTCTAATACATTTCTTCTAAAACATTAAAATTTATCAAGTCTAATAACTCTGGAATTTGTATATTTCCGTTCAAATCTACTTCTATTCTTCTGTGATGTAATGACGATATGTTAAGTATTGAGAGGATCTCATTATATGTATACTGTTGTCTATTGATATCTATTTTATATGCGCATACTCTTAAAAAAATGTTTCGTACTCTTTCAATGTTGTCTATATCAGTATTATATGAAGGAGACCAAATAAGTCAACCATATTCCAAAATAGATCGAACTAAGCTTAATATAACAACTTCTAGGTTTGTATAGAAAACTGATTGCTATTTCTAAGAACAAATCCTAACATTTTTAAGGCCTTAGTTGTAATATCGTTAATATGATGCTTGAAAGTTAATTTTGAGTCAAAGTAAATTCCTAAATCTTTGATCTCGCCTTGTTATTGTAGCAGTATATTGTTTATATTATAAGATATAATTTAGAAGTTTTCTAGTCCTATACAAAGTAATTTTAAAATATATATTTTTTTCGTTTAAGGAAACCATATTTACATCAAACCAATTGGCATTTGAGATCATTTTGTAATCAAGTTAAGTTGTTAATTATTCGAAGGATTTTAAGATCGTCCGCAAACATAAGAATCTTGCTATTTTTAATAATTGAAGATAAGTCATTTAGAAACATGTTAAACAATAGAGGTCCAATATGAGAACCCTGAGGAACTCCTGATATCACAGATACCCATTGACATAGGCAATTTCCTTATTTCATATACTGGGACCTACCGATAAGAAAGCTACTTATCCACTCAAGCACTTTACCCCCAAACCCATAACCTTGTAGTTTAGCAATAAGCAGATCATGGTTAACTCTATCAAAGGCTTTAGATAAGTCTGTGTAGATGACCTGATTCTTGTGTTTCATTGAATCGGCCATAAAATGACTATAAAGTACCAAATTAGTACTTGTAGACCTACCTTTACAAAAACCATGCTGTTGATAATCAGCTAATTCTTTTCAATCTCGCAAAAAAAAATTTATTGACAAAGCAATCAAATAAGTTAGGTAAGGCTAATTTGTTACGGACAGGTCGATAATTTTCAATATTATTTTTATTGACAGGCTTCAATATACGTACTACATAACTAGTTTTCCAAAAATCTGGAAAAATCCCAGAGCTTAACGATAAATTAAATAAGTAATGAATAGGTTTCACAAGGGTAAATATACAATTCTTAACCACGAATGCTTGTAGGCAATCTGGACCATAATATCTATGGCATATTTAAAACATTTTCAATTATGTCTGAAACCTCAATATGATTACTATTCACATCAATGTTCTGTTTGTAATTAAAAATTGGAATCTGATTAATTTTAGAATTTGAACTTGTATATGTAGTAGAGAAAAATCTATATCCTGATTATTATCACCTGAGCTATGGCCATAGAACATACTAGAAGGCAGATTATGATTTTTTTTATTATTTATAAATTTCCAAAAATGTTTAGGATAAGACAAAATCTTATTTTCAACACTATTTAAGTAATCTTTATAACACTGAGCGGAAAGTTTTTTGCATTCATGTCTCAAATGAGAAAATCTTAAGTAATCATCCCTTCTTCCAGACAATTTATATTTCCGAGGCATTTTCTGTTTTTAATAAGTTAACTGCTTTAATTTTTCATTAAACCCAACTGGAAATGAAGTGGTTTTAAATTTCTTGATTGGGATGAATAAGTCAAAACCTGTTTAATATCGTAAAATACTGCTACAGTATGATTAACATCTTGTAGGTATGCTAAAAGTAGCTTCTAGTTAATGCTAGCAAAGTAATCATTTAATCCTATATAATTTTCATTTCTAAAATCAAAATAAAATTCCTCCTATTTATATTATCGAACAATGGATCAAGTGGAATAGCTACATCGACATTATATAAATTTGTAAAAGCTAAATCTAGAAAAACATTGCGACTATTAGGCGTATTAATAATTTGAGACACCCCCACCTCTAGTTTTTCCAGTAAGAACAGAATTGCGGTCACTTCTAAACACAATATACCCAGTCAATCCCAATTCAGCATCATTATAATTAGAAGTTAACCAAGTTTCTGAAACAATTATTACTTGATAATCACATTGAGCTACAGCTATTTATAGAGCTTTCAGTTTAGTTCTTAACCTACCGACATTTTGGTAATAAATTGATAAAGACGGTGAACTTATGAAATGGCACGTGGTAAGATTTTTTGAGAAGAATTAACTTTTATGGAAATTTTCGGTATAGCTTTTATATATTTTGAAAATAAATCTTGTTCACCTTGTTGGCGTTTTCGAAGGTCACTTTCCACTTTGTTAAGTTTGTCTAGTTGCCGGGGAGTCAGATCGGAAGATACGTTTAAAGTTTAAAGCTTAACTTTAAACATGTTTCTCAAAATTTTAATGACATCAAAAGATAGTCTGAAGCTGGGAGATAATGTAACTCGTTCCTCGAAGTTTCCTTGGACGTCCATCGTCTTGAAGTGGTTGATCTCACAACGGTTCAATAGCTTTGTATCTGCATCGGTGATGCGTAGCGGCAGAAGCCGAAGAAGAGCTCGCCAAATGTTTTTAATTTGGGAAATTCAGAGGATACGAGAAGACCATGAAGAAGATTACCAGAGAAGAGGATCACGTCAAGCTCCTACGCTACGCCAGATACCTGAAGATCATACCAAATGGTTTCAAACCGAAGGCCAGCCATGCTTTAGTGAGGTCAGAAATCAACCGTGATCGGTCCCAACTCCTGTAGGACGCGGAAGAAAGGTTTCAAGAAATCAGAAAATGCACACACGAGGAGGACCACATGCCGACTTTTGCTTCGATTCAAAAACATTGTGACAACATCAGACGAGTAGGCCAAAAGGTGCATACTGAGAAACTTAACAAACCTACCAAGAAGCAGTTGCCAGAGGATACGACCAACAGGAAAACAGTGGTGAACTTGTCATCCAGAGTTCTCACAGCAGTTGAGGAAACATTGCCTTCTAAGGGGCTAAACTACGCCGTAGCTCCAAAAACACAAAACATCAACGAATCCGAAAAGAGCATCATAAAAACACTTAAGAACGACAAATCTATCATCATTCTACCAGCTGACAAAGGAAATGCCACCATCCTGATGGACAGAACGGAATACAACATGAAAATCGACGAAGTACTGTCGAAGGGAAAATACAAGCCACTGCCTACTGATCCAACTTCCAAAATAGAACAGAAAACTTACAACACTCTCAGAGATCATGCTGAATACATTCTACCCGAGACAAGGAGAAAATTGACGCCACATCACAGCAAACCACCACATCTATATGAACTATCCAAGATACACAAGGCTGGAGTACCTCTCAGGCGGATTACAAGTTCACGCAACTCACCAACAGCAGCACTATCGAAATTCCTTCTACCAATTATCCAACCTTTGAATGGCAAAACATCATCGCACATCAAGGACTCAAAGCATTTTGTCGAAATTATCGGATCGGCTTAGTAAGTTTCGAGTTGAAAACCTTTTCTCGAACGTACCACTAGACGAATCTCTCAACACAGTGAGAAAGAAATTTACTGAAGACGAAACCCTGATGTAGAGGACGGAGCTGCCAATATACTCAATAATGGACTTACTTGCCTCAAGAACTGATACTTTCAGGAGAAGGACCGGTTCTTCATCCCATCAGCTACGAAAACTGGTATCATCAAAACACGAATCCATAGAGCCAAAAATATCTGCAGCACACCAGAAGCCTTCAAAGAAGAACAAGTGAAACTTAGAGAAGGCCTTTTGGCAAATGGATATCCGGAAACCATCATTACCAAGGCGTTTGAAGAACTGGACAAACCACCTAGGCAGGAAGAGGACACCATGGTAGCAACTCTACTATTACCGTATACTAAAGGCTTGTCGGAAAAACTTAGAAGAATTGCACACAGCTATGGAATCTGAATGATCTTCAAAAGCAAGGACACCTTGAGGAGCATGATTACAAGAACGAGGCCGGACGCACCAGCAATATCAAATAACTGTATATACATCATACCTTGTGGATGTGGCAATCTTTACATTGGAGAGACAAAACGACCGCTGGACACCAGGGTTAAGGAACATCGCATTGTTACTCAAAGGGCGGAGGTAGAGAAGTCTGGGCTAGCTAATCACGCATAGACCGAACACCATAATATCAACTGGGACCAGGCCAGGGTAATTCACAAGGAAGAGCACAGGTACAAAAGAAAATTCATAGAGACAGCATATATAATCTCGAACGTAAATATAATTAGCGAACCCAGTGTCCAAATTAATAACATTTGGCCAGCTCTTCTTCGGTCTCTGCCGCTACGCATCACCGCCAGGTACGACGACGCTGATTGTGTAATCAACCAGTTCAAGAAGATGGAAGTCCAAGGAAACTTGGAGGGACATCAAAAGAGTTACTCAATACAACTTTAATGGACGAGCTCCATTCTTATGGGGTTTACCAAATCTTACAGTTTTGACAACTTTAATATTCTCTTGAGTAATATCTTTAAATATTGAGGATACAGTGGCTAAATCCTCAGAAATTATATCCATTTTATTCACTGGTTCCACTAAATTATAAGTAATTAAGTTGTTCGCTCTCTTGTGTCGTTCATACAGTTCATTGATAATATCTTCTTCTGCTGCGTCAAAAGCCAAATCACAAGATAATCTCAGTTCCTTTCGGAATAGTGTCCTGACTGGAGTCAATCCTGTGCTGTCATGTACAGCTGAGCGATAGGTCAACATGAATAGGGGAATATGCTCATCCCAATCACATTGGTTATTGCTGACGAACTTGGATAGATGCTGTTCCAAGATCCTGTTGAACCTTTCCACCATTCCGTCTGACTGTGGATGTAAAGGTGTAGTTCTCCTTTTATTGATTCTCAACATCGTACAGACCTTCTGGAATACATTCGATTCAAAGTTACTTCCTTGGTCTGAATGTAACTCCAACGGGACACCAAACCTGCTGAATAGCTGTTCTACCACCACTGCCGCCACTGTGGTTGCCTCCTGATTGGGTATAGCATATGCCTCAAGCCATTTGCTGAAGTAGTGCGTTGCGACGAGAAAGTATTTGTTCCCCCTCTCAGACTCCGGAAATGGACTGGCGACATCAATGGGATCCTAAATCTCCTAAATGGGACGCGCACATTGTATTGCTGTACAGGTGTTACATTTTCGGCACCAAACTCTGACGTCTTCGAAGTAATTTACCCAGTAGTTGGCGAATTTTATATATGTTTTATTCATGCCCAGATGATCTCCGGGGTGGCAAATACACTTATATTACGATCATTACACCTAACAGACGCGCAAACAAAAGAAAAAGAACTATCTTTCATGAAAGAGACACTATGAAAAAAGGGATGTAGCAAACATATCATCAAAAAGGCAATAACCAAACAACAACAAAAAAGAAAAGGTAAAAACCAAAGACCAAGACAACGTGACCCAAGTCAACTTACCCTATAGCAGAGGCACAACCGATAAGAAAGGGATAATCCTGAGAAAACATAACATTCAGATAAGCTACAGACCAAACACAACAACAGGAAAGCTAAAAACCTAAAAGACAAGATACCACTGGAGAACCACGGTGTGTATAGCATATCGTGTGGACACTGTCCAGAATCCTACGTCGACAGACAAACAGATGAATATCTGCTCGTCGGGATGAGCACAAAAAATAAATATAAATAATTTAGTCAAGTGAGAGTTGGACTCGCATACTAAGAGTTCCGTACCACCTTAAAAATTCCTTTGATTTTTATAAGAATACATATGTATTTAGTTTGGCCCCCAAAAATTGACATTAGAGTTTTATTTTACTAATGAACTTTCAGGGAAGCCTTTTATAATCTACTGTCTGAATTTTGAGGCTCTATAGATTGGAAGATAAAGGGCAAAATAGCTCAAGTTTTAAATTATAAATTATTAAATCTGTTATTCAAATTATTTAAAAATACAAATAAAATATATTTTTCAAAATTTAAATAGTGTACTTTCTAAAATGGGAATTAAGTTCATGTGTAATATTTTTGCTAATATCTTTTAAACAAATGATTACAAAATATGATATATTTGTAATTCACATAATGAGCCTTTTATTTGATATATTACCTGTTGCGTTTGAAAATTGAATTTTTATTTTCCATTTAATTGTATAATTTATCCCTAAAATTACTATAGAGGTTTTCTAATAATTTTTCTTATAAATTTCAAGTGAGCCCCAGTACCCCTAATTATTTTCAGAATTTTAGGTAGTATGGTTTCGGAAATAAAGGGAGAAATGAGAATTTTTTATATCTTTATGTTAATGTCTTGTAAACAATTAATTTTAAAAATATGAAAAATATAAATTTGTATTCCTCATAATGAGCTTCATTTGATATATTGCATGATGCGTTAAAAATATTTTTTATTTTCCGTTTAATTCTATAATTTGGCCCCCAATATTAATATTAGGGATTTCTTCGTATTTTTCCTGTAAACAAAAAAATTTAGTTCTTTTAGTTTGGGAACAAAGGGGGGAATGGGTAATTTTTTAAATATTTTTTTAATATATTTTAAAATATTTATTTTTAAAAAATTAAAAATATATATATATATATATGTATTGGTCATAATGAGCCCTGTGATTTGATATATTACATGATCCGTTAGAAACAAGTTTAGTTGTTTATTTTCCATTTAATTCTTTAATTTGCCCCCCAAAATTAAAAGTAGAGGTGTTTCCTTATTTCTCCAGTAAACTTCAGGCCAGGCTCTAATACCTCTAATTTTTTTAAAAACTTTACGTTTTATAGTTTCGGAGATAAGGGGGGATGGGTAAATTTTGGTATATTTTCGTTAATATATTTTAAATTATTTTTTTAAATATGAAAAAAAAGTTGTGCCACCATATGTGGCTTTCCATCGTCACATATGGTGGCACAACTTTCGATCTAATAGTAGCAAACAAGTCTACCTGGGGAGTTTTCCATTTCTCGAAGACTATTTTGGTTAGAGTGCTCTTCAGATGCCAGTCTGCCAATGGCAACGATCAAGAAGTAAGCTTCATGAATGCGTTCGGTAGACTGTGGGTCGTGAAATTAGCGTGGGTTCCGCCAGGCGACTAATTCCCAAAAAGTCTTGCAGCATCTGAACACAGCAAAGGGGTCTCTTCCTGATAATAGTGCCCAGATGGGAGAAGAGGAAAATTGAAGAGCAGAAGGACTGCAGCACCGCTTCAGTTGTGAAACTTGGAGGATTATCTGGTGGATCTGGCAACGGGACTTCCGCCTCCGAATGTAAAAGACATACGGTTGGAGTTTGGGAGGAACGGGGTGTTGCGAGTTAAATTCGGGATTTTTAGAGCAGGACGTCTCCAGTCTCCTTTCCTCAGCCGGGAGGGATTCCACATGAAAAACATAGTTTAGTTGATAGTTACAAAAATATATAGCTGGCTCAATCAAGTAATTAACGCAGGACATTGTAAGCGACGGAAGGTATTCAAAAAGGTACAAGAATTTTAAACCTTGAAATATTAATTTCAAAACTATGGGTCTACTGGTAGTGGAACTTTACAAGCGGTCGCTTCCAGTCTTAACTGTAACAATGCCTACAACACCATCACCTCTAGCATGTTTGTGAAAAATTCGCTCTAAATGCTAATAAGGGAAAGTGTCCTACTCAGTGAATAACTGATGTATTTACTCACTGGTCCTACCTCCAAATTACAAGAATACCTGGCTTAACAAGCTCCATTTGCTACGTTAATGAAAAGTATTACTGCCATCAACGTTTCCAGAATGCCTAATGTTAACAACTAAGTAACTGCCATGTGTTTAGGCGATTAGATGGGTCAGATAAGAAATTAGATTCAGTAGGTGCTGTCAAAAGTTCCATTGGACAGAACATTATATGATTCAAGGGGGAATAATTCGATTGATCGCTGTTAAAAGCGGTTATAGGTCGCGAGTTTAAAAGAGCATCGGTCAGCTCAAATACAGTAGAAAGTTCTTCTTAGGTTAGAATTTGACTTAAGCAAGCACACATAAGCATTTAGAATTTTTAACGCTCTAGTTTTATACATGTTTATAGTGAAGGGCCCAGCCAACTCTACCCCAACATGAGAATAGAGCTTCAATTGTGAAACGCGAGAAATAGGCAAATTGATTAGTAGGCAGAAGAACTAAGTTTCCAACAAGAAACCAATTTACAAATGGCACTACGAATCACTTTCTTTGCGGATAGAATTCAATACCGTTGCTGCAAGTGGAATTGAATAGTTTGAATTCCTGCGTGAAGATTAGTGACATCACAACCTTCGACAATAAGATTAGTCAAACGGCTTTTACTCGGTAGCAGTGCGGGAAATATAGTATCAAAACGGCTATGGTTTATTAGCAAATTAACTACCCACTCTGAAAGTTCCCTGTCCATCAATGGAGGGCGAACGTTTACGAAACGATTTTGGCTAAAATTTTTGTTCTCGAGGACGCAAGACCCATTAGAGAAATATTGATCATGAATATACTCAAAAATGGGAGGCTGGTTGCGACCACAAAGCGACAAAAATAAGCTACAATGCATGTAATGCGATTAATAGAAGAATATTCTTCTAACAAAGTACCAAATAAATTTTTTAAAGTGATGACTTGAAACGTTACGGTATGGGATTCAGTAATAACTAATGATGATATGCTTAAGTCTGAGCAAGCATGTGACAAACAAGCGGTAATTAACAATTGTGGGCCTTTTCATCAAAGTGTATTGCTTAATAACGTCTGCGGCAAAATTCCGCGCGAGGTTATCACAAATTTGAGTGTAGCACCAATGCGAAGAAGAAATCTAAGCAAGACGATTACTGACAAATGTCTTCCAACGGTGCAAAGAAGAAAGAAGCCAAGATAGGACCAGCAACGAATTATTTTAAACGACAAACGACTTTTGAATTGCTCATATGATATCAAACAAATTCGCGGTAAGAATTAAAGACCACAGTTCCAAGCGACATAGTTTTCAAACAGGCAACCTTCGATTTAGACAGCACAAAAAAATCCAGATATTATTTCGAACACACAATAAACATCAGCGGAATAACCTTTCTCAGAAGCATCACCAAAAGCGTAAAATTCACAGCTAGAAAAGTTTTCTACTACAAGCTGGCGAGGCAAGTATATAGTAGATGGTTCGGAAACCAACCCCATATGATTAAGCTCCGCATAACCTTTGAGAAAATCCCAATATTGGTTGTAGAGATCTGGTTGCTTTAGAAGACGTCTTTCCAAAGAGAAGATACGTTGTACGGCGAGATTTTCTATTCCATCAAAAGCAGGAAAAGTATTTCGAAATGGAACTGGCACAACTAATCTACCTAAATCAAATCTACTGTTTCTCTAGGAAAATATTTTTTCGCTGATAAGATCATCTGAGAAATGTACTAGTGTGGTAGAAACATCTTTAATTGTCCAGAACCTTTGTATCTAAATCTAAAGATAGTTTCAAATTGGTTAGATATGCCATAGAACCTAGTCCGTTAAATTGAATCCAAGCGGGCATAGATCTGCAGCCAAGTCGTTGCACAGCATTGACTGTAATGAATGATGTGAAGCTACCAAAATCTAGCAGACATCGCAAAGGTTGATAAGAACCATCCTTATCTAATGCCTCAACTAAAGTGGTAGACAACAACATATTTTAATTATACGACAAAAGTGAGCTGTAACAAGATGCCTGCGGTGGCGAAGTTTCGGCACTTTCAACAGCATTAATGGGATTGGACCCACCAGATGTGTAGCCACATCGATTGTCAAAAAGAAGCAAGCGTGTTATAGATCTACTACTCAACTAATGAGAATCTCCCAAACAATTAAAACAAAATCTAAAATCTTAAACTTAACCGTGTGAATACTGATTTGTTCAAGAATTCTGAACATTTGGAAATCGCATGTTCAGATTTACAAAGTATATACTGTCTATTGTTAGTAACAAACAACGATATGAAAGAATGTTGCTTTGAATTCGATGATAATTTTTTGTCAACCTGTCCTTTTGTCTCGCGAGAAAATTCATCATGTTCGAAAGCATCGAATGTTTCAACAAAAAGTCCAACAACTTCCGATGGTGTCGGACAGTCATCTTGAGATAACTCAGTACCATGGTAAAGTGCAATTTTAATGCCTAATATCTTTAGAACTCGTTTCAATATCATCTGATAATACAAAAACCCATTGATTTACTGGCAAACCCAATTATTTCTTCAGTGTTTCGTAATTATTACTGAATGTATCCAAAAAAGTTCAAACCTCTAAAGGGCTATCCGAAGTTAATTGGGGAAACTCTTCTAAGGCTGACCAATGACACTAAGCGATTAAACGAGTTTATTTTTTCAAAGGCGTTTCATAAGAAGGCAGGTAATTGTTTTGTGATTGTTTAAAATTCTTAATATCCTTAAAAACAAAAACAAGCACTCTAAAGCTAACTGCAAATATTTTTTTCATTATTTTGAATTAATAAATCAAACAAATCAATAAACGAACCAAACTCCAAAATGAAGATAAATGAATTCGCGTGAAAGCAGCATTTCCCTGTTCCCGAGATATTTTGTGGAATAGAATTTTGAACAGATTTCAGTTTAGAAAAAAATATACATGTTTGAATAAAACAATTTTTCAAATTTATTGAGTCATCCTCAAAGTCAGAACTATCCTTCGGATCTGAAATCAAACCTACAATTATAATGTGATGTTTAAAAATTCAGAATGAATTTAATGAATCATATCAATCATGAAAAGAGAAAAATTCAACATCTTCATCTCGTAAGGCTTCCCCAGCAAAGAATAAATGTTTTCTAATCGTTTAAACTGAGATTGACGATGATTTTTCAATTTACGTAAATTTTCAGCAGTTTTTGACATTTTTCAATAAATTGAGATTCAATGTAAAGCCAGTCTACAAATCTAACAGGATAGAAAGAATACAAAATAATTCGATCCATTAAAACTCTGGATCTTTTTAATAGTACTCCACATTCCACAACCTTTTACTGCAGAAAAGTAGAAATTATGAATTATAACACAACTAAATTTCAAATGATTTCAAAACGTATAGATTTTGCAAAAATCAAACTATCGAAACGTTCTCTTGTAAGTAATGTTTTAAAACGATAAAAAATATGCAAAATTAATTCCGAATTAAATAAACGATTATCCCGAACTAATATTATTAATTTAAAACTACTGAAATGAAAATTCAATGCGATTGATCAATAAATTGATGCACAAAAATTACACAATACATTCGGTTCGAAGCAGGACCAAAATATTTGAGTTCTCGAAGTAATACAACCTAAATATATGATTAGATCTTGCGAGTTAGTTACATAAATATACCCCTGGTTCAATTAAGTAATTAAGGAAGCACCATTTAAGAGTTAATCACCAACCTTAAGTCGAAGCCACAGATCACACAAGAGAAGTCGAAGCCCTGAGAAGAGGTTATTGTGACGGGAATTTATCCCATATTTGGTGGAATCGAAATTCATCCGATATTTCGTAGACCAGAGGTCATCGAATGGTCGTAAAACCTTCTAGAGAATTCCGAGAAGAAGAACAGGTGTTCAAGATAAATTGTAAATGGTTTTGTGCAGTATAAATTGAAATAGTAGAAATAAATTATACAGTTAAACACAAAGAGATCGCGCGAAACCCGCTTTATCCATTGAACAAAAAGCGCTTTCGTTAAGATGAGATAAACAATTAAAGTGCTCCCGTAGAGTAATCAAAAAGGGGTAAATTGTTACAACCGAAGTTGGGTAAATCACAGCATAGTAACACAAAAAATGGCAAAATAAAAGCGTCCGTATTGTACGGGAATCGAAATGGAGGCCTCTGAATTGTAATCTTTTTTACACGTGTAAAATGTATGAAATGTAGAATTAGCATTGGGGCGACACAACGTATTCAAAAATGTGCAAAAGTTTAAAATCGAATTAATTGAATTGAAAATGATAATGTATATAAATTTCCGTTTTGGATTAATCTTAAAACAAAAAAATATTCCTACGATGTAATTTGACATTAACAAAATCGGAAAGTGCTATTCAAAGTGTGTAAAGTGCAGGAACTCATATCTATATATAAATACGCAAAGACAAAACGATTAGGTACCATTTTCTCCTCTGTCTCTCAACCGATTTTCTTCATTTTTGTTTTGTTAAGTAGCTACTGACGACCTTCAGTGCAGAATGCTAATATTAATTTATAATATTGGTTCATTGCTTTCGTTACCAAATAAAAGATGTCTCTGGTACCCACTGGTTGTTTATCTCCGAGATAAAGGACCTTCCTTACCACTGGATTTTGCTCCCGTAGCTTCTGGAACTGGCCGTACTTCTTGGCAAACACCTTGGCTATTCCTCTGGACATCCGGAGATCTCGATCTACACAATGAGCCAGGGCATATTCTACAGGCACCTCAAACAGGTCTCGGGATTCCTCTCTGGTCACGTCGTGCTGCACTTTCTGCCCATTAGAGTTCAGTGCCATAAACTGCTCGAAGGTCATCTCGTCTTCGGGTGCTTGGATGCTGCGGACTTGGGCTTGGTCAACTTCGCCGTCATGATTTCTGGCATAAGGGGCTAACCTGTTAAAATGTCCACGTTTGGTTTTCCTCGAGGTAGCTTCCTTATTCTGTAGACAACATCGTTGATCTTCTTTATAATTTGGTAAGGCCTCTCCCAAGATCTTTGTAGCTTGGACGAATATCCACGACGACGTTGCGGGTTATACAACCAAACAAGAACATCAACTAGGAATTCCCCGCCCTCGGCTTTGATGTCGTAGGCTTCCTTCATTCGGGCACTGGCACTATTTAACCGGACTCGTTGGAGTATGTCGTCCATCTTTCGACGTAACTGGCTGACATAGTCTCCACCTGCAGTCTTTTCTCCTGGGTGACATCCAAACTTCAAATCGCATGGTAGTCGTAACTCTCGTCCCATAATAACACTTGCCGGGGTCTGACCCGTGGACTCGTGCACAGACGAACGATATGCCATTAAAAACAAGTGAAGATACTGGTAGCAGTCTCTTTGGTGGTCAGAGACTAAATTTGACAACTGGCGGTTAATTATTCTATTCATCCGTTAAACCATTCCATCGGATGTCGTCCGTGTTTTATTGATCTTCAGAAGCTTGCAGACATCTTGGAAGAGACTAGACTCGAAGGGAACACCAAAACGACTGATCCATTCCTTGACAAGGACATCAGCAATGGTCAAGGCTTCTTGAATCGGCAAGGCATACGCTTCGGTCCATTTACTAAAATAGTACATCACCACCACAATGTATTTATTTCCAGAGTCGGATTTAGGAAATGGACCGGCAACATCAATGGCGTCTACTTGGCAGTTTACCCAGTAGAAGCGTTCTCTCAACTTCCCCAGGGTTTTCGTTACTCCAGTTGTACCATCATGTAGTTCTCGTAAAACCTCTGGTCTCCTATTTCTGGGGACTACTATCTGTTTTCTATCCTTGCCCTCCTCTGGAGTTTCCAGCACGCGCTTCAGAAGTCCATTCTCCAGGATGAGGGAGTTCCACTGAGCCCAGTACGACTTTATTGTTGGTGAGTATCGGGAAATCTCCTACCACGTAGGTTTGCGGTCTTCTTCCTTTCACCGGATAACCTCTTTCAAATCTGGATCTAATTTCTGGTCTTTTTGGATCTCCGCAGATTGCCAATGGTCATCGATGGCGACAGTTCTACAGAGATCAGCCCCTTTTTCTTCAGCTCGCTGACAATGTTTGCAGTCATCAGGACATGGTCTCCACGATAACGCATCAGCATTCTTATGGCTTGTTCCAGCTCGGTGTTCAGTCTCGAAGTCGAATTCTTGCAACAGCTCAATCCACCTGGCCACTTGTCCTTCGGGGTTTTTAAACTGCAAGAGCCACTTCAGTGCTGCATGATCAGTCCTTAGGAGGAATCTTCAGGCTTGCTCAGGGTCTTACTGAAATAGCCTATGACTTTCTCCTGACTGTCTTGGATCTGCGAAAGCACCGCACCAATTCCGACATTGCTTGCGTCGGTATCCAAAACGAAGTTCCCATCTGGCAGAGGATAACTTAAGACGGGAGCACTCGTTCAGTGTCTCGAATGACCGTTGGCATTCCTCGTCCCACTGGTACTGCACCTTCCCCTCTGTGAGTATAGTAAGTGGCTTGGCAAATCCGGCTACGTACCGACGATAGTACGTGCATAACCCCAGGAAACTTCTTAACTGATGGATATCTTTAGGTATCCGCCATTCCTGGACAGCTTTGACTTTCTGTCCAAGATATTGCACCTCTTCTTGGAACAGCTGACACTTCTTCGGGCTTAACTTTTGTCTGGGTTCTTGACGTGGTCTTCAAATGATCTTCCAACCACGATAATGTCGTCAAGATACACCAAGCATGTTTTCCATGAAAGCCCTTTTAACACTGTTTCCATCAATCTTTCAAACGTCGCTACAACCCAAACGGCCTCACAGTGAATTGGTAAGTAAAGTCCTGAGCCGATGGTAAAAGCAGTTTTTCTCGGGCTTCTTCAGCAAGTTCCATCGGCCAATAACCGCTCTTCAAGTCCAGGGTGGAAAACTTCTTCGATCAAGGGTATCGTCTATTCTTGGAAAGGGATAGCTGTCTTTTTTGTAGCGTGGTTTAAATGCCGATAGTTCATGCAAAATCGGGTCGAACCATCTTTCTTTTTAACCAAGACTTCCTCCATCTCGTGCACTATCCTGTCAGCTTCTTCTCTTTTAGCTAGGGGTAGTCTTCTCGCCGACTGTCGAATAGGTTGACCGTCCCCAGTATTAAATTTATGTTTCACCAGATCAGTTCGTCCTCTTTTGCCATTCCCTACATCGAAGATATTCTGGTAGTTTCTAACAATGTCCCACAATTTTGCTTTCTGGTTCGGTTTCAAATTCTTAGATGAATCGGTGATGAGTTTTTCCACTTCCTCAGATAGTTTATCTGGTGTTATTTCTGCATGCTGTGTGCTTCTGACTACGGAGGAAACTGTTGAACAATGGCCCAAAGTTGTTCCTTTCGTTAGCACAACCGAGTAATGATTCAGGTTCATTACTCTTACTGGCACAATCTCCCTGGCATGAAACCGAGTCTTCCCAAGTGCGACTCCTCTGCCTACATTTCCGTCGTTAAGTTCGGAATCAAACATCATTACTGTTCCAGCTTTAGCTTTCCCATCTAAGCAAGCATCTATAATGATTTCAGCTCTTTTCGGAACATTGACATCCTCTGCTAAGATGGCTCGAAGCATTATGTCTTCTTTTCCATGAACCACTTCTTTGTCATTCACTCGCAGAATTCCATCTTTGAAGTTTAAATGGAATCTCTTGGAGCTCATGACATCCATTCCAATGATTACTTCGTCTTTGATGTCTGCCACCAATGCCTGATGTAGGAAGGTTGTGTTTCCCAAGGTCATTCCAACCTCTATTTCACCATGGACTTTCGCTGCTTCTCCTGTCGCTATTCGCAGTTGCCATTTTGTTGGTTTTATAAGGGTCTTTTTCAAGGATGAGACAAAAAACACAATAAATGTTACTTACCTTGCGGCTACTCGATTCATTTCATCTTTTTCTCACGAACACTTCAAAACTTCACTTTTTATTCAACTTGTCACAATGATGAACAAATTTTAAATGAGTAATAAGTACGAAGAATAAATAATTGGTTGGCCCCCAAAATTTTCAGGTAAAAGAAGGGTAGGAGGCACTTAATGGGGGATTATTTTATGGTTTTGATGAAATACGTTCCTGGAATTTTATTAGTGGATATCGTAAGTGATTTATTTTGTGGAAATGTTAATGCAAGATTGCGAGATGGACGAAAGTTCAAAACCTTTGTCTCGGTTGAAACTCTTGCGATTTTTGGCGATTTCAACGACCTCACGGAATTTTCTGGTGAAATAATACGGAGATTTGGCCACGACAGAGGAGCTGTCGAAGAGGATTTGGTGGCCCGTTTCGTGATGATGTCCAGCTACAGCAGAGTTTGAAAGCAGGCTCGTTTTCAAAAAACCTTTGTGCTCACCCAGACGAGTGTTTATAGATCGACCTGTTTCACCGATGTATACTGCCCCACACGAGCCAGGAATGGAATAAACACCTTTAGATGAAAGATGATTTTGTTTATCCTTTGGAGATGGTAACATTTGTGAGATTTTGGATAGTGGTTTGTAGACTGTTTTCACCTAGTGCTTATGGAGAAGCTTCCCAATCCTATCCGTGACCTTGCTGATATATGGCAAATATGCTACTGATTTATTAGGTGACAATTCTTTCTTAGGAAGGGGATTTTGGTGACGAGAATCTCTCGTTTGCTGTAGCCGTTGTTTAGTAGGTTACCCTCAATCCAAGCTAATTCCCTTCTCAAACTTTTGGGTTCGGAAATGGATATAGCTCGATGCACCAGGGAGTTCACGACTGACCGTTTCTGAGATGGGTGATGATGGGACCGAGCGTGCAGATATCTGTCGGTATGTGTTGGTTTTCTGTATACAGAGTGGCCCAAGCGACCATTTGGCAACCGTGAAACCAACACGTCTAGGAAGGGAGGGGTCCATTGGACTCAATTTCCATAGTGAATTTGATGTTTGAATGTTGGGTATTAATGTGATTAAAGAACAATTGGAGAGCCTCTTGTCCATGTGGCCAGATGACAAAAGTGTCATCAACATATCTCAACCAAATTGTGGGTTTGTGGCTTGAAGACTCCAGAGCCACTGCTTCAAAGGCCACTACCGGTGATAGCGGCGAACCCATGGGGGTACCAGAAGTTTGCATGTAATATTTGTTTTGAAAAAGAAAATATGTCGACGTAAGACATTTTTCGATCAACATAAGTAAATCCAAGATTTGTCCGTCTTCCGACAGCAGTTCTCTAATAATCGATAGGGAGTCTGGGATAGGAACTTTGGTGAACAGTGATGTCACATCAAAACTAACTAAAATGTCTTGGGGTTCAATTTGTATCTCTGACTGAAAAGTTACGAAATGGGATGAGTTTAAAACATGTGAGGGAGATTTTCCAGTGAATGTCTTAAGAATGCCCGCTAAATATTTGGCAATGTTGTATGTTGGAGAGCCGATTAGGTTCACAAAGTTGAGTCCTGAAATTTCAGTCATTATACTCAAAAGACGCTGAATACCCTAGGTCAGCAAATGGTGTAAAAACCGTGGTAAACCTTTCTTCACACCCATTAACTCCAGATGAAAACTCCGTTCTCTCAAAAGGACTCAACTTTGCAGTTGCCCCTAGAAAAATTCCCATCGAAGACATAATTAGCTCAATTGAATCTTCTATCTGAGGTCTTCCAAAACCCGAAGCCGACAGCATACGTTTTGAAACGAATAAAATTCTCCGAAAGGCAAAACCTCCGCCATCAAACATCCCCAGATCTGAACGAATCGCCCTTAGCAAGCTCCGGGAAAACCGTGACGTTGTCATTCTTCCGGCGGATAAAGCAAATGCAATGGTTGTCCTAGATTATCCAGAATATGCCAATAAGGTAATTGATTTACTTCAAGATGCATCCTATTCTCCCATTTATCGGGATCCCACTCCCAAAATAGAACGTGAAATAACTTCATTGATAAGAGAGTCGAACATTCCCAAAGCAACACAAAAACATCTAATTCCTCGGAGTTGCACCTCTCCATGCCTATATGGCCTGCCGAAAATTCATAAAGAACAAGTTCCGTTACGACCGATTGTGAACCTAATCGGCTCTCCAACATACAACATTGCCAAATATTTAGCGCACATTCACTGGAAAATCTCCCTCACATGTTTTAAACTCATCCCATTTCGTAACTCTTCAGTCAGAGATTCAAATTGAACCCCAAAACATTTTAGTTAGTTTTGATGTGACATCACTGTTCACCAAAGTTCCTATCCCAGACTCCCTATCGATTATTAGAGAACTGCTGTCGGAAGACGGACAAACCTTGGATTTACTCATGTTGATCGAAAAATGTCTTACGTCGACATATTTTCTTTTTCAAAATAAATATTACATGCAAACTTTTGGTACCCCCATGGGTTCGCCGCTATCACCGGTAGTGGCCTTTGAAGCAGTGGCTCTGGAGTCTTCAAGCCACAAACTCACAATTTGGTTGAGATATGTTGATGACACTTTTGTCATCTGGCCACATGGATAAGAGGCTCTCCAATTGTTCTTTAATCACATTAATACCCAACATTCAAACATCAAATTCACTATGGAAATTGAGTCCAATGGACCCCTGCCCTTCCTAGACGTGTTGGTTTCACGGTTGCCAAATGGTCGCTTGAGCCACTCTGTATACAGAAAACCAACACATACCGACAGATATCTGCACGCTCGGTCCCATCATCACCCATCTCAGAAACGGTCAGTCGTGAACTCCCTGGTGCATCGAGCTATATCCATTTCCGAACCCAAAAGTTTGAGAAGGAATTAGCTTGGATTGAGGGTAACCTACTAAACAACGGCTACAGCAAACGAGAGATTCTCGTCACCAAGATCTCCTTCCTAAGAAAGAATTGTCACCTAATGAATCAGTAGCATATTTGCCATATATCAGCAAGGTCACGGATAGGATTGGGAAGCTTCTCCATAAGCACTAGGTGAAAACAGTCTACAAACCACTATCCAAAATCTCACAAATGTTACCCTCTCCAAAGGATAAACAAAATCCTCTTTCATCTAAAGGTGTTTATTCCATTCCATGCTCGTGTGGGGCAGTATACATCGGTGAAACAGGTCGATCTATAAACACTCGTCTGGGTGAGCACAAACGTTTTTTGAAAACGAGCCTGCTTTCAAACTCTGCTGTAGCTGAACATCATCACGAAAAGGGCCACCAAATCCTCTTCGACAGCTCCTCTGTCGTAGCCAAATCTCCGGTATTATTTCACCAGAAAATTCCGTGAGGCCATTGAAATCGCCAAAAATCGCAAGAATTTCAACCGAGACAAAGGTTTTGAACTTTCGTCCATCTGGCAATCTTGCATTAACATTTCCACAAAATAAATCACTTACATTATCCATTAATAAAATTCCAGGAACGTATTTCATCACAATCATAAAATAATCCCATTCTTTTACCTGAACATTTCGGAAGGCCAAATATTATTTCTTCGTACCTATTACTCATTTAGAATTTGTTCATCATTGTGACAAGTTGAATAAAAAGTGAAGTTTTGAAGTGTTCGTGAGAAAAAGATGAAAATGGAGTAGCCGCAAGGCAAGTAAGTTTTATTTTGTTTTTTGTCTCATCCTTGAAAAAGCCCCTTATAAGTGTGGGCGAAACGTCGGAAAACTTTGTTTATATCCCGGTTTAGGTATATAAATAAACTAATTCGAAAAAATGACGCGGTCCAAATCCGGAAAATGCAGAATCAGCTATGACTCTGAAACCTCCGTTCTCATCTCACTAGTCTTTTTTTGGAGGCTTCATCGTTTCCGCCATCTTCGGATTCTCCGTCAACGATTCGGACTCTGGCTTGACCTCTGCAGGTATTTTTCGCAGCCTCGAATTCCAGAGCTCGAGCCAGTGCATCTACTAATTGAGCCGGTCGAGCTAGGGTCAATGCTTGTCTGGCTTCGTGGTCCCGAAGTCCATCCAAAAATGCTTGCACTGTTAACCTTTCTATTACATTTTCCAGTGTGGCTGGATAGGCAAGGCGAACCAGACGTGCAATATCAGCTTCAAACTCTTGTAGGGATTCATTTGATCTCTGGTGGCGATTTTTCAATTGGGAGTGGTAGACGTGCTTCAAATGTGTCTGACCATATCTTAGTTCTAAATGTTTGATCAGTTGTTCGTAGTCTTCTTGCTCAGAGGCATTCAAGGTTTGCAAAATATCTGTAGCATCCCCTCTTATGGCGAGTGTTAGTGCTATTGCCTTCTCCTCTGACCATCCGTTTAACTTTGCTGCAGCCCCGAATTGGCGCCTATAGTTAGTCCATGACGATTTACCATCAAATTGTGGAGGTTTCATTTTGTGTTTTGCTCCTTCGAGGCCAATTTTCGAATCCACTACTTCTGGACTGTTTCTGCTTTCGATCTATGGTGGAGTTTTCCCCTTTGTATTGTGACTACCTGTTCTCTTATTTTGCTGATCTCACCCTCCATTATATGCTTTAGCTGCTCTATCGGCGTTTCATTTTCGAATATTCTAAGAATTTAGAATTTTCTGCAAGTTTGTCTTCTAGAGTTTTAGTATTTTCCTGCAACGCTTCTTTCAAGTTTTTAGAATTTTCTAGCAATTTTTCCTAGAGTTTTAGAATTGTCTAGCAGTTTAGCTTCTAAGGACTTAGCATTTTCTAACAATTTATCTTCTAGAGCCTCTTTCATGATTTTAGAATTATCTTGTAATGTTTGTAGTTTACTTTTTACATTTTTTTAATAGCATACTCATATCTCCATTACCAGAAACTTCAAACAAATAATTATCGGGATCGTTACCTTCATTTATTAGGGCATCTCGTAGCCGTTGTATTAATTCGCTTTTCTTGCCACTAATTCCCTTTCCTCTAGTTCTTTTTTTTAAATCAGTCACTTTCAATTGGTCCAAATTCACTGCTTTAAACATCCTTAGTCTATTTATTTTCCACTTCCAAAGTTTCACAAATACACCGAACACCTGCCACCACTGTAATGTTTTTATTTTCACACACGGGTTCTGTTCAGTTCTTGGATCTATTTAAAAACACAGTCCAACTCACTCTAATTTATTTCCACTATTTTAACATAACTTATATTGACAGAAACTATTTACATTTTATCTTAACTACACAATACGACCGTCGAAAACTGAATGCATCCTATCGCCAGCTGTCCATTTTTATATATTTCTCTCCGAATTGTCTAGTAAGTCCACGAACCATCGGGAAACTTCTTTCATGTGTTCTGGAAACTTTAAGGGAATTCCCAGTAACGGCAGCGGTCGGCCTGTTGAGAGACAAAACATTACGGATTCTCAGAAGTATCGGAATAACGTCCCTTCCACGAATTTGTTGATGGCCGATTGCACCAGCCTGCGGATGAATTCTCGTAACAATATGTTTTGAAAATGTAATTAATAATAATGTAATAATAAAAATAATCAAGAATATGCCACAAATCACATTTAGAAGACTACTTTATATTTTAGGATGGTTAAATAGGACTACTAACAACATGGCAATGGAAGTCCGTATCATTAAGTTATATGGTCAGTATATTATTTAAATCCTCTATGATTATATGTACCCTTAGATAATTTACCATCTAGATATAGCCTGACAAGCATAAAATCGAGTCAACGCTAGAAAGAGAGGGCAATAGAGACAGTATGAGGCTATTTCACTTGGTGGGTGGAAGCACCCAATGAACAACATGCTGAACGTATTTCATTGGAAGCAACACCCAACCGAGTTAAAAGGCCCTCTCTATTGCCCTCTCTCTCCTTAGTCTTACCACGACATTTGTGCACTGCAGGCTTAGATCATGTACCTTCTAGATATACGCTGTTTTCCAATTAGCGCACAATTGAGCACAGTGCAGCACAGTGCGGCACAGTGCTAGCACTGAGTGTTCCAATTACAGCACTAGCCCGCACAAATGAGCACAAGAAATAACTGTGTCTTTGGGAGGTTTACCCAAAGAGGTTAATACTGTAGAGCACGTGAAGTAGCGAAATTCATGTAATATCAATAGAAAGAGAGAGAGAATAAGCGTGTCGTTCCTGATTGGTCAGTGTCGACGCCTATTATTGGTAGGGTAGAGACATAGCAAGCGCTCCCTGGTATTTTCTTTCTCTTTCTATTGTTATTACACTGCCACTTACAGTAACGCTCATACCTAATTCACTCTACGTCACTAATACACTTTTAACCTTATGGTGATCAGTGTACTCTACCGGTTGGTTTTAAAACAACCATGTTCCAATTAAGGTCCTAAAATTGCCGCACTGTGCGGCACAAAATCACTTTGTGCTCTGGTAATTGGAAAACAGGGATAAGCTGTTTTCGCGGTGTCGATTCAGGATGCAGCCGGAATGGATGCGTGACGAATCCCGGACCTGCTTTATGCGCAAGTGTAAGTGCAAGTACTTCAAATAAAAGAGGTTGTGAATTCAAGACACAAGCTAGCTAACACATATCAAACAATCCGACAAATATGAATTCAATTAGTCGAATCGTTGAAAGGATTACAGATCATAAAAAGAGGAATGGATTCTAAATTAAACGTTTCTGTACTTTGGTATAAAGCTTAAAAGTCACAGAAATATAAAAGTGTTTAAAAAATACTCATAATGCGCATGTTTGAACTCTTCGTTCTTCCTCGCGTCAGCGGATTCATTTCACTCGTCCTGAATCGATCCAAGATGCATCCTTTGAGCTCCGCGAACACTGATATTCCCATCTGGTATTCGAAATTCTGTTACCACGAACGCCGAGAATGAGTGTGCGCAAGCGCTCAATCCTGGATCGATAACGGATCGTTACCGCGAAAACAGCTATAGCTTGTCATGCACAAACGTCGTGGTAAGACCATAGAGGTATTATACGTAGAGTGAATTAGGTATGGGCGTTACTGTAAGTGGCAGTGTAATAACAATAGAAAGAGAAAGACAATATCAGGGTGCGCTTGCTATGTCTCTACCCTACCAATAGTAGGCGTCACCACTGACACTGACTAATCAGGAACGAGTCGCTTGTTCTCTCTCTCTTTCTATTGCTATTACATGAATTTCGCTACTTCACGTGCTCTACGTATAATACCTCTATGGGTAAGACTAAGGCCGTAGCCAGCGAAATTTGGGATTGAAGACTCAATTTTAACGATTTAACAATTTTTTTCATAAAAATATATTTTTTTATTCTATACATTTCTTATATATTGGAGGTACATGATTAGAAAAATAACTTTTTCGGTCCAAGTCAATCCATCCATCATCCAAAAAAAATCCTTGAGGAATCAACCCCCCCCTCCCAAAATTTTTTTCTGGTTACGGCCTTGGGTAAGACTAAAGAGAGAGGGCTATCGAGAGGGCAAGAGGCTATTTCACCCGGTTGGGAGTTGCTTCCAATCAAAAACGTTCAGCATGTTGTTCATTGGCTGCTTCCACCCACTAAGTGAAATAGCCTGTTACCGTCTCTATAGCCCTCTCTTTCTAGCGTTGCCACGATTTTATGCATGACAGGCTATATCTAGGCTTAGATCATTTACCATCTAGATATAGCCTGTCAAGGAGTGAAATAGCCTGTTGCTCTCTCTATTGCCCTCTCTCTCCTTAGTCTTACCACGACATTTGTGCACTGCAAGCTATCTCCAGAAAGTACATGCTCTAAGTATCTAGGAGGTACATGATCTAAGACTGCAGGCTATCTCCAGCATATATCTCCAGAAAGTTCATGCTCTAATTATGTACCGAATAGTGTTGAGCCGGGAAAATATAGGTTATGATCAATTTGGTATCTCAAATGTCAAATAAAACTTCATATTGGCACCTGTCACTAGAGCACAGGTTATTGAAACAGATAAACAGAGAGTAGTTATTGATTTAAGAAATTAAAAAATGAATAGATGTGATTTACGATTTAAATTAAACAATATACACTTCTAATTACCCACAGTTTCGAATGAGTTCTTTTACTGGATTGGTTAGGGAATTACAGAATTCAGGATCAAACGATTCCTTCAAATTCACACAATATGGAACATTGTTTTTTTAGGATTAATATTGAAGATATTAATTTATATTTATGAACTCCTAGTGCTTAAATGCGTTCAGCAGTTAGCTATATACTTTCAGGCAGTACAAGTGAGCCAAACATGTCTCACCCAGATTATGAACAATACTCTCATGATCATGCTGCTCTTCTAGTATTAGTTCGACACATTGGGTCACAGTTAAAATCCAAAGTTTTTTCAAAATTTTTCGATAGAATATCAAAGATAACAGATGTGAAAATAACAGATTCTGCTGGAGTTGTGAGAAATATTTTTATTCGCTATATTAAAGAGCATCCTGTAGAGAATAATGATTGGGGTGATTTTCAAACTCATAGAAGATTATTAGGTCTAATTTCATTAGGGAAATATGATTCTCAACAAGAACTAAATGAAATTTGTCGAGTACATGAAAGTTTAAAAGTTAAATATAATGCTACTTTATATGACTCTAGATGTATTTTATTTGGACCTAAAAAAGAACCTGATATAGTTGATGAAAATGATACCTGTAATTCAAATAGTTCAAGTGAAAGTGATACAAGATCTGTCTCAGATTCATCAATAAGTGTAGAGAAGTTTACTACACCAAGCAATTTTAAAACAAGGGCATTGTTTTATGATGAATCATCTCCTTGTGATGACTTAGAATCACAAATTAATGAATTTATAAACTCACTATTTTGGGTTTTGGAATCAAAAAGATTAGAGAGATCTAGAGAAAAATTGGAAAGAGTATCATTATTGTTGGCTCCTTTTGAAAAAAAAGATTTTGTTGGATTAGACATGGAATCTAGAAACAATAAAAAACGTTGTACAGGGCGTATGACTAAACACTTAGGGGACTTATGTCTGCAAGCAGGTTTAATTACAGAAAGTTTGGCATATTATGCACAAGCAGTAGAAATTTTAAAATCAGTGAATGATTGGTTATGGCTTGGAGCTGCCTATGAAGGACTCAGTGCTGCCTCTGCCTTAGTTCTTTATCCTGAAATGCAAAGAAATATTCCATTACATAGAAATGCCAGTTTACAAGAAGGTTCACCAAAAAAATCGAATCAGGCCTCACCTACTGCTCCTTTGACAGTTAAAAAAAATGTAGCAAATGCTTTGCCACCTGAAGAAATATCAAAAAGATATAGGGAAGCCATTATTCACTATAGTAAATACCAAAATGCTGGGATTATTGAAACTGAAGCCAGTTTTAAAGCAGCAAGGATTGCTGTTGAACAAAATCATGCTTTGCAGGCTGCCACTTTTCTCCAGAATATTGTTTACATAAATCTTTCACTGTCTGAACAAGAGAAAATACAGAGGTTTGAAACATTGGCTGATTTGTATTCTGAGATTGGATTTAAGAGGAAAGCTGCATTTTGTCTTAGATTAGCTGCAACAAGGTATAAAGCAAGTATAAATGTTTTCTTCCCAAATTAATGATTATTAATATCAGCTCTAAGATTGAATACTAATGTATAAAATAGTTTTGTTAAAAATGCAAATTTAATTTTTTTCTAGATATAAAAATCATCTTCAAGTACTAGCATAATCATAAGTTGCAATTATTATTTTTATTTCATAGACTCACACACACACACACACACACACACACATATATATATATATATATATATATATATATATATATATATATATATGTGTGTGTTCCGAGAGGCTTCCGCGGTCATTACTATGAACAAGGCTAGGTTCCGGGTGAGAACTGCATCTGAATTTATTATATACTTGACGTTTCAACTCCTGCTTTGGAGCCATTATCAAGAGACAAAAGTGAAAAAGAGTTTCAGAGTCTAGATCGAACTCGGGGCCTCAATCTGCCTACTCCCCAAGAGTCACTAGGTAACTGAACTGAAATTCAGTAGTGACGCAGTTCTCACCCAGAACCTAACCTTGATCATATATATATATATATATATATATGTTGCAGGTGGTTTCCGGGAATTAATCCGCGTAGTTGATAACTGATCCCTGGCGGCGAAAACTTTAAAACAAATATATATATTTGTTAGGTGGTTTCCGGGAATTCATCCGCGTAGTTGATAACTGATCCCTGTCGGGATCGATGGTAAAATGACGACGTTTCGGCAGAGTCATATCTGCCCTCTTCAGGTCGGTTCGCATAATTCTCGTAGCCTTCTGCTTTCGCTTCTAGTTACTCGAAAACTGATATTTTCAGGAGCGCGCACGGTGTTATATAGTCGCGGCTCGACGCCTATTGGTTGGCACCGTGAACGGCTGCGTGTGATTGGCCCTGGGCGCTCAGTGGGAGCGCCTCCCGCCTGCTGATTTGTTATTTCCGGTTGAGTTGTTATTGGACGGGTCCGGGCCGGTACGGTGTTTAATAGAATTTTCCAACAATTCGATAAGTTCTGAATTTCATTGCGTGCGTTTAGACTGTGAGGCCTCTTCGCTATTTCATTTGCCTCTCTTACGAGTCTCGATTTCGGGTGTTCTATATTTGCCAGTACTCTGGTGTTCTCAAAGTCTATTCGGTGTGACGTCGTGGTGGCGTGTTCAGCAATGGATGTTGTGTTTTCCTGCTTTCTTATAGCATTCTGGTGTTCCTCACGTCTAACTTGAATTCTTCGGTTAGTTTGCCCCACATAGGTTTTATGACAGTCTGCACATGGAATCTCGTACACTCCCTGTTGTTCTAAAGGGATCCTCGTCTTCGGAGTCCTCAACACCGTGCTTATGTTTCTGTCTGTATTGAAAATAGTATCGATATTGTGTCTCCTTAGAATTCTTGCAATACTGTCCGTGGTACCCTTGACATACGGTAAATAAGCCTTGGTTATTGGTGTCTCATGCTCGTCGTCTGTTCGTCTCGGTTTTGACTTTAGGGCTCCTTGAATATTTCGGTCTGTAAATCCGTTTTGTCTCAGAGCTGTTTTTAAACGGTCCATTTCCTGTTTGATGTTGTCCTGGTCAGCTAGTCTTTGTGATCTGGTTACTAAAGTTTTGACGACGGCTTGTAGTTGGGGTGGGTGGTGATGAGAATTAGCATGAAGGTATCTGTTGGTGTGAGTTGCTTTCCTATATACTGTATGGCCAAGGGTTCCATCTTCCTTCCTATTTATGAGAACATCAAGGAATGGCAGTTGATTATTGGCTTCAACCTCCATGGTGAATTTTCAATTGAACTCTACCTCGATTGGCGTGTTGACTAAGGGATTCAATTACGCTATTGCTCCCTCTCACATACCAACAGAGAGCATAATATGTGGCGTGGAAACAGCAGTTTCAAAATTAGATGCGAACACCGCTGAAATAATTAGACAAGATGTGTCATATGTTCTAAGAAAGTCTAAACCACCCAAAAGGAACCTATCTATAGAAGAAAATGAGGCCTTGAAACAACTTCGCCTCAACAAGGACATTGTCATTCTACCTGCGGATAAAGGAAATGCGACTGTAATTTTAGATACAACGGATTATTCGAACAAAATTCAAACATTGCTACAAGATCCAGCATATAAACAAATTACTACCGACCCAACAACTTATCTGGAGAAAACAACTAAGGCCAAAATCCAAGCAAGTAGGATCGACAAAAATCTCCAACTGCAACTCATTCCGCGTGAAAAGTCATCGAGATGTCCGAAATTCTATGGGTTGCCAAAAGTACATAAAGAAGGTGCACCTTTGAGGCCAATAGTAAGTTCAATTGGATCCCCAACACAACAGCTAGCCAAATACCTAGCCCAACAACTTCAACCGTTTGCAGAGGGGGCAGACTCATATGTCAAAAATTCGACACATTTCATCGAAATACTTAGAAAAACGGTTTTACAACCTGAGTGTCTTCTGGTCAGTTTTGACGTAGTGTCCCTTTTCACCAACATCCCTATCGACGAAGCCTTGGATATCATAATAGAAAAATACAAACTACCTCAACACCTTGTAGACTTAACACAAGGCACTGCCTGATGAACACCTATTTTGTTTACGAGAACCAACGATACAAACAAGTGGAAGGAGCTCCAATGGGATCGCCACTCTCACCAGTTATAGCGAACCTTTTTATGGAGAACTTTGAGGAGCTGGCACTAAGAACAGCAACTCTTAAACCCAGTTTATGGTTGCGATATGTGGATGATACTTTTGTGATTTGGCCTCATGGGAGGGAACACCTCAACACATTTTTAGACCACCTTAATGGCATCCATCACAAAATAAAATTCACCATGGAGGTTGAAGCCAATAATCAACTGCCATTCCTTGATGTTCTCATAAATAGGAAGGAAGATGGAACCCTTGGCCATACAGTATATAGGAGAGCAAGTCACACCAACAGATACCTTCATGCTAATTCTCATCACCACCCACCCCAACTACAAGCCGTCGTCGAAACTTTAGTAACCAGATCACAAAGCTGACCAGGACAACATCAAACAGGAAATGGACAGTTTAAAAACAGCTCTGAGACAAACCGGATTTACAGACCGAAATATTCAAAGAGCCCTAAAGTCAAAATCGAGACCAACAGACGACGAGCATGAGACACCAATAACCAAGGCTTATTTACCGTATGTCAAGGGTACCACGGACAGTACTGCAAGAATTCTAAGGAGACACAATATCGATACTATTTTCAATACAGACAGAAAAATAAGTACGGTGTTGAGGACTCCGAAGACGAGGATCCCTTTAGAACAACAGGGAGTGTACGAGATTCCATGTGCAGACTGTCATAAAACCTATGTGGGGCAAACTAACAGAAGAATTCAAGCTAGACGTGAGGAACATCAGAATGCTATAAGAAAGCAGGAAAAAACAACATCCATTGCTAAACACGCCACCACGACGTCACACCGAATAGACTTTGAGAACACCGGAGTACTGGCAAATATAGAACACCCGAAATCGAGACTCGTAAGAGAGGCAATTGATATAGCGAAGAGGCCTCACAGTCTAAACGCACGCAATGAAATCCAGAACTTATCGAATTGTTGGAAAATTCTATTAAACACCGTACCGGCTCGGACCCGTCCAATAACAACTCAACCGGAAATAACAAATCAGCAGGCTGGAGGCGTGCCCACTGATCATTTACTCATTGATTACTCAGTCTGGGTGAGGATTAACTGTAGCTAATTTGCATAATCTGTGTTTATTTGCTTCATTGGTAATTTCGCTAATCTGATTAACTGGGTTTATTGGGGGTTTTGTTGTGTTTCTTTCTGCCTTGTCATTGGATAATAGTTTTCGGAAGTTTCAAAATTAGATGAGAATATCACTGAAATAATTCTCAACCACCAAAGAGCCTAACCTTAACCTACAGAAGAAAACGAGACCTTGAAACAACGTCGGCTCAACAAGAATAAAGCAAATGCAACTGTGATTTTGGATATAAGGGATTACTCAAACAAAATACATATATTGCTACAAGAGCCAGTGTACAAAGAAATTTGTAGTGATTGATCAACTTGGAAAAAACAACTAAGGCCAAAATCCAAGGAAGTAGAACCTTCAAAAATGCTAACAACAAATCATTCCATGTAAAAAGTCATCGAGATGTCCGAAATTCTACAGGTTGCCAGAAGTGCATAAAGAAGGTAGACCTTTAAGACCAGTAGTAATCTTAATTGGATTCCCAATACAACACTACCAAAATACCTAGCCCAACAACTTCAACCACTTGCAGAAGGGGCATACTCATATGTGAAAAATTCGACCCAGTTAACTGAAACTGTTTCACAACCAGGTTGTCTCCTTGTAAGCTTTGATGTAGTGTCCATTTTCACCGACATCTCTATCAACTATTATAGTAGGAAAATACAAACCACCTCAACACCTTGTAGATTAAAAAATACGGTGTTTGTAGAACACTTATTTTATTTACGAGAACCAATGATACTGTTACGAAATTTACCAAAGCCGACCCTGTTTCATTTCAGTACGACAACAATCGCTGGGATATAAATAAAAGCTAGAAGGTTCGGACGGGAGAAAAACTTATCTCGATCATAACTCGACAACTGTAAAATTGACACTGGACTATACTAGAGAATTCGACGCTGATTTTAAAAGGAGAACCCATCCTCGCAGCAGTTAGTTAGAAAGGACGACGAGCGTATTCGTAATGTTATTGTGAATCAGCTGTTCTGTATAATTTGATGTAAATGAAGTTCTAGAAAAGTGAAAGTGAATATTAGTTTTATAATTTTAAATTGAACCCACGGACTATATTGCAATACAAACAAGTGGAAGGAGCTCCAGTAGGACCACCACTCCCAGCATTAATAGTAAACCTCTTTATGGGGAACCTTGAGGAGTTGGCGCTAGGAACAGCAAGTCGTAAACCCAGTTTAAAGTTACGATATGTTGATGATCCCTTTGTGATTTGGCGTCATGGGAGAGAACATATCAACACATTTTTAGATCACCTTAAAGTATCCATCACAAAATAAAATTTATCATGGAGGTCGAAACCAATAATCACTTGCCATTCCTTGATGTTTTGATAAAGAGGGAAGAAGTTGGTATCATTGGCCATACAGTATACAGAAAAGCAACTTAAACGAACAGATACCTTCATGTTAATTCTCATCACCACCTAGCTCAACCACTAGCCGTCGTCAAGACTTTAGTAACTAGATCACAAAGCCTAACTGACCAGGGTAATATCAAACAGGAAATGGATAGTTTAAAAACAGCTCTAAAATAACAAGGATTTACATATCGAAATATCCAAAGAGCCCTAAAGTCAAAACCGAGAACGAGGAACATCAGACACCAATAAACAAGGCTTATTTACCGTATGTCAAGGGCACCACGTATTGCGAGAAATCTACGTACGCACAATATTCAAACTATTTGCAATACAGACAGAAAAATCAGCACGGTGTTGACCAATCCGAAGAAGAGGATCCCTTTAGAACAACAAGGGGTGTATGAGATTCCATTTGTAGACTGCCACAAAATCTATGTGAGGCAAACTAACAGCAGAATTCAAGTCAGACGTGATGAAGACGAGAATACACCTTGAGAATACGAAAGTACTGGCCAATATAGAAATAGAAACTTGTAAGAGAGGCAATTGAGATTGTGAAATGGCCTCTCAGTCTAAACGCAGGCAATGAAATTCAGAATTTATTAGAGTTCATAGAAAATTATATTAAACACCGTACCGGTCCGGCGACACCCAACGGTTGACAGAACCAATCGAAAACCGCCGAACCGCGACTATAGATCTTAATATCGGTGACTATAGATCTTAATATTCGAGCTCACTAGAAGCGTGAGCAGGCGGATAAAAGAATTATGCGTAAAAACTTTTTTTTTGTAAACAAATTGTTAATTATTATTAACACATACCTTAGTAACAAATACCACAATAAAAATTGTATCAGTGGCTAAGTGCGTATTCAGTATAGGGATTCGTCAATGAACTGTATCAGGACTGATGGTTATAATATACTGCGTCAGTGAGCTTTTTAGTATGTCCAATAATGCAATTATATCACTACCTGATGATTCTGCAGTTGTTTATTCTGATGAAAGTTGATTGGTGTTGAATAAAAAATGTACTACCTACCTACCACTATCTTTCTAAAATATTCACTTTCAATAAACGCCATTAAAATTGAAAAATCTATTTTCAAGGTGATTAGTAATTACCACAGCATTAATTTGTGGTAAAAACCTTGTTAGGGCCGAAAATAATTGACATTTTTAAATCTTTATTGACTACAGAAACAATGTAACAAATGTATTGAGTACGTAATTAACAAAACGTAATATTTATTGTTTAACAACACAAAAACACATAAGATGGGACTAATACATGAGGAAAATAACAAGCATAACCTAGTGCCAAAAAAGCTAAGAAGAGAAGCTTATGGAAAGCAATGAATATGCCAGTGAAGCTACCTCATGAAATAATGGTCAAATATAGCTGAATGTGATATATTATCAATCCTTTCACTGCTACCACTTCAAGTAAATGTAGGCACTGTTTGACATGTAGTAGTTTACTGAAAATGTTGACAAAACATAATCATACTTACTTACTAGAAATCCGTCTTTAGTCCTAAAAATTATAATTCTACCCACTAGCACACACTCTTGATCATGAAAGTATCATAGTACTTAATATATTTTGTACTGAATTTTCAGTTATACAATACCTGATTGATCATTAATAGCGAGCCACCACTCTTTAAAAATTACTCCACTGCCTTTGCGAAAATTAGGAAGTACTTTTGAATGACAGTTATCAAGCTGATATGATTGCAGGTATGTGTCACCACAAAATCCTACTCCAAACTGGGCTCGATGCTATGCATTGATGTTACAAAGTTTACCAGGCCACAATCTAATATTAGATCCTGTTGAAATGAGAGAGAGTAACCAAGGATGGCCAGCTTTACAAATTCAACTTCTACAGGTACATACTGATTAAGAATTTTAAACCATTTTTCTAAAACATCCATTTTTACTATGATTTTTAGGAATTAGTTGTAGCAGCTCGACGGGCTGGAAATTTAGCGTTAGCAACAAGGCATATGACTTTTTTGTTACAGACTATGTGGCCACATTTAAGGTAAAAATGTTGTAACAGATAGATGAAACTCCTAGCAGCTTTTGCAATAAATAAATAGTATATAAGGATTATATATATATGTGCATAAATAAATATGATATAAGCATTATATATATGTGCATGTATTTTAGGTGGAGATATTAAATTCAACAAAAAACTCTTGTAAGATATGGGCTCATTAAGATATTGCAAAATACATGTTAAGTAAATTATTTTCAGTGCGACAACAATGCTTTGTGGAAATAAAACACTTATGATATAAACATTTTCAAAACATTATTACACAATTATTAATCTATTATCCAGAATTAGCACAACAGATATTCAAAAGGTAGACCGTAATTTTCAAAACAGAAACTGCACCAAACTGCACGGCATCCAATTTTTGAACATAAAATCTCACTAAACAAATACATCATTGTAGTTATAATTATTATTGAAGGCATATGAACTGTTTAGAAATTACATACGAAGTTTTAGAAGCGTTTTGAAAGCTAAATTATGTATAGGTAACTTATACAAAATTATAGTTCTATTTTTAAATATGTTAAAAGAGTTATTCCTTTAAATATTTGCAGTCAAACCATTTACAGCCTGCGTATATGAATTTTTTATTTTTGCTGTTTGATTAGCCTTATGGAACAAAAAGAACTAGCTCTTCAACTTCAAAGCCTTTCTGCCCAGTGTGAAGGGTCACCTGTCCCTTTAGTGTTAGATTCAGGTTTGGTAGTGCCACCTGCAAACCTTACTGATATCCCAGTATGTTCTGTGTTTACACCAAAGGATTTGCAACCACATTTAAGACCCAGATTAGTGCAGAGCGTAATAGAAGATACAGGTCCATTTCTCTTTACACCCATTCATTTTGGGGGTGGAAGTTTGGATAGGAAATTAAAGAAACAAGATTCAAAATTAAGTAAGTACACATTGCTCTTACTTACTCAATTTGAAGATTTAATATTATTAGGTCAATTAAATTAAATTTTAGACTTTTTGTGGGTAAAAAATGAGTTGAGTGAAGTTCAACTAGTGTTAACAAACCCTTTGCCATATGAATTAAAAGTATTTAATATGAGGCTGCTGACTTCTGGTGTTGTCTTTGAGTCCGTACCAGAAACTGTTGTACTACCCTCTGACGTTCCTACTTCAGTTATTTTAAGCGGTTGGGCAAGAGAGAGTGGGGAATTGGAACTTTTAGGGTACAGTACACATGCTTTAGGTGTAAAATCAAATTGCAGAGTAAAACATCTCGCCTCTGCACTTAATATGCCTTCTGTGTACAAACTAGATGTTGTCCCGTCTTTACCACTCTTAGAGGTAAGTAGATAATTAAGTACCTAATATATGTTGAGTCAAAAAATCGAAATCTCCAGTCTAAAGTTTCCAGTTTAAAGATCCATAAATTCATTTTTAAAATAGAGTTTGCGGTTGAAATTTAAAACAGTATAACAACATTAAATAACTGTTAATAAAGATGCTATTTTTTTTTCATTGGAAACAAGATAAATAATTTATTTATATTTCATGAGAAACCTGATATAATTGATGTTTGACCACAAGCTCAGTTTTAGCAAATTATGAATAAAGCGAAATAGATTTAACAAAATCTTCTTTTTCATTATAATCAATTCAGTAGTTTTGATGTTCTTTTTTAAATTTAGGTGTCCACATCACTACCACCTAGCGCCTCATTCTCAAATTTCCATGATGATAGTGTTGTAACATCTGCTAGCTTAAGTCTGTATCATGGGGAGAAGAGTGAATGTATAATCACTTTAAAAAATGTAGGACAATTGCCAATAGAAATGCTTGAAATTGAAGTGAACAGTATACTTGATCAAACATTGCAAAGTCAAATATTTACGTGGAATGATGAGGACATCAAAAGTTTACTGCCCATACAACCAAACGAATCTGCCTCATTTATTGTGCAATTATTTGCTGCTGCAAACTTTTTAGCTCCAAATGTAGCTGTTTCACCTACAATTCCTCAAGATGTAAGCAGCGGATTATTCAGTAGCATGTCAGCTTCTTTGCCAGGTTAGTATTTAACCCAAGAATAAGGCTAACTAATTTCACCGCAAAGTAGGTTTCGTTACACTTTCGCATGAATCGAATTACTTTTAGGATACTCCAAAAACTTAATTATCGAAACTGTTGAGTGTGAAAACTAATGATTTGAGGTTAACATACAAAACATTTTGATTATATGTGTTTCAGTGATAATAAAACTTCTAACAGTATTTTCATAATTCCAATACCTTAGGTGTATTTGTTTTGTTATCAGTTCTACTGAATACATTACATTAATAATTACGCTGTCGATAAAAAAACCAACTACCTATAAATAGCTCAACTTAACTTAAACTGTAGGATTGAAGTTGCCCATGCGTTTATTCGAAGGCCAATAGACGAAGTAAGCAAATACTATTACCTGTGAATAAGTTTCACATTTTCCTAGTTATGATCAAATTTGCTATGAGTACTAAAGCTTAAACCAGTTAAAAAAATATTTAAATTATAATATACGTTGAAGAAATTTACTTAGTTTTTGTTTTAAATGCCAATATTGAAAATCAAAACCTTACACGACTTTTTTCTTAAATTTTGAAACTACGCCGGCTCCACACGTCGGCCCGAACGTTGGCGCCAACGACACTCGTTCAACGTGAGGACTTAGAAAATGGTATTGGCGCGAACGTTGGCAGTTGGCCGTTTAGAGTCGGTTTTATCGAAGCAATCTGCGCGAACGTTCGTGATCCGTCCACACGTTGGTTGTGGATGAATGCGAAGGTATTTAAAATAAATCAATGACATGGGACAACATTCATCAAACTCTCTTGAAGGCTCTTAAATTAACTTATTTATAATCGGTTTCCATCGAATGTATGTACTAAGTGTAAAAACTCGTAAAACAATTTCGATGTCAGACATCCTCACGTTGGCCATGTCGAGAGTAAGTCCCAACGTGTGGATGCCAAGCAAATTAACCAGGCAACGTTGGCTCCAATGTTCGGGCCAACGTATGGAGTCGGCCTTATCCTATATAACCCTGCTATTAAATGCAGTCAAAATTATTACAATGAATGGTGTAGGTTATTAAAAAATCTATTTTGTTATCAAGATACGATTTATACAATATTTTCTTTTTCACTCACTATACTGTATAATCCTTAATAACAGTTCCTTTTTGAAAGAAGTTATTAGCAGGTTTATACAAAATGAGTCAATTTCATATTTTCGAAGTAATATATTTGCTCCTCAAGAATCGAAATACCAATGTAAATAGTCACTGATGTAGTACATGAGTAGAAGTGCCAGAGATAGTGACGCAAGACAGGGAGTTGGGCACTGACGACAGTATTATGGTTTAGAAACTTCACTGTTAGGCATTGCCTGTTTTAGACCGGTCGGCATCAGTATGTTGTGTTTATCTTCTTGTAATCGCCTGATCTGGCATTCTTGTTTGGTATTATTTAACATTTTATTGCGACTATTCCCTACATAATTTAGGAGCTACTCTGTCCCACGAGAGATATCCGCATCCTTATTTCGGATTACTATGAGTTCGTAGACTAATAATTTTAACGGTCAATTGAAGGTCAACATCATGATTCATACGTCAACCCAAGTTTGTAATTAGGAAATAGGGACAGAACAATTTCAATTTAACTAATGAGCAGGACACTGGCCTGGAACCCTGAAAGTCAAGGGTCATGATCAAGCATTTTAATCAATGTTCCTAAAATTCTCAGAGAAATCATTTAAACACAGGTTGCATCTATTGGCGACCTTACTTCTGACTCTTGATAAATGAAATACCCACAAATTTTAGATTTTCTTATGATTTTGACCTCAACTTTTAAAAATTAAGGCCATTGAATTGCTCAAATTACCCAAACGTCCTCTACACTGCCGATGAACTCCGAAAAGAAACAAAGACTTACTCTCTGCATAACCAAGAAAGAACGTGGTACGTATTTCCGTAGGGCAGTTTTTGATCGTGAGTCTGCTAACCTCTCACGTATTGATGGATGGTAAAATTGTATAATTAAAAATATAGGTTCATTTTCCTTTTAACAAGTAACCATTACCTTGAACTGATCTTGAAGGATAGAGTCAAGGTCAAACTCAAGGTAGTATCTCTGAACTCTATAACTTTTGTCTGCAACATTTTCTTGTAGGAACCGTGGTAAAAAATCTGGTATGTACATTAAAATGTGTCACCATATCGGATGTCGTTTAACTAAAACCTACCAAAAAAATAATATACTATCTTTTCGAGATTTTTCAATCCATTGAACGCAAGACAATATATTGTTTCTAGTTAATAACCTTCATCAATTGTGTTCACCTCATATATGTATTTAGTACATATAACTGAATTTAATATTTAAGCGAAATGAATTTCGACATCTAAGAGTTTCAGAAAAAACTAGCTCATAGAGACTCCAAATCGGGAGTAGTACTCTGTGCAATGCTGTTTCCCGATGATTCTTAGTATAGAAATCACAAGATAAAATTCGTAGGTTAACTAAAACCTAATCTTTTCGAGATTTTTCAATACATTGAACACGAGACAATATATTATTTCTAGTAGAGAATCAGGTGCCCTCTCCTTAAGTAATTGAAATCTCGATTAATTATATATTTAATACATACAACTGAATTTAATATTTTATCGTGAACCGATGAAGATTCTCAACTTTGAAAAACTATTTAATTTCGAAAAGATTGTTTAGCAGTTCTTGAATTATTTTGCCAGTTCATTTTTGTTTTTTCTCCTCATTTTTTCCTGCAACATATAAGTATTTGAAAATAGTATATGCAGAACAAAGTGTAGTAACGCAATTTCGTAAAATTGCCCGGATTACTGACTGCCTGGGTATTTCGAAATACAATACTAAACGATTGACAACGACTCCAGAGTCGGAGTTGAAACGTTTCAAAACACAAATAAGTATAACACGATATACAATACATTACTTATATACGGGAATACTGGTTGATCATTTTGTAGACATCTCTTTCTCTCAGAATAATTGTGAGGAAGAATTTCTGTACAGACAGCCAGTAATGCGGGCAATTTTACGAAATTGCCTTATTACACATTGTTCCCCATATACAACTTTCAAATACTTATCTGTTGCAGGGAAAAAAATGGAGGAGGGAAAACCCAATGAACAGGCAAAATAGAAAAAATAGTCTTGGATGGATTGAGCAATCTCGAAAAGATAGTATCATAATTTCGTTGACAGGTTTAGTTAACCTACGAATTTTTTTCGTGAGATTTCTATCCTAGGAATCAAACGGAAACAGCGTTACCCACGGTACGATTCCTGATTTGGAGTCTCTAGAAGTAACTTCTAGATGTCGAAATTTCGCGATAAAATATTAAATTCAGTTATATGTACCAAATACATAAATAATTATTCGAGATTTCAATCAGTTGAGGGGAACACAATTGATCGAGGTTCTCAACTAGAACTCTTGCGTTCAATGGATTGAAAAATCTCGAAAAGAGTATTATAAATATGGTATCGCCAGTCGATTTATTCAACATTTTAATTATCACGTTGTTTATAACAGAAAGAAGTGATGTAACATAAAAAAATGTTTGCATGTACAAGAATTATCCTATTATATGCTGGCTATCTTGAATTGTAGGTGGTTCGTTGCCTTCCAGACTTAATTCTAGTTTCCGATCTTCGAATTCTGGCCATTCTAGCATAGCAGGAGGGCTAACATCTATGTTTCAGCAACCACAGCTTTCAAATTCAGTGATTGAGGCGCAGTTGAGGCTAAAATATAGTTGTGAAGACGGATTAAAAGCCGATTATTGCAGATCATGCTCGGTTTTCTTTTTATTAGAACTGATGCCTTCATTACACATTACAAACTGGGATGTTATGCCTGCCGAAACGTAAGTAATAATTTTCTTATTAAAGATTTTTTCAAGTATCAAATCTTAAATTGTTACTTTTTTCTTTAATCTAGAACTTCAAACCAATTGAACAACTATTCCAAATTTTCTGCTGAGATTAAGATCCCCGAATACAATATTTGTGCATAATACAGTGAAGTGAAGCCCCAAGATACAAAAAGTTGAAAAGAAAAATAAAATAAGTGGCGATATAATATGTCATCCGGAGAACGGTTGTGACATCAAGTACTTACATTGAAATGTTATAAGTGCTGAAGTTAGTTTAGCACAACATTATGTACACCGACTGTACGCAGCGAGAAGAGGAAATTTGGTGGGCCAACAAGAGTTTATCATATTGCGCACATACGCGGTCAAAATTATTAAAGCATATTGTAGGTACTTGGAAATCATTCAGAAAAAAAAACACTGCATATTCAAAAAATCTAAACGTCTCAAAGTCTTACTCTGACTTCGTTGTCAACGGCATTAAAACTAAGTCAGAATTATAAGACTTTGAAATATTAGCATTTTTTGAATATATAGTATATTTTATTTTCCAAGAAAACCATTAAAAGGAACTAGAAGAAACACTAAAGAACAAATAGGCTTTAGATAACTCTGTAATAAGTTTACTTCTGTACGATTACTTTTGTACTTTTAAAAATTATTACACTGTAACCGGAAACTCAAAATTAGGATTAATACAAAGTTGCATATTTACACATATAAAGTTAACCTATGTGTTGGCGAAAACCGGCATCTATGTGATCAACAGATTATACAACGGATTAACAAATAAACTAAAATATCAAAATTAATCATTCAACTCAAAATGAAAATGGATCACGGTATATAGAGAAAACGGAAAAATAAAAAATTAAAACTTATTCATGAATCTACGAGAGATGTTATATGGCCTACTGTAGAGACAGTAGAACAAACAGATGTTGGAGACAATACAACCAATAATTGGAAGAACTGGATTAGTTTGAATTATGGAAAAAGTAGCCTCCGTTTCTGAGGGTCAACCTACCATCATCCCAAAATTCATCAAAATCCTTTCAGTAGTTTAAAAACATAAAAACTAACAGAGATATACATTTATCTTTTATTTTATATCCAGATAAAAAACACTACAAAATTTGTGATAAAGATACAGATAGATTCACATAAAACAAATAGAAATATTTAAAACAATCTCTTTGGTTAATCATCGAAGTTTCGTTAAAGTTATGTCTAACAAAATTTTAAAAAAATTACTAAATTTTTTTTAGTAAGGACACAACATGTCAAGTATATAATTTATAAAGTTGTGTACTAGACAGACTTTTAAATCGAGAAATAGGAACCTCAACAGAATAAGAGCTGGAAATCTTAGTTGTAGTTAGGTTAATCATTAGTCTAGGACGTCTGATTCATTAACAGAATTCTAAACTATTCTGTTCATTATTGTATTATATTTAACAAAATGTTGAGAGCCTTACATATGACGTTCATCATTAAAGCTCTATCCATTCACAATTTTTCTCATTCATAAAAGTGTATTTGAATTTGGAGACCAAATAGGACATAATTATCTGAGGCTTGAGGGTTTGAAAAGAATATGTAAATAGTGGTAGTAAACTACGTGAATTCCTGAGTATCTCTTTCTATAAAAGATGCTTACATTATATTATTTAAATCAATAAGTTTTTTTGACGTATCTACTGTGAACGCACTGTGGGAACCTTTCACACAAAAACTCTTAAGTATCATACAAGCTGGACATTTGATAATTTACCATCGGCATTTTAGAATTGTTGGCTATACCAACGCCTAGTCTGTATAAATGAGTTGAGGATTTAATTAAGTTAATTTACAAATAAAACTAGCATTGCTTTTCAGAAGTTCACAATTCTACCTTGTTGTTGACATCGCTAATCTAACGACGCTGGAAATGGAGTTGCAATATACACCTAGTAAAACTATTTTGATTGAAGGACAAGAAAGTTGTAGAGTTCCTATTCCAATAGACAGATGTCCTCTGTCAAAGCTAACAGCGATTTATGAGGAAGACGACAAAAACAAAAATTTCGTCGACGTAAATAAAATTTGTTCAGAACATATTACGGAATTGGTAGATTTGCATTGGCATTTGCCTACAACGGATACAAGAGGTACTGCATCTTTGAGCGGAATAAATTTGGCAACGCGAATGCTCGACATTGTTAAAATGTCTCCCTTAGATTGGGGTATGTTATATTTATTAGTCAAGCTCTTACTTGTAAATTAACAATGCAATATTTTTGGCAGAGGTAATTGTCAATGGGGATATAATTAAACCTCAAGATGACGTAACTTGCGAGGCTGGAGACTGTATTTCTATGAAAGTATCAGTTGTCAATAATTTGAAAAAAGTTATAAACCAACTTACTTTAAATGTGCAATTTTATCAGGATTACGAAAATGGGACTTTAAACTACAGAATGGATACCAGGCTAGCGACTACAGGATCAACAAGGTAAGTTACACTTTTTAACAGTAAATTCTACAGAACAGAGAAAAATGTAATTTTAATTCTTACCAAGGAAAATCAATTTTCTTTCTTTCTAAAATAATATATTATATCACACTTAAAGAATGAAATCAATTTTAGTATGAAGTTGGATGTGGCGTACCTTTCAGTATTTTTTTAATACAAGTAAGAAAATATAATCTTGTTATATTTTTGATAGCTACAGTGGTGCTTTTCAAAACGAATGAGATCTAACATCTAACTTAATTGTTATTAAAGGGTAATAATATATTTGCTTCCGTTAAGGATTTTATTTACTTAGGTCACTTGTGACAAATCTGCTCTTATATCTATGTAAGTTCAAAAATTAACCACTTCATTAAAAAATGTCTTCAGTAATTTTCTTCTAAAGTTTAGTACGATTGTTAAGTTATAAATGGACAGTCTGGAAATTGATCAGGTCAACGCCTAAGATAATTAAAAAAAAACAAGTAAATAATAGAAATACAAAACACATTAATTATGTAAAAAATAACACATTGCAAGAGTTAAAAGGAAAGACTACCACTGCCCCAGTACATCCTTCTTGAAAGTCTAATCTGTTTCATCTACCACCTGCCCACCAACTTTCCTTAAACCAGTTAGGGTATTTTACTATTCAGCACGGGTCCGATGCGAGTCAGATAACTATCTGTACGCTAATATTGTAATATAGTCCGTGGGTTCAATTTAAAAATTATAGAACTAATATTCACTGTCACTTTTCTAGAACCTTATTTACATTCAAACAGCTGATTCAAAAATACAATAATAATCCCATATAAGCTAGTCGTCGCGGTATCACTGCTCGGCGATCGTGGCGGGCTTCTTTTATATCACCAGCGTAGAATTCTCCAGTAGAAATCATCATCGCTCCTTCCGCTGTCGAGTCTTTTCGAGAATCCTATTTTTTATATTGAAGCGTTTGTTGTCGTGCTGAAATGACACAGGGTCGGCTTTGGGTAAATTTCGTAACACTGCCCCCCCTTTAATTCTGATCGTCCCGATCAGAAACATCCCCTCCATGGTAGGTAGCGAGTCGATCTAAATGAACCACCTTCAATTTAGCCTTGGGGTTTCGACGGATCCGGTAGACGACGTCATTAAGCCTCTTGACCACCTCATATGGACCATCCCAGGCGGGTGTAAGCTTTGGGGATTTACCCTTGCTCCGTTGGGGGTTGTACAACCAGACTTTGTCCCTCTCATGGAACCCGACTGAATTGGCCTTGAGGTCGTATCGCGTCTTCATCCGATCACTGGTGGCCAACATCTGCGTTTGGGCTAAGTCGTGTATTGCCAGCATGTTATGTCGGAGCTGGTCGGCATAATCGTCGATGTCTTGGGGAGGTTCTTCGGGGGAGCCAAATGCCAAGTCGCATGGTAATCGCAGCTCCTTTCCGAATAAGACCCTGGCTGGGGTCAGGCCTGTACTATTATGTACAGCAGAGCGATATGACAACAGGAATAGGGGAATATGCTCATCCCAATCACACTGGTTATTGCTGACGACCTTGGATAGGTGTTGTTCCAAGGTCCTGTTGAATCTTTCCACCATTCCGTCTGACTGTGGGTGTAATGGTGTTGTTCTCGTTTTCCTGATCCCCAACATCGTGCAGACCTTCTGGAATACATTCGGTTCGAAGTTACGCCCCTGGTCTGAATGTAATTCCATCGGGACGCCAAACCTGCTGAATAGTTGTTCTACTAGCATCGTCGCTACCGTGGTTGCCTCTTGGTTGGGTATCGCATATGCCTCAGGCCATTTGCTGAAGTAATCCATTGCGACCAGAATGTATTTGTTCCCCCTCTCAGACTCGGGAAACGGACCGGCGACATCGATGGCAATTCTCTCAAATGGGACGCCCACATTGTACTGCTGCATTCTGCCCTTGGTCCGGGTCTTCGGGCCCTTACTGGCGGCACATGTGGCACATTTGCGGCACCAAGCTCTGACGTCTTCGAAGTAATTCACCCAGTAGTACCGCTGGCGAACGTTGTCTAGGGTTTTATTCATGCCCAGGTGGCCTCCGGTAATTCCATCATGTACTTCGGTCAGGATGGCTGGTACCTTTTTCTTCGGAACTACCAGTTGGGACTTGGTTTCTCGTCCATCAGCGCTTTCCCAAACTCGCTTGAGCATTCCATTGTCTACTCTTAGAGAGTCCCACTGAGCCCATAACGATTTCAGCACGCCGGAGTATCTAGCTACCTCGTCCCATCGTGGCCTGGGTGCCCCTCTCATTTTGAGTGACAAGATTGGTTCGATGTCTGGATCAGCCATTTGGTCCTGGATGCACTGTTCCGTTGTCTAGTCTTCATTGGCCTGCACTCGGATCTGCCTGATGGAGATACCCTCTCGCTGTTCCGTCTTCAGACAATGCTTGCATTCCGCTCTACAGGGTCTTCTGGATAGGGCATCGGCATATTGTGCAACCGGCCGGCACGGTGTTCCACCTTGAAGTCGTATTGCTGTAATTTCTCCATCCATCTGGCCAGTTGTCCTTCCGGTGTTTTCATGTCCAACAGCCATTTGAGTGCGGCATGATCTGTTCGGATTAAGAAATGGCGACCATACAGGTATTTGTGGAAATGGTCTACAGCCCTTATTATTAAAAGAAGTTCTTTTCTGGTGACGCAATAATTTCTTTCTGGCTTCGAGAATCCACGGCTGTAGTACTCGATCACCCTCTCTTCACCATCTTGCACCTGGGATAGGACGGCCTCCAAACCGGCGTTGCTGGCGTCGGTGTCTAAGATGAACTTGCCGGACTGTGTAGGATTGGGCTGGAACATAGTGCTGCCTTCAGTCATCTGAATGATGTTTCGCAATCCTGATTCCAACGGAACGTCTCCTTCTCTGTGGTCTGCCGATGTAGAGGAGCGGCAATGGTGGCAAATCCCTCAAAAAAACGCCGGTAGTATGAACAGAGGCCCAAGAAGCTTCGGAGTTCATGCTTATCCCTCGGGACTGGCCAATCACGGATCGCTTCTATCTTGTCCTCGTTAGTGCGGATTCCTGACTCGGAAACGACGTGGCCCAAAAACTCTACTTCTTTTTGGAACAAGGAACACTTCTTCGGATTGAGTCTGAGGTTGGCGTTATTAATTCTGGAGAATACTTCGCCCAGGTTCTTCAGATGGTCGTCGAATGTCTGGCCCATGACTAGAATGTCGTCGAGGTATCTAAGCACGTCCTCCATGTTAACCCGCTCAGTACATACTCCATTAGCCTCTCAAATGTAGCGGGTGCATTACATAACCCAAAGGGCATGACCGTGAACTGAAACAGCCCTTTACTGGTGGAGAACGCTGTCTTCTCTCTGTCGTTTGCGTGTAGACCAACCTGCCAGTATCCACTTTTTAGGTCTAGTGTGGAGAACCAACGGGAGCTTGCTAGTGTGGTCAAAGTGTCATCGATTCGGGGTAGTGGATAGCTGTCTTTCTTCGTGACATCATTCAGCTTTCTGTAATCCACGCAAAATCGGGTGGTTCCATCCTTCTTTTTAACTAACACGACGGGAGCCGACGTCTGGTAGTCTTCTTCGCAATTGATGATGGTCTCTACTGGCTCGAAACAAGCTATCTCTTGACCATTGGTAATTCTGATGTCGTTGTTGGACAGATTCAGGACTCTGATTGGTATATCTCGTCCGGTTTTAACTATAGCCCGTCCAACTAAGTAGTCATGAGCTGAGTGTACGGGCTCCACCATTCCAACGCAGCTCCCAGGATTGCTGTCTAGCTGCCCATGAATAATCTGTTCCGTTCGACCGGGAATTCTAGCTGAAGACTTTGCCACAATTTTTATGGGCGTGACTGATGTGCTGACGGGCCGTGTCAATACAAATTCCTCATTCAGGAACCGAAGAACATCATATCTCGGGTCGAACATAAATCCATGCTGGCTAATTAGGTCCATTCCCAGTATAAAATCGTCCTCAATATTCGCTACCAGGACCCTATGCCAGATCATGTTGTCCCCTATCTGTAGCACGACATCTGCCTCACCCTGTATTGACATGGACTCGCCGGTGACTGTTCTGAGCTGGATGTTATTGGTAACTGGCCGAATTTCTGATGCTCTCAAAACCCTGGACTTGGCAATGGACACAGCGGCGCCGGTATCGATGGTGATGGTAACTGCTCGCCCGTTGATGGTGCCTCTGATGACTAGGCTGCCGCTTTCTCGGCAAAATCACCGGATGGATAACGTTTTGGGGGCTGGTGGAGGGACAGTCAGCATTCGCCCCTCTATGCTGACTGACTGACGGTCCCTGGACATGTGGCTGTTCTGTTGGTTACCCCTGGTCGGTGATCGTTCAGGTGGCCTCACTCGACAATTACGTTGGAAGTGCCCTGTCCGTCCGCAGCCGTAATATGCCCCTCTGGTGCCAGTTCTTTGTGACCGGTCTAATATTTTGTTCAGACCAGCCAGCAGCGCTTGAAGTGGTGACTCTGACTCTTCCTGGTTGAAGGAAACTGCTCGGACCCTCGGCTTGGACATGTTCATGACGGCCTCTACTTCCAAAGCCCGAAGTAGAGCTTCACTACTTTTCTTGACGCCACTCAGTCTTCCAGACCAAGGTATTTTAAATTATTTAGTAGAAGTTTTGGGACTACTCCTGTTATTGACATAACAATTGATACAGTTTGTGTGTTGTTCATGTCCCACTGTGTCTTTATTTGAAATTCCAAATCCTGTATTTGGCTATTTTTTCAGCTTGCATAATATCTATGTTGTTAGGGATTACTATGTCAATTAAGGTTGTTTTCCTAGAGATTTTATCTACTAAAACTATATCTGGTCTATTGTGAGCAATAGTCCGATCGGTCAGTAATTTGTAGCCTGTTATTAATAGGTATGAGAATAGGTCGTAAAGTATACTTCATACCGCTAGGTGATTAAGGTGTCCCTAACCAGAAAAAATTGTTTAGTAAATATAATTTAAAAAGTAATTTTGACAACTACGTCAAAAGAAATTGTAGTGACAAATTCAATATAGTAGCAATCATTAAATAATAACATATAATTAATAGTCTGAGACAGGGTGACTAAGGAGGTGGGAGAACGCGTTTAAAAGCGAACACTATTTGTGAATAGTACGGTAAATGACCAAAAGATAGCGGCCCGAGGGTTGATTTAAATTAATATTATAGAGCAGTACGAAATGAATGGTATAAAAAATGTCACAGGGAGATTTGAGACATTATATCTATCACATTGATTATTTCTTTGATCAAATAACATTATGCAATTCAGGCCCCATCCTGAGAACCCAAAAAATATTTATTATAATGACAATTTACACGGAAATCGTTGACCGTTGACTGACAATACTGACATTAACGTCATAGTAAACGTAAGCCACGCCGGTAATGAGCTCATAAATTTCATTCCGTTAATTCAATAGAAATGATTGAACAGATCTGTGTGTTCAAGTGATTTATTAATAAACAAATTTTATTTTTTGTGTTAAACAAATCACAAAATATCCACTCTTAGAGCGTCAACTCCCATGTTATACACTTGGAGCATTTACTTTCTAGAGATCTTAGAGCATTTACTTTCTAGAGATAGCCTGCATCTAGATGGTAAATGATCTAACATCGTAACAGAGTTTTGAGCGCCCTCCAATGCCCGGGCCGAACACCAAACGGCCGGTAATATAAGAAACTTGTTTGCTATTTATAATTTTATTTAATAGGTTAGGTATAATGCAAACACAATACACAAATAAATATTTATTTTATTATCTATCAAATGGCGGCACTTCACTTGGTGTTAGCCTATTTTTGTTTTGTAACGCTATATTCGTCCAAATATTTGATGTATTCGCAAATATTCCAAATGTGCGATCCATACATATCGCAAAACACTCAAATATGCCAAATCTGTTTGAATACCAGTAAATGACATGTGCCTCACCGTAAAGATATATAAACAAAATTAATGAAAAATGTCTTTTGTTCATTTTTTACCTACCTCAGTATTCGTAGATGGGTTGCATTTATAGATGGCTCCCAAAAAACTATTCATGTATGTATGTAAGCAAACTATGTGGATTTGTATACGTTAGACGTGCCTGCTCCTCATGTTTCTGATTTCTTAATTTTTGTGTTATAACCCCTGAACGACATCAAAGATTCCCTCTTTTTCAGCAATTGTGCATGGTTGCCCCATATTGTTTTGGATATCTATCCATGCATCATTTATTTTATTTTTGTGGCTGGTATGTTTGGGGTCCCAAATGCAAGGATGCATTTGGTACAACTCGAGAAACTTCATAATGTTATTGTTCGACCACTCTATTTTGCCACAAACACTACTTTGCCATTAAAAACAACACTAGTTGATCACGATCGAAGCGCCGCGTGCAACTGTATGAACCAAGTGTGGAGGGCTAACGCAAATATTTGACTCCTTTGATGTGTATTGAAAACCGACAACTGGACGGTAAGGTGTATTTGCTCTTAGCGGTATTCGACTTATTTCTTCAAATAAAGCAAAAATAACGAGTAACCTCTCCACACATCGCCGTTTTTGGACAAATATAGCAAATATACGAATACGCTACACCAAGTGAAGTGCCGCCAAAACAGAAAATACAATAATGTATACGAAAAATTGGAATAAATTAGTTTTTCCTCTTATGCCAAATTATTGTTCTGATACGGCTTAACCTATTTACGCTAATTAATGCATAGGAATGGTTTAAATTTAATTCTAGATTTTACATTTAAAATATACAAAATGTAAGTTATAGATACATTAAAACAATTCAAAAAATATATGCTTAAAACACCTAGACTAGATGCAATTATTGAAAACATTAAAGTAAGCTTAAATAAAAACCTTAAAATTCTCCAGTTTTAGATGATTATAATCAAGATAAGAATTACTATTATATGATACCATATACATTAGAGGTGAGGAAACGTTAATATGAATTATTGAATTCTACTTATAAAATTGCTGCATATTCAAGTTTTTAAATAATGTACATGCAATAAAGATTTATGTATTTCAGGTTACAATATGTCTTCGCAGTGAAGTAGGTAAACAACTTATATTAATTAAAAGATTTATGGTAATGCAGAAAAAGAGAATGTAGGGCAACTTTGTTAAATGTTACCAATATATACAGGTATGGAAATTCGTTCTCTGGGGTCGGGTAGAATCCCATGCGATTTTGAATCAATCAACGCAATACGCACCAGGAGAATGAAGTCGGTGTGACGCGAGTTCGGACATATTCGGGCGATAAATACTTTTTTTCTTATCACCACATTCCGACGATTCCAATAGCTTAAAAATAAAACATACGATATGTTGTAAATAATTATAAGGTTAATGATTAATTTCTTATTGACAATTTTTTTAACAGTTACTAATTTATTTTATTTTTAAGAGTATCTATTTTATTTCATTTTTAAAACAGAAAAAATGTTAAGTTTTCGTTCTGGCGTAATAGCGGACGGTCGCTCTGTGACTGTGACGATCGATGCTCGTGAAACAGACGTACTTAAAACGACAATCCTCGTCTCATGCATATAGTAGCAGTTCCGTCCTTGTTTAACGTTAGCATTCTCCGACCCCAGTCAAACGTTTTCCATACCTGTAGAATATAAGGAGGTTAGGTCAATATGTGAACCATGTAATTTGAGTTGTTTAAATTGATTGTGCCTAAGCACCAAAAAATTATATCAAACAGTATATTAATAATTATTTGTACTGTGAATATTTTTTTTAATAAAAACAGTCTATTTACAGCAAGTCTGTATGTGATAGAGAGAGCGATGCGAACTGATACTGATAACTGAGGGACTTTATTAGTAAAAGTAATAAAGCTAGGAGTCAATTGTAACAGGGTCCATATCCAAACCAAACAAAAGCAACTATAAGCTAGAAGATACACTCTAGATGACAAACTATTAGGTTTTCGGCTATTTTGAGAAAGGTGTACATGGTTTAATAGATTGTGTCAATATTGTACCACAATAAAACACATTACTGGAACTGCTCACCAAGTCTGGACATGTAGTAAAATTTGATAATATGACAGAAATATTACGAAAGACAGATTACTGATAAATTACTGTGTTATATTATTTCATATATTTATACATTTTTTTCTGCAATATTTAATATAATTCCTAACATGAATTTTGTTATGGTATTGTAGTTAAGGAAATAGAAAGTAGTTCTTTTATAGCAAATAATGTCAATGATGAAGGAAACATTTATAACCTGAGAGCAACTAGTTAAGGATATTGTTATCTGAAAGATAGTTGATTGACCTTTAGTTTGAATTTTTATGTTTTTATGGGAATAACACAATTGTTGGAAAGTCTGCATATTTCAAATTGTCCAGGGTCTAAATCAGACCCATTTTAATAAAATTTAACACCACTTAATAAGAAAATTTTTTTTTAATTTTCTTATTCAGTTGTGTTAATTTTTATTGCCATTAAAAATGGGGTCTGATTTAAACCCTGAAATGTTTGGTATATTTGAAATATACAGGTTTTTGAGCAATTGTGTTATTCCCAACAAATCAGAAAAATATTTTTTTGTTTGTATTTAAAATCTTTTTCTTTAAATAAATAAAACCTTTTAAAGTAATTATAACATTCTTTTTAGAAGGAAGCCCAACAAATTGCTTCTTTTGATTTAAGAATTTCATACTTTTTAAAACCTTAATTTGCTCCTTCCAAAACTCTTCATGTCCTGAAGTTGAAGATAATGCTCCTTTCATTGGCTTGTTGATAGGTGAACTTTTATATGAGAATTGCAGCTGTCAAAATTGCTATTGAAAATGAAATCAATTTTACTGTATCTGCTGCTTCTTTCGGCAGACTATGTTTGTCCTCAATTTCTGAAAAGAGAAGATACACGTTAATTTTGACAAACAAGAGGACAGAATATTAAAAACTTACCCATTTTGAAATCTGTTCCATTAAACTGCCTACAGTATAGCTGCTCATTTGAACTTTCATTTTCTTTGATAGAAATTCTATTCAGTAGTTTACAGATGGTGTTTTTTGAGGTCAAACTAAATATTCTTGACAACAATCGGTATCCATGACCACTTGCCTTATACATAGATAATGCTAATACTTTTTCATCTAATGTGTATCGCCTTCCATATGGCTCCTTTATTTGGTTTCTGATCTGGCACAGAATAAAATTGTATGTTGGTTTGTTGACCCTATTTAATAATTTTTGTAGGTTAGTAGATCCAGTTACCTGTTCAGCATATTGGAGTCTTGACTTGTAGGATTTAATTTTATTTGGATTCTCGACATTGTAGCTGTCCAATGAACAATTTTCTTATAAAAATACCTTGCTTTTGCTTTTGGTGTCAGATGTTTTTGGCGAGTTACACTAACTACAATGTTACCTGACAGATAAAGAGCAGGAACAGCGTCTCGCTTCAGCCCTGTGTGTATCTTGGGATATAAATTTTTCCTCAAAATATTCATATTCTATAAGAACCATAAATATTGGTAATATCAAATCGCATTAACGTTGGATTATGAATTTTATTTAGCCACAACCGAAATATGTTAACTTCATTTACAGAGGGGAGAGGAGAAACCGGTAACGTTTATTAATTCTGTCCGTACATGCCGGGACACAACATGTTTTGATGTATATCATATTTATAGCAACACCCTAACTAAAAATCCTCAAAAATCTAAAAATTGTTCACTCGCAAGCACTTTTTACCACACACAAAGACAAATAAATTCACACAATGATGGCGGGCACAGGTCATCACAAAGTATAGTGAATAATTTGTGCAGGTCATACAATATGGCGGGCCAATACGAATTGCTTTGTTTGAACCACAAAGAAGACACCTAGTTTGAACGTTCTCCACTATTATCGGAGATGAATTTCTCATTGCAGATTTCTACAAACTGAAGGCTTGTTTGTAGCGCCATTATGACCGGGCCGCGCATAAAAGTATATGACCTTGGTATATGTTGGTATATATAGTGAATAATTTGTGAAACAAATCACGGACAATTATAATCATAGATTATAATGACTGTATTTACAGCCGAGTTTTCTCTGGCAAGCATAACATATTGAGAATCAAAGTGTTACAATGAACGTATTTGGCGTTAACAGGCAGTTTATATACCAAAAAATGTCCCGTTAACTAGAAAATGCATTAATATAGGTTCAGAAGAAATAGGTAAAATATATACAAATAATTACAAAAGTTGTGGTTGTTGTTTATAATTTTAGGTTGAACATGCCCAAATAATGATTCATATTGTGAGAGGCTTCAAGCCACAGTGATGTATTACATTACATTAGATTCAGCTCAACATAATTAAAAAAACCTAAATCTGCAGAACATAGAGATGTATTTTATTTTACAAAACCCATAGTTTATTCAAATATAAAAATTTACAATGAATCAGTCTAAAAGGTTAAAATCTAATATATTTTAATTGGTAACAAATGCTATAGATATAATTGATAGAGAAAGGGAAATGTAATAAATAAATAAAAGGTTTGTTACTATTATAGTAAATAAATTTCAACAGTTTTTATGTATTGATTGCATATTTGTAATTTTAAAAATAAATGACTCACCACTTGATAGTTTCATTCTCTGGTAGATAAATCAGAGTTTTTAGCGGCAATAAATAAATGAAATTGATTTTGATAATTTTTGATGAAACTATTTTCATATGTATATATGTCATCAACAGATTGACGATATATTGAAATCATGAGTGAAGCTTGGTCACCCAACTACTTCTTGTATATATGTTTGAGATTTGAAATTTTTTATTTTTTGTTAAGGGTGTTTTCCAGAAACTTTGTCTTTAAATTAATTTCAAACTGTTGGCCACTTCCAGTTATACTAGGGTTGACTATAATTTTGTTATTGTAAATGGAATTGCACAATTTTTGGATGGAAAATGTAAGGTATGTTTTATAACCACTTCGTATGTCTATGACTCACAGTTTCCCAGATAAAAAAATAGAGAGAATTTTAAAATTATATGAATTTCTTAGTTGCAGTTGCATTGGGATCTTTTCCTATAAAATAAATTATTTCAGAAACTGACTTCAAATTAATCTTAATGAAACCGTTACGAATACCCTGTAAAAACTTCAAAAGGGCATTTTCCCTTTTGGTAGCGCCTTCTTTCACATAATCAGTGAAGTAACCAAAATTAGTGTCTCTGCATAATCAATGTAATGTTATTTACCTTGGCCCACCTCCTTAATACATCCTAGTCTGAGAAAATTAATTTTCAATAAATATTCACCGACTTGACCATACAATGTATGACATCACACTCCCTCTTTAGGGGAAAATTCACTAAACCCCAAGTATACTACATATAAAAAGGGTTTAGCTCTGTGGGAGCCCTTGCCAGGTTATCAGGCCCGTGGTTGGCGTCGTGGCTGCAGTTCCCCATGAATTTTCTAACCGTCCGGGCTGTTCCTAACAGGACGGCTTTTTGCATCAGTTGGTAAAGATGTTCGTCCAGACCGAGGTAATTCAAATTGTTTATTAGATGTTTTGGGACTACTCTTGTTGTTAACATAACAATTGGTACCGTTCGAGTGTTGTTCATGTCCCATTGTTTCTGTATTTGAAATTCTAAATCCCTTATTTGGCTATTTTTTCAGCCTGCTTAATATTTATATTATTGTTGTTAGGGATTGCTATGTCAACTAAGGTTGTTTTTCTAGAGACTTTATCTACCAAAACTACATCTGGTCTATTTTGAGCTAGGGTGATTCATTTCCGCAAAAAAAATTTTTTTCTCGGTGCTCAAGCAAAATTTTAATCTACCCATAGAAACAAAAATTCTCACCAAGATTGAGCTCTTAATTTTAATTTTAAGTACTTGCAATTTAAATATGAAGTTTTCTCTTTTAAAATGCAGTAAAAAAAGTTTTTTTTTTCAAATTCCTAATGCTCAGACACCTTTTAACATTTTGTGAATAGGTTTTATGGACCTTATGGGAAATTCCACGCTCTTTAAAATTGCTTTAGTATTTTTTTTCGTAACTTGCACTGGGTCGTCAGTAGGAGCGATCAAAGTGCAGTTTTTGGAATAAATTGTTATTTTTCAATTTTTTTGAGTGAATCGCAAAAATTAGGTAGAAAAAAGAACTGACTCTGAAAAAATAATTTTTTACCAATATTTAATGAATTTACAGCCATTTTTAGGCCTTCAAACGTAAGAAGTTGATAAATATTAAATAATGTTGCTCTTCCATTCAACTTTTTTCTTGATTACTAACATGTTTCTCTACAATAATAACTTTTTCTAAAGTTATTATCGTCTTTGACCTCTTTTAAATAAAAAAACAATAGATTTAGTAATTAAATAACAACAAAAGCTTTATTCAGCTTTAAAATCGTTAAGTGCTTTTCTTAAGAGTCGTAATTATTTAAAATTTATTAACTTGTTTTTATGATTGTTGAGATAATTATTACATTTGGAATATATTACATAATAACGTAACCATCTGTATGTTTCGAATAAAGATTTGTTGTTATTTTATTACTAAATGTATTGTTTTTTTATTTAAAAGAGGCCAAAGACGATAATAACTTTAGAAAAAGTTATTATTGTAGAGAAACATGTTAGTAATCAAGAAAAAAGTTGAATGGAAGAGCAACATTAGTTAGTATTTATCAATTTCTTACGTTTGAAGGCCTAAAAATGGCTGTAAATTCATTAAATATTGATAAAAAAAAACTATTTTTTTAGAGTCAGTCCTTTTTTTCTCCCTAATTTTTGCGATTCACTCAAAAAAAATTGAAAAATAACATTTTATTCCAAAAACTGCACTTTGATCGCTCCTACTGACGACCCAGTGCAAGTTACGAAAAAAAATACTAAAGCAATTTTAAAGAGCGTGGAATTTCCCGTAAGGTCCATAAAACCGATTCACAAAATGTTAAAAGATGTCTGAGCATTAGGAATTTGAAAAAAAAACTTTTTTTAAAGAAGAAAACTTCATATTTAAATTGCAAGTACTTAAAATTAAAATTAAGAGCTCAATCTTGGTGAGAATTTTTGTTTCTATGGGTAGATTAAAATTTTGCTTGAGTACCGAGAAAAAAAAATTTTTTTGCGGAAATGAATCACCCTAGTGAGCAACAGTCCGATCGGTCAATATCGTCCGGTCCCAGTATAGCTTGTAGATGTTATTTTCTAAAATAGATTCTGGTTTGTATATATAGTAGGGTGTTCTTACCGACTGTGATAGCTCAAGTTTAAGCGCTAGTTCCTGGTGCAGTATTTTTGCCACAGCATCGTGTGGTTCTTTGTATTTAGTTGCAGCGAACGCTTGGCAACCTCCTGATATGCTGGATAGATTCAGATGTTTGGTAACCATATCTGCATCGGTCGTTGTTGATAGAAGGGTCTTTGACAATGTACTTTAGATAGTTCTTAGTTGGAATTACTTGATTTTGGATTGCCAGTATAAAGCCTTCCGTTTCAGGAAATATGACCAGAGATCAACCAGCAGTTCGACGCTGAACTGTCGACATAAGCCTGGTTAACGTCATTTATATGTCTTCCATGAAGCGGCTTCTCTTTCCATTTGAGCAGTTTCTGATCAGTTGTCTGGTGGTATACTTGAACTTGTTGTTCTGTCAGTCGCAGAGGTGTTAAGTCATCAACCTGACATATGACTCTGTGTAGATCAGAAAATTCTGCGAGTTTCAGGAAATGATTACGCAAATTAGAAATTTGTTGATCTAGTAGTTTGCTTATATCGGCCAATCCTCTTCCTCCTTCATACCGTGGCAACAGTGTATGTTCGACAAAACTCTTTGGATGGTGATTTTGAGCTTTTGTTAGGAGAACTCGAACTTTCCGTTGTAATTGTTCAATGTCAGTCTTGCACCATTTAACTATTCCGAATGAGTAACTGAGTACTGAGAACGCATAGGTGTTAATAGCCTGAAACAGATTTTTACTGTTAAGCTTAGTTTTCAATAGTCGTCTTACCCTTCTATAGAAGTCTGTTGATAGGTCCTTTTTTATGGTGGAGTGATCAATTCGTTGAGCCTGCTTTATTCGAAGGTATTTGTAAATATGGCCTACCTCCATGGATTCAATTGAGGTGCCATCTCTCATTTCGTAGGGCCCCTGCTGTATTTTGCCTTTTACTATATTGATAATTCGGTATTTGCCTAGGCCAAATTGCATATGGATGTCACTAGAGAACACTTCTACTATTTTAAGCATATCATGCAGATGTTGTTTCGTAGCTGCCATCAACTTTAAGTCGTCAATGTATTAAAATGGTTTATCTTTAGTGCTTGTACGTTGTTGTGTTTGAGACTGAACCCAAAGTTAGTCGCGTTCAGTTTGTGTGAGAGTGGGTTCATGGCAAGGCAGAACAACAGCGGGTTAAGAGAGTCTCCCTGGAATATACCCCTTCTGATTGGGATAGAGTCGGTTTGTATCGAACAGTCGGCTTCATTCAGAAAAGGTAGTCATGACATATTCTAAAAAGTTAACAATACAACCATTTACTTCATAGAGTTTCAGCATCTGAATGAGCCAATCATGTGGAACCGAATCAAAGGCCTTTTTGTAGTCCACATATGCCATGTAGAGATTTCGTCGTTTGGCGTGGGCCTGATTGCAGACAACGGAATCAATTATTAGTTGTTCTTTGCACCCCATCGAGTTTTTCGCGCATCCCTTTTGCTGTTCCGTAATTATGTTGTTCAGCTTACAATGTCTGAAAAGGCGATGATTAATGTACGACGTTATAAGTTTGTATAAGGTTGGGAGGCAAGTGATTGATCGGTACTTTGGTGGGTCCTGTGTACATAGGTTATCCTTTGGTAAGAGGTATGTAGCACCATGCATAAGGAAACTAGGCATCTTGTGTGGATAGATAATTATATCATTAATAAGGACTGTTAATTTTTCGTGGGTGGCATAAAGTTTTTTATCCAGTAATTCTGCACACCATCTGTAAATAGTTGGTGTTGCATCTTATCACAATTCTGAAATGCAGCCTCCTCATTAATCCAGCTCGCTCTGGAGTTATGGGAAACTGTTGTGGAAAGTTGTGTTTTCCAGAACTGCTCGATGGCCGTTTTACTGGGATAGCTAGGGGTTTCATTATTATTGATGTTGTTGAGTTTTCTATAAAATCCTTTTTCTGATTTTCGGAATAGTGCGTTGTCTAGTTTCCGTTGGTTACTGGTTTTGTACCTTCTCAATCGACTTGTGTAGACGGAGAGCTTTTATCGTAAACTGTCCAAACACTGCTGAGATGTGATGTTTTCTCCATCCCACTGAGAGTGTATTCGGTTATTGTCCATATTAATAAAATAACACATATGTGTTATAAGGGAATCAATAGTTGAATTAAATAGATACATTAAAGCTGATAACCCATGTCCTGAGAAAAGATCAAGAAGTCATCTAAAGGCAAGGAAGTAAAATTTTAAACATTATTTAATAAATTCTGAAATATAAACTTAAACGTAAATTCTACACAAAATATCTAATATATAAAAATCACGTGTCACGATGTTAGTAGCCGAACTCTTCCGAAACGGCTCCACCGATTTTTATGTATATTTGATGAGTATTTCATATCGCTAGGTGATTAGTGTCCTTATCCAGGAAAAAATCTATACTAAACAAATAACTAGCATTATCTCTTCTTGAATGGGGAGGTTGGGTCTATGGGCGTACCGAGGGGGTTCAGGGGGCACTGGACCTGAAAAATCTGCAATGCCATTAAACCTTCCCATAAATTTGCTGACTTGCCCCTCTCCCCTGGACCAAAATTTTTTCTAAATTGTCCCTCTTTCTAGAACAATTTTTTCTGATTTGCCCCCTCTAGAACAATTTTTTTCTTAATTGGCCCCTTCCTAAACGATAATTTTTAGGGAACAAAAAAGGTGCAGGCATTAAAGTTATATAGGCTTGAAAAATATTAAATACGCCAACCAACAAAGCAATTTGTCAAAATTGTCAAATTTATTCTGTCAAAAACCTAAAACGAGGAAAATCTAAAAAAAACAAAATATGCAAAACGCCAAAACTAACAGAAATAACTAAAAATGCCAACGTAACCGTAAATGCAGAGGAAAGTAAAAGGAATCAAAAAACACCAAAGATGTCAAAAATAGCCAAAATATCAAAAATGTCAGAAATCCCAGAAATATAAAAAATATCAAAAATATCAAACATGTAAAAAACGTCAATAAATTCAGACACATCGAAAATTGCAATGACATGTCAAAAAACCTGAAATGAAAACTGGAAAACCACAACATCAAATTGTAAACACATCAAACATGTCTAGCTCTTCATAATAAATCCGAAAATAATGTATTTTCACTAATGAATGATGATGTTAAAATGATTTTCTCAAAAAACTTAATAATGTATGGGATGGGAAAATTACCAAATTAAAAAAATCTTCTAGATAAATATGTTATTTAACCCGAATTGTCTAGCCTGTGCGAAGCCGGGACGGGTCAGCTAGTCTAAGAATATTAAACCTACAATACACAGCGATTGATAACGACTCCAGAGTTGTAGCTGAAAAACAATATACAAAACACTATTTATATACAGGAATACTGATTGATCATATTCTAGACATCTCTCAGAATATCTGTTGGGAAGAATTTCTGTACAAACAACCAATAATCCAGGCAATTTTTCGAAATTGCCTATTACACTTTAATCTCCATATACAATTTTCAAATACATATCTGTTGAAGTAAAAATTCTGAGAGAAGTCCCAAATAAACAGACAAAAGAATGAAGGTTTTGAATTTACCCCATACCATATTTGAGTTCTGTACTTCAAGTAGTCATTTAGATGCTTTCATCTGATAGCACAGTTTAGGCCTTATTTAGAAGTTACAAAAGATGTTGGCTTTAAAATAAGAGGTTTGGCAATGACCAAAAGACACAAATCACTTGGTGGAAAAATAATGTTTTGAACTTCAAAATAAGTACCACCAAATATAGAAATTGAATATTTGAAAAAAAAAAAAATTATAACTACCCCCTTAACTCTGTAATATCTTATTAATACCATACCAAGTCATCAGAAAAACATGATTCAGCCATGTCAAATAAAATTATAGTTTTTATTTTTATTTCCAGAAAAATGTTGCCGTCTTTAAAACCACAAGTAAAAGCAGATCACGAGTGTAACATCATCTTCTTCACACCAGGGATATATAAAATGGATATACAATGTTGCACTCCAGACTCCAATACTGTGGCTGGTGCAAATAATTTAGTAACTACAGGACACATCTGGAAATATATACCGTCTGTCTCCATTCAGGTTACGTAAAATATGTCAGTTCATATTTGCATCTATAACTAAATAAGATTTCTCACTTAAATCATTGAAATGTGTCAAATGTATACATATATTTAAATAAATAATATAACAAATCAAATTTATTAATTAAAAAATATTTACATCATACTAGTTTTCAAGTTTTAAAACACACTTCAAATGTTGGTGGCTTCTCTGGAATTTTCATAGGGTCAAGATCGTCGCTTTGAAACCATTTGATTTCATCATCTGTCAGTTCTTCAAGCTTGGAATAAATTGTTTCATCAATTGGAGGAGCATTCAAATGGACTCCAAATATATTCATATTTTGACCAGATTCAGTTCTTTTAGACAGAAACATTTCAGGATTATTGAAAGTGTTTGCTGCCTGATTTTGAAATATGGAGCTTTGTTGAGCTTGAATTTGTGGAGTACTTGTGGCAAAATTGGATCCAAAAATTGATGACTGCTGCGTAAAACTGTTGGATGTTGGATTCTGTGCGACTGCAAAAACAGATGATTGAGGTGTTGATGCTACTAAAGGTTGAGTCACTTGTGGAAATTGTGTCGAATTTTGGTTCCCAAACATACTATTTGTTGCAATATTAGTTTGCTGAAATATACCGCTGTTTTGACTGGCAAAAACATTTGGTTGACTTGATGACTGATTGAATAAAGGTTGATTTGAGAACACATTGGCCGCTGTAGAAGCAGCTGAATTTGATTGATTTCCAAAAATTGAACTATTTTTAGGAGAAGCCAAATTAGCATTTGCTTGTGCAAAAATATGTTGATTACCGGCTTGTGGTTGATTGTTAACAGTTTGAGTCCCACCAAACATACTTCCATGGCCAGCTGTAGGCTTGCTAAATAAATTTTGATTAGCAAAAATTGAGGAGTTTTGTTGACCAAAGGTGTTTTGAGACAACATGGTTGAACTATTTCCATACGTTGATGCAGAATTAGACGTCAAAACTGGAGTATTATAAATACTTTTAAGTACTTCTACTATTTCCGGTGTAGGTTTTTGTAATGATTTAATTCGAATAATAGCTTGTTGCAACAAATTATTTACATGCTGTTTCTGAAAAAAAAAAAGAAAGTTTTAACATTACATAATTCCAACACTGTATATAACTAGAAAATATATATCAGCTTTAATAAGGAGTATGTATGGGGAGATTTCCAGGTATTCCTTTGAGAAGTCTGGTAATTTTATAAAGAGAAATACTTTTAAAGAGTAGACTGTTAAAACATGTATTCATATTCATTGATAGAGATATTTCTATCTAATTATTAACTTAATCCGTACACATAAGGCATGCTCTCTCTGACTATATTCAAAATTTGGTATAGTTATATTAAGTGCTAATGCATACTGACCATAACCATTGCTGTAGGGTACATTTAATTGATCATGGTGTTAACAGCATAATGTTACTGAACAAGATCTCTTAAAATATAGTCAAATTTAACAATATCATCATGTCTGACTTTCTCCTAGCTCTGCCAGAAGTTCCGACTTGTCTTTGAAACGTCCACGTTATAACATAACATATCGAGTCGATCGTTGTATTACTATCGAATTTATCGTGAATGTGTATGTTGTAATTTGCGAGTTAACTGCAATTTACGGTCTTAAATAATCACAGCAGATTTATACAGAATACTGGAAACATTTTTAAATGAAAGCAATATTGTTTGGGAGTACCAGTACTGAACCAAATGAATAACAAAGGTTTTTGCTAAAAAATGGCATCAGAAGACATAAAATCTAACAAACCTCGAGAGTTCTTCCAATTAGTTTCAATCACATGAAAAGCAAAAATCACTAAAATAGCCAGATGTAAAAAGCTAAGTTAATTCTGTCAGCTGTATTGAAATTGTAGAAACTATGTTTGGGGATAATTTTCCTCAATATATAATGTCGATACTTCTATCAAACGATACTACTGCCCGTCGAATTGGTAATACAGCTGGATACGTACAGCATCTACTTTTCGGGAAATTGCGAAACATCATTTTCATTTCAGCTTGATGAGGTAAGTTTTTTTAAATGAAGCAACTATGAAGGTGGATGGTGTTAATATTGAATATTCTGCTAATTACTTAATGATGACACCTTCTATAAAAAATCTTTTCTGTACATTATGAAAACATGGGTGCAGGACATTTAGTGAGACTACAGGATTATTACATAGGTTTTTTTTAAATGAATTTATGAATCTTGAATCCACAACTCTAAGAACATATATGTTGGAAATGCAAGATAAAGTCCAAAACTTCTGTCTAAAAAATTAAATTCTAGAAGTATAAATTAAATATTTAGTGATATAAGTGAATGAGCAAGTGATTATAGTAATCTAAATGTTTTGATTGCTCACCGATTTCGAATAATTCAATGTTTCACCACAGTTTTCAAATCATTGCAAAACAAAATAAATACAGCAGTAATTGTACATGAATACTAATAACATAAATTAACTAAAATCTCAGAGCCAAACTTATATAAAAGGTCCTACTGTTAGTGAAATTTTGTTAGTGGCTAAAGTGGTAAGACCACATTAATCCAGAACTGCACCAACCACTCAGGGCAGCCTAAGCCTTCCAACCACAATTTTCTTGTACCATTCAACTCAAATAACCCACTAATCTAAAAAAGATATATGTTCACATGATTCGTCTACATTAACACAACAATACTGGCTTGGCGTAAACAACAGCCGCTAAAATATAAACAAATCATCAACTAAACCTAATCGGAAACTACATTCACCAATCGAATCGCTAACATCAAACACACGACATCGAATTAAAATTATCCCCCACATCTTATTAGGGGCACACAATGAACTGCAGGGTCAAAGATAATAGGGCATCAAAAATGAAGTATCTTATTGAGATACAGTGCTTACAATTATTTATAAATCGGTAGTTTCATAGTCTGGTGGCTTTTTTGTTATATGTTTCTTTTATACAATTCTACCGCGTGGCTCCTATAGAAATAACTAATTTCCGTTTTATTATTTAGCTATAGCTATAGAAATACTTAATTGCAATAACGAATATTCACAAAGGTTTCATTATTACAACCCTTTATCATCTGTACAAATACATGGTGGCAACTCGTAATATGATTCATACATTTTTATCAACAGCACACAGTACGACGATATCTCATAGAACTAATTTTGTTTAAGAACAATATGGTTCGAACTAGTCTAAAGAAATTCTTGTTCCCTTATCAACGAGATTGTGAACGTTCAAAACTTGAAGAATACAGAGTGAGTGCGTTTAGTGTATTTTCGCTATCGTAAATTTAATATATTGATTATACATTATTTGACCTAACTGGAGTGCTAGTTTACGTGCGTAGTTCTCTCTTTTTTCCGTTTCTACTATCTTCCTCTTATACTACATGCTATTTGTACTTGTAGCCTGGCTATCGTTCTGACTGTGACAAGAACCCACAGGACAGAAGTATTGGACCTGTTGTCCGAATCTTGCAATTAAATATAGAAGGCATAAGCCGAGCTAAAGGCCATTTCCTATCAAAAAAGTGTAATAAAGAATACAGATGTTGACCTGGTTGTAATCCAGGAAACTCATACAGCTAACGATTCCCAGCTTCCATGGGAAATTGCAGGTTACGTTACGTTAAGTCCTAGGCGTTACTTAAGACCAATATTAGGGAGTAACAACTTCCATAAAAAATTCAATTGAGAATGCAAGTCTCCTAAATACGTCCACTAGCCACAAGAATATTCACTTTGTCACTGTAAAAATAGGCAACTTAACGGTCTCGCAACATTTATAAACCTCCAACAGTTCAGTGGGCTCCAGAGGTCAACATGAACATTCAGCAGCGTATATAGGGAACTTTCAACAGTGACCATATGCAGTGGATATACCAGTAGAGCGACCCACTAGCGAAGCATTAGTTGATTGGGCAGGGGCGAATAGCTAAAGGCACTTTCAAGTCTACCAGTTTACCCCTGGCCACCGTTAGGCGTGTCCTCTCAGAATTCGCTCATACTCAACATAACCCAGTTGTTATCGTGACTGGTAAAGCAAGTACCCATTGTATTCTCCATTCCAAGACCACAATGGAGGTTTAAAAAAGCCAACTGGACAGTCTTCTTCAGTATCTTGGAAAAAATGCTTAATTCATCAACATAGCAAAGAAAACTATCCCACTAGGTTATCGTATCTGTGATGGAATGAAAACAGCGAAAAACTCTACCAATAGTACCTGGAGAGCGAGAATTGAGTTAGCTGACGACCTGCTGCACAGGCTTGATGCTGCCAGTAGAGAGAAATGGCTTAGTCCCTTCTTGAAAAGTTAGAAGAATAGTGTTCTACAATTTGTAACACGAACGCTCCAATTGATTCGACTTACACAAGAGACGTTAAAAGGGAATTTTAAAAATTTAATTCCGTAACCTCTGGACAAGCAGAAAATTCTAGTTCCTTTACTCTTGAGGAAACCACTGGGGTGATGGGTGACCTGAAAGTTGGCAATGCTCCAGAAAAAGATGGAATGCACTCAAAATTTCTTATACCTCTAAGGGAAAACGCGGGTTTGTGAATAAATTTCTTATTCACCGACATTTTACTAAGCGGTAACATGCCATAGTTATTTAAACAAACACAAATTGTAGTAATCTTTAAACCAGGATAACCAAATGGCAAACCTGACATCTATCGTCCAAAAGGCTTTACTGAACGTATGTTTTAAATTCTTGGAGAGATTCCTTTACAAATCTTGAAATATATTCCCGTAAAACAAGCTGGTTTTATACCAGGAAGAACCTGTTCCGAACCAGTGTTATCGCTAACTTTATAGAAGCAAGCTTCGAAAAGAAATTCAAAATGTTTGTTGACTTGTCAGCAGCATATACAGGGTATTCCAACTCAAACGAGCCACCTTGAATATCTTGGATATTTTCAAAACTATTGCAATAAGGAAAAACAGGACGATTTTTGTTTAGAGGGGGATTTTTAGGTGAATTGAGATAGGGAAAATAGGTGTTATCGTATATCATTTGAAAGCCCTTTCTACGGACTATACCACCGTAATAAAAATTTGTATTGCAATTTCTGTATATCTAATAATAAGAGTATTAAAAAAAACGAATTTACATTTCAATACAATGCCTCTAAAGCAATGTGTCTTCCATTGACTTCCATACAATAGTACAACCTTGACTGAAAGCCGTCTCTGACATGGTTCAACATAGAGTGTCGTCAGATAACACCGATGTTATCTGACGACACTCCGCTATAATTCGTTGACGTAGTTCGTCCAAATTCTCAGGCTGAGTTATAAAAAATTTTGGATTTAACATGTCCCCACAAAAAAATTCAAAGGGTTCAGATCAGGTGATCGGGCAGGCCATTCTATAGGACCTCTTCTTCCAATCCAGCAATCAGGGTATTCCAAATCGAGGTATTGACGAACTGGTGCGACGTAGTGAGGAGGAGCTCCATCTTGTTGGAAATAAAATAGCTCTTCATGTAGTAGAGGATCATTTTTTAATTTTTCTATTATCAATGCATTAGTTACATTTTCCAATATGTGGTGATAAATTTCACCATTTAAATCACCAGGAATAAACAGGAGTCCAATTAGATGATTTCACAAAATTCCTGCCCAAACGTTTAGTTTTACCGGATGTTAACTATGAGCTTCTCGAAATAAATGAGGATTTGTATCGCTCCAAAATCTACAGTTATGTCGGTTAATCTCCCCATGAAGTGAAATATTGCACTCGTCCGAAAAGCAAACATTGTACAAGAAATTTGGGTTTTCGATCATAGGCTGAGTCAAAATTTCGCAAAACTCTTTGTTTCGATCCCAATCATGTACGGATGGAATTTGTACTTATGCAAAATTCTAAAAACGTTAGTTTTGCTAATACCGGAAGCTGCAGAGATTTGCTGAACAGACTGTGTGTTTGGTATAAGTTGGACATGGCCCAATGTAATACAGCTACCCCTTCATCATTTACAATTTCAAGACCTCTTTTTTTACTCATTACTGAGCCCGTCTCAACAAATTTTAAAATCAACTCCAATACGTATTTATGACGAACGTGACGTTCGGGATGGTTTTGGTTAAAAACTCTTGCAGCAGATCGAGCACAATTTTGATTTTGGTAATAAAGACTTTCCAGCTCAACATGTTCTTGCAATGTGTATGCCATAATTATCTTTTAAATTTTCAACAAATCATTAAAGTAATACCTTGACAAATAAATGTACAATGCTTCAAATGATCGAATAAAGGTCAGAATAGATAAACAAACGTTGCTATAAATATCAGCAAAAAATAATGTAAAATAAATGAATGTTTACATTTAATGTTTTCCTTGTATTGTGCCACAATGAAACAGGATGGTTTAAGAGCGTACTATAAAAGAACTCCTTTTTAATATTTTTGCATGCAGTAAAAACTTTTAATTTAATAATCCGGTTTTACTAATAGGTCCGTTAGGTTTTCTGTTACATGAACAGTTTTTCTTATGCAATAGTTTTGAAAATAACCAAGATATTCAAGGTGGCTCGTTTAAGATGGAATACCCTGTATATATATATATATATATATATATATATATATATATATATATATATATATATATATATATATATATATATCATATCTCTATAAGCTCTTCCGTGTTATTTCTTGTAGGCATATTTCACAATGTGAGGGCCACATGCATATTGATAGGGAATTACTATAGGAAACACCACCTACATGGAGTATGAAGAGGCGATTAAACACCACTGATCTGGACAGTAGATTGCCTTTCAAACAGGACTCCAAGCAATTGGCAGAAAAGCCTCATTGCGACTGCGGAGGCGAACGCCAAACTGCTCGCCACATTATTCAGGACTGCCCAGGGTGGCTCCCTGGAGAATTGTTTACATATATGGATGAAAGTTCTTTTTTAATGGTTCATTTAGTGTATTGGGATGGTCAGGGTGAATATTTGGAAATTAGTTAAATGACTGTCTATTTTATGAATGCTTGTAGCATTTTTACCCATATCGTATCTCAACATTATATTTTGATTAAAGATTATATTAAGAAAACTGCTCTAAAAAGTATAATGATTACATACTGGAATATAAAGAAAAAAGAAGTGAAAAAATAATATATTTGAGTCAAAGAGATAGATCAAAGATAGAAACAAAAAAGACAAAATAAAATCAGTAATAAATAAAATAAAACAGACTGACAGGATATGTTAGTTGTTACTAAAGGAAATAAAGAGTTTTAATTACATTAAAACACCACTACTGTGGTAATTTTCACAAATTTATATTTTATTTGACAGTTGTTTCGCTCTGATGCCAGGCTTCATCAGAATTAAATATTAAACTAAATGCTAAACATCTGAATATATTATATAGTGTTGTAAGATAATAACGAGTATATAGGTAGAAAGTAGAATAAGTTTCTGTATAATATTAATGAAGGTAAATATTATTAATATAATCTTCGATTTTGTATTATGTAAGTAGGTAAGTATTAAGTAAGGGGGAGATATTTGTATCAGTTTAGTCATTTAAAAAAATGTGAATTTTTATTTTTATTGTTATACAACAGATTTTTTAATTAAAAAAATGTAACATATTATCTTTAATAACTAATATAATCTATAAGTCCCTAGATAAGAGTAAACCAATTATTACCACTTTTCTAGAGTTGACTAACGCTTTTGATACAGTCAATCATGAGATCTTCCTAAGTAAACTTTATTGTTATGGAATAAGAGGAAATGCTCACAAATTAGTAAGTAGTTATCTATCTAAACAGACAACAAAGAGTTAAGATGAATAACGTAGTGATTATAAAGAAATCAGAACAGGTGTCCCGCAAGGTACAATATTAGGTCCTCTACTATTCATTCTGTATGTTAATGATCTCCTGAAAGAAATGGCTGATGATGAGATTGTATCATATGCGGATGACACAGCTGTGATTACTAGAGGAAATACATGGGATGAAGCTAAAAATAAGATGAATGAAAGCCTAACTAAAATAAACTTGTGGCTAGAAGCAAATAAGCTTACTCTAAACATTGACAAAACTGTATATATGACTTTTGGAAACAATTGTAATAGTGTACCGACTACTTTGGAAAATAAAATTAAAAACAAGTTACTAACTAGAGTTGAAAGTTGTAAATACCTAGGTATCATATTTAACTATAATTTAAAATGGAATAATCACATTGAATATATAATAAATAAGACAAAGTATCTTTCGTTTATCTTATATATATATATATATATATATATATATATATATATATATATGAGTATGTATGTGTATATATGTATGTATATATGTGTCTTTATGTGTGTGTGTATATATTATATACATATTAATTAATTATAGTAGGTAAATTGTGTCAATTAGTCTGTAAGTATTTTCTGTTAGATTGTAAGCTTCCAGTGTCCTACGCACAGGTATTATTATACCCTCTGTAGGAATTACTGTTGTACTATGTTTGCTATTGTAACGTAATACACATGTAATATTTTACTAGTTAAATAAATAAATAAATATCAAGGGATTCTAAAAGAATTAATTAGTTTAATATTTAATTTTGGTGAAGCCTGTCATCAGAGCGAAACAATTGTCAAATAAAATACAATAAATTTGTGAAAATTACCACAATGGTAGTGTTTTAATATAATTAAAATATGAATTTTCTCCAAGGAATGACCGAGACAATCATCACAAATAAAGAGTGTTTGGAAAATAGAAATATGAAAGTGAAAAAATATTAATACTGATTATTATTAGGTTTAGTTATGAAGAAGGAAAACAGAATTATATTAAAATACTGACCAGAGCAAATAATTTTCAGAAAGAACAATATGTACAAAAATTCTGATCAAAATAGAATAAAGACAGTAATCAGGAAAACTGGTACAAAAGCACCTTAGAAAAATGACAGAACCTGGGGGAGATAACATAAGGAACAGAAAAAATGAATAGGTGAGGTAAGTGACCTAAAAACATAAAAATGGCAATGATAAAAAGAAGATAAACAAAAATTGGGTGCATGTAGTAGAAAATTAGTTACAAATACCCCAACCAAGAAGACAATTGGTTATTTGAAATGAAAAATCTATCATTGATTATTTCCTTAATAAGAATCTGTAAAATGAAGTGAAGAACAAGATTTTAACAAAATAATATAAATAAAAACGAAAAGCAAAAAATTAAATTCTTATAAAATGAGAACTACAAGTTACCAAAGAACACATGAAACAGAACACATACACAAGACAAGTCAGTGAAATCGCTATAAGAGAAGATATGCCCATCCATATTTTATAAACTAAGAAAAAATTGAACAGAATAATTTACATAGGGAATATTTTGAGTTTGGGAGAAACATTCAAAACACCAATGACAAGAATACATACCTATTATATGAAAATAATCACTTACAGAAGATTAAAACAAGTAAATTCATCCAAGGAATTTAAGACAATGGGGTACATGAATTCCACTGCTGTTTATTATATAAAAATACACAACCATGATAATGAGAATAAAGAACAACAGTGAACTTGTAAGAAAAAAATAACTGAGCAAAAGGAAAAATCAAATAGTTTGTTAATTATGTGAATGAATGAATAAATGAAATAAGATAATAATTAACCAAATGATATTTTGTAGTTATTATTATTGCAATAATCTCCGTGGGTTTAAAGTTAATTAAATAAAATTCTAAATAAAATTCTAATACAATAACATCGAAATCATAACAATAGGTAAGATCTACTAACTATTTAAATTAATATTGCCTTATATAGCGTACGTCGAATTTTCTGGTCGTTCTACTCTTGTTCGCACAGCGTCCAGATAAACAGTTTTTGCACATTCGAACCTTCTAGTTCTTTTTTAGGGTTCCGTATATACAATATACGGATACCCTTATAATATCACTCATGATTTCAGCCCCTGTCACATCACAGCAATTTTTTCCTAAACTACTGGACGGAAGAGGTTGAAATTTGGTATCAATGTATAGTTTGGTGACCGATCAGGAGTACATATCGTAAAAGAAAAAAAAATATTTTAGGGGTACTTCTGGGGGGGAAAACTAAAAAAATCGACCGTTCCCCCCCCTGATCACAGAAACTACTGAGCCTAAAATTTTGAAAAAATAGGAAATATAGAACATTGCCCGAACTTTACAGGAAAAATAAGGAGAAACCATTAATATTAATTTTGGGGGTCAAATTATAGAATTAAATAAAAATTTAAAAAAATCAAACGCATCATGTAATATATCAAATGAAAGGTCTCATTCTGAGGAATACAAATATATTTTTTTCATATTTAAAAAAATATATTTAAAAAGATAATAACGAAAATATACCAAAATTTACCCATTCCCACCCTCTCATCTCCGAAACTGTAAAACGTAAAGTTTTGAAAAAAAATAGAGGTATAGGTTCTGACCTGAAGTTTACTGGAAAACTAAGGAGAAACCTCTACTTTTAATTTTGGGGGGAAAATTATAGAATTAAATGGAAAATATAAAATTAAAATTGTTTCTAACCCATCATGTTATATATCAAATGAAAGGGCTCATTACGACGAAAACAAATATATTTTTTCATATTTTTAAATTAAATTAATTAAAAGATATTAACAAAAATATCAAAAAAATCACCCATTCTCCCCCCCCCTTATCTCCGAAATCATAAGTTGGAAAATTTTGAAAAAAATTGAGGTATAGCCCCTCACCTGAACTTTACTGGAAAAATAAGGAGAAACCCCTACTATTTATTTTGTGGGCAAATTATAGAATTAAATGGAAAATATAAAATTAAAATTGTTTCTAACCCATCATGTTATATATCAAATGAAATATATATATATATATATATATATATATATATATATATATATATATATATACACACACACATAAAGTTAGATTTTATGTAGCCCTTGCTACAGTGAATAATACAATAATTTCGATTTCAAAATGTCGGTAAATCTAAATATGTAAATACTCAATAGCTTATACATCTTTAATAGCCACATTAAAAATGAAAATTGATTATTTAAACTCGAAATATGCTTTTATAATTTAGTGTAAGTTTCTCCGAATAGATATGGCAACGATTGTTTTTTGCGATTTCGATTCTTGTAAATAAGAATAGATAAACGGTAAGGTGATTTGAATGATATCTATTTGATGTAGACTTCGTGGTTTGCTTTCCATTCAATATACTTTTTAAATAAATAAAATCGGTTGTGATTAGTGTGTAAATTCGAAAATTAATAATGGCCGATTATACAATTAGGGAAAGACATGACATGCTCTTAATTTATGGGGAAAGCAGACGTAATTGCAGAATAGCAAGAATGTTATACAGGGAAAGGTTTCCAAACAGCCGCCTGCCTAATGCTAGGACATTCGTAGCTGTTTCGCAGAGGCTTCTGGAAACAGGTAGTATAATACCACAAATAAACAATCGCGGACCACAGCGACATAATCGTATCTTAGCTGCTGAGGATCAAATACTAGACCTTATCGACATCAACCCATATCGTAGCACACGGAGTATTGGAAGTGAGCTGCAAATTTCTCACACTGTTGTTCATAGAACATTACGGGAACAATATCACATGCAGCGGGTTCAAGGGCTTTCAATTGATGATTTTCAACCAAGACTCAATTTCTGTCGTTGGTTCCTCAGAAAACATCGACAATTTCCTAATTTTGTGAACAATATTTTAACAACAGATGAAGCAAGTTTTAATAAGAATGGTATAATAAATTTTCATAATACGCATTCGTGGTCTGAGGTAAATGCGCGCGAAATACGCCAGTCAGTATTTCAACACCAATTCTCAGTTAACGCGTGGGCTGGAATAGTTGGTGAATACTTGGTTAGGCCATTTATACTGCCTGCACGTTTGACAGGTGAGAATTACCTTTATCTTTTGAACAACATGCTACCAGATTTGTTAGATGAAGTGAACCTACAAACACGTTCCAATATGTGGTACTTACATGACGGACCACCTGCCCACGGAAGTCATCTAGTTGTCGACTTCTTAAATAGAACATTTCCCCGTCGTTGGATTGGTCGAAACGGACATATACGTTGGCCAGCAAGATCTCCTGATCTCAATCCTTTAGATTTCTACTTATGGGGACACATGAAAAGTAAGGTTTACACGACTCCAATTATTGACGAGAATGACCTTAGACAACGCATTTTTGACGCTGCTGACGAAATCCGAAATATTCCAGGAATTTTTTCTCGCATACGTGAAAATTGTATTAAACGGTGTCGTGCTTGTGTCGATAGTAATGGTGGGCATTTTGAACATTTGCTGTGAATAATCCGTTGTTTCAACTCAGTTCTATCATTATAATAAATTCGGTAACTAGGATTACATATTTACTTGTCTAATATAAATAATATTAATTAAATCAGTAATAATGACTTCGAATAATTTAACTGGTAAAAAACTACATATACAGATCTCTTGAGTTGAATATCATATTTACCCAACTTTGTATAATTGCATAAAAGAAACCGCCAAATACAAATTCTAATTGCAATACCTTGTATTAAAAACGTAAATATTTTCAACAAAATATTTCATACATTTTTATTTAATTCTAAGGTCAATATCATCAGTCAATACAAAAACACAGGTGTTTAATTTTTTGTCGGCGTAGTCATTCCTTTATTATCCGCGCTAAGAGTGAATCTGCTTCGAACGCGAGCGACGTTGCCGGATTGACAATAATTTACTTAATATGTTTTAGGGATTTTCTTGGTTATTAAGGCCTACTGACCATAGTGGTATAAGAGTTTTTTGTTTAATTTGGTGTATACTACCTCCACCTAAACTATATGTCTTTACACCCTGTATATATATATATATATATATATATATATATATATATATATATATATATATATATATATGAAAAATATGACGAAAACAAATGTTTTTTTCATATTTTTAAAATAAATTAACTAAAAGATATTAACAAAAATATAAAAAAAATTACCCATCCCACCCCTACCTCCGAAACCATAAGCTGGAAAATTTTGAAAAAAATGGAGGTATAGCCCCTCACCTGAACTTTACTGGAAAAATAAGGATAAACCCCTAATATTCATTTTGGGGGGCAAATTATAGAATTAAATGGAAAATATAAAATTAAAATTGTTTCTAACCCATCATGTTATATATCAAATGGAAGGGCTCATGATGAACAAAAAACAAATATATTTTTTTCATATTTTTAAAATAAATAAATTAAAAGATATTAACAAAAATATAAAAAAATCTACCCATTCCCCCTCCCCCCTTATCTCCGAAACCATAAGCTGAAAAATCTTGAAAAAAATGGAAGTATAGCCCCTCACCTGAACTTTACTGGAAAAATAAGGAGAAACCCGTAATATTCATTTTGGGGGCAAATTATAGAATTAAATGTTTCTAATGGGTCATGTAATATATCAAATCACAGGGCTCATTATGATGAAGACAAATATATATTTTTTAATTTTTTTAAAATGAATATTTTAAAATATACTAAAAAATATTTAAAAAAAATTACCCATTCCTCCCGTTATTCCCCAAACTATAAGACCTAATTTTTTTTGTTTATAGGAAAAATATGAAAAAATCCCTAATTCTATTATTTGACCCTCAAATAATAGAATTAAACGGAAAATCAATTATTAGAAAACCCCCATAGCAATTTTAGGGGCAAATTATACAATTAAATGGAAAATAAAGATTCAATTTTCAAACACATCATGTAATATATCAGATAAAAGGCTCATTATGTGAATTACAAATATATAATATTTTTAAATCATTTGTTTAAAGGATATTAACAAAAATATTAAACATCGACTTAATTCCCACTTTAGAAACTACTCTATTTAAATTTTGAAAAATATATTTTATTTGTATTTTTTAATAATTTGAATAACAGATTTAATAATTTATAATTTAAAACTTGACCTATTTTGCCCTTTATCTTCCAATCTACAGAGACTCAAAACTCAGACAGTAGATTATAAAAGGCTTCTCTGAAAGTTTATTAGTAAAATAAAACTCAAATGTTAATTTTTGGGGGCCAAATTAGAAAACTAAATGCATATGTATTCTGATAAAAATCAAGCAAATCCTGAAGCAGATAAAATAAAGTCTATGTGTGTATTTTTTATAAATTTAAAACGCTTCCTTTAAAAGATATTAGGGTAAATATAAGAAAATGTATGCATTTCCTGCTTGTCTGAAACTGAAATATTAGAATCTTGAAGGTGGTACAGAATCCTTAGTATGTGAGTTCAACTCGCACTTGACCAAATTATTTTTTTTACTATTCCAGCGATTGATGTTTAATTAGAATGAATAATGCTTTACGTTGCTTTAGTCAGGGACGGCGTAGATAAATTTTATAACATTATATATACAGTTTTGGCATTATTTCAGTTTGTGGCTACATAAAGAGGAAGTTAAGTTTTGTTTGGTTGTAGTGCAATTGGTTCATTATAAATTTTGAAATAATCATGGTTTGAAGAATTTACACCAAAGGGCTCAATTATTACATAAGCACTATAGGGTCTTTGCTTATTTTTGATGGCAGGAGGGTCTTGATGGTGATTATGTCAGCAGTAGTTATTTACTTTTTTACACATATGACAACCCACACATTGTCTATGCTGGAAAATGAAACACATTTTTGGAGATTCCCACAAATAATGAATAGGTTTAGGTACTTGCTGAGAACTGAGTAGGAGAATTACTGCATGCTATTCCCTTGTCTAAATTTCTTCTGTCAATCTATTGTTTGTTCTGGTACGATTGTCGATTTTGCATGTTGTAAGCTGTTGTAAGCAAAGCAAACACATCCAGTGTCATCGAAAACTTAGAATAATGGCTTTGGGTGTCATGAACTGAAGACTGATAATTGGAATTAGTATGTTGAATACTGTGTCAATAAAGTTTGTTTAAATGAATGTTATGTGCATTAAAGGCCTCTATCCTAAAGCTATTTTATTTCTAGAATTATAATAGCTGCTAATGAATCAATAAAAAAATAGTACATCTGATACATTCACATTTTTTCTCCTGTGACAAAACAACCTGTCCATATGATGGCAAAATATTAAACAGTACTATGAAGGATTAAAATACTAAATGAAAGAATAGCTCAAGATACATAACTCACACAATTGCCTAGCTACCATTATTGATGAATGAAGGAAGTACATGGCCATTTGGCACTTCTCATATAGAATGTTACACAACTGTAAATATTGTTCCTCAAAGCTTCCTTGGACTTCCATTGTCTTGAAATGGTTGATCTCACAACATTTCAATAGCTTTGGATCTGCTATCGTCATAAGGTGAATGATGGGCAATTCAGATTATGTCATATTTATACCCCTAACTGGTCATGCTCATTGGTTGTCGGTGATGCATAGCAGCAGTCTCAAGAGGTCTACCGGCATTTGACTAACATGTAAATATTGTGTTGCCTCACTGTAGATATGCCTGTGGTTTCTAAATTGAATTCAAATTGTTATAAGAATTACTTGAAGAGGCAATAGCAAAGGACCTAAAATTCTGTTTATCACTTCACAGATTCTATGCCAAAAGGAGGGATTTAGAGAGAAGCTTTATTCATTATTCTCATCAATCTTGTTCTAAATTTACATATGATGGATTCTGTGTACTGCATTCAAAGTAGTCTTCAATCTAAACCTTTAGAATTACTTTATTTTAAACTTTTATAAGATATCTTTGATGTTGTGTTGAACTCAGTAACCTTGAGGGTCTTCAGATGAGGGGGCAATCTGTCACCCCAATCCATCCCTGTGTGCTGCCAGCCCATTGAAAATGGTGAAAATAGCTTCCTAATTGTACATACAGACATCCAGTTTTGACTAAGACTTACATCAATTAGATTTTGAATAACTGAAGAGGTGCAGAGATACTTACATACTGTTCTATTGATCCATTTTTAATGGCATCATAAAAACCTGATCTAATTTCTTCAGAACTATAATCCTCAAATCCAGGGAAAACAGGTTTCTCTTTAAAAGGACCATAGCAAGATAACAACCACTGTCCTCCTTTTTCAACTGCAGTCATATCATTAACTACAGATTTAATTAAAGTATCCACATCAACCGCTGTTGAATTTCCAGGGTTAGTATCTTGTAAATTATTGAAAACAGGAGTATTCTGCTTCTGAAAAACAGAGCTGTTTTGATAGTGAGGACTATTAAGTTGTGACTGCCACAGAATAGAAGCATGTTGGTTTTTCGTAGATTCAGGGGTATCTGTAGATATTTACAATTTTATGTAAATAGCATTTTAATTATTCACAAATTTCTTACCATTAATTTGATGTTCAAATTTACAATTATCTCCAAAACGACAGTACCCTTGTAAAAAAAATTTGCAGACCACCATGGTCACAATATTTTTTGTTAAACTGTGGATTTATAAAAATAATAAACAACAACTCAACCAACATGTATTTTTAAATATTTTGACTTATTAATCATAAGGGGTTTTCGCGGAAGCAGTTCTGAATCGGTTCAACGGTAATATTACCGTAATTTTCTGAAAACGCCGTTCGCGGAAGAAAATTACTGAAAATGAACCGATATAGAACTAAGTGAACGAATCCCAAATGAAACAACGTCCTATAGACGATAACACCCGGTGACAATAGCAACCTAGAATTGTATTGTGAACCAAATCTATTGTTATAAAACTTGGTGATCTGGGTTACAGTAGTCTTGAGTTCGGTGTTCGCGGTAAGCAGTTATTGGTTCTGAATCCATTCTGAATCGATTCAAATGGTTCTTGCTCTGAAGCAAGGATTTTTAGTTCGATCATACCTTAGAGCATATATAAGTAAAAGCTCTAAGAATTATGCGCTTCGACCTGATTTCTAACCCACTCGGCTCTCCGAAGTCTATCGAAGTATGTTTAGTTCAGCTTTCGTTTGAATTTGAATTTAGCAGTTGGAGATAAGTAGAAATAGCCAAAATTCCTTTTGTAAATTATTTTTAATTTAATGTAGAAGAAATAAAATTGTTCCAATTTTATTACTAATTCCTGTTAGAACTTAAAATAGTATTTTTTTCATAAATAATATTTTTAATTAACAAAGATATTGAACTACAGTTTGTTTAGTGATGAGGACTGATGGATTTTTAGAAGTAGTAGGTACTAGAAGTGTCACAATAAATACAAAAATAATCAATTTTCAAATTAATTGGCAGAATTGATACCCAAAATGAAATCATTGAAATGTATTATAATCTTTATGATTTGCTGCAAGTTAAGTAACTTCAAATATGTTGTTAACTGGTTTAACGTAAATAAAAAATATACTAGATAGGTAGGTAATTAATTTGTGTGTAGGTACCTAACAACATTGAATGTGTTATTTACTGTCTACAGTTCTATTTTGTTATAATTATTTTCAACTTTTTAGTAATACTTGGAAAATATTTACATTTTTTTGAAAATGTTTTATTCTAAAATACTTTAGCATGTTCTTTGGGTGAAAATATCCTTTGCTATAAATTTACATTTTTTAATAATACAATTTAAAATTTTCTAAATAGTGAGGATTATAATTTTTAATAAAGACACGTATATATGACCAGGTCCTAGCTTTGTATACCACTACATTATCAGAACTTTTTTAATTGGAAAAAACTGTTAACAAAATAATTGAAAAATGCACATATAATTATATACCAATGCACATAAAGATTAGAATAAAGAGGTTGGGGTAATTTTCAGTTGAAGTAAATGAAATCTTAAGTCCAGATAAGTATTTTCCTTAACATCAGAAGGCAGGTATATCAGAATTTAACATAGCATATTTTTAAGCGAATGTGAAATTTGAATACTTTGGTCAAGTGCGAGTTGGACTCGCATACTAAGGGTTCCGTACCATCTTCAATATTCTAATATTCCAGTTTCAGACTAGCAGGGAATGAGTGCATTTTCTTATATTTACCCTAAATCTTTTAAAGGAAGCGTTTTAAATTTATAAAAAATATACACTTTCATTTTCCACACATAGACTTTTATTTTATTTATTATAATTTTCTGCTTCAGGATTCGCTTTTTATAAGAATAAATATGTATTTAATTTTCTAATTTAGCTCCCAAAAATTAAAATTAGAGTTTTATTTAACTAATAAACTTTCACGGAAGCTTTTTATAATCTACTGCCTTAATTTTGAGGCTCTGTAGAATGGAAGATATAGGTCAAGTTTTAAATTATAAATTATTAAATCTGTTATTCAAATTATTTAAAAATACAAATAAAATTTTTCAAAATTTATATAGTGTAGTTTCTAAAGTGGGAATTAAGTCGATGTTTAATATTTTTGTTAATCTCTTTTAAACAAATGATTTAAAAATATGATATATTTGTAATTCACATAATGAGCCTTTTATCTGATATATTACATGATGCGTTTGAACATTGAATTTTTATTTTCCATTTAATTGTATAATTTGTCCCTAACATTACTATGGGGGTTTTCTAATAATTTTTCTTATAAATTTCAAGTGAGCCCCAGTACCCCTAATTATTTTCAAAATATTAGATAGTATGGTTTCGGAAATAAAGCGTGAAATGAAAATTTTTTATGTTAATATCTTGTAAACAATTAATTTTAAAAGTATCACAAATATATGTTTGTATTCCTCATAATAAACCCTTTCATTTGATGTATTGCATGATGCGTTAAAAAATATTTTTTTATTTTCCGTTTAATTCTATAATTAGGCCCCCAATATTAATATTAGAGATTTCTTCATATTCTTCCTGTAAACAAAACAATTTAGGTCTTATAGTTTGGGGAATAAAGGGGGAATTGGTAATTTTGTAAATACTTTTTTAAATATATTTTAAAATAATTATTTTAAAAAAATACAAAAATATATTAGTATTTGTCATAATGAGTCCTTTGATTTGATATATTATTTGATCCGTTAGAAACAATTATAATTTTGTATTTTCCATTTAATTGTATAATTTGCCCCCCAAAATGAATATTAGGGGTTTCTCCTTATTTTTCCAGTAAAGTTCAAGTGAGGTGTTATACCTCTAATTTTTTTCAAAATTTTACAGCTTATGATTTCTGAGATAAGGGAGGGATGGGTAAATTTTTTTATATTTTTGTTAATATCTTTTAATTAATTTATTTTAAAAATATGGAAAAAATATATTTGTTTTCATCATAACGAGCGCTTTCATTTGATATACAACATGATGCGTTAGAAACAATTTTAAATTTATATTTTCCATTTAATTCTGTAATTTGCCCACTAAAATTAAAAGTAGAGGTGTCTCCTTATTTTTCCAGTAAACTTCAGCTCAGAAAATTTAGGTTTTATAGTTTCGGGAATAAGGGGGGACTGGGTAAATTTTGGTATATTTTAATATCTTTTCAACTATTCTTTTTTAATTTGAAAAAAATATTTTTGTGTTCCTCAGAATGGGACCTTTCATTTGATACATTACATGATGCGTTTGAAATTTTTTTTATTTTTAATTTTCATTTCATTCCATAATTTGCCCCCCAAAATTAACATTAATGGTTTCTCCTTATTTTTCCTGTAAAGTTCGCGCAACGATCTATATTTTCTATTTTTTCAAAATTTTAGGTTCAATAGACAATTTATTAGGGGTTTTCGCGGAAGCCGTTCTGAATCGATTCAGAATCGGTTCATTATTTGTAGTTCTATTTTTGTTCTGTCCCTAAATCGGATCACCGGAGTTCACATAGTGTTTTGTTTCATGTCATCTGTAAAAATCATTTTGTGGTTAATTTCTATGGGTTAATCGGTGCGCATGAACAATCTGTAAATTTTTCGGAATTGAAAATATGCCCCGAATTTAAATTTTCAAATATTGAATGAATATTACTATATAGAAATTCCTTTTCAGTCATCATTATTGTAAAATATTCGGATTATTTATTTTTATATATTTGTCTAGAAATTTAACTCTAATGACTTTAAAAAGGGCATATAGACTATAATTATAGCTGAAAAATGTTTTTTAAAATTACTGACCCTATAAATATTTCTACCCTGAAAATAGCCGACATCCGACAAAAAAATCAGAGTATATTTTACTATTTGTTATACAGCATTAAACAAGCTACATGTGGTGTAAAATTAAACCTTTTCCAAATGTAATGAAATGCACATCTTTATTTTCATAAAATCTAAATGTGCATTTCATTAAAATTTTGATTTTGGCATTTATTTCAAAAATATTAGGTGTTAAATTTATAGGTTCTTTTTAGGGTTCCGTATATACAATATACGGATACCCTTATGATATCACTCAGGATTTTTGCCTCTGTCACATCACAGCAATTTTCTCCTAAACTACTGGACGCAAGAGGTTGAAATTTGGTATCAATGTATAGTTTGGTGCCTCGATAAGGAGTATATATCGTAAATGAAGAAATTTTGATTTTAGGGGTACTTCTGGGGGAAAAACTATAAAAATCGACGGTTCCCCCCCTGATCTCCGAATCTACTGAGCCTAAAATTTTGAAAAAAATAGGAAATATAGAACGTTGCCCGAACTTTACAGGAAAAATAAGGAGAAACCATTATTATTAATTTTGGGGGAAAAATTATAGAATTAAATAAAAATTTTAAAATAAAAAAAAATTCAAACACATCATGTAATATATCAAATGAAAGATCTCATTCTGAGGAACACAAATATATTTTTTTCATATTTTCAAAAAATATATTTAAAAAGATATTAACGAAAATATATCTAAATTTACCCATTCCCCCGCTTATCTCCGAAACTATAAAACGTAAAGTTTTGAAAAAAATAGAAGTATAGGTTCTGACCTGAAGTTTTTGAAAAAATAAGGAGAAACCTCTAATTTTAATTTTGTGGAGCAAATTACAGAATTAAATGGAAAATATAAAATTAAAATTATTTCTAACCCATCATGTTATATATCAAATGAAAGGGCTCATTACGACGAAAACAAATATATTTTTTTCATATTTTTAAAATAAATTAATTAAAAGATATTAACAAGAATATAAAAAAAATTACCCATTCCCCCCCTCTTATCTCCGAAACCATAAGCTGGAAAATTTTGAAAAAAATGGAGGTATACCCCCTCACCTGAACTTTACTGGAAAAATAAGGAGAAACCCCTAATATATATTTTGGGGGGCAAATTATAAAATTAAATGGAAAATATAAAATTAAAATTGTTTCTAACCCATCATGTTATATATCAAATAAAAGGGCTCATTATGACCAATACAAATATATTTTTTTCATATTTTTAAAATAAATTAATTAAAAGTTATTAACAAAAATATAAAAAAATTACCCCCCCTCTATCTCCGAAATCATAAAATATAAAATTTTGAAAAAACAATGGAGGTATAGCCCCTCACCTGAACTTTACTGGAAAATAAGAAAAAAACCCTAATATTCATTTTGGGGGGCAAATTATAGAATTAAATGGAAAATATAAAATTAAAATTGTTTCTAACCCATCATGTTATATATCAAATGAAAGGGCTCATGATGAAGAAAACAAATATATTTTTCATATTTTTAAAATTAATTAATTAAAAGATATTAACAAAAATATATAAAAATACCCATTCCCCCCTCCCTTATCTCCGAAACCAAAAGCTGAAAATTTTTGAAAAAAATGGTAGTATAGCCCCTCACCTGAACTTTACTGGAAAAATAAGGAGAAACCCCTAATATTCATTTTGGGGGGCAAATTATAGAATTAAATGGAAAATAAAAAATATAATTGTTTCTAACGGATCATGTAATATATCAAATTACATTATGACGAATACCTCAATTTTTTTGTTTATAGGAAAAATATGAAAAAAATCCCTAATTCTATTATTTGGGGGCCAAAAAACGGAAAATAAATTATTAGAAAACCCCCATAGTAATTTTAGGGACAAATTATACAATTTAATGGAAAATAAAGATTAAATTTTCAAACGCCTTATGTAATATATTAGATAAAAAGCTCATTATGTGAATTACAAATATATCATATTTTTAAATCATTTGTTTAAAAGATATTAACAAAAATATTTAACGTCGACATAATTCCCACTTTAGAAACTACACTATTTAAATTTTGAAAAATATGTTTTATTTGTATTTTTTAATAATTTGAATAACAGATTTAATAATTTATAATTTAAAACTTGACCTAAAAACTCAGACAATAGATTATAAAAGACTTCTCTGAAAGTTTATTAGTAAAATAAAATTTTAATATAAATTTTTGGGGGCCAAATTAGAAAATTAAATACATATGTATTCTGATAAAAATCAAGCGAATCCTGAAGCAGATAAAATAAAAAGTCTATGTGTGGAAAATCAAAGTGTATATTTTTTATAAATTTAAAACGCTTTCTTTAAAAGCTATAAGGGTAAATATAAGAAAATGCACTCATTCCCTGCTTGTCTGAAACTGGAATATTAGAATCTTGAAGGTGGTACGGAACCCTAAGTATGCGAGTCCAACTCGCACTTGACCAAATTATTTTTCGGTATTTGTTATACAATATTCAGCAAGCTATCTGGGCTGTAAAATTAAACGTTTTGTAAATGTAAAATGTACATCTTTATTTTGATAAAATGTAAATGTGCATTTCTTTAAAATTGCAATTATTTCATTTCTTTTAAAAAATATTCTATTTCACATTTTCAGGTATCTGACATTCAATATTTAGCAAGCTGCATGGGCTTTCAAACTTTACATTTTGAAAATATAACGAAATACACCTGTTTAATTTCATAAAGTCTAAATGTGCATTTATACGTTTTTTATAACACAATTACTTATAAATAAAATAATTTATGCCAAATTCTAACATATCGGTCGGTATTTGACCTCTTTATTTTCATAAAGTAAACAATTGCCCCTTTTTGAAATTTCACATTCACTTAAAAATGTTAAGGAAAATACTTATCTGGACTAAAATTTCATTTGCTTCAACTGAAAATTACCCCAAGCTCTTTATTCTAATCTTTATATGCATTGGTATATAATTTTATATGCATTCTTAAATTAGTTTGTAAACTGTCTTTTCCCATTAAAAAAGTTCTGAAAATGTAATGGTATACAAAGCTAGTAGCTAGATATATCTATGTGTCTTTATAAAAATTATAATCCTCCCTATTTAGAAAATTTTAATTGTATTATTAAAAAAAATTATAGCAAAGGATATTTTCACCCAAAGAACAGTATTTTAGAATAAAACAGTTTTAAAAAAATGTAACGGACTTCCAAGTATAACTAAAAAGTTGAAAATAATTATAACGAAATATAACTCTAGACACTAAATACAGTAAATAACACATTCAATATGGGTAGGTCACTACACACAATTTAAAAAATTTAAACATTAAAAGGTGCTCATTCTGCACACATTAATTACCTACCTATCTAGTATATTTTTTATTTACGTTAAACCAGTCAACAACATATTTAAAGTTACTTAACTTGCAGCAAATCATAAAATATTATAATACATTCAATGATTTGCTTTTGGGTTTCGATTCTGCCAATTAATTTGAAAATTGATTATTTTTGTATTTATTGTGCCACTTCTAGTACCCATATTATATACTTCTTCATCAGTCCTCATCACTAAACAAACTATAGTCTAATATCTTTGTTAATTAAAAATATTTTTAATGAAAAAATTCAATTTTAAGTTCTAACAGGAATTAGTAATAAAATTGGAATAATTTTATTTCTTCTACATTAAATTAAAAATAATTTACAGAAGGAATTTTGGCTATTTCCGCTTATCTCCAACTGCTAAATTCAAATTCAAACGAAAGCTGAACTAAACATACTTCGATAGACTTCGGACAGCCGAGTGGGTTAGAAATTAGAAATTAGGTCGAAGGGCATAATTCTTAGAGCTTTTACTTATATATGCTCTAAGGTATGATCGAACTAAAAATCCTTGCTTCAGAGCAAGAACCATTTGAATCGATTCAGAATCGATTCAGAACCAATAACTGCTTACCGCGAACAACGAACTCAAGACTACTGTAACCCAGATCACCAAATTTTATAACAATAGATTTGGTTCACAATACAATTCTACGTTGCTATTGGTACCGGCTGTTGTCGTCGATAGGACGATGTTTCATTTGGGATTCGTTCACTTAGTTCTATATCGGTTCATTTTCAGTAATTTTGTTCCGCGAACGGCGTTTTCAGAAAATTACGGTAATATTACTGTTGAACCGATTCAGAACTGCTTCCGAGAAAACCCCTATTAACTCCACTCTTTATTGTATGATCTGTGTTATTAACAGAACATCTCTATTGTATGATCTGTGCAGAAAATGATAAAAAAATGAACTAGCGTATCATTGGGTGAGTTCAGCAGATACAAACTGTTGTGAACGTTAGCAAACGTTAACAACAGTTTGTATCTGCTGAACTCACCCATTGTTCTATGCTTATTAAAGGTGCATTTTCACCTTAGATCATTTACCTTCTATATACCTATAGCCTATCATGCACAAATGTCGTAGTAAGATTAAAGAGAGAGTGAGCAATAGTGAGGGCAAGAGGCTATTTCACTTTTTTGGGAGCTGCTTCCAATGAAATACCTTCAGCATGTTATCATTGGCTGCTTCCACCCACTAGGTGAAATAGCCTGTTGTAACGTGTAAAAAACTGAAACCTTATTGAGTAATCTTACAATTTGTTGATGGAGAATATGTACCTCTGGTACTGTGGTGTTGCAGTGGCTGGAGCTGTTTTTTCGTAGGCTCTCTGAACCACTTGGTGTTCTAGTGCCTTCTTGAGTACCTAGTTCGTTGTATGTTCGACTTTTCGCTAAGCCGGCGATATCCAGCACAATACTTTTTTGTTAGCATAGTACAATGGGTGAGTTCAGCAGATACAAACTGTTGTGAACGTTTGCTAACGTTTCATGTTTTGTGCTGCACGTTTCATGTTTTGTGCAGCACAAAACATGAAACGTAAGCAAACGTTGACAACAGTTTGTATCTGCTGAACGCACCCATAGTCAGTGAAGCTTGACGCCATCCATAAATCAGTCTTCTTAAAAATCTGTTAGATTAATTCATGTTCTCTAATTCGTAATTTATCTGAAGCCGCTCCTGTGCTGTATAGACATTTACGCATGTTTAGTTCGTTTGTGTAGGGAGATTTTCAGACTCGTAGAACGCAAACGGGGAAGACAGTCTTCTTTTCGCCTTGAAGCAGAGTGAATGCATGGGCCCTGCGTTTGCAGATCAAGAGGCAATTGAAATGGCGCTCCTTGAAGTTGGCGTATGAAAGTTTTCTGTGGTCAGAAGAGGAGGGCCGAATGACATTTTTCGATGGCGAAGATTGTGCTTAAAAAGTGAAGATGATGGCTAAAATATTTCTGGATTAAACCCTTGTTGAGAAAGGTAAGCACGTGCCAAGCTGTTGGAGATAAAGTCTTCATGTACAAATTATATTTTAGGGTGTTACGGTGCATTGTTACGGTGCATTACTACGGTGTATTCTTACGGTGCATTCTTATGGTACATTACGGTACATTCTTATGGAGAATACTTATGGATAATTTTTAGTTACGGTGGATTTGTCCACATTCTGAATCCTGTTTTATGGTGGATTCGTTTTACAGCGGAACCTGTTTCCTGTGGTTTCTTTTGGGTTTTGTTCTACGTTTTGGAGGTGTTAAATTTTGAGATGGGATTTTGAAGTTACTATTTGGTATGAAATCGATTTAACCGTTTGAATGGAATGTAACTGACGTCCAGCCGGAATGAATTAGTTGGAGATATTTGGCTTTGAGTTTCCAGATTCAAGAGTACAGTACAAATAGACATTACAGTAAATTTGTGACCATAGCACATTCAGATCATTTTTGTAAAGGTAAGGTTTATTTTCTGTCGACAGATTATACAATTATTCTTTTTGATAAAATCATTTTAATTAGGTGATTATTGTTGAGTACATTTTCGTAGATTTCAGATATATTTTTTTTTGCATAAACATCTAAATTTTCATTGTAGTTTTAAATTAGATTCTTGAATATTCCGTTATGTAAATTTCAAATTTTACTCTTATATACCGCTATTAGAATGTCCTAATTTATTTTGAAACAAACTTTTTATTGCAATTTTTTTTGTACTATATTATTTTTTGGATTTTTTATTAAACTCTGTTTTTACATTTCGCATATTTTTTTATACACCTAACCTATCGATTGTGAAAGAATTTTTGGAAGCACCATTGAAAGTATTGAATAATAATTTTTTAACAGAATCAGATTATTAGCAGTTGTTGTTTATAAGGAACATACGACATCACTACAGCCGGTGTGATTACATCATAACCGCATACTATTTTTTGGTTTTTAAGATATGTTCACTTAAAGGTTTTCAACCAAATGGCGCCCTAAAAAAAAAAAATAAATTTAAATTTTGTGTTTTACTATATTTTACCCACGACCTTACGTTCTCCGATAAACTGCAACCGCTAGCACATGTGAACAAATCAAGGTAGGTTTTATGGTGATTTTTGAGTTTTCCAAATTTAGGATACCAGATTTGTGTCACACTGTTAAGGTACACTTTGAGCTACGCGACCGAGATAAGCGACGGCGACAAGAGACAGGAAGTTGCGACACGCGACACCTCTGCTTTCTATGCAATTATATTAGGTACATTTGAAGCGCGAGACAGAGACGCGCGACCGCGACAGGAGACAAGAGACAACTTTGATGCGACTGCTTCCGAAGCAGTAGTGTCGCTTGTCGCGTGTGGTTTGGAGGTTAAAATGACGGATTTAAATGTCTCTTATGATGAAGACAATCTTCTTATTAATTCAATAGAAGAAAATAAATCATTAAATGATCCTCAGAGTGCAACATATAAAGATGTAAGCGTTCGGGATAATATCTGGAGGTAGATTGCAATGAAAATAAAAAAAACAGTATGTTGTTTATATTTTATTTTTTGTATGAATGAAATTAATGTCACATAATTTTGTTTATCTGTTTATGTCTTAATTGTTTATTTGTTATACAAACTTTTTGGGGAATGCGATTTATTATTCTTATATGATGTTCTCCGAAGAATCTAATATATAATATTTTTAATTAAAACTTTAAGAAATAAATACATACCGTAATGTGATTGAGAATTTTTCTCGTGGTGTTATACCCCCACCTCTGTTTTGAATATCTTCTTCAATTAAACTTAATACATAATTAAATTGACTTTGATTTAATCTGAAATATTGTAAAAAAATTTCTACTCTGAGTGATAAGTGATTATTAATTAATAGACACTAAAAGCCCTCTGGGTTTCTACTCTGGTACAATGGATTCATTTCACATCGTCTTTTTCTGCATAAATAATACAATAATAAATCATCATCTCCTTCTTCTTCAAGAAGTATTTGGAGTTGTTTTGATGCCATTTTTAATTCACGAATACACTTATTTATGAGGGTAGAACATCTAGCCAACTGCTTGTCGCTTAATGTCAGTCGTGTTTCCCAAATAAATACGAGGGACGTTGTCGCTTGTCTCGGTCGCGTAGCTCAAAGAGGTAAAGCGACAAGCGACGTTGTCGCGGTCTTGTGTCTCCGTTCTCTTGTCGCTGTCGCTTGTCTCGGTCGCGTAGCTCAAAGTGTACCTTTAACCGTCTCTATTGCCCTCTCTTTCTAGCGTTGCCACGATTTTGTGCATGACAGGCTATATCTAGGAGGTACATGATCTAAGATTTTCACTGACGGTAGAAACCTTGGAGCATATACTTTCTGGAGATAGCCTGCAGTGCACAAATGTTTCCATAAGCTGAACCGTTAGTCACTCTCTAAGTCCTGATAACCTGATATTAAACCATTTGGTCCATATTTATCAACTGTGTTATTTGGGGTACTGATTAAATATGCATAAAAAATTTTAATACCCCAAATAACACAGTTGATAAATATGGACCAAATTGTTTAATATCAGGACTTAAAGAGAAATTAACAGTTCAACTTTTGAAGATGTAGAAGCTTATGGGAACCATCATAGTCTCCGATTAGCAGTAAAACATCGAGACCTATCATTTTGGGGATATTTCTAAAGTTTTTATGACAACTCAAGCTTAATAGTTTTTTATAATGCTAATACTATACAATAATTTATCTATATATAAATAGGCAAAGGTAAAATAGTTAAGTCCTCTGTCTGTCGACCGAATTTCTTTATTTTTGTTTTGTTTAGCAGCAATTGACGGACCTTCAGTGCAGAATACTAAAATTTATTTATAATATTGGTTAATTCATTAAATAAAATATAATAAAAAAACATTATTTGCGTCCATACTGTCAATGCCAAATAGATAATAGTAACAGTGTCCCCAGATTGCCTGGAGAGAAAATCGTATGATGGATTGATTCAATTGTAAAAGACGAACTAAATTAAACTAAAAAGTAACACATTTTGACCCGTTCCTGTTATTCTACATCGTCATGCTATTGAAATAGAACCCAGAAAAATATTACATAATAATTGCCATTCATTAGGCTCTAGCAAGTTTGCAACTTTCATTGCTTTGTAAATATGGTTTGTCAACTAAAATAAGAATTATGTTGCAATTGATAAATTTATTTCTGATAATATTTTATCAATTTTAATGTTATACTTTCAATTGAAAGATTCTTTTAATTATTACTGTATAAATTTCATATAATTTGAATAAGATGTGATTTAAAGCCCTGATTGTAACATTCAAGACAAATAGTCAGATCTGGCAGCTGTGAACTCATGACTAACTTTGATGTGGCGGCTTGATTTGAATTTTGACATTTCAGAGTATTGTTTGGTGTAAGATTATTAGCACGATGGTAGAGATAAGTTGTAAATTCAATGTGTAAAGTTCAAGATTTCAGCTTCATTCACTGTGAAAAGTTTTTAACAGATGTGTATTACTTATAATTAACAGCAGGTGCTTATATTTATTTACATTTTTTTCATACAAAACAGAAATAGTGATTGCTTAAGTTAATGAAATTATATTGAATCTTAAGATTTTGGTTGAAGGTTTATTAATATGTACTTATGTTTTGTAGTTATTTGGCATGTTTAGAGCATGTACTTTCTGGAGATTCCCTGCAGTGCACAAATGTCGTGGTAAGACTAAAGAGAGAGAGGGCAAGAGGCTATTTCACTCAGTTGGGAGCTGCTTCCAATGCAATACGTTGTTCATTGGCTGCTTCCACCCACTAAGTGAAATAGCCTCTTACTGTCTCTATTGCTCTTTCTTTCTAGCGTTGCCACGATTTTATGCTTGACAGGTTATATCTAGATGGTAAATGATATAAGTTGGCATGTAATGAGGAAGATTCACGGAACGTCAACCGCATGGTGGCGCCACTGCCATGCATGAGAATTTTGTATATGCGTCGGCCACTGTACCCTTGTATGCAGTAGCGCCACCATGCGGTTGACGTTCCGTGACTCTTCCTCATAGTAGGTATAACACCTTCATACCAATTTTAAACTTGGTTGTTTTCATTTTCTGCTTACGAGCTGAAATCGTTAACTGTGAAATGACGAATCAAAAAATATTTTTGAAAAATATAAGTAATAATTAATGTTTTAAATATTACATTTAATATTCATTTATTCTTTAATATAATGTTAATATTTTCAAAGGGATTTATCTTTTTATGTTAAAAATTATAACTACATATTTGAATATATTTAAAGACCGAATCTTTCAATTATTTTTAGATAGGGAATCAGTTAGTTACTGTTTTGTGTTCATGCATTTCATATAATAAACAATTTAGTTATTATTACATAGTTCTATTCCTGCAAAATTTTGGTTTTATTACAAGATTTTTACCTAAAATAAACATGTCATTGACATTTTAAGGATCTGTATGTAAAATATAAAGAAATTCAATGCATTTACTGATTAGTTATGGTAAGTTAGGTACATCTGTCTATTCTACAAACAAATATATTTTTATTGAACATATTTTTCCTTCGAAAACGGTCAAATATTGAGTAATTATATATGGAAGAAGGGTTACCTGCTGTTAAATCATGTGAAGACCATCTTTGATAGTTCAGCATCAAGCGTTGTTTATTGTTCAGTAGTCAAATAGTCAATGTAGTAGTTCAGTATTGATTTTTCGGAAAAGTGGCGGTAACTTTCGTTTTAATTATTCTGTAAGTTTTGTTGTGAATTGAACTATTTTATTACTACACTAGCAGTTACGGTTTCACCCGCGTATGAAATGTAGAATTCTTTGCAAAAAAAATACTTATGAAACATATGGGCTACCCAATATAACATTTTTTTCTAACGTTGTTGATCCACCTTACATAACTATAAATCTACCAATCTCGAAAATATTTCACCGAAACTGCAAGCACTTATGGGCCACCCTATACAATAATTCTATTTAACATTTTTTGGAAACAACTTGTATAACTGTAACTCTGCTTCACCCTATCGTTCAACCATCCTGTATAAGGTGCTATTTATTTGTCAACCAATATAACATTTTTAAATTACCTAACTATAATTCTACTCCACCCTATACGCTATAGAACAATTATTTCCCTCCGCCTCCTATATTTTAACCATCCTTTATATGCTCCTTTTTCTAACATTGTGTTAAATAAAATATATAACTATAATTTTGCTTCGCCCCCCATATGTCAGGTATTCCATATATGCAACTGTTCATGGTCTACTTTAACTTATACTTATAGGCCACCAATGTTACGTTTTTTGTACCACTCTGTATAACTATAAATCCACCAACCCCCAACATATTTTACCCAAACGCATATGGTCACCCTATGTAACGATTTTATTCAATATTTTTTTGAACTGCCTTCTATAGCTATAACTCTACTTCCATCTTTATTTAAATCATCTTGTATATACTGCTGCCAATTACTCAACCATTATAAGTTATTTGTCTATCATTTTTTGTATGTATAACCATAATTTTATTCTACAAAATATTTCAACCACGCTGTATATGCATCTTGCTTAGTGGTCGCCATATAGGTATAACATTTTTTAAACACTTAACTATAACTCTGATCCCTTCTATATTTCAACTACCTTATCTATGCTACTACTTATGGACTACGCTAAATAACCATTTTTCTGATATTTTTTAACCACCCTGGAAAATATAATTTGTCTCCACCTTATATGTCAACCACCCATTATATGCAACTTTTTTTAACTATAATTTTACTTCACCCCATGTTTCAGATATTGCATATATGCAATACAGTTCATGTTCTATTCTACAAAATTTTTCATACAATTTTTATCCACACTGTTAAACTATACTTCTAGTTCACCCTCTATTTTAACCACCTTGTATGTACAACTATTTATCGGCCACCCAGTATAAAATTTTTGTACCACCCTGCATAAATATAAATCCATCACTTCCCAAAAAATTTCACCAAAACTGCAACTGCTTATTTGGCACCCTATGTAACAATTTTTTAAATACTCAACTACTTAACTCTAATCCTCCCTATATTTCAAATTCAAATGTTCTATCTGTGCAACTGATTATGAACTACGCTATTTCACAATTTTTCCCCATATTTTTTTAACCACAATATAAAGTATAGTTTCTCTTCACACTTCATTAAAATCACCCTTCATTTGCAACGTTTTCTAATCTTGTTTCAATCACACTGTGTAACTATAACTTGAGTTCGCCCCATATTTCAGGTACTCCAATTCTCTAACCTACATAACAATTTTTTTAACCCAATCTGTATCTATATATAAATAGGCAAAGACAAAACGATGAGGTACCATATTCTCCTCTTTCTCTCAACCGATTTTCTTCATGTTTGTTTTGTTTAGTAGCTACTGACGACCTTCAGTGCATAATGCTAATATTAATTTATAATATTGGTTCATTCCTTAAATAAAATATAATAAAAATTCTTTATTTACGTCCTTCCTGTCAACGCTAAAGCACTGACAGTGTCGCCGTGCCGCCTATTTCATCTGTGGTGCTGCCGCCACCAGACGGTCAAAACTCAAAACATTGAGTAATTATATATGAAGGGAGCGATCGTTAGATATATGCAATCGTTGTTATTGTTTAGTGGTAAAATAGTCAATGTAGTAGATCAGTATTGATTTTTCTGACGCATTGCAGTAACTTTCATATTAAATATTCTGTTTTTAATGTGAATTTAATAATGTGATTAATATATTATTATCACAACGTTCCCGAAGGTGGTGTGCAAAAAAATGTCAGACAACGGACAATAGAGAATGTATTAAATATTTAAGTTCTCCTAAGGTTGTTGGTCCTCTCTTTTCTTTAATATTTCTGAACTTGATTGAAACCGCAAATGATGAAAACTTTTAGGTTGCAAAGAACAAACTTCCAATTATTATATCGAGTATTTTGCCAGGAGCTGTTCCATTTGGGGAGTCATTCATTTGTCAAAAATATTTCGAATACCGATATTTGATTACGTTTTTATTTTCTTTTTATTTCAATAGATTTGTCAATATGAGTGAACAATTTTGGTCATTACATCTACTTCTCCGATTTCTCCACAAGTCTGTTTCTTATAAAAATATACTTTTTACAATTTCATGAAATAGGATCGAATTTCGACCACTGGGCGACAACTAGTAATTATTATTCTCCTCCGTCATATAATTCAACAACCTTGTATATGCAAGTTTTTATTGGCCTTATAACATTTTTGCACCACCCTGTTTACTTAGAATTCTTGTCCACCCTATATTTCATCTATCCACTATAAGGAACAGCTTGCAGATCATAACATGCCATTATAATATTTTTAAACCCACCTGTTTAGCTGTAATTATACTCTGTCACATATTTCAACCATCCTATATGTGCTACTTGTTAACTTGTGAAGTACCTATTTGTGGATATAAAACATTTTTTTAACAACCCTATAAACTATAATTACACTCCATCTTATATTTCAAAAACCCTGTACAAACAACTACTTTTAACATTTTTTTCAACCCATTTCATAACTATAATAATAAGAACGGAGGTTTTCGCGGCCAGAGCTGATTCTGCTTTTTCCGAATTTGGACCGCGTCATTTTTTCGAATTAGTTTATTTATATACCTAAACTGGGATATAAACAAAGTTTTCCGACGTTTTGCCCACACTTATAAGGGGCTTTTTCAAGGATGAGACCAAAAACAAAACAAATGTTACTTACCTTGCGGCTACTCCATTCATTTCATCTTTTTCTCACGAACACTTCAAAACTTCACTTTTTATTCAACTTGTCACAATGATGTACAAATTCTAAATGAGTAATACGTACGAAGAAATAATAATTGGCCCCCCGAAATTTTCAGGTAAAAGAAGGGTAGGAGGCACTTAATGGGATTATTTTATGATTGTGATGAAATTTCGTATACGTTCCTACAATTTTATTGGTGGATAATGTAAGTGATTTATTTGTGGAAATGTTGATGCAAGATTGTCAGATGGACGAAAGTTTTATCTCGGTTGAAATTCTTGGGATCTTTGGCGATTTCAACGGCTTCACGAAATTTTCTGGTGAAATAATACGGAGATTTGGCCACAACAGAGGAGCTGTCGAAGAGGATTTGGTGGCGTTTCGTGACGATGTTTGCTACAGCAGATTTTGAAAGCAGGCCTGTTTTCAAACAACGCTTGTGCTCACCCAGACGAGTGTTTATAGATCGAACTGTTTCACCGATGTATACTGCCCCACACGAGCATGGAATGGAATAAACACCTTTAGATGAAAGAGGATTTTGTTTATCCTTTGGAGAGAGTAACATTTGTGAGATTTTGGGTAGTGGTTTGTAGACTGTTTTCACCTCGTGCTTATGGAGAAGCTTCCCAATCCTTTCCGTGACCTTGCTGATATATAGCAAATATGCTACTGATTTATTAGGTGACAATTCTTTTTTAGGAAGGGGATGTTGGTGAGGCGAAATCAACACGTCTAGGAAGGGCAGGGATCCATTGGACTCAATTTCCATAGTGAATTTGATGTTTGAATGTTGGGTATTAATCTGGTTAAAGAACAATTGGAGAGCCGCTTGTCTATGTGGCCAGATGACAAAAGTGTCATCAACATATTGTTACGAAATTTACCAAAGCCGACCTAAGATAAAAAATGACTCGGCGGCTGTGGAGTTGATGATTAATTATACGAGAATTTTCGATGCTGGTTTTAAAAGGAAGCAGCCCACGATCGCAAGTTAGTTAGACAGCGACGACTAGAAAAGTGAAAGTGAATATTAGTTTTATAATTTTAAATTGAACCCACGGACTATATAACATATTTGGTGATCAGAAGTGCATGATTAAGTGCAGTTAAAATCGTAATTGGGTTTATGGAAACCCGTAGCATGGAAAAAATAGACGAAACTACCAAAAAAATAGCCAAGCAGAGGGACTAGACGAAAAAATAGCCCAGATTCTAGAAAAACGTCACAAAGGAGAAACAACATCAAGAAGAAATTCAACAAAGGTTAGTAAAATCTTTTGATGAAAAACGTAAAATAGAATTAAAAAATCTTGACACTACGATGAAAAGCGAACAACAAAATCTTGTCACTGCCATGAAAGAAAAACAACAGAATCTAATGAAAGGATTATTCTCGAAATTTGAATTAACCAGACAAAATAATTTTAAAATGTTTGAAGAAAAACAAGAACAAATTGAATTAAAACGACACGAAACTGAAGAGAGAAGACAACTGCAATTTGAACAATTAATGCAAATAGTAGGACAAGTTAATGAAACAGTTAATGAAAGAATGAAAATAGTTGAGTCAGATATAAAAGAAATAAATGATGACATTAAGACCATAAAAAATACCGTGGACACTCTTGAAACTAAAGTAGTTGACCTCTATTCCATCCAAAGAGAGGTGAAATTTGAAGTCAGTTCAATTCAAAACACAGTTCAAGACCAAATCAGTTCCATTAAAAAAAAGTACAAAGTGAGGAGCAAGATAAAATCAGTGCCATCCAAAAAAAAGGAGAAACAGAAATCAAAAAAATGCAACAGGACTTACAGCGAGGAAAATACCAGTACACCGTGAGTACCAAAGGTTCGTTTAGTAAACCACCCACATTCGACGGCAGTTCATCTTGGCCCATGTATAAACGGCAATTTGAGGCCGTGGCTACAGCTAATGGATGGGATAATCAAGAAAAATCTACTTCTCTGGTAATTTCGTTAAGAGGTCCGGCCCTAGAACTCCTCCAAAGCATTCCAGTCGATGAACAAGGCAATTTCGACAATATCATTGCCATCCTGGACAAACGATACGACAATCAATCTTTGAGCCAGGTATACCAAGTGCAACTAAGTGGAAAAACGCAAAAATCCGGTGAAAGCCTCCAAGAATTCGTAGCAGAGATTAGACGGTTAGTACACTTGTCCTACCCAGACCTGCCAGAGGAAACGAAAGACCAGTTGGCCACACAGAGTTCATAAAGGCATCAGAGATGTAGAAGTACAACGAAATCTAATTCACAGGCGAGTCCATGTCAATACAGGGTGAGGCTGATGTCGTGCTACAGATAGGGGACAACATGATCCGGCATAGGGTCCTGGTAGCAAATATTGAGGACGATTTTATACTGGGTATGGACCTAATTAGCCAGCATGGATTTATGTTCGACCGGAGATATGATGTTCTTCGGTTCCTAAATGAGGAATTTGTATTGATACGGCCCGTCACAATTTCATTTACCTCCATAAAAATTGTGGCAAAGTCTTCAGCTAGAATTCCCGGTCGAACGGAACAGAGTATTCATGGGCAGCTAGACAGCACTCCTGGGAGCTGCGTTGAAATGGTGGAGCCCGTACACTCAGCTCATGACTACAAGAAGGGCTATAGTTAAAACCGGACGAGATATAACAATCAGAGTCCTGAATTTTTTCGAGCCAGTAGAGACCATCATCAATTGCGAAGAAGTGTACCAGACGTCGGTGAAGGAGACAGGGCCCAGTAAAGAGTTCCTACAACAGTTTGTTGACCATTTGACACACCTGACACCAGAGAACCAGAAGAAAGCCAAGCAATTTATCACAAAGCACTGGCAAATTTTTAACAGTCAAGATGGAACCACCGTTCGCACCGACATCATCCAGCATCGAATAGATACAGGCTCAACCCATCACAATACCACCTAGACGACTACCATTGGGGCAACAACAGGCAGTCGAGGAAAACATCGAGTCCATATTACGAAATGGAGTTATTGAGCCATCCATCAGCCGATGGTCTGCTCCCGTCGTGCTAGTTTAAAAGAAGGATGGAACCACCCGATTTTGCCTGGATTACAGAAAGCTGAATGACGTCACGAAGAAATTGATGACACTCTGACCACACTAGCAGGCTCCGTTGGTTATCCACACTAGACCTAAAGAGTAGATATTGGCAGGTTGGTGTACACGAAAACGACAGAGAGAAGACAGCGTTCTCCACTAGTAAAGGGCTGTTTCAGTTCACGGTCATGCCCTTTGGGTTATGTAATGCTCCCGCAACATTCGAGAGGCTACTGGAATATGTCCTGAGGGGGTTAACATGGAGGACGTGCTTAGTAAACCCGGACGACATTCTAGTCAGGGGTCAGGCATTCGACGACCATCTGAAGAACCTGGGCGAAGTATTCTCCAGAGTTAATAACGCCAACCTGAGACTCAACCCGAAGAAGTGTTCCTTGTTCCAAAAAGAAGTAGAGTTATTGGGCCACGTCGTTTCCGAGTTAGGAATCCGCACCAACGAGGACAAGATAGAAGCGATCCGTGATTGGCCAGTCCCGAAAGACAAGCATGAACTCCGAAGCTTCTTGTGCATGCCTTGCCTTTCCTACACAGTCCGGCAAGTTCATCTTTGACACCGACGCCAGTAACACAGGTTTTGGGGCCGTCCTATCCCAGGTGCAAGATGGTGAAGAGAGGGTGATCGAGTACTACAGCCGTGGATTCTCGAAACCGGAAAGAAATTATTGCGTCACCAGAAAAGAAATTCTGGCAATAATAAGGGCTGTAGACCATTGCCACAAATACCTTTATGGTCGTCATTTCTTAATCTGGACAGATCATGCCGCCCTCAAATGGTTGCTGGACATAAAGACACCGGAAGGACAACTGGCCAGGTGGATGGAGAAACTACAGCAATACGATTTCAAGGTGGAACACAATAATGCCGATGCCCTATCCGGAAGACCCTGTAGAGCAGAATGCGGACATTGTCTGAAGACGGAACAGCGAGAGGGTATCTCCATCAGGCAGATCCGAATGTAGGCCAATGAAGACTGAACAACGGAACAGTGCATCCAGGACCAAATGGCTGATTCAGACATCGAACCAATCTTGTCACTCAAAACGAGAGGGGCACCCAGGCCGAGGTAGCTAGATACACCGGCGTGCTGTAATCGTTATGGGCTCAATGGGACTCTCTAAGAGTAGACAATGGAATGCTCAAGCGAGTTTGGGAAAGCGCTGATGGACGAGAAACCAAGTCCCAACTGGTAGTTCCGAAGAAAAAGGTACCAGCCATCCTGACCGAAGTACATGATGGGATTACCGGAGGCCACCTGGGCATGAATAAAACTCTAGACAAAGTTCGCCAGCGGTACTACTGGGTGAATTACTTCGAAGACGTCAGAGCTTGGTGCCGCAAATGTGCCACCTGTGCAGCCAATAAGGGCCCGAAGACCCGGACCAAGGGCAGAATGCAGCAGTACAATGTGGGCGTCCCATTTGAGAGAATTGCCATCGATGTCGCCGGTCCGTTTCCCGAGTCTGAGAGGGGGAACAAATACATTCTGATCGCAATGGATTACTTCAGCAAATGGCCTGAGGCATATGCGATACCCAACCAAGAGGCAACCAAGGTAGCGACGGTGCTAGTAGAACAACTATTTAGCAGGTTTGGCGTCCTGATGGAACTACATTCAGACCAGGGGCGTAACATCGAATCGAATGTATTCCAGAAGGTCTGCACGATGTTGGGGATCAGGAAAACGAGAACAACACCATTACACTCACAGTCAGACCGAATGGTGGAAAGATTCAACAGGACCTTGGAACAACACATATCCAAGGGCGTCAGCAATAACCAGCGTGATTGGGATAAGCATATTCCCCTATTCCTGTTGGCATATCGCTCTGCCGTATATAATAGTACAGGCCTGACCCCAGCCAGGGTCCTATTCGGAAAGGAGCTGCGATTACCCTGTGATTTGGCTTTTGGCTCCCCGAAGAACCTTCCCAAGACATCGACGATTATGCCGACCAGCTCCGACATAACATGCTGGCAATACACGAATTAGCCCGAACGCAGATGTTGGCTACCAGTGACCGGATGAAGACGCGATACGACCTCAAGGCCCATTCAGTCGGGTTCCAGGAGAGGGACAAAGTCTAGCTATACAACCCCCAACGGAGCAAGGGTAAATCCCCAAAGCTTACACCCTTCTGGGTTGGTCCATACGAGGTGGTCAAGAGGCTTAATGACGTCGTCTACCGGATCCGTCGAAACCCCAGGGCTAAGTTGAAGGTGGTCTATTTAGATCGACTCGTTTCCTACCATGGAGAGGATGTTTCTGATCGGGACAATCAGAATTAAAGGGGGGGGGGCAGTGTTACGAAATTTACCAAATGCAGACAATGTTTAATTTCAGTACGACACCGATCGCTTCTAAGAGATTGTGAATCAGCTGTTCTCTATAATTTTATGTAAATAAAAGTTATAGAAAAGTGAATATTAGTTTTATAATTTTAAATTGAACCTACGGACTATATAACAATATCTCAACCAAATTTTGGGTTTGTGGCTTGAAGACTCCAGAGCCCCTGCTTCAAAGGCTTCCATAAAGATATTTGCCACTACCGGTGATAGCGGCGAAGCCATGAGGGTATCATAAGTTAGCATGTAATATTTATTTTGAAAAAGAAAATACGTCGACGTTAGACATTTTTCGATCAACATGAGTAAATCCAAGGTTTGTCCGTCTTCCGACAGCAGTTCTCTAATAATCGATAGGGAGTCTGGGATAGGAACTTTGGTGAACAGTGATGTCACATCAAAACTAACTAAAATGTCTTGGTGTTCAATTTGTATCTCTGACAGAAGAGTTACGAAATGGGTTGAGTTTAAAACATGTGAGGGATATTTTCCAGTGAATGTCTTAAGAATGTCCGCTAAATATTTGGCAATGTTGTATGTTGGACAGCCGATTAGGTTCACAATCGTCGTATCGGAACTTGTCCTTTATGAATTTTCGGCAGACCATATAGGCGTGGAGAGGTGCAACTCCGAGGAATTAGATGTTTTTGTGTTGCTTTGGGAATGTTCGACTCTCTTATCAATGAAATTATTTCACGTTCTATTTTGGGAGTGGGATCCCGATGAATGGGAGAATAGGATCCATCTTGAAGTAAATCACTTACCTTATTGGCATATTCTGGAAAGTCTAGGACAACCGTTGCATTGCGTTTATCCGCCGGAAGAATGAAATGTCACGGTTTTCCCGTAGCTTGCTAAGGGCGATTCGTTCAGTTCTGGGGATGTTTGATGGCGGAGGTTTTGCCTTTCGGGGAATTTTATTCGTTTCAAAACGTATGCTGTCGGCTTCGGGTTTTGGAAGACCTCGGATAGGTTAGTTTTGTTTTGTTTTTTGTCTCATCCTTCAAAAAGCCCCTTATAAGTGTGGGCGAAACCTCGGAAAACTTTGTTTATATCCCGGTTTAGGTATATAAATAAACTAATTCGAAAAAATGACGCGGTCCAAATCCGGAAAAAGCAGAATCAGCTAACTATAATAATAGCTCAAGAAAATTCAAATATCCTAACTGCTTACATAACATATTTTTTTATCCACCCTGTATAAATCTAATTCTATTTCACACACACATTGTATATGCTATTACTTATGACCCTAACAATATAACATTTTCTTATCCGCCCTTATAAATATAATTCACAACTCCACCCGTTTTTCAACCACCTGTGGTATATACAACTGTTTATGGTCCACTCAATATATCTTTTTGAACCACCCCTTATAACTTCCCCCTTATTTCAACCACATTGTATATATGCAACTACTTACAGGCCACCTAATATAGCTTTTTTTTCAAGATTTTTTAAATCCATTTAATTCTACCTATCCTATATATGGATCACCTTGTAAAATTACACTTGATATATCAGTTCGATTTTTTTTTAATCGAAACATGTTACATTGACATATTCCGAATTTTGAATAAAAGCTAAGCTGGTGCAAGTATCTAAAATTTGGTGCATGCGGTGGAACCAATTGACTAATTTTGTACCTATGTATTACTGAACATGGTAGTCGTTTTTTCCCTATATCTACCGTTTCTGTCAATGTAGGGAGCTAAAACGTATACCAGATTTTAAGTCAAACTATAAACTTTGCAACAGAAAAGATTCAGCAAAATCAGTTCAGTAGTTCTTACGTGATGAGGTAACAAACAAACAAACAGACAACTACAATTTTAGAATAGTATATAGATATAGATTATTTTCACAATCTTCCGAAGGTGTGGTCTAACGAATTGACAGTGGAAAACAGAAAATATATATTAAAGATTGTAGTTTTTATAAGGGTGTTGGACATGTATGTATATATATATATATATATATATATATATATATATATATATATTTGTTTTTAAGTTTTCGCGGGCACTAAATGTTTTAGGTGGTTTCCGGGAATTCATCCGCGTAGTTGATAACTGATCCCTGCCGGGATCGATGGTAAAATGACGACGTTTCGGCAGAGTCACATCTGCCCCCTTCAGGTCGGTTCGCATAATTCTCGTAGCCTTCTGCTTTCGCTTCTAGTTACTCGAATATTCGATGATTCGCAGATCTGACTATGCCGAAACGTCGTCATTTTACCATCGATCCCGGCAGTTTGTTTATAAGTTTTCGCGGGCAGCACTAAATATATATATATATATATATATATATATATATGTATATATATATATATATATATATATATATATATGTATGTATTACAATGAACAAGGCTAGGTTCCGGGTGAGAACCGCGTCTGAATTTATTATATACTCGACGTTTCGACTCATGCTTTGGAGCCATTATCAAGAGACAAAAGTGAAAAAGGGTTTCAGAGTCTAGATCGATATCGGGGCATCAATCTGCCTACTCCCCAAGAGTCACTAGGTAACTGAACTGTTCAGTGAAAACAAAGTGGTTTACAAACATATAAAAACTGAATTTGGCATTATAAGTGTGCAGTTCTCCTATTTGAAACCTGTGAGTTTTTATGTAATCTTAATTTTCCATTTTGATGCTTTATATTTTTATATAACTTTTCTTTATTATTGCATAATTTTAGTAAAATATTTCTTTCAAAAATTATCTATTTTGTTTACCAATCATTTACTTAGGGTTAAATTTAGTAGTAGTCATTAATTAGTTGCGGTTAATGATTCCCTGTCTAATATTAAACACAGTGAAAATTATTACTAAAGTTTCTGAAATAACTCTTATTGAAGAACAAACAAGGAATTTACAAAACAAACTTTAAAAAACAACTCCACCACCAAAACCAGTAAATATCCGCGCCAACACACACAATTAAAGCGTAAAACGATTAAAACTAAACACGGTTTAGCTTTGACGCTAGACGCCAGCGTCAAATGTGATAGAGAATATAGTCATGTTGCCCAATATAGATTTATTATTTTATCGCGAAATTAATTTCAACCAGGTGGCGCTTTTGTCGAAATTATCTTACATAACTAACTATTAGAGTTTCTGCTCTATGACACTTCACGCTGAAGCTGGTTTCTACAAAGAGGTTAATACTGTAGAGCACGTGAAGTAGCGAAATTCATGTAATATCAATATAAAGAGATAGAGAATAAGCGTGTCGTTCCTGATTGGTCAGTGTCAGTGGTGACGCCTACTATTGGTAGGGTAGTGATATAGCAAGCGCTCCCTGATATTGTCTTTCTCTTTCTACTGTTATTACACTGCCACTTACAATAACGCCCATACCTAATTCACTCTACGTATAAACCTCTTTGGGTTTCTAGCGTCAGGGCGGACCAAAACCAATAGGGGAAGGAAACCCGAAAATAAACCATTCATGGATATGGGTGATAAGGTCAACTTAATACCCCAGGTGGGTACCTCTGCAGAGGATAATCCCACCACCGGTTTCCGATCGAGTGAAAGCCTCGGTGGCCGGTGCACGCTCCACGGATTCTGGGGGGAGCGAATTATCACTGGTTTCCGTCACATGTGACAAGAAGAATAAGAACACTGCTAATGGTACAACATCGACCATTAAAACTAGAGCTGGCAGCAAGACACTATTCAGCCAAGTCCCCAAAAGCGGATAGTGCAGTTGACGCCTCCCAAAGGGCCACAACTGAGAGTGGCGCTCCAAACAAATTAGGAGCAAAGATCGATGAGCTCTTGAAGTTCATTGGGCCTAGGCACAATGTACATCATGAGATCAAGAAACTGGCACAACGCCATTAAGTTAGAATATGACAAATATCTGACGTCAACGACGCGGCCACTCCTGTAGCGAAACCTGCTACAACACAGACATCGCCAGTAAAGGTGTCAAACACTCAGACACAAGGTGAAAAGCAAAGGAGGTCCCAAAAGCGGCTGCCTCAAAAGCAGCTAACTCAAAACCGACTGCATCAACACCGGCGGCCCCAAGCAGGCGGCTTCAATAAAAGTAGCCTCAGTAGCAAGGACCTCGCCACCGAAGGCCTCGCCTTCAGTAGCCCCATCAAGTAAGGCACCACTAGTTAAAACTCTTAAACCGGTGCTACCTAGCAAGCTAAAGCCGGTAAAGAAGGTTGCCAGAACATCGGGCAAACCACCAGGCAACAACAAGTAGGGTGGTCAATTCAGAAGCGGAGCGAAACAATGGATTAAAACCCAAGTTTAAACCGCAGACCAAAAAACAACCTTCAAACCAGTCGACTGACTGGCAAGTGGTAAAGCGGAAAAAGGCCCCGAGGACCAATAAGCAAAAACCAGCCCAACATTGTACGCTGCTTATAAAGAAAGGCGAGAAGAGCTCCCATGCAGATATCTTGCGAGGTATCAAGAATGATCCACCTTGCAGGATATAGGCAAAAAAGTCAATAAGATCCGACGAACAGCTAAGGGAGATCTACTTTTGTTTTCGCCAAGGCAGACGCTCAGGAGATGGAGCGCTATTGTAACGCCATCAAGAATAAGCTCCCAAACGGGGCCACTGTACAATCTCGAATACCGCAAATCGAGATTGAAATTAAAGACCTGGACGAGATCAGTACCAAGGAAGAGGTAGTAAACCTGCTCAAAGATAATATCGACGGCCTGGCAGAGATCACTGAGGAGGCAGTGAAATCACTTCGACGGCATATAGATCAACACAAACGGCAGTTGTTTGTCTCCCCCAGGTCCAGGCCAAGAAAGCCATCGCACTTGGAAGCTGAAACTTGCGTGGGGCACAGTACGTGTTCGCGAGAGATCAGCCTTCGACGGTGCTTCAAATGCTGGCACTTTGGGCACAACGCCCAGGCGTGCAGAGGCAAGACTGACCGAAGCAGTTGTTGTCACAGATGCGGAGGCGCTGGTCACAATGCCTCGGCTTGTCAACAACCTGCCAAGTGCTTACTCTGCAAAGAGAAAGATAGTAGGTCAGACTGCCGGCACGTTGCGGGTAGTTGGAAATGTCCGATCTACCAACAGGCGATGAGAGCAGCACAAGCCCGTAAATGAAAGTACTGCAACTCAACCTCAACCATTGCGAAGCAGCCCAAGACCTACTGACAGCGGGTGCGGGAATTGGATTGCGACGTAGCCATAATCTGCGAGCAGTACAAAAACTTCGACACCCTGTCCTGGGTAAATGACACAACGGACAGAGCAGCGATATGGGCTTGCGGTAAACTTCCGTTCCAACAACTCCCAATTCCCCGAACCATGGCTTGTGAGAGCCAAAGTGGGAGGGGTTCACTTCTATAGCTGCTATGCACCTCCTAGTGCACAGCTCGAGGAGTTCGAGTTATTCTTGGACACCTTGGCGGAGGATGTACGGAAGCGTGAATCGGTCGCCATCGCAGGAGATTTCAACGCCTGGGCAATTGACTGGGGATGCCGGGAAACGAGCGCGAGAGGACGAGCTCTCCTTGAGACCATGTCTTCGCTCAACCTGGTACTCCTCAACACAGGAGACGTAAGCACATATCGCAAAGGCACAGCCAGCTCCATTATTGATGTGACTTCGTTAGCAGCAACCTAATTAAGGGGGCTGTGAATGGCGGGTCGATGAGGAGTTTACTAATAGCGACCCCAAGCTATTATATGGGAAATCAACACCACTCCCAAACGAAGATTGTGTGTCAGTCGTGCGAGGTCACAGCCAGTCGGTTGGAACAAAAATGCTTTCGATGCTGATTCATTCGCCTTGGTTATGGAGCAGGAACCATTGTCAATAGCAACAAGCGCAGAAGCCACTGCCAAAGAGGTAATGACAAGCGTTGTCAAGTCCTGCGATGCATCCATGCCAAGGAGACGGCAGAACAACAGCCGCCCACCAGTTTACTGGTGGAACGACACGATCTCACAACACCGACGAGAGTGTCTCAAAGCACGAAGGCTGCATCAACGAGCACGGAGACGCGACAGGGTCACAACAGAAGAACTAAGGCTCGACTATGAGATCAAAAGACAACAACTACGAAGAGCCATTCTCTCAAGCAAGAGATCCTACTGGAAGGAGTTGTGTGACGAAGTTAATCAAGATCCATGGGAAAACCGTATAAAATCGTTATGCATAAAATTAAGGCCCTCCCATGACATCAACGAACTGCCCCGAATCATTGCACCGCATTGTCACTCACTGTTGTTTCCTGCGAAGCCTGAGCTACCCGCTTATCCTTCGTGGCAGGTGAGGGACGAAGATATACCATCAGTGACTATGAATGAGCTGATGGGCGCGTGCAACCGCCTCCAAAACGGTAAGGCTCCCGGTCCAGATGGCATACCTAACATCGCGCTAAAATGCGCCATAGCCAATAGGCCTGACATGTTTCTACACATGTATGAGACCTGCCTAAAGCAGGGGGTTTTCCCGACTAAGTGGAAAAAGCAGAGGCTTGTGCTCCTACCTAAAGGGGGAAAGAAACCTCCAGACGAACCGTCATCATATCGTCCCCTCTGTATGTTGGACTCTGCGGGAAAACTCCTTGAAAGAATAATAGCAGATAGGCTGGAGCCCTACGTTGAGCCAAACTTTCCACCAACCAATTCGGGTTCAGAAAGGGGGAAATCAACCATCGATGCCGTGACACTCGTTACCAACATCGCCAGAGAGGCTATCTCGGGAAAGAGATGGAGAAGGGTGGAAAAAAGTACTGTCTAATAGCCCCTGGATATCAAGAACGCCTTTAACTCGGCCCGCTGGGACCGCATTTTGGAGGCTCTTGCCAGGATGGAAGTTCCGCAGTACTTGCGCAGAATGTTTCAGCGTATTTCAAGGACCGCATCTTATTGTACCAAACTGAAAATGGGCAAGTAGACTATAAGATCACAGGAGGTGTACCTCAGGGCTCTGTTCTTGGCCCCCTCTTATGGAACGTAATGTACAACGACCTACTCCTGCTCGGTCTGCCTGAGGCGTCAGGCTAGTGGCATTCGCCGATGATGTGGCATTGATCATAGTGCGCAAGCACATAGAGGAGATACAAACAACCTTCTCATTCGCTATAGCCACAATTCAGAATTGGATGCTCGCAGCGGACTTGAGTTTAGCAGAGCAAAAGACCGAAACACTTCTTGTTAGCAGTCGGAAGGCAAGGGAAACCATCACCCTCAAAATAGGCGACACCTACATACAGTCGCAGCCCTTCATCAGCTATTTGGGGGTGCTCCTGGACACAAGGCTCAACTTCAAAGAGCAACATAATCGCGGCCAGCAAGAAAGCAGCTGGGGTACAGGGGGCATTATCTAGAATAATGCCGAATGTCGGAGGCCCTAGACAGGTAAGAAGACAGCTACTGGCAACAGTACTACTTCTGTTTTGTTGTACGGGGCACCGGTATGGGAGAAATCGCTCGAGCTACCATCGTACCGCCGGAAAATGAAATCAGTCCAGCGGCTCTCAGCGATTCGAGTGGCATCATCCTACCGCACTGTGTCTTACGAGGCGGTGAGTGTGATTGCCTCTACCCTGCCAATCGACATCCTGGCTGCAGAAAGGGGACGGCTTTATCGCAGAAAGTTAGAAAAAGACCAGCGACAGGAAACAGCGATGAAAGAGCCATAAGTCTAGGGCAATGGCAGGAGAGGTGGGACAGCTCTACTAAAGGCAGGTGGACATATCGATTGATACCTAACATCAGTCGTTGGGTCAACCGCCAGCATGGGGAGGTTGGGTTCTACATCACTCAACTCCTGACTGGACATGGATGCTTTCGAGCATACCTGCACAGGTTCAGGAGGGCAAACTCCCCAAACTGCCCACACTGTACGGACGTGATAGAGGACGCAGAACACGTGTTCTTCTCCTGCCCCCGGTTTCAGGATCAACGTGCTGAAGTGGAGAGGATTCTGGAGACTAATATCGTCCCAGAACAATTAGTAGAAGCCATGCTGAAGGGCCCCCAAGCCTGGAACTTGGTATCAGATTATGCGGAGACTATCCTCAAGAACTCCGCGATACGTTCGAGGAGTAGGCTTTAGAAGCTTTCAATGTAAGAGCAGTAAACATCTGCAATGAACCACCCTTGCGAAGTAGTATTGAGTAAGAGTGCCGCAAGGGACCATGGTTGTAGGAGAAAGAGGTTAGGGTTTTAGCGGGTATACGGTATACTGGTTTCAATTGCAACGATTTACTCTTGCTTTGAAGTCATTGCATCGGGAGTCCCGCACGACGGCTAGCACGTGCTAGTTAAGTACGCAATGTATTTCCCCCCTCTTCGGATAAAAAAAAAAAAAAAAAAAAAAAAAAAAAAAAAAAAAAAAAAAAATACCTAATTCACTCTACGTATAAACCTCTTTGGGTTTCTAGCGTCAGTGAAATGCAATTATAATGGGTGCGTTCAGCAGATACAAACTGTTGTTAACGTTTGCAACACAAAACATGAAACGTGCAGCACAAAACATGAAACGTAAGTAAACGTTAACAACAGTTTGTATCTGCTGAACACACCCATGTCAGATCACAAATTATTCACTATAAATGTTTTACTTGATATGAGGAAGATTCACGGAACGTCAACCACATGGTGGCGCCACTGCATATAAGGGTAAAATGGCCACCACATACTCAATATTCTTATCTTAGAACATAAAATATTAAAAGTTCTTATGTTTGGGGGCTATTGTACCCTTATGCAGTGGCGCCACCATGCGGTTGATGTTCCGTGAATCTTCCTCATATGAAGGTCAAATACTTTTATGATCGGTCCGGCTGCATAGATGTCGCCACAGTCACCTGTAGTTTATAGAAATCTGCAGTGAGAGAAATTCGTCATTCGTTTCCGACATTAGTCGACTAAGGTCCGAATCCGAATCGTCAATTCCAGGACGTTCAAACAAAGAGACTTTTAGTGACCCGCCATATTGTATATTTATATATTTATTTGTGTTTGTTTGAAAAGGTAAAAAGTGGTGCTTGCCAAATGGAAGGCGATACACATTAAATGAAAAAATATTAGCAGTTTCTTTATATAAGGCAAGTGGTCATAGATGCCGATTGTTCTCAAAAATATTTAGTTTACCATCCAGAATATCTATGAAAACAGGAATAAATTCAGTAATGGTCAGGGGCGGATCCAGACACGTGCTTCCCTGCGGGCGATTTCATGCTTCAACGGAGCGATTTCATGCTTCCGGGGGGCGATCCTGTATTAAATTTACCTAAATATAATATTAAACCCAGATTTCTTGAACTATTACATTAAAAATAGTCCTTCTGAGGTTTAAACTCATAGAAGTGACCTTCTTCTAGGCTCTTGGAGTTAATATTCCCTCGTTTTAATATTAAAATTTAGTAACTTTGAGACTCTCGGAGGGGGCGATCGCCCCCATCGCCCCCCCCCCTTGGATCCGCCCATGGTAATGGTTGATAATTTAAAGTTAGCTGTTGATAAATTTAAAGAAACTGATAAATACTGTGCAGTGGTATTTGATGAAATGTCGTTGTCCTGTAATATTCAACATACTAGTAAATATGCCTTTACCAGTTGTGTTCAGGAAGGTGGCATAGAAAGTGAGCTATTGTTGGCAGACCATGTGAGTCTTTTTCTAATAAAGGGAATATTTTGGTCCTGTAGTATATACATTCCCAACTGGACCAATGAAGGCTGTTTCATTGAAAATTCAACTTAAAAGTTTTATAGAGGGATGTTAAATCTTTACTGAAAGACACAGCACCAAAATTATCAAATTAACTGAGGAACAATAGTAAGAAAATGATAGTTTGAATTTTCACAAAGCTATACCAACGAATATAGAACTTTAGGCATTTTAATGGAACATATTTTTAATAGTATGTCCTCTTTGTCAAAATTAATATGTATTTTCTCTTTTCAAAAATTAAGGACAAATTTAGTTTGCCTTAAGAAGCAGCATATACTGCAAACTTGATTTTGTTTTTGGATAGCCTTTTTAACAGCTAATATAAGTATAATGTATGTATAAAACTTGTTTTTCTTTTTCTACATTACCATAAATCTTTTAATTACTGTAAGTTTCTTACCTATTTCACTGGCATCAGAAATTCTACTCTGAAATATATAAACCTTTATTGCATGTACATTATTTAAAATCTTGAATATGCAGCAATTTTATAAGCAAAATTTAATAATTCTTATTGTTTCCTCAGCCTTAATTTATACAATATCATATAATAGTAATTCTTATATTAATTGTATTCGTCTAACACTGAAGAATTTTAAGGTCTAAGTGTTTTAAGTATTTATTTTTTAACATATTAATCTTTTTGAATTGTATTAATGTATCAATAACTTACATTTTGCATATTTTAAATGTAAAATCTAGAATTAAATTCATCCATTCCCATGCAGCATGCATTAATTAACTTAGATGTAACTGATTAATAACTTGGAATAGGAGGAAAATGTAATTTGTAACCATTTTTCCTATACATTATTGTATTTTCGGGCTGATATATAATAAAACAAATATTTATTTATATATTTTGTTTATATTATACCTAACCTATTAAATATAAAACTATAAATGTCAATTATAAAATTACTGAATTACGAGCCCATCTAAAATTATAATTTGTGGTGTTCGGTCCGAGTGTCAGATGGCGCTCAAAACTTTGTTATAAAGTATAACATGGGCGTTGACTAAAGGTGGATGCTTCGTGTGTTGTGTGTCAGATACACAAAAACTGACAACTTTGTGGTCAGTGTCATGTCAATGCTTAGATCATTTACCATCTCTAAGTGTCAATGTTAAGATAAGTTGACGTTTGAAGTTGACATTGAGAATTGTTTATTTATAATTTAAAATTTATAAAAGTTAGCTAGAGTAGAATCTTTATTAGTGTGATCTTTTTTGAAATAATGAAGATAACCTGAACCCAAATTTTATAGGAAATAATTATTAAAAATGCCGGTTGACATTAAAGAACTAATAGAAGGTTGGTTAGAACTTGAAAGTGATCCAGGATTGTTTACCTTGCTTCTGGAAGATTTTGGTGTAAAAGGGGTGCAAGTGGAAGAAATATATGATCTTAATAAACCTTTGGATGGTCCGGTTTATGGTTTTATTTTCTTGTTTAGGTGGGTTGAAGAACGGCGTTCTCGTCGAAAAGTTGTTGAACAGTATGAAACATTTGTTAAGGATGAAGAAGTAGTGAATAACATATTTTTTGCTCAACAAATGGTTCCAAACAGTTGTGCAACTCATGCTCTCATTTCCATTCTACTGAACTGCCCTAATATACATTTAGGTGAAACTCTTACAAGATTAAAGGCTCATACACAAGGTATGAGTCCTGATAATAAAGGTTGGGCAATAGGAAACACTCCAGAATTGGCATGTGCTCACAATTCTCATGCTATGCCACAAGCTAAGCGCAAATTGGAAAAAGGCACAGGGGTTTCAACTGGAAGATTTACAGGTAAAATAATTACAATATGAATTGCATGAAACTAAATAAAAACATTATTACCAATTTAGAAATATTTGTGAAATTAAAAATTAGTAATTATTATTAATGAAATTTCAACTTGCCTTTTAAGTATCAGACATTAATTACAACGTCTGATAACATTGTAGTCAATGATCCAGTAACAATTGATCACACCATTTTTTAAACTCATTAGTTAATGAGAAAACTTTGACTTTCAATTAATTCAAAGTATATCCTACTGTTAACTGAGGAACTGCAAAATCCAGGAATTTTATCTATATCATAGTAGAAATTGGTCATTGAATATTTGTAGGACTCTTGATATAGAATTTTTGGCTTTGTCTACTGTTGCTCTATTCTGTTGAATAATGTATTATTTAGTATTAGTCCAGCCAATGACCATTTTTCCAGGTAATTTGTCCAAGCAGCACCGATTTTTCTAAAAATTTGGATTTGAGTACTACTTATCCTCTGCTTCAAAGTTGACCCTGTGCCGGGGGTTGTTTTTTTCCCAGGGTTGGGGGGATGCTACCCCTTCTTGGGGATGAAAAATATTATATGAAAAAAAGTCCAGGAATGAATAAATTAATTAATTTTAAGCAACTTTTGTTCCATTAAGTTATTTCTGAAAGTCAATTCTTTTCAGGTTAATTGCAAGTGATTTTATCAATTTTTCAACCAAAAAACATGTTTTCATACGGTTTTTCATAAATAACTTTTTGAAAATACACACTTTGAGAACAAATTATTTGGCTCAAAAATTTAGCTTATAAAGAAAAAAAAAAAACAAAAAAAATTGGGTTTGTGGTTTCAGTAGAGCCAATTCAAACAGAGTTATAGCTTGTTGAAATTTTGTTTTTATTTGCCAAATCAAAAATTGAAAGGTTTATCGTGAAATAACTGAAAAACAATGCATTTTTTGAGAAAAGTTTATAAATACATTTTTAAAGTGTTTAGAAAATCCTTTAATTAACATGAAAATTAACAGAGTTATGACATAAAAAAGATTGTTTTTGTTTGTTTTTTGACAAAAAAAAAAGAAGTACACATTACCCCCTAAATAATATCCCAGTTGAAATTAATTGCTACCACTTCACAAATCACAAATTTGTAAAGTGCTTAAAAAATCCTTTAATTTGGTTTTTCACAAAAGTCTCTAGCATTACAATTAAGCGACTAATACATAAATAAGGTTGGTTTTTTGTTTTTTGACAAAAAATGTATAAATTACCCCCTAAATACCACCCCAGTTGAAATTAATTGCTACCACCTCACAAATCACTTGATTTACTTATTTCATATAGGCTCAGAAAGTTTGACCAGTTTAAAGTAAGTAGTTTTGAAAAAAGTCAAGCCTTGTATTTTTGTAATTTTGCAAATAATTGTCTTTTTTTCAAAATAACTTAAAAACTATGAGAGATAGGCAACATTTTGTAGAGTACAAAATTGTAGGTATTTTTTTTTAATTAATGTTTTTTTTTGTAGGAAAAAAAATAAGTTAGATATGACTGTTTAAAGTTTGTACATGTTCGTAAATAGTACTATTAGGCCACTCTTTCAGCTCAAGCCCTTTTGAAAAATAAGGGTTAAATACATTTTCAATTTACATGGTGATTTGTGAAGTGGTAGCAATTAATTTCAACTGGGATATTATTTAGGGGGTAATTTGTACATTTTTTTGTCAAAAAACAAACAAAAACAATCTTTTTTATGTCATAAATCCCTTAATTTTCATGTTAGAGACTGATATAAAAAATCCAATTAATGGATTTTCTAAACACTTTAAAAAAGTATTTATAAACTTTTCCAAAAATGCATTGTTTTTCAGTTATTTCACAATCAACCTTTCAATTTTTATTTTGACAAATAAAAACTAAAGTTCAACAAGCTATTGGTTCTACAGAAACCATACACTAAACTTTTTTTGTTTTTTGAAAGCAAAACTGTATGGAACAAAAGTTGTTTAAAATTAGTTATTTTATTCATTCCCGGACTTTTTTTCATATAATATTTTTCACCAGCGGGAAAAAAGCAACCCCTGGCATAGGCTCAACTTTGAAGTAGAAATAAAATCCAAATTCTTAGGAAAATCGGTGCTGCTTGGACTTACCCAGTATTACCGTTGTTTGCCTTCATTGACTGGAGTAATTCAGGCATTTGAGTTAATTACCTAACTGTTCTTCCTACAAATATGGAACAACATTGTTATCTGTCAGTCTCCAAAGAATTATTTTTGGGCTATAACAATCTTTTGTTGAGATGTTTTATGGGAAAATAACACCCCACTTTGAGAATAAAATATGCACATTTAATTACACATGGTGTTATTTTCAAATTAATAAATAACTAAACTAGAAGATGTTACAATTAACCTTAGGACTACTATCCAGTACTTCTAATTGTTACTTGTTCACACACACACTTGATACTATTTAAAGTAAAGTGAATATACAAAAAAAAAACGAATCTACTGAATAAGTTACAAACTGAAATTGAATATAGAATGCATATATGATGTTCCAACTCAGCAAATAAAGCTAAATAAACTCAATAGAGACAGGTGATGTGGAAACTGATTGAACCAAACTTTGCTACATCAGGTGCACTGGCAAAGAAACTGAAACAAAAAAAAAACAAGGGAACAACAAACATAGGAAAGAATGGAATATAAATAATAGAACTAGCAAAAACAAAAAGAAACATATATATGAGTTTCAGCAGTATAGGAATCCTGGAATGATTAGAGGTTGCATTAACTTGGGGGATAAGGAGGATAAAAAGAGGGTAGTAAATCAGCTGAAGTTGTACCATGGAAACTTAGTGACCCCACTTGACTGGAGAAGATTTATCACAATGGGGAAACTAAAAATTACGAGAAAATTATAGAGCCATAACTTTATTGAGCTCCAGCATGAAGTTATTCAGTTAAATACTTATGGTATATAAATGAATCAATACTTCAAAAGAGCAACAATCAGAAATAATAGATCAACACTGTACATCATTAGGCAATAAATCTGACATCAATGGAGAATTCATTGAAAAATCTATTGCAAAGTAACCATTTGATATACACCAGTCAATAGAGATTTTTAAGTGACATAAAATTCAACAGCAAACCGCATAAGCCATCACATAAATAGTAGTTTATAAGTCGTAACTGACATAATTTTAACAGCAAACTCATAGAAGTAAATTATTTGGGCCTTAAAAACCCCAAAAAATATGAGGTATTTTCGTTTTTTTAGGGTTCCGTACAATATACGGATACCCTTATAATATCACTCCGGATTTCTGCCTCTGTCACATAACAGCAGTTTTCTCCTAAACTACCGGATATAAAGTGAGTATTTTTTAAAAATGCATAACTTGGTTTTAATAACAGCTGTAAACTTAATCTGCCTCTTAATGATAGCTTATAATGTCGAGAATAATAACGCTGAAGATCACGTTTGTTTGTTAAGTAGATCTTGCAGAGTTGCAATTTAAATAATTTGTTGAAGTATTTTGCAGAACGTATCGTATTAACCACGATAGTTCGATAGCGATATGCTGAAAGCTGATAAAAAGCACTTCATTTCATATATCTTGGATTTTTGTTATAGTGTCCTAATATATATTAATACTGCTTGTAAAATTTGGCTTAAATGACGGACCCTCACTTCCACGGATCCAGTCAGTGGAAAAAAGTAGTGGTAATTTAATTAATATCAATAAACTGTAGTTGTACAGATAACAACTAACTTAATAAATCAATGGAAAATAGACCAATATGGGCAGGTAATAGTTATGTAAATAAAAACGTTATAAACTGCCCAGAAAAAACCTATAATAATACAATTTTCCATAATTTTCATCTCCATGTGCCTTGACAGCTATTGTCAGTGCACCGCTGGCTGGTTGTCGCAAATTCGTATATTTATTGCAATTTTTACTATTATTTGAAACTAACGTCTCGGCATTATAGCGAAAAACCAAGATAGACAAATTGAAGTGGAATTTATGAACTTTTAAAATATCTTTAGTATATCCTTGTCGGACTAGTTTCGTTAATACGGTGGGATGCGCAAAATATCTTTCTACATTATTTAAATTCCATTTCTTCAAAAACTGCTTATACAGTAGTATCCATCATGACCTCATATAAACTTAACATCATAAACTATCATTTTGTCGATGATTGATATTCCAACACTAGTTATTAGAAAGGTATAAATCTTTGAAAATAAATCTACTTTTGAGCAGTTTTTCTGAGTTTACTCGGTAAAAAATGACTCTTTTTAGGGTGTATAAACGCTCATTAAGATGGATTTTTCATTCTCTAAAACTTTCCTGTGGAGGGCCATTACGATACCTTCGTTACTTTTCATTATATAAGCAAAAAACAAAAGAAAATCGTATTTTTGCAGGTTTCTATTATTAAATTGTTTACTTCTACGAGATTTCTGTTAAAACCTTAGCAATAATTATCTATAACGTGATGGTATAAGCGAATTGCTGTTGAATTTTATGTCCGAAAATGAGTTCAATTTTGCTCTATAAACTGAGGTAATAAGTTTGAAGGCATACTTCACATAGACAAAAAGAAACATCCTTAAAAACATTAGAGAGATAATCAAAGAACCAGCTGATTAATAGCTACCAAAATTAGACAGAGATTCTGTAAGTTCCCAATCGTCAATTTAGTAATTAATGAAATCATAACCAAAGGGAAAGCAGCAGGAGTGGATACAAACTGACAATGGGAGAAAGTAAAATAGTCTGTTATTTTGATGATGGAGTTATGATAGAAAACGTCTTAGTGACTTACACAGACTGTTATTCTTTGTATTCTACCACAAGGCTAAAGCTTAAACATATACCAGATATTTGCTTATAATATTATAGCAAGTATTATTGTAAAAGAAGAAGTCACATGCAACTTCTTTTAGAAGATCAAATTATATGTTCCTTCCTGTAGTAGTAAATTTGTATTCTTGCAGAGTAATGTTAGTATCATTTTATAAATGTTTGAAACATTGTCTTCTAATTTTAAACATTATAAACCATCACCTAATTTTATATATTAAAATTAGCGTTCAACTGAAAATGGATTCTCAGTCGAACTCGAAAACAAAAATGGATTTTCAGCCGAAGTTTCGCCTTTATTCTTATATTCGGCCGAAAACGTTTTAGACCTTAAAAATACTAATATTTCCCCTGTACACTGAAATCTTTATTATTTTTACACTTAGGGAGAGAAAGAAGACTGTAGGTTTTAAATAAATGAAATAAAATAAAACATGATTTTGCTATAAATTCCGTGGGTTCAAAAAAAAACTATTTAAACACAGATATTCACATTCACTTTCGATGACTTTATTTTCACAAAAATAAATCCACTATTTATTTACAACAGCTGATTTCTACTGATACAATACACAGGGCACATAAACTAATCGTAAAATAAACTACTCAACTTGCCCTTTAAATACCCATTGGAGAACAAACCAGAATACCATATTATGTCTTTGTTGGCGGAACGTTCGTCAAGACATTTATACCTATCGAAATTTCATGATATTCGTTTTTTTATTATCTCAACCGGTAGTATATTTACGTTTGTTTTTGTCAGATTGATTAATTTCGAAGGTTTGTTAATTTTTCCATGCCTGGCGTAAATGAATTTTGTAACAATATTTTTATTAGATACAAATTTTGATGTTCTTCTTGTTGTTGATTGATTTGGTGATCAGAAGTGACGGATTAAGTGATGTTAAAATCGCAATTTGATTTATGGAAACCTGAAGTATGGAAAAAGAAAAAATGGACGAGACTACCAAAAAAGATTCAAACAGATTACGGATGGACTAGACGAAAAAATAGCTCAGATCTTGGAAAAACGTGACAAGAAGGAGAAACAGCATCAAGAAGAAATTCAACAACGGTTAGTGAAATCTTTTGATGAAAAACGTAAAATAGAACTAGAAAATCTTGTTTCTACGATGAAAAGCGAACAACAAAATCTTGTCGCTTCCATGGAAGAAAAACAACAAAATTTAATGGAAGGATTATTCTCGAAATTTGAAAAAAAAACAAAGCCAAACTGAAGAAAAAAGACAACTGCAATTTGAACAATTAATGCAAATACTAGCGCAAGTTAATGAAACAATTAATGAAAGAATGCAAATAGTTGAGTTAGACATAAAAGAGATTAATGATAACATTAAGGCCATAAAAATACTGTGGATACTCTTGAAACCAAAGTAGATGACGTCGATTCCATCCAAAGCCAGGCAAAATTTGAAATCAGTTCAATTCAAAACACAAGATAAAATCAGTGCCATCCAAAACAAGGTAGAAACAGAAATTTAAAAAATGTAACAGGACTTACAGCGAGGAAAATACCAGAACACCATGAGTACCAAAGATTCCGTTAGCAAACCTCCCACATATGATGGCAGCTCATCTAAACTATAAACGGCAATTTGAAGCCGTGGCTACAGCAAATGGATGGGATAACCAAGAAAAATCTACGTCTCTTTTCCTTAAGAGGTCCGGCCATAGAACCCGTCGAAAGCATTCCAGTCGATGAACAAGGCAATTTCGGCATCATCGCCATCCTGGACAAAAGATACGACACTCAATCCTTGAGCCAAGTATACGAGGTGCAACTAAGTGGGAAAACGCAAAGATCCGGAGAGAGCCTTTAAGAATTCGAAGCAGAGATTAGACGTTGGTTCTCCACACTAGACCTAAAGAGTGTAATTATGTAATGCTCTCGCTACATTTGAGAGGCTAATGGAGTACCTCGACGACATTCTGGTCATAGGTCAGACATTCGACGACCATCTGAAGAACCTGGGTGAAGTATTCTCCAAAATTAAGAACGCTAACCTGAGACTCAACCCGAAGAAGTGTTCCATGTTCCAAAAAGAAGTAGAGCTTTTGGGCCACGTCGTTTCCGAGTTAGCAAGCCGCACCAACGAGGACAAGATAGAAACAATTCGTGATTGGCCAGTTCCAAGAGACAAGCATGAACTCCGAAGCTTCTTGGGTCTCTGTTCATACTATAGGCAATTTGTTGAGGGATTTGCCATCATTGCCGCGCCTCTATATCGGCAGACCACTGAGAAAGAGACCTTCCGTTGGAATCAGGATTGCGAAACATCATTCAGACGACTGAAGGTGGCACTCTGTTCCAGCCCAATCCTAGCATTCCTACGCAGTCCGGCAAGTTCATCTTAGACACCGATACCAGCAACACAGGTTTGGGGGCCATCCTTATCCTAGGTGCAAGATGGTGAAGGGAGGGTGATTGAGTACTACAGCCGTGGATTCTCGAAATCGGAAAGAAATTATTGCGTCACCAGAAAAGAACTTCTCGCAATAATAGGGGCGGTAGACCATTTCCACAAACACCTCTATGGTCGTCATTTCCTAATCCGAACCGATAATGCCGCTCTCAAAAGGCTGCTGGACATGAAGACACCGGAAGGACAACAGGCCAGGTGGATAGAGAAATTACAGCAATACGATTTCAAGGTTGAACATCGTGCCCTTCGTTTGCATAATGATGCCGATACCCTATCAAGAAGTCCCTGTAGAGCAGAATGCGGACATTGTCTGAAGACGGAACAGCGAGAGGGTATCTCCATCAGACAGATCCGAGTGCAGGCCAATGAAGACTGGACAACGGAACAGTGCATTCAGGACCAAATGATTGATCCAGACATCGAACCGATCCTGTCACTCAAAAAGAGGCACCCAGGCCACGATGGGACGAGGTAGCTAGATACTCGGGCGTCCTGTAATCGTTATGGGTCCAATAGGACTCTCTAAAAGTAAAGAAACCAAGTCCCGACTGGTAGTTCCGAAAGAAAAAGGTACCAGCCATCCTGACCGAAGTACATGATGGGATTACCGGGGGCCATCTGGGCATGAATAAAACCCTAGACAAAGTTCGCCAGCGGTATTACTGGGTAAATTACTTCAAAGACGTCATAGCTTGGTGCCGAAAATGTGACACTTGTGCAGCCAGTAAGGGTCCGAAGACCCGGACCAAGGACAGAATGCAGCAGTACAATGTGGGCGTCCAATTTGTTGGCATATCGCTCATCCGTACATAATAGTACAGGCCTGATTCCAGCCAGGGTCCTATTCGGAAAAGAGCTGCGGTTATCCTGCGATTTGGCTTTTGGCTCCCCCGAAGAACCTTCACAAGACATCAACGATTATGCCGACCAGCTCTGACATAACATGCTGGCAATACACGAATTAGCCCGAACGCAGATGTTGGCCATCAGTGACCGGATGAAAACGAGATATGACCTCAAGGCCAATTCAGTCGGGTTCCAAGAGAGGGACAAAGTCTGGCTGTACAACCCCCAACGGAGCAAGGGTAAATCTCCAAAGCTTACACCCGCCTGGGATGGTCCATACGAGGTGGTCAAGAGGATTAATGACGTCGTCTACGGTATCCGTCGAAACCCCAGGGCTAAGTTGAAGGTGGTCCTTTTAAATCGACTCGCTCCCTACCATGGAGAGGATGTTTCTGATCGGGACGATCAGAATTAAAGGGAGGGCAAGGGCAAGGTTATAAAATTTACTCACTTCGTCCCTGGCGAAAGCAACGTAAAACAGTATTCATTCCAAAGAACATAAACACATCAATTTCTAGAGTCTTCAAAATGAGCCAGAACTATGAATCTGGACGCTCTGCGAACAAAGGTAGAACGACCAGATAACTCGGCGTACGCTATATAAGGCGATATTAATTTCAGTAGTTAATTAGTAGAGCTTACCTATTGTTATGATTTCGATGTTATTGTATAGAATCAGCTATTAAAAATATTTGATGATTTACGTGTAAATAAAAGTTCTAGAAAGTTGAAGTGAATGTCAGTTTTTTAAATTAAATTACATTTGAACCCACGGAGTTTATAACAATATGTACATAATACAAAATATTGTTATATACTCCGTGGGTTCAATTTAATTATTTTGAATAAAAATAATATGCACTGTCACTTTCTAGAAACTTTTATTTACACGTAAAATATCAAATATTTCCAACAGCTGATTCTAATATTTTTACATCGAAATCGTAACAACAAAATAAGCTCAACGCACCAAAAACTAACTACTGAAATTAATATGGCTTTATATATAGCGTACAAAGAATTTTCTGGTAGTTCTACTTTTGTTCGCACAGAGTCCAGATTCACAGTTTTTGTTCCCATCCGAAACTTCTATTTAGCTCTTCTTTTTTACTATCCCAGCGATTGATGTTTAATTGGGATGAATAATGCTTTACGTTGTTTTCGCCAGGGACGGAGTGGAATAAATTTTATAGCAATATATACAATTTAATACAATCAGTACAATTTATATTATGATTAACCATGATCAATCAATGAAGTTAAATTTGTCAAAAATCAATATTGTTAAAATAATATATACAGATTCCTTAACTCAATCCCTATAAATCTGCAATTAACATAATGAATTTGTATTACTATGTGACTTTTTGTGATTAAATAATTGCATAGTTTTTATAAAAATTGCAATAATTTGTGAGTAAATCAAATGATTAATAAACAAATCATTCTTAATAATGCATGAAATAAAAAAATAACAAATTTCAGATATTAATAACTATAACTGAAAAGTTGAATATTGGTATAAAATTCATCTTACGCCGCCAAAAATTAAGAAACCTTCAAAATTAATCGTTTCGATAAAAACAACGTAAACATAAACCGGCTGAAATAATAAAAATAGGCAACAATGGCAATCCCGAAATTTCGATGGGTTGAAAATCGCTCCCACAACAAAGAAATAATCATGAAATTCGGGTATGTTCTACGCTAATTATAAAAGACGACGGTGGTACAAGTTGGGAGTTAGTTGTTTGAGTTTATATTCGTGTGATTGAAAAGACAGAATAAGTTATAAGTTAAGAAAAGCAGATTTTGCCCCCAGTAAATTACTATGATGGTCTGCGTAAATTTGTTTAGCAGCACTAAATAACTGCTCGCTTGGAACTCTGGTAGGAGGAGATACTTTAATATAGCTTTGTTTAGTGAAGGATTGGACTACTGTTCCATTAGATATTTATATTGGCGTTGCGTTGCAACTATGGCTCCGACAGATAGTACCAAAATGTTTGTCTTAACATAGATGATTTATCTTGAGATTCATCTGTATCCATCCTGTGAAAGTGACGTCTGGTCATGGGAATCCCATAGACTTTCATTTTCTCGGTGGGCTTTGGATGCCGAAGTTAAAATCTGTTCTTCATTTCTTTCAACGTATTATCGGCTTATTATTTTGGATTAAAAACGATACTATTTTCGTTGTAGCGATTTCGAGAAGGTATTTCGATTTGAACCTGGGGACCAGTATTTTTGCCGCCGTTATTAAATGGTGCATTCTTAAAAGTGAAAATCGGGTGTTGAATGCCAATTTCAGTGAGTTTTTCATATTGGCCATCATCTCCTCTTTATTTTCGCATCGATCTTGCAATTGCGATTTAACGATTAGAGTTATAACTATTGATATACATGCATTATTAAAAGATAATTCAAGTGTTCATTAGAGCAAAGAGTATCAATCTACAAATTCACTACATATTTTGCCTTAACATCAAGACTGTATTGGTCTTACTTCGACAAGTTACCGAAGTAAACTTTGTTAAAAGAATTAAAGAAAATATCAATTGTAATGTACACACATAACGGGCGAACAAAATATCATACGGATGCGAGCACATGCCATAACCTTCCCCTACATACGTTCGAAGTTTCGTAACTGTTGGTTAAACCAACTTGAACGGTTGCGTGTTCATTCGTGTTAGAATGGCAAGCCAAACACCTATGTGCACGCGCTTGAAACAACATGCAGGGATTCAATTTTTGACGGCCTAATTTTATCGGCTTTTACGGGCTATTTATGGAGCTGAGACGGTTGACAGAAGTACTGTGAATAGGTAGGCCATAAAAAGCAGGATATACGAGTCGGGTACGTTGAATATTTCCGACGAACAATGCAGTGGACGACCAATTTCTACCAGCGATGATGAGCATCGTTCTCACGTCGATAATCTCATTCAAAGTGATCGCAGAATCACTCAACCATATTAGGAATATCAAAAGAAAGAGTAGGCTTCATTATTCAAAAGTTGGGCTATCGAAAACTTTGTTCACGCTGGGTACAGCGTATGCTTACGGAAGAAAGTAAACGTCAACGAAAAGAAGCTTGTGAACAACTTTTGTAACGTTATAGATGCGAAGGAGGCGAGTTTCTTGTAAAAAAGTACCTTATGGGAAATAGATACACGCCAATAATGAAGAAGTGAAGGCCGCTGTAAGCAGTTGGATACGAAAACAATCGAAAGAATTCTTTAGGAAGGGATTTGAAAAATGGGTCAGCGTTGGAAGCGCTGTGTGGAGTGAGATGGTAACTCTGTGGAAAAATAAATGTCATTTCAAAGCCAAATAATTCTTTTTTAGTTCTTTATGTCATTCTGGAGTTATGAGCAAGTGTGTCCGACCCTTGTATTTTGATTTCTGTTTAGAAGAAAAAATGAGCATTTAGGTCAATGAATATATTTCTCCTTTTTTGTTTAATTTATGTGTTTTACCAAAAACAAAATTAAAATTAATTTGCATATATTGATTGAAATAACTATTTAACATATATATATATATATATATATATATATATATATATATCCACATATTTAGAACTATATCATTCAACGTATGACAGCCGTTTCGAACCAGGAGTTCTCGTCAGATACGCTTCCTTGAATGACAAGTTCTAAAGTGAAATACTTGGATGTTATACACATCAGTAAGACAACAGTCAATGTATTGAACCTAATAGATGTCGGTGACATCTACCGTCTATTGAGTAATTTAAGTATATGAAGGCATACTATGCTATATATACCATACTCTTGACAGATGGTTCGAGTGTTTTATATAAAAACACATAAGTACTATATATATATATACAGATATATATCCACATATTTAGAACTATATCATTCAACGTATGACAGCCGTTTCGAACCAGGAGTTCTCGTCATACGCTTCCTTGAATGACAAGTTTTAAGTGAAATACTTGGATGTTATACACATCAGTAAGACAACAGTCAGTGTATTGAACCTAATAGATGTCGGTGACATCTACCGTCTATTGAGTAATTTAAGTATATGAAGGCATACTATGCTATAACATATACCATACTCTTGACAGATGGTTCGAGTGTTTTATATAAAAACACATAAGTACATATATATATATATATATATATATATATATATATATATATACAGATATATATCCACATATTTGGAACTATATCATTCAACGTATTATATATATATATATATATATATACGTATTATATATATATATATATATATATATATATTATATACGTTGAATGATATAGTTCTAAATATGTGGATATATATCTGTATATATATATGTACTTATGTGTTTTTATATAAACACTCGAACCATCTGTCAAGAGTATGGTATATGTTATAGCATAGTATGCCTTCATATACTTAAATTTCAATAGACGGTAGATGTCACCGACATCTATTAGGTTCAATACACTAACTGTTGTCTTACTTATGTGTATAACATCCAAGTATTTCACTTTAGAACTTGTCATTCAAGGAAGCGTATCTGACGAGAACTCCTGGTTCGAAACGGCTGTCATACGTTGAATGATATAGTTCTAAATATGTGGATATATATCTGTATATATATATATATATGTACTTATGTGTTTTTATATAAAACACTCGAACCATCTGTCAAGAGTATGGTATATGTTATAGCATAGTATGCCTTCATATACTTAAATTACTCAATAGACGGTAGATGTCACCGACATCTATTAGGTTCAATACACTGACTGTTGTCTTACTGATGTGTATAACATCCAAGTATTTCACTTTAGAACTTGTCATTCAAGGAAGCGTATCTGACGAGAACTCCTGGTTCGAAACGGCTGTCATACGTTGAATGATATAGTTCTAAATATGTGGATATATATCTGTATATATATATATGTACTTATGTGTTTTTATATAAAACACTCGAACCATCTGTCAAGAGTATGGTATATGTTATAGCATAGTATGCTTTCATATACTTAAATTACTCAATAGACGGTAAATGTCACCGACATCTATTAGGTTCAATACACTAACTTTTTAACAATTTTTGAAATTAGTGTTCATCAAGTTTTCTCTTCAAAGTGCTTTAAAAAGGCGAGAGAGCAATTTGGAACACCCTTTTAAAACACTTAAAATCTAGATTTTTTTTTCGAAAATTACTTGAAAATGTTGGTATATGTTAATACTAACAAAAAAATCTGCACAATATAGTACATAGTCTGAAAGTGTGTATCTGTATCTACAAATGTCTGTAGCTCATATGCCGACGCGTTCGAACGAAATTAATAAATCTATTACTTTTTTACCATAGATGATGTTACATTTCCATCACTTCAATATCCCAGCCCTGCGAAAGTTTACGCTCTGATTTTTGGCTCGACCGAAGCTTCGTCTGGTTTATGGCCGAAAACAAAAATATTGCTGAATCATGATTTTTAACCGTAAATGGCCTAAAACAAAAACGAAACTTCGGTAGGTCACTAATTAAGATTAGGAGCTGCGGTATACTGTTAAATTATTATTGATACATTCAGTTTCGTGTCTAAAAAAAGTATGGATATGTTTGATGTTGATTATGATATCTGACAGTGACACAAATTTAAATCATTTGAATGACAATATTGAGGTAGAAATGTTTGATGATACGAGGGCGGTTCAAATATGATGGAGACAAACGCTGTAGATGGCGCGCATTTATGTTTTGAAGGTCGTGGCTTGAGTATGTGATAGCTGAGTCCCTTACAAACAGTGTGGCATAGTTTTTGGTTTGGAGCGCATGTTTCACGCGCGTGCTATGAGTGCTATGACCATGAGTGAACGTCAAGTGCCGACCGCCGTTGCGCAACGTATTGTCATTTGTGTTTTAGTGTGCGAAGGCGTTAAAAACACGGCGGAAGGGGACGGTTTTTTAACGCGAATCTTCACTACAGACGAGACATGGGTACACTATTACACTCCCGAAAGCCAGGTGTCGTCTAAAGAATGGAGGAAGAAGGAGCGCCAGTCAAAGCGAAGACAACCAGGTCCGCTGGTAAGTTTATGTGTTTTGGGACCGCCGGGGCGTGCTGTACGTCAATTTCCTGCGCACCCAACGTTCCATCAATGCTGCATACTACTCTTCACCTTCTGAAAACACACGTGAAACCCGCTTATCGCTCAAAACGGAGGAGCATTCCAGCACGAAGTGCGATTCTTCTTCAGGATAACGCGCGTTCTCATACCGCGCGCCTCACGCTCGATACAATATAATTGGCGTGGGAGGTATTGGAACAACCCCCCCCTAATCCGGATTTATCATCCTGCGAATATCGTATGTTTGGACTACTGAAAGAAGGCCTCGGAGGTCAAAGATTCAACACCGACGACGAGATAGAGGAGTTCGTGCACACTGTCTGTTCGAGTTGCCCAAGGAGTTCTTCGATACCGGCATCAAAAAACTTCCGGAAAGGTGGACAAAATGCGTAACTACTGAGGGAAATTACGTAGAAAAACTAAGTTTTTGAATTTTTTTTTGATAGTAAATAAACGTGTCAGAGTATTTGTATCGATCATATTTGAACCGTCCTCGTGTTAAGCTAGAAATCCAAGAGCGTCCTATTATTGACCTAATAGTACAGAGGTTTAGTGAAAAAGGAATTTATTAAACAATTTTGAAAAAGCCAGCATGTAGTAAACACTGAAATCATTCCTACAGAAATATGTTGTCAACTATAAGTCATCTGTTACCGAAAAATTTGAGTGTTGGGTTAATGTTTAGTAACATTTTCCCAACATTTCGCTGGAACAAACTTTACAAAACAAGTAATGAATCTCACCTACCTAGGAGTATAAATAAACTCAAACTAGAAGTTCAAAATAGATAAAACCATGTGTAAGCTATGACTATACTATAGAAACTAGAACCGACAACAAAACAACTAAGAATACTCTCTGAACCATGTGTAAACTAATATGGAAGTTAACCATATACGCTCTAAGAGTCCAGAAGAAATGAGGAAATCATAAGAGAATATGAAACCCGGGATGTTCGGGTGTAGTAAGATGTGGATGTGCAAGAACAAGGATGTCAAATGAAAGAGTAGTAAAACAGGCTAAGTATGGGAAACCAAGAACGCCGCAGCCATCAGGAAGCACCTACATTGGATCAGTAATAGTTCATCAAGTTTGATCCGACGGATCCCAGGAATTTTTGGATTGGCAGTCTGGCTCTGGAAATACGGATCTAATGTAGGTGCATTTTAAGTCAGAGCACCTAAAGAATGAAAATACGACATAAACATCACAAGAAAGTTCAACCGGAAATAATGACTCAACGCAGTCAATCAAGAATTAAATTTATTTTATTCTGAGAAACAATATCAGAACCATAAAAGACATGAACATGCTAAAGATTAAAACTCACCAGGAAAATGCTTACCAATAGCATAGACAATAACAATCTCAAAGAAATTTTTTTGTAATATTAAGCACTTCTAAAAGAAAACGTAGTAAAAGAAGATAGCGGGCCGCTAATGAACAAGTCGCGGTGTTGCTTTACTACAGCAAAGAAAGGAATTTAGAAGGAACTGTGTAGGGTCATAAGGAAAAAGAATATCAAAAATTACAACGAGAGACTTATGCAACCTGCACTTGGAAATCGAAAAACCTATAAAAAGGAGAAGAAAGTACTAATAATCGGGAAAAGACAAGTAATCGCATTAAAAGGCAAACGCATCCGATTTTCGAATAAATGAAACAAAAAAAATCGAACATGTCACCATCGAACATGTCACCAAATTCTACAGGACTTATACGAAGCTCACGAAACTCTTAAATTACATATGGCCGGCGAAGAAATACCCGAAATATTCAATGAAGAAGTGGAGTCAGCGGTCGAGGACAAGAAGAATTGCTAGAGCGTAGGGAACGACTAAAATACCCTGGTAGAGAAACATGGAAACGCCTGATCAACTCTAAACGTAATGTCTAAGAACTAGACACATACCAGAACAATGGAATAGCGCCCATATAGCATTAATTCACAAGAACGGTATAAAGAAGACATCCGAAGTTACAACAGACAAGTGCCTTACCGGTAGTTCCTATCCAGTACATTAGGAAACAGATTGTTTGTACGCTCAATTAGAACACTAAATTGGATTCCATAATGTTTTCGGTACGTATTGGTTTTTGTAGATTTCGAGAAAGCATTCTACATCATATTACCGAAGGCCCTGATTGCGCAAAGTTACATACATAGAATCGTTGGCCAACATATACAGGGAATCCAAAGTTAAAATCACAAGACAGTCATGAATTTCCCACCAACAAAGGAATCAAGAAAATGTGACCCCATCACATCAGTCCAGAGTATTTTTGGGCGATAGATTGGGATAACACAGGTTTTCTTTGCCGAAAATTGAGAGGAATAGCAACAACAAAATAACTGAACTTAATAATGAAGCCTAAAAATAAACCTCAAGAAAAAGAAGAAACTGAACAACGAACTAATAGACATAATAAAGAATATGTTGGAAGTTGTGGACATCTACACCTACAGGGTGGGACATTTATTATGAGACAAGGACAATGAATTCCATTATTCCGAAAAAAGTTTCAGATAAAAGTTGTGGTGTTTCATATAGATCATCAAGTGGTTGATATTGCAACTTCCGGTTTGGACAGGAAATGCTATTTTCGACCGGAAGTTGTTTTTTAATACAATTTCTACCGTCGATTTCGATAGAAAAATGAAAATTAAACACTTTATGTTGTCAGTTTTTTGTTTCGGGCCATATTTTGCAAAGAAATTAGTCATAAGTGGTTTCGAGTACTTTTATTTTGAGACAAGGAAATGCCTCCAGTGGATTCCGTTATTTATTTCGAAAATAGTGACACATTAAAGTTGTAGTGTTTCAAGTGTATCACAAATAGCCAGGAAATGATCTTTTGTAGTAGAAGTACCCAATTTTTACCATGGATATCGACAGATAGATGAAAAACAACCCAAAATGTTCACAATATGGATTATGTCGAAAAACTGGCACAAACAATAAGTATTTGGTTTCCATTTTCGTTCTAAATCTACTGCAAAAATTGGGTACTTCCTTAAGAAAAAATTGTTATTTCCTGTCTCTGTTTCTATTTCCTTGTGTTATAATTAGTAATGTCACTATTTTGTTATGACTCAAGTATTAATCCTAATGTGTAATTTAATTCTTAATTTAAATTTCTATAAGTGCCAAATAAAATTTCTTAAATTATTAACTTGCAAGTTAAAGCTCAAATCCGATGAATTGTAAATGCGGCAAAAGAATTAACAAAAGGTGTATGAAATTAACAGCGGTCTTTCTGACATATGACAAGTCCGTGATGCAATATATCGCAAAGAGAGATTTGGAATTTTTATTAGAAAAGCAAATTTTGGCAGGTTTTCTATATTATTATTATTAGATGAGAAAGCAGTGTAGGCGGCAAAATTGCCGATGGAACTGCAACATAGAATACCATTTGAGTAAGAAAAATTAGCTGATTATATGAGCATAGTAGTGACATATCGATCATATAAATTCTTAAAAGAATTTATGGATGTAGCATTCACTATTTCGGGGGGCAGCGAATTCCATGAACGTACGATTCGGTTGGATATGAAGAATTGTCGACACAACTTATAAAATCTTTCCGGGCACAATTTTAAATTATGACCTCTAAGACGGCTGTTCGGATTAATTGTGAATACACTTAAGTTCACCGAACAAAAACCATGAAAAATCTTATAAGTTTCAATAAGATCACCACGTAATCGCCTGTCTGTAAGTGAAGTGATGCCCAACTTCTCTAGGCGTTCCTCGTATGGACAATTACGAAGGGCAGGGCACAGTTTTGTGATTCTACGTTGAGTCTGTTCAAGTAGATGAATATCTTTAGCAAAATATGGATTCCATACGGGAACTGCAAATTCAAGTGATGGACGTATATAGGTTTTGTATAGTTTACTTAGCAAAGTAGGAGACATATTTTTAAACACCAAAGAAATTATGTAAGCCATAGATTTGGCTTTTTTTGTTACTTTGGAAATATGAGCAGACCATTTCAAATCGTTAGAAACAATTAATCCAAGGTCTCTTTGAGTAATGACAGGGACTATTCGAGTGTTATTAATAAAGTAATGATTATTTGGGTTGTTGTAACCAATGTGCAATACCGAACACTTGTCGGAGTTCAAGTAAAGACACCAATCACTGCACCACTGTGCTAACTTAGCAATATCACTACTTAGCTGGTTATCAGTGGCTAATGGATTCCCGAAAAATTTGGTGTCGTCTGCATATAGCACTACATCTGAACCAAACAGCAAAGCCAGGTCAGCGACAAACACATTAAACAGCATAGGCCCGAGAACTGAACCGTGAGGAACACCACTTATAACTTCGTATGATTCGGATAGTTCACCGTGCACCCGAACGCGAGCCGATCGACACGTTAAAAAGTCTTTAATCCAGTCTAACAATTTTTCCCGAACTCCATATTGTTCAAGTTTATACAATAACCGGCTATGCGGGACTTGATCAAAAGCTCAAAAACCGTGTTGTCTCTCACTTAAAATCCCATTAGTAACGAAGTAATCAGTTAAATCCCGAACAATTAGTTTCTCCAAACATTTACATGGCAGGCAAGTTAAACTAACTTGACGATAGTTACTGGTGACTAACTTGTCACCGTTTTTAAAGACTGGGACAACTATTGAGTTTTTCCAATCAGCCGGAACACAAGACTCTTCGAAAGAATGCTTCAACAAATTAGTTAAAGGGGTAAGCAATGATTCTTCACATCTTCGAAAAAACACAGGGTTAATATTATCTGGTCCTGTGCTACAATCCAAACGAATTTCTCTAATAACAGCAAGAACTTTTTCTTCGGTAATTTCGATGGTGTCAATTGTTGACCCGATCACAGGAAGATCAGAGCTGTTGGCTAGGTTGATTTGACGTTCATGAGAAAAAGAATTAGAAAATTCTGCCGCAAATAAATCTGCCACTTTCTTGGGATCGCTGATCAGTTCACTTGCTGAATTTTTGAGTGTCAGTATAAATTCTGCTAGTTAGGTTACGTTTCACATATTTAAAGAAATTTTTATTACTTTTACTGTCAACTAATTTGTTTTCAAAAGTAGATTTACTATTTCTGATAAGAGCCGCTACAGTGTTTGAGCAGGACTTGTACAAATTATAGTCGATTTCTGATCCACTAATTCGATATTTATGCCATGCCTTCCTTTTCACATTGATCTCATGACGAATGTTGTTGTTCATCCACGGTTTATCAAACAGTTTAGACGATACTTTAGGTACGAACAACTCTGACGTTGCAATTATGTTAGATACAAACTTAGTCCAAATTTCGTTGGTGTCGGAAGTACCCCAATGTAAACTTTTTAAATGTTCATTAATTGATGTGTAATTGGCAGAATAAAATTTATAAGTTGTAAATGGTTTCGTACTAAGCTGTGTTCTAAGATTCAACTGAGAATTGGTTATGATGGCAATGTGGTCACTGGCTCCTATAGGTGGATAGTAACCGACTGAAGATATGAGATTATGATCTGTGGAGATAATTAGATCTAGTAGCGAGGGAGTATTGTTGGTTCTAAAGCGAGTCGGCTCGGTAACAAATTGCTTTAAGTTGGAGTTCAAATACATATTCATAAATAATGCTGCTGGAGAGTTGTTGTTTAGCGGAGTAGGAGTTGCCCACCTAAGTTCAGGGAAATTAAAATCACCAAATACTGAGAGATTATTCAGTGTAGTACTGGCTATAGAGAGGGTGTTACAAAGATATCTTGTTCACGACTGGAGCTGGGAGGTCTATAAATGCATGCAAAGTTCAGTGTAACGTCAGCAATTTTAACAGCGACCCAAATCGCTTCAAGAGAAGGAATATCAATTTTGTCCAACATAATGGAAGTTGATTTCAAACCGCTTATGTAGTCCGAAACATATATGCAAACACCACCACCTCGCGAATGATCTCTATTTTTTCTAAAAACTGCGTATTGAGGAATATTAATTACATTATCACTTATTTCAACCTTTAACCACGTTTCACTTAAAAGAATTATATCAGGTTTATGAAAATTCACTGATAGCAGAAGTTCTTGAAATTTAGAGTTAAGAGAAGCGATATTTGTGTACAAGCATTTAACTTCTAAAAGGGGTGCGGTATTACTTGTTCGTTTTTTATTTTACTCTTCAAAAACAAAAGTCCTGAGTTCAGTCTTATGAGAAGTTAAAACGCAAATGTTGGTACTTGTTTCAAAATTGACATTTTTAATTTTATTTTCTTGTAGTTGCTATATGTACTTAATTTTCGACTTACTTTGTTCCAGAGCACTTTTGTAAGATGGACAGTCTTTACTAAAAAACACTGAATGATTGATGTCTATTCCTGGAATCTTTATTACATCACGAGCATATTTACAGTTCACACACATCTTTGTATTAGAGTGACATTCAGTATGCCTATGGTCACCCCCACATTCAGAACAAACAACTGCATATGAATGACAATTAGCCGCTATGTGATTGTACTTATAACATTTAAAACATCGCAGAACACTAACATATTCAAAAATTTTGTAGCTTTCCCATCCAGCAAATAACCGACCTTTGTTAGTCAAGTGATTAAAAACATTCACCGAAACTTCAACAATTAAATTATATCTTGTTTTATTTCTGGGAATATATTTTTTAACAAATTTTATTTCATCTTGCTCAATGTGTGACTTATCCGGAAAATTTTGTTTTCTAATATTATTTATAAACTATTCCTTATTTTCAATGTCTTCCTTTTTAATATTAGTTATTAAAATTTTTTGGTACCCGTTCTTTAGGTGATTCCACTCGGTAATTCGCTGCTAGTTCACTGACCGCAATGTTTTGCACTTTTTTACGGGATTCCTTATCACCATAATGTATCAAAACTTTACCTTGGCCAGCTGGTTGAATTTTCGTTATAGACACAGCAATTTCGGAAGGTTTAATTTTTTGTTCTATATGTTGTTTTGTTGTCTCACTGTTTTGTTGATTTTTCGGTCTAATAATAATTGGCGGCTCTTTACTTCTGACAGTATCAGCATAAGAACTTTTAACTTAAACAGTTTCAATTATCTGCTTAGAGTTTTCTTCAAATGTTTTTGATATTTTTTCTTCCAATAGTTTAATTTGTTTTATCACAACAACTTTTTCTTCCAATCTGATGATGCACTCGTTACAAATCCATAATAGATTTTGATTTTCTGCTATTAACTTTACAACAGCATCTTTTACTTTAATGCATTGCGGGTGGAATTTATCCGCACAAATTTTACACGAAATTAACTTTACATTAACGTTAAAGTTATCACCACAGCTCGCACACTCAGGCGCGCTCTCCATTTTAATCCTAACCGTTCGGACGACGGCAGGATACTCAATATTGGATCTTATATTAGTTTATTTCCTATATTTTATTCATATTCTATAAAAGAAGAAACTCATAACGTATTTTACCTGATCTCTGTTTCTTACACAGTGAACTGAATTGTATGGGTATTTAAATTACATCCACCTTTTCATATAATAAATTGTGTTCAAGATCAAGGTAGTGTGTGGTGTTGGTGTCGGTGTCCAAACAAATGAAATTTCAACTTATCTAATTCACTCCCTTGCTCATCTATATTCATATTTGTAAATGTGAGCCCCCGTTCAGAAGCTGTCGCTTCAAAATACTGCCGTATGGAAAAGGTCATTTTCTGTCCAAGTCTTAATATAGGCCATTTGATGGTCTACTTTAAACCCACAAATTTTATAGGAAACTTTTTTCGAAATAATGGAATCCACTCTTTTATTTCTATATACGCCAAACTGTATAATAGGTATATACCAAGAACAGTTGAAACATATCAGATTCGCTACCACCAGAAGTAAACAGAGTGATTAAACTTGCATGGGTGACATCGCGAAAGAATTAAATTATAAGGTCGATTCATATTTGCCAGCACGTATCGTGTCCAGCACGTATCGTGGCAGATACAAAAAATATAACATACATTTGACATAGGTGTATTCATATCTACAAAACTTGTGCGGAGCGTGCCCATATAGACACGAGCAGCACCGGCCAGTATTCTTTGGTAGAATATTCTGTCTGCCCGCACGGGTCTGGTCATTACATGTTTGTGGGGCCGGTACGGTTAATATGAATAGGAGGTACGAAGGTAGTACCTGCATACTTGCGAGTCATTGCGATTTGAATTTATTAATATTGGTATTTATTATAAAATGAATAACGAAAAATGAATTGAGTTAGTGAGAGAATAAACCTTTCTTTATAATTTGAGTGATCGTAGTTCCAATGTAATTAAAGAATATGTGATGCTTGGAGAGAAATAGCACAGAAACTGCATTTTGAAGGTAAGAAAATATTTATTTAATAGATTTTGAGGCATAGGTAATTTACATTGCCCCTGCTGGTGAATCAAAAAAACGAAGCTGGTTTGTCTCTGACAGAAAAAGCGGTAGATTGACATTTATAATATTTGCCGCCAAAGCTTTATCGGTTCATGAATTGGAGAATATTCCACGGTTACTGTTTTTACCTTAAAAATTGTTTTTTTTATTTGAAGGACAACGACTGTTACATTGAGTTTTTATATGTTTATTTTTACTATCTGAGGCACCAAGGCCATTGGGAAATTTCCATACCCTGCAATTTTCTGCAATTTCTTTTATAACAATATAACTAACCTCAAACCAAGTCGATAACTGAAGGCACTAATCAAATAAGACTCTTCGGTTGTAAAAAACTTGAAAAGAGATTTATCTGTGTTACAGAACAAAACTGAGAAATATTAGACTTTGTTACGTGATGCATTACACGATTCCATAAAAACATTAAGAAACAAAACCGGTCAAGCTACCGGAATTACTAGAAACTGGAAATACAGGGACGGGATGTGTTTTCTTTTGCCTTATTTGCCATTGTCCCAGTGACTCTTGAAGACAAACACAGTGATGTTGAAGGAAGTGGATTCCATGAAGAAAACGAAGAGTTGTCGGCTTCTTCACAAGCACCATACATATTGTTATAAACTCCGTGGGTTCAATTAATTAAATTTTAAAAACTAATATTCACTGTCACTTTCTAGTAACTTTTATTTACACATAAAACATCAAATATTTCCAACAGCTGATTCTAATATTATTTACATCGAAATCATAACAACAAAATAAGCTGAACCCACCAAAACTAACTAACTCCTGAAATTAATGTCTCTTTATATGTAGCGTAGATTGTCGTTCTCGATGGTACTACATTTTTCTGCCCAGCGTCGAAAATACTGTTTGGCGCCATTTCGAAAATTCCAGATCTAACTTTTTATTAACCCAGCGATTGATGTCTCATCGGAATGAAGCCAGGGACGGACTGGATAAATTTTTATAACAATATCTACCCCAAAAAAGACGACACATTCTACTTCAGAAAACGACGTCTCTTCAGCGCAGAAATAAACAGAAATTCTTTGAAAGTCTCCGCACGGTTAAAGAAATACCTTCAACCTCTCTCATCAAATACATCTTAGAAAATAACACAAAGACGAACGATATTCAATAATTTTTTGAGGGCATTGATACCACGGTCCAATCATTTCCTACTCGAGAAAAAGCTGTAGCCAAAGCCAAATTGTTTGCAGTTATTTGTTAACCACGAAATTATGACTATGAAGAACCTTTATCACAGTCTTCCTCCTCAGGATAGGTGGAACAGCCTAACGTCTAAAAGCAATTCAAGAACCACAATTAGAGAACGTCCCAGAAATGCTACTATGTTTATATATTAAAAAAGTAAATATGCACAATTCTTACCTCAAACAAACTGCTAATTTATCCCTTGGTAATAAAGGCTGTGTTATGTTTAGTTAACAGGTGTGAAATTGTAGTTAAATAGTGTCAAATTCATATTTACGCAATGTAAAGTATTTGAAAAATCGGTATGAATCGTTTTTGAGCGCATTATATAGAGCATAAACTTCACCTTTTTTCGCTTGTTGATTTTTTTTATCCTGTTTCTCTAATAATACAGCTACCAAAGCTAATTCATCGATTGGATTTTTAAAATATTTTAACACACGGCAATTAAACTCGCTTGCAGGCTTGTCTGTCGTCTTCAAGTTAGTCAAGCTGAAGAAAAAAGTACTGGATCAATGTACTCCACCAGTACTGGCATATTGGACCGTGAGCTGGTGCCAGATTTTGGTACACCATTTTCTTGCTTCTGCTTTGTATTATTCGTGAATACAATGACGCAAAATTTGCGAGAGAACCGCGTGGCTAAATAGAATCGAGAGCAATCCACAAAGAAAATGGGTTAATGTTTGCGAATGGCCAACTAAGATTAAGGAACTGAAAATATTGTGAAAATGATTCCTGTTCTTAACTGGCCATGTGCAAACCTTATGCAATTTTTTTGTGGACTATTTTCTATAAAATCGTGACCATATTGTTGCGTTTCTCTTATCTCAACCCTTTGGTTACATGCCACACTTATAATGCCTGGTCATTGGTCATACTTTGATGCTTGGCTGCATCATTTAGTCAACATGGCACAAGCTAGTAATCGGCCAAAACACCATTTTTCTAGTGATGGGATCATTCGAATGAAATATAATCGGTCATTCGATTATGAAAATCACTCGAGTATTCCGATTATGGAATCAAAGTATTCGAATGAAAAATAATCGATTATTTATCTCGAAACATTCACCGAATTACAAGCGCGTGGACGAGCGATACTACAGAACGAGCGTTGCTGCATTCGAGTTATAAACCGAATGATTTCCTAGCGTATCGAGAAGTGTTTTCCTGTCATTCGGCGTTTATATAGAGGCACTTTCGATTCTCGCTCGTATGCAGTACGACTTCCATAGGACAGAAGAAATATGTAAATACTGTATTTTCAGGGTACGATGCAATTATTGCAATGCGAAGTAATTTGATGAATTGGTTGTTAATGTAGATTAAGGAACATTATACTGTTCTTTAAATTATTAATAACAGTTCATTCACAAATAAATTTTAAATTAATTGAATGGTTAGGAAAATTTTAATAGTATATTTTTAAATGTTCACACATAGGGTAGCAGCTGATACGTGGCAAAGGTAACGAATCTGACAATAAAACAAGCGAGAATCGTCAGAATCATAAACGTACCATCCGAGTGATGGATCATTCGATTATTAAAATCACTCGAGTTGTAATAATCGATTATTAATATAATTCGATTATGCCCATCACTATTTTTTTGGAACACGGAAAACGATTTTCACCTATGTTAGTTACGCGGTTCTCTCGCAAATTTTGCCTAATTGTATTCAACAATAATACACTTTTCAACCACATTCGAGGCATAAGCGAGAATTTGATGGACCAAAATCTGTCACCATTGACGGTCTATATGGTTGTGAAACCTAATCAGATCTACTAAGAACTTTTTTGACAACCTTGTTAATCTGAAAATTTGATTTTGTAGGCATCATAAGGGATTTTTCAAAGGCCCACATACCATTGGAAAGTAGACCCTGTGAGCTTTAATCCGGTTGATATACATATATGGCCTAAGCTGAATTTTTACATGTTTGAAGAAAGCCAAATAAACTTCTTAACTTTTTAAGAAGTTTATTTGGCTGAATTGAAAATATATAGATTAAATGTTATGCAAACCAAAGTAGTGTAGACAATGAAAACAGAAATTATTTTATGAACATTACTAACTCCAATTATGTTTGTTCCATCAGGTGAGGCATTCCATTTTGTAAGTTTTGTACCTATTGGAGGGCGTTTATACGAATTGGATGGTCTCAAACCATATCCAATAGACCACGGTATGTGTAACGATATGGACTGGACAGATAAATTTAGGAGTGTTATTACCGATAGATTAGGTATTACTGCTGATGAATATAATGAGATTAGGTTTAATTTAATGGCAGTTGTACCTGATCGAAGGCTGGCAATACAACATAAACTTAAAATGTTACGTACTAATAAACAAATTGTTTTGGATGCATTGCAGCATCTTTTAAAGATAAAAGAGAAAAGTGCTTCTAGTGGAGGAAGCGGATGTGCAGTCAAATTAGACAGTCATAATGAAACCACAAGATCACCGGCAGTTGAGAGTACTGAGGATATAAAAGTGAGTATTCTATTATATTTATTTCTAATTCATCATATTATTTTGTTACGGTTTTGCAATACACTTTTAATTGACTATTTTCAATATCAAAATAATTGAGAATTTTTAATTTCTGATATTAATTTAATATGAAATGCAATCAACAGCTTAGTGATGATAAAATGTTATGTCAAATGAATTTATTAATGTTCCAAATTTACAATTTTATACACTTTGCCAACCCGTTTTCCTTAATAATAGTTATCTGTATATAAATTTCCAAAAATTAAATACTTGCATTTATCCCATCTTGTAGTTGAAATATAAAAAAGTCTTAATTAGGAAAGTATTGTTATGTATGTGGGTTCTATTCAGTTAATTTTTCTTACTAATTTCACTTTTTTAGACAATTAACCTAATTTATTCACTTTGATCAAAACTAACCTAGAATTTAAAATATCATCTTTATTCAGCTCTGTACACTAAACTATACAGTTTGCGATTCAATTTTATAACGCAAAACGTTTTTTCTCGAAATTATTTTTTAATTTCGTGATTCACCACTACATAGAGTCAGTCAATCTGGTGGACAATCTTAATTTTTATTGCACCAGGCTTTGATATCTTTTTAGTGATTCATCCTGTAGAATTACTGTGCGCCTTGTTAAGTAGTTAATTCATGCCTAGATGACCTTAGGAACCCCCTTGTATACTTCCTTTCAGATGGTAGGTACTTTCTTCCAATGGCGTCACAGACAGCGGACAGATGGGGCAGCTGCCTTCTTCATTGGAACAATCAACTGTGTTTTGGTTTCATTACCATTTTCCACTGGGCCCATAACGATTTCAGGATGATCGAGCTACTACCAATATTTTCCTGAGTTTCGCCTTCTCCTTCAGTTAAAAAAATCGTCTTTTATTGATGTCTGCCACTTAGTCTATTTCGCATTCCTATGTGGTTCCACTATTATTTGCTGTAGCTCGAACTTGGGCAAAGCATCGGATTTGTTGTTAGCGTTAGCGCTACGTGATGTTGGTTTCGATTTTGGAATTTCACTCTTCACCTGGTTGATTATGAGTTCGACACATCAAGTATCTCTTCAGCATAGTTGATTTTAGTTTCAATTTTATTATTTTTTATTATTAGCTATTTACCTTCTGGTTGGATTTTTAGAATGTTTCAATTACATTTTGCTGTTCATCTCTCATTAATGTAATAAGATTTTGTAGTTAACTTGTTTTTCACCAAATGATTTTATTAACTTATCTTGAAGCTCTGCTTAATTGACTTTCCTTTTGTTCTTTATTGTTCAGAATGTTCAATATTTTTTTACCGAGTTTATCAGTAGCCTCTCGTTTTTCTTACATCTTTTCTTCGCCAGATTTTGTGTTAAACATGAATAATAATTATGTCTTTCTTCGATATCTGGCTTCAGATTTACAATCGTTCGATTGGTTTCCGAAATAATCGGCAAAACCAAATATAATTGCTAAGATTTGAACAGCAAACTCGTAGAAGTGAACTATTTAAATAATAAAAACCCTGCAAAAAAACGAATTTATTTGTTTTTTGCTTATATAATGAAAGTATTGAAGAAATCGTAATACCGCCTTCAGAAAAGTTGTAGAGAATCAGATATGCTTTTCAATGAGCGTTTATACATCCTGATTGGAACATTTTCACCGAATAAACAGAAAAACTGGTCACAAGTGATTTATTTTCTAAAATTGATAACTTTCTGGTAACTAATACTAATAGATAAAACGATAGTTTATGATGTTAAGTTTATATGGGCTCATGATGGATAATATTGAATATTTGAATATTTCATAACCCAACGTATTAACGAGACTAGTCCGATCGGGACATACTAACGATATTTTGAAAGTTCATGAATTACACTTCAATTTTTCTATCTTGGATTTTTGCTATAATGCCGGTAAATTGGTTTAAAATAATAATAAATATTCCAATAAAAGTACGAATAAGCGACAGCCTGCTGGCGGTGAACTGTCAGCTGTCAAGGCACATACCCGGATATATGATTTTCTTGAGGTGGGGCACAAGATGAAAATTATGGTAAATTGTATTCTTATATATAGACCTGCCCATATTGGTCTATTTCTCCATTGATTTATGCAGTTAGTGGTTACCTGTACACTGTTTACTGTAATTAATTTTATTACGTTTTTCCATTGACTGGATCCGCCACTGTCAAGGCATCTGAACAGAAGTAAGAGTCGGTCGTTTAAACCAAAATTCACAAGCAGTATTAATTCATTTTACTGCACTATACAAAAAATCCAAGATATACGAAATGAAGTGCATTTTATGTGTTTTCAAAATATATTTTGCATATCCCGTTCAAGGCTCAAATAATTTACTTCTACGAGTTCGCTGTTAAAATTATGTTAATTATGGCTTATAAACTATTATTTACATAATGGCGCATGCCGTTTGCTGTTAAATTTTATGTCACTTAAAAATCTCTATTGACTGGTGTACTAGTTACGAAGCAGTTAAGGTTTAGGGTTAGGGTTAATTAGATTTTAAATTGCTGGTTATTACTTATTACTACTTATTAATTCTGACTGGTTGAAAAGTGGTTATTTACGTGTAATATTTTTTTTTGCTACAAATAAATCGTAGCCTCCCTATTTATGTTCATTTTCTATTGAAAATTTAATGCGTTAATACATTATTTACTTAATAATGTTATTTTTTGACAGTAAATCATGACCTACTTAGAAAAATTAAATCTTAACTTTATAAAGTTTGATGTTTCAATGAAACCCAATTTTTTATGCACTTGTGAGACATCAAATATGGCAACCAAAATGAAAGTTGAGGCGGTTTGCGGGATAACAAGAAATGATTGAGACATGCCATACACGCCGTGGCGTCATCTTGTTCTTAAAAAAGTGTCCGAATAATGTTACTTCTTGACAGCTATCAAATTAACCGTTTCGTATTTACCTGTGAAAAACGAAATCAGCTATTATCGTTTTTTGCCTATTATTTTCAAAACCAATCGACCGATTGTAAATCCGAAGCCAGATATCGAATGCACTAAGTTTCCTTTAAAACTTTTCCCATTTGACCTTTCCTGTAGGTATAATATGAGCCGAGATCCATGTATAGAGTTGCGAATTTGGGACACACTGTATACTGAAATTCATCCTCAAGTTCAATAAAATAGTGGAAAATAATTTTTTGAAAGTAGTGTGAATTAATTTACTTTCAATAGCCGTAAAGTAACAACCAATTCAATCTATCATAAAGTTTTGATTAGATTATTGGATTATTTTTTATTACTCGGTAACATCCAGGAACTCATGATATCATTTTCCTTGCCTGTGACATTTTTCCCAAAATTCTAAAAAACTAAATTTATTTGCTCAATATTTAAATAATAGATAATGATATAGGATTAGATTAAGGGATTATATTTTCTGACAAATAATCTTAAGGTAATTCTTATCAATTAGGCTAGTGACGGAGTAGAAACTTCCCTGGAAGATTCAAAAGTTCCGAATAAAAGCGAACCCCGTGAAACGAATAGGGTGACACTTTGTCCACTGGATTATGCAACCCCCTTAACCATACAAACCTCTCCTGCACCGAGTACGTCTGGTACAGATACGCCTTCAGATCTTGGATCAGCTTTCAATTCTCCCACCCAATCATGGAATTGGCCAAATAGCACGGCTTCTCAAAATAGTCCAAATTCTACAAATTTTAAAAGATTTGTGGTATTAAGAATGGGAGAGCAGGAGGACAAGGAGAATGACAGAAATAAAACAAAGTGCGGTAAGTTAAAAGACAACTTTTTACTCTATTGGATTTGCGATGAACATTTGATTTACTCTTATCAGAAAATAATCAAAAATGTACAAAACTGAATATAATAATAGTTTGCGCGACATGGAATTCATTTTGTTAGGAGATTATAGAAAATAGGTTTGTTAAATTTGATTTGTTAGAGAATAGTAAATAAATATCATATCCCAGTACTAATTCTCTTTAATTAAGGATACGATTAATACAAATATTATTTTGAGCTATCATGTTGTTTTTTTTTTGTGCCAAAAAAGTTTTAGGTGTTGTATATGTAGTAGAAGTGATGGTGTATTTTTGGAGGGATGCTTTACACAGTGAATCCAACTATACACTTTTGTCAGGATACAAAAATTTCTAAAGGAGCTATAAAAAACTAACCTACATGCCTACAGTTCCATATTTGTGAGAAAACGTTTACCTAAAGCCATACCTTAAGCTGTTAATATCTAATGTATATCTAAAAAACAATAAATTGCCTTTATGTTATGTCATGTAAAATTGTCAAAACGATAGCTATTTCAAATTTGTATTTTATTCAGATTTTAATGTGCTTGACAATGAAGTCAGAATAAAACTTTGATAGCTCACAAAACCAATATTAGAAATTTGTCAAAATTGACAAAGAAAACAGGAAAACGAAAAATACACTTCGAGATTTACACTTTATTTTGGCAATACGACATGTGTTTCGGCATACAATGCCTTTATCAAGTTTCACAAAATACAAAAACTATTATTCTAACTACACCATTTTATATATACATTTTACTTTACCTAACTAATTACACAAAGCTATTAAAAATATTTAAGAGTGGAGATGGATTAAGATCTAACTGATTATTTAATAGTCTACCTATTAATTATATAAAATGGTGTAGTTAGAATAATAGTTTTAGTATTTTGTGAAACTTGATAAATCATTGTATGCCGAAACACGTGTCGTTTTGCCAAAATAAAGTGTAAATCTCGAAGTGTATTTTTCGTTTTCCTGTTTTCTTTGTCAATTTTGACTAATCTCTAATATTGGTTTTGTGAGCTATAAAAGCTATCATTGTCAAGCACATTAAAATCTGAACAAAAGACAAATTTGAAATATCTATCGTTTTGACAATTTTACATGATATAACATAAAGGCAATTTATTGTTTTTTGATATACAAGCTAGCACAAAAAATTCCAAAGATCGTGCGTAATAGTCAACCTGCTTTCAAGTTGAAACAACTTGAAAGAGTTGTCTTCAAAATTTATATATGGCTATCCTAGGGGTGACTTGGTTGTAAGGGTGCATTCGCCAAAAATGCGATCATAGAATTCTATTAATTCAGTGTTCCTTTTAACGTCATACGGGAAATAGTAGGAAAAACCTTATATAAACTATCCCGAAAAGGGTTGCTGAAAAGCACATGACCATTATTTCCTGCTTAATTATCGACAACACGATTGAATTCTACTGAAGTAGTTGTCCTCTTTTAACAGAATTAAAACTCTTAATTTTCTTTTTGTGTTGTTTTCTTCTTTGTGCAGTATTGTGTAATTTTCAAATTGTATTTTATGACCTAGGTCCCAAGCATGTTCACAAATTTTTGATTTTTTTTAGTGCCGTAGGTGATCTACCTAAATTATCCAGCAATTTCCGAGGATATTAAACTAAACGTATAACTATCTGTGGGAGAAAACCCACATGAAACTATGTGTTATCAAGAAGGGAAGCCACCTCATTACGTAGCCGATGTTCAAAGGTATCTCAGTCAAGTTTTCCCGAGTAGATCGGTAGACCACGATCAATTGAGTGGCCACCACGGTCATCGGATCTCATGCCACTAGATTTCCTTTTATGAAGTTATCTAAAACATGTAGTGTATAAAAGTAAACCCGACAACATAAACGATTTAAAAGATCGAATAAGAGCGGCAGTTATTCCAGACTGAACGATGGAAGCGAAATAATATATTTCTCGTTTCTCGTTATCTCTCTGTATCTGTTTGTCTTTCTTTGTGTCATTATTAGCAACTGACATAAAATTAAAATAATTGTCAGTATTAATTCTAATGTGTAATTTAGTTCGTAACTTAAATATAATTGCAAAGGACGTTTAATTAAGAATATTTCATAGATACTTATTGAACTTGTTATTTAATGCTTTCAGTTGGGTACTTTTTCAGTTTAATCCCTACATAAGTTTGTCTTCCTCGTCTCTAGCATCTATAAACTTGGTTTTGATGACTTTTTTGTGGAGTTCTAGTTTGTGATCCTTCTCTTTACCATCCATAAACTTCACCTTTTTGTGCTTTTGACGTATGATGTATGTCAAGTCTCTAATTTTAAATATCACAAACAGAAAATTTTGTGCAGGCATTGTATATTTAATTAATATATAAACTGGTCCCGGTTTTTTACACTGAAAACGGAAGTATTAGTATTTTAAGATCAAGGCAATGTGGTCTCGGAACGAAGTCTCGAAACAAATGCAATTTTGTATTTTACTACCATACTCATTTATTATTTTCGTATGTGTAAGTGTGGGTCTCCGTTAAGAAGCTTTCGCTTCAATAAGAGGATAAATTACATTCCCAGGAAACTGTTTATAAAGTTCAGTAAGAATTTATTGATCGCCTAGGACACTGTTAGAGAAGGAAAACTTATTTTGTTATTTTCATCAAAAATACTAATTTTGAAATTATTGTATTTTTAAAATTCTTAAAATACCGAACACAAGTATGACAATTTTTGGAATTGCATGGAAATGTAAAATCATATATATATATATATATATATATATATATATATATGTGTGTGTGTGTGTGTGTGTGTGTGTGTTAGGTGGTTTCCGGGAATTCATCCGCGTAGTTGATAACTGATCCCTGCCGGGATCTATGGTAAAATGACGACGTTTCGGCAGATTCACATCTGCCCTCTTCAGGTCGGTTCGCATAATTCTCGTAGCCTTCTCCTTTCGCTTCTGGTTACTCTAGTTTTTGGTCATTAATTATATGAGATTAACAAAGGTTACTCGAATACTGAGTATTCGAGTAACTAGAAGCGAAAGCAGAAGGCTACGAGAATTATGCGAACCGACCTGAAGAGGGCAGATGTGACTCTGCCGAAACGTCGTCATTTTACCATCGATCCCGGCAGGGATCAGTTATCAACTACGCGGATGGAAACCACCTAAAACATTTAGTGCCCGCGAAAACTTAAAAACAAATATATATATATATATATATATATATATATATATATATATACAAATAGTTTTACTTGTATATTTCACCAGTATGTAGAAATACATTAATTTAAATTGTTTGCTTAGGTAAAAACGAATGATTAAATATTTTATATGTAAATATAATATGGACTTTATCATAACATGTTTATGGTATTTTGGGTTGGGATGGTCTCTATGATACTTCTCTTAGGCCCTTGCTACGGCTACAGTGCAAACAATTGAAGAAAATTTGAGTTAATAAACTTGATCAAGATAGTCTTAAGTATTCAGACAAAAAATTGTATAGGGCTTCATTGAAATTTTATCGATAAAATAAATCGTAATTTTGGGGACCAGTTTAGAAAATTAAATAAATATTTTTATAAAAATCAAACGAATCATGTAGGAGATACAATAAAAAGTCTTTTTGTGAGAAATAAAAATGTATATTTTTTATTAATTTAAATAGCTTAGTTTAAAAGGTATTAAGGTAAATAAAAGAAAATCCACTGATACCTTGCTTCTCTGAAACTGAAATATTAGAAAAATATATACTTTGGTTCATGTACATTGTATCACATCTCAAACGTGGTACGGAATCCTTAGTACGCGAGCCCAAATTGCCCTTGACCTTTTGCAGAGTGTAAGTTGTAAGTAGGTTGTCTACTTGTACTCTATTTCCATTTTGAATATAATTATTTTAATGCTGAATAATTTTGTTGTAGAAATGAAAGACGAGGCAATGGAAAAAAAATCAGTGCCTAAAAGTTCGGTGCATGCGCGTGTTCATACTAGTGATGGAGATCCTGTGATAGCAGAAAAGAAGAATCAAGAACTTCTAGAACCACATACTTTCGCACCTAAAGATTTATTAGCCTTGTTAAGAAATTTAGAAAATGAAATTTGTGTGTGTGAGATTAGCCTTAAAGATGAAAATGATAAGCAAAATAAATATAAGGTAATAAAAAATATTTAAATTATATGTTACATTAAAACATTTTTTGTTTGCAGATCGACGATTGTAGGAGAACCCATAATTACGATGAATTTATTTGTACATTTTTGTCTATGTTAGCTGAGCAAGGTAAATTAGCTGATCTGGTTGAACAAAATTTAGTTTTGCCCAAAAGGCCCAGTAATTTAACGCCAGTTCCAAAACCAACAAAAAAGAAAAAAGACGGCGGCAAAAGAAAAAAGAAAGGTAGATCGAAAGTTAAAAGACGACGATGATTTAGAATAGGTACAAAATTCTATTAAAATTAAAATATTGTTTGTTTTTTGTCATGTTTCTCTATTTATTTTTGTATTTTCCTATTTTTACAAACAAGTATCTATAGTATTATACCAAATGTTGTATTAAAAACTAAAACATATTTTGTTTTTTATTGATAATCAAATATGTCTGTTGATTAAATATAATTATATAATTAACTAATTATTGATGAAATAATGTAGACTACTGTTACTGTGGGTGTTAGTCAATAATGTATTCGTACTTAATTTTCATAAATATTTAAGTATATCATCATCCTCATATTAGCTATATACTACCATTATTATTTCATGGTTTCATATTTTTTCCTCATGTCTTCCCATGAACTGCTGCGTTTAGCTTTTTGAGACTAGGTTATACCTGATGTGCTAGTTATTAATTTATGTTAGGACGTTTCCTTCTTCCTTCCATACTCTTGGGATATCAAGTGAGTTTTGTTGTTCACATATTGTCCTTTCATCTTACCAAATGCAATATCAGGGATTTTAAACTGTGGATAACATCTATTACCTTGGCCTCATTTCATATTCATTATATTCTCTTTTGTTTAGTTTTATGTAATTTCAGTTTTCAGAGTTCAAGTTTCAAAACTGCGTGTCAGTATTTGTAGAACACATTTTTATTTATTCTTAGGTGTATTCAGTTGCTTACCGCCATTAAGTTCGATTATTTGTAGTTGTAGTTTTTCCAGTTTTGGCACTTAACACAATATCATCAGCAAATCTCAGATGGCTGAAATATTCTCCATTAAGATACTTTTTAATGTGTGAATAGAGCTGTTAGTGGGGCATTCTGAGTTGTCTTTATATATTCTGATTTTGGCTTTGGCTTGTCTGCATTTATTAGCCAGAGATTCTATATATGGCTTATCTACACATGTACCTAGGTCGTTGAAGGCCAAGGTAACTCTTATTTGGTATTATTGATTTCTTTGGTCTGAAGCGACTGCGGAATCGTTTTGTTTATTTCCATTATTTTGATGTTTCAATAGAAAATGAATAAGGAGGCTAGGATATATTTGTAACAAAAAAAAAACATTACAAGTAAATAACGACTTCTCAACCAGTCAGAATTAATAAGTAGATAAGCGGCAATTTAAAATCTAATTAAGTATCTTAACAGCTTCGTAACTAGTAAACCAGTCAATAGTGATTTTTAAGTGACATAAAACGTTTGTTCCTAGCCGATGCGAAAGCGTACATGTGACGATCACCGCATTCAAGAAAACCTGTTCCAACCAAGTTATGACAGTTCAGTAAACGATGCATCACGGTGTTCCAACCAAATAATGTACCGTTTCTCGCATCGTCATTTCAATCCTTGGTGAAGAGCAAGAATCGTTTGGTGAATCTTACTAATCATACGGAGTAGAAACTGTCAATAAATTAAGGTTATGGAATGCAGGTCGCAGAGTTCAGACCACAAACTTGTCAGAAAACCGTTCTAACTAATATTTTTTGTGACTGTACAATGGTGGTACGTTGAACGGTGCTAAATTCGCAGTTGCGCAAAAATTTGATGCAGGGATTTCGTGACAGTTTCATGGCGGTACTGATACTGCAGGTAGGAACAAACCTAGAATTCAACAGCAAACCGCATACGCCATCATTTAAATAATAGTTTATAACCCATAACTAACATAATTTTAACAGCTAACTCGTAGAAGTAAATTATTTGAGCCTAGAAACCCCCCAAAAAATGGAGTATTTTCGTTTTTGACTAAAGTGTGAAAAGTAAAGATCTATTCATAACGCCTAATGCGGTCAGTTGTGTTTTTTCTATTGGTAGTTCTTGTAACCTCCATGTAATTCAAGTGTATGCTCCAACATCGGAATCAAACCAAGAAGATATTCAAAAATTTTATGGGGAATTAGACACCACAATCAAATACCTATCTGGGAAAGACATAATCATTACGAGACATGAACGTTAAAATTAGCGAAAAGAAAAATCACACATTTAAAACAGGTTGTTGGACATTTCGGAATGGGAATAAGAAACACGAGGGGAGAGAGAATGCTACAATTCGGCTTGGAAAATAACCTCGTTATAACCAACACTATTCCAACACCATTAGACGACTATTTACTTGGAGATCACCCGGTGATAGGTACAGAAATCAGATTGATTGAATAACGACTAAGTCACGATGGAAATCATCTGTAAGCAACATGAGGACCTTTCCCAGGGCATTTGGCGGATCAGACCACCAATTACGTGCTGCAGATATAAGACTAAAATTACAAAACATAAACCTACCTCAATCAAGACCCAGATTAAACACATCAGAAGCAACCCAACCTAAAACAAATAAACCGACTATTATCCAATTATAAAAATAATTGGATAACAGAGCAAACGCTGAAGTAATTATAGAAAGGAGAAACATAGCAAACGAGAACAACAACCAAGTGAAATACGCTCATCTTAATTAAGAAATATAGAGGAGGTGCCGAATAGATAAAAATGAATACATAAAAAAAGTATGCGAAGAACACAAAAACACTCTTGAGAAAATTTAAACCTAAAATAGTGTATAAAACGGAACGTTGTTTTGGGAGGCAGAGGAAGTCTGAAATAGATGAGCACAGTACTGCGAAGTACTGTACAGCGAGATCTAGAAAGAGAATACTCGGAACACTACGAGGAAGAAGAAATACTAGGATGAGGTGATAGAACCAATACAACATCTGAAAACAAGTAAGTCGCCAGGAATAGATCAAATTAATGCAGAGATACTAAAGACACTGGAGGAACTGGTGATAGAGATACTATTTGCATTAAGATCTGGTACACGAGGAGGTGGTCAAGCGACTGGACTAAATCCATATTTATATATACATAAGAAATGTTCTATCAAAAACTGTAGTAGTTATAGGACATTTTCTTTAATATCACACCCAAGCAAAATAATCGATCGCGGCTTACACGTTGTCTGGACTCTCAAATACCACCTGAACAAGCAGACTTGGTGAAGGGAAGAGGACTTTCAATATTAGACAACTAATTCCCTACAACAAAGATGGATGACTTTCAGGGCTGCCAGATCTAATTGTTTATCTTTAATCTTACGGTCTGGGTATACATTCACGTTTTTTGTAATCTTAGTCAAATTATATGAAATTATGTATGAATATAAAAAAAATCTGAATTAAAAGTATAATACTAAAATTAATTAAATATTATCAGCAATAGATTTATTAAATAACATAATGTCGATTTCAATAGCATATCTGAAACAGAATGTTTTAAAGCAGTTAAGAAATTAAACAACAAAATGTCCTCAGGTCCAGGCAGGATTCCATCTTTTCTTATTAAAGATAATATTGGTGCACTCTGTACACCATTGAAGTCATTATATAATCTATCATAATCTACCTGTAAACACACAAATGTGGAGATAAATCCCTTGTAGTTAATTATAGAGCCATATCAATGTTATGAAATTTTGCGAAGATATTTAAAATTGTTCTATATAACCGGATATATCCATGGGTTTCTCAATATATTTCAGCTGATCAACAAGGCATCAGTGCTAAAAAAAGACCATGATAATCTTGTCCAGCTTTCACAATTTCTTGCAGATGTGTTAGATGATCAGAAGCAAGCTGATTTAATTTATACTGATTTTTCGAAGGCTTTCGATAGAATTGATCATGCAATTTTAATTAATAAGCTGTCGCGGTTTGGATTCACAAACAAAGCCATAACTTTTACGTAATCATATCTCAAAAACAGAACTCAGGTTGTTTCATATAATAAATATAATTCTTAGTATTTCCTTCCAACATCCGGCGGTCCCCAAGGGTCACATTTGGGACCCCTTCTATTTCTAGTATGTATTAATCACTTAAGTGATGTCATCACCTCAGGTAAACTGTTTCTTGCCGATGATCTCAAAATATTTTCAGTTATTAATAGTTACAGGTTTTGCCAAATTTTGTAAAATGATTTAAATGTTATTCAAATGTGGTATAATTCAATTTTGAAATCTTTTTCATAAGAATAAATTTTATATTTATACAATTTTATTTATCCTGGAAATACATGAACAAAAATATAAATTTTGCAGTCCTAATTAGTTCATCGCCAATCAAAAAATTCCTGGCTACGGCCTTGAAGAAAACCTAAGCGCGTTTAGAAGGCAAACTAGAAAATTAAAAACTACTACCGATCACCCAATGTCGAAATTCGACACTAATTCATTAAAATTATGAGTTGAACATTATTGACGTTATTTTGTCTGTATAAGATATAGAGTTGAGGCGAAATTAGAAAAGTAGGCCAGGCCCCATTATTTCATTTCGGTTACACATATAGAAATAATTCACAAAATATTTTTTTATTTATGTATTTGTAGGATTATTTTTACATAAATATGTCTATGCAACATGTTCGATCTAATTATCTGCGGATTTTTTATTCTAACCTATAAGTTTCCGTTTCCGATTTTAAAAATAGAGATGACAAACAACTCAATGAAAACTCTAATATTTAATGACATTTTCAATATCCGCTGATGATGATTTGTTGCACAACATCTTCGGAATATTGTGAAAATTATATTAATGATAGAATTATAATAACAACAAAAAATTACAAATATTATTTTCTACGAAAGTTAGTACTACTTATTGTCCGAAAAATCAATACTGATCTATAATTTACAACACTAAATATTTTCCTATTGAACTATAGGCAATTCCAAAGATAGTAAAAGATGGTCATCACTTAGTCTGAAAGAGCGTTACCCAGCCACTGCCTGTTTATCATTTGAAAACCAACCTAGCATATACAATTATGCAGCGGTTTCTGTTGTCGTGTAGAGCGTTTTGGTTTTTTTTTACATTTAGGTTGTAAATTTTAAAGCCAGAAGTGTACGATTTCAAAGGTAATATGTATGTAAAAAAAATATATTTTACTCTAGAATAAATAATAACTTAACCTAGTATATTCAAACAAATCTTTAAAATGTTTTTAACAGCCATAAGTTTGCAGCAATGGGACCATGTAATGTAAAATTAATTAACCATAAGATACCCACATTGTCAGAAAACATTAATTTTCAGTATGATTTTCAATATAAAAAATTTACTTACCAACGTAGTACCAACGAATATAGAACCTTATAGAAGGACACGCCTTAAGTAAAATATGTCCTTTGTTTACATGTTAGTATGTTACCCACGCGATAGGGGCGTTGATGTACTACAAAACAAGCAACGTCGATACCGTCTAAAAACAACTAATTTAGTTAGGGACTGGTGGTCGAAAGCGTAAGGCGCGGGGATTTTAATTGAGGCTGGCGGGTTCGATTCCCCAAAATGTTAATTTTTATTAAGTATTAAGTCCTTATTAATTAATTTTATGTATTATTGTCATTTTTCAATTCACATAAATGGATAAAGCTCAATTTAAAATCACATAAAATAAGAACTTAAAATTTTTGAATTGTTGCTACCGTTGAATGTACGAGGGTGAATCAAATATGAACCGGACTTTTGTTTTAAACATTTTATTGGGACGATCAATACAAATTTTAATACATATTATTTTTCTACATAGTCTCCTCTCTTACGTATACATTTTTCCCACCGAATCGGAAGTTTTTTAATACCTTTCTCAAAGAATGAAACTGGTCGTGTCGATAACCAGTTGCGTACAAACGTTTCTACACCTTCGTTGTCCTCAAAGTGGTGGCCTCCCAGTTCTTCTTTAAGTGGCCCAAACATGTGGTAGTCACATGGCGACAAATCAGGACTGTAAGGCGGGTGTTCAAGGGTTTCCCAATGCATTTTGTCCAATTTTCCTTGAGTCAATGCAGCTGTATGTGGCCGAGCGTTGTCATGCAACAGAATCACACTTCGGATAGACATATCCCGCCTCTTTTGCCGGAGTAGTTCGCAGTAATACTCAGCATTAATTGTACGGCGTTCATGCAGAAAATCGATCAGCAGTACGCCTTTAATCAGCTCACGAATTGCGCAGATATTCGCCTCATTGATGCTTGTCGTGGGACGGCCTGCATGAGGCTCATTTTCCACTGTCTCTTGGCCATCTGAAAACTTTTTGTGCCAGTCGTACACTTGAGTCCTTGAAAGTGTTTCATTGCCGAACTGTGCAGATAGTCGACGCAAAATTTCAGACGGTCTAACGCCCTCCCGCGCCAAAAATTTGATATCAACACGTTGCGCAACAGACGTATGCACCTCTTGCTCTGACATGATGCTACTAACAGCGCATCGACTACGCCTCGCCAAACCGACAAACTCCCCTCTTCTTAACATCCCTACCTAATATATATCGAGACGTCACGCCACTCGAATTACCTACAGGGCGAGAAACAGAAAAGTCCGGTTCATATTTGATTCACCCTCGTATATGTAATATTTATTGTTTTTTTATAAATGTTATGTGTCTGTGATGTTATAGCAATTTCAAAATACTAAATATTATATAAAACATATTTTCGTAAAACCAATTATTTTATAAATTAAAAAATATGTTTTGAAAAAAAAGGGAAAAAAAGGATGTACTTCGGCTAATATAAGTTTACAAAAAATTGTAATATTTTAATTAAATTTGAAATTAATTTCATGATTACCTAATCATTAATAATGTACTACGTAAACTTATACTACTCGATGGAAACCAAGAATTTAGATGAACAAACACTTATTCAATATCTACACTTGAATTAAATATAAATATTAAATCTATATTTTAAGATTTTACAATATATAAACTGTAATGATATGCAGTTGTTAATTGCCAATAAAAAACTAATGATTTGGCCCGATTTTTACGCTCGCATTAAAAGACTACCAAATTGCAAATATTAAATATTTCATATGATCTTTTTGTCAATATTAACGGAATATGTTAATGCAAATAATGAAAATGGTACATAAAATTGATACATGAAATTAATTAATAACGACATATACTTAAAAACCAAATATATATATATATCTGTTCTCGGGTCTTGAACCCGGGAACATAGGAATAGTGGCGGGGCCCTTTAAGTGCTCGGCCACCGCTTCAACTGTGTGATGTTTCAATAATATTGTATACAGGGTGTTCCTAAATTGGAGGTACAAACGAAAAGGGGAGATTCCTTGAATAGTTTTAGGAAGAAAAAGTCCTATAAACATGGGTCCGCAAACGTTTCGTTTTCAAGATACAGAGTGTTAAAGTTTTTTTCTCATAGTATTTGCACTTCACAAGATATTCAAATGAAATTTGGCATAGATATTACAATTAAGAGTTTACACCTTGTGACATGCCAATTTTGATTGCAAATCTACAGGGTGATATTTTTTCGGGAACACTGTCCACTGTTGTCCTTCAGAACTTTTTTTTGGTGAGCCACTGGTACTTTCAAAAATTGTAAAGAAAAGCTTTGTTGTTATACCAAACTTTATGTTCTCTTGTAGTTTTGTCGTATCTACTACCGGTTTCGAGAAAAAAAATTTGAATAATTCTCTTGAAATCCTCAGAAAATTCCGAATTGTCATAGAAATCTAGTTACCTACCTACTAGGCTGTGGTGAATGAATAAATTTATTGTTAGTTTTGACACATCAAATTAAACTCCTGTGTTTTGAAAATTAAAGATGGTTGCATTTTAATATCAAAACATGCCGAATTTTACGAATTCCGAAATGGCTGACATGTATTTCATGTATGGTCTTTACATGGAACGCTATCCCAATAGAGTGATGCCTGGTCATCGGATGTTCTCTAATATTCACAGGCGTCTTTCAGAAACTGGATCTTTTTCTGCGCAAAATATTAATGTAGGTAGACCACGAAGTGTGAGAATACCACGACTCGAAGAGGCAATGCTGAACGAAATAGAAGAACATCCAGGAACCAGTACAAGAAAAATTAGTGTTACCTTAAATACAAGTCATCAAGTTGTTTGGCGGATCTTGCGGGATTCTTTGCTCTATCCTTATCACATTCAGAGGGTGCAGGCGCTCTTGCCTCGAGATTGTCATCCAAGAATTATTTTTTGTCGGTGGTACCTCAACAGACTATTGAACAATCCTCATTTTGATTGCCAAATCCTATTCACTGATGAAGCTTGTTTCTCAAGGACTTCAATCATAAATTTTCATAATGAACACATATGGGCTGAGGAGAATCCACATGAAATTGCAGAAGCTTATTTTCAAGAGGAATTTTCATTAAATGTGTGGGGTGGTAATATTGGCGATTATTTGATTGGTCCTTTCTTCTTGCCAGGGCGACTTACTGGTCAGTCATACAGACATTTTTTAGAGAACGATTTGCCCTTGTTATTGGATGATATACCTCTTATGATGCGACGTGAAATGTGGTTCATGCACGACGGTGCTCCTGCTCATTTTTCACTTTTGGCTAGGGAGTATTTGAACGAAAATGATGTAAACAGGTGGATTGGACGAGGTGGACATCAGCCATGGCCCGCCAGATCCCCAGATTTAAATAGTTTAGATATCTTTCTATGGGGCCATCTGAAATCTCTAGTGTACATAACGCCAGTGAATACCGTAGACGAACTGAGAAATCGTATAATAGGCGCGTTTGATACAATTAGGAATACTCCAGGAGTGTTTGAAAGAGTTCGATCGTCTATGAGAAGAAGAACAGAAGCTTGTATAAGGGTTGGGGGAGGACATTTTCAACAATTGCTGTAGTTTAGTTCCTTTGTTGTTATTTAGTTTTTTTATTATGATTAATTTTTGAGTTGTACGTTTCTTGCAGTAATACATTTTTTTGATGATTATACCAGTTTATCGAATGTTTAAGAATCATTGCTAGTTTAATAATTAAACATTTTTTTCTCGAAACCGGTAGTAGATACGACAAAACTACAAGAGAACATAAAGTTTGGTATAACAACAAAGCTTTTCTTTACAATTTTTGAAAGTACCAGTGGCTCACCAAAAAAAAAGTTCTGAAGAACAACAGTGGAGAGTGTTCCCGAAAAAATATCACCCTGTAGATTTGCAATCGAAATAGGCATGTCACAAGGTGTAAACTCTTAATTGTAATATCTATGCCAAATTTCATTTGAATATCTTGTGAAGTGCAGATACTATGAGAAAAAAACTTTAAAAAAATTGAAACTTTAACACTCTGTATCTTGAAAACGAAACGTTTGCGGACCCATGTTTATGGGACTTTTTTCCCTAAAACTATTCAAGGAATCTCCCCTTTTCGTTTGTAGCTCCAATTTAGGAACACCCTGTATACGTCACACATTAACTGAAATACCAGCGCCTGTAGCGAGTGGGTAACATACCTTGATGTATACAAAGGACATTCTCTCCATAAGACGTGCGCTTCTATAAGAGTCTATATTCGTTGGTAGTACCTAACCCATGACGACTTCTGTTTTATGTAGAAAATATAAAGAAATTACATACTGTTAATTAATAGTAGTTAAATACACCTATTTTTTCAGATTTTTTTCTGTGAAATGAAATTGAAACCTTGAAAATAATTTGAAATCTTGTCTTACTGAATTGAAAACTTTCAACCTAATCGCTACAAAAGTAATGAAATGTCAAAATTTAAATCAAATTTCCGGCAGGTGGCTAAGCATTCAGTGTTGTCAGATCTACCCATTTATCGTGAATTTGTGCATAATTTCACAATTTTCTGTAATCTGAGTTAAATTACATGAAAGTTATCCGACAAAAATATAAAGATTAAAAGTATAAGGTTAAAATAAAGAAAATATCAGAAATAAATTGATGAGGTGCAACATAATTCTGATTTTAGTTGGCAAACCATATTTACAATGCAAAGAATGTCGCAAACTTGCGGGCGCCCAATAAACGGCGACTATTATGTATTATAATTTTTTCGTTGGTTTTACATTTAATTTAGTTTGTTTTTCACATTGGAGTCAACCTATCTTATGATTTTCTCTCCAAGCAATCTGGCGGCACTGTCTGGCATTGACAGTATGGATGTAAATAACGATTATTTTATTATTTAATTATTGAACCAATATTATAAATTAATTTTAGCATTCTGCACTGAAGGTCGTCTGTAGCTACTAAACAAAACAAAAATAAAGCTAATCGGTTGAGTGTCAGAGGAGAAAATGGTACCTGACCGTATTGTCTTTGCCTATTTATATATAGATATATTATTATTATTTACAAAGATTATAACAAATCTCAAAGATGCCACTGGCCCTTAATATGCGAGTCCAGCCAAGGCCTTAGCCAGAATTTTTTTTTGGGGAAGACGTTGATTTTTCTATTCATGTATTTTCAGTATAAAAGAAATGTATAGAATAAAAAATGTTTTTGTGAAAAAAGTTGTTACTTCGTTAAAATTGAAAGTTCAATCCCAAATTTGGAGGCGTGGTGAGCATTCCCCGGTGGCTACGGCCTCGAGTCCAAGTCGCATTATACCAAATTAGATTAGATGTGGATTGTTACTCTGCTAGTTATTTCCATTGAAAATATTTGTGATACATGAGGTTGACTGATTACAGTGTTGCTGGTTATTAGTTTATTAACCGACTTCCGAGGAGGTTATCAATTCGGCGCGTTTTTTTTGTACGTATGTTACCTGATTTCTTCTTCTGTTGTGCACCGATTTGAACGATTATGGCCTTGTTCTATAGAGTATATATATTCTGATTGGTGAAACTTGAAATTTGGGAAAAGAATTCTATTAGTAAGGTGATGAAATTTGTGAATGAATAGATGCGTACAAGATGGTTGGAATATAGGGTGCATTGGATGTTAGAAAAAATGTTAAAAAGTGTGGTCCATTAATATGATGTGATAGTGAAATATAGGGTGGAGAGGAATAATTGTTATACTGGGTGGTAAAAATTTTACAATAATTTGATACCTATGAGGTAGTAAACAGTGTGGTTGTAATATATTGTGAAAGTGGAATTATTACAAAGTGTTTTGATAAAAGAGAATTGAAATTAAACTGATTCATTTCGTCTTCGAAATAATTAGTTTACATAGCAAATGTCCGCTACTAAAATTCTCGTTCTTACTATTAATTAACACAGTTTATATTTAACACATTAAAGCTTAAAGTATACAGATATATTCACACGTTATTAGGAGGTTAAGTTGTGTTAACTGTATGCGTGATGGCGTCAGGTATTTTAATGATTTCTTTCATATAATAATAGCCCAAATAATTCAAATCTTTATAAAACAACAAGACAACGTCTGTCGAGTCAGTTAGTTACACATATTTTTGGCTTATTAAGTCAACTATTATCAGTTCATTTTGTTCGTAAACTTTTACCTGTTAATTTAAATGAAAATGTATCTTTCTATATTGTTGGGCCTTTCGATGTTACCGGGTCTTGGTCTATTAAGGTCACACATACAAAATAAAATATAAATGGTAAAGTTGCAAAAACAACCTGAGTTAAAAAAAACCTAAAAAGTTGCAAATAAAACATTTAAAATGATTATACAAAATACTACTCTTGACAATAAATGTTAGGTACCTACACACAAAGTAATAAATGTAAACTTTAAATGGTGCTTATTCTGTACAAATTAATTACCTACCTATCTAGTATATTTTTGAAGTCGGTGCCAAGCTAATCTAAAATCCGGCATTGCGTACTTATCTACAACTTCATCAAACCTGTAAGTTTAGAGTTATAGCTAAGTTTGAGAGTGTTTGGCACAATTATATGGGGAGTCAGTGCATTTATAAAACTCTAGGAGTTATATCTTCTAGAGCTTTAAAGTTACATGAATAAAATTTGGTGTGACCAACAAGCAACAAAATATCCCCACTTTTTGCATATTTTGTACTTTCCTGTTATTTCCGGTTTAACTGGAATTTATACTAAACTTCAATTTTCAAATTAAACACCCTGTATATTTCGATATTTTTGAACTTCAGAAGCAATTCTTAATACAACTATACTATAAAAAATATGCCGATTTTATCTTATTATAGAGATTTAAAAATATACATCTATGTGGCCATGATCCTAATTAAATTCTTCTAGAGGACTAAAATTTTAATCATCTAGCTCTGCAATTGCTTAATAGATGTTGATAGTATGTATGTTGTTAGATTTACTGTAGTTGAATTTTTACCTCTCCCAAAATCCTTGCGATCGGATTCCGCATTCCGCCTGTTAACCACAGGGGTTACCTCCTGGGTATAGTTGCTTAGGTTTTGTGATTCTATCACGCGGGTTGGTAAGGAACAAAGTATCTCTTTCTTATGAATTTTGATATTTACTTTGAGACTTGCAAACACCATGGTCCGCTTTATACCTTTAATACTTTATATATTTACACAGTAATTTTCTTAAGATTAATACTGTTACGAAATTTACCAAAGCCGATCCTTTTTCATTTCAATACGACAACGACCGCTGGGATATAAAAAAGCTGGAATGTTCGGACGTGAGAAAAACTCGACAACTGTAAAATTAACACTGGATTATACTAGAGAATTCGACGCTAATTTTAAAAGGAGGACCCATCCTCGCAGCAGTTAGTTGGTGGAGCCAAGAGCTTATATGTAAAATTGTTGTTGTGATATTTGAATCAGCTGTTGTATATTCGATGTAAATAAAAGTTCTAGAAAAGTGAAAGTGAATATTAGTTGTATAATTTTAAATTGAATTCACGGACTTTACTGCAATACCAATACGAAAAATGAAAGAATACAGTTCCAAGTTTTGACTACAGCAGTAACATAAGTTTATGACACTAATCTGTTTTCATAATTTATAATTTGGGGCGGTCAACATTTTATTGCTTTAGCAGTGCTATCATCCACATCAAATCCCGTCGACAATTTTGGATATTTTAACTTCCTCGGAAGAAAACGTGTGTGTACATTTGAGTAGGCTAGATATTTCAAACGTCGAATTCAAGCTTCAACTGAGAACGTAGGTTTTCGAGGCCAGAGTAATAGCTGATTCTGCTTTTTCCGGATTTCGACCGCGTCACTTATAAGGAGCTTTTTCAAAAAACAAAACAAATGTTACTTACCTTGCGGCGACTCCATTCATTTAGCCTTTTTCTCACAAACACACTTTGAAACTTCACTTTTATTAAACTTGTTATACTGGCGCACAAATTGTAAATGACTCATAGGTGGGAAGAAATAATAATTGGCCCCTGGAAATTTTCAGATATAAGAACGGTAGGAGGCACTTAATGGGATTATTTTGGATTGTTTTATGATTGTGATGATATTTTTGTATAACGTTCCTGGTATTTTATTAGGGGTAATGTAAGTTATTTATTTTGTTGATGAGTTTTCTGTTGAAATGTTGATGCAGGGTTGCCAGATGGGCGAAAGTTCAAAACCTCTGTCTCGGTTGAAATTCTTGGGATTTTTGGCGCTTTCAACGGTCTCACGGAATTTTCTGGTGAAATAATACGGGATTTGGCCACTACAGAGGAGCTGTCGAAGAGGATTTGGTGGCCCATTTCGTGATGATGTTCAGCTAGAGCAGAGTTTGGCCCGTTTTCAAACAACGTTTGTGCTCACCCAGACGAGTGTTTATAGATCGAGCTGTTTCATCGATGTATACTGCCCCACACGAGCATGGAATGGAATAAACACCCTTAGATGAAAGAGGATTTTGTTTATCCTTTGGAGAGGGTAACATTTGTGAGATAGTGGTTTGTAGACTGTTTTCACCTCGTGCTTATGGAGAATCATCCCAATCCTATCCGTGACCTTGCTGATATATGGCAAATATGCTACTGATTTATTAGGTGATAATTCTTTCTTAGGAAGGGGAATTTGGTGACGAGAAATGGAATTGCGAATCTCTCGTTTACTGCCGTTGTTTAGTATTTCGGAAATAGATATAGCTCAATGCACCAGGGAGTTTACGACTGACCGTTTCTAAGATGGATGATGATGGGACCGGGCGTGCAGATATCTGTCGGTATGTGTTGGTTTTCTGTATACAGAGTGACCTAGGCGACCCTTTGGCAACCGTGAAACCAACACGTCCAGAAAGATGTTTTTTACTTATTTTGAAAAAGAAAATACGTCGTCGTAAGGTATTTTTCGATCAACATGAGTACATTCGAGGTTTGTCCGTCTTCCGACAGCAGTTCTCTGATAACCGATAGGGAGTCTGAGATAGGAACTTTGGTGAACAGTGATGTCACATCAAAACTAACTAAAATAATACCAATAAGGTAAATGATTTATTTTAAGATGGATTCTATTCTCCCATTCATCAGGATCCCACTCCCAAAATAGAACGTGAAATAACTTCATTGATAAGAGAGTCGAACATTCCCAAAGTATCACAAAAACATCTATTTCCTCGGAGTTGCACCTCTACACGCCTATATGGCCTGCCGAAAATTCATGAAGAACAAGTTACGACCGATTGTGAACTTAATCGGCTCTCCAACATACAACATCGCCAAATATTTAGCAAACACTCTTAAGACATTCAATGGAAAATCGTCGCTTCATACGCAAGCTTTCGTCAATTCCCCCTTGCTGTACGCTTGCTTGCATCTTGCATATGAAATAAACGGAACTGTGTCCAGGTGGCGGCAAAGTCGCATTTGCGTAGTGGTGTGCAGTCGTCATGCAGCTTGAGCGGCAACATGTCATTACTTCAAGCGTATTGCAAGACGCAAACATGACATGTGTCTAGTTATAAAGGCGACTTCTGCAGCGAATTTTGTCCAAATAAAGCCGTAATACAAAGTTTTCTACAAATTTAGCTGAACTGCAGGACTTCGAAAACTTTTAATTTGTATTTTATAATACTCAAGTATCCAAGTATGTATGATGTAAGATATTCTCGAGTAACAGTATGGTGCTTTTATATTTATAACAATTAAATTCGTGGATTTTAGTCATTATGTAATATAAAATCATTCCCCTAAACTCACTTGCAGCAACAAACAAAGTACAATTAATGCTATTTTCGCTATACGGATGGAATATGTGTATTTCGTCCTGTTCTAAGAAAATTGTATTGTTACGAGAATTCATCCGACAGCTGGTGCAATCGGCCATCAACCAATTCGTGGAAGGGACGTAATTCCGACACTTCTGGGAATCCGAAATGTTTTGTCTCTCAATGGGAGAGTTGGATGGACTGAATTGGAGGGTGGTGAGAAGTATGATGGAAACAATCTTTCGATTCAGTGGCATCGACATCCTGGTATGCTGTCTCAATATTCGCAGCCCAAATTCGAAGACCGTTGACTGACACTGACACCAAACTTCCCGATGTTCGAAATGGATACTCCTGCAAATATCGTCACACCAGGAAAGATTCTAGGACATTCCGGGGCGAAATGGTCTTAAGGAGGGGGCAATGTTACGAGAACTCATCCGACAGCTGGTGCAATCGGCCATCATCCAATTCGTGGAAGGGACGTTATTCCGACACTTCTGGGAATCCGAGATGTTTTGTCTCTCAACAGGCCGACCGCTGCCGTTACTGGGAATTCCCTTAAAGTTTCCAGAACACATGAAAGAAGTTTCCCGATGGTTCGTGGACTTACCAGCCAATTCGGAGAGAAATATATAAATATGGACAGCTGGCGATAGGAGGCATTCAGTTTTCGACGGTCGAATTGTATAGTTAAGATAAAATGTAAATAGTTTCTGTGAATATAAATTGTGTTAAAGTAAAGTAAATCCAAGAGCTGAACAGAACCCGGGTGTGAAAATAAAAACATTACAGTATGCTAGAATCATCTATTGCCATTTTCTCTAAAATGACGTTTGTTCGCCTTGTAAAATTTGACAGAAATGAAACATATTTGTAGCTTGCATACATCTTGTATGAGGCTACGTGGACAGAACCTGAGACGCAAAATACGACTATCGTCATATGCAGCATGCATGCAACCTACAAATGAGGCTACGTGGATAGTAAGCGTAAGGCATTCTGCACACTGAGCTTAACGTCATAGACGCGTAATAGATGCAACGTACGGAGTATACGCTTTTGTGCTGCTCACTTGTGTTTTTATAGAGAACGGTACATTCTTATGTACCCTAGCGTACAACAGTGTCAATCGCTTAGCTGCATGTGCACGTTGAAGTTTCGTATTTTTATGTAAAATGGTCCATAAAACCATGAAATTTGTGCAATTAATCGAATTAATCGAGGGTTTGTACAATAATACCTTACAGGAGTATTCCAGATAGGAGATAAAAATTTTATTTAAATTATGATTTATTTCTATTGTACAATATTTTATACACAACGTTTCCATTGCCAAGGTAAAACTATATGTGACATTAAAAATAATTAGCCAGGTCGTTGCGTAATTCCTGAGAGGAAGATATTCCATCCAAGTGTAAATGCTTTATTTTTCATTGATTTCGAGGTCGTAGGTACCAGAGGCGTTGATGGTTCTTCGTTTCAACTACCATTCAATTTGAATTTCGTCTACCCTCGTACGTTTAATATACACTCCGTGTACAGTCTTATAGGCGTATTAGGGATCGTTGAATCTTGTACCAGTGTGCGCCGTATGCAGTTCGCCTAAGGTTAAGTAGTCATTCAAGAATCCCATTTTACATTTTAATTGTCCTCATTTACAGCCAGAATATAAATATACGAACTTCTTGAAATATCTTTGTTTATTCTTGATAAATACATAGTGAATAGAGCAAAACTTTGGGACATAAAACTCAATAGCAAACCCCAAAATGTGAATTTTCTGTTTTTGGCTTGTATTGAGGAAAACAATGAAGGGATCGTTATCTTGTTAGTGGTATTTTCCGCCGAGAAATGTTCGAAAAACTGGTAAAAATTGGCTTGTATTGAAAACAAAAGATGTTCTTGCGCCGAATGAAAGTTATGATGTTATGATTAACTATCCTCAACCTGAGTATTGTGAAATAAATTGTTTTGGCAGAATTGCAATTTAAACAATTTATAGATAGATATCTTACAAATTGCACCATATTAAACCACACTCTTTCTATTAGAATGTTCCTTGGATCTTCTGAGAGTCCATATAATGAATTTCAATTTGTCTATTAAAGATTTTCGATAAAATCAAGTAAATGTGATTTAAAACGCATGTGAATATAGGTACTTAATAGGTGAGGAGCCAAACAATATCAGTCGGGAGCCAAACTACTTGAGAGGAATAGATTTGCTTACGCTTGGTTACTCGCGATTTTTTTATACAATAAAGAATAAATCTCCTTTTATATTTTAAAATTTGTGTTTATTAAAATTAAAATCTACACATTTAATAATATTACTTTTATTAATATTATGACCGCTAATTCTTTTGCTGATTCTGTAGGTTAACGTCGAGTACTCCAGAAAAATATTAGGTATTAAATTTTTTAAGATTTTATAACAAATTACATTTGGATATGCCATCTATGACACTCGATAGCGATAATATATTTAAATCTGTAAAACATATGACAATAAAATATAGAATAAGAACGTTCCATTATTGCATGGAAAAATACAAATTGAAGTACATGATACGAGCTTTTAAAATGTATTTGGTGTATCCCTTTCCGACGGACGCAGTTATTACAGTACCGTTCGCAAAATACCTCAAATTATAGAATTAAATGAAAATGTAAAAATATTTTTTTTTTCAAACGCATCATGTAATACATCAAATGAAAGGTCCCATTCTATGGAACACAAATATATTTTTTTCATATTTAAAAAAAATAGTTAAAAAGATATTAACGAAAATATACCAAAATTTACCCATTCCCCACCCTTATCATCCAAAACTATAAAACGTAAAGTTTTGAAAAAAATTAGAGGTATAGGGTCTGACCTGAAGTTTACTGGAAAAATAAGGAGAAACCTCTACTTTTAATTTTGGGGGGAATTACAGAATTAAATGGAAAATATAAAATTAAAATTGTTTCTAACGCATCATGTGATATCTCAAATGAAAGGGCTTATTATGACGAAAACAAATATATTTTTTCATATTTTTAAAATAAACTAATTAAAAGATACTAACAAAAATATAAAACAAAATTACCCATCCCCGCCTCCGAAACCAGAAGCTGTAAAATTTTGAAAAAAAATACAGGTATAGCGACTCACCCGAACTTTACTGGAAAAATAAGGAGAAACCCCTAATATTCATTTTGGGGGCAAATTATAGAATTAAATGGAAAATAAAAAAATATAATTGTTTCTAACGGATCAAGTAATATATCAAATTTAAGGGCTCATTATGACGAATACAAATTATTTTTTTAAATATTTTTAAAATAAATGATTTAAAAGATATTAACAAAAATATTTAAAAAATTACCCATTCCCCCCCTTTTTCTCCGAAACTATAAGACGCAAAAATTTGAAAAAATAGAGGTGTAGCCCCTCACATGAACTTTACTGAAAAATAACGAGAAACCCCCTAATATTGATTTTGGGGGGCAAATGATAGAATTAAATGAAAAATAAAAAATCAAACTTGTTTCTAACGGATCATGTAATATATCACATCACAGGACTTATTATGACAAATACAAATATATTTTTTTATTTTTTTTAAATGAATATTTTAAAATATATTAAAAAAATATGTAAAAAAATTACCCATTCACCCCTTTATTCCCCAAACTATAAGACCTATTTTTTTTTCTTTACAGGAAAAATACGAAGAATTAAACAGAAAATAAAAAAAATATTTTTTTAAAGCTTCATGCAATACATCAATTGAAAGGGCTCATTATGAGGAATACAAATATAAATTTTTCATATTTTTAAAATTAATTGTTTACAAGATATTAACATAAAGATATAAAAAATTCTCATTTCTCGCTTTATTTCCGAAATCATACTACCTGAAATTTTGAAAAGAATCAGGGGTACTGGGGCTCACTTGAAATTTATAAGAAAAATTATTAGAAAACCCCCATAGTAATTTTAAGGACAAATTATACAATTAAATGGAAAATAAAAATTCAATTTTCAAACGCATCATGTAATATATCAGATAAAAGGCTCATTATGTGAATTACAAATATACCATATTTTTAAATCATTTGTTTAAAAGATATTAACAAAAATATTAAACATCGACTTAATTCCCACTTTAGAAACTACACTATTTAAATTTTGAAAAATATATTTTATTTGTATTTTTAAATAATTTGAATAACAGATTTATAATTTAAAACACTTGACCTATTTTGCCCTTTATCTTCCAATCTACAGAGCCTCAAAATTCAGACAGTAGATTATTAAAGGCTTCCCTGAAAGTTTATTAGTAAAATAAAACTCTAACGGCGGCACTTCACTTGGTGTTAGCGTATTTTTGTTTTGTATCGCTATATTCGTCCAAATATTTGATGTATTCGCAAATATTCCAAACGTGCCATCCACACATATCGCAAAACACTCAAACATGCCAAATATGTTTGAATACCAGTAAATGTGACACGTGACTCACCGTATTTGACTCCTTTGAAGTGCATTGAAAACCGACAACTGGACGGTAAGGCGTATTTGCTCTTAGCGGTATTCGACTTATTTGTTCAAATAAAGCAAAAATAGGGAATAACCTCTCCACACATCGCCGTTTTTGGACAAATATAGCAAATATACGAATACGCTACACCAAGTGAAGTGCCGCCATAATGTTAATTTTTTGGGGTCCAAATTAGAAAATTAAATACATATGTATTCTAATAAAAATCAAGCGAATCCTGAAGCAGATAAAATAAAAAGTCTATGTGTGGAAAATGAAAGTGTATATTTTTTATAAATATAAAACCCTTCCTTTAAAAGATATTAGGGTAAATATAAGAAAATTTACTTATTCCCTACTTGTCTGAAACTGTAATATTAGAATCCTGAAGGTGGTACGGAACCCTTAGTATGCGAGTCCAACTCGCACTTGACCAAATTAATTTTTAGATTTTCTCAGAAAAAAATCTTCCGATAAGGACTTCTAAACGCACATTTTAAAGGTTTTCCGATTCCTTATAACTTTTTTATAAAAAAACATCTATTGTAACGAAATTTCCTTAAGCCGTCCCTGGTTTCATTCCAGTACGACACCGATCACTTTTAAGGAAAAAAATTGTTCTCGAAATGGTTCGGAAGCTGTAGAAGTGATAATTGATTGTACGAGAGTTTTCGATGCAGGTTTTATAAATAATCGCGGCAGTTAGTTAGTGCGACGAAGAGCTTATGTAGAAATGTTATTGTGATCAGATGTTGTATGTATTTGATGTAAATAAAAGTTCTAGAAACTGGTAGTGAATAATTAGTTTTTAAATTTTAATTGAACCCACGAAACATATGACAATTTGGTGATCAAAAGTGCCGGATTAAGTGCAGTTAAAATCGTAATTTGATTTATGGAAACCCATAGCATGGAAAATATGGAGGAAACTACCCAAAAATAGTCAACCAGGTTACGGAGGAACTGGACGAAAAAATAGCCCAGATTCTGGAAAAACGTGACAAAAAAGAGAAACAACATCAGGAAGAAATTCAACAAAGGTTAGTAAAATCTTTTGATGAAAAACGTAAAATAGAATTAGAAAATCTTGTCATTACAATGAAAAGCGAACAGCAAAATCTAGTTTCCACGATGAAAAGCGAACAACAAAATCTTGTCACTACGATGGAAGAAAAACAACAAAATCTAGTTTCCACGCTGAAAAGTGAACAACACATATTAATTGAAGGATTGTTCTCGAATTTTGAAGAAAAACAAGGCCAAATTGAATTAAAACGACACGAAACTGAAGAGAAAAGACAACTGCAATTTGAACAATTAATGCAAATAGTCGGACAAGTTAATGAAACAGTTAATGAAAGAGTGCAGATAGTTGAGTCAGATATAAAAGAGATAAATGATGGCATTAAAACCATAAAAATACCGTGGACACTCTTGAAACCAAAGTAGATGAACCTCGATTCCATTCAAAGCCAGGTAAAATTTGAAATCAGTTCAATTCAAAAAAAAGTTCAAGACCAAATCAGTTCCATTAAAAAAACAGTACAGAGTGAGGTACAAGACAAAATCAGTGCTATCCAAGACAAGGTAGAAGCAGAAATTAAAAAAATGCAACAGGACTTACAGCGAGGAAAATACCAGCACACCGTGAGTACCAAAGGTTCCTTTAGTAAACCACCCACATTTGATAGCAGTTCATCTTGGCCCATGTATTAACGGCAATTTGAGGCCGTGGCTACAGCTAATGGATGGGATATTCATGAAAAATCTACTTCTCTGGTAATTTCGTTAAGAGGTCCGGCTCTAGAACTCCTCCAAAGCATACCAGTCGATGAACAAGGCAATTTCGTCAAGATCATCGCCATTTTGGATAAGAGATACGAGAATCAATCCTTGAGCCAGGTATACCAAGTCCAACTCAGTGGGAAAACGCAAAAATCCGGTGAAAGCCTCCAAGAATTCGAAGCAGAGATTAGACGGTTAGTACACTGGTCCTATCCAGACCTGCCATTGGAAACCAAAGATCAATTGGCCACACAGAGTTTCATAAACGGTATCAGAGATGTAGAAGTACAACGAAATCTAAGACTAAGTGGCGTCAAGAAAAGTAATGAAGCTTTACTTAGGGCGTTAGAAGTAGAGGCCGTCATGAACATGTCCAAGCCGAGGGTCCGAGCAGTTTCCTTTAACTAGGAAGAGCCAGAGTCAAGCCCTGCTGGCTGGTCTGAACAAATTATTAGCAGAGTCACAGAGAACTGATACCAGAAGAGTATGTTACCGATGCGGACGGATAGGGCACTTCCAACGCGACTGCAGAATAAGGCTACCTGAACGATCACCGACCAGGGGCAACCAACAGTCCAGGGACCGTCAGCCAGTCAGCATAAGGGGGCGAATGCTGATTGGCCCTCCACCAAAACACTATCCATCCGGGGATTTTGCCGAGATACTAGCAGCCTAGTCATCAGAGGCACCATCAATGGCCGATCAATTTCCATCGCCATCGACACCGGCGCCGCTGTGTTCATCGCCTAGTCCAGGGTCTTGAGAGCATCGGAAATCCGACCAGCTAACAACAACATCCAGCTCAGAACAGTCACCGGCGAGTCCATGGCAATACAGGGAGAGGCAGATGTCGTACTGCAGATAGCGGACAACAAGATCCGGCATAGGCTAGTGGTAGCGAATATTGAGGACGATTCCATATTGGGTATGGACCTAATTAGCCAGCATGGATTTATGTTTGACCCGAGATATGATGTTCTTCGGTTCCTAAATGATAAGTCAGAACCGCAGTTGAGAAAACACGATACATCAAACAAATCATCAACGAATCCATCATCATTCTACCAGCTGACAAAGGAAATGCCACCATCCAAATGGAAAGAACGGAATATAACAGCAAAATCGACTACGTACTCTCGAAGAGGAAATACAAGCCACTTAGAGATAATGCTGAATACATTCCATCCGAGACAAGGAGAAAATTGACGCCACATCACAGCAAACCACCACATCTTTATAGACTACCGAAGATACACAATGTGTAGTACCACTGAGACCAATTGCACACTCACGGAACTCACCAACAGCAGAGTTATCAAAATTCCTCCTACCAATCATTCAACCTTAGGAGGGCAAAACATCATCCCTTGTCAAGCATTCAAAATATTTTGTCCAAATCATCTAATACATGTAGCTTAGGCCAGAGCATCGCTTAGTAAGTTTCGACGTTGAAAACCTCTTCACGAACGTACCATTGAACGAATCTCTGGACATAATGAGAAAGAAACTTACCGAGGACGAAACCCTGATGGAGAGGACGACCTGCCAATAGATTCAATCATGGACTTACTACAATGTTGCATCAAAAACTGCTAGTTTCAGGAGAAGGATCGGTTCTTCATGCAAGAAGATGGATTGCCTATGGGCTCCCGTTATCGCCAATCATTGCCAACTTCTACATGGAATGGTTCGAAGATAATTCACTGAAGGGGTACGAGAAGCAACCAAAACTGTGGTTAAGGTATGTCGACGACACCGTGATTATTTGGCAACATGGGGAGCGAGAACTACAGGCATTTCTGGAGCATCAAAACCGATCACAAACATCCATCAGATTCACCATGGAGAGGGAAGAGAGTGGGTGCCTACCATTTCTTGATGTGAAGTGTCAAAGTACTAGGACCGGAATCAAAACAACATTTTAAAGGAAGACTACACATACAGGGTTATACTTACACTACAACTCTAACGATCCATCAACAACAAAAACTGGCATCAAGACATTAGTCCATAGAGCCAGCACACCAGAGGCCCTCAAAGAAGGAAAAATGAAACTTAGAGAAGACTTTTGACTAACGGATATCCGGAAACCATCATTAACAAGGCATTGGAACAACTGGAGAAACCACCTAGGCAGGAAGAGGAAACCACGATATCAACTGTATTACTACCATACACCAAAAGCCTGTCGGAAAAACTGAGACGTATTGGACACGGATATGGTATCAAACGGGTTTTCAAGAGCAGCAACACCTTGAGGAGCATGATCAAAAAGACAAAGCTGTACCAAAAAACTGTATATACAGCATACCATGTGAATGTGGCAATCTCTACATTGGGGAGACGAAGCGACCACTGGACACCAGGGTTAAGGAGCACCGCATAGCTACTCAAAGGGGAGAGCTAGCAAAGTCTGGATTAGCTAATCACGCATGCACCGAACACCACTACATCAACTGGGACCAGGCACGGGTAATTCACAAGGAAGAGCACTGGTATAAAAGAAAATTCATCGAGACGGCATACATAATCTCTAATGAGAATATAATCAGCGAGCCCAGCGTCCAAATTAAAAAGAGAGACCTCTTTTTGAGCCACTGCCGCTACGCATCGCCGACAACCAATCGCCAGGTCCGGCTACGCTGATTGGACGAAACAGTGGATTAAGCGACCCAATGAGCATGTCCGGTTAACGGTATAAATGCGACGGGTATTTCCCATTATTCACCGGATGACGATAGCAGAAGAAGAAACGTTGTGAGATCAATCATTTCAAGACTATACAAGCCCAAGGAAACTTCGAGGAACGAGTTACATTGTCTACCAGCTTTAGACTAACAAATTTTATGATATATTTCAAAACATCTTTCATCGCATATATAAAGTTATTTGATATATAATTTAATGAAATATTAAAAATATTTTTATAATATTTTATGTTTGTTTTGAAGTATTATAAAGTATTTCTGAAATATTCTTATTTTCGGGACTAATAACCTTTTGAAATATTTTATGAAATATTATATTTCATGATATATAGAATGTTTCCGAAATATTTATATAATCTCGAATAAAAATGTCTGGAAATATACTCACTGACAAAGAAATCGCAACACCCTAGAAGGAGTTGTTTAAATAATAATATTGTTTTGGTAAAACATTTTGCTATAGTAAGGAGTAAATGATTAAATTTTTTTCTTGTACATTTTTTTTCACTATTAATATTATAGTTGTTTTTTTGCATTTTTCTAATATACCAAAAAACAAACTGTTGGGATCCAAAATAAAGTTTAGTAATGTTAAAGTGCCTAGAGTAAGTGTACGCCAAATGTATCACCAGTTAAGTGAATTTGAAACAGGTCGAATTATTGGTTTAGGAGAGGTGGGTTTTTTATTTAGAGAAATCGCTAACCGCACGAACAGAGATCCAACTACTGTTATGAAATGTTGTCAAGCGTGGTATAAGAATCCCCAAAAACGGAGAAGAGTTGATACCGGAAGTCGAAGGGGCACAAATGAAGTTCATTTCTTCTCGAAATTTGGCTGATGAGCGGTTAGGAGAACAAGACCATCTTGTAAGTGTCCGCACGTAAAAGGTCTTTTGGACTGCAGTATTATCGACCCCATCTTGTGCTACGCCTGACCGTTAAGCATCGAAGGCAACGACTACAGTGGTGCAGAGAACGACAACATTGGAATGGGGAATGACATCGTCTGATGAATCTCGATTTTACTTGGGTGGACATGATGGCCGGAGAAGGGTTAGAGGACGTCGAGGAGAAACACATCAACCTCAATTTGATGTTGAGCGACATGTACACCGAACAGTAATATTATTTCAAATATTTCATGCTGTATGGGATGTGAAAAAAATTAGGGAAACTGATTTGAAAATATCAATATTTGAGAGACACTTATTGCACACCCTATAGAAAGTTATTCAGTTTTTGTACTAGCTTCGTAGAGCATGTGCCTACAGTAATCTTGCTCTAATTTGATTCTAAGTATTCATAATTCGTTTTGTTAAAACATTTTAAATCAAAAACGCAGCTTTGGCAAACAAAATACAATTAGGGTTAAATAGAATACCTACAGAGGTTCATTTGAGACAAAGAATTGAAGGCTCTCCATTTAAAAACCATGAAATATGACACATATTACTGAAACACCCTGTATGTCTAAAAAGTATTTTAAAATTTACCTAAATTACAACCATACACTACCCGTTAACTAAGTTGGCCTCGCAACACTTTCAAATTAATCGATATTTATTTTGTCATCTGTTTTAGATTAGAATATGTTTTACTCAATTAGTTTACGCTTTATTAAAAACAGTTTTCGAATTTATCCTAATGCGAACAAAAAAGGTTTTCATTGAATATAAAATATATTATGACATTTTAGGTGTAATGAGAGTTGGACGAATTGGAATAGACAGATTTCATTCTTAAATCACTTTACTGAAACTGTGTATTTTGCAGAAGTTCTCCAATATAAAATGCAGGAGATAATTTCCAAGGTAAAAAAATATTATTTTCACGTTAGATGAAAATTCGTGCCTCATTTATCCATATGTCAGTGTCATTTGAAAGGAAGAAAACATTAGTCATGAACTTTCATTTTTCTGATCTCGCATTTCTAAGTACTCTATGGATCGCTTGAAATTCAGCCCGAGGCATTTTTCGAAGCTAGATGATAAATTCACGCCGCACCAGTATAGAAGTTTCTCGAATGGACGTGAGCTTACAGGTAAGCTTGAAAGGCCATCAACAAAGCTGGAGTTAAAGCCAAGTTCGTGCAGTGAATTTTGATCGTCAGCGCGCCTTCGGTTTGTTATTTTTGTTGAGGTTCCAAATGACTTTCTCTGTTGATTCACTATTCTTCTATTTAGAATATTATTCATGGTGACTTAATATATATATATATATAGAATTAATTTTGTGTTTATTTTCGATGAAGTTCTTACCTTTTATTTTATTGTCGCAAAGAAAATTAGTTACAGTTAAATGCCTAAGTTGAAAATGTCAAAAGCAGAAGAAATATTTTAATAAGTTTCAATGATAAATATAGCGTAGACATCCTATACTTAAAGATGCGAGATATTTTTCCATAAAGGAATAATACTGGCATATCAACAAAAGTATTATGTCTTCGCAAAGCTCAAATTATAATAATTTGGTATTTGATAATTTACAAATTATTCGAATATAAACAAACTGAAAATCAAAACACAAATAAAAAACTTGAAAATACAAATATTTAAAAACTGAATACAGTAAAATGAAATTTGTTTGCTTCTATATACAGACAGGGTGCGACATATATAACTGAAGGAGTGTGTCTATTTTCGAATTTATCTGAAAAACGTAGGTTTTTGAGTTTCGGTGTTTTATTTCAATGTTACAATTTACATAGCCCTTGGCTGTTGGCGGTCCTACTGACTCGAGTCCTCTTTGCTAAATTTGCGTCAGTATTCGCGATAGTGTTTACAAACAACATCAAGAATGCACTATTTTACTACTTTAATTATTCACATGTAACAGGTTTGCAACCGAAGACCGTGATTTTTAAGATATCTGGGAAGAAAATGCCCAAGAGTAGTTAAATTCGACAATCTTGTGTCATATGTGGTAACAACATGTGTAATATTTTTGTAAAAAAATAAATATTTTCAGGAAATTTAAAAAAATCAATAAAAGACACACGATGTCTAACGAATATGAAAAATTGAATTCTTTATGACTCACGACAAGTTTTTCAATGTTATGTTAACATTTATTCAAATTATGTTTAATAAATAAAAACAGTAACATATTTCAAAAATAAATAATTATAATAAATTCATTATTCCTTTTCGAAAAATCAAAAATGATTTTTTAAAAATATACAAGCATGTATATATTTCAAATATGTGTGTGAGGAATGTCGGAAAAAAATGTTTGAATATTATTCAGGGTCAGACAAGCATATTTTAAAATTATAGCCAGAATAAAGGGTGCGCCGAAATAATCGTGGCGAACCAAACTGGTACTTTATTAAATGGACCACCTAGTACATAAATATTCCAGCTTATTCTTCTATTCATTACGATCATTTTGATATAAGCTTTATTGGGTCTAAAACTTATACTAAGGGTTCAGCCATTTTTATGAAAGTAAAATATATCTATTAAATAAATTTGAAATAAATTACGAGTGATTATTGTATTTAAGGAGGTGTAGCAGACGACAGTCAAATAATGAAACGAGGATAGAAGAGCTAAAATAGATAATGCAGGGTAAGATCAGCAAAATTAGAGAACTGGTAGTCACAATACGAAGGGAAGAAACTCCATTATAGACCGAAATAAGAAACAGTCCGGAAGCAGTTGATTTCAAAAATTGGCCTCGAGGAAACAAAACACAAAACGATACCTCCACAATTAGATGGAATAGAATTAGATTCTCTATATAGGGTTATGTCACGTCAAGTGTCCTAGGAGCCCCAATGCGACCTCCTCAAATTTTGACTCTCCTTCTGAGTATGAAATTATAAAATCCCAATTTTAGCAATTTTCAGATGCAGGTTTTAATATGGCTATCATTTCTGATCTTATTATTATTGACACCCCTGATAAGAGAGAATGTTTGCTATGAGGTACTTAAAAAAGTAAAATGATAATTTTTCTTATAAACTGTTCCACGCAACTCGTGTGCTTTTTTGTGTAATAAACAATTCGTTGCTTGCCCGATGCCTCCATTTGATTTCTTTGAAGGTGGATTGTTTGCATATTTACTATGCTGAACCTCAATGTTCCTTGAAAAGTCCATTGGGATTGATGGTGGATAGCAAATGTAATTTCTAAATTGTCAGACTGCATTGCGAGTTTTACGCCGCCTAGTAGATATGGGTAGCTTCACGAAGTTTATCAACTGATATACAGGAGTTTGTCCCACCCAAGGGTCCTTCAGTGGTCCACGATGTCCAAAGACACTACCCCAATAAGCATAATCGCATGGCATGAGCCTTTCCCCTATCCGCCACCTATTGACGCGCGACTCAGATCTGGTGAAACAGTTGGCGGTTTAGTTTTTACTGAATAACATATAAAAATTAAAGAAATTATACATTGTCTTGTACAAAAGAAAACAATACACTCATAAAAGTCAACCGGTACCAACAATTTAGGGCATAATGTCATAGAATCACTTTCTTGGCTCTGCTTTCTTTAATTCTTTTCTGCACTTCCGTTGGGTAACTGTACTTCTGACCTTTTGAATCGGCTTTGGGGCGAATAAACAGGCCAAGACATCTCGTTCTGCTAATGAAGTATCACAGTCCTTTCCGATCCACCAGTTATTGTCATAAATACAGGCTATGTATTCGCAGGTTGGATGATGTTAATCGATAAACTTCGACAGTCTGATGACTGATCAACACCTGCAATAAATGACACTGTCTCATTAGACACTCCTTATCTAAACTTTTATTTCATTAATTGGTTTGAAGCAGTGGGTTTCTCTTATCTCTGCGACTAAACATCAATTTTCATCACATCGCAAAATCTGACGAAGTCATTTGCTGTTAGATTTGATCAGAAGTGGGCCGTTCCAAAGTTGCTCTAGAAGCTAATCGCTTTGTGGTGCCTCCACTACCATCACAAGAAGGCTCTCCACTTCATGGCTTAGGGCAAAGCAGTGATTCCAAATTCACTGCAGTGGTTGCATAAATTCATTAAGCTATTGCAATTTTTGTCTTGGGCAGCGGAGCTATCACTGAAATAACTGATATGTTTCAACAAAAGATAGGAAATTTACAGGTGACCAATAAGCTTGGAGTAGAAAACATGAACGACAACTAAATCATGGGGCAAATAATCACTTATTAAACTGAAACTAAGGGACTCAATCATTCCTGTTGAAAGCCTGTGGTAGATAACACAGGTATGTAACATGGCTTGAGTATTTTCCCAGTATTGGAACATACACAATATATGAAATGTACTACTGGCAGACTGAATTTGTTTTTTCGTTGTATATCCATAAAACTGATGTGAAAACATCCACCAAATGGGGGAACGACAGTATACCTATGCAGGGTCAGTGCTTTCACAATTAAACACTATAACGGTACAAAATTTTAGAAATGCACTCAAGTCTTTATCTATCGTGCCCAGCTCTCCGTCTATAAGGGATGATATATAAATATACTACAGCCTCATGGAAAGAAATATTTAACCAAATGGAACACATTATTCAACATTTTTAATATAATTTCCTTAAAAACTTCTTTATCTTTTATTTATTTCTATAGTTTTCTTTCATCTTTTCAGGACTTCTTAATTAGGATATTTACTTTTTCACCATTATTGTCATTCTAACTCCTAGAAACAATTGGCAGCTACGTTATACTCATATGGTGCACGTACTGGAATTATTTAACTTTCTGCTCAGAGCAGTTAGCGATGAATACCTCCTAAATTCTAAATGCATCTCAGCATTTTCTTGAAGAAGAAAATAGTTTCTTGGCTAAGTCTGGTTACATTAATGAGGCCGAAACCGAATACTGCTGTCTAAGTAAAACTCCAATTAATCAAAGTTGAAGAAGTCTAGTTAAAACTCAGCGTATCCTTAATGAACCTATTTTGAAAGAAGTTAATCAAGTTGAAATATATTTTCTTTCACATACAAAGTAAGTAAACTAAAGCTAAGTAGTATTATTTCATAACAAATGTTCCAAAGTAGAACGTGATGAGCTGACAGTCAGGAAAATATGAAAAACTTGTACTAATTCATCAAGAAACTCTACAAGAACTTCAAAGTTTATAAACTCATATCGTTAGGGAGTGTTGTAGGAAGTTGGAAGCGAGATTTTAACGAACTATAAATACTTCTCTGAAAGTTTTCGCTACATGCATTGTTTCGTGGACTGAAACGAAATGATAACAAGAATAACACGAAGAAATTTAGTTTTGATCTGTTATTAACATGTACTTTAGGACTATAGTTTTGAGCGTGGGTAAATAAGAAGAAGTTATATAGTTTATAAAAAGAAAATATACTAACAATATAATTTATTTTTGACTTAGATAATAGAATTATAAATTGATTGCTGAATTAATAATAAAATTGATATAAACCAATCAATATATGTTACAAATTTATTGAATAACTTGACATTAAGGTTTTTATTAACCTAACTGCAAATTTCAAATTCAGTTTGAAACACTAAACAATAGCAATTAATCAATGAATGAATAACTGTTGAATTTAAAATATCCTAAAAACTTGTACAAATAATCTGGAACTGTTGAATTGCCTCTTCTGTTAATTATTTCTTTTGTCACTTACCCAATAAATATGTTTTGCACATTAGGTACTTAAGTTCATATTCCAAGTAACACTTTTGTTAAAAAGGTAATACATCCACTCTAAACAGAATATTCAGGTAATATTGCATTACATCTCATACGTTTCTGAAAATGCTTGTTAGAAAGTTTAATGATGTAAAAGTCTAGAGTGTATTTTTTATTGTATGAGTCGTGTTTGTGACTGTCTATATCATAAGAACGTGGTTCTCTAAATTATAATTGTGGCATCTCTAGTTTCTATTTTCGAATTTCTTGGGACTAACACCACACTTCGAAAAGAACGTTAAAAATCTGGAAAACATAATTAAGGACGAAGCCAAATAATACTGTTTAAAGCACTTGTGTGAAACGAAACAACCGTAGTCGGTAGTGAAATGGCAGAAGGAGCTATCTGCGTTTTCTTAAATTTTACATTAGAAGCAATAGAAACCTTTATTTTATAAATATTGTTGTATTATACTAATTATTATTGCAATGATGTTTGATTTTCTAAAAGTAAATCATAGAGTAGTGTAAATATTGAACATTTATGGTATATTTTATCGTAAGTCAGAAATAATTGACATTTTATACCATTTTGCCATAACATTATTTTAAAGTATAAGGTAGTTGGCTCATCTTGACATTCAAACAATATATATAACGACATTTTTTTTTAATTTTAGAAAATATTAAATTTAAGTGAAAACTATAATATACATTACTGGAACAAATAAAACAATTTATTATAATTAATCATCTGAATCACTTATTAGATCAGCATGTTTATCTGGAATTCCTGAATTATGCGGAATGTTTTTGTAGAAACTATGATTTTCTTTTGGAATAAATGTTGTTGTCCCTATATATAACTAAATATTTGTTTTTTCTTGATACGCTTCAGTTTATTTTTTGCATGACTTTTTAAATGATTTTCTAGTTCTTCTTTATCTGTTTGGTTTATGTTTTTGTTTCTACTTAGTTGTATGTTTAATCTGTATCATTGTATGGATGTTTAAAAAACGTTTCAGTTTTTTAAATACCTTGCAATATGTTTGGTAACATTTGGGTGGCCGATTTGGTTCTGTACATAAGTTAATATACCTGTTGTACATTATGCTGATATTGAAATTGGGATGTAAATATTTTTTTGGAGATTTACTTCTGGAATAATGACTTTCAAATGAAGGATATGAATTAATGTGGTTTATTATAAACAGCGTATCAGAAGGTGATGTCTTGTTTTTAGGTTCATGCTTACCTCGAAAATTATTATATTGTACAGTCATCGAAATCGTTCTCTTTTTTATAGCGATTTGTACTCTTCTTCGACTTATAGACAAAGTATTCTAAACATTTTTATACAAACCCTTGTTGTAGTAGTATTAAGTTTTAAATAGTAAATATTTGATTCTTTCTTTTTATTTTTATATTTTCTAGATTTTTCGCATGGAAGAGTTTCAACACGACATAAAATATATTGTGTTTGTACATCATGATGCCCAATATCCCAAAAATTTCTAAAAATGCCTTCATTAGAAAATTTCATACGAAAATAATGGTGAATCATAAGTAATATAATGTGTTCTCAATACAAAAATAATCCATATATTTTTAGAATAAACAATATGACTCAACTGCATTATTAATAAAATATTGTAATGGCAAATGGTGCTATTTGCATGTACCTAGCTCATTTTGCCATATAGGGAATTATACTTATATGGCAAATAACACATATTGCCTTTCCAAAATATTTTTTATATTTTTCTCCTTCTAGAATATAAAATTTTACGTTATTTATAACAATTTAATGCAATTTGAAATAAAAAATTGCAGATTGAACCCTTTGCCATTTCACTATTGCGTTAATGACATATTAAAATTAATGGAAGAAGGAGGAAACGTGAAGAACAAAGACATGGACAAATTCAAGCAAATACAGAGCAGAATAAAAAAGGGAATTAGAAAATCTAAAAAATAGTGATTCAACGAAAAATGCAAAGTAATAGAAGATCTTGAAAAAAAAGCATAACTTATTTAAAAAAAGGAATCCTTTAAGATGTAGCTGTATAGGCGCATCCTGAAGATACCCTGGACCCAACAAGTTACTACCGCGGATGTGTTGGAAAGAATGGGCAAGAACAAAAAAATACTGTATACTATCAAAAGGCGCAAATTAGATTATCTTGGTCAAGTTATGAGAAATAGATAAAGATATGAACTATTACAACTTATTCTCCAGGGTAAAATATTGGGTAGCAGGATCTCTTGAGAAATTTACCTAAAACACAGTTTTGCACCGTAACACCAAACCTTTATTTAAACACTCAACGCCTATTTCAACAACTCTAAGTTTTCATCATCAATGATGATGATTTACTCCTTGACAACTTAGAGTTGTTGAAACGGCGTTGAATGTTTAAATAAAGGTTTGGTGTTCGGGTGCAAAACTGTGTTTTTGCATTAGTGACACACCAAAGGTTCCACAGCATTTCCATTAAATTTACGTACTTGGTTTAGAATGACAACAACGGAACTGTTTTGCATTGCCGTGAATAAAATAAGCATAGCCATGTTGGCTGTTAACCTCCACTCACGAATTTGGCACTCAAAGAAGGCAAAACTTACAGAAATGTTCCAGGGTCGATTTAGACACCGTTCACAATGGCAATAAAATAACACAATAAAACTAAAGAAATTTAAAAATCTGCAGTTTGACCTTAAAATGTCGTACAATATAAACTAATGTAACCAAGAGCTGCTAATTTGATATATACAGGACAGCATATAAAAAATGCCAGGGTTAATACGAAAAGCACAAATTTTTCAAAATGCAATAATTTGAAAATTATGTTCAGAATTTTTTGTAGCGCCTCTAGTGTGACTTTGTATCATAAGATCAAAGAATTCTGATGATGTTTCAGAGATCCCATTAAAGTCACGAGGGAAACCTAAGAAAAACTCACCAAAATACCGTAAAAAGTGATATCATCAAATTTTTATATGATGTAACAAAAACCAACTTCTCCGTATCAATAAATTTAATGAAGACAAATCATTTATAAAAAATGTACTTTCTGCTGACACTTCCTTAAAAGAAGAGTTATACAAAGGCGTACCTAAGAGCGCCACATACAATTCTGAAGATAACTTTCAAATTCTTCCAATTTGACAGAAGCTTTGTCATTTTCAAATAATCTTTAGAATTGTTATGTGCTATCCTGTATGTATCAATTAGCAGTCAATTCCTTTCGCTATATCAGTTCATATTGTCAGTTTGTTATATTTTAATTTCATTGTTATTTTAATGACATTGAAAACGAGGTCTGCTTTAGATCATGAAACCGACAAATTTGAAATATTCACGAAGGTGTGGTGCTATTCCCAAGAAATTCTAAAAAATAAATAAGAAGTGCTTATCGCGTAGTTAAAGGAGTTTAACTCGGTGTTATCAGTTCATGAATCCTTTGCAATTTGTAAAGAACTAAATATATCGTAGGCTTTCCGATATTCATCTATGTAATTAGTGAAATGTTCCAAGATTGAGTATTCTGGGTTTCACTTGTACGTTTAGACTGTGAGGTCATTTAACCATCTTAATTGCTTTCCTGACCGGATTTGATTGTATTTTGAGTGTACCTTACTTGCCAATAAAATAGTCTAATCGCTGTTTTATCATGCTGGTATTTTTGTGTGCTCTCGTCGTGCTTTGATATAATATTACATAAGTTTTTTGGCAGTTTGCATATTAAATTTGATAAATTCCTTGTTTCTTTTAGAGAATCCTAGTGTGTAAATTTTTCAACATTGGCTTTAGGTTTTCTGAATATTTTTGTATTTAGTCGAACGCTTTTCTGTTTGATGTTATCGTTACCACTTAGTCTCTGTGATCTGATAAAAGTTGCTTTTCGGTGTCAGTACATAGAGAATTTCTGAATTTTATTGACTGATTAAAAATGTCTTGGGATTCTCTTCCCTCCACGCAAAATAACCAAGGTATTGTATACAAAGTAATTAGCAGATATTAAAAAGTTCTTTGCGATTTTACTGTAAAACTGATAAAACCATGAAAAGAGAACAAACTCATATTAAAACAGCCATTTTATTCACCAACTTCCAAAAATGAGGGTGTCATCATTTCCGCATTTTTATGTATACTGATATGTCTGCTGGTTACGACCGTGTTTCTTGATTCATAAGTTGTTTATCTAGACCAGTTCCGTTTAAATTTGAGAAAGCACTCTTGCCTCCTGGCGCATTCAACGTGGTAGCATTAAGTACTTTAACAATACGATAAATACCTTTTTGCGATAAAGTGTGTAATATTTGCACGAAGAGATGAGCTTATACCTGATTTCGTGGCAAGCAGTACTTTTTGCCTAAAATCTGTTCGACATATTTAAACGTAAAAATTTCCGATCTTTCCATTTCCGAGGTCAGAAATATGTTGTCCCATTTAAAAAAATCGACTTGACCTTGAAGGTCAAGGTCAAGGTCAAATTAAAGGTCACAATTCGATTGCCAGGGACGAATCCTATGTTTTGTTTGAAACATTTTTCTCTAAAATGCGTTCCCGCCGTGATAAAATGCCGTTCCGGGACTTTTGGGACACCCTGTACATACATATATTTTTATTAAACACTAAAACTTTACACTTTGTATTAAATGTTGTCGTTTTTATCACAGATCCATTTTTTATAAATAAAAGAGTCTTACATTCTAATTGCAAAAGAAAAGTAATGTTCCATCAAAATGTAACACGCTTTTATTTATAAAGAATTGGATTTGTGATAAAAACGATAAGATTTAATAAAAAGTGTAAAGTTTTAGGACTTAATAAAAATATGTAATTAGGTATGTACCATATGGGATTATTGTGACGTAGACGAGGACGGTTAATTATCGTTAAAGGTTGCAATGTTGGTACCTATATAATGGTATTTTTCTTATCAGATTTAAATTGTTTTTAACTTTTTAGTTCTTTTTATTAACAAGTAATAAAGGCTTGTGTTTGAAAAGTTTTTTTATAATTTTATATATACTATACTAGTCCCTGGTCCTTAGATGCCTTATTTTTACAATTTTATACCTGTAGATGGCGCAGCGATCGGGTTATTGGAATTGTTTTTGAACCCTAGTTATACTATTGGGTCGATTTTCATATTTGTGTATGTTTGAGGGGATCCCTGGATGGTTTAGATGCACTAATTTTTCTACAAGTTACAACTTGTAGAATAATTTTGTTGAATTACGAAACGAAATTCTAAAAGTTACAGAAGTTCAAGTTAAAAGTTGATTATGAAACAGCTCCCCTGGTGGGGCCTGTTTTTGGGGAACTAAATGTAATACAGGAATGGGAAACTGCTAGATTGATTTCTTTAAGCTGGCACTTTTATTGCTTATTTAAAATATCGGCAGAGCTCAGAAGTTTGCAATGTGTTGGCAAGCCCTGGAATATGTATTTGTAATTGATACGGGAAAATTACTGGTTTATTTCCAATATACAGGGTGTTTGGTAGAAGGTTCGCCAAACATGTAGGGCGGATACGTGAGCATCTACATAGCTTACGTTTTTTTATTTTGTGTTTTCTTAGTTCCCAGAATTATTCATACCAACTTTGTAACTTACTTATTTTTCACTGTAACTTTCACCTAATAAACTTAAATCTAATCTATGATGTTTGTTTCCTCGATATATGAAACAAATAATTTTTTAAAATCACAAATGCCGAGGTTCCATAAAAAAGTCATTGAGTTAAACCCCTGCGAACGATATACCACAAGAATTGAAGAGTAACTAGTATCATATTAAATTTTATGAATGTAACTTACAAGATTCGAACTACAAAAGTAGGGGTCGGGTCACTTGAGTCCAGCCCCTCCACTTCCACTTTTGAGTCACGTGACGTCATAAGCTGTGTTCTGATTGGTCGGTTCAAATTTGGCGGGAAATTCAAAATTGAAGGGGTGGGCATCATCATACGGCGTTAGTAGTAAATGGGATATGACAGTTTTGGATCACTTGGGTCCGTAGGCACTGGTTGTGTGGGTATGTTAGGTGTCTATTGAGTAGTTGTGTGAGTTTCATAAATTTGATTGCAGTGTTAAGGGAGACAAATGCGAAAACGTTAATTTTCATTGAATAAAATTTAATAATGTGTGAAATTTCCATCCGCCCGCCTATGAACAAGGGTCATTAGCATTGATATCCCATCAAGGTCAGTAAAAATACACGCGTAATTGTTAAGATAATTATTATTATTTAGTTAAAGACTGGCACCAGCGCATCCACCATAATATAAGCGACACCTCCACATTTGGTCGCCTATGAACAAGGATCATTAGCATTGGTATCCCATCAAGGTCAGCCGGCTGGATTTACGATTTTTGCAAGTAATGGCTTGTAAACGGTTGACGTCACTGTTGGAATCGCGTTTCGCGATTTTTACGAGTACAGACTTGTTTTTGCAAAGATCAAATTAGAGGGAACAAATAAACGAGAGTATTAGAAAGATTATGTTTTATTAAAATTATAAAAAAATTTGTACAATTTTTTTAAATTTATTCGAGCTACTATGTTAAGAGGAATTATTATGTCAGAATTATTGCTTTTATTTTTGTGAATAAATGGTTTTCTCCGTCCTGGTAGTAGTAACGGCGCCTGTCTGGGGCAGCTGGCGAAACGTCGTGTCGACCATCATCAGGCAAAACGTCGTGATATTGACCATCATCAAGTGATATGTCGTGGCAATGCGTCGATCATCTTCAGGGTGCCGGGGCTCCACCACCTTCGGGCATCTTCAGTCGTGAGGTAATGACGGGTGTGACTATCTTCAGGCTTGCTGGCTAGAGCCGTAGGCTGGCGAGTTGAAAGAATGATGTCATTGCTGTTGCTTCGGGGGTGTTCGGCTTTACGCAGGGACCCGTCGATTACTAGTGTGATTGGTGGTCGTGGGTGTTTGGGAATCTCCCTTCGGCTTGAAGGTGGGGAGCCGTCGGGTGGAGAGCTTATGGGTGACGTCATCGGTATTGTGTGTTGTAGATTATTCGTTGGTATTATTGCTTGGAGCCATCTTGTGACGTATGCCGTACTAAGAAAAAAAGTTGCTGCCGGGTTTAGAGCCCGGCATTGTTGGCAAGGATTTAGCCTTGTGGGCTAATGAGACATATTGAAAAAATTGTCTAGAGGTTGTTGGGTATTAGATTTTTGATGATCGTTTGTTGTCGAAGATATGTCTCAAAAGTAATATTTCATATACAGCGATATAAAACGCTAAAAATAATTAAATTGAAGAAATTATGAATCACAAATTATTTTAACACTAAAATTGAAATTATTGATCATGTAGCTTTGTTTGAAATAAAATTTAAAAAACAAGACTATGTTTTACTACCATAAGAGACAGTAGATAAGTATCCGAAATTAACTTCAGATTAGAACGAATGTTACAGCGAACTTTGTTATCTCTGTAGCTTCCAGTTCATATAGTCAAGACCTCTTAAACGGTACATATAATATTTCTTATCCAGGTCATGTATCTTGTTATTTGATGAAAACATACGGCTTATGAAAAAGGGTGGGATGCACTCCGTAGAGTGACCCCCTCCATTTTTTCTGTGACGCCATAAGCCGTGCTCTCATTGTTCGATTTAAACTTGAACTAATATTTTGCTTTTAAATTTGCCAACACAGCATACAATGCATATATCCATATTCCCATTAGCTATCATCATGATTCAAATGATGCTACATTGCCAAGAGAATCAATTCAATCGTGTGTTTTCCCTAGGTCTAGGGATTTTTCTCATCGCTGAATGAAACAATACGCAATAAGTTTGTATTTCCGGGATCTAGGGAAATATGGAAATTTGGCAATCATGGCCTCTCTTAGCGGGCCTCCCTCCCTTTTTCTGTGACGTCACATGATATATCCTTTAGTCATCTTAACAAAGAGAAAAAATTTCAGTTCGTTTGCAACAATTGATTAACGTAGTCAGTACAATTCCAAGATGGTATCTATTCAACCTAAACAAAATAAAGTTGAAAGTGATCAAGATGTTAGACTGTGGGTTACGCCGATGGGTAAATTAACCTATACGGAAGTATGTCTCAAATTTGGTCTCGACATTGAAAATGATAGATGTAACGCCTTCTTCTGGAAGCTGACGTGGACAGACAAAGTGCTCATCGATGATAATGTCCTGGAGTGGTGTGGTTACGTTGGTGAGTACAGACATAAAAAATATCATTTTATGGATTTGCTCAAGACGCAGCAACCAGCTATGGAATACGAAGAAATTCAAGAAGCAAACATAACTTAAAAGAAATACATTTGCATGAGCGCCATCGACTTTGAAATGCTGCTTTTGCAGATGCGTAGCAAGAAAGCTACAGAAATTCGCATCCTCTATACTTTAATTAAACGCATCTCTATGAAATATATCAAATACGAGAAGTATCACGAGGAAATGCGCCTCAAACAACTTTCTGCACACAACGACCTAATTTCTGCACAAAAGCAGCATTTGATGACTGAGTTGGATGAACTTAAGCAAATTATGATACAAGTAAAGAATACCGCTGAGGCTGAGATGATTCAAATGCAAAAAGAACGATTACAAACGGAAGAAGAGAGAAACAAAGTAGATCGAGATCGTATGCGAGCTGAAGAGGAACGAATTAAGGCTGAAAAAGAACGTATTTAAGCTGAGGAAGCTAGGGCCAAAGCCGAACTGCATCGAGTTAGATTAGAAGAGGAATCTGTCAAGGCATCAGAACGTCATTGTGAGGTTCCGAACGTGGTTTCTAACAAAATACAGTCTCAGGTAGTGAAACGTTTAAGGAACGAAGTATTCCATCGTGTAGCTCCGTAGTCAATCAACCACAAAAAACAGAGATGTATGGCTCTGTTAGCTCTTAGTAAGAGCGAATGGTACCTCATACGTAGACAGCGGGGGTCTTTCCAAGCAGCTATAAAGGCAGTGCTGAAGAAACATCCAAATGCTCAACTTGTTAAAGAATGGTTTAATGTCTCACATCCCATAGATATAGGTAACGCTCTCAAGTTCCGACTTGGGAACTTAAAATTGTTTGCTAGAGGCAACACACTGCGATCAGCACCATTCTCTTGAGCCATTGTATAATTCTGACCTGGTTGATAATATAGAATCTATCATGAATGAAAACGTTGCCATGCCAACCCAGAATAAAGTATTTGTATAATAGTGTTATTTGTTTCCCAATTATATTGTAAATATTGTATGTTTAAATAAAACAAAATATGTTCAAATTAGCATTTTTATTTTTAGCATACATATATTTTTAAATTACCTGCAATTTTCCGTCTACATATGCAACAATGATCTATTTTCAGTGAACAATCAAAGCAACTAGCAAAGTGTCTGCATGGCATAAAAACAATTGTAATTTCATTAGTTAAGCAAATTTTACAAGTATTATTATTAGAGTCAGTGTGGGGATTTGGTGGGCAGTCTCTAAGCAATAAACATTTAGCTGAACCGTTTTTATGAAGTTCTGTAATATCATCATAAGGTAAGAGATTCTTGAGCTCTAAGCCACAGCAATGACAAGTGATCCTGTCACCGTAGCCCGTGTAAAAGAAGCCGGCGTTGACAAGCTCGGTGGGTGTCTGCTTCAAGGCAATAGGCCAGTCTTTGAACGTCTCAAGTCTGCTCTCAAATGTCACATTGCTTTTATGTCTGATAGGTCTGGTGATGTGGTAAGTGTCATCAAAATCAAAAAAGCGACAATGTGGATTCCAGTCCAGATGATCGGCAACAGGGTCATCACCATCTTCCCAGTTGAAACCACGTGTATCACAAAATGGGCATTCAACAGCATCATGTTAAGCTGCCATCGGATTCTATTGCATCTTGTCGGTAGATAAACCCTGCTCTTGCTAGCTTTTCAGCAGGGAAGTCGGAAGGCCAGTTTTCAAAGGTACGTAATCGATTTTCGTATATTTGGAAGTATTCTCGACAATCTATGGTGTAGAACTGATGAAATAAACAACAAATTTTTTAATTTATAAGCATTTATTCAATTTTTCTAATGTCAATATCTCGCAAAATAATGTTTTTATAATAATAAATATGTTCTCTTAATGCAATACATAATGGAGACCTGTCATCTAAACAAAATGGTTTTAACAATTTTTCAATCGGTAAACGATTTAGTAAATTTGACCATAAACAAATTTCATCTATTATTTTATAATAAAAAGTACATGAAATTTAAGCGCTCCAAATACATTTATTTATTTATTTATTTATTTATTATTTACGGTTGTACCACTTTACAAGAAATAACATTAATTTAATAAAGTAAACAGTGATCAAAATACTGTATACATAAAATGTAAATTAGAAACTTACATGTTCAAACGTTTAATTAATCTATTAAATGTTGTTGTAGATATTCCAAATAACTCTAAATGACTATCCTCCCACCATGAAGATTGGCCAGTCTTTTTTTGCAAAATCCTAGTAATAGGTTCATTGCAACTGAGTGCATAATTTGAACATACTATGAATTCATGGAATGTTGAAAATCGCAGTATTACGTGTTCTTCTTGGCAGTATTAACATTTGTAAAATTTATCAAGTCCGCACTAGTAACTCTGGAGTGATCACTTGTATATAACCACTATCCGTTCAAAATGTTATAAAGGAACCTCAAATCTGCTTCCATCACTCTTCTGTGATGTAATGACGATATGTTAAGTATTGAGAGGATCTCATCATATGTATACTGTTGTCCCCTACAGATACCTAATTTATATGCGCATACTCTTAAAAATTTGTTTTGTAAGAGCTCAAGAATCTCAATGTTGTCAGAACTATAAAAACGGTCAGTATTATATGCTTAAGGAGACCAAATCCCCAAGTGAACCATATTCCAAAATAGATCGAACTAAGCTAAAATATAACAACTTCAAGGTTTGTACAGAAAACTGATTGCTATGTCTAAGAACAAATCCTAACATTTTGCATAAGGCCTTAGACGGAAAATTGCAGGTAATATCATTAATATGATGCTAAAAATAAAAATGTTAATTTGAACATATTTTGTTTTATTTAAACAACAATATTTACAATAAATTCCTAAATCTTTAATTTCGCCTTGTTCTTGCAGCAGTTTTCATATTATTTATATTATAACAGTAATTTACAAGTCAGAGAATGTCTAGCAGTGTGTTGCCTACAGAAAGTAATTTTAAGTTCCCAAGTCATTGAGAGCGTTTTTACATTTAAGGAAAGCATATTTACATCACACCAACTGGCTAAGCATTTGAGGTCATTTTTACTAAGAGCTAACAGAGTGGCATCATTTAAGTTGTTAATTATTCGAAATATTTTAAGATCGTCGGCAAACATAAGAATCTTGCTATTTATAATAATTGAAGATAAGTCATCTACAAACATGTTAAACAATAGAGGTCCAATATGAGACCCCTGAGGGACTCTAACTGATGTCACAGTTACGCGCTGAGATTCCTCAGACAATACGTTCCATATTTCACATACTGGGACCTACCGATAAGAAAGCTTTTTGCACTTATCCAGTCAAGCGGTACTTTACCCCCAAATCCATAACCTTGTAGTTTGGCAAACAATAAGCAAAACATCATCAACAACCATTCTAGGTTAACTCTATCAAAGGCTTTGGATCACGAACCAAACAGTCTGTGTAGATGGCATCGACCTGATGGCACACTTTCGATACTGTTCCATCGAATCGGCAATAAAAACATGGCTATAAAGTAGTTCCAAATTAGTACTTAAAGTAGATCTACCTTTGCAAAAACCATGCTGCTGATAGTGTATCAAGTACTAAATAAACGTTCTTTACAATTAGTACATTAAAAATTTGTTAACAAGGCAGTCAAATAATTTAGGTAAGGCTGATTGGTTACAGACAGCTCGATAATTTTCAATATTATTTTTATTGCCAGACTTGAATATAGGCACTAAATAACTAGTTTTCCAATGTCTAAATCTGGAAAAAATCCCGCTAGAGTAAGAGTGCTTAACGATAGCTGCATAGCCCTGGTAATGCTGCTATAAGTAATGAATAGGTTTCACAGGGTAAATATACAATGCTTAAGCACAAATGCTGGCAGATAGCAATCTGGACCAATGCAGCCCTAAAAGTTTCCATGGCATATTTAATACATTAAAAATTCAATTATGTCTGAAACCTCAATATGATATTTTACTATTCACATCAATGTTCTGTTTTATGTCTTAATTAAAAATTTTAGGAATCTGATTAATTTTAGAATTTGAACTTGAACGCTATAAGTACATTGTAGAGAAAAATGTACCAAATAAATTAACTATATCCTGATTATTATCACCTGAGCTATTACCATAGAACATACTAGAAGGCAGACTATGAAATTTTCTTTTATTATTTATAAATTTCCAAAATGTTTAGGATCCGATAAAATCTTATTTTCAATATTATTTAAGTAGTTTGTATAACACAGAGTGGAAAGTTGTCAATTGCCCTCGACAATTATATGAGCATGTGTAATTAAACTCAAATGCGCAGAAACGCGCCCCAAAAACTTAAGTAATCATCAGGTCTTTGTCCAGACTCGAATTTATATTTTCGATGCATTTTTTGTTTTAGATAAGTTAACTGCTTTAATTTGCCATGGAGTTCGTTAAAGATCCAAACTGGAAATGAAGTTGACGTTTTAAATTTCTTAATTGTTAGGATGAATAAGTCCTTAAAACCAGTATATATAATATCATAAAATACCGCTACAGTGTACCGATTAACATCATGTAGGTTTGACAAAAGAAATAGCTCCCAGTTGATGCTAGCAAAGTCTTCTGCGGAATCATTTAATCCTATATAATTTGCATTTCTACCCAAATCAACGGCGAATAAAATTCCTCATAATTTAGATGATCGTTTTTGCTACAACCAGGTAATTTTAAAACATGTATGGCCGAATGATGTATACTATTATCAAACAATGGATCAAGTGGAATAGCTACATCGACATTATTTAAATTTGTAAAAGCTAAATCTAGAAAAACATTTCGACTATTAGGTGTAAACTTAAACTTAATTTGATACATATTGAAGTAACCAACGAACTATGAAACGAATTAGATAAATACACTGCAGGAGAGTCATCGGAAGTGGGAAAACATTCCACAACTAAACCAGAAGGTTATCAAAACGCGAACTTGCAGAACTAAGCTGATCATGAGGCCGGAGCATTCAAAAGTACAAAGGAAATATACAAATTAACGTAATCACCACATACTATCAAGAAAACGACTTTCCTTTAAAGGAACAATTCTGAGTAAAAACCATAATGTATTCAACTGAACTCATCTGCAATGAGACATATATGTACTTACGTTAGAAGCAGGAGGTATATAAACTCCACCAAAAACTATGCACTTATTATTGATCTTTAACATTACAAAGTCCAAGGAACCTAAGATTCTAGAATCTGAGCACGACAACGAACTTCACAATCGGGAGGACAACTTAAAAATTACCTTTTGCACATTTAAGTCACTTCCATTACAGGCAATTAAGACACCCCCACCTCTAGTTTTTCCAGTAAGAACAGAATTGCGGTATATCACTTCTAAACACAACATACCCAGTCAATCCTAATTCAGCATCATTATTGCAATCACAAGTTAACCAAGTTTCTGTATCCAAAATTATAGGTACTTGATAATCACATTTTTCGAGCTACAGCTATTTCTAAACACGAGCTTTCAAATAGTTTAGTTCTTAACCCACCGACATTTTGGGAGAGACTTTCTTATAAATTGATAAAGATGATGAACCTATGGAATGGCATGTGGTAAGTTTTTTTGAGAAGAAAACGAATTACCTTTTATGGATATTTCCGGTATACCTTAAAAACCCTTATATATTTTATAAATGCGAAATCTTGTTCACCTTGTTGTTGCACGCGTTTTCTAAGGTCACTTTTCACCAAATTTGTTGAGTTGTCTAGTTGCCGGGGAGTCAGATCGGAAGATATAAATATGTTTTTAGCTTTAGCAACTTTAAACTTGGTTTTCAACCCCGGAATATTAATGACATCAAAAGAGTTAGTCAATACAACTTTTAGGACACAAAGTCACCGAACGAGGAATACTCCAGACGATTCAAAATTATTGGGTAAAAAATTACCCCAAATCTTACAGTTTTGACAACTTTAATGTCTTCTTGAGCAATATCTTTAAATATTGAGGATACAGTGGCTAAATCCTCAGAAATTATATCCCTTTTATTCACAGGTTCCACTAAATTATAAATAATTAAGTTGTTCGTTCTCTTTTGTCGTTCATACAGTTCATTGATTATATCTTCTTCTTGGTTATTAGTATTTTGCAGTTTCATACTGTTAACTTCGTTTTGTAACTTTTCAACTAATTTAAATAGTTTTGGAACAAGTTTCATGCCAGATTTACATTCTTCACATAAGAAACGCAAAACCCGGTTTTTCTTTAATTCCATTACTCTGATCTCCGATGAGCAAAGACCAGAGCAATTAGGATCCTTGTGAACTGGTCTTTCACAGCTATCACAGTAAAGCATTTCTTCGTCAGAACCTCAGAACCATCTTTCTTAGAAGATTCGAGGCACCTCATTTTGAAATTAAGATTTTTAAAAGCCGGTAAAGACCTGTCTGTTGAATTTTATCCGTTGCCTTGGGATATACTATACGCTTTTTGCCTAAATGACACAAAAAGCAAACTAATAAAGGATTATCACTTAACACCAAATTAAACAGTCGCTATTAAACAGTCAAAAGCTAAATGCACTTTGTAGATACCCCCCTTGGAAGAGATACCACTGAACTATACAGCTTAGGTAACGTTCACTGATATCAAATTGCCATATAATTAATTTAAACTTTGAACTATTGTAATTTTAAAAACATCTTTGGAAAATGAGCTCAATTTTTTGCACCTAAATATCTTTACACATCCGTACTCTTTACCGCTTTACTTTAAACTTTAAACTTTAAATACATTATTTTACTTGAGATAATAGGGTTAATAGCTAAGAGTTCAACCACATCACTATAATCCAAATATAGTGCGCAAATGTTTTTCATCAGCATCACTTGTTTCACATTTTCATACTGGATCTGGGATAGATGGAGACAATCTCCGCAGGTCACTGGGGCAGCAAACTCTGGAGGTGTAGCATTTTCAAAAAAGTTTGTTTTCAGGAGCTTGAGCTCAATGATGACATCCTCCACTCGTACATATTCATTATAATTTTCGTTGGTGTTCCCCCGCAGCGGAAACGCATACAGGTGTTTTTTGCAAGATAACCACTGGAGAATACATCGGATCTCCAATGCAGGACTGAGTGCAAAGCATTGTCGAACATCATACTCTGAATTCAGTAATGGAAATCTCCAATGCAGCAAGTAATAGAACAGATCTTCCTTTTTGGCAGCTTCATCATACATTTGTAACACTCTATCCAAGTCCGCACTGTAATTGGCAGTGAAATCACTACTATAACCACTATCCACGGTTTCAAAACTGCTGATACTACTCACAGAGTTTTCACAATTTATCCGTATGTACTATTAATAACGAGAGGTAAACTGGGACACATGGGAATATATGTAGGGAATTTTCACAATTTATAGTTGTACCCCTTCCACAACCTGATTTCAATTATGTGTTCCTACGCCAAGATGGAAAAGTAGATCTCTTGTTGCTAAGAGCTCAAGAATCTCTTACCCACTTATGATATCGATATTACACCAAGAACTTCATAAATTTAACGGTTCAGATAGCTAAATGTTTATTGCTTAGAGACTACCGAAGCACCAAATCCCCACACTGACTCTAATAATAATACTTGACGCTAAAGCGATGTGCTTAACTAATGAAATGACAATTGTTTTTATGCCATGCAGACACTTTGCTAGTTGCTTTGATTGTTCACTGAAAATAGATCATTGTCCGTGCATATATAGACGGAAAATTGCAGGTAATTTAAAAATATATGTATGCTAAAAATAAAAATGCTAATTTGAACATATTTTGTTTTATTTAAACATACAATATTTACAATATAATTGGGAATTTCACAAATAACACTATTATACAAATACTTTATTTAAAAACTGGTTGGCAATTTGTTGAGAAACATCGCTGGAAATCTCCATGGCAACGTTTTCATTCATGATAGATTCTATATTATCAACCAGGTCAGAATTATACAATGGCTCAAGAGAATGGTGCTGATTTCGCAGTGTGTTGCCTCTAGCAAACAATTTTAAGTTCCCAAGTCGGAACTTGAGAGTTGCGTGGAATACCTATATCTATGGGATGTGAGACATTAAACCATTCTTTAACAAGTTGAGCATTTGGATGTTTCTTTAGCACTGCCTTTATAGCTGCTTGGAAAGACCCCCGCTGTCTACGTATGAGGTACCATTCGCTCTTACTAAGAGCTAACAGAGCCATACATCTCTGTTTTTTGTGGTTGATTGACTTCGGAGCTACACGATGGAATACTTCGTTCCTTAAACGTTTCACCACCTGAAACTGTATTTTGTTAGAAACCACGTTCAGAACCTCACAATGACATTCCGATGCCTTGACCGACTCCTCTTCTAGTCTAACTCGATGCAGTTCGGCTTTGGCCCTAGCTTCCTCAGCCTGAATACGTTCTTTTTCAGCCTTAACTCGTTCCTCTTCAGCTCGCATACGATCTCGATTTGCTTTGTTTCTCTCTTCTTCTGTTTGTAATCGTTCTTTTTGCATTCGAATCATCTCAGCCTCAGCGGTACTCTTTACTTGTATCATAATTTGCTTAAGTTCGTTCAACTCAGTCATCAAATGCTCGTTTTGTGCAGAAATTAGGTCATTGTGTACAGAAAGTTTTTTGAGGCGCATTTCCTCGTGATACTTCTCGTATTTGATATATTTCATAGAGATGCGTTTAATTAAAGTATAGAGAATGCGAATTTCTGTAGCTTTCTTGCTACGCATCTGCATAAGCAGCATTTCAAAGTCGATGGCGCTCATGCAAATGTATTTCTTTTGAGTTATGTTTGCATCTTGTATTTCTTCGTATTCCATAGTAGGTTGCTGTGTCTTGAGCAAATCCATAAAATGATATTTTTTATGTCTGTACTCACCAACGTAACCACACCACTCCAGGACATTATCATCGATGAGCACTTTGTCTGTCTACGTCAGCTTCCAGAAGAAGGCGTTACATCTATCATTTTCAATGTCGAGACCTGTAGAGTTGTAGATTATCGAAGTTTCGCTGGTTCTAATCTACTATATTTTCTTTTCTTTTTATCGAACGAAGACACAGTGTAGCGAAGAATATATATTTGAACGTAAACAACTGCACAATGTTACATATGAACGAGAAGTTATATATCAGAACAAAATTGAATGAATATTGAACTAAAAGTCTATTTGACATGTGTTACAGCAAAAACTTTTTTTCTTGTTTTTTCGTCAACGGCAACCAGTGTCGTCTCATTAGGGAGCAAAACTGAACATGGCCCCCGCCTTGAAAGACTGGTCTTTCAATGAAACTGTTATGATGCTTCGTCGCTTGAAGGTAGCGGGCATATACTGGAGACTGCTCTTCGGATTAGACCCTTGGAGGTGTGTAGGGTGGCTACACGAGAGATCCCATCTGGCCCTGGGTGAAGTTTGACTACTCTGCCCAATTTCCATTGAAGCAGGCTTAAATTTGGATCCTTCACCAAAACCAACGCACCAATAGTCAGCTTTGACTCGTTGTTCTTCCACCTTTGCCGACTCTGAAGCTCAGAGATATATTCTATGGACCACCTTTTCCAAAAGCTTTATCGCAGACGCTGCAGCCTCTCGAAACGACTGAGGTGACTCTCCTTAAGGTCAATGACAGATGCCTCTATGATAGACATCATTGGACGGCCGATTAGGAAATGTCAAGGTGTGATTGGATAAAGGTCTGAAGGATCTGATGACAATGGGCTCAGAGGCCTTGAATTTAAGATCGCCTCCACCTGTACAAGGGTAGTTTGAAAGTCCTCATAGGTCAAAAGCGCGCCTGACCAAATACGTCTAAGATGGCTCTTCATCGACTTAACTCCTGCCTCCCATATGCCGCCAAAATGGGGTGAGTAGGCAGGGATGAAATGCCATGAAATTTCTTGATTTGCAGCTGAATTTAGAATGTCATTCCTCCTATCTTTAAGAAACTTACCTAGCTCTATTAATTTATTATTGGAGCCGACGAAATTGGTTCCATTATCAGAATAAATACAAAGGGGTTTACCTCTCCTTGAGGTGAATCTCTTCAGCGCAGCAATAAAGGACTCTGTTGATAAATCGCTGATAAGTTCCAGATGAATGGCTTTCGTGGCTAGACATATAAAGATGCTCACGTAAGCCTTATATGTTTTAAATCCTCGACCATTACGGTCCCGGAGAGTAAATGGCACTGCATAGTCAACTCCTGTTTTAAGAAATGGAAAAGAAGGAGTTACACGAAATGCAGGAAGGTCACCCATGAGAGGATTTTGTGATCTAGGGTGAGCTTTAAAACAGGAAATACACTGATGAACAACTTGTCTTGCTAGATTTCTTCCAAGTATAGGCCAATATGTTTCTCTGATTGGATAAAGCAATTGCTGAGGTCCAACGTGCAATAATCTGAGATGCTCGTGTCGAAATAAGAGCTTTGTAAAATGGTGATGACATGAAAGAAGAGCAGGATGCTTCTTGGTATATTCATATGGAGAATTTCGAAGCCTGCCCCCTACCCTAAGAACCCCTGTTTCGTCAATGAAAGGGTTGAGTGACAAGACCCGACTCTTGGACGAAACAGGCTTTCCTTTAGATAAATTTTCGATATCAGAGTGAAACGAGTCAGACTGGGAGTGTTTGATTAGATACATGAGGGCTGCCTCTAATTCCTGACAAGATAAAGGACCGGATGTTCGTTTATGCCCTCGAAGCTTGGACAAAGAGTTATGAATGAACCGCAAAAGGTATGCGTATACGCGTCTTAACCGTGTAAAATTTGAGAAACGTTCAAAAGGAAATTTAAAAACGTTTGTAACTGCTAGTGTCACTAGCGTAATTTTCCTTAATTCAGGTAGTTCCACATTGGAATGAAGATTCGGACTTGGCCAATTTTCACTGGGCTTACGCAGAAAATCAGGACCATTCCAACACATTTCAGAAGAAAGCAACTCCAAAGGATTTATTCCCCTAGAAAGAAGATCAGCCGGGTTGGCCTTCGTACTGACATGATACCAACATGATACATTGGTGCTAGATTGAACCTCCGAAACCCTATTCGCAACAAAGGTCTTTAACAAGTGAGGCAGGGTCTTCAACCACCCTAAAACGATGGTGGAGTCTGACCAGTAGTAAATTTCATTGAAGTTGATGGGACTGGATTCAAGAACCTTTGTGGAAAGTCTGCTGAGAACTAGAGCACCACAGAGTTCCAGCTTCGGGATACTTATCTTCTTAAGCGGAGCCACCTTAGATTTAGCGCACAGAAGTTGAGCCTTTGTATTTCCCAACTCATCAGTGCTGCGAATATAGATACATGCGCCATAGGCAGCTTCAGAAGCATCACAAAATCCATGCAACTCAATAGAAGAGGCCTTGCTCAATTTTACCTTACGAGGAATTTTGAGAGTGCTAATTTGAGAGAGCTGATCTCGAAAGGTAAGCCATTCTTTATGAATATATAAAGGAACAGATTGATCCCACTCTAGTTTTTCTAACCAAAGCTGTTGCATTAACATTTTGACTTTGATGACGGAAGCAGCCAGTAAACCCAAAGGGTCGAAGATATGGGCTATCCCAGAGAGGATGGACCTTTTAGTTACGGTTTTGGGAAGAGAAGCTGAATCAATAGAATATAAGAGTGAGTCCGATTTCGGATTCCATTGCAGACCCAAGGTCTTGGTATTTTCATTGGAACCTAGAGAAAACACTGCATCTGAAGAAGGTATGAAATATTGAATACCAGTTACGATTGATGGATCATTTGAAACCCATTTGCGAAGTGGAAAACAGCCTGCATTTAGGATTTGAGAAATCTGTTGACAATATGCTAAAAGATCTGATGAAGAGTCTGACCCTGTCAACAAGTCATCAACATAAAAATCATTTTGAATCATTTTCGCGGCTTCAGGAAACGTGTTAGCATAATCATATGATAATTGAAGTAAGCATCTTGTAGACAGAAAGCTGGCAGAAGCTGTGCCATAAGTAACTGTATTAAGAGAATAAGAGCTTAAAGGTTGAGAAGAATCACGCCTCCATAAAATTCGCTGAAGATTTCTCTGATTATTTTCGACTAGGACCTGACGATACATTTTTTCGATATCCGCGGACACAACATAAGAATGTTGCCTGAACCTTAACAAAATTGATAACAAGTCATTTTGTAATACTGGACCGACCATTTGAATGTCATTGAGAGACACACCAGAAGTACTGGAACAGGAGCCGTCGAACACCACACGAAGCTTTGTTGTAAGACTGTCCTCCCTCGTTACTCCATGGTGTGGAAGGTAGTAGTTGAAAATGCCTTTGGTGTGATTGTAGACCAGTAGCTCGGGATTTGTAAAACGTTCAATTAACCTTTGCCATGCTATCTGGAAGTTGTCTGATGACACGGGTAGATTGTGAATCAACTTTTCTGCTGCGCCGCTAAGAGAAGATTTAAGATAGTGAAATTTTTGTATTAAACTGATGTTTGTATTTGAGATTATCATTGACTGAAAGTGATCATGAAATTCGAGCCAACTTTCGTAGTTCCCAGAAAATGTTGGGAGCTGGACAGTTGGCAATTTTATATTTGAAATAGAGATAGGTTCGTGAGTTTCGGTTTCAATAGAACGAGTAGAAGCCGGCTGGCTATCAGACAGCATTGAGACCTGTTGAGTGTGCAATGAAATTTCATTTATATTTGAAGATGGTACGCTTGTGATTTTAGTTTTAGCAAGCATATCCTGAGCTTTAGAGATCGCGGAATAATAATCACTTTCAAATTGTTCCCTGTAAACTACCTCATCATCAAAGTTGTCGACTAGGCCATCTATTTCATCCTGCTGTTCCTCGTATAAAGATAACAAACATTCAGCTTTAGACAGCCTTAATCTGATTTCAGTTTCAGAAAACAGGTTTTGATCAATATTATCGATACAATTTTTAAATATTGTTAATTTGGATCTTAGGGTTGCCCTTTTTCTCTTGTGTTGATCAAGATTAGCTTGCTGTTCATGAAGAGAATTATTATGTGACATGGTGATGTTAAATATTTAAACTGAAATAATTCTCAATACTGATCCTAATAACAGCCTAAGACTTTCTACGCACAAAGTTAAAAAATGAGAAGGAATGATCACCTTAAATTAATATAAGTAGGTACAATAAAAAAGTATGTGAAAGCACAACAGTTTATTAATGTATCCTATATTAATTTATGAATATGTTTGATTTATCTCAGAGCAACCAATAATTAAAATGTTAAATGAATTGAAATGTGTGATATGCACAGCACTTCTCGCGAATAAGATTTATCTCGAAGAATGTGTGATATGCACAACAAATTTAAATTTGGATGAAATTTTGACAAAACAAAGAACTTTAGCTAATATGAATAGCAAATAATTAAATTGAATTTGTAAGTTAGTAAGAATGTTTGTCAGACGCACTTCTTGTTATATAGGAAACTTTGAATGTGTGTTTTATAACCACAGCACTTCAAAGAATTTGAAATAAATGCAAATAAACTGAATTTATAACAATTTGTACCTGACAGAGCACTTCTTACATTACCCAATGTGTACAGGTGAAGAAACCGTTCACTCGGGTAAGACAACAAATGAAAATGAATGAATGATACAGTGGAACAGGTACCTGGAAATCGCGCCGTATGCAGCGACCATAAACCATCAATCCAAAGAGCTTCTCTGTTTCGTCAAGTGTATCACGGGGAGAAGGACCATATTTATAGTTGTAGATTATCGAAGTTTCGCTGGTTCTAATCTACTATATTTTCTTTTCTTTTTATCGAACGAAGACACAGTGTAGCGAAGAATATATATTTGAACGTAAACAACTACACAATGTTACATATGAACGAGAAGTTATATATCAGAACAAAATTGAATGAATATTGAACTAAAAGTCTATTTGACATGTGTTACAGCAAAAACTTTTTTTTCTTGTTTTTTCGTCAACGGCAACCAGTGTCGTCTCATTAGGGAGCAAAACTGAACAAGACCAAATTTGAGACATACTTCCGTATAGGTTAATTTACCCATCGGCGTAACCCACAGTCTAACATCTTGATCACTTTCAACTTTATTTTGTTTAGGTTGAATAGATACCATCTTGGAATTGTACTGACTACGTTAATCAATTGTTGCAAACGAACTGAAATATTTTCGTCTTTGTTAAGATGACTAAAGGATGTATCATGTGACGTCACAGAAAAAGGGACGGAGGCCCGCTAAGAGGGGCCATGATTGCCAGATTTCCATATTTCCCTAGATCCCGGAAAAACAAACTTAGTGCGTATTGTTTCTTTAAACAGCGATGAGAAAAATCCCTATACCTAGGGAAAACACACGATTGAATTGATTATCTTGGCAATGTAGCATCATGATGATAGCTAAGGGAATGTGGAATATGCATTGTATGCTGTGTTGACAAATTTAGAGCAAAATGCTAGTTCAAGTTTAAATCGACCAATGAGAGCATGGCTTATGACGTCACAGAAAAAGGGAGGGAGGCCCGCTAAGAGGGGCCATGATTGCCAGATTTCCATATTTCCCTAGATCCCGGAAAAACAAACTTAGTGCGTATTGTTTCTTTAAACAGCGATGAGAAAAATCCCTAGACCTAGGGAAAACACACGATTGAATTGATTCTCTTGGCAAAATATTAGTTCAAGTTTAAATCGAACAATGAGAGCACGGCTTATGACGTCACAGAAAAAGGGAGGGGGGCCCTCTACGGAGTGCATCCCACCATTTTTCATAAGCCGTATGTTTTCATCAAATAACAAGATACATAACCTGGATAAGGAATATCATATGTACCGTTTAAGAGGTCTTGACTATATGAACTGGAAGCTACAGAGATAACAAAGTTCGCTTTAACATTCGTTCTAATCTGAAGTTAATTTCGGGTACTTATCTACTGTCTCTTATGGTAGTAAAACATAGTCTTGTTTTTTAAATTTTATTTCAAACAAAGCTACATGATCAATAATTTCAATTTTAGTGTTAAAATATTTTGTGATTCATAATTTCTTCAATTTAATTATTTTTAGCGTTTTATCACAATGCTTTATTAGTCGTTTTAATATATATCGCTGCATATGAAATATTACTATCGAGACATATCTTCGACAACAAACGATCATCAAAAATCTAATACCCAACAACCTCTAGACAATTTTTTCAATATGTCTCATTAGCCCACAAGGCTAAATCCTTGCCAACAATGCCGGGCTCTAAACCCGGCAGCGACTTTTTTTCTTAGTACGGCATACGTCACAAGATGGCGCCAAACAACAACAATACCTACGGCAACACACAATACCGATGACGTCACCCATTATTACCTCAAACGTCACAAGATGGCTCCAAGCAATAATACCAACGAATAATCTACAACACACAATACCGATGACGTCACCCATAAGCTCTCCACCCGACGGTTCCCCACCTTGAAGCCGAAGGGAGATTCCCAAACACCCACGACCACTAATCACACTAGTAATCGACGGGTCCCTGCGTAAAGCCGAACACCCCCGAAGCAACAGCAATGACATCATTCTTTCAACTCGCCAGCCTACGGCTCAAGCCAGCAAGCCTGAAGATGGTCACACCCGTCATTACCTCACGACTGAAGATGCCCAAAGGTGGTGGAGCCCCGGCACCCTGAAGATGATCGACCCATTGCCACGACATATCACTTGATGATGGTCAATATTACGACGTTTTGCCTGAAGATGGTCGACACGACGTTTCGCCAGCTGCCCCAGACAGGCGCCGTTACTACTAAACTAAATGTAATACAGGAATGGGAAACTGCAGGATTGATTTCTTTAAGCTGGCACTTTTATTACTTATTTAAAATATCGGCAGAGCTCAGAAGTTTGCAATGTGTTGGCAAGCCCTGGAATATGTATTTGTAATTGATACGGGAAAATTACTGGTTTATTTCCAATATACAGGGTGTTTGGTAGAAGGTTCGCCAAACATGTAGGGCGGATAGGTGGGCATCTACATAGCTTACTTTTTTTTATTTTGTGTTTTCTTACTTCCCAGAATTATTCATATCAACTTTGTAACTTACTTATTTTTCAATGTAACTTTCACCTAATACACTTAAATCTAATCTATGATGTTTGTTTCCTCGATATTTGAAACAAATAATTTTTTAAAAACACAAATGCCGAGGTTCCATAAAAAAGTCATTGAGTTAAACCCCTGCGAACGATATACCACAAGAATTGAAGAGTAATTAGTATCATATTAAATTTTATGAATGTAACTTACAAGATTCGAACTACAAAAGTAGGGGTCGGGTCACTTGAGTCCAGCCCCTCCATTTCCACTTTTGAGTCACGTGACGTCATAAGCTGTGTTCTGATTGGTCGGTTCAAATTCGGCGGGAAATTCAAAATTGAAGGGGTGGGCATCATCATACGGCGTTAGTAGTAAATGGGATATGACAGTTTTGGATCACTTGGGTCCGTAGGCAACTATATCAGTATTTGAGCCCCCGTAGGCCGCCGGCACTGGTTGTGTGGGTTGTTGGGTATGTTAGGTGTCTATTGAGTAGTTGTGTGAGTTTTATAAATTTGGTTGCAGTGTTAAGGGAGACAAATGCGAAAACATTAATTTTCATTGAATAAAATTTAATAATGTGTGAAATTTCCATCCGCCCGCCTATGAACAAGGGTCATTAACATTGATATCCCATTAAGGTCAGTAAAAATACACGTGTAATTGTTGAGATAATTATTATTATTTAGTTAAAGACTAGCACCAGCGCATCCACCATAATATACGCGACACCTCCACATTTGGTCGCCCATGAACAAGGGTCATTAGCATTGGTATCCCATCAAGGTCAGCCGGCTGGATTTACGATTTTTGCAAGTAATGTCTTGTAAACGGTTGACGTCACTGTTGGAATCGCGTTTCGCGATTTTTACGAGTACAGACTTGTATTTGCAAAGATCAAATTAGAGGGAACAAATAAACGAGAGTATTAGAAAGATTATGTTTTATTAAAATTATAAAAAATTTTGTACAATTTTTTTAAATTTATTCGAGCTACTATGTTAAGAGGAATTATTATGTCAGAATTATTGCTTTTATTTTTGTGAATAAATAAATGGTTTTCTCCGTCCTAGTAGTAGTAACGGCGCCTGTCTGGGGCAGCTGGCGACACCCGTCATTACCCCACGACTGAAGATGCCCGAAGGTGGTGGAGCCCCGTCACCCTGAAGATGATCGATCCATTGCCACGACATATCACTTGTTGATGGTCAATATCACGACGTTTTGCCTGATGATGGTAGACACGACGTTTCGCTAGCTGCCCCAGACAGGCGCCGTTACTACTACTAGGACGGAGAAAACCATTTATTTATTCACAAAAATAAAAGCAATAATTCTGACATAATAATTCCTCTTAACATAGTAGCTCGAATAGATTTAAAAAAATTGTACAAATTTTTTTATAATTTTAATAAAACATAATCTTTGTAATACTCTCGTTTATTTGTTCCCTCTAATTTCAACAATCCACCTGAAATTGCAAAAAATCAAATGGCTGGTCGGAATCCGACTAGTTGACCTTCAAAATGATCGCAGTCTCTTGACCCCATACCCAGCACCTTGATCTTTGCAAAAATAAGTCTGTACTCGTAAAAATCGCGAAACGGGATTCCAACAGTGACGTCAACCATTACTTGCAAAAATCGTAAATCCAGCCGGCTGACCTTGATGGGATACCAAAGCTAATGACCCTTGTTCATAGGCGACCAAATGTGGAGGTGTCGCGTATATTATGGTGGATGCGCTGGTGCCAGTCTTTAACTAAATAATTAATGTACTCGTAAAAATCGGGAAACGCGATTCCAACCGTGACGTCAATCGTTTACAAGCCATTACTTGCATAAATCGTGAATCCAGCCGGCCGACCTTGATGTGATACCAATGCTAATGACCCTTGTTCATAAGCGACCAAATGTGGAGGTCTCGCATATATTATGGTGGATGCGCTGGTGCCAGTCTTTAACTAAATAATAATAATTACCTCAACAATTACACGTGTATTTTTACTGACTTTGATAGGATACCAATGCTAATGACCCTTGTTCATAGGCGGGCTGATGGAAATTTCACACATTATTAAATTTTATTCAATGAAAATTAACGTTTTCGCATTTTTCTCCCTTAACACTGCAACCAAATTTATGAAACTCAAACAACTACTCAATAGACACCTAACATACCCAACAACCCACACAACCAGTGCCGGCGGCCTACGGGGGCTCAAATACTGATATATTTGCCTACGGACCCAAGTGATCCAAAACTCTCATTTCCCATCTACTACTAACGCCGTATGATGATGCCCACCCCTTCAATTTTGAATTTCCCGCCAAATTTGAACCGACCAATCAGAACGCAGCTTATGACGTCACGTGACTCAAAAGTGGAAGTGGAGGGGCTGGACTCAAGTGATCCGACCCCTACTTACAAAAAATAAAAAATACAACAAGTTTCAACAATTTGTTATAAATTTTGTTCCAACTGGCTTTCACCACTACGGATTCAACCGCGACATCTTTTTCTGACTGCTACAGTCGTAGTCTCTAGTCGCATCTCATCCCGCATTGTTTCAAAAGCACCATTTATTCTTTCTCTTAACTGCTCCCTGATTTCTATTTCTGTTGCTTGGCCCGTTCTCATACAAAAAAAAACAAAGGAGTCAGGTGTGGTGACCTTGGAGGCCAGGCTATAGGGGCACTCCCAATCTAGAGTTTTCCCAATGAATATTGGAAATATTATTGGTCTGTCTTCCATCATCTAATAAGATCGGTATATCGTTCATTAAAAAGTCGTTTACGAGATAGAAATAGGAGCAGTTAAGAGAGAGAATAAATGTTGCTTTTGCAACAACGCAGGATAAGCTGCGACTAGAGACTTACACTGTAGCAGTCAGAAAAAAATCTCGCGCTTGCACCGTAGCGGTGGAAGCCAGCAAAATCTACAAAAAAACTTGCGTTTTATTTTTTGTAGTTCTAATCTTGTAAGTTGCAATCTCAAATTTTATTATGATACTAATTAATTTCCAATACATGTGGTGGATCGTGGGCAAGGATCTGAACTATAGAAGTTTTGCAAGCATAAGAATTTCTCTATGTGCTTCTAATTTTTTGTTTGTAATGTGATAAAGGGTTTAACTTAATGACTTTTTTATGGATCCTCGCCATTTGTAAATATTAAATTTACGTTTATCTGGTGAACTTACTGGAAAAATAAATAAGTTACAAAAGTTGATATGAAAAAATCTGACAATTAAGGAACAAAAATTAAAAAAGAAAACAAATACTGTAAGCAATCTAGATCTTATATGGGCTACATAATACAACATATGAGCCCACCTATCCGCCCCCATGTTTGGCGAACATTCTACAAAACACCCTGTATATTTAATAAGGTAAAAATAATTAAAATTATTTCTATTCATTTGAGGAGAAGAGGGACATAACAATTTTAAAGCCTATTTCATTTTCTGTTTCTGAGATAGAGAGAATTTTATTAATAATTTTGGAAACTTTACAAAAGTATGAATCTTGAGTCGATCCGTTTAAAGAAACGAATAAATCTGTAGATTATTATTAATGCAAATTACAAATGTACAATCAAACTAACAAACATTTTTCCTCTTTATATGTTAAACTAGATGGCACGTCCCGACTTCGGGCTGGGTAGACAAATCGGTGTTTTATTTTGGTGTAAAAATTGTTAAAATTTTAAATAAAATTCTAGAACCAGCTCGCTAAGCCACTTACCGGTCTTAATTGCAAATCTAAATCTAAACCTGGGACCCATTCAAACAAAGAGAATAAGTTTCAACAAAAGTCACCCAACTGCTGTTGAGTCCATTGTGCCTCTAAACTATCTAGACAGCAACTCAAACACTAAAAAAAGTTTCATCAAAAAACTCCTACAACCGATCGCTGCGCCACCTACCGGTATCCAGTTGTGAACATAAGACATCCAGCTGTTTAGTAGTTCAGTAATTTAAATGTTAATGTAAATAATATGACGTAATCATTGGGGGGAAAATCAGCGGAATTGAGATCTTCCTCATTTTTTTTGGAGTTATTTAATTAACATTAAAAATTATTATTCATTGCGCCAGGAAGGGAAGAGTTATATCTGAAATTTAAACAACTTATCAAACAAAAAAAAACTGTCACAACAAACGAAAATATCAGTTTACGTAAAAATGCCGACATGATGGCAGATTGGAAGTTCGTGATTAAAATTAGTGTTTTAATATTAGTGATTAAATGTTTTCGACATAATTCAAAAAAGTTAGGGCTAGAAAAAAAAGTGAACAAAAATTCAAAAACTGAAGAAATGGTGTTAATTTTTGCTCTTATTAAAAGGTACAGGTGATTAGAAGTTAATGGGTGATGTGCTAAACTTTAAAACATTACAATAAGATAGAAAGTTAAGAATTTACGTCTATTTGTAATTACTAAGCAAAAATACAACTACCTTATCAATAAAAAAATTATAAATATTTTCATTTTTATGGTTCGTCTGAAATTTCTATACGGTGAATTTATTCTGTTTTTCATCATAATATTGGTACATAGTAGGTACACTCATGGAAATTAGAAGCAGTAATAGACGTCCACTTCCCAAGCATTCACCGCTTCGAAGGACATTTTAAGAAAGAATTTCAGCGAGAAAAACGTCCCCTAGAACATAACCCATGAAAATAGCGAGGCCGATGTCTGATACTAGTGATCGATATTTGTGAGATCGTAATCCCTTTGCCACTATCAAGATTTTCCTTGTAAATAGATGTAAAGTGGGTAGCTGACGTAATTCCATGTTACAAAATGCTAGAGTCTATGTCATGCTCGTTATACGGGGCCACCCATGTCCCATAATCGGTAAACACATTCAAGATTGGAATACATTGCGTTGCCGTCTGATATCATACTAGCCTGGTCTTATGAAGCCTCGTTATACAGTCCCTAATCTAATGTTTACTTTTGTGACATATTGTCTTAACCTCACAATTTTTATTTATTGATCTGATTGTTTGAAGCTAATGATTTCCGGCAATTGTTTCATTGTTTCGGTCAATATTTATGGCATTTATTAGTCTAAATAACGCGACGTAGTAAATAGTAGAAAATCAGCGAAATTGAGAACTAACTAAGCTACTGTTTGTTTTTTAATGTAGCTACTACAGCTAATTCAAGTTTTTCATTTGATATTTGGTGAATGCGCCAGAAGGGTAGAGTTTCTCCAAATTAAATGAATAAAAAAAAGTACGGTCACGAAAAGCCGAAATAATAAAATGTTGGAAGACTATGAATAAAATGACATTTTAATAATAAGGAATGTTTTTTCAAGATTATTTAAAGGAGTTAGAGTTTCAAAAAATAATAATTAAAATTGTAAAACAAAATTTTTTTAAGAAATGATGTTATTTTTTGTTAAAACTAAAATTAACAGATTAAGGGATGATATGTGTGGGTAACTAAAGCAGTATAATGAGCTAAAAGGTTCATGAATGGTGGTTTGTTTCTTTTACTATGAAAATATAAACTAATTTCTCAATAAAGAAGTTCTCACAATTTTTATTTCGTCGAAAAAATTGTATAGGGTTAAGACAATTTAGTTATTTTCTTATTTTCATCATAGTTGTTTAACATAGTTGTGGTAGACGTCCATCACCTAAGCATTGGCCTCTTCGAAGGACATATCAAGAAATACTCTCTGCTAGGAAAACCTCCACTAGAAGACAACCCCCTTAAGAAATTACCGACGATGCAGCCCGAGTACATCAAAGTAAGATCACCCAGCTGGATAGCTCCAGACCAGTGTGAGGACGTCTAGATTTGGGGCGCTTAGAATCAATTGGGCAATGTTAAGCACGACATCCATAAAAATAATGACGACAATTAGCCACACATTAAGACATTTTCTGTGCTATAAATCTTATTTTGTAAAGTACGATAAGTTACGGTATAAGCCTCATACATATCGTAATTATATATTTCAAGAAAAAAAATGAATAAAATATATTTCCTATGAAAATATTGTTATTTTTATAGTTTGCAGTGCCTGGGTGATCGAGCTGCTCTCGTGAATTCAAGATTTCATTAAAAAGTTTGTACATTTGTTCCGTAAACTAATTTTTACCAAAATGAAATTAATAAATTTAGTTTTATTTGTCACTGCCAGAAATGTTTATCTTGCTATCAACAAACAATAATACAAATTTATACATATGAATATATACCTTGCCAAAGCTGTATCAAACTAATTTGTCTCTGGCCAGACGCTTACAAGGGCCCATTAGTTCACCTATGTGCAGGTTTATCAAAACTATTAAGGTAAAAAAACATTTATAGAACATAGTTAGTTTTCCATATAATATAACTGAGTTTATTTAACAACGAACAGCGAATACATAATTAAATTTGCCTCATAGAATACTGACAAAAAGACTGAGCAACTAATGCAGGAAAGTGGTGAAGAATTTTATGATCATTTCAAAGTTAATACCTTGTCTTCCATTGCGTGCTCACTCTATAAATATAAATGTATGCATATTCTAACATTTTATATAGCGTGAAGTATAATTTATTTTCGTAATGCATTAAATGAACAAAACCTGCTGCAGAAAGAATGCTGCAAATATATTGTAATGTTTTTATTTTCACACTCGGGTTCAGTTCAGTTCTTGGATTTATTTAAAAACACAGTCTAACTCACTCTAATTTATTTCCACTACTGTTACACTAATTTATATTCACAGAAACTACTATTTACATTTTATCTTAATTGTACAAACGACCGACGAAAACTGAATTCCTATCCCAAACGGTTCCTTTTATATATTAATCTCGGAATTGTCTGGTACGTCCACAAACCATCGGGAAATTCCATCATGTTCTGGAAGCTTTAAGGGAATTCCCAGTAACGGCAGCGGTCCGCCTCTTGAGAGACAAACATTTCGGGTTCCACGAATTTATCGGAATAATGTCACTTCCATGAATTGGTTGATGGCCGATTGCACAATATGAAGCATTCATAAAACACATATGCATGCCTACAATATCTTTTTTAAATAATTTAAACAAAAGTTGTCTTATTTATATAGAAACTTCCTTATATTCACATTCACATATCGGACATTGAATTTTTTAATAAATAAATTTCTCAGATAAACGAATTTTCCCCTGACCAATGTAAATGTATTCTAGGTATTAACTTTCCTTGATCGGCATATGTATCATAAACGTTGCAACCGATTTGGTGAATACAAATACAGATATGGAAACAAATATACACTACCCCTATTAAATAATGAGATCAATTGCTCGTTTAAATTATTAAATTAGATCAACCTGTATTTGTTTTTTTTGTTTTCATAACATAAATAATTAAAACAATTATAAGTTGTCAACAACGCCTGCCGACAGAAGTGAAGTCATAAATATGAAACAACAATAATATTTTTTTAATTGAAATTTCATAATTATTAATATTAGCATTTTTTACGAATCAGCATTTCGAGTAATAATTTTATATATTTTTAGATGATTTACTTATTAATGCGAATATATAATGGGCTGTGCAAGATCAGTGCAAAATATATAACAACTTTATTAATACAATGATTACTATACATTTATATGATCTATACGTAGTAATTGTATTATAATTTATAAAAAAATACAAATATGGTTTTTGAAACTTATGGGCTACGATATAGAAGAATCTTCTTCTAACAACCCTGAATAACTATATATACAACAACATTTTTTGGACCCACCTGTCTAACTATAGTTCTACTTTGTCTTATATTTATAATATATATGTACAACTGCTTATAGTTTACTCTAAATAATAATTTAGTTTCCAATTTTTTAAAATCACCTGTATAACTATGAAACCTCACCACTCTACATTTCAACCACCTTGCATATCAACTCTTTCTAATATGCTTTCAGCCAGTCTTTATAACTATACTTCTACTCCACCCTATATTTCAACCACCCTCTATATGCAATTGCTTACGGGCCACCCCCACATATAAAAATTTTGACTGACTTTTTTAACTATCCTGTATGATAATTCCACTCCACCTCATATTTAAAGCACTCTACGTATGCAACTCATTATGAGCTACTCTATATAACTATTTTATGCTAACATTTTTTATGATTTTACCCATCCAATAGAAGTTCTCACTTCAAAAACTTGAAAAAACATATAAAACATTTATATGTTCCTATACATTTATTTGTTTTGAAATAATTTATTCAAGAGCTTTTTCACTCTCAAGCAGGTCACCAAATCACCCTGTATTGAAACGTTTTCATATTTCACCATCTGTGATAATTTCTACATTCTATAAGTAAATTTTTATGCTTATATTTCTCTAATATACGAATTTTCTCAAAGATGGAAATCGTAAGAGCCAGTTTCAAGAAAAAATAGTGAATAATGTCCATAATCAAACAGGCTATGTTTAAACATTACAGTCATAATACAGGGTGGTCCGAAAAAATAGAGGCAAACCAAACTTGACCTTTTTAAGTCTAACACCTGGTTTATGTTTATTCAAGTACGATCGTTTTGCTGTAGGATTGAAACGAATACCAAGCGAATGGGTGCGGTTAAACTTAAAAATATGCTCACAGTTGAGCAATTCTTAAAATTAGGTTGAAAAAGATATAGAAAAACCAAATATTCTATAAAATGCCACATATCTTTGAATACACTAAACGCTTGTAATTTATTGAACATTAATAGCAATTGTACAAAGATGGTAAAATTGTGCAAATACGCCCTGAACACAGTTTTTTTATATGGAACATACTGTATATTACTTTTGAATTAAAGATCACATTAGTAGCGTCCAAAAAATACCAACATAATGTCTTTCTAGCCAATAGTATTTTAGTAAATTAGCCGTGAAAGCAAAGTTTCTTTCTTCTAATAAGATTACACTAAATTTACGTTATTATTGGATATCTAATATTTGGCAGTCATGAAACAGAGGATAAGCGAACTTGTCAAAACTGAAAACTAGTTTCAGTCTTTACAATTTATCAATACAAATTGTTATTTTAAGATAATTTGTTTAGTAAAAATGACATTGAGTATTTCAGAAATGGTTTATTAAAGCAATTTGAAGTAATTGGAAATGTTGCTTTTAGTAAAAGTATAGTAACTAGTGGTCGCCCAGTGGTCGAAATTCGACCCTATTTCATGAAATTGTAAACGTATGTTTTTATAAGAAACAGAGTTGTGGAGAAATCGGAGAAGTGGATGTAATGACCAAAATTGTTCACTCATATTGACAAATCTATTGAAATAAAAATAAAATAAAAATGTAATCACAAATATCGGTATTCGAAATATTTTTGACAAATGAATGACCCCCCAAGTTTTTGGCTGGAACCGTTCCTGGCAAAATATTCGATATAATAATTGGAAGATCATTCTTTGCAACCTATAAGTTTTCGTCATATGCGGTTTCAATCAAGTTCATGAATATTAAAGAAAAGAGAGGACCAACAACCCTAGGAGAACTTAAATTTTAATACATTTTCTATTGTCCGCTGTCTGACAATTTTTACCTTCGGGAGGTTGTGATAATAAGATATTAATCAAATAATTAAATTCACATTAAGAACAGAATATTTAATATGAAAGTTACGGCAACGCGTACGAAAAATCAATACTAATCTACTACATTGACTATTCTTCCACTAAACAATAACAACGCTTGCATGTCACTTCCAGAAGTATATGTCTAAGTATATAACAGCATTTAACGTTCGGTCCCTCTCTATATAATTAGTCAATGTTTTGAGTTTTGACGGTCTGGCGGCGGCGGCACTGTCAGTTGTTTGGCGTGACAGTATGGACGTAAATAATGAATTTTTATTATATTTTATTTAATTAATGAACCAATATTATAAATTAAGATTAGCATTCTGCACTGAAGGTCGTCAGTAGCTACTCAACAAAACCAAAAATGAAGAAGAAAAAAATTGGTTGAGAGACAGAGGATAAAATGGTACCTAATCATTTTGTCTTTGCCTATTAATATATAGATTAACAAAGCAGGTACAATTGAAGATAATTGTTTGACAGTGTTACTAACAATGCAAGAAAATCTCCATACAAATACCAGGAAAATCAAGAAAGTAACTGATTTGAAGACGCGAGATGTAAGACCGACATCTAGGAATGACACCTCGAAGAGAGTATAAAGTAACAGAAACATACATATTATGCATACCACATAGAATTGCACCAAGAACTGTAGGATTGCGGTTACCTTGAAAGATAAGAATAATGCACGTTTTGTGGATAAGGTCTTGTTTTCGGACGAGGCAACTTTCAAAAGTAACGGCTTGGTTAATAAGCACAATTTGCATTATTATTCGACCGAAAACCCTCGATACGTCAATTAATGTTTGGGGTGGAATAATTGACTCCCATATAATAGGACCCTATTTTTTAAGAAAACTTAACAGTGGAAGTATATTTAATTTTTTTGAGAAACGAGTTGCCAGTATTGCTTGAAGATTTACCTTTAACGGTAACGGAACCAACGTGGTTTCAACACGATAGAGCACCCCCGCGTTTCCATAAGAATGTAAGACATTTTCTCAATAATTGGAAAAAAGATCATTGGATTGGGCGAGGTGGACCAGTTAAGTGGCTAACCAGATCATCACACTTATCACCACTTTATTTTCCGTTCGTCAATCTTTGTTTTATTATGAAAGTGTGATGCCCTCCTAATCTTAGACAATGAATAATAAACCGCGCAAATTTGGTAAGACCCCTCCCAAGAACTTTGGCGAATATTCACGTCGACATTGTGGGTTTTACAACCAGACTAGGTCATCGACTTGAAATTCGAAGCCCTCGGCTTTGATGTCATATGTTTCCTTCATTCGGACTCTTTGGTGGATGTCGTTCATCCTTTGACGTAACTGGCTAAGAAAGTCTTCATCTGCAGTCTTCTCTCCTTGGAGACATCCAAACTTTAAATCGCATGCTAGTCATAACTCTCGTCCCATAATTATACTGGCCGAGGTTTTATCCGTGGACTCATGGACAGACGAACTATATGTCATTAGAAACACGTAAAGAAGTTTGCAGATGTCAGAGTAGACTCGCAATATCTACCTTGGTCGGAGTGCAACTCCAATGGAACACCAAAATGGCTGATCCATTCCTTGACAAGGACATCAGCAACGGTCAAGGCTTCTTGATTCGGCAAAGCATAAGCTTTTGTCCATTTACTGAAATAGTCCATTACCACCACAATGTACTTATTTCCGGAATGAGGTTCAAGAAATGAACCGGTAGCATCAACTGCTACTCTGTCTAATGGATTGGTTACGTTATATTGCTTCATGCGAGCATTTGCTCGCTTTTGAGGAGCCGTTACTTGCTGCACAAACCGTACTTTTCTGGCACTAATCCTTGACCTCTGCTTTGGCAGTTCACCCAATAAAAGTACTCTTTTAAATTCCCCAGGGTTTTCTTTACTCCCAGGTGTCCTCCGATTGTACCATGTAGTTCGCGCAAAACCTCCGAACTCCTAAGTTTGGGGATTATAATCTGTTTTATGGGTGAGTATCGGGAAATCTTTTGCCTCATAGGTTTGCGGTCTTCTTGATTCCACCTGATAACCTCTTTAACTTTGGATCTAATATCTGGTCTTTTTGGATCCTAATAGATTGCCATAGGTTATCGACGGTGGTAGTTCTACAGAGAACAGCCCATTTTTCTTAAGCTCGCTGACAATATTTACAATCATCAGAGCATGGTCTCTTCGATACTGCATCAACATTCTTATGGCTCATTGCAGGGCGATGACCGAGGAAGTACGTACTCTGCTGCACCCCTTGTAACGACTCGGTAAATGTCCTACCCTACCGCCCTTTCGATATCTCAGCTGTCTTTTTTTGGTAAGGACTTCCCCTATTATTTTCCTTACACAGGCTTTACCATTTCCGCCATTTTGTGATTTTCCTTCAATGACCCAGACTTTGCGCCCTGACCTCTTTCTCTATTTTTCGCAGCCTCGAATTCCAGAGCTCGAGTTAGTGCATCCGCTAATTAAGTCGGTCGAGCTAGAGTCAATGCTTGTCTGGTCAAGCCAAAAACGCGCTTGCACTGCTAACCTTTCTATCACATTATTCGGTGTGGCTGCATAGGCAAGGCTAACCAAGCAATATCAGCTTCAAATTCTTGTAGGGATTCCTTACATTTCTGGTAGCGATGTTTCATTTAGGAGTGGTAAACGTGCTCCAAATAGGTCTGTCTAAACCTCAGTTCTAAGTGTTTAACGAGTTGTTCATGGTCTTCTTGCTCCGAGGTATTCAACGTGAGCAAAATATCTTAGCAGCCCCTCTTAAGGCGAGTATTAAGGCTATTTCCTTCTCTTCTGCCGACCATCCGTTTAGCTTTGCTGCAGCCTTGAATTTGTGCTGATAAATTAATGTAACTCTTTATACTTCGCTTTTATTTCTACATATCTATTATTTTGGTATACTCGTAATTTATGGACGATTCATAAAAAGTTAAATAAGTGTAACAAAATCTTAATTGATGTTACAAATTAGTAGTAGCAAATGAGTAACAAAATACCCCGTATCCGATTTTAAAAATATATCAAGTTTAATGATTTGTTCTATTTAGGGCTAGACGGAGTGGGACTGAACACTAAGGGCGGATTTGGGCAAGTTATTTTATGCTATCTGAAGCAAAAAAATAACAACAAAATCAGCCATTTGTTTAATTTCGACAACTATTTTTCATTCTTAATTAACAACTTGGCTAATATAGTTTAAGATTTGATGAAACTACACAAAATAACAAAATGATTAATGGCGGCAAAAATTTGTGACAAAAAATGCACGTAATACATATGAGGCACTATGAAAAGGCATTTGAGCGAGCGAGGTGGACTACACAATGATTTTTTTAACAGTATCTATGAAATTGGTATAGTTATAGTTATAATAATAACTAAACTAATAAAGACGTATTTCCTATTTATGTTGATGTTTGACAACAAGAAATTTGTGAATTTTCCCAAGGGGATGATGATTTTACTACTGGAATAATACTTGTCGCTAGAATTTTTTTCAGTAGCAGGTTCAAGCTGGCGTAATATATTGTTATAAAAATTTATCCACTCCGTCCCTGGTTTCATTCCGATAAGGCATCACTCGGTGGGATAGAAAAAAAGAAGAACTAGAAGGGTGGGATAAAAAAAACGAAATAACTCGACAATTGTAAAATTGATACTCGATTGTACGAGAGAATTCGAAGCTGTTGTGAATATTTGATGTAAATAAAACTTTCTAGAAAGTGAGAGTGAATATTAGTTTAACAAATTTTAATTTAACCCACGGAGTATATAACAAATTTGGTGATCAGAAGTGAAGGCTTAAGTGAAGTTAAAATCGTAATTTGATTTATGGAAATCCGAAGCATGGAAAAATCGGACGAAACTACCAAAAAATAGATTACGGAGGGACTAGATGAAAAAATAACTCAAATTCTGGAAAAACGTGACAAGAAGGAGAAACAACATCAAAAAGGAATTCAACAAAGGTTAGTGAGATCTTTTGATGAAAAACAAAAAAATCTTGTTTCCACGATGGAAGAAAAACAAGAAAATTTATTGGAAGGATTATTCTCGAAATTTGAAAAAAAAACAAGAACAAGTTGAATTAACCAGAAAAAACGAATCTCAAATATTGGAAGAAAAACGACAACTGCAATTTGAACAATTAATGAAAATAGTCGGACAAGTTAATGAAACAGTTAATGAAAGAATGCAAATAGTAGAGTTAGATATAAAAGAGATAAATGACGACATAAAGATCCTAAAAAATAATGTGGAGGCTCTTGAAACATCGATTCCATCCAGAGCCAGGTGAAATTTGAAATCAGTGCTATCCAAAACAAAGTAGAAACAGAAATTTGAAAATTGCAACAGCACTTACAGCGAGGAAAATACCAGAACACCACGAGTACCAAAGATTCCGCCAGCAAACCACCCACGTTTGATGGCAGTTCATCTTGGCCCATGTATAAACGGCAATTTGAAGCAGTGGCTACAGCTAATGCATGGGATAACCAAGAAAAATCTACGTCTCTTGTAATTTCCTTAAGAGGTCCGGCTTTAGAACTCCTCCAAAGCATTCCAGTCGATGAACAAGGCAATTTTGACAAGATCACCGCCATCCTGGACAAAAGATACAATAATCAGTCCTTGAGCCAAGTATACCAGGTGCAACTAAGTGGGAAAATGCAAAAATCCGGAGAGAGCCTTCAAGAATTCGAAGCAGAGGTTAGACGTTTCGTGCACTTGTCCTATCCAGACCTGCCAGAGGAAACTAAAGATCAATTGACCACACAGAGTTTCATTAACGGTATCAGAGATGTGCAAGTTCAAAGAAATCTAAGACTTAGTCGCATCAAGAAGAGTAATGAAGCTCTATTTGGGGCTTTGGAAGTAGAGGCCGTCATGAACTTGTCCAACCCGAGGGTCCGAGCAATTTGATTTAACCAGGAGGAGCCAGAGTCATCATTTCAAGCACTGTTGGCTGGTATAAACAAACTATTATAACAGTCACAGAGTACTGATACCAGAAGAGCATGTTAGCGTTGTGGACGGACAGGGCACTTCCAACGCGACTGCAGAGGGAGGCTACCTGAACGATCACCGATTAGGGGTAACCAACAGGATAGCCACATGTCCAGGAACCGTCGGCCAGTCAGCATAAGGGGGCGAATGCTAACTAACCCTCCACCAGCCCTCAAAACGTTATTATCCATCCAGGGATTTTGCCGAGATAGATAGATAGATAGAACCATCAATATCGGGCAATTACCATCACCACCGATACCGGCGCCGCTGTTCCATTGCCAAGTCCAGGGTTTTGAGAGCATCAGAAATCCGGCCAGTTACCAACAACATCCAGCTCCGAACAGTCCAGGGTACCAGACATCGGTGAAGGAGACAGGGCCCAGTAAAGAGTTCCTACAACAGTTTCATTCAGACGACTGAAGGTAGCACTATGTTCCAGCCCAATCCTAGCCTTTCCTACATAGTCCGGCAAGTTGATTTTATACACCGACGCCAGCAATACAGGTTTGGGGGTCGTCATATCCAAGGTGCAAGATGGTGAAGAGAGAGTGATCGAGTACTACAACAGTGTATTCTCGAAAACGGAAAGAAATTATTGCGTCACCAGAAAAGAACTTCTTGCAATAATCAGGGCTGTAGACGATTTCCACAAATATCTCTATGGTCGTCATTTCCTAATCCCAACAGATCATATCGCCCTCATGCTGGACATGAAAACACCGGACAACTGGCCAGGTGGATGGAGAAATTACAGCAATACGATTTCAAGGTGGAACACCGTGCCGGCCGTTTGCACAATAATGCCGATGCCCTATCCAGAAGACCCTGTAGAGCGGAATGCGGACATTGTCTGAAGACGGAACAGCGAGAGGGTATCTCCATCAGACAGATCCGAGTGCAGGCCAATGAAGACTGGTCAACCCGGACCAAATGGTTGCTCGAGACATCGAACCAATCTTTTCACTCAAAACGAGAGGGGCACCCACGCCACGATGGGACGAGGTAGCTAAATATTCGGGCCTGCTGAAATCGTTATGGGCCCAATGGGACTCTCTAAGAGTAGAGAATGGAATACTCAAGCGAGTTTGGGAAAGCGCTGATGGCCGAGAAACCAAGTAGTTTCTAAGAAAAAGATACCAGCCATCCGGACCGAAGTACATGATGGGATTACCGGGGGCCATCTGGGCATGAACAAATCCGTAGACAAAGTTCGCCAGCGATACTACGGGCTAAATTACTTCGAAGACGTCAGAGCTTGGTGCCGGAAATGTGACACCTGTGCAGCCAGTAAGGGCAGAATGCAGCAGTACAATGTGGGCGTCCCATTTGTGAGAATTGCCATCGATGTCGCCGGTCCGTTTCCCGAGTCTGAGAGGGGGAACAAATACATTCTGGTCGCAATGGATTACTTCAGCAAATGGCCTGAGGCATATGCGATACCCAACCAAGAGGCAACCACGGTAGTGACGGTGCTAGTAGAACAGCTATTCAGCAGGTTTGGCGTGCCGATGGAACTACATTCAGACCAGGGGCGTAACTTCGAATCGAATGTATTCCAGAAGGTCTGCACGATGTTGGTCATCAGGAAAACGAGAACAACACCCACAGTCAGACGGAATGGTGGAAAGATTCAACAGGACCTTGGAACAACACCTATTCAAGGTCTTGAGCAATAACCTATTCCTGTGTTGCCATATCGCTCAGCCGTACATAATAGTACAGGCCTGACCCCAGCCAGGGTTCTATTCGGAAAAGAGCAGCAATTACCCTGCGATTAGGCTTTTGGCTCCCCCGAAGAACCTTCCCAAGACATCAACCATTATGCCGACCAGTTCCGACATAACATGCTGGCAATACTCGAATTAGCCTGAACGCAGATGTTGGCCACCAGGGACCGGATGAAGACGTGATATGACCTCAAGGAGAATTCAGGCGGGTTCTAATAGAGGGACAAAGTCTGGCTGTACAACTCTCAACGGAGCAAGGGTAAATCTCCAAAGCTTACACCCGCCTGGGTGGTCAAGAGAATTAATGACGTCTTCTAACCAAGGCTAAGTTTGTCCATTTAGTTCGACTCGCTCCCTACCATGGAGCGGATGCTTCTGATCCGGACGATCAGAATTAAAGGGAGGGCAGTGTTAAAATAAATTATCCAGTCAGTCTCTGGTTTCATTCCGATGAGGCATCACTCGCTGGGATAGAAAAAAAGAAGAACTAGAAAGTTCGGATGGAAAAAAAACTTATCTCGAAATAACTCGACAACTGTAAAATTGACACTCGATTGTACGGGAGAATTCGATGCTGATTTTAAAAGTAGCGACCCATCATCGCAGCAGGTAGTTAGGCAGCGAAGAGCATATGTCGTGTTATTATTTAGATATTCGAATCAGCTGTTGTGAATATTTGATGTAAATAAAAGTTTATAGAAAGTGAGAGTGAATATTAGTTTTACAAATTTTAATTAAACCCGCGGTGTATATAACAATAATAAGCGTCAATAATATTGTCGTCAACACCGTACCAGTAATTCCAGCTACATCTTGTATCAGCTTCTTAAAAAAGTAACAGTGCTCTGTATCTGAGATAAAATTATATGTAATTGTGGAATTCGTAAAATAACTTAAACAACAAAAAAGGATCCAAGCTTGAGATACATGTTTTTCTAAAAGTAATCTCATGTAGGCAGTATATTCTCAAAATTACTGAATAAAATTCATTATTTTCGATCAAATTTTACTTGTTAAACTTAAACAGTGGATAATTTATTTTTTATAATTCTTGTTCAGAGATATCTCTAGTCATTAAAACCAAAATCTCTAGGTTATCGGGATATTAGTTAAAAACTAGCGTTTAATACGACTTTAACCGCGTACTTATCCTACCGTCTAAGTAAATCGGTAGGATAAATAAATTCAAATGGCATTTGTCTCAGTTGGTTTGCCGGATGGATTTCGAATATAAGCTTTAACTTAAAATGGAAGATGGTGAAGTTGGTTATTTATCCGCCAACTCAAAATATGTACGGAACCCTTGAGGAGGTCTTATTTAAATTTAACGACATACTGAATGAAAACGCTATAACTTGATTTAATATGAATACATTTGGTCTGGCGAATCCACCAAATATAATGAAATGACTGCTTACTTTAGCCATTAGGCTCATTAGAGAAATAAATAAAACGAAACAACACTGTTAAAAGAAGGCGCGACGCAACAAATCGAATAACTAGACTTACTGGATGAATGCAATAAAGATGAAAAGAATTTGGTGTGGTGAATTTCAATATTCTGTACCCAGAATTGATTCTAGATATTGAAAGATATTATAACTATTTTCGACAGACTAAAACTTAATTTCAAGATATAGTCGAATTTATTAAAAATTTAATTTATAAGTAAGTGTAAACTCCCCGCGAAGCAATCAGTAAATAAATAAATATTCAAAAACAAAAACCGTTTTCAAAGAAGGAACGTAACTAAAAAACAAAAAAATATTTTTTTAGTGCAACAGTTAAACGCTTTTTCTGCAGTCGGTGCCAAGTTGATGAGTAAAGTTGCAAAGTACAACTCATTAAGGCACTTTCCTAATTATTTTCACTTTAACTTGGCACCTACTTCAGAAAAAGTATTTAACTGGTGCACTAAAAAATATTATTAGTTACGTTGTTTTTTTGAAGTCGGTTTTTGTTTTTTTTAATGTACGGTATTGTAGATGATTTGAAAATCTCTAACTTTTTATTTAGGTTTGTTTATTATTGGAAATTTTGATTTAATTTCAGATATATTCATTTAATAGACTTTTCTCTGTGAAATTTTATAAAATTATTCATTATACAACTTTTAGTTATGCAGCATAAATGGATGCAGTTTTAAATTCTGATAAACCTTATTTGATGACAATTTGAATGTTTTAAAGTACTTTACTTTTAAGCAAAATTGATATTTTTTGTCAAACCTAGTATATAGTTGGAAAGGTAACATGATTATTAACCGACTTCAAAAAGAAGAAGGTTCTCAAATCGTCTGTATCTATGTTTTTTTAACCGACTTAAAAAAAAGATGTTCTTATTAATCGACTTTAAAAAGAAGGAGGTCCTCAATTCGTCTGTATCTATGTTTTTTTTTAATTTTATCTTTGTTCACCGATTACTCTCAAAGTGCTCAAGGCATTTCTACCGTTTATACTGGATCCTGTGCCGGAGGATCGCAAAGTGGTCCCATATATTTTTTTCATTAACATAGCTTGTACCTTTACTTAGAAATTAGGGATAAACTTTTTTACTTATATTCTTATACACTATGCTTTGGTGGAGTCGCCGGTATTAAAAATATGACAAAAATATTCGGAACATGGGATAAATTGAAAAGAAATTGGACTAGTTCCAGGATATCCCGAAGTAGTCCCATATTTTTTTCAATAACAGTTTATACCGTTTCTTAGAAAATCAGGGAGTTTTTATTTATTTATTTATTTAAGTAATCAACAGGGCAAGCCCCAATAACAGATTACAATTTTCTCAATTTACATAAAACACCAAGTCAAATAATAAAGACAATAACCATTTAAAACAATCCCATAACAATAAAAATATTTAAAAAATGAACCTAAAAACAACATTCTGTAAAATACACCAATAAGTACAAAAAATGACCAACTAAAATATAATCATAATCAAAAATAATCTAAAATATTTTAAGAATTTTCCTGTAAAAACTACCTGGCCCTTCCACCCAAATCAAAACACACATTTTATTTAATGAAGCGAAGCTAGTCCGCCCCGTCGCAACAAAAAATAGTTTGTAATTTCTATTAAAATATTGTGGTACCAACCAAAAGATTCTACCAAAATATTCAGAGCAGTCTATCTCGTTTTTTAGTAGCTTGTATAAAAGCAGAACCGATGCCATTTTTCGTCTACACTCCAGGTTTTTATTAAATTTTAATTCATTAGTTAAAGTTGAATATGGTAAACTAAATAAATATGCACCATATTTTTTGTAATAGATAAACCTTTAAAACTTTTTTAGACGTTTTCAATTTGATTTTTGTGAATTTCATAAATCGGAGACCAAATAATTGCAGCATATTCGATGATACTTCTTACGTAAGCGTTAAAAAGTCTTATTAAGTGCTTAGTCTATTAAGCTTACAAGAATTACGAATTATGAACCCTAACATTTTATAAGCTTTTTTGACAACATAATCTACATGCTTATTGAATGAAAGTCCGTTGTCAAATATTACCTCTAAACCTTTAGCCTCAGTTTTCTTTTGCAGTACGTTATCCCCCATAATAAACTGATAATCTAGTACACTTTTTTCTTAGTAAACGAACAGCAAAACACTTACTCAAGTTAAATAAAAATTTATTTCTTTTACACCACTCATATATACTGTCTAAATCTTCCTGTAATAGTAAAGAATCAGAAATATGACATATATTTTTATACATTTTAAAATCATCAGCAAAAAGTTTACAATGTGAATGTAATATGGCTTTAGGTAGATCACTAATAAAACAAAGAAATAGTAAATACCACATATTGCTGCCTTGTCTCTATGTAACTGTTAAACGTTTTATCAAATTATCAGTTAGACCCATCCCCTGTAGTTTTTGCAGTAGTACTAAATGTTGAACTGTCAGTATATATGACATCCATTTGCCTAGCGTTCCCGCAATTTGTTCAGTGTATAGTTCAAATTTGATTGAATTACTTCATTGATTTTTAAACTTCTGCAGTTTCGTGATTCGTGTATTGTATTCCGAACTATTCGGACACTTTTGATTCCGTCTGAAGAGACGGCCGCTTTTTGTTGTTATTCGAAGGCATTCCAACCTCAAATGCGCTTTGAGCAAATGTAAGCAAATTAGTTGATCGTTTTTTCATAAATCCGTGTGTTCTTCAGGAATAATTGAGGATACATTGGAGTAGACTTATTCATATAGTATCATTTCAAATATCTTGCATGCGGTAGACAACATAGCAACGGGTCTATAGTTTTTTTATTTCATTAATTTCACTGCTTTTAAAAATTGGGGACATCTTTTGTTATCTTCCAAGCAACTATAATTATACAGTGATGGGCAAATTTGTGGAACCAAGTAAATATCTCTGGAATTATTAGTGATATCAAAATGAAATTTGGAAGGTGGATACTGTAGTAGATTGCCTATTTGTTTATAAATTTTTTTACAATTTTGAACTTCCTGTTTTACCGGAAGTAATGTCGATTTTAAAATTTGCAATGAAACACCCTGTTTAGTATTTTAGTTTCTGATGAAACATTTTATTGCGAATACAAAAATATCGGGTTTGATATTGTTTACTTCAAGACCTACCGTGATATTAACAGAGAAGTAACTAAGGAAAGGAATAATTCGATGGTAGCTAAACTCAGTTCATAATTCATTTACGCCCGATATAAACAAACCGCTCGGTAAGGGTTTGTATTTGTATTGGCCAATCGGTGGCATTATACCGTCACAGCCAACAGCACTGCTTGTTCCATAGTCGAATACACGTACGTTTGTTTAAATCAGACGCAAATTAAATCTGAATCAAGTTTAGTAGTCCATGAAATTCATTGCAGAAGTGACAGTAGTTGTCAAAATAAGTTATTAGTTTTTTTATTTGAACGTAAAAAGATTGTATTGTTTTAATTTGATCGTAAAATGGCCGAATTAAGTGAAAGAGAAAGAATAGAAATATTAATGACGCATCAAGAAGTTTGTGGTCTTTTTAACATTGTTCATCCGAATACACAAATATCCCGTTCAGTAGTGAAGAAAACTTTGCGAAGGTACGACACAAGTGGAATAGTTAGCAATTTACCAAAAAATCGACGGTTAAAAAGTGCAAGTAATGAAGGTGTAGCTCAAGGCCGTAGCCAGGGGGGGGGTTGATTAATTTTTTTGATTGGTGGTGGGCTGATTAGGACTGCAAGTATATTTTTGTTCATGTATTTCTATGATATATAAAATTGTATAAATATAAAATTTATTCTTATGAAAAACATGATTGGTTAAAATCAAGTGCAAATTAAATCTGAATCAAGTTTAGTAGTACATGAAATTCATTGCAGAAGTGACAGTAGTTGTCAAAATAAGTTATTAGTTTTTTTATTTGAACGTAAAAAGATTGTATTGTTTTAATTTGATCGTAAAATGGCCAAATTAAGTGAAAGAGTAAGAATAGATATATTAATGATGATTGGGTATGGGTAGAGGAAAAGGAGGCATCAAGAAGTTTGTGATCTTTTAAACATTGTTCATCCGAATACACAAATATCCCGTTCAGTAGTGACGAAAACTTTGCGAAGGTACGGCATTAGTGGAATAGTTAGCAATTTACCAAAAAGTCGACGGTTAAAAAGTGCAAGTAATGAAGGTGTAGCTCAAGGCCGTAGCCAGGGGGGGGGTTAATTTTTTTTTTTGATTGGTGGTGGGCTGATTAGGACTGCAAGTATATTTTTGTTCATGTATTTCCATGATATATAAAATTGTATAAATATAAAATTTATTCTTATGAAAAACATGATTGGTTAAAATCGAATCTTGAAAATATAAATTCCAAAATTTCGGTTGAACCCCCAGGACCCCCCCTCCGCTGGCTACGGGCTTGGTGTAGCTCAACATGTTGCTATATCTTTGAACGAAAATCCTCACTTATCCACTACCGACCTCGCATGCATGGAATTAGCCGTCGTTCAGTAGGAAGGATATTAAGGAGAGAAAAATATCATCCATACAAAATTCACCTCGTTCAAGAACTCTCTGAACGCGTTTCCAACATACGTTTGCAATTTTGTGAAACGATGATGGATATTTGTAACCGTGATAATAATTCTATAAGAAATGTGGTGTTTTCAACCGAGGCTACATTTTGTTTAAATGGTACGGTTAATCGACATAACTGCCGCTACTGGTCGCAAAGTAATCCTAATTGGGTACAAGAGGCTTATACACAAAATCCCCAAAAATTGAACGTTTGGGCCGGCATTTATAACAACAGAATTGTGGGACCCTTCTTCCTACAAGAAACTTTAAACGGTATTTACAGCTCTTGGAGACATAAATTATTCCGGCATTGGAGGACAATTACCAAATAATATCTGGTTTCAGCAGAATGGAGCACCACCCTATTACGCTCGCATTGTACGAGATCTTTTAGATAGGACATTTCATCACAGATGGATTGGAAGAAGGGGTACTTATGAATGTCCTGCACGAAGTCCCGACCTTAATTCACAAGACTATTTTCTGTGGGGTTACTTAAAGTCTAAGTTTTATGTTGATAGACGAAATAATTTGCAAGAATTAGCTGCAAGAATAACTCAAGAAATCCAGAGAATTACACCAGAAGTAATTGCTAATGTTACTAGAGAATTTAGAAACCGACTTGCTTATTGTCAAGAAGTAAACGGTGCTCAGTTTGAACATCTAATACATTAAGTTTAGTTAAGTTTCAATGTTTTGAAAATCACTTAGATTTAGTTAATAATTATGATTATGTATTTCTTTAATGGATATTAGATTTTTCCTTTCCTTAATTACTTTTCTGTTAATATCTCGGTAGGTATTGAAGTAAACAATATCAAACCGGATATTTTTGTATTCGTAATAAAATGTTTCATCAGAAACTAAAATACTAAACAGGGTGTTTAATTGTAAATTTTAAAATCCACATTACTTCCGGTAAAACAGGAAGTTCAAAATTTGGAAACAAATAGTCAATCTACTGCAGAATCCACCTTCCAAATTTCATTTTGATATCTCTAATAATTCCAGAGATATTTGCTTGGTTCCACAAATTTGCCCATCACTGTATATTAATTTCAGTGGCTGCATTAATAAATCAACACAACCTTTAAATATGTAAGGCGATATACTGTCCGGACCACAAGATTTTTTAGGCTTAAGTTTTTTGCAGCTTGGCGGATATCAATGTCATTGATTTCTGTACCTTTTGGGACCGCCAATTTCGTCAGATTCTTCTCCATCATCACATTTCTCAATTCTACCAGAGTCTTCCAAATATCGCTATATGTTGGCTTGTCTTCCGAGAATGTTTTCGTTACCAAATAAAAGATGTCTCTGGTACCCACTGGTTGTTTATCTTCGAGATGAAGGACCTTCCCTACCGCTGGATCTTGCTCCCGTAGCTTCTGGAACTGGCCGAACTTTTTGGCAAACACCTTGGCTATTCCTCTGGACATACGGAGATCTCGAGCTACACAATGAGCCAGGGTATATTCTATGGGCACCTCAAACAGGTCTCGGGGTTCCTCTGTGTTCACGTCCTGCTGCACTTTCTGCCCATTAGAGTACAGTGCCATAAACTGTTGGATGCTGCGGACTTGGGCTTGGTCACCTTCGCCGTCATGACTTCCGGCATAAGGGGCTAACCTGTTGAAATGTACGACCTTTGGTTTTCCCCGAGGTAGCTTCTTTATTCTGTAGACGACATTGTAGATTTTCTTCATAATTTGGTACGGCCCCTCCCAAGATATCTGTAGCTTGGGCGAATATCCACGACGACGTTGCGGGTTATACAACCAAACAAGATCATCAACTTGGAATTCTCCGCTCTCGGCTTTGATGTCGTAGCCTTCCTTCATTCGGGCACTGGCATTCTCGATGTTTAACCGGACTCGTTCATGGATGTCGTTCATCTTTTGACGTAGCTGGCTGACATAGTCTTCACCTGCGGTCTCTTCTCCTGGGGGACATCCAAACTTCAAATCGCATGGTAGTCTTAATTCTCGTCCCATGATAATACTGGCCGGGGTCTGACCCGTGGACTCGTGCACAGACGAACGATATGCCATTAGAAACAAGTGCAGATACTGGTCCCAGTCTCTTTGGTGGTCAGAGACTACCTTTGACAAATGGCGGTTAATGGTTCTATTCATCCGTTCTACCATTCCATCGGATTGCGGGTGTAATGCTGTCGTCCGTGTTTTATAGATCTTCAAGTGTTTGCAGACGTCTTGGAAAAGAATAGACTCGAAGTTCCTACCTTGATCTGAGTGCAACTCCAAGGGAACACCAAAACGACTGATCCATTCCTTGACAAGGACATCAGCAACGGTCAAGGCTTCTTGATTCGGCAAGGCATATGCTTCGGCCCATTTACTAAAATAGTCCATCACCACCACTATGTACTTGTTTCCAGAGTCGGATTCAGGAAATGGACCGGCAACATCAATGGCTATTCTTTCGAATGGACTGCCCACGTTATATTGCTTCATTGGAGCTTTTGGTCGCTTCTGAGGCCCATTACTTGCTGCACAAACCGTACATTTCCAGCACCACTCCTTAACGTCTACTTGGCAGTTTACCCTATAGTAGCGTTCCCTCAACTTCCCCAGGGTTTTCGTTACTCCCAGATGTCCTCCAGTTGTACCATCATGTAGTTCTCGTAAAACCTCTGGTCTCCTATTTCTGGGTACAACAATCTGTTTTCTGTCGTTTCCTTCGTCTGGAGTTTCCAGGACGCGCTTGAGAAGTCCATCTTCCAGGATGAGGGAGTTCCACTGAGCCCAGTACGACTTTATGGTTGGTGAGTATCGGGAAATCTCCTGCCACGTAGGTTTGCGATCTTCTTCCTTCCACCGGATAACCTCTTTCAAATCTGGATCTAATTTCTGGTCTTTTTGGATCTCCGCAGATTGCCAATGGTCATCGATGGCGGTAGTTCAGCAGAGAACAGCCCCCTTTTCTTCTGCTCGCTGACAATATTTGCAATCATCAGGGCAAGGTCTTCTCTATAGAGCATCAGCATTCTTATGGCTTGTTCCAGCTCGATGTTCAGTCTCGAAGTCGAATTCTTGCCACCGCTCAATCCACCTTGCCACCTGTCCTTCAGGATTTTTAAACTGCAGGAGCCACTTCAGTGCTGCATGATCAGTCCTCAGGAGGAATCTTTTACCATAGAGGTACTTGTAGAAATTTTCTACCCCCTTTACCACAGCCAGGAGTTCCCTGCGAGTAACACAGTAATTCCGTTCAGGCTTGATTAAGGTCTTGCTGAAGTATCCGATGACTCTCTCCTGGCCTACCTGGATCTGCGAAAGCACAGCACCAATTCCGACATTGCTTGCGTCGGTATCCAATACGAAGTTTCCATCTGGCAAAGGATAACTTAATATGGGAGCACTCGTCAAAGCTTTCTTCAATTTCTCGAATGATCGCTGACATTCCTCGTCCCATTGGTACTGCACCTTTCCTTCTGTCAGTCTAGTAAGTGGCTTGGCGATGTTGGCAAATCCGGCTACGTACCGACGATAGTACGTGCATAACCCCAGGAAACTTCTTAACTGGTGGATATCTTTAGGTATCGGCCATTCCTGAACAGCTTTGATTTTCTGTTTGTCAACAGCTACTCCCTGTGCGGAAACTACATGTCCAAGATATTGCACCTCTTCTTGGAACAGCTGACACTTCTTCGGGCTTAACTTTAGTCCGGAACTTCGAAGTCGCCGAAACACCTCCTCCAGGTTCTTGACGTGGTCTTCAAATGATCTTCCAACCACGATAATGTCATCAAGATACACCAAGCATGTTTTCCATGAAAGCCCTTTTAACACTGTTTCCATCAATCTTTCAAACGTCGCCGGCGCATTGCACAACCCAAACGGCATCACCGTGAATTGGTAAAGTGCTGAGCCGATGGTAAAAGCAGTCTTTTCTCGGTCTTCTTTAGCAAGTTCCACCTGCCAATAACCGCTCTTCAGGTCCAGGGTGGAAAACATCGACGATCCAGCCAATGTATCTAGGGTATCGTCTATTCTTGGAAGGGAATAGCTGTCTTTCTTTGTAGCGTGGTTTAATAGCTGATAGTCCACGCAAAATCGGATCGAACCATCTTTCTTTTTAACCAAGACAACTGGAGAAGCCCAAGGGCTATTGGATGGTTCAATAACACCTTCTTTCTTCATCTCGCGGACTATCCTGTCGGCTTCTTCTCTTTTAGCTCGAGGTAGTCTTCTCGCCGACTGTCGAATAGGTTGAGCGTCCCCACTATTAATTTTATGTTTCATCAGATCAGTTTGTCCTCTTTTGGCATTCCCTACATCGAAGATATCCTGGTAGTTTCTAAACGATGTTCCTCAATTTTGCTCTCTGGTTTGGTTTCAAATTCTTAGATGAATCGGTGATGAGTCTTTCCAGTGCCTCAGATAGTTTACCTGGTGGTATTTCTGCATGCTGTGTGCTTCTGACTACAGAGGAAACTGTTGAACAATGCCCCAAAGTTGTTCCTTTCTTTAGCACAACCGAGTAATGATTCAGGTTCATTACTCTTACTGGCACAATCTCCTTGATCCGAAACAGAGTCTTCCCCATTGCGACTCCTCTGCCTACATTTCCGTGGTTAAGTTCGAGATCAAACATTATTACGGTTCCAGTTTTAACTTTCTCATCTAAGCAAGCATCTATAATGATTTCAGCTCTTTCCGGAACATTGACATCCTCTGCTAAGATGGCTCGCAGCATTATGCCATCTTTTCCATGAAGCACCACTTCTTCGTCATTCACTCGCAGAATTCCATCTTTGAAGTTTAACTGGAATCCCTTGGAGCTCATGACATCCATTCCAATGATTACTTCGTCTTCGATGTCTGCCACTAATGCTCGATGTAGGAAGGTTGTATTTCCCAAGGTCATTTCAACCTCTATTTCACCATGGACTTTCGCTGCTTCTCCTGTAGCTGTTCGCAGTTGCCATTTCGTTGGTTTTATCATTGTCTCTAAAACAATGTTGGGCTTTATTACTGTTTTCGTCGCACCAGTATCCAGCAGCATTGCAAATTGCCTCCTATTAATAAGGCCATCTACGAAGACACTGTTAACGTGGTTGCGTAGAGAAGCGACATATGCGTTGGTAGTTGACACTTCTTTGCTACAGGTCGACGATGGTCCCTTTACATAGGCCTTCTTTAGTTCCCCCGGCGAGGAAGTCTGGACTCCGTTGCTCTCCTTGCAACAACTCTGGACATGTCCTACCTTACGACACTTCCGACATCTCACTAGTCTTTTTTCGGTAAGGACTGCTTCTATTAACTTTCTTACAGAGGCTTCATCTTTTCTCTCTGCAAGTATTTTTCGCAGCCTCGTATTCTTCTAGAGTTTTAGAATTTTCTAGTAATTTGCCTTCTAACGCCTCTTTCATGATTTTAGAATTATCTTGTAATATTTGCAGTTTATCCTCTAAAGTCTTTGAATTTTCTTCCATTTTCTTTAATACCATACGCATGTCCCCATTACCAGAAACTTCAAACAAATTTGTATCGGGATCGTTACCTTCATTTATTATCTCATAGCCGTTGTATTAATTCACTTTTCTTCCCACTAATTTCTAAATCCCTTTCCTCAAGTTCTTTTTTTAAATCCGCCACTTTCAATTGGTCCAAACTCACTGTTTTATACGTTGTTAGTTTATTTATTTTCCTCTTCTAAAAGTTCCACAAATTCACTTCACACCTGACACCACTGTAATGTTTTTATTTTCACAGTCGGGTTCAGTTCAGTTATTGGATTTATTTAAAAACACAGTCCAACTTACTCTAATTTATTTCCACTAGTTTAACATAATTTATATTCCCAGAAACTACTATTTACATTTTATGTTAACTATGCAATACGACCGACGAAACTGAATACCTCCTATCGCCAGCTATTCCTTTTATATATTAATCTCGGAATTGTCTGGTACGTCCACGAACCATCGGGAAATTCCATCACGTTCTGGAAGCTTTAAGGGAATTCCCAGTAACGGCAGCGGTCCGCCGGTTGAGTGACAAACATTTCGGGTTCCACGAATTTATCGGAATAATGTCCCTTCCATGAATTGGTTGATGGCCGATTGCACCAGCTGTCGGATGAATTCTCGTAACAATATTAAAGTCTCCTACTAATAACAGCTTAGCGTTTAAGCCAAGCATATGACTCTCAAAATGCTCAAAACACATATTGTATACATCATATGAAGTTTCTGGAGGTATATAAACTTAATCTTAATCCACAAATCCTCGATATTGTATTGGGACAAGTATATAAATGGCAATAAACAACAATTACCTATATACTTTACAGCAACTATTACACCCCCTCCAGTTTTTTTTCCTGTGCCATTGAAATTATGATCCCGTCGAAATACCATATAATTATCATTGAATAATCTTTAACATACACAGATGACTGCATTTTCCTATTGTTTCTGTAGCAACAGTTAATCACAAACTTATTGGTGGGTAAGTTGATCGCCGCATGAATCTTGGCTACAGTTGATAAAACATTCTCATTTTCAATTACAGAAACTCCCTATATTTCTACACATTTAAGCCTAGTGGGTTGCTCTTGTTTATTAAGCCTGAATCTTAGATTATCATTTTCTTGTTTTAATTGTTCACACTTAGTTTCTAGATTCTCAATCTTCAATGCACAGCTTGGTCGTTTTTTCATCTTGTAATTTCAACAGTTGTTTTCTTCTATGTATTAGAAGCATTTTTTTCAGCATCCTCAACGCAGCTTACATGAATTATGCTAATACAATTTTTCCCCAAACATTTTAAAACTCTTCGGATAGTTAGCGTCGTAATTTTCTTGTTTCATTTATAGCAGTTTGACGACATAATCCTTATCAATGTTTATCAACGTCACCAAATAACAGTAAAAAAAACAACATAAACAAGCCAGGTATTTCTGGCCGTTTCTATATAAAGAGATGGCTTGTTTACTCACTAAGGCGATGAATATTGTTCCATACTTTTTAATACTAACTGCACTAATTTGGGTTTTTATGTGTAAATAAGATGCTCTTTGATTCACAATTAATCACTGATTGTAACATAACTTTTATATCTAAATTTAGTTGGTTGTTTTTACATTAAAATAACTTTTAATACGGAGCACAACATAAACGCTCCTGACACGTTTGACTCGATTTCCGTTTAACGCTTTCTTATACAGTAAAATTTGGTAGAGTCGCTGATATTAAAATTTAACTGTTCGGAACTTGGGGTAAATTTTAAATAAATTGAAGTAATCAAAATAAATGTCAGTTAATATGTATATGCAATGTTTATTCATAAATCAAACAATTTCTTTTTATTAATAATTTTAATAGAAAAAGATATTCTTCATAAACAGATTTGCATGGTCTAAAACAGTAAACAGTGAACAGTCACTTTTTTAACTCTAGACTAGATTTATCATCAAAGAGGAATTTTGATTAGAAATTAAAGTATTTTCATTTTTGTTAAGATCTAAAATTGTTATCAAATAGAAGTAATTGGATTTAAAAACGGCATCTACTTATGCCACTGCACTAAAAATTGTATAATAAGTATTTCTGTAACTTTTCCAACTATATACTAGGTTTCAAAAAATATATCAATTTTGTTTAAAAGTGAGGTACCTTTATCACAAAGTTTATTAGAATTGAAAACTGCATCCAATTGTGCTGTATTATTAAAAATTGTAATAAATTGTAATTTGATTGGAAATAAATCGAAATAAATGTCAATTAATCAACTTCAAGGTGGAGGTTCTCAGTTGGTTTCTATATACAGTGTGTCTTCATAAGTTAATTTCAAACGGAAAACGTGCTTTTGAATATTATTTAGAGAAAAAGTTATTCTTCATAAAAATATTTGCATGGTAGGAAATGTATACTGTAATCATTACATGCAACTCTGTCTACTGTATACGAGGTTTGTCAACAAATATGAATTTTGCTTAAAAGTAAAATACCTTTTGTTTCATAATATATAAAATTCTTATCAAACATGGATAATAATAATTATAAAAAACATCTAATAATGCCACATCACTAAAAATTGTATACATCTTCATGTCACTTTTTCCAATTTGCATACTAGGCTTAATAAAGAATATATATATTTTTAAGTTAAGTACCTTTATTTTTAATAATAATTCAAATTGTTATCAGACAAAGTTAATTAGAATTGAAAATTACGCCTTATTATGACATGAAAGTTCTAGAAAGTGAAGTAAATATCAGTTTTTAAAATTAAAACTTTGAACCCACGGTGTTTAATGCAATTTGGTGAAGGATTAAGTAAAGGTAAAATCATAAATTGATTTCTGGCCACAACTCGTAGTATGGAAAAAAGAAATGGACGAGACTACAAAAAAATATTCAAACAGGTTACGAATGGATTAGATAAAAAAATAACTCAGATCCTTGAAGAACGTGACAAAAACGAGAAACAACATCAGTAGATAGAACAGGAGAGCCACAGACCACTTTTCTTATGGGACTAAAAATCACTTTTTGAAATCGAGCTGGTACGCGGTGGAATCGCCTCGGGCGCTTTATTTATTGCATGTGTATGTATAAATAATGTATGTATTGTTCGGTAATGTATGTGTAATTAAAAATATAGGTGTAATTGTTGAGATAATTATTATTATTTAGTTAAAGACTGGTACTAGCGCATTCACCATAATATACGCGACACCTGCACACTTGGTCGTCGGTAAACGCGGGTTATCAGCATTGGTCCCCCGTCAAGGTCGGCCGGCTGGATTCACGATTTTTGCAAGTAATGGCTCGTAAAAGGTTGACGTCACGGTATGTGATGATATTACCAGAGAGAGGAATATCTGGTTTTCATACAGTGAATTAACCTACAAGAGCCTCTTATTAGTCTTGATTTTGCTAGTATATACTTGTAAAATATTCACAAGTCATGGCTCCCATCATCGGTGTGCTGGTGAAGGTCAACTAGTCGAATTCCGGCAAGCCATTTGATTTTTGCAATTTCAGGTGGATTGTTAGAGGGAATAAATAAAAGAGAGTATTACAAAGAATATGTTTTATTAAAATTATAAAAAATATCATACAATTTTTTTAAATCTATTCGAGCAATTACATTAAGAGGAATTGTAATTTCATAATTATTGCTTTTATTTTTTTCTATAAATAAGTGATTTTCCCCATCCTCTGCCCATATGGTGACCCGTAAGTTGTTATGGTAATCTTCGGAAACCAGTACGTTGTTGTCGTCTCTGTATTCACTGATAAAATTTAGAAATCGTTCGAACCCTCGTGATGTAAAAGTGACAGAAGATATTTTGTCTTTTGGAAAGGGATTCGGTTGATGGCACTCATCTTGAAGAACAGCTTCATGATTATTTGAACGCAGGACTACTTTTTCATCAGTAAATACTATTTCCAGAAAATTTGCGAATTTGTAGTGGGCTACTAAGTAGTTGGGTGTAATTCTGGTGGTAGTTTTTCTGTTAGTAAAATTACAGCGATGGTTGTTTGACATAAGGTCACTGTAAGACATCTTACTCACTTCAAGAGATACTGAGGGGATACGTGTTTGCGTTGAAATGTATGTTTTTCACTACCACTACCACGAATGCGGTTGACTCTCCCACTAGAGATAAATTAAAAATTAAAAAAAAATTTGCCCAGAAATGTTAGCCGAGAAATGGGATCGAACTCGGGACCTGTAATGGGGAATATTGTTACCTTTGTGATTAACTCGGCGCTCTTTCTACTCAGCCATTTCTGGGTGAATACAAAACAGGGTGTAAAGGTATAAGTGTTGCATTATACAATTGTTAACTGAAGAATAAAGACGTATACATCATTTTCAATAATGATATTAGTGAAAGCTACTATTACTACTGGTTTTGTGATATTGCCTTTAATATCTCAAAACATTCTATACACAAATATACCACAGAGGGTGGAAAATGTAGCAGTGTGCTTTTCTCTGAACTGCTCAAATAGATCTGATTATTCCCTAATGAGGCGGACATTGCTAAATGATGGACTACTACCAGCATATTTTGCAGAATTTCCAAAAAATGGAACCATATTACGCTACAAACTTAAAATTTTCTTTTACAATGGCACTGTGGAGGATTTTGATGGATTAACAGCAAATTATGATTGTCAGCAGGAAGCCGAAGCAACAGCAACGACTAGTAGACAACAACTACCAAATTCCCTTCAGAGGGAACACAATAACTTATTAATATTATTATGCTTTGCAGTTATATCTTTGATATTATTGTTAGTTAAAGTTAAAATGCATAAGATCTATACACTTGATAATAAAATAATTTTTGGAAATAAAAATACGTGTTATATTTCATTCATTTATTAAGGTAAAATCTTATTGAGTAACCAATCATAAATATCATTGCAATTTTTTATAGCACATTTGTATTCTGCCTATTCTTCATTAGAATCTTCATAGTGATAGCCGCAGACTATAGGATATTTACTTGTCTCACGGTCCTTCTTAGTTACATCTCTCAACTTTACGGCGTTGATGGTATGCTCCAAATTTACTACCTTCACATGATTGAGCCTAAGCTCATTCTTACACTTTCTAACTAGTAAGTCGTATTTTTTGTGACCTCTGACGTAGACATGAGTACATCTGGAGAGAAGAAAATTCAAAATCCTATTCAACTGGCTTACATCCCAGATTCCACCATTGTAGCTAAGACCATGAGGAAAATTCTCACAATATCTCACGGTTCGTCGATCTTCCTTGCACAGCGTTTCAAAGGGCTGAAGAGGTTTAAACAGGTAATGTATGACACCCGTTGCATGTGTCTTGATAGCCAATTCTTTGGGAACAGATTCCCCGTTAAGAATGAAGCCTTGAATGTCAACGATTGCGATTTCCATGGTGAACTGAAGTTGTGATGTGCAGATGTGCTCTTTTATGATAGGTAACGAACAATTTCGCTGAGTGGGAGAAACTCCATCAAACAATCATGGATGATTATACAGAAGGCACTTGTTTTGTCGGGAAACCCGGTTTGAGATTCAATATCCAGGCGTACATCCACAGTGGAGGATTTCATGCTGTCTTCACGTCGGGAACAATCGATTACGAAGAGAGTGTGATTCTTGAAGGTGAGATAGTCTAGGAGCGGGTGTCTTTTGTCGGCAAAACTGGGATAAAAGTCCGTGTAGCGTTTGTAGGCTTCTCCGTATTCGTTCCTGGGGAAATCCAATAGCCAACTTTCGTTCGGCCATTAAGAGTTAGACGAATATTAGATATGTGGATACGATCAAATTCCGTGGGATCAGCCGCTATGTTACTGTGCTTATTGGTCTGGAAGGCAACGATGACGTATCGAGGACTCTCTATAGCAGCACAAGTTTTCACAGCCCAAATTTCTCGTGTGGCGCCTGTCTTCAGAGCAGGCAACTCATGAAGTTCCCATTTACGAAAGGGAATAATAATGCCGGTATCCTGTTTAACGGCTTTCAGCAGTTCAAGTTTCATATCATCGTTGGGGAATATATGCTGGACTTTGAGTTCAATGCTGTCAATCGTCACGCTTGCTTTTGTAGATTTATCAGTAATAATGAGACAATCTTCATCATTTCTTGCTCGCACTAAACGAATTGTTTGCTTTCCGCAGGTCACTCGCTGGTAGTCGTTGAAGAGGGAAACAAATGCTTGAGTGGGATGTACATTCGAAAAGATTTGTCTGCTGCATTCACAATTGGTTTACCGGGAAAATTCCAGCCAGCAATAGCTAATTCTCTTGAACTGGTAGGATCATAGCACAGATAACCTCGTATGGTACTTACGCGACCGGGATCGCGAACCGATTCCATTTCTTTACCGCACTGTTCGTTAACCATATTATCGAAGAAAAATGGTCCTGCATTAGGGGATAGGGAAACTTCACCTATACCTACCGTTACATTAATTTGACCCTTAACGGCGATATACGAGTCCGCCATGGATAACCAGGAATCAGCTTGGTTCACAGTAATCTCCACTATGTCGTTGTTCCCAAATGACTTTACATAGGGATAGTAGGTTCTGACTTCCATTCTGCGAATGCTGTCATCGAAACTGGGCTTTCGGAAGATATCGAATGCTTGAGTTGACATGATAGCCTAGCGATTGTAAAAATAGTCTATTGGAGAACGTAAGTGATCTCTTCAAAGGTTTCGTTGATACTGACTTTGACTGTGGTATGTCTGTACTTTTATGAGGATGCTCAAATATGAGTAAGCGTCCCATTATTGCTGCAATAGCTGTTTCAGTTCCAGTCTCACAATGATTTCCTCCCCTCGGAAATTGACGAGTTCAGATTCCTGATTAAGAATTCTCAAAGTTATGTTGTGTATTTCTCTTCGGTTGATAGGTAGGTAGATAAGACGTTGAGGTGTTTCGTCAATAGCGAAACCAGGATCAACTCCAATGGCAAATTCGTATATCGTAAGTGACGGTCTGTCGTTGTAGCATGCTCCCGATGTGATGTTACTATCAAGATGAATTGTTCGCACTTTAATGATATTCACTGGTAAATCAGAGCTGTGCACTTGAAGAGGTGTGAGCAGTCTCTTGGAAAAACCCAGTATTGGACCGATACTATTTTGCGGTTGAAAGTCTATTGCGTATTTACTGCTGTATATTTCACACTTGAGTGTATTATTGTTGGGCTTCAATGAGAAAATCTCATGTACATCCTTTGAATGCTGCACACCCAATACTTTTCTAACGTGCGTTTCGATATCACCAATCTCGTAGGAGCCTTCAGGTAATTCGATGGTGGTTGGTTTCTTTTTCGAGTCGATTAAATGCACTTTGCTACTGCGTCCTTTCAGCGTTAATATCAAAGACATGACTGAAGATTTCCCTCAATGTTAGATGTTATTATAGAGAAATTGCAGACACAAATGACCGCAATTAGATGGATTATAATTTTGGTAGGAGTCGTTGTTGTAGAGTATCGATACATTACTTCCTAAATACTCAGCTAATTCACGAGGCGGTTTCAAATTACCAAAACTATCGAAATATTGCAACAACGTTTCCATTTTTAATGTAAGCTACCCAGTGTGTGCCTTTGTTGTGACTAGAATCCAAGTTGATGATTGCCGACTCGATTCTTGATGGTTGTTTGTTTTTAGGTAAGGCATCACGCATAAATACACCTTTAAAATTTGGTATTTTCAATTTTTGGGCGTATTCAACAAGCTCACTGGTGTAAAGTGCTCGACTGGGTAGCTTTATCGGGAGTTTTTTTGTTGTTTCTTCAAATAGAGACCGAAGCCTCCTTTGCGGGACTTTTTCAGGTAGAGCCCGGACCCTTTCTTTCCAATCTCCTCCATAGCTTGATTGTGTCGTCTGTCCTCTTCGAGTTTCTTTTTAGCATTTTTTGCGTCTATTAGTGTTTTACCCAAAGTTGCAGCTCCACCAGTAAGGGTTCCAAGAGCTGAGAGTCCTGCAAATAGCGGGAGTAATGGGAGAATTTCACCGACTTTCGACTCGAAAGGTATCACACGAGGAACTCGAATTTTCTTACGACCGCCAGCTTTCTTAATTGCCATCCTAGCCGCTCTCAAAGCCATCAACGATGACTGTCGTACACTTTGTCCTGCAGGAGAGTTAGCCATAGCTTTATTCGTAGGTAGCATGACATGCTTTCGAAATGGTAAAAGGGTTTTGCGTGTTGAAGATTTTCGCTTACGCGAAGATTTTTTCACACCTCTACTCCTCTTCCGCTTTTGAGATTTCATACCAAGACCGAGTTTCTGTTTGGTTTTCATAGTCGTTGTTATGAGCCAAGCAGCTGCTTTTTCACCGAGTGAAGCGTCCTTAGATTTGAATCTCTCCCAAGCCCTATTCTCCAACTCAAAATCTGCCTTATGACGGTCTGCTAGAGAAGTGCTTTTACTGTAAGCAATATCGTGATCCCGACAAGCTGCGTCAGTTTTGTTTATACCTCGCTGTCCTAGAGCTAAGCGTTTTTCGAGTTTCGTACCCGGTCCACAAAATTGATTGCCAGGAAGGTGAATTTCAAAGGGTAACTTGTTGATTAGAGTGTTCACTACACTTCCACTACCTTCAGCGGTTAACATAATACTGACTGACTGACGTTCAGAAAGTAAATTTTATATTTAAACGTCCACCCAAAACACATGTACATCAGTTTGTACAATGGTAGTGTGTCATCGAAAAATGGGAAACTATGGCCAAATTCCGTCCGGGCGGCGTTCTGCGGCCCCAGCGGCTGCGGGAAAACTAATGCGCTGCTTTCGCTTTTGTTCAACGAAAACGGATTGCGATTTAAAAATGTCTACGTGTACTCGAAATCTTTGTACCAACCAAAATACCAACTACTACAAGAGGTTCTCAAGAGCGTTAACGGTATGTCATATTTCCCTTTCAGCGAAAACGAAAATGTAATTGATCCATCAGACGCCTGTGAGTATTCTGTGTTTATTTTTGATGATGTGGCTGGTGATAAACAGAAAAAGATTCAGAATTTCTTTTCCATGGGACGACACCGACACATCGATTCAATTTATTTGTTGCAGACGTATAGTAAAATGCCCAAGCAACTAATACGAGACAATTGTAATGTCATTGTGCTATTCAAACAAGATGAAATCAATTTAAAGCATGCCTATGATGAACACGTATCTCCAGATATGTCATTCGAACAGTTTAAAGACTTGTGTTCAAAGTGTTGGCAGGATCGCTACGGGTTCGTGGTTATTGTTAAAGACTTCAATTTAAATGAAGGCGATATCGCCAAGGTTTCGATAAATATATAAGACTACAAAGGGAAAAATAATCAGTCAGTCAACAAAAATGTCTTCAGTGAGCAGCAACAGCATTGCAGAAGCTTTTCGCAAGAAAAAAATAAAACAACTAGCACGGTCCATTCGCAAGAAGTACCTCAGTCTGAAACTGGGTAAATCGGAAAACGATGAGACCCTCAATAAGCTCTTTGAACTGGTGGTCGGACCTTTGAAACAAATAGTTTCGACTACATCAAAAGTTCTAACCAAAATACCACCAGCGTCAACAAAATCACCTCCGGTGTTGCCATCTATCAAACGAGAAACAATTGTGAAAAAAGAAAAACTAGAGCCGTTAACACCAAAATCCAGTCTATTCCTCGAAGAAGAACCACTCGCAGAGACTAGTTTTTATACAAATGCTGAAGCCGAGGAAACGGAACAAGAGGAAGATGATCCGACTAATTACTCTGATAAAAGTTTTGAGTCCTATATGGACCAGTATCCAGCAATGGTGCAAAAGTATGTAACCGAATATTTCCACAAGAGTGATAAAATTGAGAACATTTATGGACCCTCATACAATTCGAAAACCTCCAAATGGTATCTCGGTAACAAAGAAATCAACTTTGATATGAGGACAGGACGTCTTACTGTTGGAGACGCTGCGTTTCGAGGATCACCTGGTCTTTACCAGCTGATATTCTACAAGGACCCCGCATACACTCCAGATGACAAAATCGTATACCAAAAAGTTTTGGAGCGGACATTAGTACACCGGAATGTAAAAGGACATTTGAAACCCTCAGAAATATCCAAATACAAGGATCATTAAACCTACGTTTATAAAACCAATTAAACCAAGCAGCAGCAGCGAAGGAAGAGGTATGAAGTTGAAATATAATACAAAGCTTATGGAATACGTCTACTGGGACGATCCCAATGAATTGGTAGATCGTTTAAGGTTACTTGTTGCATCGAAAGAGGCCGGCAACACATCCCACGACAACGAAATTGTAGCGATAATAAATGAGCTCAAAGAAGCCAATATTATACGTGAAAAATAACCAAAGCAGTCATTAGTAAAATGTCTCTCGATAAATTTGGTAGAAGTGCTGTTCAACAACAGCAACCGAGTGATTATGAGCGCGCAAAAATACCCTTTTCCTTCACAGCCAATGGAAATATCGATGTAGAGAAAGTGATAATTTCAAATGTTGGAGATCCCAAAATGGATATGGATGCCGCCAATAAACTCTATGTCGATGACAGAGTACGCGACAAGTTGTCTCAAATTAAAAAGGACTTTCAAGTGGCATTCAATGATTTCAGCGATAAGGTTTACAGCAGTATGAGAAAACTTGAGAAAAATCAACATACTACTGATAGCAGCTTAAGGGTTAATCAACAGACCTTTCTGGAATTTCAGTCGAATACAAACGTCCAGCTTAACCAGCTTACGAAATTGCCACAGCAAATTGAAGAGAATCTAAAACAGACTATAAGTGATGAAATTTAATTGAAAAACGATATTGATGAAGTGAAGGCCATCAAAGAGAAAATGCTGAAAGTTGTACCCGAAGTATATGTGGATATGCAAAAATTGCACGATGAAATGAGTGATAAAGTTAGTAAGATGAACTTAGAGATGAAAAAATTATCAGATGACATCAAGAGCGAACTGCGATCTCACAAAAACGAAGTCTCTTCGCAAATCAACAATCAACTAAAGATGATTAATCCAAAAATTGTAGCCATTCAACAGCAACAGCAGCAGCAACAGCAATCTGCTCTAAAGACTAAATAAAAAGTCATCATCCATGTTAAATTATAGTAGTCATCATGAATTATTCCAAGGAAAAAGTTCAAGTTGTAAAGGAGCTGCATCGACCTGTGAGAAAAAAATTTCCACGACTACACACCGTCATTAAGGGTTTCGATTTAGGACAATTAGATCTTTATGCGGGAACTAATAGAAATTTTAAGTATATCTTAGTGGTAATTGATTGTTTTTCCAAGTACGTTTGGACGAGGGCGCTGAAATCAAAATCAGGAGAGGAGGTGACAAAGGCTTTCGAGAGTATTCTCACTGCTAATGGTGGGCGCCGTCCGAAAAACTTGCAAACAGACCATGGAAAAGAATACTACAATAGCCACTTTACGAAACTAATGCAAAAATATTCGATTAACCACTATAGTACATTTAGTGGGACGCTAAAGGAGAATTTATTCAAGTATTTCAGTTTAAATGGCAGTTACAAGTGGATTGACATTTTACCTGATATCATTCAGTCTTATAACAATCAAAAACATCAGACGACGAAAATGCGCCCTAGCGACGTAACTGCTGCTAATGCTAAAGACATTAAAGTATTCGATAGATTGAAAATCACCGGACCTAGGAAACTCAAGGTCGGTGATGTGGTGCGAATAAGTAAAGTGAAACACGTCTTTGAAAAAGGACACACCAGGAATTGGACTACAGAGCTATTCAAGGTACGTCAATATCAGTTAACGAATCCCATTACCTACCTGTTGAAAGATATGAGTGGCAGACCAATTCAAGGGGGATTTTATGAAGAAGAATTGCAAAAAACCGCCAACCCTGACGTTTATCTCGTGGAAAAAGTGTTACAGAAAAAAGGCAATAAAGTTAAAGTTCGATGGTTGGGTTTTGATAAAAGTCACTACAGCTGGATTGATTCCAGCAACAGGCTATAACTTGTAAAACAGGAGTAGGAGGCAAGACAACGACGGAGACGTTATAAAAACCTTCTGAGTTTCCCATTACCTTCAGTAAGAGCAGTTCAATTTCGTGAGCAGCAGTATGAGTAATACTAGTTTTGAAGAAATTGACTACAACGCCGACCTAGATAGAATCTTAAACATGTACGAAGAAGCAGTTAAAACAGAAGCGTTTTACCTGTTACACACCAAATTTCCTCTCATCAATTCTGAGTTGGAAATCCAATGTGCATTAAGTCCAGCTCGAACGTTTGCACCAGTAATTATTCTACAAAAAAATAATGTGAAAATTGTTTTGAACAGCTTCGAATGGGCAGATGTTTTGTGCGTTCTGAAGTTGATGAATCAGAATTATTTAGAAAACCCAAATATTGCTAGTCACGAGGTTGCAGCACCAATTTCCTGTGGAGAATTTCTACATATAACCCAAACAAGATCTGAGGATGACGAGAAACTAATCTTGTTAATGCAAAATATTATTGCGTTATATTTCTCTCATAGTGATGTAGTGGAACTTTTTAGAATTGAACATATAATTTCTAGTCGAGTAGAAGCATATTTAGAAATGAACTTTTGTAAATATTATTTCAAAGTTTTGAATGAAGTTTGTTCATGGAAACATTTAATTTGTTCGCAACCAGTTGAACGACTACTATCATCTTTTTGTTTTGATAATACATCTCAACTGGGTATTGCTTTAAGAGAATATCTTTATTATTACAGAGAAAAAATTGTAACCGACATTGTAGCGAGAAAACCTCAATAAAATGTATAAAATCATCCCGTTTTTAATTTTCCCTCAGTTGATATATTACAATCATGGAGTGTAGAGATTGGTATGAAGTATACGAACACAGATTACGTACCTTTGAAAACTGGCCATCAGAATTCCCAGCTTCCAGACTAGCAAGGGCTGGCTTTATTTATTTTGGTCAAAATGATGTAGTAAAATGTGCATTTTGTGAGACTGAAGGATTCAACTGGCAAATGACAGACGATCCTGTAGCTGACCATTTAGATTGGAATCCAAATTGTTCCTTCTTCGATACAGATAGCGTATACTTAATAAATAGAAAAAAACCTGTTGTTCATAAAGATAAAATAAGTGTTTCCAGCAGATTTTCTACGTTTGGCAATTGGCCTATAGCTCTAAAGCAGAGACCTAATGATTTAGCAAATCTTGGATTCTTTTATAGTGGTTCAGGAGATAGAATCATATGTTATTGTTGTGGCATACAGATTTCAAACTTGCTGCCAAACGACGATGTTGCTGAACGACATTTGATGATATCCAACAACTGTCTAATGATTCAAAAAACAATAGAAGATTCAAAAGCCACTAACTTATCTTGCAAAATTTGTTTAACTAATGAAATATCTGTTGTACTTCTTCCATGTAGACATTTAGCCTGCTGCTCAAGTTGTTTTATAGATATTGATAAATGTTGTATCTGTAGATCTGAAATTAGCGGGTATTTAAAGGTTTTTATTTCGTGAAATAAAGAGGCGTTTTTAGAACAATACAGTGTTTTATTTATTTATTTTTATATTATATTAGTAGGTACATTACAAATATTAATATCTTTATTTAATCTTTCTACATTATTACCAATACATAATTCCTAACTATTACAAATATTAGTGTCTTAGCATCATTACTAATCTAAACTAACTGTAAGTCCTCAAGATGGCTACAACGAATACTATTAGAATTTCATCATCTTATGGAAGTGTAAATCTTCAAAACATTCAACCCGATTTTTTAACTCGAATAAGGGGTCCCAGCAATGAGAGCACCATGAACTCCTGTCCTCGTAAATAGTATGTAACTCGCAAGGCTTATACCGCACGTGACATTTCGATATTTTATAGGGAACTTTTAAATCAAACACTGTTTTCAGTTGTCGAAAACATAATCTACATACTACGAGACCATATTCAATAATTTCGTAGTATGTATACCATGCGCAATAGTCATCATGCTCGACGTAGGGTGCTAGATAGTGACAATTTAAAAGGACAAGTCGAAGTTCTGAGGTCATGTCTATGTAATACTCAAATCCCTCAAGAATGGATTCTCGATTTAGATTAGAATTTGAGTATTCAGACATGAACTGTTCATACTTATACTTTGGATAACTCCTAATAACTTCCTCGGTTAAGCACCAAGGAAGTGGAGACCGGGAAATGAATATACTTAGACAGATACTTTTAATACATTCCTGTTGTAGTGTTGTAGCCATTTTTCTGCTGTCTATAAGAGAAAGAAATGAATTCATATTAGTATTGCCTAATCTTATAATGACCCCATGGTAAAGTATCTTAACTATTGGGTATTAGAAAGCGTTTATCATCAAATGGATTTAAAGCAATTTTTGTTTGCTCAACGCTGTAAACTTCATGAAGCTTGGATTGAATACAACGTTGAGTTTTATTTAGTATACAATTTTGAGTAGAGTCTTTCGTAAAATTTTGTAAGCACTCCAGATAATCATCAAATGTGATTTGGCGTTTAACTACATTCCGTTTAATACCCTTAGCTTTTTTGATACATTTGTTCCCTTGCATCTTGTACGTATACTGTTTTGATCTTAACCCTACAAAGAACAAAAGAATTTTGCCGTTTGCCTCATCTTTCATGAGTCCTGGTATTTTTTTATTCAGTAAAGGAATATTCAATGGTATCAAAACGGTGAATGTCAGTTTTGATAACCTCTTCATAGAGATCAGCACATTGAATCTCATAGATGAGACTGTCGGTGTCTGTGTACAGTAATTTGCATTTATCTACAGGAAATTTATTTAACATATAATCATAATGAAATTCATAGATACAGAGTTTTGAAATGTCTAGAATACACATTCCAATGTATAAAGGTTTATCAAACAGTATACTGTGCTTTTTCAATTCAACCGCTATTAGATCCTCTTCAAATATAGTCCGACTATGAAAATTCGGGCTTGAAATTAAATTCCTTGCTCCTGACTTACCGCCCCACTTTCTAACTAATTTCACCTGTCGATGTTTTCGAACATTCTGCATTGTTTTTCCAAACACGGCATTTACCATGAGCTTATAGAGGTTCTTTTCAAACTCATTTTTGGCTCGACTTCTCATTTGTGTGTTCAGGTCGATGTAGGGTTTGAGCCAAGCAGACTGGTGAAATTCCAAAACTCTGCGAACTTTTTTCAATATCAATCCATGCTTCAGAGCTTGTTTTAAATTTCTGTAATGAATGATGTATTTTTCCTTGTTGTCTAAAGTGGTTAAAAGTTTTTCCATTTTCGAATTGTTTGGTACTTTGTGTTCAGGACAGAAGGGTAAGTCTTTATGTAGATCGTGGAGGCTCTCGGGATATTCCAAATCCACTTCCAAGATATATCCCATAGGCGAATCATCAGGTATGCTGGTAATGTTAATATTTGTGTCAGCCCATTTAAACCCTCCGTAGGGGAGCGGCTGACTCATTCCCCCCCCGTACATGTTATTCAAGTCACAATAAAACAGGAATTTGGAGGGTGTACTGGGATCGTAACCTTCTACATACTTGTTGTTAGCCTCTCCATAGCGGTTGCAGCACATCGATATACCTCCTCGTATTCCGCGTTCCATAAATAGTAGCATATCTACATCTTGCACTGTTTCGAGTTGCATTGTGTATATTTAAGCATACAGTCCCATGTGTAACCGGGGATGGTATAATAATGCGCGGGGTCTAAGCCATATGTCTTGTGGCAGGTGTTGCGGAAAGTCTCAAAAACACATGCTAATAACAAGATATCGGTTTTCATGTATAAATCACTATAGTTTCCTAAAGTTTTCATACCAAACTGATTCCAGATTAATTTAGCATGTTTATAATCGTTTTCATCTACATGTTCATCTAAGAGTCTGTTGTAAAATTTTTTAATTTTAGGTAATTCCGTTTCTTGTAATCGATCTATTTTATCTAGGTAGTCATAAAAAAACATGCCCTTTCGTTGTAACAACTTAAGCTTTTCGTTTGTTAAATCCTTGAATTTGCTGTGTAAAATTTGGAGATTATCCTCATTGAGGGTCGAAACCAAAGCGTCCAATGAACACCCCATAAACCTAAAGGAGTCGATGTATCTAAATTTTATTTTAGTTTCATTATCGTGTACAGTGAAGCTTATATATTTTTCCTTATTCACAGGCAACAATGTTATATGATTTCTTTTGGCTAAATCTTTAATAATAAAATGGCTGTCATAGCCGCTCAAATTATGGAAGACAATGGGAATTACAAATGGTCTCTAACTATTTTATCTGAGGGAGTAAAGGGTTTTTGACAAATATGGCAAACCCCAGTAGCATCCTTTAAGTTTACCTCGGTATTCATTGGCTCAATATTAACAAATTTAGATTCAACAAACTTGCCGACCTTCTCCATTGCTTCTGCAAACCAAGACATGCAATCTAGACCCCGATTACTTTTATAAAATGAATAATCATTATTATAGTTGCATTTAAAATAGTACCCGGCACTGTATGCCCTATGTTTTTGATATTTTACGCTATTGCTTTTAGTATGTCTGTCATCGAATGGTTCCAAAAGAGACTCGAAATCAGCGTATACGACGAAAGGAACTTTTTCTTGAAACATGAAATTTTTAAACTCGACATGTGAAAATTGCGGAAACTCGATTCTGCAGTCATTTAACTTTACGCAGTCGACGGTATGCTTTTTCAGCTTTTCCTCTGAATTGAAATAATTTAAACATCTATCACACACATGTTTCTTCCCATTATGTTTAGAAACTTGTTTATTTAAAAGCCGGGAAAGATCTTTTATCCATCAGTAATGATACTGAATATCATGATCATCCTCATCATTTTCACTGCCTGGACCTTCCTCATAAACATTTTCTAAATGGCTTTTCTTTGGAAAATATTTGTCTTGAATTATTAATAAATTTACATGTTCCTCACGCTTCTCTTTGCATAAACGAACTGGAACGACGGTAAAATTGGAATGTGTATCCATTTCTAAACCAAAGACGTTAACGGAAATTTTTTGGTTATTTTTCTCAAACACGGAAATTGATTTAGAGTTATTGGAAAGGATAAACCTTTCAAATTGAGAACGGTTCTATAATGAGGGTAGGAACTGGTTCGGTCAGAATGATTTAATGCGGGATATAATGGCGACACTACTGCCCACAGAAAACAAGCTTCATCAAATCTGTTTTTAACATTGACGCAAGATTTGGTTAACTTAATTTTTTTAGGCAAGTCAATGAAAGATGTGGCACCCACCCCAGCCCCCACGGCATACTTATTTATGTTCACTTCTAAAGAAATTATTTGCTGTAAACACCATCCAGACCCCTCGGTAGCATACTCAGAAAGCTCATTTAAAATACGATCTTTAACGAAAACTTCAAACCAATATCCTAAATCTGTTCCTAAATCTATTACTTCGTTTTTCGTGGAAAAGTACTTTTTATCCAAAATCTCGGTATCTCCGGACATTTTGGAGAACTCTCCACAGAAAGCGACATTTACCTTAATCATAGCTATTTTCTTTAAAATATTTTTTATTATAACTTCAAAAAGTTTACTGCAATCTTTAAAAAACCTATAATATCTTTATGATTTTTATTTATTATGACGCCAGTCCTAAGTCTACTTTTAAATGCTGAAATAATATCTTCCCACGTGACCCTCTTTGATAAATTATTCTTATTTACAAGCCACATACCAACTGTGTTTAAATTCTGTAGAAACTACTTGAATTTCTTAAGGTGACCTATATTGGTTTGTAGTTTCCGCAACGTTCCCATACTTAAATCTGCTTTCCGAATAGCTCTATTGCAAAGAAAAATGTGAATCTTAACATGTTTCAGCCAGAACTCAATTTCCCTTTGCGATAGCGGTTTTGTCTTTTTCGATAAAACTCTTTCTAAGTCCCTAATTTTTCTGATAATGTCACTGCTAAGAGAGGCAATTTGTTCTGAGTTCATTTTTTTTTCTTTACAAATAACGACAACAGAAAGTTAAAGACTTACAGTTAGTTGATCTGCTGATATTCGGCCTCTAGGAGCTGGTTGGCGTTCTGTTTGGCGTTGCGTTCTCCTCCTCAATGGTGAAAAGGGTCCTCGGTTGAAAACCAGCTATCTGTTGCAACCCTTTAAACGACAGATAGTACTGTCCACCTTCGAATTTTGTGATGTACGCTTTGAAGGTATCTGTTACCCTCTTGGGAAGGAATGCTACCTTGTCTTCCAGCTCCACCAGTATGCTTTCCCCGTACTTCGAGTTTATGAGCTTTGCACGCAGAATCCGGTGTTTTGAATTCACCTCCAAATCTCGCACCCTAATTTTCGGCTTTTGTGTGGCTTCTGAAGAGCAAAGTTTATTGATTTCATTAAGGAAACTCATCTGCGAAATTATAAATAAGTATAAGTGAGCGCTCTGAATGTAGACAAAAAAGTACTTACTTTGTACTCTTTTATCGCTGCTTCTAAAACTTGACTGGTAGCAGGTTGGCTGATATTAGGGTATTTCAATAGAAATAACTGGTAGCAAGTTGACTGGTAGCAGGTTGACTGGTAGCAGGTTGTTTTTTTTTTTGAACGGCTGCGTATTTCAACAGAAATAACTGGTAGCAAGTTTTTTTGGAGATCGCGAAGATACTGTTTTTAACTGTAACAACAATGAAATATTTTAGTAATCCATCAGATATATTCTAGTAAGTGAATTAGATATAACACCTACAATGTAAAATTAAATTTTACACTTTCTATAACAGAAGACACGACATAACAAACATTTCTAAAGCTAATGAGACTTTAAAACGAAAAATATACTTAAATATTTTCCACTGGCCTATTACTGAAAACCATAAACTTTACGAGAAACAAAAGTATTTTTCAATAATCTATCCCGCATATAAAATCGAAATAGATGCTTTCCAAGGAAACAAAAAAACAACAAAGAAACTAAATAATGGGTAAAACAAATCCCCAGCAAAATAAAATTTTACAGAAGGCACGGTATAAGAAACATAGCTTTAGTTAATAAGACTTCAAAATGAAAATATATTTAAAAAATATATATATTTAAATATTTCCACAGACATCTTACTGTAACGATAAACGTTACGAGCAAGAAGAAAATTTTTTCAACATATAAAATCGAAATAGTATTAGACCGCTAACCAAACAAACAACAAAAGAAAAAATATTTAAAATAATATTAACCAAAAAGTACTTACCTTATAATTCACTGCAACACTATACAACTAGTATTCACAAGAAAGGCACATTTGCAATTGACTACTTTTCGCAATTGCCTCTGCTTTTATACAATTTCGCTCGCCACATCGAGTGTACACAAGCCTGCAGACAATCCTGTTACCTTACGAAAGATTTTTTTCCTATTGCATCACCCAGACAAGGTAATTAATTCCTACGCGAAATTGCTTTAGGGAACGCTTGGCGAATCTGAAAACTTGTTTCATGTGGGTAGATCCGTGAACATTCCTCCGATATACTTTTATGGCTTGGTTATACCGAGAGATTTTAACATAAAGTTAAGTTGTGTGTTATAGCTTAAAGAATTTTACAGGGTGAAAATAAGTAAGTAATATAAATGATTTTTGGATTTAAAGAAATTCTGCCATAATGTTAACATCCAGATATCAGCGATTTCAGGATATGCTTTGACGTCAACCATATTTTCAAACCAATTGTTTTCTGTTGTTCTTCTTTTCACCGTACTACCCTGTTAAATTTTTATTCCTTAATCTCGCCTGTGGTTTGAGGTTTTTGCAGGTTCATACTCGCATTTCTTCGTTTTATTGGAATTGCTAGTGGTAAAAAAAAATCAACAGCCAGTTATCTTCCTCTCTCTCATACGTACTCGATAAATACTTAGACTTTTCATTAGTTTAAAATTCTCATCAGATATGTAGAATAATCTTTTCTTATCTCCAATCATAACTATTTCACCAGAAGGTCTTTGATATATTGAAGTTATTTCATCGACATCCGATGGTAGAAAATGTAGGACCTTGCGTAGATCTACGTTTTTTGATGTTATGTTCCTGCTCTCCATATCCATGATCCACAGCCTGTCTTTATAAATAATATACAGATTGCTTCGTAATACTAAAAACTGTAAGCTCGAAACATCTACTTGACATAAGTCTATTGCTTTCTCTTGTGTACCTTTTACAGTGGTATTAGTGGTACTTGTGGAAATAATAATTTTTTGTGTACTCGACGGAATCTCATGAGTATATTTCTGTGTTGTCTTTGGGGTGCTTTTTACCGTCACAGTTTCGAGAATTTTTTTCGTCGTCTTTGGAATGCTTTTTACGGTCGTACTTTCAGGATTTTTTTTCGCCCCATATAAAAATTGTATTGCTCGGATATCATCTTCATCGAGTTGTAAACGGCCATAATATGGATACATTATCGAGCTCCAAAAAGGGGAATGATCCATTCCAACGCTGTGACCGATTTCATGAATCAAAACAGAAAGCAAACTTGTCTGGTTTGCTGGAATATCTTCTATTTTATCCAGCCCTAAATACCACATCTCACTTCGGTCTAAATGAATCTCACATGTGTCATTATTTGGGAGATATGCATGTCCCAATGCACCAGAAGGTCCATCAAATAGATAATAACAATTCCCCGCATCTTGACACCTTCTGTTGTTTGAGTGCCGGAACTGTCCGTCGGCATAGGAAATTACTATGTCCGGCATGGTAGCTGAATAGGTGAATTGTAAATTTGACACATTTTGCCATACTTCAAAAGCTTTTTCTGCCACTAATTTCCTTTCAGAATCAGCAAATACAAAGTACCACTTTAATTTAGTTTTTTTCCATTTTTGGGAAGCTGTACGAAAACTCAAAGGGAAATCAGGTAAACCGCAACGTGGTTTATTCATTAAATTTAAAGTCTCTTCATTTGCAGTACCGTCGACTTTCAAATTATATAGTTCTTGAAAATTAATTAATCCGTCTTTCACGTCTGATATAGATGTTCCATTAGGTTCCGTTAAAAACCCATATCGCTTTAAATAGTCCTCAACATTCACTTCACTCAGTACCAGTGAAAAGTACCACGCTATAAAAAATACCGCTAACATTGTTTTTGCTTCTGCTCTCTTTAAATACTAAAATAAAACTGAACTATTAATCATCTAAACTTATAATTTAACCCCTTCGAAAAGAAAAAAATCTCTTATTTTCTTTTTGTTTCAATTAATACAATCTCTTCATTTTAGTTATCATGAAAAATTGTACCAATAATAATCTACCCTGTATGTTCAAGTGTGATTCTCAACGTTTAACCTTTAGTTAGATGTTCCCGATACCGGAGATATTTGAATATGTATTGATGTCATCCGCGAGTTGGGTATTCGTATTTAATTTAATCCACCTTGATATGTGGGTTTTTTATTTTCACTATCAATTTAATAAATCTTATTATAATGTCAGCTATCGTACGAGATTTGCCATTTAGGATACCTTGAGGATATTCGCAAATAGAATTTATTACATAAAAAAGAAATCCGGCTAGTGTTTTTTTTTGAATATTAAGAAACAAGCTGTCTTCATCACGACCATGACTTCATCGCGTGGACCCGAGAATCAGGCTAGCGGCCAACATTCGCCGGTACAAATGCCGATAGACTTTTTTTGCCAACGACTAAGTATACACGTATCGCGTATATTATGGTGAATGCGCTAGTACCAGTCTTTAACTAAATAATAATAATTATCTCAGCAATTGCACTTGTATTTTTAATTACACATACATTACCGAACAATACATACATTATTTATACATACACATGCAATAAATAATGCGCCCGAGGCGATTCCACCGCGTACCAGCTCGATTTCAAAAAGTGATTTTTAGTCCCATAAGAAAAGTGGTCTGTGGCTCTCCTGTTCTATCTACTAACATCAAGAGGAAATTCAACAAAGATGAGTGAAATCTATACATGAAAAGAACAGAATTTAATTAAGGATTATATTCTTGAAATTTGAAGAAAAACAAGACCAAACTGTATTGACGAGACAAAATGGATTTAAAATATTGGAAGAAAAAAGACAACTACAATTAATGCCAATAGTCTCGCAAGTTAATGAAACAGTTAATGAAAGAATGCAAGTAGTGAAATCAGATATAAAAGAGATAAACGACGAGATAAAGATGCTATAAATAATGTGGACGCTCTTGAAACTAAAGTAGGTGACATCGACTCCATCCAGAGCCAGGTGAAATTTGAAATTAGTTCCATTAAAAACACAGTACAAAGCGAAGTAAGTGCAGTACAAGACAAAATCAGTGCCATCCAAAACAAAGAGAAAACCGAAATTAAACAATTACAACAAGATTTGCAGAGAAGGAAATACCACTCACACCGTGAGTACGAAATGTTCCTTTAGTAAACCACCCACATTTGATAGCAGTTCATCTTGGCCCATGTATAAAAGGCAATTTGAAGCAGTGGCTGCAGCTAATGGATGGGATAATCAAGAAAAATCTACTTCTCTGGTAATTTCGTTAAGAAGTCCGGCCCTAAAACTCCTCCAAAGCATTCCACCTTTCTGGTAATTTCTTTAAGAGGTCCGCCATTAGAGCTCCTCCAAAGCCTTCCAGTCGATGAAGAAAGTAATTTCGACAAGATTATTGTCATCTTAGACAAAAGATACGACAATCAATCTTTGAGCCAAGTATACCAGGTGCAACTAAGTGGAAAAATGCAAAAATCCGGAGAGAGCCTTTAAGAATTCGAAGCAAAGCTTAGACGTTTAGTGCACTTGTTCTACCCAGACTTGCCAGAGGAAACTAAAGATCAATTGGTCACGGTATCAGGGATGTACAAAGAAATCTAAAGCTTAGTGGCATCAAGAAGAGTAACGAAGCTTTGCTCTGGGCTTTGGAGGTAGAGGCCGTCATGAACATATCCAAGTCCAGGAAGAGTCAAAGTCTCCATGTCAAGCGCTGCTGGCTGGAATGAATAAACTACTAGAACGGTCACAAAGGAACTGGCACCATGTTACTGGTGTGGGCGGACAGGACACTTCCAGCGTGACTGCAGAGTAAAGCTACCGGAACGATCACCAACCGGAAGTAGCCAACACAAAAACTTCACCAACCAGGAGAACGCCAATCAGTCATTATACGGGGGCGAATGCTGACTAACCCACCACCAGCCCCCAGGACAGTATCCATCCGGGGATTTTGCCGAGACAGCAGGAGCTTAATCATCAGGGGCACCATCGATGGCCGAGTAATTACTATCACCATCGACACCGGCGCCGCTGTGTCCATTGCCAACTCCAGGGTTTTGAGGATATCCGGCCAGTTAACAACAACATCTAGCTCAGAACAGTCACCGGCGAGTCCATGTCAATACAGGGTGAGGCAGAAGTAGTACTACAGATAGTGGACAACATAATCCGGCATAGGGTCCTCGTAGCGGAGATTGAGGACGATTTTATACTGGGTATGGACCTAATCAGTCATGTTCTTCGGTTCCTTAATAAGGAATTTGTATTGATACGGCCCATTAACAGCTCAGCGACCTACATAGAAATTGTAGCAAAATCCTCAGCCAGAATTCTCGGTCGAACGGGATTATTCAAGGGAAGCTAGAAAGAAATCCTGGGAGCTGCGTTGGAATGATGGAGCCCGTACACTCAGGTTAGGACTACAGTTTATCACGAAGCACTGGCAAATTTTTAACAGTTAAGATGAAACCACCGGTCGCACCAACATCATCCCGCACCGAATAGATACCGGGAAGGCTCAACCCATCAGAATACCACCTAGGCGACTACCATTGGGGCAACAACAGGCAGTCGAGGAAAACATCGAGTTCATGTTACAAAATGGAGTTATTGAGCGATCCATCAGCCCATGGTCCGCTCCCGTCGTGCTAGTTAAAAATAGGATGGAACCACCTGATTTTGCGTGGATTACAAAAAGCTGAATGACGTCACGAAGAAAGACAGCTATCCACTACCCCGAATTGATGACACTCTGACCACACTAGCAGGCTCCCGTTGGTTCTCCACACTAGACCGAAAGAGTGGATATTGGCAGGTTGGTCTACACGAAAACGATAGAGAGAAGACAGCGTTCTCCACTAGTAAAGGGCTTTTTCAGTTCACGGTCATGCCCTTTGGGTTATGTAATGCTCCCGCAACATTCGAAAGGCTAATGGAGTATGTCCTGAGCGGGTTAACATGGAGGTCGTGCTTAGTATACCTCGACGACATTCTGGTCATAGGTCAGACATTCGACGACCATCTGAACAATCTGGGCGAATGTCAACCTGAGACTCAACCCGAAGAACTGTTCCTTGTTCCAAAAATAAGTAGAGTTTTTGGGCCACGTCGTTTCCGAGTCAGTAATCCGCACCAACGAGGACAGGATAGAACCATCCGTGATTGCCCAGTCCCAAGAGACAAGCATGAACTCCGAAGCTTCTTGGGCCTCTGTTCCTACTACAGGCGATTTGTTGAGGAATTTGCCACCATTGCCGTGCCTCTACATCGGCAGATCACTGAGAAAGAGACCTTCCGTTGGAGTCAGGATTGCAAAACATCGTTCAGACGTCTGAAGGCAGTACTATGTTCCAGCCCAATCCTAGCCTTTCCTACACAGTCCGGCAAATTCATTTTAGACACCAACGCCAGCCACACAGGTTTGGGGGCCGTCCTATCCCAGGTGCAAGATGGTGAAGAGAGGGTGATCAGCCGTGGTAGATGGGACCACAGGTCGTACCAACATTATCCAGCACCAAACAGATACCGGGAATGCTCAGCCTATCAGAATACAACCTAGGTCACTACCATTGGGGTGACAATAGGCAGTCGAGGAAAACATTGAGTCCATGTTACAAAATGGAGTTATTGAGCCATCCATCAGCCCATCGCCTGGAACTATTGCGTGGATTACAGAGCGGGGTGACATAGAGGACGTGCTAAGTATACCTCGACGACATTCTGGTCATGGGTCATACATTCGACGACCACCTGAAGAACATGGGCGAAGTATTTTCTAGAATTAAGAACGTTAACCTGAGACTCAACCCGAAGAAGTGTTCCTTGTTCCAAAAAGAAGTAGAATTTTTGGGCCACGTCAGAAATCCGCACAAACGAAGACAAGATGGAAGCCATTCGTGATTGGCCAGTCCCAAGAGACAAGCATGAACTCCGCAGCTTCTTGGGTTTCTGTTCATACTACAGGCGATTTGTTGAGGGAGTTGCCACCATTGCCGCACCCCTACATCGGCAGACCACTGAAAAAGAGACCTTCCATTGGAATCAAGACTGTGAAACATTGTTACGACGACTGAAGGCGGCACTCTGTTCCAGCCCAATCCTATCATTTCCTACACAGTCCGAAAGTTCATCTTAGACACCGACGCCTGGAAAACAGTCTGGAGGCCGTCCTATCCCAAATACAAGATGGTGAAGAAAGGGCCATCGAGTACTACAGCCCTGGATTCTCGAAACCGGAAAGAAATTTTTGTGTCACCAGAAAAGAACTACTTGCAATAATAAGGGCTGTAGTCCATTTCCACAAATCCCTCTATGGTGGTCATTTCCTAACTCGAACAGATCATGCTGCCCTCAAATGGCTGCTGGACATGAAGACTCCGGAAGGACAACTGGTCAGGTGGATGGAGAAATTACAGCAATACGATTTCAACGTTGACCGTAGGCCGTTTGCTTAATAATGCCGATACCCTTTCAAGAAGACCCTGTAGAGTAGAATGCGGACATTGTCTGATGACAAGACAGCGAGAGGTTATCTCCATCAGACAGATCCGAGTGCAGGCCAATGAAGACTGGACAACAGAACAGTGCATCCAGGACCAAATGGCTGATCCAGACATCGAACCATTCCTGTCACTTAAAACGAGAGGGGCACCCAGGCCACGATAGGACGATGTAGCTAGATACTCGGGCGTCCTGAAATCGTTATGGACCCAATGGGACTCTCTAAGAGTAGAGAAGCTAAAGCAATGTAATACGTTCAAGCCGACTGAAGTATAAAAAAAGAATATCCGCAAGGTCGACCGTGCTGGAAATTTCGAAAAGTCTCGACAACCGGGAAGATGATAATCGAAATTTGCTGGAAGAATTCGATGCAGATTATAAAAGGAACGGCCGATAATCGCAGAAGTTAGCACAGCTTATTTCTTGTTATTATTTTGATGGTATTGTATTAGAATCAGCTGTTGAAAAGATTTGATGTTTACGTGTAAATAAAAGTTGTAGAAAGTGAAGTGAATATCAGTTTTTAAAATTAAAACTTTGAACCCACGAAGTTTATTGCAATACCTTATTTTAGGCAATATCGAACACGTAAATTAGATTTTAAAAACTGCATCCAAATAAGCCATTGCATCACTATATTTAGTCACAGTATTTTGTGACATAATTCCTTTTTTGAAAAAAACCAAAACCGACTTAAAAAAATAACTAAAAAGGATGAAATACTATTTTACTTCAAAAAATTATTTCATGCTTTTTACTTAATTTTTTTTGAAGTCGGTTTTTATTTTTAAGGGTTCGGTATATACAATATACGGATACTGAAATGAAACTAATTACTTTGTTTACTATCACTAACACATTTATTCACTAAAACATGTGACTAGTTTCGATGTCTAGCGCATCATTTTCAAACATATATAAACAATGACCCATCTAACAAATCTTAAATACAAAACAAATGACCAAATACACCGACATGATGGTTAGCCGGTCGTGGTCAATAACATAATGAATATAAAACTAAACGGATATAAAGGTATTATATAACTACCTGATATTCTAAGATTATCACCGGGAATACCCGTCCTAACGTAGTAATTCGAACAGGAGTGTTTTTACAAAGTTAAGCTGATCATTAAGTAGCAAATCTGGGAATTTATTGTGAGAGAGGTAAATTTGAATTTGTTCTAAGAAAGATGTTTTAAAATAATTATTACTGAAATGCAAAATTGTTGTGTTTTCTATTGTAGGAAAAGTGTGCCCTGTTTGAATTACATGGTTAGAAAATGTTGAATCAGTTTTATGTAGTTTAAATGATCTATAGTGTTCTAGGTACCTGTTAGCAAAATTTCTAGTTGTCATTCCCACATAGAAGCTATTACAGTCCGAACATATCAGCTTATAAACTCCTGACCTGTTGTAAATACTAACTTTGTCCTTGGCGTTAAATAATAAATTTGATAACTTGAATTGTGATTTGAAGCTAACTATGATATCCTGGGATGATAGAATTCTAGCAATTTGGTTACTCACGTTTCCAAAATAAGTTAATGAAATGTACTTTGTAGGATCTGTATTTTTGACAAAGGGATAGATGCTTCGATATGCTAGTTGAAGCTCTTTTCGGGAGATTAGTTTCATAATTAAATTAGGATTGATGTCGTTATTTTTGGCTATTATAATAATAGTATCTATTTCTTGTTTTAAATCACTTTTTGATAATGGGATAGAAAAGGCTCTATGAATCATATTTTTGTAGGCGGATAATTTATGGTTTAGCGGACTAAATGAAGACCCGTGAATTGTGGTGTCAGTAAATGTTTGTTTTCTATATATGTTAAAACTTATTGATGAATTATTCCGAGTAAGAGTAAGATCTAAAAAGTTAATTTTGCAATCCTGTTCTATTTCTATTGTAAATGATATGTTGGGATGTAACTTATTAATAAAACTGAGAAAGGTATCTAATTGCCTAAGTGTTCCTGTATAATAAGCTAGGATGTCGTCTAGGTATCTGTACCAGAAAAATATATGCTTTTTCCCTAAAGAGGAACTCATTATATCATCTTCCAAATTTGACATGAAAATGTCTGCGAGCAAGGGACTGAGTGGCGAGCCCATTGCTAAACCGTTATTTTGAACATAAAATTTGTTATTGAATTGGCAATAATTTTGAGAGAGTCATAATTCGAAAGCTGATTCTATTTCTTTACGTAAGTTAGGATTTATTGAGCAGTTATTTAATAAGTTTGAAATTAATGGGAAGCACTCATTTGTGGGAATATCAGGAAACATGTTGCTGACATCGAAAGATACTAAAAATTCCGTTTTTACTATGTTCAGTTTATTGATTGATGTTGAAAGTTCCAGCGAATTTTTAATAGTATATTGTGGAGAAAAATTTGTTAGTTTCCTAAACTCTTTATTAAGTTTGGACGCTAAAGATCTAGTTGGGCTATTGATGTAAGAAACAACTGGTCGAATCGGTGCTCCCTGTTTATGATTTTTAATAAGGCCATACAATTTTGGAGCTGAGGGATTTTTATTAATTAATTTGTATTTCTCATAATTTTGAATTAGAGTTGATGATGCATTATTTATGAAATGTCTAGTTTTTTGCTGCAAACTTTTTGTAGGATCTGTTTTTATTTCTGTTAAATCTGAATCAATAAATGAGCTCATCTTGGTCTGGTATTCTTCTCTCGTAATTCTTACTATGGCATTTGATTTGTCTGCTTTTGTAAGTGTTAAATTATTAGTTTTAATTTTATTTTGAACGGTTTTTAAAATGTGGTAATCTGAATTATTTGTGACTGATTTACCTGAGTGTAAAGTATTGGCTATCTTGAGTTTCGTGGAATTAATATTTACACAGTTTCGTAGAGCATCTTCTATTTCTGCGATAGCAATTTCTGTCTTGGTGTTATTTCTTAAGTTTGGTGAGTATTTTGGACCTTTCTCTAAAAAACTAAGCTTTTGGGTGGAAAAATCTACGTTTGAATAATTAATTACTCTATTGCTAAATTTAACTTTAACGTGTTCGTTTTCAAAACTACTTCCGGTTGAACGATTATTTTTGGCTAAATCTTTCAGTTTTTTAGATTGCGTGAGGAATTTGTTATGGATAAATGTACTGATTCTACTATTTATACTATCAAATAAAATTTCAAACTCAACAGGGTGAAGTTTATAAGCAAGTTCTGAGTTCAATACCTTAATGTAATGAATGATGACCGCACGTTTGCTGAACAGGAACCTATTTTCTTCTTTCAGCCAGGTGACTTGGGCTGCTTTGATGACTTTGATGGAGGTCGCTGACTTTCAATGTGTCCTTAGAGAAATAAACTTTGGGGTTAATTGAAGCTGTAGGCACTGTTGATTGAACCATAAGTTTTGACTGCAGGTCTGTCTCTTTTTCATTAATTTATAAAACTGGTTGGCTTGGGTTGCTATACTAGCACTCTTCAAAAAATCGATTGTGGAAGCCGTTACTTTGTGATAGTCAATCATGATGATGAAATGAAACTAATTACTTTGTTTACTATCACTAACACATTTATTCACTAAAACATGTGACTAGTTTCGATGCCTAGAGCACGAAACTCAAGATAGCCAATACTTTACAGTCAGATAAATCAGTCACAAATAATTCAGATTACCACATTTTAAAAAACGTTCAAAATAAAATTAAAACTAATAATTTAACAGTTACAAAAGCAGACAAATGCCATAGTAATAATTCCGAGAGAAGAATACCAGACCAAGATGAGCTCATTTATTGATTCAGATTTAACAGAAATAAAAACAGATCCTACAAAAAGTTTGCAGCAAAAAACTAGACATTTCATAAATAATGCATCATCAACTCTAATTCAAAATTATGAGAAATACAAATTAATTAATAAAAATCCCTCAGCTCCAAAATTGTATGGCCTTATTAAAAATCATAAACAGAGAGCACCGATTCGACCAGTTGTTTCTTACATCAATAGCCCAACTAGATCTTTAGCGTCCAAACTTTAGGAAACTAACAAATTTTTCTCCACAATATACTATTAAAAATTCGCTGGAACTTTCAACATCAATCAATAAACTGAACATGGTAAAAACGGGATTTTTAGTATCTTTCGATGTCAGCAACATGTTCCCTAATATTCCCACAAATGAGTGCTTCCCATTAATTTCAAACTTATTAAATAACTGCTCAATAAATCCTAACTTACGTAAAGAAATAGAATCAGCTTTCGAATTATGCCTCTCTGAAAATTATTGCCAATTCAAAAACAAATTTTATGTTCAAAATAACGGTTTAACAATGGGCTCGCCACTAAGTCCCTTGCTCGCAGACATTTTCATGTCAAATTTAGATATAATGAGTTCCTCTTTAGGGAAAAAGCATATATTTTTCTGGTACAGATAAGTAGACGACATCCTAGCTTATTTTACAGGAACACTTAGGCAATTAGATACCTTTCTCAGTTTTATTAATAAGTTACATCCCAACATATCATTTACAATAGAAATAGAACAGGATTGCAAAATTAACTTTTTAGATCTTACTCTTACTCGGAATAATTCATCAATAAGTTTTAACATATATAGAAAACAAACATTTACTGACACCACAATTCACGGGTCTTTATTTAGTCCGCTAAACCATAAATTATCCGCATACAAAATGATTCATAGAGCCTTTTCTATCCCATTATCAAAAAGTGATTTAAAACAAGAATTAAATACTATTATTATAATAGCCAAAAATACCGACATCAATCCTAATTTAATTATGAAACTAATCTCCCGAAAAGAGCTTCAACTAGCATATCGAAGCATCTATCCCTTTGTCAAAAATACAGATCCTACAAAGTACATTTCATTAACTTATTTTGGAAACGTGAGTAACCAAATTGCTAGAATTCTATCATCCCAGGATATCATAGTTAGCTTCAAATCACAATTCAAGTTATCAAATTTATTATTTAACGCCAAGGACAAAGTTAGTATATACAACAGGTCAGGAGTTTATAAGCTGATATGTTCGGACTGTAATAGCTTCTATGTGGGAATGACAACTAGAAATTTTGCTAACAGGTACCTAGAACACTATAGATCATTTAGACTACATAAAACTGATTCAACCTTTTCTAACCATGTAATTCAAACAGGGCACACTTTTCGTACAATAGAAAACACAACAATTTTGCATTTCAGTAATAATTATTTTAAAACATCTTTCTTAGAACAAATTCAAATTTACCTCTCTCACAATAAATTCCCAGATTTGCTACTTAATGATCAGCTTAACTTTGTAAAAACACCCTTGTTCGAATTACTACGTTAGGACGGGTATTCCCGGTGATAATCTTAGAATATCAGGTAGTTGTATAATACCTTTATATCCGTTTAGTTTTATATTCATTATGTTATTGACCACGACCGGCTAACCATCATGTCGGTGTATTTGGTCATTTGTTTTGTATTTAAGGTTTGTTAGATGGGTCATTGTTTATATATGTTTGAAAATGATGCGCTAGGCATCGAAACTAGTCACATGTTTTAGTGAATAAATGTGTTAGTGATAGTAAACAAAGTAATTAGTTTCATTTCATCATCATGATTGACTATCACAAAGTAATGGCTTCCACAATCGATATACGGATACCCTTATAATTTCTGCCTCTGTCACATCACAGCAATTTTCTCCTAAACTGGGAAGAAAAAACTAAAAAAATCGACCGTCCCCCCCTGATCTCCGAAACTACTGAGCCTAAAATTTTGAAAAAAATAGGAAATATAGAACGTTGCAGGAAACATAAGGAAAAACCATTAATATTAATGTTGGGGGACAAATGATAGAATTAAATAAAAATTAAAAAAAAAGTTTTAATTCTGAGGAATACAAATATATTTTTTTCATATTTAAAAAAAAATATATTGAAAAAGATATTAAGGAAAATATACCAAAATTTACCCATTCCCCTCCCGCCTTATCTCCGAAACTATAAAACGTAAGGTTTTGAAAAAAATTAGAGGTATAGGTTCTGACCTGAAGTTTACTGGAAAAATAAGGAGAAACCTCTAGTTTTAATTTTGGGGGCAAATAACAGAATTAAATGGAAAATATAAAATTATAATTGTTTCTAACCCATCATGTTATATATCAAATGAAAGGGCTCATTTCGACGAAAACAAATATATTTTTTTCATATTTTTAAAATAAATTAATTAAAAGATATTAACAAAAATATAAAAAAAATTACCTATTCCCCCCCCCCTTATCCCCGAAACCATAAGCTGGAAAATTTTGAAAAAAAATGGAGGTATAGCCCCTCACCTGATCTTTACTGGAAAAATAAGGAGAAACCCCTAATATTTATTTTGGGGGGCAAATTATAGAATTAAATGGAAAATATAAAATTAAAATTGTTTCTAACCCATCATGTTATATATCAAATGAAAGGGCTCATTATGACGAAAACAAATATATTTTTTTCATATTTTTAAAATAAATAAATTAAAAGATATTAACAAAAATATTTAAATTCAAATCACAGGACTCATTATGACAAATACAAATATATTTTTTAAATTTTTTATAAAATGAATATTTTAAAATATATTAAAAAATATTTTAAAAAAATTACCCATTGCCCCCGTTATTCCCCAAACTATAAGACCTAATTTTTTTGTTTATAGGAAAAATATGAAAAAATCCCTAATTCTATTATTTGGCCCCCAATTAATAGAATTAAACGGAAAATCAATTACTAGAAAACCCCCATAGCAATTTTAGGGACAAATTATACAATTAAATGGAAAATAAAGATTCAATTTTCAAACACATCATGTAATATATCAGATAAAAGGCTCATTATGTGAATTACAAATATATCATATTTTTAAATCATTTGTTTAAAATATATTAACAAAAATATTAAACATCGACTTAATTCCCACTTTAGAAACTATACTATTTAAATTTTGAAAAATATTTTTTATTTGTATTTTTAATAATTTGAATAACAGATTTAATAATTTATAATTTAAAACTTGACCTATTTTGCCCTTTATCTTCCAATCTACAGAGCCTCAAAACTCAGACAGTAGATTATAAAAGACTTCTCTGAAAGTTTATTAGTAAAATAAAATTCTAATGTTAATTTTTGGGGGCCAAATTAGAAAATTAAATACATATGTATTCTGATAAAAATCAAGCGAATCCTGAAGCAGATAAAATAAAAAGTCTATGTGAGGAAAATCAAAGTGTATATTTTTATAAATTTAAAACGCTTCCTTTAAAAGATATAAGGGTAAACATAAGAAAATGCACTCATTCCCTGCTTGTCTGAAACTGGAATATTAAAATCTTGAAGGTGGTACGGAACCCTAAGTATGTCCAACTCGCACTTGACCAAATTATTTAAAAATGTATTTATAAAAATTGTGCAAATTTAGAGCACTATTTACCATTTTAATAATATTTGTGTATCTACGAAACTAACCAAGATTTAATTCTTACGATATTTTCCATTTTATTAAATCTCTTGAAGAAATAATTGGTACACGTGTTGTGGTGGCGCCATCGGTGGTTGTTAAATGAAATCTTCGATAATTCTTAAGTTTCGATGAGACAATAGGTTACCGTTGGCCAATCACAACAAAGTTGTAGGTTTACATTTTTTTCACATAACCTCAAAATTTATGTGACAAATTCAAAAAAAAACAAGTTATTGGTTTTTTATTTTTTTTATGTACCAAACACACTGTAATTTGTTTAATTAAAAAATATATTTTTTCACTTTATTTTGACTTAATATCGAAAAAGAACGCTAATTTTCAATCGAATTTTCTCACGTCACAATATCTGCTTTTTAAAAAAAATTTTGGGCTTTTTGTTCGTTGAAACCTGTACTTTCTGATAGTGTAAAAAATATATACATTACTATGGTAAATGTTTTCAGAAAATTAAGTTAATAAAGTTAATATTTAGTAAGGCATCTACAATATTTTGAGAAAGTTATAGAATCTTCTTTAAATTATATGCGTATATCCCTATTTATTGCTACTTTAAGATTATACTTACCTGAATGACCTACGGAAAATTTTAGCCCATCAAAAGGTATATCATAGAGAAGTGAAGAAGGGGCTAGAAGGGTACGGACCTTACTACTTAATTTTCGGATTCGACTTTCTTTCGTTTCTTTGTATTTTTTGAGAACATTTACCATAGTAATGTATATTTACCTTACATTTATGGTAACCTACCGCTAAATTATCTATAGCGCAGAAACTGCAGTATCATTTTCTGCCTCCGCAATTCTACTTGAATCTGCACTGTTTTGTTAGTGTTTCGTAAATACAATATACGGATACCCTTATAATATTACTCCGAATATAATATATCACAGCAATTTTCTAATAAACTACTGTACAGAGAAGTTTGAAATTTGCTATCGGTGTATAGTTTGGTGACCCGATCAGGAGTACAAATCATAAATCAAGAAATTTTCATTTTAGGGCTACCTCTGGGGGGAAAAACTAAAAAAATTGACCGCCCCCCATTCTCTAAACTATAAGAAGTAAAATCCTGAAAAATACGAATATTAGGCCTGAACCTTATCTGAAAAATAAGGAGAAACCTCTCCTTTTAATTTTTTGGGAAAATTACAGAATCAAATGGAAAATATAAAATTACAATTGTTGCTCATTATAACAAATACAAACATATTTTTTATATTTTTAAAATAAATTATTTAAAAGATATTAACAAAAATATAAAAAAATACCCATTCCCCCCTTTACCTCCGAAACTATAAGACGTAGCAATTTGAAAAAAATTAGGGATATAGGTTCTCATCTGAACTTTATTGGAAAAATAGAGATAAACCACTAATATTTATTTTAGGGGCCAAATTACAGCATAAATGGAAAATATACAATTAAAATTATTTCTAACCCAACATGTAATATATCAAATGAATATTTTAAAATATTTTAAAATATATAAACAAAAATACTTACCCATTCCCCCCTTTATTCCCCAATTATTGACTAACAATAATTTTGGAAACCACATTGTAGAATTAAACGAAAATATTTTTTTAACGTATCATGCAATACATCAAATGAAAGATTTTAAAATAAATTATTTAAAGGATATTAACAAAAATATTAGACAATTACTCATTCCCCCGTTTTATTTCCGACATGTAAGAAAAAAGTTGGCTTATATGGGCTTACTTGAACCTTACAGGAAAAATAAGGAGATATCCGTAATATTAATTTTGAGGGAAAAATTATAGAATTAAACGGCAAATAAAAACATAGCTTTTTAAACGCATCATACACTACATCAATTGAAGGGGCTCATTTCCTGCTTTATTTCCGAAACCATAATACCTAAAATTTTGAAAATAATTAGGGGTACTGGGGCTCACTTGAAATTTATAAGAAAACCCCAATATTAATTTTGGGGACAAATACTTTAGAAACTACACTATCTAAAATTTTGAAAACTATATTTTATTTGTATTTTTAAATAATTTGTCTAAAAGATTTAATAATTTATTATTTAAAACTTGATCTATTTTCTCCTTTATCTTCCAATCTACAGAGCCTACAATTCAAGATTATAAAAGGCTTCCCTGAAAGTTTATTAGTAAAAGAAAACTCTAGTGTTAATTTTGGGGCCAAATTAGAAAATTAAATACATATTTTTATAAAAATCAAGCGAATCATGTAGCAGATAAAATAAAAAGTCTATATGTGGATAATAAAAATGTATATTTTTTATAAATTTAAAACGCTTTCTTTAAAAGATATTAGGGTAAATATCAGAAAATGCACTCATTCCCTGCTTGTCTGAAAATGAAAGATAATAGAAAGATATACTTTGATTCAACTACATTGTACCAAATCTTAAAGGTGGTAGGGAACCCTTAGTATGCGAGTCCAACTCGCACTTGACCAAATTATTTTATTTTTATTTTTCCTTTGAACGTCCCAAATTCTTCCAATTTTCAATGTCAGATAAAGCCACTTTTTGTTTACCAAAATCTCTTTTCACATCTATTTTACATATTATCACACCATCATGTATAATCGAACATATTGATTTACATGTAATCTTATCACAAACAATGTAGGTATTATCCAAGTTTTTTTGCCAATCTGTTTTACATATACTATATTGGCGATTTTTACTCAAGTAATTTTTTAATGAAATAATGTTAGTTGAATTCCATGGATCAGCTATGACAAGTCTCATTTTTAGTTCCAAACAGTTAATATGCATATCAGCAAATGCGTCCAAACGTACTAGATGCTTAATATGTTCCATTGAGTTTCGCTTGATTATATTGAAGCTACTTTCAAATGGGGCGCAAGTTGCGGTGTTCGCCCGTAATCTATCTCAGATCGTTGAAAATTTCCCCAGATTGGAAATAATTCTAAATCCTTTAATAGTTTTCTTGTAATAATATTATCATTTCCCAAAAATAAGCATGAGCTTCCAAACCTTTCTGCTGAAAAAACTTTTTAGGTACTCTTCGTGTAGGTCTTTGGCCCAAATACTTCAAGAATTTTTCATAACTTCTTAGTTAAAACCCCAAATCCATTGTTGTATTTCTGATGTGTAGTGAAGACACATAAGAATTACTTTTATATGGCTGTTTTTCGGCTTCCTCGATTGTGAAATGTTAGTTTAACTCAGTTTTATTGAGATTGTCAATAAATAGTTATTTTTATTTAGTTTTATTAATTAATTTTGTTGCATGAAATATCTTTATAAACCTTGTTAGAATATAAACAATTTTTACTTGCTTAAGAGTAAAAAATTAGCTACTTGCTTGAAAGTATTTTAAGCTAACTTTTACCCAATTTCGTACAATGCCGTATCTATTCATAAAGGTAATGCAAGAAACTTATTATGGAATTAAATTAACTATAATATCGCCTTGAATATTAATTAACAGAAACTACTTTATTAATCAACTTGTACTTTTAATCGTTATTGTACTTTTAGGAATTAAATGCGACGAGCGGAAGAACAATCACTCATAACGTAAAGGAACAAATTCTAACTTTGGAGAATACTCCTGGGGGGATATTTAACAAAAATCGACCATTCCCCTTCGCCTCGAGACTACTGAGCCTATTACTTTTGAGCAAAAAATAGAGATTATATAATGCCTTATATCCTAAACTTTTTAAAGTTTAGAGGAAAAAGAATCAAACAGCATAATGCTAATTTTTAAAAAAATTAAATGTGAAATAAAAAATAAATTAAATATAATGTTAGGGCATCATCTAATATGTCAATTGGGAGAGCGCGTCGTGAACCTAAAATGTGAAGAAAATAGAGAATATAGAGCCCTACTCAGTCTACAAAACAAATAACGCGAAAACACTAATCATAATTTTTTGAGACAAATTAGAAAATTAAATAAACATTACACTTAAAAAAATCAAGCTCATATGCAGTAGATTAAATGTCAAACGAAATCATCTGCATTGATTGCTATGAAAATTCCAGAAATTAGTATGCTAGTGTGGAATTGATCTCACTATAGAGCACAAAATAACTGAAATATATATTGATGAGAATATCTTTCCAAAATCTTACTTTAAATTTGGAATATTTGTATCATCTAAACAGGAGATAGGTTTGCGCAGTTAGTAACTTAACGATATTGGGAATAAGTTAAGTAAATCAGAGTGAATCTCCTGTGAGAACTTTCTTTAACAGATATTTTTTTGATGTTTATCAATTCCTATTCTTTCAGGAAAATTATTATTAATATTAGAATACACTAAAATATTTTGCTATTTCAAAAATAATTTTATTTTAATAGAAACCGAACGTAAGTAGTTTATCCAATGTTGCCATGTTTTCTGTTTCAGTAACTCTGTTAAAAAATTTTGAGTAAACTTGGCTTAAATGTCCATTCATTTATTAGAAATGGTAGAGAATGTTTTTATGTTTTGTTCTGTTGAAAAATTTGTTGCCATTTTTCAAATAAATTGTTAAATACGCATTCAAGAGCTTACCTTAGTTGACAACTTTCAAGATTTTTTTCTCACAAACCATATATTTTTTGACATATATCAAATAAGACATTTTTATTTATACTACCAACCGAAATATTTAGGCTGCGTTATGTTACACCCTGTATATTATAAAGTTTTTTTTGAAATTTTGAGAGGTGCGGATTATATTTGGGGGTGAAAAGGGTTGTTTCCAATATAAGCTACAAGCAATTAATTAGCAATAATATACGACACCTTCAAATCTTTTTCAGTTGAAGTCTTAAGACACATCGGAGACTGTTTCTCGGGATAGGTTAGAGCAAAAAAAATCTCTTGAGTAAAAAGTGAGCACTTAATTAGCAATAAAATTAGGTACCACGAACAACTTGAAATGTCTGTTAGTTGCTGAGATATAACTATGTCCGATGTAGCTTCAGACTTAAGCCACATTGGACACTGTTTCTCGAGAGGGGTTAGAGCAAAAAAAATCTTTTGGGTAAGAAATGAGCAATTAATTAGCAATAAAATTGGGTACCAAGAGCAACTTGATTTCTCTTTTAGTTCCTGAGTTATAACTATGTCCGATGAAGCTTAAGATTTAAGCCACATCGGACACTGTTTCTCGGGAGGAGTTAGAGCAAAAAAATCTTTTGGGTAAGAAATGAGCAATTAATTAGCAATAAAATTGGGTACCAAGAGCAATTTGATATCTCTATTAGTTCCTGAGATATAACTATGTCCGATATAGCTTAACACTTAAGCCACATCGGATACTGTTTGTCGGGAGTGGTTAGAGCAACAAAAAATATTTTAGGTAAGAAATGGGCAATTAATAAGCAATAAAATTAGGCACCAGGAACAACTGAAAATCTCTATTAGTTTCCGAGATATAGCTATGCCCGATGTGGCTTAAGACTTAGCCAGATCGGACATTGTTTCCCGTAAACGGTAGGAGCAATACATTTTTTTAGCAGCAATAAATTAGCAATAAATTAGCAATAAAGCATATATTTCGAATTTGGCGATGTGAATTGTCCGATGTGGCGTAATAGACATCTTCTTCACCCTATATTTCAACTCATTGCAACTTATTATGAACTTATTATGAACAATGCTATTTCACAACTTTTCCTCATATTTTTTCAAGACATAAGTATAATTTCTCTCCACACTTCATTTAAACGACCCTTTATTTAGAACTATTTCTAATCTTGTTTGAATGACACTGTATAACTACAATTTTACTGCGCACCATATTTCAGGTATTCTAGATATGCAACTGCTATTATATATAACAAAATTTTTCTAGCATTTTTTACCCACCCTGCATAATTTTAGCTGTACACCACCCCATATTTCAACAACCTTTTATATGCAACTACTCATTTGCCACCAAATAGAATATTTTTGTACCACCCTGTATCCTTAGAACCCTACTCCACCCTATATTTCAACAATCTGGTAAATGGAACACCTTGTAGATCATGACATTATTATATGATATTTTTTAAACCCACCTGTATAGCTGTAATTATACTCCGCTACATATTTCAACCATCCTATATATGCAACTACTTGTGGATATCAAATAAGTTTTTAACCACAACATAAATTATAATTCCATTCCATCTTATCTTTCAAACACGCTCTATAAACAACTGCTTCTAACATGTCTTTAATTTAGAGAGATAAAATGTCTACCAGTCAAAATATAGGCTTCGCAACAAAAAATGATTCAGCAAAATCACTTCAGTAGTTCTTACGTGATGCACGAACAAACAAATAAACAGACATACTTACAATTTTATAAAAGTATAGATATAGATACGAGTAGGAAAGTTGGTTAAAAAGTTTTTCCAGATTTTCTAGGAAACGGTATGTCTACTTCGGAATCCTCCTTAACACACCTAGATCACGGTCAAAATTCCTAGAGCTGAACAAACGTTAAAATAATTTGGTCAAGTGCGAGTTGGACTCGCATACTTAGGGTTAGGTACCACCTTCAAGATTCTAATATTCCAGTTTCAGACAAGCAGGGAATGAGTGCATTTTCTTATATTTACCCTTATATCTTTTAAAGGAAGCGTTTTAAATTTATAAAAAATATACACTTTGATTTTCAACAGATAGACTTTTTATTTTATCCGCTTCAGGATTCGCTTGATTTTTATCAGAATACATATGTAGAGTTTTATTTTACTAATAAACTTTCAGAGAAGTATTTTATAATCTACTGTCTGAGTTTTGAGGCTCTGTGGATTGTAAGATAAAGGGCAAAATAGGTCAAGTTTTAAATTATAAATTATTAAATCTGTTATTCAAATTATTTAAAAATACAAATAAAACACATTTTTCAAAATTTAAATAGTGTAGTTTCTACAGTGGGAATTAGATGTTTAATATTTTTGTTAATATCGTTTAAACAAATGATTTAAAAATATGATATATTTGTAATTCACATAATGAGCCTTTTATCTGATATCTTACATGATGCTTTTGAAAATTGAACCTTCATTTTCTATTTAATTGTATAATTTGTCCCTAAAATTACTATCGGGGTTTTCTAATAATTTATTTTCCGTTTTATTTTATTATTGCGGGGCCAAATAATAGAATTAGGGATTTTTTTCCAATAAACAAAACAATTTAGGTCTTATAGTTAAGGGAATAACGGGGGGAATGGGTAATTTGTTTAAATATTTTTTAATATATTTTAAAATATTCATTTTTAAAAAATTAAAAAAACATATTTGTATTCGTCATAATGAACCCTGTGATTTGATATATTACATGACCCGTTAGACACAATTATAATTTTTTTATTTTCCATTTAATTCTATAATTTACCCTCCAAAATTAATATTAGGGATTTCTCCTTATTTTTTCAGTAAAGTTCAGGTGAGGGGCTATACTTCCAGTTTTTTCAAAATTTTTCAGCTTATGGTTTCAGAGATAAGGGGGAGGGGGATGGGTAAAATTTTTTATATTTTTGTTAATATCTTTTAATTAATTTATTTTAAAAATACGAAAAAATATATTTGTTTTCTTCATCATGAGCCCTTTCATTTGATATATAACATGATAGGTTAGAAACAATTTTAATTTTATATTTTCCATTAAATTCTATAATTTGCCCCCCAAAATGTATATTAGAGTTTTTTCCTTATTTTTCCAGTAAAGTTCAGGGGAGAGGCTATACCTCCATTTTTTTCAAAATTTTCTAGCTTATGGTTCCGCAGATAGGGGGGGATGGGTAAATTTTTTTATATTTTCGTTAATATCTTTTAATTAATTGATTTTAAAAATATGAAAAAAAAATATTTGTTTTTGTCATAATGAGCCCTTTCATTTGATATATAACATTATTTTGTCTGTTCATTGGGTTTTCTCTCCTCCAAAATTTTTTTCCTGTAACAGATATGTATTTAAAAATTGTATATGTAGAACAAAGTGTAGTAAGGCAATTTCGTAAAATTGCCCGTATTACTGGCTGTCTGTATAGAGATTCTTCCTCACAGTTATTCTGAGAGAAAGAGATATCTATAAAATGTTGAAAGAAGAAAATTTAAAAAAGAGAAAACTTAAAGACGCCAGCTGTATGATGATAAACAACACTGAAATTGGAGCAGCTTCAGTCGACCTTTATTTGGACTGGAGGAATTTACTGCTAACAGAACAAAAAAACGGTAACCTCAGAGTCAAGTGATCGCCAAACGACAAATTGTCAGTGTCAAATTTTTTGACAACAACAAATTCAAGATCAAAGCGAAATTTTTTTTAGAAAAAACCTCGAAAACAACACTAAACGATTGACAACGACTCCAGACTCGGAGTTGAAACGTCTCCATACACAGATAAGTATTGCACAATATACAATACATTACTTATAATACAGGAATACTGGTTGATCATTTTATAGATATCTCTTTCTCTCAGAATAACTGTGAGGAAGAATCTCTGTACAGACAGCCAGTAATCCGGGCAATTTTACGAAATTGCCTTACTACATTTTGTTCTACATATACAATTTTTAAATACTTATCTGTTACAGGAAAAAAAAATGGAGGAGAGAAAACCCAATGAACAGACAAAATAATTCAAGACCTCCTCAACAATATTTTCGAAATTGATATATAACATGATGGGTTAGAAACAATATTAATTTTATATTTATTTTTCCAGTAAACTTCAGGTCAGAACCTATACCTCTAATTTTTTTCAAAACTTTACGTTTTATAGTTTCGGAGATAAGGGGGGGGGATGGGTAAATTTTGGTATATTTTCGTTAATATCATTTTAACTATTTTTTTTTAAATATGAAAAAAATATATTTGTGTTCCTCAGAAAGAGACCTTTCATTTAATTTCATTTTTTTATTTTTAAATTTTTATTCAATTCTATAATTTGCCCCCAAAATTAATATTAAAGGTTTCTCCTTATTTTTCCTGTAAAGTTCGGGCAACGTTCTATGTTTCCTATTTTCTCAAAATTTTAGGCTCAGTAGTTTCGGCGATCAGGCGGGGGGGAACGGTAGATTTTTTTAGTTTTCCCCCCCGGAAGTACCCCTAAAATCAAAATTTTTACTTTTACAATATGTACCCCTGATCGGGTTACCAAACTATACATTGATACCAAATTTCAACCTCTTCCGTCCAGTAGTTTAGGAGAAAATTGCTGTGATGTGACAGAGGCAGAAATCCGGAGTGATATTATAAGGGTATCCGTATATTGTATATACGGAACCCTAAAAACATTGATAAAAATGAATTGACTTCTTTTTGAAGTCGGTTAAAAAGAATTAATTTTTGTCCCTGTATTGAGCTAAACTCATGATATACAGAGCAATATCAAGTTTAACTCAACTTATTAATTGAATCGCCTGACATTTTTGGAAAAGAATGACAGAAATAAAAAAAAAACAATAGACCACTGGCGTCGCGTGTTGTCTAGAAACATACCGCGCCATACTGCGACGTGCCAGGTACCATGTTTTAGCGCAAGATCCTGCAATATTTCAATTTAAATCTTTTGGATGGGGTATCATGTGCAAGCAGTTTATAACATACTATATTTGTAAAGTGGTTTTAATTAAAAACAAATACTACAATTTGATTTGATTAAAGATAAGTTAAGCCTAGTTTACACGTTATTAATGAAGCTTCGCCTGGTTTTTTGAAATCATGTGAAAGTTATTTTTCCAGAGGGAGTATAGTTAAAGGATTTTGGTGTCGTCCAGATTTGATCATGTTCTTTAAATTCGTTGCTACCTAGTTTACTTTCTTTTTCATTCTCATCTGCAAAAAATCGCCATCATATGACAGGAAGGATCGAAATCAATCGTAAAAAATGGGTATTTCTATTTGAAAAAATACATTTCGAGTTGGAAGATGTCATTTTTTGTTCTTATTTTCAAAATCATGGAATTCACTCGAATTCAGTTAAATAAATGCCCTACCCGGTATATATTCTTCGGAGTTTTTTGAGCTACTTTATATATTTAATAATAATACTCTTTCGTTATTTGTGTCTTAGTAAAACTATCAAGCATTCAGTTTTATCATAATTGAGATTACTTTCCAAGAAATCATAAACTAGAAGATGCCACCAGAAACAATTACTTAAATTATGTAGTTTTAAATGGTATATAAATACTGAAATTTTGTTTGGTATATTTTATTAAGACGCATAAGACCTCTAGCATATTTTGTCTGTTTATTATCGTTCTTAACCGACTTCAAAAAGAAGGAGGTTTTGAATTCGTCTGTATCTATGTTTTCTTTTATATTTGTTCTGCGATTACTCGCGAACGGCTCAAGGAATTTGGACCGTTAATACTGGATCCTGTTCCAGGGGATCGCTAAGTGGTCCCAGATTTTTTTCATTAACATAGCTTGGACCAGTTCTTAGAAAAACTTTTTTACCGATCTTCTTATACACTACTCTTTAGTGGAGTCAATATAAAAGAATTTCTATCCTGAACATGGGATAAAATGAAAAGAAATTGGATTAGTTCCGTGATATCCCGAAGCGGTCCCATATTTTTTTCAATAACATAGCTTGTACCGTTTTTTTAGAAAATCCTGATAAACTTTTTTACCGAGTTCGTTATACAGTAAACCTTGATGGAGTCGCTGGTATTAAAAATACGGAATTCGGAATTAAAAAGCAATTGGATTAGTTCCGGGGATCCGGAAGTGGTCCCATAGCTCACAGAGACTCCAAATCGGGAGTCGTACTTTGTGATTCCTAGGATAAAAATCACACAAAAAAATTTACTAAAAACTGTCAAAGAAATTACGGTAATAACTTTTCGAGAATTTTCAATTCATTGAACGCAACACAATATATTGTTTCTAGTCGAGAATCTTCATCAGTTGCGCTCCCCTCAACTGCTTGAATTCTCGAATAAATCTTTATGTATATTCAATGTTAAGTACCTTTATTTTTAATAATAACTCAAATTGTTATCAGACAAAGTTAATTAGAATTAAAAACTACGTCCTATTATGCTATATCAATTAAAACTGTATAAAGATTTATTATAAAATTCCTCGGAGCAGATAAATGAATGTCAGTATAATTAACTGACCTAAAGAATGATGATACTCAGATCGTTTACAAAATAGTGGATCCACATAAGTTAAAATCATATACAAAACTTTCTTAATAGATATAGATATCTAGAAAACAACAGTAAATGAGGTTGGACAAGCTAATAAATGATGCTTAAAAGTAAAATACCTTATTTCAGGCAATATCGAAAAAGTTAATTAGTTTTGAAACTTGCATCCAATTAAGCTATTGCACTAAAAATTGTAAAATAAATACGTTTTTAAAAAACAAAAACCGACTTCAAAAAAAGTAAAAAGCATTAAATAATTTTAATTAATACTTTTTTTGAAGTTGGTTCTAATTTGAACAGCGAAGTTGCAAAGTATAACTTATAAATGTACTTCCCAAAATAGTTTCACTTTAGCTTGGCATCGACTTTAATTTTAATTGTTGTAGCAAAAAATTATTTCATGCTTTTAGTTCTTTTTCTTTGAAGTCGGTTTTTGTTTTTTTAAATGCATTTATCTCTCCTCAGATTTTTTCCTGCAAAGATAAGTATTTGAAAATTGTAAATGCCGAACAAAGTGTAGTAAGCCAATTTCGTAAAATTGTCGGGATTACTGTTTGTCGTACAGAATTTTTTTCTCATAGTTATTCTGAGAGAAAGAGATGTCTACAAAATGATCAACGACTATTAAATATATAAATATATATTTATGTTATATATAATATAAATAATGTTTTTTATATTGTGTAAAATACTTGTATGTGTTTGGAGACGTTTCAACTCCAACTCTGGAGACGTTGTCAATTGTATTGTATTTCGAGGTTTTTTATGTTGATTTTCTTGTTTCTCAGTAATCTGGACACTTTTACGAAGTTGTCTTGCTTACTACACATTGATCTGCATTTACAATTTTCAAATATTTACTTCTAGCAGGAAAAAATTAGAGGAGAGAAAACCCTAATGAGCAGGCAAAATAATTCAAGACCTCCTCAATCATCTTTTCGAAATTACCTGTAGCATAGTTAGATAAAACATCCTTCAAAGTTATTAAAACGGCTTCGCCGATGAAAACGACATATATATAATTCAAATTTAAATATTCTTGCAAATAGAGGTAATTTATTAGAAAACTGTAAGTTCTTTCTTCAACCTAACTGGTAAACTTAGCCTGCACAGTGAATATATTGATCAATTATAATTAATGAGGATATAATAAAAAAGGCTGAACTGTGAAGTACATTGTCAAGAGTAAAATTGGTCGGATTTTCAGTGGTAATTTTCTCTAACATCCGCTACTGACAAAAACAACATGCTGAAAAAGTATGACAGCGTCAGCACGTTAACTTCATTCCAAACCCGCTGAACTTTCGTTAAAGCTTGCAACTTCTGACCTGCCAAAGACATGCTCGGCTTTCATTTCGTTAGGAAAGTTACAAATAAACGGAACAATGACAAATTTATTTCCTTCCAAGTTTCAAAGAGAAATTGGGTAAAATAACTTCGATTCTCAGTTTGATACTTTTCTTTTTTTTTATGTCGGAAAATGCCGCTTTTTAAATAATCGAAATAATGGAGAACTTGCCCAACAAAATTACAAAACCAACATGTAGATATTTTCTAAAAACTATATGTGTTAGCGAGCATTGTAAAATAAAGTATGAAAAGCTTTTGAGAAGTCATTAACTGTATTTTATATGTGCAGTTACTTTAGTACTTGATTGCATATTTTGGAAAATTGCATGCGTTTATCCTTGAACAATATAATTTCACTCATGATTTTTATATTGCAAACATTAATAAGTAGGCTAGGCAAAGCAACTGCTATTTACTTTCTCTTGATGTTATAGCTTCCCTTTGTTTTCTATCTATAAATGTATTTTTTTCTGAACGTATTCTGTAGCAGTTTATTGTTTCTCTACAATTTTACTTAATAGTAGTCATAGTTTTTCAAACCCATATAGTTATGTTAGATTTTAGAAGTTAATCTCAAATTCAATATTTTCTGTGGAAGGTAATTAAATCTAGGCATTTTAATTTAAATGGTGAAACATAACATTGTGTATGCTAATAATAGTATTTATATTATCGATCGCAAGCTCATTATACGCTTTTTCTTTAAACTCTTCTAAAAGTATATTTTTGATAAAATTTCTAATTTCCTAGGGCTATATGCAAAGAAACAAATATCATTCTAGAGAAAGAGCGCTAGGTCGCTAAACCGAACACTTATTACAGGAAGACGATATGTGCTATTTGATGCAAATCGCCCAATTAAAATATCAGATATTCGTAATTCTTAATACACTGTACTGTTTTTATAATTTATTGAGTTGGTCTCAATGTAGGTTATATAATACTAAAAATAATTTTATACTTAATATAAATATATTTGATCAAATTAAGAAGGTAAATCGAAATGACTAATGAAACTCCAATTTTTCGCCGCATACGAAATGTAAAGATTCTGCGGGTATATTTTCACAGCGTTCTTTTGCCTCATTCATCATGCCTTTCCAGGCATTTAGCTTGTCTTCTGTTTTTATTTTGTAAGCTTTATATTGATACACGTTTGCGGAGCTGGTTGCTTCGACAACGTCTCTTATTTTGCTTGTTTCTTATCTAGTAACTTCTTGTATGGTATTTGAGTTTGGCATTTTGCTTCGACAACTTCTTTTATTTTGGTTGTTTTTTTTATTTAGAACCTTCTTGTTTCGTCTTTAAATATTTTTTGGCACTTCATTTTATGTTCGGTGTTCATCAGTTGTTCGGTAAGGGTCTACGAATGAGCTGGGTACGTCAGAACCGTTGAATAATCTAGAACCCAGGTGCATCCGTATGTTTTAATTTTTCAATGTTAATTTTCCAAAAGCAGCAGACGATACTCTTTTTCTTCAGTAAATTTCTGTTGTTTTGATTCTGCCTTTCTAATTCCTTCCACTTGGACCAAAACATTTTATTGCCGAATGCATACGTCTCCTCTAACTCCAAACTGCTGAAGCTTGACAACACCTTTTTAGGACATATATATGTTATATCACACTTCCAAAATTTCTATTTAAAAAAAAAAATATTTATAGTTGCACAATACTTTTAATAAAAATAATAACTTGAAAATAACAAATTAGTGGTACTGGATCGGTAGCAGGGCTGATTGTAGTGGACTTTCGGAATTTCTTCCTGATTATATTGGGGCAAGAAGGACAACCACAATTGCTGATATCGTGATTGCGATGGTACTGAATCAGGATGTGTGCTTCTCCATAAATGGTTGGTTGGGTTCCAATCTCCTGAGTTATGAGCTAAGCTTAGGGTTGGCGATATTCAGTCTCTGGCATCTAGTTCCTGTAGTTTTATGGGTTTCAACTTTGGGAGTTGACTGATGGTTGGCAGGTTGTCGCAACAGTTATAGGGGATGGGTAACAGCATCTTCTCCCTTGCACTTGATGTTGATGAGCAACTGTCCGAAAATCGAGAATAGCCAAAGGTTCAGGTCAATATCTTGAATATTATACTCTTCGGCATATAATATTACAAGTTTACAAGTTAGTGGAAGTGCTGTTGGTTGTCTAAGAAGCAGTCCCTCAAAAAGGGCTTCTTTGCCTATGGTGTGTGGAATAACCTTGGAACATATGTTATGTTCATTAGATAATGGCTTACAGTTACTCAGGTCTTCGAAAGATGCGTACAATGGCGAATCGTCATCTCTTGCGATATATGTTAATTTTGTTGGAAGAATATGGTGAAATCCTGTTCGATTATCCAAAACTATGATAGGATACAGGCGGTACAGTGTATACGTTTTAGGATTGACTAAGGGAACTTTTAGTACAAAAACAAATTTACTATTGACTTGAAAAGCTTTTAATTCTATCAGATCGATGTATCGAGCAACATTTGAACGATCGGTCGGAAGTGGGAAGTTATTTTCATGAAGTGACTGTGATATTTTCTGAAAGGAATCGACCAAATCTACTGGGTTTATAATTGAACTATGTAAAATTTTTAGACGGGCGAAAGAGGCTGCAGTTAATACATCGTTGAGAGTATCTTCAATGTATATGTAACTTTCCATTAAGCTTTCACACAAATCTAAGACATTGGCTTGAAGTTCATAAAAAGCAATTGCTTCAATATTTTCCGAAAATAGTGATATAGGTCTTTAGTAATTTTATTTATAGAGTCGCTAAAGTATTCACCGTCTGTTACATCTAAGTTACCAGAAATAGATTTCCAGACTGATCCCAGTCCGTCAATGAGTTTGCGTTTCTTTCTGTTGGTACTGTAAGTCTCAGTGTCAGCGAAAATTTCTGTATATTTGATGTTAACAGATTTAGATATTTGTTTCAAGAGGCTTACGTGAGTCTGTACTTTTGATTTGAAGATTTTTCTGGTAGTTTTGTTGTCGTTAATAGTTTCTAAAAGTCTGTTCAGTATATTGTCGTTAGATCTTTGTAAACAAGGAGTGTCATTAGAAATTTTAAGGGTTCCTTCTTCATGAAAGAAAACTTCAATAGTATTGTTAACAAGCGTAATGGAATACTAATGAAAGTTCACCACTGAAAACAGTCGACAGAATCTGAAAAGAATGGATTTATTTAAAATAGGGTTTTAGACTGTCAAAATTAACTTTAGTTATTGGTTTTGTTTGCAAATTTATGACTGTGGCAAAGTTCTTTCGTATTGCGGTAATTTCAAAGGGGCCGTTGGATTTGTTTTCAGATTTGTTTTTGATTTGGGACTCTTTTACGTAAACTTTGTCGCCTACTTTGTAATCGGTATGTTTAGTAGAAACGTGTTGGTCAAATCGTACATTTTTTTGTCGTTCAGTTTTAGCACGGGCGAGTCTGTAATAATAGTCCATTCTGTTATTAAGGTCTCTCACGTATTTTGAATTAAGTTTTTCCTGATTGTAAAGGGTTTCTGTAGGCATACTAGGAGTGTGCCCAAATATGAGTTCATAGGACGTGAATCCGATGGTTTTATTTTTCGTGTTTTTGTAACAGATGATGGCATAAGGGAAGACGTTAAATGGATGTTCGTCTGGATGTCCCGCTGTATTTTCTCTAATCATTACTGCTAATGTCGCGTGAAATCCTTCAACAGAACCGTTTGACTCGGGATGTTGAACGCTGGAGAATGTCAGTTTTATGTCGTATAGTTGGCATAAATCTCTCATTAAGGTCGAATTCACGTCCAATGGATGCGAGGTGGAGTTCCGTAATGTTGAAAGAAAATCAAAAGGGTGTTTACGACAGTTGAAGCTGTTTTATTAATATTAATATTAAGAATAGGAACTTCCTATTCTTGAAATTACATTATTTTCTGTGCAGTATGTTTCAGTGTCATTGAATTGATCTTGGTTGTTATAAATAATTTTGAAAAGATGTGAGACGACAGTTCCAGGGTCATAGGGCAAAGGTACTAGCTAAGATCTTAAGAGTGTCGTTACTGAAATTAGGTTCTTCTTCGAAAAAGTCTTCAATAATTTTGTCGTGTAAGTCATTATTTTTATTTTGCGAAAAGAACGTAACTATGCGCTTATGGGACTTCTCTAAAAGTTGAGAGTTGGATATTTTAGTTTTGGAGTAATCGATTATGGATTTAGTTTTGTAGAGTTGAACAAATCGATTAAACTCCGCGGTAATTCTTTCGTCATGTTCGTCGTCATTGTCAGAGTTTTCAGGTAGTTCTGAATCAGTTTCGTTGTTAGCGAAAATTTTGATTTTTGAAAGAAAGTCGGTACATTGCTTGAAATGGTTGATTTTGATGCGAAAAAATGCATGTGCGTTTTGGTTTACCTTGCCGGGTTTCTATTCAATCTTATAATTGTATTCCTCTAGCTTAAGGTGCCATCTGGCTAGGCGACTGCCAGGATCGTTGATCGAAAAGAGCCAATTAAGCGGACGGTGGTCACAAAGAACCTTCTCCCAAAAAGATAAGGTCTGTAGTGCTTAACAGCCCAAACTATGGCCAACAGTTCTTGTTCGATGGTGGAATATCGTGTCTCTGCAGCACAGAGGGTACGAGAAGCGTATGAAATAGAAAGATCTTTTCCCACAGGGCCTTGAGAAAGAACCGCTCCAATAGCAAAATCACTAGCATCAGTAGTGAGCAGGAAGGGTTCTTCAAAGTTTAGATATATCAGGATTGGGTCAGATACAAGGGCTTGCTTCAGTTTGTTGAAGGAAAACTTGCAATCTGCGTCAAAGATGAATTTGACGTCTTTTTGGGGTAGTTTAGTCAGAGGTTTAGAGATTTTCGCAAAATTTGGTATGAAGTCTCTGTAGAGACCAAGAAAAGATTTGATGTCTTTCGGAGTTTGGGGTTGTGGAAAGTTCTGAATACATTCAACCGTTTAAGGGTTTGGTTTTACACCTTCTTGTGTGATAAGATGACCAAGATAAGCCACATCTTTACGAAGAAATTCGCACTTATCAGTTTGAATTTTTAGGTTAGACTTCCGAAGTCGTTTAAAAACTTCTGTCAACCGGGAAATATGTTCATGGATGGTCGGATAGTAGATGATGAAATCATCCATGTAGACGAGACAACATTCATTCTGTATACCTAGAAGAATATTGATCCTCTGAAAAGTAGAAGCATTTTTTAAACCAAATGGCATACGAACGATTTCGCAATGACCATTTTCGACAGAAAGGCAGTCTTGGGAATATCTTCCTCTTGGATTTCCAACTGGTGAAACCCGGAAACGAGATACAGTGTCGAAAAATACTGACACTTTCCAAGTTGGTAGAGAAGTTCGGAGATATTGGGCAGAGGATATTTATCGGCTACAGTCGATTGTTTTAATTTCCTGTAATCGATAACAATTCGCTACTTTTGTTTACCAGAAGCGTCAAGCTTTTTGGTGAACCCGGACAGGGGAGAACCACGGAGATGAGGAGTGCCTAATGATACCTTGTTCAAACATTTTTCCAAATTGGGTTTTCACTTCCTCTTTATGAACTTGAGGATATCTATACGATTTAGTGAAAATGGGCTTTGCGTTATTCATATCAATCGAATGTTTAACCTCATTAGTGAAAGTCAAGACGTGACCTTCAAGATAGCAAATGTTTAGTGACTTGTTCGCGTTCTTCGTCATTTAGATGTTCATTTCTAATTTGTTCTCTAATGGTCGAGTTTCTGTCTGTGTAATGGGAATCGTGAGAGTCATATGTGTTGATATTTTGAAGAGGGTGAGTTTTGTCGAGTTATTCCAGTTTTAAATCAGAAAAGTTTACTGTTTTGGGCATCGCGTTAGTATTGATGATAGACGTTAGAAATTCACCATTTGCGTTAATGTGTACGAGTGCATTTGGAAGTCGTACTCTATCAATTTCTTCAGTCAGATGGCGTCGATGTTAGAGAGACCGCATTTAAGTTTAAAGATATTTTATGTGCGCGCCTCGATAGTTATTTTGTTTTGTGTAGGTGTTTGGAATTTAATATTGGGTTTAACATTGTGTATGTCGGTTACATCTGTCATTTGTCATTCGATATCGGGAACTTTGTGTAAAGGATAGTTTTAAAATTTGTTATTAGCTGTTTAGATTTTAAGTCAACTGTGCATTCATAGTGATCAAGAAAATCTAAACCTAGTATGCCGTCAAACTCAATGTCCAAATCGTATATAAAAACTTTTTGTAGGTTACATGGAGCGCATGGAATTAGAGTAGATTGTGAAATGGAAATTTTTTCGTGGGTAATACCTTGAATCGTTAACCTTTAAGGAAATCTTTGGGTGAAGTTTTTCACAGTATTTTGCTTGAAGATTAAGATACCACCTCCGGTATCAATAAGAAGTTTAAATTTTCCAGAAGCGTCAAGAATATAATAGAGGTTTTTAGAGTTTACAGTAAGAAGGGAGCTTAAAGAAATAGTTGCTCCGGGAAGTTCAGATCTGGGTTCAGATCGTCGAGATTCAGGTTTCGAATCTGAGTTTCGACTTCGCACAACGTTGTTATCGAATCGGGAGGTTGGTCTAGACTCGGAAGCGCTAGAAAATCCTGGTATGGATGATTGTTCAACGATAGGATAATTTTGAAAATCATCTTCGTAATCGTAACTGTTTTTATCATCTGTATAATAACTGCAGTCTGAACAATTAGAGTAATCAACATTTTGATTGAAATGATGGGTCTTCTCAGGACGGTTATTCGGATTGTTCTGTATTACAGATGAGCGAAAATAGTTAGGGTTCATTTGAGACATAAATGGAGGTTTCTGGAAGTTTTGTTTACGAAACTGTTGTCCTTGTTGAACCGGGGGATTATTTGTAGTGAAATTTGGCCTTGTTTGGTGGTGTAGAGGGATGGATTTATTTGTTTTCTGATCTTCGAAATATGATAGCTGAAGCTCTCTTCTAATTGGAGAATGTGCCTCTAGAATTTGGTCGCCCTTGAATTTTGGTATAACGGAAAATATTTCTGTTAACCGATATCAATCTGTTTCAGTGGTACCTGCATTTGGTGAAGCTTGTGCCATGTTTATATTTATCAATATAAAATAATTGGAACAAATAAAAATGTTAAAGGCTATAGAAAATTAGTATACTGTAGAATACGTTAGTGGGAATAAACGATTGTTTGACTGATAGAACATTATGTTTTAAATTAAAAGAAATTTAAATAGAAACTCAAATAAATCAGTTATTCAAATAGATAAACAAATCAATAAAATATGTAAATCAAATATATAAAATGTCAATAAAAGAAATCAAATAACTATATCAAATAAATCAAGTAATGAAATAAATCAATATTTCATTCAAATCGAATATATAAAAATCAAATAGTAAAATAAATAAATATCAATCAAATGTATTAAATCAAATTACTAAAAATCAAGGCTCAATAAAATAAATCAAATAATATTTACTTAAAATGAATGCCGATTCACCATTACTTACATCAACCGGAACATTGAAAGCGCCGTGTTCTACGTTTGATTGCAGTGAGGACTTCTTCCAGGTTCGTTGTTCCGTTGAGGGTTTCGCCGCTACCCGATCTAGTAACGTTAGACGGATCTTACTGACTGCGCCAATTTGTTATATCACACTTCCAAAATTTCTCGTTTTAAAAAGATTTTATTTATAGTTGCACAATACTTTTAATAAAAATAATTACTTGAAAATAACAGTAAAACTTTAAAACAATAAAAAAGACAAACATGAGTGTTAAACTAAACTAGACAGAACTGTAAGTAACAATGAATAATGATTACACAATTTATAACCTGCGAATGCTGACTCAGCTTTCGCAGCGCTTGGATTTCACACGGATGTTCGTTTGCAGGTAACTGGAGATGATATGTGGATGCTGACTCAGGTGGGAACTTGTTGCTTGGTGTTTTCATATAAGTCGATGGAATAACTTATATAACATATATAGTATGAAATGAGTTTGAAACTCGCACGACGTTTTGCCAAGGTCCCACTCTGCATTCTGAGTGGGTACATTCAGGGAATTGTAGCGATGAAGCGCTTTCTTAAAACGGTGTACTAAAGAGCATCTGCTTTACTCGCAGCGCTACAGCCCTTTAATAAAGCAGTAAAGCATATAAATTCTCTGCTTTTGTAATTTAGATATCTGTTCGTGTGTGTCGGCTCTCTGTATACGGTGTGGGTCCAAGTGAGCATTCTGGGTTTCTTCCGAGGACGTCAAGGAAAGGCAACGGGTTATTTTCTTAAAGTTCCAATGTAAATTGGCTGTCTGCTCATCGTTTCCATATATATAGACAGCCAATCTTGAAAAACATCATTGAGTGTACATCTCAATTGTAATTTCTTGCAATGCAGTAGGTTTCTTATGATCTACCCTTTTCACAAACATCATTTATAACAACAAAAGAAATTTAGAAAATAGTAACACTGCAATTCATTACAGTTTCAATTTATTACGGAATACTTCAATTTATGATTGCTATAATATTAACTATGATAATAAGTACTGATTCAACAAGAATTTGCTGTAAATATAAATTACGTCGTTACAAAATTTTAGTTGAAATTCGAAATGTATATATTAATTTGCTAATATCAATGTTTTAATTTACAAACAACGATTTTCTTGTATATTGTAATATGTCTGAACTTCTATAGATACACTATTTTCATTTCAAAACTAGCCATACATAATAACTTTTAAAACATCTTTAAAATAAATAGACAAAAAATACCCTAATTATATTTACAGGGGATACATTTTACACGTATTGGTCACCCTGCAATTCTAAGCCCTAAGCGGGGATGAATATCACTTCTACAAGTTTAAATACAAAGGGATATCATATGATGTTACGTGAGTCAGTATAAGAGACCCCTTTGTCGTAATTAGTTATTTCAACGAACATTGCTACAATGTCGAGCGTCAAATTTTCCTCCAATCATTCCTTCATGCATGCGACTGTGCCTATAATATGGCCCTTGGTGACCAATATTTTCTATCAAGTATTCACATTAAAAACAAAATTACGTGGCAGAGCAGCACAGCTCGAAAGCTCTAGAAACCCCACTAAGTATCCAGAAATTAAGCAATTATTAAATACCAATTTTGGAGATTCAAGGGATCACTCGTCATTAATCCAAGACTTACAAATCCAAAACCAATCCCCACTTAACTTTGTCAGTCGGTTACAAGCTTTAAATGCTAAAATGCACGCATTCGTACAAAAATCTCAATATCTTACTCCTGAACAGAAAAATGCTCAGTGCAGTTTAATTGATACAATGACTTTGACTGGTCTAGAACCCAGACTGGGAAATCCTCGAGATATATTAGAAGCACAAGCTAGAATAAAACGCGAGCTTCAACTTTCATATTCTAAAAACCAAAAATTTTCAAAACTAGATTCCAGAAAATCTACAAGTCAAATTAAGAAACCTAACACTTCAAATAAAATGTCTCAAATGTGGCAGAAATGGACACATTGCTCCTAACTGTCAATTTAATCGATTTCCAATGAATCCAACAAATAATTTCCATAACGGATCTCGACACACAAATTTTCAACCTAGAACTCATCACATAAATGAATATCCCCATAATTACGAATTTTCAAACTCTAATTATGAAACTGAATATTTTCAAGATGATTATGACCAGAATAATTATGATGATGACTATTATGAAAATCCTCAAGAATTTAACTATTCTCAAAGTGGCTATTATTCTCAAAATAACTCTTCTCAAAACGAAGAAAATTTTCAAGAAATAGTCTAGAGGAATTACAGAACTAAGTACAAACTTTAACATTAGATAAAATGAACCCCAACACGACCACTCAAGCGAACCCGTTTATTTAAATCCTTTACTAACTTATATTATATTTTTTTACAGAACTCAAACTTACAAATTACTAATCGATACCGGAGCTTCAATCTCAATTTTCAAACAACAAGTCGTAAAGAAGTTTCCCCGATACCTTGAAAGTAAACTAATTCAAAGTATTACTAATGAGAAATTATTAATTACAGAATCAATTCTACTTCCTTTTGCTCCTAATGATTATCATAAAGTTTTCGTTTATAACTTAGACATAGAATTCGATGGAATTCTTGGTCTTGATTTCTTAGATCATTATAACTGTATTATTGATCTTAAGTCCAAACCATTGATAACTAATTTCAAAACCGTCCCATTTATCAAAGCTGGACAGGAAAATAATTCCCAGAAAAGTATTCCAAATAATTCAAATTCAATCTCAAAAAATCTTATTGCTACAATAAGTCCCATTTCTAAAAATGTCCCTAAACCTATAACTACAAACACTATTTCAATTGAAGGAAGAACAGAAAAAAATGTTAAACTAAAATGCAATTTATCTAACACTGATGCCATACTTAAGGCACAAGAAAAGGATAAAGTTACATTACCTCATGCCATTGTGAAAATAAACGCAAATGGTGAATTTTTAAAATCAGTCATAAATGCTCAATCCCAAAATCTGTTGATTTTTCAGAACTTTCTTTAGAACCAATAAATAATTTTGACCAAATCTTAAATGTTATTTCCAATATTTATGAACCAGCTTTCACTGATAGGATTCAGTTAATAAAAGATCAATTGCGTCTTGATCATTTAAATCCAGAAGAACATGAAATGATTACCAATCTTTGCCTAGAATTTTCAGACATCTTTTTCCTAGAAGATGACAAATTGACTTTCACCAATGAAATAAAGCATTCAATAGACACTAATAATTCCAAAAGTGTTTACACCAAGTCTTATAGGTATCCTCAGATTCATCGAAATGAAGTAAAAACTAAAATAAGTAATATGTTAAATCAAGGTATTATTCGACCCTCAATTTCCCCAGGGTCATCCCCTGTTTGGGTTGTTCCTAAAAAACTCGATGCTTCAGGCAAACAAAAATAGAGAATTGTAATTGATTACCGTAAATTAAACGAGTTAACCATCGATGATAAGTACCCTTTACCCAATATTTTTGATTTATTGGAGCAGCTAGGTAAATGTCAATATTTTTCTACTCTGGACCTTGCTTCAGGTTTTCATCAGACTGAAATCAATGAAACAGACATTCCTAAAACAGCATTTTCAGTTGAGAATGGACATTATGAATTTATAAGAATGCCCTTTGGATTAAAAAAATGCCCCGTCCACTTTTCAACGTGTAATGGATAATATCCTTCTTGGTATCCAAAATGAAAGAGCCCTAGTATACATGGATGATGTAATTGTATACTCACCCACGATTCATGAACATATTTCCAGACTTTCAGAAGTATTCAAAAGACTTCGTAATTCCAATTTCAAAATACAGCCAGATAAGTGCGAATTCTGGCGTGAAGTAGCTTACCTAGGTCATATCATTACTCCTGATGGTGTTAAACCAAATCCAGCTAAATTTTGCTGTGTATTAAATTTTCCAGAACGCAAAAACCCAAAATAAATCAAATCATTTCTAGGCTTAGCAGGTTATTACCGCAGATTCATTCCTAATTTTGCCAAAATAGCAAAGCAACTCTCTCGACTCCTTCAAAAAGACGTTAAATTTTTATTTGATAATGAGTGTAAACAATCCCTTGAAAAACGCAAAGAAATTCTTACTTCTGACCCAATTTTAAAATATCCAGATTTCGAACAGGAATTCATTTTAACAATAGATGCAAGTCCTTTTGGAATAGGTGTCGTCTCAAGAATCTATAGGTAAAGATCTTCCAATTGCCTATGCCTCCAGAACCCTTTGTGAAGCCGAAACGGAATATTCAACTATTGAAAGAGAACTACTAGCGGTAGTTTGGACCGTTAAGACATTTAGGTCTGTATTATACGGGAGAAGCTTTACAGTAGCCATCGATCACCGCCCTTTAACTTGCCTTTTCTCAATAAAGGACCCCGGTAGCAGACTTGCTAGATGGAGGATAAAACTAGAAGAATATAATTTTAAAGTTGTTTACAAACTTGGAAAGAAAAATAGCAATGCAGACGCATTATCACTCATAAAGATAAATCACTTCTAAGACTGTACTAACTTTCATTTAAAAACCAAAATTCATGCCCTAGCTGAAGACGAAACTTCAAATGATGATATTACTGAAGAGCAGAACCTTGAAAATGAAAAAATGACTTCAGAATATAACAGATTTCTCAAACTTTAAAAAACCAAATCACTAATAGATTAATCAAAAATCGAGATTTCGAACTTTCAACTTCTTGATAACTCAGAAAAATATCGTAACTTTCTTTTGTCAAAAGAAACTCCGAGAACTCAAAGCACAAAATCATAAATGACCTTTTCGAAATAAATTCAGATTTCAGTACCGAAATAATTAACATATTTTCTAGTAGTTCAGTTAAAGAACGAAAATATTTCATAATACCCCTTTCTTTTGATCCAGAAAGAATAGTCCCACATCTATTTTACAAAGCACACGATCAATTTAATCTCAACTAAACTTATTATGTTGAAAATAATATTGAATTACCAACTCTTGAAATTTTATCTTTCACATTTGCTGACAAAGATATTAAAATAAAAATTTGTCAAAACATTGTAACAACTCCAACTGAAGATCAGATTCCAATAATCATTGAACAATATCATTGTGGAAAAAATAATTTAAATAAATGAAATTCTGAGACGCGTTAGAGAAAAATATAATTGGAATAATTAAAAATATTGGAAACTTTATAAAATATTGCGAAATCTGCCAAAAAAGTAAAATTTTGCAGAAAGAATTTAAGCGCACCCTTCGTAGTAACAGAAACACCAAAGACTCCCTTTGAGCGAATCAATACAGACATATTTGAATATCCTGACAAAAATTATAGACTAACAATACTGGACGAATTAACAAAATTCAAATTCAAGCATATCCTCTGAACGATAAGAAAGCTTCCTCAGTTGTTAACACATTACTAATTTATTTTCAATACACACCATTGTGCATATATTGCGATTATGGCCCCGAATTCAACAATACTTTAATGAAAGACCTTTGTGAACCATCCAGAATCCAATGTTTCAATCGAACGTTTTCATGCCACACTTTCCGAAATGATTCGTGCCAATACAGCCGAACATCCTTTTAATATATACTCTCTTCGAGGTGTCATTCCTTTGTACGCAAGACAATATATATTATATATAAAAATATAATATATATTGTTTCTGGTCGGGAACCTTCATCAGTTGCGCTTCCTACAATTGAATGTTCTCTCGAACACTTCTTTATGCATTTGATGTATTTCGTTAAATTTGAAGACGCGTCTTCAAATCCTTTTAATGTTTTACCCTACGCTGTCATTTGCTATAACAATACAAAAAGTTACACCCAAGAATTTAGCCCATATGAACTAGTATTACGGCATACCTCAAGTAGACCCTCTGAAACGTTATACAATCAGAAAAATCTTATTTATAAATAATCGTATGGAACACTGCTATAAAATAGCGAGAGCAAAGATAAATAATCAAAAAGAGAAATCAAAAATTCGGTTTGATAAAAATATATCCCAAACCCCACCTGAGTTCCATATAGGAGATAAAGTATACCTCAAAGAATCTCAAATTAAAAATAAATCGGAAAATAAGTTCAATGGCCCTTATGAAGTTAAAGAACTCAACAAAATTATTTAATCCAATTACTAATCAAACTACTAAAGTAAATTTCGATAGGCTTAAATACTATTATGATTAGAAATTTCTTCTTTTCAGAATTTTAAACCTCTGGTGGATAATCACCATTTCAAGATGCTAATATCACATATGACCCGTGAATAACACGATCGGTATATACTTCCAAGAAGAAACTAATTTAAAAATATCAAATTCAAAATGGACACTTTTAGTATACAAAGAGCTCTCAGTCATATTAAACAAGCGATTTCAAACAACAATGAAATTTTAGATCATTTGCTAGACGCACTTAAAGGAAATAACAATCGTATGATTGCATTTAAAGTAGAACTATCAACGCATATTAGTCTTTTAAATCAAATTGCGAACAATGTTGATGAGAAATAGAAAGAAATATATATCAGGAAATTTAGACTCATCTGAGTACTACAGTGCATTGACTGCATTAAGCGAGATGAACACCAGATTTTATTAAAGAATCAGATTTCAGTGATCACGTCAGTAATTAAGAATTTTAATAGTACAATACAAAAGTTGCAAATTGACGAGTCCACATTTAATAAAGATCTTCAAGAAATTCAAAACGCAATTTTTAACCTTTCATATAATTTAGCCTTTTATCAAGCGCAAATAAAAGTACTAAAAATTTGCGAATCATTGATGACAAGTTATGTTTTTATTGAAGAAACTCTTGATGATATTTTAAATCCCATTTCTTTTGCAAGACTTAAAATTTGACATAGTTCGATTATTTCACCCAATGATCTATTAAATTCAATACAAAAAATATCTGAATCACTGTATAAAAATGAGTTACATATAGCAGTTTATACTTCAACTGTAGCACAGTACGTTGAAATAATAGAATTATAAGCATTTCAAATTGATTCAAAAATTGTCTTCGTATTAAAAATACCTTTAGCAGAACCTGAAAATTATATCCTTTACCAATTATATCCAATTCCTATTTTTGACAATCGTACAGGTCTACATCATATGCTTCAGATTGATCATAAATATATTGCTAGAGACGATGACTCTCTACTTTATGTAACTCTTGATAACATGGACAATTGCAAGTCAATAGACAGAAGATCGAAAATTTGTCCAGACATATTACCGAATCCAATCGACAGTGCAATTTGTGAAGCCGAGTTTTTCAAACAAACCAGTTATTTACCAAAAACTTGTCACATAAAAATTTATGCAAAGGAGTATAATATCCAATCAATTGCTCCAAATCATTGGCTAATAAGTGTATCAGATCCTCTACCAATCACCGTTAGATGTGAAGGAAGAGAAGTTATCACAAAAATAGTAAACATTAATACTATTTTAAAGCTACAATCAAAATGTAGAGCATTTATCGAATCCACTCGAGTCCAAGCCAAACAGTTAATGGATACATATCAAAACATAACTTATCGAAATCATCCAGTAAATATACGATTCAGCTGTTGTGAAGATTTAGTGCATAAAGTCAACCTTCCAGACTTGAAACCGTTGAAATTAAGTATATTGTGTAACGCAAAACCGCTCGCGAAAGATATTTTGTTGGTTAGACAATACACCTCTCTCTCACCTGTCTTGGCGATATTGTGCCGATAGGCTGCTCAGGTAGTATCCGTGAGTTCGTTGTTCAATTGGCAGAAGGACTATGCAAGGGCGCCAGGCCAATGGACACACACATTTAACAAGAGAAACGACAAGATAACGAAAATTTACAATTTATTTAATTACAAATTAACCAATTTTTCTATTAGTTAAGTTGGTAACAGAGAACAAAATTTAAAACAATCGAGATATATAAAATCTGTTAGAATGAAGTTACAAACCAAACAATCTATAAATTCTTGCCTTACAAAACCCTCGGTAGGAATGCCTTTCCGTTGGTTGGTTTGCTGTCCAAGGTCCTTATCCTGGAACTATATGCCAACCAGCAGCTGGGGTTCCAATAACTCAGGGCGGCCTGGAGTTGCCACTGTCCTACCAGAGGACAAGTCGAATCAAGGCGTACTGTCAGAGTTTTGCTCCCGTGATTTGAGGCTAGTGGTTACGTATCTGGGCACTTTTAGCCCCAGTTGATGGCATACATGAAAAAGTTATTGGCCAATTAGAAATAGCCCTTAGAGTATAGATACTGAATTTCCCCCTGAGTAGTGTAGGCGTATATATGCTCTATAGGATCGGTTCGGTACGTGTATGAGGTGAGGCACCCTACCTTAGTTACCCTAACTTCTTCACCCTAAATTAACTATTTGAATACTACCAAAATGAATGAAAAAATACTTTAACTAATAAAACTAAATTTGAAACACTTCAAATTCTAAGTAAAAATAGATAACGATAAGACTTAAGGTAAATTGCAACTGCTAGTTATAGTTTCAAACTAATTTAGATTTAAATAACAAATCAATTATTAATTACAGATAAAATTTAACCGTAAATGAGATATATAAACAATTATGTTTGAGAGCTAATAATGTGTCCAAAGACAACGATATAAAAAAATTATATTCAAGATCTAATCATGTGCCTTCTAATCCGACAAACCGTTCGACGACTGACGAAAGCGAATTTCCGCCGAGATAATGGGAAAATTCAGTAACCTAAGTTAATATCAATGTACGGTACTTTAAAAATGATAAGGTAATAAACAAAAAAAAAAAATTAATGCATATATATTCATAAATATAATAAAAAAATCAGATGTGAAATCTGGTCATAAACATTTTCTCCAAGTAGTTAAACAAATAAATAAAGGAAACTAGGCGTAGCTAAATGCTTTTGCCCAGAACCTGCTTGGCGCTCTACCGCAAACTTAGAGAAAGGAAATTAAAAATTTAAATGTGATTTATCTGAAATGAATACTGAAAGACCAGCGAGTGACTTAGAAATATATATGTAGCTCTCTTGATGGTCCGGGTGTTCGTCCGTTGAAAGTTTTGTCCCTGTAAAGGAACGGTATATATATATATATATATATATATATATATATATGTTATATGCAAAATATATCAGCACTTAGTTCACACAGTCGAGAAGTCAACGGAATTTAAAGCGTACGTAACTTCTCAGGGATATCAAATTTCATCTTGAATTATATGCAAACAACTTCCCGGAAACCTACAGGAGTCCGTTTACCCAGTAAAAACGCTGACTTGCATCAGCACTTTTGTCAATGTTATAAATGCAACTGTAAACGTTCTCGTGTTGTCATTCAAATATTATCACTTTTAGTATTAAGTCATTCAAATAATATCATTTATAGCATTAAGTTATTCAAGTACTTTAACTATTTTAATTGTTCACTTTTTATATTGTATGTTTCTAAATAAATAATTTTTTTTAAAAAGTGAATTGAATCAAAGTGAATATAAAATTGGCGCAGTCAGTAGGATTGTCCAACACAGTTAGAACACGTGAATACTAACTAACTGTGGAGATTTGTAAATCATTGTGGACAAAACCTACTTGAAAAGGACAACAACTACCAAGTACTAGCAAGGGAACACGCAACCAGGCTAACCAGTGCTAAGTGACGCGGAGAACAGTCCGATGCGAGGAATAATAACGTAAGAATCACATAAAGTAACTATTTTTTATTTTTTTTGAATGACCACAAGTTCTTTCATTTATATAATATTTTATTTCTCATAACCTTACATTCCTAAATAATTTTGAAACTATATATTTTACATAATCATATTATTTTATTTCCATTACTTTGACTTACATATTTCGAAGTATTTGAAACATTATTTCAAGTTTATTATTAATTTACCATTTATACATTCCTATTTCAAATTGTTATTACTATATTAAACATTGCTCGATATTGGATTTTGATAAACTATATATTTACCATTTACATTTAAAACCTCAACATTTAATTTTTATTTATTGTGCGAATCTATACAATTATAAAAATGGCCACTACTAGACAAGCAGCTACACCAACCATAGAACCATATAAGTTATCTGAAATATTTGCCATAATTCCCGAATATGATGGTAATCCGATATTTTTGAATACTTTCATATGCTCCTGTAATACTGCTTACAGCATGGCAACGGATAATCAGCAAGTATTGCTAATTCTCCATATAAAAAATAAGTTACGCGGTAGAGCGGCTGAGTTAATTAATTCGCGAAACCCTAGTCAACTAGCCGAAATTCAAACCCTCTTAGAAAATCATTTTGGAGATCCTCGGGATCTCTCGGCTCTCATACAGGACTTGCAACGAATGCGGCAAACTCCTAATGAATCCCCCCTCACTTTCTCTGCTAGACTCCAGACGCACCAAGCGAAAATGCTAGCAGCTATAAACAAACAAAATTTAACAATCAAAGAAAAGCAAGCGCAGATTGACTTAATAGAGTCAATGGCTCTTAATAGCCTCCTCACGGGTTTAGAGCCCAAAATTGGTCAACTCGTACGCGCTAGCGACCCGTGCAGTATTCTCACTGCCATTTCGAGAATTAAACGAGAACTACAACTATCACATTTAGAAACCCAGAAATTTTCAGGTAATAGAAGTTTCCAACAACCCCCTCGTAAAACAAATAACGGTCCACCTCCAAAACAATGCTCTTTTTGTAAACGCATGGGCCATTTAAGCAACGAATGCTTATTGAGAATGAGACAATTTCAACACAACCCGAATTCTAATCAGAACTATTCGAATTACCGCCCTCATTTTTCCAATCAACCTGCAAATCAATCTACAAATGTTAATCCCAGTCAACAATTTTCACAGCAACAATTTCGTCCATCTACCAGTAGACAACCCCAAATGTCTGGCAATTACAGACCGAACCCGAGTTTCTTTAAACATCAACAACGCCAACAACCAAAGACTCATCACTTGAACAATCTGCAATTCGGACCATATCACAATGACTATAACTACTCTCAAAACGAAAATCATTACACCTCTTTACCCGATGAGTACGGAAACGTACAAGATTATCACCCTAATGATTTCGAACAAAACAATGAACCAGAATATTTCAATACTGAACAGTTATACGAATTTTATTCTGACGAACTTGATTCTTCTCAAGTAAATTTTCATTTGACCCCCACTCAGTCAGAACCCCCAGACCAAGAAATTTCAGAAATTCAAACCCAAATTCAGACAATGAATCTGGACGACTTCAGCCCCAATGTCAACTTCCCAGAACAGAACTTTCTGTAAGACCCCTTCTTTCCGTCAACTCAAAGAATCTTTATTATATTACTGACTCTTCAAACACCTATAAACTTCTTATCGATACGGGTGCAGGACTTTCAATTTTTAAACCTGAAACCTGCCAACGCTTCAAACAACGATTTCCCGAAAACGTAGTCATCCAAGGAATCACCGATCAGAAAATCTTAATCAACGAATCCACCCTTGTACCTTTCAATGTCGCCGACCCACACAAGGTATATATTTGCAACATCGACATTGAATTCGACGGATTACTGGGTTCAGATTTCCTTGAACACTATAACTGCGTTATAGACTTTAACAGCAAACAACTTGTCACTAATTTTAAAACTTTACCTCTCTACAAAGTTACGGATGATACTGTCATGCGTACTCAGAACCCTTCAACTTTCAATAACTGCATCCCGGTTAATACAATCTGTTTAGAACCCCGAACAGAACAAATATGTAAATTAAAATGTAACCTCACTAATACTGATGCTTTCCTATCATCTGCCGAAATAGAAAAAGTTTATCTTCCCCGTGCCCTTGTTAAAATTAATGAAAAAGGCGAATTCCTTACTTCAGTTTTAAATGCAAATGCTATCCCCAAGACTGTTAATTTCGACAATTTGGAACTCGAACCGATAAACAATTTTTCTGTAAACATTCTTTCTGAAAATTACTCTCAAAACTTGACCCAGCCTGATAGACAAACTACAATTATGGAACAACTTCGGTTACAACATCTGAACGAGGAGGAAGCCGAACTTATTTCTCAACTTTGCCTCGAATATTCCGACATATTCTATTTAGAAGGTGACCAACTGACCTTTACAAACGAAATCAAACATTCGATAGACACTAATAACGCAAAACCCTCTTTCACAAAGTCATATCGGTACCCCCAAATACACAAACAAGAGGTAAAAAGTCAGATATCAAAGATGCTTGACCAAGGCATTATACGTCCGTCTAATTCGCCATGGTCATCCCCGGTTTGGGTTGTTCCCAAAAAACTAGACGCATCTGGTACCCAAAAATGGCGTGTCGTCGTCGATTATCGTAAATTAAATGAACTTACTGTTGACGACAAATATCCCCTACCGAACATTTCGGATTTACTTGACCAGCTTGGCAAATGCCAATACTTCACCACCCTCGACTTAGCTTCCGGGTTTCACCAAATCGAAATCGATACTAAAGACATCCAAAAAACAGCATTCACAGTTGATAATGGACATTTCGAATTTGTTAGAATGCCCTTCGGTCTTAAAAACGCTCCATCCACCTTCCAAAGGGTAATGGATAATATTCTTTTAGGTGTTCAAAACGAGAGATGTTTAGTCTATATGGACGACATTATCGTTTATTCTCCGACTATACATGAGCACATAGCCCGACTTTCTGAAGTTTTCAAACGATTGCGAAAAGCCAATCTAAAAATCCAACCCGACAAATGCGAGTTTCTTCGCAAAGAGGTCGCGTATCTTGGCCACCTTATAACTCCCGAAGGCGTGAAGCCTAACCCCTCAAAGGTAGATTGTATCTTAAATTTCCCCCAACCAAAAAACCCAAAAGAGATCAAGTCCTTCTTAGGGTTAGCTGGTTATTACAGGCGATTCATCCCCAATTTCGCCAAGATTTCAAAACCTTTGACAAGATTACTTCAAAAAGACACACCTTTCCAGTTTGATTCAGAATGTGTCAAATCTTTTGACGAATTAAAAAGAGCCCTTACTTCTACTCCCATACTCATATACCCTAATTTTGAAGAGCCATTTATTCTTATAACCGACGCCAGTTCATTTGCTATCGGCGCAGTGCTCTCTCAAGGCCCTGTAGGTAAAGATTTACCCGTAGCCTATGCCTCCAGAACTCTCTGCAATGCTGAAACTAAGTATTCAACCATAGAACGAGAACTCCTTGCAATAGTGTGGGCGGTTAAACACTTTCGTCCGATAATTTTTGGCCGTAAGTTTTTACTTCTGACCGATCACCGCCCGTTAACTTGGCTGTTTTCTATAAAGGATCCTGGAAGTAGACTTGCAAGATGGCGCCTTAAGCTCGAGGAGTACGACTATCAAATAATTTACAAACCCGGCAAAGTAAATAAAAACGCCGACGCGCTCTCTCGCATTAAAGTTAACAACTTTAATGAATACATATTTCAAGCAAACAATCATCTAACACCATTTACAGTACTCCCAACAAACGAAACTGACGATGACTCACAAGAACCCCAGACGAGAAGTCCCATTAATCTCCAACAAATCTCCGAAGAATTTAAAACTTTTGTCGAGCGATATCAAACCGTCTCTCTCATAGATTACGACAAAATTCAATTTTCTAATTGCCAACTCTTAGACCGAGGAAACAAAAACATCCTAGTATTTCCCCAAGGCTCTCTCATGAAAAATTTTCACCATGACATCATCGAAGACATTTTTGAGGAAAATGCTGATTTCCGTACCCCTAGAGTAAATGTCTTTGCAAGCAAAAGTGTCAGAAAAAGACGCTATTACATCGTCCCTCTCCCTTCTGACCCAGAAATAGTCAACGAGATTCTTTTCGCATCTCTGTATAATAGTAGAGATGTGTTTACTGAAAATGAAGTATTCTGTGTTGAGAATAACATTGAACTGCCCATTTTGGAAATGCTTTCGTTTATCTTTTCCGAAATCGATATCAAATGGAAAGTTTGCCAAAATATCGTCCAAACGGTTGAGAAAGACCAAATACCCATCATCCTCGACCAATTCCATAACAGCAAAAATAATATACACCGTGGTATCAATGAAACTATCCGCAGAATAAAAGAAAAATACAATTTGCAAGGACTGACTAAGGACGTTGACAATTTTATCAAAAACTGTCAATCTTGCCAGAGAGCAAAAGTTTACCGGAAAAATCTCGACAGCCCACTTGTCATTACTGAAACCCCACGGACACCCTTTGAACGCGTCAACATCGATATTCTAGAAGTCCCGACAAAAAACTACGCATTAACTATCCGGGACGAACTAACAAAATTCTCTCAGGCCTACCCCATAACCGACAAATCCGCAAAAACCGTCGTTAGTACCTTACTACTCTATTTCCAACACTTCGTCAACGGATACATTGTGATTATGGCAGGGAATTCGACAACACACTAATGAAGATTTGTGTAAACTATTTGACATCAAACTATCTTATTCTAGCGTGGGACATCCCCAGTCAAATGGTTCATCCACTCGACCTTATTAGAGATGATTAGAATCCATAAACTAGAAAATCCTGACGAACACCCTTTTAACATCCTCCCTTATGCAATCATTGCATATAACAATTCTGTAAACAAAACTCATGGATTCACCCCTTACGAACTTGTTTATGGACATACTTCGAGTAGGACTCCAGAAACTCTCTACAACCAACAAGCCCTGATAACTAAGTACATCAGAGATCTCAATAATCGTATCTCTCACTATTATAAAATTGCTCGCGAAAGAACGGAAATCCAAAAACATAAAGCGAAAGTCAGATTTGATGAACACGTTTCTGAAAATCTCCCTAACTATCAAATAGGCGATAAAGTCTATATTAAAGAATCCCAGATCAAGGACAAACTCCAAAATAAATTCAATGGTCCTTTCGAAATCCTGGAGATTCACAGAAACTCCGCAACAGTACTAAACCCTAAAACTAACCAAAAATCAAAAGTTAATTTCGACCGAATGAAACCGTTCTCAGAAAGTTAATTTCTGTTTCAGGTTTTGCCTGCTGTTCGGGTCAGCAGTACCCCAATTTCAAATACAACCAATAAACAATACTTTAGGTATCTACTTCCATAACGAAGCAGAAATAACTGTATCCAATGATAAATGGACACTTTTAGTACACAGAAACATTTCTACACTAGAACAAGTATTTACAACAAATAACAGAATATTACAAACTCTTGTAAAAACTGTTAACTTCAATTCTTTTGCTATGAACTACTTTCGCGCAGACGTACAAACCCACATTAACCTTCTCAATCAAATTTCTAACTCAATCAAACAGAAATTTACTGACATTCAATGGACACTAAAAGACACAAACGGTATACTTGATGGGGCAGGTACCCTTTTTAAGGCAATCACCGGCAATTTAGACGCCGCCGACGGAAAATACTTTACCGAAAGCATAAACCGCTTAAATCAAGGCCAACTTCAAATTGAGAACTTACAAAAAAACCAAATAAGTGTCACCACATCCGTAATTAAAAACTTCAACGAAACTATCCAAAATCTTAGAATTGACGAGAAACTTTTAACGATAACATGATAAAGCTGGAAAACACTATCGGAAAAATTAATGATAAGGTCGCCTACGTCGAATCAAAACTCGCACTACTTGAAATGTGTGAAAAACTTATGGAGAATTATCTCTACTTAGAAGATAATTTAAATGATGTTTTAAATTCTATCACATTCGCGCGTCTGAAAATAATTCACTCTTCAATTTTAACACCAGAACATCTTATTACCTCATTACAGGAAATATCGCAAAATTTAGTCAAAAGTAACCTTCCATTGGCTGTAAAGTACTCGAGCATCGCACAATATCTGGAAATTATTGAACTAGAGGCATTTCAAACATATACCGATCTTATATTTGTGTTAAGAATCCCTTTAGTCGAACAACATCCTTACACAGTCTTTCATTTATATCCTATCCCTATATACGATGAAAGAACAGGTTTACATCATATGCTATCCTTCACTCAAAAATATCTTGCAAAGAATGATGATTCTTTAATGTTTATTCCGATCAAAGACTTAAGTGCGTGTAAACCGTTATCCACTCGTAAGAAACTGTGTTCTGAACTTTACGCATACCCTATTGACACAAACGCCTTATGTGAAGCTCAACTTCTAAAGAATGTCCAGAAGGTACCCGACAACTGTAAAAGCTCACTAATATTCACTCAAGGATACAACGTTCAAAAACTAGAACCCAATACATGGCTCATAATTACTTCTGAACCCATAAGTGTTACAGTGAATTGCGCTCAAACAAACCCAAAAACTCTTACAATCTCCCTCAACTCCATATTGACTCTTCAATCAGAGTGTAGTGCGTTTATAGGAATTACAAAAGTTCAAGCTGAATCTGGTAAACAAACCGATGTTCTAGAAACCTTCCAACCAGTAACAGTGCCGTTCAACTGTTGCGACGCAGTGCCAGAAAAAATTAAAATTCCTGAACTTCAGCCCCTGAAGCTGAACACGCTTAACGTAGAAGAATTAGACGTAGCAAATCACAAATTGGAACAATATTCCAGAGACCTCGATGGTCTCATAAACCAGCCGTTTGTAACCAAAAATATCTCTTGGTTTACCTATACAACCATAGCTGCTCTCATGATCATAGCAGCACTCATCACCTTCCAAGCTGTCAAAAAGAGGATGGTAAAACCTCCAAAGGACTGCAATCCTGACCAGAGTTCAGTGCCTCAGCCAAGACTCAAATTCTTCCCCAAGCTTAGGCCTGTTTTGAAAACAGAACAAAGCTTAGAGACGCAAGTTTAGGTATACACTTTATGTTCTCTAAAAACACCATTTTTAATATTGATTTATATCATTAAGCTTTTTATTTTTCTACACATTATTTTTATTTACATTTCCTTTTACTTTATATTTTATTTTGATATGTTTAGGTTAAGCATTTAATTATTACTCGTATTATTTTATTGCTCATTTATTTTAACATATTTTGATTTTATTTTACAAATATCAATTTGATTTTTACCTATTACTTTATTTTATTCATATTTTATACACTTATTACTTATTATTCATACCATTCAAACATCATTTTATATTATTTTATGTTCTGTTCCTAAAAGTTGATGTTATAGCATCAACTTTTGATATGTAAGGGGAGTTGTTATATGCAAAATATATCAGCACTTAGTTCACACAGTCGAGAAGTCAACGGAATTTAAAGCGTACGTAACTTCTCAGGGATATCAAATTTCATCTTGAATTATATGCAAACAACTTCCCGGAAACCTACACGAGTCCGTTTACCCAGTAAAAACGCTGACTTGCATCAGCACTTTTGTCAATGTTATAAATGCAACTGGAAACGTTCTCGTGTTGTCATTCAAATATTATCACTTTTAGTATTAAGTCATTCAAATAATATCATTTATAGCTTTAAGTTATTCAAGTACTTTAACTATTTTAATTGTTCACTTTTAATATTGTATGTTTCTAAATAAATAATTTTTTTTAAAAAGTGAATTGAATCAAAGTGAATATAATATATATATATATATATATATATATATATATATATATATATATATGTTATATCACACTTCCAAAAATTAAGTTTTTAAAAAATATTTTTATTAACTTTAACAAAATTATAACTTTTTAAAATACAAAATACAAAATTGAAATAATGACAATAATAACTAACAACAGACTGAGTAATAATGAATAATGAATAAGTGAAATTCTACAATTTATAACATTTATAATGATGAATCAGCACTGTCGACACGGCGATTCTCACGGATGCTCGGCGGTACTGTAATGTGATACTCCACGTGTCGCTGAGTCAGCTGGGAACGACGAAATATAGTTGTTACACAAGTTCACACAAAGTTCGTGTTATAAACTTATATAACAACTTCCATCCATTTGAAAAAGTTGATGCTGTATCATCAACTTTTAAGGGAAGTTCTGAAGTTCTACGTCTTCGGTAGGGCGTAGTAGGCTGTGAAGCTTTCCTCTGGAGTTACTGTTTGCTGGACATGGTAGTGATGCTGGTTCGCTAGTAGGGTCAGGTTTAGTGAACTTACTCAACTTTTTCCGGATTGCTGTGGCGGTGAGCAGGAGAACAACAATTATTGCTAACATGATTGCACAAATTATGAACAAGGAGGTGTGCTTTTCCAGGAATGGTTGGTTCATCAGTTGATTTAATTCTCTCGAGTACTGGCTGAGTTTGTGATTGGCAATGTTAAGGTCTCGGACATCTAGTTCCTGTAGTTTTAGGGGTTCGATACTAGGAAGTTGACCGACGGTAGACATGTCGTCGCAGCAGTTGTAGGGGATATTTACTGGATGATATTTGAGTGTGATGCTATTTTTGGTGGTCCGTCTGGCGTGGACCCTAGTATTGCCGATGAAGGCGTTGCAGTGGGGCTGAAGTTCCATTAATGAATTCGTCGATACGGTTAGTGTGACAACATCTTCTCCCTTGCATTTGATGGTGATGGACAAAGGTCTGGAGATGGAGATCAACCAGAGGTTTATGTTTATCTCTTGGATATTATAATCTTCTGCATATAATACCGAAGTTTTGCAGGTTGCGGGAAGTGTGATTGGCTGTCTGAGAAGTTGTGCTTCGCAGATGGCATCTTTGTCTATTGGATGTGGAATTGACTTGGAACAAATTTTATGCTGTGTGTTTAAGGGCTTGCAGTCACTCAGGTCTTCGAAGGATGTATATAATAACGAATCGTAATCTCTCGCGATAAATTTCGTTTTTATTGAAAGTATGTGATGAAACCCTGTTCGATCATCCAAAATTGGGATAGAATAAAGGTGATAAAGAGTGTAAATCTCAGGGTCAACTAAAGGAATTTTGAGAACAAAAATGATTTTAGTGTTGATTTGAAATGCTTCCAATTCTATCAAATCGATGTATTGAGCAACATTTGAACTGTAAATAGGAAGTGGTAAATTATTTTCATGGAGTGACTGAGAAATTTTTTGAAGGGAATCGACCAAATCTATTGGGCTTATAATCGAACTATGTAAAATTTTTAAGCGGGCGAAAGAGACTGCAGTTAAAACATCGTTTAGGGTGTTTTCGATAAATATATAGCTCTCCATTAGGCTTTCACACAAATCCAGGATATTGATCTGGAATTCATGAAAGTCAAGATCGCTCGAAATGTATAGAAGTGACTGTCTTATTTTTTCGATATTATTTGAGAATAGTTTCTCTTCCGATTGAAATTTTTGTAAGGTGTTGTTAAGGCTTGTAATGACTGAAGTAGTTACGGATATTTGTTTTTTTTACTAATTCTTGAGTTTGGTGTTGGTCTTTAGTGATTTTGGTTATGCAATCATTTATGTATTCAGCATCTGCCGCATCTAAGTTTCCTGAAATGGCTTTCCAAACTGAGCCCAGTCCGTTAATAAGTCCGCGTTTTCTTCTGTTAGTAGTGTAAGTTTGGGTGTCAGCGAAAATGTCTGTATAGTTGGAGTTGAAATTTGTTTCAAGAGGCTCACATGTGTCTGTACTTTTGGTTTAAATGATCTTGTGTTAGTTGTGTTTTCATTAATAGTTTCTAGAATTCGATTTAGTATAGCGTCATTAGTTGAAATAGCATCTCTGAAAGGGTTGAGGTCTTTGAAGACAAGAAGTGTCCATTTGTCGTTTGAAATTTTAAGTGTGCCTTCTTCATGGAAGAAAACTCCTATTGTATTGTTAACGGGAGTAAGAGAGTATTGTTGGAGGTTCACGACTGAAAACAGTCCACAGAATCTGAAAAGAAGGGATTCATTCAAAATATGGTTTTAGTCTGTCAGAGTTAATTTTACTGATTTGGTTAGTCTGTAAATTTGTAACGGTGGCAGAGTTTTTTCTTATCGCGGTGATTTCAAACGGTCCATTGAATTTATTTTCAGATTTGCTTTTAATCTGAGATTTTTTCACGTAAACTTTGTCGCCTACCTTGTATTCTGGTTGGTTAGTCGAAACATATTTGTCTAATCTAACTTTACATTTTTATTTTAGTTGGTCGGTTTTTGCGCGGGCAAGTCTATAATAGTAGTTCATTCTGTTGTTAAGGTCCCTAACATATTTGGAAATGAGTTTTTCCTGATCGTATAATGTTTCGGGGGGTCTACTAGAAGTGTGCCCAAAGATAAGTTCATAGGGCGTGAAGCCGGTAGTCTTGTTTTTAGTGTTGTAGCAGATAACTGCGTAGGGGAGGACGTTGAATGGATGTTCGTCCGGATGTTCAGCTGTATTTGCCCTTATCATTTCCGCTAAAGTCGCGTGAAACCTTTCGATAGAACCATTTGATTCGGGATGGTGGACACTTGAAAAGGATAGTTTTATGTCATATAGTTCGCACAGGTCCCTTATGAGAGTGTTATCAAATTCACGTCCATAATCACAATGGATGCGAAGAGGTGTACCGTAATGTTGGAAGAATATTAGGAGGGTGTTTACTACAGTTTTAGCTGTTTTTGTACCCAATGTTGATACGTTCGAAGGGCGTTTTTGGTGTTTCATTTATGACAAAAGAAGCACTTAAGTTTTTTCTACAGAACTTTACCTTTTGGCAAGTTTCGCAGGACTTAATAAATTGTTCTACACTTTTGATTAGTCCAGTCCAATTATACTTTTCTTTTATGCGTCGGATGGTCTCGTGGTACTGCTGCAGTATAACGGGAATCTCATTTTGTGAAGGGGTTGTCACAATATTTTGACAAATTTTAAGTTTTACATCTTTGTCTGCAAGTATAAAGGATAGTGTTTCAAGAATCGGTAGTTCTACGTTGTTTTCAATACAAAAAGTTTCGGATTCGTCGAACTGGTCTTGGTTGTTATAGAGAATGCTGAAAAGATGTGCAACAACTGTTCCAGGATCAAAGGGTAAAGGGACAATTAAATATTTTCTATGCCTTACAGTTTTGCTGGCTAGAACGTTTAGAGTGTCAGTAGTGAAGTTTGGGTCTTCTTCGAAAATATCTTTGATGATTTTGTCATGCAAGTCATTGAGTTTATTTTGCCAGAAGAAAGTGACTATTCGTTTGTGAGATTTGTCTAGGAGTTGGGCGTTAGAAATATCTATTTTTGAGTAATCGATTATCGACTCGGTTTTATATAGTTGAACAAATCGTTTAAACTCTGTTGCCATTCTTTCGTCATGTTCATCGGGTTCTTGATCATTATCAGAGTTTGGTTGTTCTGGGTCGGTTTCGTTATTTGCAAAGATGTTGATTTTGGAAATAAAGTCAGTGCATTGTTTAAAGTGGTTGATTTTAATTCGGGAAAGAGCGTCAGCGTTCTGATTTACCTTGCCAGGTTTGTATTCTATCTTATAATTATACTCTTCTAGCTTAAGGCGCCATCTGGCTAGACGACTGCCAGGATCTTTGATGGAAAAGAGCCAAGTAAGCGGACGGTGGTCACACAGGAGTGTAAACTTTCTCCCAAAAAGGTACGGTCTGTAGTGCTTGACCGCCCAAACAATGGCTAGCAGTTCCCGTTCGATAGTGGAATATCGAGTTTCTGCACCGCAGAGTGTACGGGAAGCATATGCTATAGGAAGATCTTTTCCTACGGGGCCTTGTGAGAGAACCGCTCCAATTGCAAAAGCACTAGCATTAGTAGTGAGCAGGAATGGTTCTTCGAAATTTGGGTAGATCAAGATAGGCTTGCTTCAGTTCGTTGAAGGAAGACTTGCAATCTGCGTCGAAGATTAATTTGACGTCTTTCTGCAAGAGTTTCGTTAGGGGCTTTGAGATCTTGGCGAAATTGGGGATAAAACGTCGGTAATAACCGGCGAAACCAAGAAAAGATTTAAGATCTTTAGGAGTTTGGGGCTGAGGAAAATGCATTCAACCTTTGAAGGGTTTGGTTTTACTCCTTCTTGGGTGATCAGATGACCCAGGTAAGCAACTTCCTTACGGAGAAACTCACACTTGTCAGGTTGAATTTTCAAGTTTTACTGTCTAAGACGCTTAAAGACTTCTGTCAAACGGGACATATGCTCATGAAAGGTTGGTGAATAGACTATGATGTCATCCATGTAAACAAGGCAACGTTCATTTTGGACACCCAAAAGAATGTTGTCCATGACCCTCTGAATAGTAGAAGGTGCATTTTTCAAGCCAAATGGCATACGAACGAATTCGTAATGGCCATTGTCAACAGAGAAACCGGTCTTGGGAATGTCTTCCTCAAGGATTTCCAACTGGTGAAACCCGGAAGCGAGATCCAGTGTCGAAAAGTATTGACACTTACCAAGTTGGTCGAGGAGATCAGAAATGTTGGGCAGAGGATATTTATCGTCTACAGTTAGTTTGTTTAACTTCCTATAGTCGATAACAACTCGCCACTTTTGCTTACCAGAAGCATCGAGTTTCTTAGGTACGACCCATACGGGGGAGGACCAAGGAGAAGAAGAGTGCCTGATAATGCCTTGATCAAGCATTTTGGAAATTTGGGTTTTCACTTCCTCCTTATGCACATGAGGATATCTATACGATTTCGTGAAAACGGGCTTGGCATTATTGGTGTCAATAGAGTGTTTGACGGCGTTAGTAAACGTCAAAACATCGCCTTCGAGATAGAAAATATCTTCGAATTCTAAGCAGAGATTCGTGATAAGTTCTCGCTCTTTGTCGTTAAGATGTTCTGTCCGAATTTGGTCCCTGATAGTAAAGTTTCTGTCTAAGTTTGTAGATTCACAGTAATCGTGTGTATTCAGATTAAAGAGAGGGTGTGTATGGTGAAGGGGTTCTAAGTGACGATTGGAAAAGTTATAGTTTTCGGCATTGCGTTCGCGTTTATTATCGAAGTCAGAAATTTTCCCTTTGAGTCAACACGTACAACCGCGTTGGGAAGTCGTACTTTGTCAATTACTTGTGTCGGTAGAATTGCGTCAGTATTTCTAAGTTCACATTTTAGTTTGAAAATTTGTTCTGTACGTGCCTGGATTGTTATGTGATTGTTCTGCGTATGAGGTTGTGCGTTAGTACTGGGGGTGTCTGTTGGTTGTTTATTAGATTGGTCGTGGTCGGGCACTTTATGTAGGGGGATAGTTTTAAAGTTAGTAGTAGTATCCAAACAACTAATTTGTTTGGATTTTAAGTCGACGATACATTCATAATGCTCGAGAAAATCAAGACCTAATATTCCATCAAACTTGTGTGGATGACCTAAAGCGAAAAGGATGAGGGTGGATTGTGAGATCGGGATTTTCTCATGAGTAATGCCTTGAATGGTTACTCTTTCGGGAGATCTTTGTGAGAAGTTTTTGACAGTGTTTTCTTTGAAAATGGAGATACCAGCTGCGGTATCAATTAGGATTAAATTTTCCAGAAGCGTCGTTGATATAATAAAGGTTCTTGGAATTTACTGTCAGAAGGGGACTTAAAGAAATGTTTGTTCTGGGAAGTTCAGATCGGGATTGAAGTCTTTCAAATTCAAGTTCTGATCTAGGCTCGGAAGCGCTAGAAAATCCTGGTATTCGTGAGGACTGAAAGGTTCGACAGGGGTATCATGTACTACTATTTGGTCGAACTCAGGGCTTTCATAGTTTTGGTCGTTGTAATCGAAATTCTGCTGGTTATTATCAGTATAATAATCATAGTCATTTGCAGAATATTCGGGATAGTTGACATTATGATGGTTGTTCTTTCGGAACGATAATTTGTCTGTATACAGACGGTCGAAAGTTGTTAGGCTTGAAAGGAGGTCTTTGAAAATTATTTGGTCGGAATTGTTGACCTTGATGATTGTTATTATTATTGATTGGATTTGGCCTCGAAGATTGATTCGGCCCAATGAAATTTGGTCTGTTATTCTGATTGAAAAGCTGAGGGTTATTTTGATATCTCAACCGACAATCTGCAGCAATGTGGCCTAATCGCCCACAATATAAGCATTTAGGAGGTGGAGTTGGTTTTCTAGCCTGAAAAGATGGCTTAGGTGGAACAGATTTATGTATCTTTTGTTCCTCAAAATAGGATAGTTGAAGTTCTCTTCTTATCCGTGAATGTGCCTCAAGAAGATCCTTCGGATTACTGGCACGGATAATTTGGCCTAATCGAGGTTCTAAACCGGTAATTAAGGTGTTTAAAACCATAGTGTCAACGAGAGTGGTTTGAGCGTCTTTTTGCTCGTTGCTTAGACTAGGAGCTTTTTGGATGCATGGGTGCATTTTCGCACTGAATACTTGAAGCCTATTATAGAATGTCAAAGGAGACTCATTGGACAGTTGTTTCAACCGTTGAAGGTCGTGTATTAATGAAGAAAGATAACGAGAATCCCCAAAGTGAAGAGTTAGGAGTTGTTTAATTTCGAGATAAGACGCAGGGTTCCTAGAGTTGATTAACTGCGTAGCTTTTCCCTTTAATTTATTGTTGATGTGAATTACCAACAAGTATTTTTGTTCGGCAGTTGACATGTTATATGCACAATTGCAAGCATGAATAAATGTGGCCAAAGAAATTTGGTCGCCTTCAAACTCTGGAATTATTGAAAATATTTCCGACAACATATATTTTTCAGTTTCTTCGGCAACATTGTTGTTTTGTGCTTGTGCCATTTTGATTTAATATAATTCAAGAACGAAAAAAGTTCAAATCAAAATAATAAAATGGGATAGAAAAAATGGTATCAATAAAATAAATGGTGTAAAAATCAATAATCAATAAATTTGTAAATGGGGAAATACCAAAGTTATTTGGATGATAGAATGGTATTAATAAAATGTAAATAAAATCAATAAATCAAATAGTTCACTCAATCGAATGAATAAAATCAAAGTAATCAATTCAATCATAAAATATTAATCTATTCAAATAATAAATCAGTGATTCAATTCACTGAATTAAAAAATCAAATAATCAAAATATTAAATCAATCAAATATTAAAATCAATTATTAATAAACTTAAACGTTAGACGATTCACTACTACTCACATCAACAGGAACATTGGAAGATCCGTGTTCTCCTTGTTATCGTAGTTGGGACTTCTTCCAGGTTCTTTGCTCCGTTGAGGGATAGGAATCCGCCGCTACCAGTTAGAAGTAAGCTCGTGTTCTAGTAACGTTGACGGATCCTACTGACTGCGCCAATTTGTTATATCACACTTCCCAAAATTAAGTTTTTAAAAAGATTTTTATTAACTTTAACAAAATTATAACTTTTTAAAATACAAAATACAAAATTGAAATAATGACAATAATAACTAACAACAGACTGAGTAATAATGAATAAGTGAAATTCTACAATTTATAACATTTATAATGATGAATCAGCACTGTCGACACGGTGATTCTCACGGATGTTCGGCGGTACTGTAATGTGATACTCCACGTGTCGCTGAGTCAGCTGGGAACGACGAAATATAGTTGTTAGACAAGTTCACACAAAGTTCGTGTTATAAACTTATATAACATATATAAAGGGTGTAAACGGTTTGAGTGCAAAGATTTTGAAGGACAATACTTCAGGCAAAAACAAATTAAAAAGCTTTATAACATTTTCTAAAATAAACTATAGTTTTGCCAAAAAGAACACATAAAGTTAGATTTTACGTAGCCCTTGCTACAGTGAATAATACAATAATTTCGATTTCAAAATGTCGGTAAATCTAAATATGTAAATACTCAATAGCTTATACATCTTTAATAGCCACATTAAAAATGAAAATTGATTATTTAAACTCGAAATATGCTTTTATAATTTAGTGTAAGTTTCTCCGAATAGATATGGCAACGTGGCATACAGACCAACTTATTTACTACATTTTTTACTTTAACGACGAATGAGAGTTACGATTGATAGATAAACGGTAAAGTGATTTGAATGATATATATATTTGATGTAGACTTCGTGGTTTGCTTTCCATTTAATATATTTTTTAAATAAATAAAATCGGTTGTGATTAGTGTGTAAGTTCGAAAATTAAGAATAGTGCGACAGTATTTATTTGTGATAAATAATGGATAATTATAGAATTAGGGAAAGACATGACATGCTCTTAATTTATGGGGAAAGCAGACGTAATTGCAGAATAGCAAGAATGTTATACAGGGAAAGGTTTCCAAACAGACGCCTGCCCAATGCTAGGACATTCGTAGCTGTTTCGCAGAGGCTTCTGGAAACAGGTAGTGTAATACCAGAAATAAACAATCGCGGACCACAGCGACATAATCGTATCTTAGCTGCTGAGGATCAAATACTAGACCCTATCGACATCAACCCATATCGTAGCACACGGAGTATTGGAAGTGAGCTGCAAATTTCTCACACTGTTGTTCATAGAACATTACGGGAACAATTGCTCTACCCATATCACATGCAGCGGGTTCAAGGGCTTTCAATTGATTTTCAACCAAGACTCAATTTCTGTCGTTGGTTCCTCAGAAAACATCGACAATTTCCTAATTTTGTGAACAATATTTTAACAACAGATGAAGCAAGTTTTAATAGGAATGGTATAATAAATTTTCATAATACGCATTCGTGGTCTGAGTTAAATCCGCACGAAATACGCCAGTCAGTATTTCAACACCAATTCTCAGTTAACGTGTGGGCTGGAATAGTTGGTGAATACTTGGTTGGGCCATTTATACTGCCTGCACGTTTGACAGGTGAGAATTACCTTTATTTTTTGAACAACACGCTACCAGATTTGTTAGATGAAGTGAACCTAGAAACACGTTCCAATATGTGGTACTTACATGACGGAGCACCTGCCCACGCAAGTCATCTAGTTGTCGACTTCTTAAATAGAACATTTCCCCGTCGTTGGATTGGTCGAAACGGACATATACGTTTGCTAGCAAGATCTCCTGATCTCAATCCTTTAGATTTCTACTTATGGGGACACATGAAAAGTAAGGTTTACACGACTCCAATTATTGACGAGAATGACCTTAGACAACGCATTTTTGACGCTGCTGACGAAATCCGAAATATTCCAGGAATTTTTTTTCGCATACGTGAAAATTGGATTAAACGGTGTCGTGCTTGTGTCGATAGTAATGGTGGGCATTTTGAACATTTGCTGTGAATAATCCGTTGTTTCAACTCAGTTCTATCATTATAATAAATTCGGTAAGTAGGATTACATATTTACTTGTCTAATAAAAATAATATAATTAAATCAGTAATAATGACTCTTCGAATAATTTAACTGGTAAAAAACTACATATACAGATCTCTTAAGTTGAATATCATATGTATTTACCCAACTTTGTATAATTGCATAAAAGAAACCGCCAAATACAAATTCTAATTTCAATACTTGTATTAAAAACATAAATATTTTCAACAAAATATTTCATACATTTTTATTTAATTCTAAGGTCAATATCATCAGTCAATACAAAAACACAGGTGTTTACTTTTTTTGTCGGCGTAGTCATTCCTTTATTATTCGCGCTAAGAGTGAATCTGCTTCGAACGCGAGCGACGTTGCCGGATTGACAATAATTTACTTAATATGTTTTAGGGATTTTCTTGGTTATTAAGGCCTACTGACCATAGTGGTATACGAGTTTTTTGTTTAATTTGGTGTATACTACCTCCACCTAAAATATATGCACTCAAACTATTTACACCCTGTATATATATATATATATATATATATATATATATTTACTGGTATATCTATATGTAAATCAAATTCAATAAAATAGAAATATATATATATATATATATATATATATATATATATATATATATGAAATACTGAACGAAATGCAAAGAAAAAAAATATATAAATTAGAAATTTTTAAGTCACTCACATGATCATTCCCATTTGCAGTCCAACCCAGTTGGGAAGCTTCGTCAGCTACTAAATTTAGAAGATTTCGTCTAGTGGATCAATTTGTCCTTTCCTGAATTTTGGTAGTTATCGTCAATCAAACTCTCCAGATTCACCAATACCTAAAAATGCAAAAGAGGCCAGCAGTAATTGTTCCCCCTTTTTTTATTCTGTTTATCACAATAAATGTGATATTTCTAGCAACTAACGATGGCTTACCCACGCCAAAACGCTGCAGATGCAAAGCAAATTTTTTTTTAAAATTACAAAAAAAAGTAATGAACCACGTAGTTAAGCCCCAACGATTTATCGTTGCAATAAAAAGCGGTATATCGATATTAAGATGAATATAAAACCATATTCACACAAGATTTCCTCCCAAAATTATTAATAGATACGATAAAATATGAACTATAGCCGATAACAAAACTATATAAAAAAATTCATTCGATAGATCAAACTATAACGATAAGCTGAATCTGGTTAATTACAATCAAAGATACTGTAATAAGAAAAACGATAAATTAAGCAAATTCTAGCAGATATTTTTCACGATAAAGATAAAGAATTTTCCCAATAAAAATTAAACTCAGAACGAAATTCACTCACGTGTCGTCACTTTGGCAGCCGGAAAAGAAAAGACCAAAATCTACTTCCTTCGACATGCGTTTATCCCACTAGTCCAAGGATAAAAGTGGGGAAAGGAAATGACATGTTAAATTTCAAATTTTATTGAGCGCGAATGCAGGAATATTAATCAACAGTTGGTCAATACAGGAACTAATACAAGATAATTTCGATAAACGAACAAAGCAAAATTTTACTAATTAAATAGTAGATAAAATTTTATTAATGGCAGTTTCCTTCTTCCCAACAAAATTATATTAATTTAATATTTCGAGTTTGGAGGGAGGTTACATCAAAATAGCACCTGATGTTAGTTTTGTCAAGACATCACCGCGCCAAATCAAAGGACAGAGTTGGACTTATATATTTTCCAAACAAATTAACTGTTATTTAGCAATTAAAAGCGAAAAAGCGATTGCATAAGCGACTAAAATGACACTGCTTTATTACGGTAGAACTCAGTTTAGAAAACGATATAATTAGAAAAGTAATTTGAAATATATAAAAGGTAATTTATTAATGCGACAAATATTAGTAAATATCAATGTAACAGGGAGAACGGCAGTTCACCCGTTACACACCCCTCTAACCCGGAGTAAAGAAAGGATTTTTGAGAAGGTCAACCTGAAAAAAAAACCTTTCGTAAGCTATAAGGGAACCTACCAAATAAGCAACGATATTAGATTTCAGAATTCAATTTCCTAAATTTTACCAAGATAATACAGGTCTGAAAATGAATCGAAAGACATGAGAAACTAAATAGTATAACTATTCTTAGATAAGATATGAAAATATTCAATTCGGAAACATTGAGTTTATAAGATAAAAGGATACCTACTTTAGGTGGTCCCTGTAAGTGAGTTATGAAACGTTTGACCAACTAAATGAATACGATAATAACTACTAAATTCAAGTCAACAACAGAAAGTTGATATCGGTACTAAAATGCGGAAAGGTAAACGGTAGATGAAAGAACAAAATAAATTTTAACGGTATAAAATTACAAAGTCTGTAGCAATAATAATAATACAAGGGAATGATCCCAAGTCAACTAGCGAAAAAAAAAATTGGATGTAAGCCTTAAGTTGGGATAACCCAAAACCAAGAAGCGGTAATATTTACCAAAAGATACACGAGACAACACAATTCTTTTTATTATACCTAAACGAGACTCGACATTGGATTTAGACAACTGCGGTGGTATATTTGAAAATCCCCACTGCACCACGGTACAGACAGGATTTGCCTGAATCAAAAATAAAAAAAATAATTTTCTACCAGAAAAACTAAAGATATTTATCCTTATTTCTATAGGGAACGGTACAATATTTAAATCCACCCCAAGTATATTTTGGACATGGAAAGTAAATAAGAGAATGAGAGAACGGTATTATTATATTACGATAAATCCCAGAAAGAAAAGGAACGATAATACAAGATAAACCCACAAATAGAAAAAGGACAAGAAAATATTCAGAAAATATACCTTTGTCAGATGTCATATTGTTGAAAATTGAAATCAAAAAAATATGGTAAAATATCTGAGAGAAATTAAGATATAGAAAACGATATCCTGTCACAGGTCAGATATCCAGAAGGATAGTGAGTTCCAAAAATTGTTCTACTAGGAACAGCAAATCTAAATAAGAACTTTACATCCAGTAAAGAGATAAGGTATTGAAAATCGATAACAGCTTTCGCTCAGGTACACCTAAATCAGATATTAAGAAAACCTGTTACTTTTCAGAGGAAAATAGAAAAAGATGAACGAAGGGTAAGGTAGAAAAAAGAAAAAGATAATATTTCGACAACTATACACGAGAAATTGGGATATTGGAATTCAAGATAATGGTTCTCAAGGAACAGCAGATAAGGCAAGAAAACCAAATTTCCAATTTAAAATGCACTTCATATCGGTAAGAGCCTACGCCCAAGAAAAGTTGCATTAAACACGGTATTTTCTTTGAAAAGTTATCATTAACGGTACAAAGGTAGCGATATCAAAATTTGAAAGTGATGACAATATAGACTTTCCATCCTCAGGGACGGTATCAGTAAAAATGTGGCAAGATAAATTAACTATCAGCCCTAAATCCTAGACACGAATGACTTAACTAATTTAAATAAGGTAAAAGCAATAAGCCCCGGTATGGATCTTCTAGAAAGATAATAACTAGTAAACATAATGAGGAACTAAGATAAGGGAACCAAAATTAGATATATGCATATTATTTAACGATACTATCAAAGATAAAAAATAATGTCAATCAGCTTTAGCAATCCTGAAGGGACGATAATTTCCAGACAACAGCAAATCAGCATGAAACGATAACGACATAGATGTATAGATAAAGGCAAGTGACCATTTGGAAGATTTTTACTCCCTAGTTGGTAACATGGACTACCAGAAGTATTCTCCAAGCCCTCCTGGAGACTTAGTCCTACGAGACCTAGATGGTAAAAAAAAGATATAGGGCCAGTTAGGGGACTTTTACCCCTGCGCTTGTTTTCACCGCCTTGGGGTATTCGTCGGCCCACCCAAGAGACCACGAAACGATAGAAACGATAAGGTAAAGAAAGATAAAAGATACGATAATACAAAATCAAAGTCAGATAATGAGAAGATAAGTCGGTAATGAAGATCAGTCGATAAAGAAAATAAAGAATAGGTACGGTACAACTTAGTCTTGAGCAGAATCATATTCAGAGTCTGAAGAATCATCCGATACATGTTCATCCTCAGTGTCAGGGTCGGAAAGATATGGTTTCAAGTCCTTGATTAATAACCCAATTTACTATTACTACTATATACTGATTTTTCAATCGGAAACAAGGGTCGGGACCTAATAAATCAGCCAAAAATTTCTGAAAGGCAAGGTCGATATTTCGATAAGATCCCTGAATGGATGTTTTCGGAATGGACTGAGAGAAGGAATCAACAACAACATTAGAAAAGCTCTTCAGAGATACATCTTGTTCTTTGAAATCAGGCTGTAGACTCCAAGTTAAGTCTAAACCTGTTGGAACGGTATTAAGGGCAGACATTTGCGAAATCTTTTAAGATAATGACGAGAAGTTAGCTTTCATCTGAAACAGTTGAAGAAAATCCATTCCCAGGATAAGAGTGTGCTTAACAGATGAAATGACATAGACCTTAAGGGATTTAACGACATTATTTACGGAAATAGGTAAGACAACATATCCCAATAGGTCTTGAGGTTTCCCATCAGCGGTAGTTATTAAGACGGTATAATGATATTGAATCGGTAACTTGAAATATATGAAATACTGAACGAAATGCAAAGAAAAAAAATATATAAAAAATAGAAACTTTTAAGTCACTCACAAGATCATTCCCGGTTGTAGTCCAACCCAGTTGGGAAGCTTCGTCACCTACTAAATTTAGCCTCACAGGAGATTTCGTCTAGTGGATCAATTTGCCCTTTCCTGAATTTTGGTAGTTATCGTCAATCAAACTCTCCAGATTCACCAATACCTAAAAATGCAAAAGAGGCCGGCAGTAATTGTTCCCCTTTTTTTTATTCTGTTTATCACAATAAGTGTGATATTTCTAGCAACTAACGATGGCTTACCCACGCCAAAACGCTGAAGATGCAAAAAAAATTTAAAAAATTACAAAAAAAAGTAATGAACCACGCAGTTAAGCTCCAACGATTTATCGTTGCAATAAAACGCGGTATATCGATATTAAGATGAATATGAAACCAGATTCACCCAAGATTTCCTCCCAAATAGATTAATATATACGATAAAATATGAACTTAGCCGATAAAAAAACTATATAAAAAAATTCATTCGATAGATCAAACTATAACGATAAGTTTAATCTGCTTAATTACAATCAAAGATACGGTAATAAGGAAAACGATAAATTAAGCAAATTCTAGCAGATATTTTTCACGATAAAGATAAAGAATTTTCCCAATAAAAATTAAACTCAGAACGAAATTCACTCACGTGTCGCCACTTTGGCAGCCGGAAAAGAAAAGACCAAAACCTACTTCCTTCGACATGCGTTTATCCCACTTGTCCAAGGATAAAAGTGGGGAAAGGAAATGACATGTTAAATTTCAAATTTTATTGAGCGCGAATGCAGGAATATTAATCAATAGTTGGTCAATACAGGAACTAATACAAGATAATTTCGATAAACGAACAAAGCCAAATTTTACTAATTAAATAGTAGATAAAATTTTATGAATGGCAGTTTCCTTCTTCCCAACAAAATTATATTAATTTAATATTTCCAGTTTGGAGGGAGGTTACATCAAAATAGCACGTGATGTTCGTTCTGTCAAGACATCACCGCGCCAAATCAAAGGACAGAGTTGGACTTATATATTTTCCAAACGAATTAACTGTTATTTAGCAATTAAAAACGATTGCATAAGCGATTAAAATAGGAGTATTTACTTGTGTTTATTTATTAAGGTAAAGACACTGGTTTATTACGGTAGAACTCAGTTTAGAAAACGATATAATTAGAAAAGTGATTTGAAATATATAAAAGGTAATCTATTAATGCGACAAATATTAGTAAATATCAATGTAACAGGGAGAACGGCAGTTCACCCGTTAGAGTTGAATACAGATGATCTAAACATTGCCCAACACAAATTTTCTCAATATTCCGATCAATTAGACGATATTATTAATCAGCCCTTGTTAACCAGAAAATTATCGTGGTATTCAATATTTACCATTACAATTATCGTTGCTCTAATTTGCCTATAGATATTCTGCAAGTGCAGAAGAAGACACAGAAGACATCTAATCTCTATACAAGGACCAAATGATCCAATCGTACCACCAATGATTCCTAGCGTCTTTCAAAGACGTATGAGACGTTTCATGCCTAGAAGAAGAAGCAGCATCCACCTTGGTGAACATATAGAAGAGGAATCCCCGGAAATGGAACTCAAAGACATTTCATAAAATTGGTATGTATAACCAAAAATTGTAAACTTTAATTATTTTTGAATTCTAACAGTTTTGATATTTTATTTTTAACATTTTAACCATTTTTATGTTTTACTTATATAAACTCATTTATTTTGATATTTTATTCTCACATATACTATTGTATTTTTATTCGCTTAGATATTAATGATTTTTTATGCAATTTACATTTTGATATTTTATATTGTTTATTAATTTTTGAATTATTGAAATTATATTCATTTTTGATCATATTTCTGAAAACTTGTTGCATGGCATCAACTTATTTTTATAGGGGGAAGTTGTTACGTGAGTAAGTATAAAACATCCCTTGAAGCGTGATACACCTGTTAAACGTGATACTAGTGTAACGGCTTGCTTTTCATCCCTCTGGCTTGAAGAGCCAGGGGCGATACAGTGCCTATGAGCTGCTCAGTATATTTTCCGGGAGGGTGTGGGTACTATGTTTTTAGCTTGAACAGTCACTTTTAGGGCGCCAGGCTGGGAGGACACAAAGAGAAAAGATACTAAATTCAATACAAGTTTATTTCAATATTCGTATAGAAAACAACAATGGGGTAGAAAATAAATTTTAACAATGGTTCCCTGAAGGGGAGAAAATAAATGAACAAGTACTTTCAAAATGTGCGCAATGTAATTACAGAGATCTGATATTTATGGGAGTATGGTCGAAGGGCTTCTGATTTGGCCTGGTTGCTGACTATCAGATGTAATCGGTTATTTGGTCGGCCTGGCGTGGATTAACCGTTCAATTGGAACCAATAGTAGACCCACTCGGCACAATCGTTCCCACTCTCTGATGTAAATGGGATTATAGACAGATGGCTTCGTGTTGGTCGGGTTACTGGGTCGTAAGGGTGCTTGGATGGTTGGCTGTCTTAGTGTGGACTAGCCCTCCCAATGGAACCAATGGTAGACCCACTGAATGTCGTGAGGCTACGTGCCCCCTTCGCTGGACTTGGAAACAGCTTCCAGAGCCGGTGCCAGTCGAATATGAAATTATTTAAAAGCAATCAGTGATCTGTCCGCATGTATTTCACCAGAGTTGAACCGAATTACCAGCTTATCTGATGTTGGTGTCAGTTACCCTATTTCCTTAACTCCTCAATTTATGAATGAGGTAATCTCTGTGTCATTACAATTACAAAAATAAATTTAATTAACTTGAACGGTATGTACAGGAAAATCAGAGGTATTTACAATTAAGCATTTACAAAGAAAATACAAAATATAACCAAACTAATTAAATATCTACAACTTGATAAATTAAGCAACATGAAAAGAATTTATATAATATTTAACTTTAACTGATCAGCTAAATATGAATACAATAAGGAATCTCAAATGAATTAGTGGTTCTTTCAATTAACAAAACAGAGAAATTAAATACATAATAACAAATAAGGCTGTACTGTGAACACCGGGTCTGGTAATTTCTGGTCCAACCAAATTCAACAAGCGATACAAAAATTAAATATATACTATCTATACTTGAGGTTTATAAGACTCTAGGTAAATCAGCGATAAGCAGCAACTTTAAAATAATTATCTGACCTTGTCTTACCCTTCAAGACGAACCATCAGATGGAAGCAATAAAAAAACGTGAATTTAAATTTTCAATTAAAAATGGTCGATACAAAAACTTATAGAAAAACAGCAAAGCAGCAGGTAAGTGATTTAGTTACGAAAACAATTATTGCCATTTACACATATACTCACGTATATGTTGCACCCTTTGAATCAAGTTAGCAAATAGAAAAAAAATATAAATCACTTACCGCCGATTTGGCTTTTCTCCTTTCCAGCAACACTCTTTAGAGATGTCCACTCTATAAATGATCAGGAGGAAATCAGCTCCACTATCGTACGGTAATTTTTATCCTTATAATGGCTTTATCACTTCTACCGGAATGCTCCCGTCTTGTATGGGTTCTTCTACTAAAAGTTCAAAATAAAGGCAGTATAATCTTATACAAGACGTAAAAATTTGGGCTAGTTAAGCCATTAAGCAATAAGCAGGCCAGGCAAGAACAAAAAAAATGGCCATGTGGCATGTAGTTATGACAATTTACAATAAAATTATCCCTTTTTGGGAAGTTTAGAAGGTCACTACGGTAGCCCAGGTACACTTGGACGTATGTTAACTAGCAACACAGCAATAATTAAAATTACTCTTCCACAATTTAACTTTACTAATAAAAAAAATGAAAAGAGAAAAATAATATATTATTTAACCTAGAATATAGATAGCAGTTAAGTTAAATTATTAAAAATTTCGGCTGGAATTATCCAAACGATAAAATTACGATAAAAGCGATATATTGGATAATTTCCTACCGATATGGTTGAATTTTTAACCAAAAAAAATTACTGACCAGGGAAGCAGCACACCTTTCTTTTCGGAAGTCAAAATGCAATGAGAGACATCTTAGCACATTTCACGATCTCTAGTAAAAGAAGAGAGTGGGGATAATTCCATTTGCTTTTAAATAACTAATGAAGCTTATTTACGGGTGATTTTTCAACGATGAAAATGTTTAAATATTCAAAAAAATTTAATAAAAATTAATCGATGACCAAGACCAGTATACATTAATTCTACGCGAAAGCAATATGAAAATAGTTGCTGTTTACCCAACGAAAAATTCTAAGACGATTTGAACTGTCAAGCTGTTTGCCGGTGGTACGTAGTTCGGCAGGTCTGTACTCGAAATATCTCCCACTGAAATAGCTTCATATTTATAAGATATTTTAGCAATTCAAAGCATGCTAGCGTAAGCGGTAGAAATTGAAATATTTACTTACATGCTCACCCATTTAGCTAAAGACATCAGTTCATACCGGTAAAATATAGTTTAGCAAACGATATAATTAGGAAAGCAATTTGTAAAATATGGAAGATAAATTTAAATGCGACAAATATTAGAAAAATAGCAATGTAACAGGGGGAACGGCAATTCACCCGATACACAGTGTGTTGCAACATTGTATCTTATCTTTGGCAATTCCTTTCATGTAATCAATATTTCTGTTTATTCCAAATTTGCATATGTAGAGGTGAGCTTAATCGCTAAGAATATTCTATTGTTTAAGTAAAACTGCACGTGTTAATACGACCTCCTTAGTCATCATGACAGAACCTTTAAATTGTTTGTAAAGCTGTAGGAGAGCTGATATTAGTACCAGTCAAGATCTCTCTCCCGCGACTGCAATACTCGGCATAAATTTATAACAATTTTAATAATTAATTTTAAAGTAACAAATCAAAGTGTTAAAGTGTTTTAGTAAAAAATATATATATATATTTTTAAGCTTCTTAATTTTGTTATCGTCGTAACATAAAAACCGAGATAAACAAGTGAGAAAAACCCTGAAAAGTTCTTGCGAAAGATATTTGCGGCTGTAAATGTAAACAATTTAATAGTAGTAGTGGTTTCCTTGTATACTGACCATCAAATTTCGACAATGGTTTATTTTTTACAAAAAATAATTGAAATAATATTTATTTATGGGGAAAATCAGAGACATCCTGATAAAAATATTGGATCATATGTGTTGGATTTGGTTCATAAATTTCAAGTTAGCGCAATAAAATTGACCCCAGATAATCCTAGGTATCTAAAGGGTTTAGCTCTGTGAGAGCCCTTGCCAGGTTATCAGACCTGTGGTTGGAGTCGTGGCAGTTTCCCATGAATTTTCTGACCGTCCGGGCTGTTCCTTTCAGAACGGCTTTTAACATTAGTTGGTAAAGATGTTCATCCAGACGAGGTATTTTAAATTATTTAGTAGACGTTTTGGGACTACTCCTGTTGTTGACATAACAATTGGTTCGTGTGTTATTCATGTCCCCTTGTTAGGGATTGCTATGTCAATTAAGCTTTTTTTCTAGAGGCTTTATCTACTAAAACTATATCTGCTCTATTGTGAGCAACAGTCCGATCGGTCAGTATCGTGCGGTCCCAGTACAGCTTGTAGTTGTTATTATTATAAAACAGATTGTGGGTTGTATACATAGTATGGCACTCTTACCGACTGCAACAGTTCGAGTTTCAGTGCTAGTTCCTGGCGCAATGTTTTTGCCACAGCATCGTGTCGTTCTTTGTATTGTTTTGGGACTACTCCTGTTGTTGACATAACAATTGGTACAGTTTGTGTGTTATTCATGTCCCACTGTGGTTTATTTGAAATTACAAATCCCTGTATTGTTGTTAGGGATTACTATGTTAATTGAGGATGTTTTTCTAAAGACTATCTACTAAAACTATATCAGGGGCCTGTTTCATAATCAACTTGTAACTTGTAGTGTTGTAACTTGTAGAATTTCTATTCGTAATTGAACAAAATTATTGCACAAGTTTCAACTTGTAAAATCCAAAATATTAGTATTCGACATGTTCACGAACAATAATATTTTGGAATTTACAAGTTGAAACTTGTAGAATAATTTTGTTGAATTAGGAAACAAAACTACAAGTAACAAGTTGATTATCAAACAGGCCCCTGGTCTATTGTGAGCAACAGTCCTGTCGGTCAGTATCGTGCGATTTCAATACAGCTTGTAGTTGTTATTTTCTAAAACACATTGTGGTTTGTGTACATAGTGCTAGTTCCGGGGGCAGTATTTTTGCCACAGCATCGTGTCGTTCTTTGTATTTAGTTGCAGCGAACGCTTTGTAACCCCATGTGATATGCCGGATAGATTCAGATGTTTGGCAACCGTATCTGCATCTATCGTTGTTAATAGAAGGGTTCTTAACGATGTACTTTAGATAGTTCTTAATTAGAATTACTTGATCTTGGATTACCAATATAAAGCCTTCCGTTTCAGGAAACATGTGTCCAGAGATCAACCAGTAGTTCGACGCTGCACTGTCGACATAATCTTGGTTGATGTCATTTATATGTCTTCCATGAAGGGGCTTCTCTTTCCTTTTCAGCAGTTTCTGATCTGTGGTCTGGTGGTGTAATTGGACATGTTGTTGTGTCAGTCGCAGAGGCGTTGAGTCGTCAACCTGGCACATGCCTCTGTGTAGATCAGGAAATTTTGCGAGTTTCTGGAAATGACTACGCAAAATAGAAATTTGTTGATCTAATAGTTTACTTAGATCTGTCAATCCTCTTTCTCCTTCATACCGTGGCAAAGTTGTACGTTCGACAGAGCTCTTTGGATGGTGATTTTGAACTTTTGTTAGTAAAACTCGAACTTTTCGTTGTAATTGTTCAATGTCAGTCTTGTACCAATTAACTATACCGAAAGAGTAACTGAGCACTGAACACGCATAGGTGTTAATAGCCTGAAACAGATTTTTACTGTTTAGTTTGGTTTTCAACAGTCGTCTTACCCTTCTATAAAACTCTGCTGTTAGGTCATTTTTCATAGTCATGTGAGCAATACGTTGAGCCTGCTTTATTCCCAGGTATTTATAAGTATGACCTTCCCCCATAGATTCAATTGAGGTGCCATCTCCCATTTCGAAGTGCCCCTGCTGTATTTTGCCTTTAACTATATTAATAATTCGGCATTTGTCTAAGCCAAATTTCATATGGATGTCACTAGAGAACCCTTCTACTATTTTAAGCATACCATGCAGCTGTTGTTTTGTAGCTGCCATCAACTTTAAGTCGTCCATGTATAACAAATAGTTTATCTTTAATGCTTATACGTTGTTGTGTTTGAGACTGAACCCAAAATTAGTTGAGTTCAGTTTGTTTGAGAGAGGGTTCATGGCAAGGCAGAACCACAGCTGGCTAAGAGAGTCTCCCTGGAATATACCCCTTCTGATTGGAATAGGGTCAGTTTGTATCGAACAGTTGGCTTCATTCAGTGAGATTTTAGTTTGCCAGGTGGCCATGGCATGTTCTAAAAAGTTAATAATTATTCACTTTATAGAGTTTCAGCACCTTAATGAGCCAATCATGTGGAACTGAATCAAAGGCCTTTTTGTACTCCACATATGCCATGTAGAGATTTCGTCGTTTGGCGTGGGCTTGATTGCAGACAACGGAATCAATTATCAGTTGTTCTTTGCAACCCATCGAATTTTTCGCGTATCCCTTTTGTTGTTGAGTAATTATGTTGTTCAGTTCACAATGTTTGAAAATGCGATGATTAATGCACGATGTTATGAGTTTGTATAAGGTTGGAAGGCAAGTGATTGGTCGGTACTTTGCTGGGTCCTGTGCACATAGGTTGTCATTTGATAAGAGGTATGTAGCACCATGCGTGAGGAAACTAGGCATCTTGTGTGGGTGCGCAATTACGTCATTTATAAGGGCTGTTAGTGTTTCGTGGGTTGCGTACAGTTTCTTTATCTAGTAATTTTGTAAACCATCTGGTCCTGGTGCTTTCCAGTTATGGAGGATCTTCGTTATGTTGGATGTATCTTCCGTTGTAAATGGTTGGTGTTGCATGGCCTCACAGTTCTGAGATGCAGCCTCCTCCTCATTAATCCAGCTGGCTCTGGAGTTATAGGAGATTTTTGTGGAAAGCTGTGTTTTCCAGAATTCCTCGATGTCTGTTTTACTGGGGTAACTAGGGGCTTCATTATTATTGTTGTTGTTAAGTTTTCTATAAAACCCTTTTTCTGATTGTCGGAAGAGTGTGTTATCTAGTTTCCGTTGGTTACTGGTTTTGTACCTTCTCAATCGACTTGTGTAGACGGAGAGTTTTGGTCGTAGACTGTCCAGACACTGCTGAGATGTGATGTTTTCTCCATCCCACTGGGAGTGTATTCGGTTATTGTCCATGATAGTCTTGATAAGCCTTTCTATTCTGTTCTTCCTGACTCCTCGTTGGTACTCGGTCAGTCTTCCAACGTCTTACCGAAGAGAATTGATTTTCCCTTCAAGTCTTCTTTGCCAAGGTGGTATTCGAGAGGTTTGTCTAAATTGGGGAAGGTCTTGCTTTGGTCTTACTGCGATCCCAATTATTCTGCAGATGGAAGTTGCAGCACAGTAGATGATTGTGTGTAGCGACTCTAACATATTAGCACCTAAAACATAGGTTGGCAAGATAAATTTGTTCATAGCCTGCAAGACGATAACCAGTTTCTTAGATGATCTTAGTTTGGGAAGAGCTGGTCTAGTCAGTGGATCTGTTCCATTATACTCTCTAAGAGCTCCTTCCATTTCTGCTTGGATCTTCTAAAGCAGGTCAGCGTTGGTTGGCTGTTCTTGCTGTAGTTCTTGAGTCTCGTCCGCTCTTTGTGCCAAAGGTGTTTCAGGCTCTGGATCGATTGTATTTCGACAAAATAGTTCGCGCTCCACTTCGCCCTTTATTGTGTCCAGTTGTTCAGGCGGAATAAGGCCATTTCTCAAGATGACACGATATTGATCTGCGACTCTCTGTTCAGTAACTTGAAGCTCTGGGTACTCACGACAGAACTCTTGATAGAGTATTTGGCGATATCCAGTCTTGTCCTGGCCAAGGTTCGTGATTCTGTAAAACGTGCGCATTATAAATTCATTCATGGCGCCAGTCCATTTCATGCGCTGTCTTTTCAGTCCCGCTTGAGTGAGCGCTGGCTGTTGATCCTGCGCAACACTTTCTGCGGATGGAGTTCTCGTTCTCGTTTGACTCCGTTGGTGATGGTCACGTTGTTCTAAGCGCTTCTGCATTTCTTTTTGGTGGTTGTCGGGATTTGAGTAGGTGGACGATTAATTTATTTGGTGGTCTCATTAGTCTGGTTTAGTTGGACGTCAATTAATTTGGTGTGGTGGCTGTTTAACCACACAGGCACCTAGTACTCAGCACACGAATAGACAAGAGCTAGGGCACTGATTTGTAGAGTTGGGGCCGTAACTCCCCATTTCGTTCCACAAGGCATTTGGTAATCTTGTTGGGTGATCTTAGTTTTTCTGCAGTGTTTGTGACGTGTTTTTTGTAGCAAAGTTAAGTTTATTATTGACAGAATTTTATAAACTTTTTGTATTTGTACCCTGGATCTCTCTTTGTTCATATATAAATGTTGCCCTGTTTAATACTTTTTAAATGTGTAATTAAACATTCATTTTTTGTAGTCATTATATATATCATTATTCTAATTTTTATGCAAACTAAGGTTTTTATTTATAGATATTACAAGTGACATGGTAACCTATTTTTTCTTAGGTATTTGATGCGGCATGTTTTTACTTTTTTATCGTATCTATCAATTCAATTAGACTATTTATACAAGTATTTCTTCCTCAATTCTCATTTTTACATATTTGGCTAAACATATTTTCATTAAACAAATTCTTTTTACTTTTTTACATCGAACATTGTTACGTTATATTTTTGCCCTAGCTACTCAGTATAAATGAACGCGTTTAAGACCGGTCAAAATATTGCTTTTATTCGTCCTTTCTGTTAGCGATCGATAACCTACCGTTTGCGCGCTGATTTCGTCCTATTTATTGTTTTTCGTTCTGATTTATTTTTGAAGGATGTTTGAATTTGACCTGTTGAGACGAATTGATTTATCGAATATTTTTGGTTGGCATTGTGTGTTTCTTGGCAGTTGTCATTGTCGTCGACAAGGCGGGAAGAATGTGCGTGTAGAAAATTGTGTGAGGTTAACTGGAGAAGTTGTGCAGTTCTTTTTAAGGGATTTTCCTCTAGTATACTGGCTTTTGATAAGCCATCCGAGTTCGGGAGTTATATGGAAATCCCTACATTGTGTTCCAGCATATTGTAGTACTGTTGATTAGTTGCTGGGATACTTCTCTCATTGAGGATTTGAAAACTTCTGTTGTTGCGTAATTCTTCGGAGTAGTCATGGTATTTGGGGCCACCCTCACAATGAAACCTTTGGTATAAGAACCCCTTGATAGGGTAAGTGATTTTTGTTTGTACACTAGCCGATTTCTCGTATTGTCAGACTATTGATAGATATTTTCTTCTTTTTTTTAGGGTTCTTTCATCTTGTCTTTCTCTTGTCTTCCTTCTACTTCTTTTTCTATTGTTGTCGTATTTCTTCCATTTGTTTTTGTTTCTACGTGCTGCGTTCCTGTTTTTGTTCCCCATCCAGTGAGATTGGGGTTATATTTTGCTGTTCTATTACGACACTAGAACACAGACCTGGTTTGGCATTATGGTGTCATGCCGATCATGGGACTTAGCATGTAGATGAACTAATTGATGGTGCATACATGAACACTGTATTTCTGGTATTTCTATCATCAGAGTTCCAGTGGTGGAGTGAGCGCAAGGGACTCTAACTTCAGCTTCAGCTGTGGTTTCAGATAAGTGACAATTTGTGTGTCTGGTTACTGTTTCATTATCAGTTACTTTTACAATAATAATATAAATTTTAGTATTTGATTAGAAATTAATAAAATAGAATTTGTTAACCGAAAGTAAAGACCATTAGCCTACTATCGGGTTTATTATTATTATTTTGATCGATTGCACTTACCCTCGAGCTCGAGTGTAGTATAGATGACACCAACGTCGGAATTCTGATTTTTATTGAATGATAAATATCAGGTAATTATGATCGGTTCCCATTAATGTAGTGTTTGATATTGACAATTTATTTAAATATTCTATTGATTAGATTTATTGTATTAGAGGAATGTTTAAATATTTGTATCCGAGTTATTCAGGATCTCACATGTTTATATGTACAGTTTGAATCTCTGTCCATAAGTGTATATTTGTTTCATTTCATTTTTTTACTTAGGTATATTTAACTGTAACATTCTAAGACTGTTTTGCATTAATAGAGTGCCCTATGGCATATTTTTAGCGCCTTGTACTAGATTGTTGGCGCGAATTAAATTTACATTTTGAAACTGTTGTATGCTTATTATTCCTTTTGATTACAACATTTATTTGTTTATATTGCAATATACTTCGTGGGTTCAATTGAAAATTATAACAACTAATATTTACTTTCACTTTTCTAGAACTTTATTTACATTTAAAACAGCTGATTCACAATACATTTTCATATAAGCTAGTCGTCGCGGTATAACTGCCTGGCGATCGTGGCGTTCTTCTTTTATATCACCAGCGTAGAATTCTCCAGTAGAAATCAACATCGTTCCTTCCGCTGCCGAGCCTTTTCGAGAATCGTATTTTTTTATCTTGAAGCGTTTGTTGTCGTGCTGAAATGACACAGGGTCGGCTTTGGGTAAATTTCGTAACACTGCCCCCCCTTTAATTCTGATCGTCCCGATCAGAAACATCCCCTCCATGGTAGGGAGCGAGTCGATCTAAGTGAACCACCTTCAATTTAGCCTTGGGGTTTCGACGGATCCGGTAGACGACATCATTCAGCCTCTTGACCACTTCGTATGGACCATCCCAGGCGGGTGTAAGCTTTGGGGATTTACCCTTGCTCCGTTGGGGGTTGTACAGCCAGACTTTGTCCCTCTCCTGGAACCCGGCTGAATTGGCCTTGAGGTCGTATCGCGTCTTCATCCGGTCACTGGTGGCCAACATCTGCGTTCGGGCTAAGTCGTGTATTGCCAGCATGTTATGTCGGAGCTGGTCGGCATAATCGTCGATGTCTTGGGAGGTTCTTCGGGGGAGCCAAATGCCAAGTCGCATGGTAATCGCAGCTCCTTTCCGAATAAGACCCTGGCTGGGGTCAGGCCTGTACTATTATGTACAGCAGAGCGATATGACAACAGGAATAGGGGAATATGCTCATCCCAATCACGCTGGTTATTGCTGACGACCTTGGATAGGTGTTGTTCCAAGGTCCGGTTGAATCTTTCCACCATTCCGTCTGACTGTGGGTGTAATGGTGTTGTTCTCGTTTTCCTGATCCCCAACATCGTGCAGACCTTCTGGAATACATTCGATTCGAAGTTACGTCCCTGGTCTGAATGTAATTCCATCGGGACGCCAAACCTGCTGAATAGTTGTTCTACTAGCACCGTCGCTACCGTGGTTGCCTCTTGGTTGGGTATCGCATATGCCTCAGGCCATTTGCTGAAGTAATCCATTGCGACCAGAATGTATTTGTTCCCCCTCTCAGACTCGGGAAACGGACCGGCGACATCGATGGCAATTCTCTCAAATGGGACGCCCACATTGTACTGCTGCATTCTGCCCTTGGTCCGGGTCTTCGGGCCCTTATTGGCGGCACATGTGGCACATTTGCGGCACCAAGCTCTGACGTCTTCGAAGTAATTCACCCAGTAGTACCGCTGGCGAACTTTGTCTAGGGTTTTATTCATGCCCAGGTGGCCTCCGGTAATTCCATCATGTACTTCGGTCAGGATGGCTGGTACCTTTTTCTTCGGAACTACCAGTTAGGACTTGGTTTCTCGTCCATCAGCGCTTTCCCAAACTCGCTTGAGCATTCCATTGTCTACTCTTAGAGAGTCCCACTGAGCCCATAACGATTTCAGCACGCCGGAGTATCTAGCTACCTCGTCCCATTGTGGCCTGGGTGCCCCTCTCATTTTGAGTGACAAGATTGGTTCGATGTCTGGATCAGCCATTTGGTCCTGGATGCACTGTTCCGTTGTCCAGTCTTCATTGGCCTGCACTCGGATCTGCCTGATGGAGATACCCTCTCGCTGTTCCGTCTTCAGACAATGCTTGCATTCCGCTCTACAGGGTCTTCTGGATAGGGCATCGGCATTATTGTGCAACCGGCCGGCACGGTGTTCCACCTTGAAGTCGTATTGCTGTAATTTCTCCATCCATCTGGCCAGTTGTCCTTCCGGTGTCTTCATGTCCAGCAGCCATTTGAGTGCGGCATGATCTGTTCGGATTAAGAAATGGCGACCATACAGGTATTTGTGGAAATGGTCTACAGCCCTTATTATTGCAAGAAGTTCTTTTCTGGTGACGCAATAATTTCTTTCTGGCTTCGAGAATCCACGGCTGTAGTACTCGATCACCCTCTCTTCACCATCTTGCACCTGGGATAGGACGGCCCCCAAACCTGTGTTGCTGGCGTCTGTGTCTAAGATGAACTTGCCGGACTGTGTAGGAAAGGCTAGGATTGGGCTGGAACATAGTGCTGCCTTCAGTCGCCTGAATGATGTTTCGCAATCCTGATTCCAATGGAAGGTCTCTTTATCTGCCGATGTAGAGGGGCGGCGATGGTGGCAAATCCCTCAACAAAACGCCGGTAGTATGAACATAGGCCCAAGAAGCTTCGGAGTTCATGTTTGTCTCTTGGAACTGGCCAATCGCGGATGGCTTCTATCTTGTCTTCGTTGGTGCGGATTCCTGACTCGGACACTACGTGGCCCAAAAACTCTACTTCTTTTTGAAACAAGGAACACTTCTTCGGATTGAGTCTCAGGTTGGCATTATTAATTCTGGAGAATACTTCGCCCAGGTTCTTCAGATGGTCGTCGAATGTCTGGCCCATGACTAGAATGTCGTCGAGGTATACTAAGCACGTCCTCCATGTTAACCCGCTCAGTACATACTCCATTAGCCTCTCAAATGTAGCGGGTGCATTACATAACCCAAAGGGCATGACCGTGAACTGAAACAGCCCTTTACTGGTGGAGAACGCTGTCTTCTCTCTGTCGTTTGCGTGCAGCCCAACCTGCCAATATCCACTTTTTAGGTCTAGTGTGGAGAACCAACGGGAGCCTGCTAGTGTGGTCAAAGTGTCATCGATTCGGGGTAGTGGATAGCTGTCTTTCTTCGTGACGTCATTGAGCTTTCTGTAATCCACGCAAAATCGGGTGGTTCCATCCTTCTTTTTAACTAGCACGACGGGAGCAGACCATGGACTGATGGAGGGCTCAATAACTCCATTTTGTAACATGGACTCGATGTTTTCCTCGACTGCCTGTTGTTGCCCCAATGGTAGTCGTCTAGGTGGTATTCTGATGGGCTGAGCCTTTCCGGTATCTATTCGATGCTGGATGATGTTGGTGCGACCGGTGGTTCCATTTTTACTGTTAAAAATTTGCCAGTGTTTTGTGATAAATTGCTTGGCTTTTTTCTGGTTCTCTGGTGTCAAGTGTGTTAAGTGGTCAGCAAACTGTTGTAGGAACTCTTTATCGGGCCCTGTCTCCTTCACCGACGTCTGGTACTCTTCTTCGCAATTGATGATGGTCTCTACTGGCTCGAAACAAGCTATCTCTTGACCATTGGTAATTCTGATGTCGTTGTTGGACAAATTCAGGACTCTGATTGGTATATCTCGTCCGGTTTTAACTATAGCCCGTCCAACTAAGTAGTCATGAGCTGAGTGTACGGGCTCCACCATTCCAACGCAGCTCCCAGGATTGCTGTCTAGCTGCCCATGAATAATCTGTTCTGTTCGACCGGGAATTCTAGCTGAAGACTTTGCCACAATTTTTATGGGCGTGAATGATGTGTTGACGGGCCGTGTCAATACAAATTCCTCATTCAGGAACCGAAGAACATCATATCTCGGGTCGAACATAAATCCATGCTGGCTAATTAGGTCCATTCCCAGTATAAAATCGTCCTCAATATTCGCTACCAGGACCCTATGCCGGATCATGTTGTCCCCTATCTGTAGCACGACATCTGCCTCACCCTGTATTGACATGGACTCGCCGGTGACTGTTCTGAGCTGGATGTTATTGGTAACTGGCCGAATTTCTGATGCTCTCAAAACCCTGGACACCCTGGCAATGGACACAGCGGCGCCGGTATCTATGGTGATGGTAACTGCTCGCCCGTTGATGGTGCCTCTGATGACTAGGCTGCCGCTATCTCTGCAGAATCCCCGGATGGATAACGTTTTGGGGGCTGGTGGAGGGACAGTCAGCATTCGCCCCCCTATGCTGACTGACTGACGGTCCCTGGACATGTGGCTGTTTTGTTGGTTACCCCTGGTCGGTGATTGTTCAGGTGGCCTCACTCGACAATCACGTTGGAAGTGTCCTGTCCGTCCGCAGCGGTAACATGCCCCTCTGGTGCCAGTTCTTTGTGACCGTTCTAATATTTTGTTCAGACCAGCCAGCAGCGCTTGAAATGGTGACTCTGACTCTTCCTGGTTGAAGGAAACTGCTCGGACCCTCGGCTTGGACATGTTCATGACGGCCTCTACTTCCAAAGCCCGAAGTAGAGCTTCATTACTCTTCTTGACGCCACTCAGTCTTAAATTTCTTTGTACTTCCACATCTCTGATGCCGTTTATGAAACTCTGTGTGGCCAACTGGTTTTTCGTTTCCTCTGGCAGGTCTGGGTAGGACAAGTGAACTAACCGTCTAATTTCTGCTTCGAATTCTTGGAGGCTTTCACCGGATTTTTGGGTTTTTCCACTCAGTTGGACTTGGTATACCTGGCTCAAGGATTGATTGTCGTAACGTTTGTCTAGGATAGCGATGATCTTGTCGAAATTGCCTTGTTCATCGACTGGAATACTCTGGAGGAGTTCTAGGACCGGACCTCTTAAGGAAATTACCAGAGATGTGGATTTTTCATGATTATCCCATCCATTAGCTGTAGCCACGGCCTCAAATTGCCGTTTATACATGGGCCAAGATGAACTGCCGTCGAATGTGGGTGGTTTACTAATAGAACCTCTGGTACTCACGGTGTTCTGGTATTTTCCTCGCTGTAAGTCCTGTTGCATTTTTTTAATTTCTGTTTCTACCTTGTCTTGGATGGCACTGATTTGGTCTTGAACTGTGTTTTGAATTGAACTGATTTCAACTTTTACCTGGCTTTGGATGGAATCGAGGTCATCTACTTTTGTTTCAAGAGTGTCCACGGTATTTTTTATGGTCTTAATGTCATCATTTATCTCTTTTATATCAGACTCAACTATTTGCATTCTGTTTCATTAACTTGTATTACTATTTGCATTAGTTGTTCAAATTGCATTTGTCTTTTTTCTTCAGTTATTTTAAATTCATTTTGTCGTTTTAATTCAGTTTGATCTTGTTTTTCTACAAATTTCGAGAATAATCCTTCCATTAAATTTTGTTGTTCGCTTTTCATTGTAGAAACTAGATTTTGTTGTTTTTCTTCCATCGTGGAAACAAGATTTTGTTGTTTTTCTTCCATCGTGGAAACAAGATTTTGTTGTTCGCTTTTCATCGTAGTGACAAGATTTTCTAACTCAACTTTAAGTTTATCATCAAAAGATTTCACTAACCTTTGTTGAATTTCTTCTTGATGTTGTTTCTCCTTCTTGTCACGTTTTTCTAGAATCTGTGCAATTTTTTCGTCTAACTTTTCCATACTGCGAGTTTCCATAAATCAAATTACGATTTTAACGGCACTTAATCCTCTACTTCTGATCACCAAATGCAATATACTTCGTGGGTTCAATTGAAAATTATAACAACTAATATTTACTTTCACTTTACTAGAACTTTATTTACATTTAAAACAGCTGATTCACAATACATTTTCATATAAGCTAGTCGTCGCGGTATAACTGCCTGGCGATCGTGGCGTTCTTCTTTTATATCACCAGCGTAGAATTCTCCAGTAGAAATCAACATCGTTCCTTCCGCTGCCGAGCCTTTTCGAGAATCGTATTTTTTTATCTTGAAGCGTTTGTTGTCGTGCTGAAATGACACAGGGTCGGCTTTGGGTAAATTTCGTAACAATATTTAAAAATCTAGCCCCTCCAAATTAGCAAAAATTACTACAGCAGATATTTTAGGACGGGTAGGTCCTGATTATGTGTATTTAGAAGGTATAGGGGAATCTATCTGGCGCCCTTATTTTCTCTCTTTATTTATATCGCCAAGCAAAATCTGGCATATACGTTCAAATAAAACGAACCCCCCAGTCTTCACTGAGACTACCGGACATACCTTCTTCTGCCCTTAGCATAACTAGGTAGGGTAGAAATTTGGCGTCACGTAACATTTTGGTGTGGCATTTTAGCACCAACGTGTGGCGTGGCAACATCTTTATTAATATTAGTATTAGATAGTGGTTAGTAAGATTTTTCAATATTTTCCCGGCCTTAAATTGTAAACAGTTTTTGAGGTAAATATACTGGTACTATTTGTTACTCTAGTCGCCGTGTTTATTGGACATATAATCATGCTGTGATAAATAATAATAGTACTTTTCACTCTGGTGATCTAATTGAATAAAATCAATATTTACATCACCAACAATAACATGATTAGCTATATAACTATTTGATTTAATCAGAGGCGGTTTAATAGGAAGGGTGGAAGGGGCGGCCCGGCCGAGTCCTGGTCCTGGGGTGCCAAAACGCTGCCTCCATGTTTCCTTGATCTAATCCTAAATCTAATCCATACAAATGCAGACAAATTACGAATAAATATATCCATTTACAATTTTAAAAATAAAATTAATTATACTGCTAATCTTTTCATTTGTACTTATTTATTGTACTTTTCTTTCGTTTTATCGTTGACTGTGGGCTTGAAACTTAAAAAAACAGTTGATAAAGTCAACGTGAAGATTATTAGCGATGAAACTAAGCACTGGACAAACATTTTACAACGGTATATAGATGTAACACTATATGTAGCCCAAAAAACTTGCTTTTCGATACCATTGTGAAAATATTTCTTGGGAAAATAGGGGAAATTTTCTAGAATTGATACAACTGTTAGCGAAATATTATCAAGTGTTGAAAAAGCATTGCTTACAACTGGAAGAGGCCGCTTGTGGGTCAAAGATAGTACCTTCTTATTTGTCAAAAGGGATACAAAATAAATTTATTCTATATTCTGGTGAACATGTAAGGCAAAATATTATAGACGATACTAAAAACGCTAAGTACTACGTAATCATTTTTGCAGCACTCCTAACTATAGTAAAACAGACCAAAACAGTAAACTCATTATATTCATTAATTAGCAAGATCCAACAAACCCAACTCTAGATACAAAATCAGAAGCAAGCTTGCTCCGGTCGGCGGTTTGTGGTTTTACCTCATTCTCTTATATACAAGTTTGGCTTTCTATATTGGAGGAAGTTAATTTAGTTCAACAATATTTACAGTCACCAAAAATGACCTGGGATATAGAAATCACCAAACTAAAAGTTGCAGGAGTATTTAGAGACCGAACAGACCACGATTGTAGACAATGCTGTAACTCTTAGCACTAAAAATTGTAATGGTATGGACCTTAACATCGAGAGACGAGGAAGAATGGAATTAAAAAAACAGTGCCGGGTGGATCAGCGTATGATGCAGGATCATCGATTCAAGAAGAAAAGGAGGCCAATATTTCAATGTACAGACTGATTTGTACAAGAATTGTCGCCACGGTACAAATCCATGAAACAATAATATTTATCAAATTATTAAAACAAAGTTGATGCTAGAACACTGGATTATAAAAATATACCACAATCATTTACGTGCCTCCGATATGAGTGTGGACGTTGTTGCCAAATGAACAGCCCAAGAAATCCTTCAATTTATAATATAATGGGACTATTGTGTACAACGCTTTTACCTTATTACTTTTTGATCATTTGTGTCTTAGTTGCAATTAAGGACTATCTTTGATCTACAATAAACTAAAACCGGGTCGTTAATCTGTTCGTATTTTCAATTGAAAGAGTAGTTTCAAAAGAAATTGACTTTCACGGAAGTTATGGAGTAGTTCAGTAAAATGAAGGCGCTAAAATACATAGAATATGTTATAATAGTCCATAAAAAATAAAAACTACCTATCACTTTATTTTTACTAATTGATTTGATATAATTTTTATATATGTCGAATTTAAATTTAAGTTGCAAAATTTTAACTAAATAAGCATAAACGGTTATACATAGAAACGTGAATAAAAAGCTTGTAAAATTACAACTTACTTAAACTGGGGACCTTATTCAGCTTTGCTACGCGCCGGGCCTTTGGCAGCCTTAGTCCCCTACTGGATTCAATAAACAATTTGGTGCTTGCTACATATTCATCAACATATATTAAACAAATTATTTTAAAAATATGAAAATATCTTATTATTATTTCTCTTAATGAGCCCTTTTATTTGGTGTAATACATGATTACATGATTAGCATGAATATTTTTTTATTTATTTTCATAATTTGCTCCCCAAACTTATTATTAAGATGTTCGTTTTATTTTTTCTGAAAATTTTGAGTAAAGCCCTTTATTTCTATTTATTAAAATTTAAGGCTCAATAGTTGCGGAGATAAAGGGGGAATGTCAAACTGCACTGTAGAATTAATACTAAATTCTTAGTAAATTGGTGAAACAATTTTGTTAAAAAATAGTTAAACATTCTTGTAACGAAAAATATACGACGTATATCATATGCTTGGCACACTATAGGTAATAAATTGATTCAATATATTAAATACTGAACGTTCCAAATTTCTGTAATTAAGGTCAGTTATGTTAATTTTTTGGTTAAGATGGTATTAAGTTTTTTTAAAATACGAATGAAATGATAATTTTAAATAGATAGAAGATATAAAAAAATAGCCGACTTCAAGTAGACCAAAAAAGTTGAAAATAATTAACAAAAAATAACATTAGACAATAAATAGCATATTAAATGTTGTCAGATACACACAAAGTAAAAAAAGTTAAACAATAAAAAGCGCTCATTGGATATACATTAATTATCTACCTGTCTAGTATATTTTTAAAGTAGATGCCATGCAAACCTCAAAAACTGCCTTGCTTACTATTTTACTACTTCATCAAGCTTGATTACTGCTGTCTCTCTAAAATAGACGTTTTTCTCCCGGAAAGTGGTGAAAGGCATACTACAGTTAAGTTCCCAAGCGAAGGTTTGACCGATCCCCCTCGTGAAAATTTAATTTTTGTCTAAAAAAAACGCCTTCAATTGTTTGTTGCCGTTAGCTGTACTTCCTCCCAATTTTAAAGGGCTTTGAGCATGAAAGCTTTCATCTACTCAATTGGCAGCACTACAAAAATTACAGAAAATTACTTATTGTATTTACAATTCTTTGGACCTAATTTTTAATTTTTCTTAAATATAGTTGATGCTTCTTTATCTTATTGTAAATATGATATAAGCAAGTATCATCGCAACATATTTTTTTTGCAAATTAAATTTTCACATGGCACAACCGTGTTGGCACTATGGGCTTAGTAAAATTTTCACTTGGCGTACTTAATTGTAGTGTAATTTCCACCGCTTCCCGAGACGTGAACGAAAAAATCGTAGCATAAAATTTCTCACCAACTTCCGGTCTATATGATATTTTTGCACAATCTGCCAATAACGGTGTCACAGGATATTCTAAATTCTAAAAACACTAAAACTTTTCAAATACAAGTCAGGATCCTAACGTAACCAAAATTGAGAGTCTGTATAGTAGTGTCCTATCTGAAGAGTAAGATGTAGTAGCTCTCACATAGACCTGGCTATGTGATGGTATCTATACTCCCGATCTATTTGATGAACGGTATGCAGTAATAAGAAGACATAGGAAAAGTCAAGAACTTACTTACCACCTACATGCCCTTAAAACGAGAGGTAAGGCAAGCTTATCAAATGTCAATGAGTGCAGGTTATTGAGGTGTGATCAGAATATACTTTGAAAATTATTAAAAAAATACTTTACAATAATATTAATAGGGATCCCAGTACCTTCTGGTCATGCATTCGAGGCAAATCACATGATGGGGGTGTGCCACAGAGGATGAATTCGAATAACGTTACCTTGATTGATGAACAAAGCATTGCAGATGCCTTTGCACAATATTTTCATTTTGTGTTAGAACCAAGTACAATCGACCAGCATACTCCTTAGTGTTTTAGTTTTCCTGAAATAGCTGATGATGACATTCTTTCCTGCATAAAAAGTTTGAAGCCCAAAAAAACAACCAGCCCTGATGATATACCTCCATATAAGGGGTGTTCTCTTTTGTTTGGAGTGTAAAACAATGTTATCTCAAATTATATTCTGCTGCTATTGTATATTTTAATTTTATTAGTATGTTGAATTAGTTTAGTATTAATCCCTCTAACAACTAACGGGGATCATACAGGTAGCACCCAATCTCAAGTCATGGTTGAACATTTTCAGGGTTTACAACATAATATACTGTTCCAGTTCGAAAGATATTTCGTTCTCTTATTTATATACATTCTTCATATAATTTTCTTCATATTTTATATTTCACCTTCACCCATCAACGTTTAAAGAATGCTGTATTTTAATATATCACAGGAAAATAACAGCGCTATTGCACCAATATTTATTATCTTTGTTCTGTTATATTCTCGAGTGTAATAACCTGAAATATGAAACACTGTATGAGCCTACGAAATAACTGCAATCTTTTCCGTTTTATCTCGTCTTTGTGTAGTGCTTTCAAACATCGATAAATGGTTGTTTTGAATGTGTGCACGCTTTGAATACCGCCGTTGTTCCGAACTAAAGCTCTGATTGATTTTCCACGTTCGTTTAGATAATCAATTCGAAAGTTGCAAATTAAAACACATACATCCAGTGATATTTTCCCCGTTGGCAAATTACTCATTCGAATAGAATTTATCAGTAAAACTGTAAAATCAATACGACTGCAACATGAAAGAAAAATATAATAGCGAGCGCTGATATTAATGGAACATCATATCCATTCATGCAGATATAATAATTTATTGGTCGTAAAGAAATTATATGTATAATAGTGGTCGAAATGAATTTTTTTATGAAGTATTCTGTTGGAAAATTGATATTTACAGTTAACTTATTAGTATTTAGGGTATTTTATTAATTCAATTGGGGAATACGATATTTTGCATTAGTTACCCTTTCAGGCTTATCCCGCCCTTAAAATATTATGTATTTGTTGAAAATTAATGTATGAAACTGTAACATTTGTTCAAATGATTATTGGATCTTCATTGTAATATGCCATCGACTGACCTTCGTAAATCGTGGTCGACCTACAGAATGTGGAAATGAATAAGCGAAAGTAGTGTTAGTAGACTGAGTTTCAAGCCTAGTTTATATTGGTATTAATAGTAGTAGAGTTTACTAGTATACTATTTTACCCAAACACTCCTCTCTGTCCACTTTGGTAGAGTAACGGCTTAGAGGCAAGTCAGTAGTCTGAAGGGATATTCATTTTAAAATCTATATGCAGTATAAGGTTGCGTGTGAAAATGAATAAGCAGGTTAGACATAAATAATTTCTATATTGTCCTGCATAATGCCAAATCTTTTGACATTGTTACTGATGAAATCCATTAAATCAAACCAATTATTTCGGAGAATTACTTAAACAGGAACCTGAGTTTTGTGTTTTTTTGCCTTCCCAACTTCTTAACTTCGCTTGAGTTCCCTAATTTTTAATATTTTGTATTAAGTCGGCTATGCCAAAATTTTCCTTTATCGGTTATGATTCAACCATATTGAAGCAGATTTTCATATGAATATCACTATTGGTTTATTGATTCCCTTATATGATTTTTCGGAGTAACCACTACACTTAAACAGAAGTCTTTATACAGTGCTGTCGAAAGTAAGGAATAAATTCACTATTTCTGAAAAGTAGGAGTTTTTCGAAAAAAATCATCTACACGTCGATTTTTGTTTTAAACACTTTTTGACATACGACCCTTATTTGTGACGTAATTGTTATTCGAGATATGACGTCATCGAAATTGTTTTTAAATGGCGTGACCCAACTTCGACCATGCTAATTGAAAGAACGGTTCATTCTCATAGAGGTATTATACTGTAGAGCAAGTGAAGTACCGAAATTCATGTAATAGCAATAGAAAAAGAGAGATAATAAGCGGGTCGTTCCTGATTGGTCAGTGTCAGTGGTGACGCCTACAACTTCGACTATTGGTAGTGTAGAGACATAGCAAGCGCACCCTGATATTGTATTTCTCTTTCTATTGTTATTACACTGCCACTTACAGTAACGCCCATACCTAATTCACTCTACAGTATAATACCTGTATGGTCATTCTACGTACAGATCATCAAAAAGTATGGTTGTCTGACAGTAACCTTAGCGACCGAGAATGTTTTTTAGTTCTGTCAGATAAACATTTGAAATCGTATTTTTTTAATATTTCTTATCAATTTCATATCTTTTAAGTTTGTCAAAAGCAGTGTGTTTGAATTGTTTTTTGATTAATGACTTCGTCATTTAAAAAGGGTGAAATTAAGTAAACGAGAACGAATTGAAATTCTTTTGACGAATTTGGAGAGAGGATGCGCACCGAACAAGAAGTATTTTAATTGTTTAATAAAACTCATCCTAATCGGCGTTCTATTAGCCAAAACATGGTAACTAATATTAAGTTTGGATATGTTTTTGATTTACCTAAATCTGGTCGACCCTCAAAATCAGAAGATCAGCTTTTTGTTGGCAATACAAGACAATCATCACTTTACACTTCTAATTTCAATATGGCAGCGTGTACAGTTCACAAAATTCTGAAGAAAGCAAAGTGTAATCCGTATTAGGTCTTGTTCATAAGCTATCTGAAGACGACATTGATCACCTAACTCAATTATGCGAGCAACTGCAAGAGCTATGCACGAATGATAATAATTTCGTAAAATACATATTTTTTTCTGACGAGGTTACGTTTTTTAAGGGCCATCTTACCAAGCAAACTGCCCTTATTGGGCTACCGACAATCCCCGATGGATGATGGAGTATCGCACTCAACATTAGCGTTAGTTCCTGGAAACTACTTAATTTTTTGAAAATATTCCACTTTATATTAGTACAACTTGGTGAAAAATGATTCAATCAGGACGTTTAAAGGCTTATTTATTCCTTCATTACTTTTCATTATATAAGAAAAGAAGAAAAATAAATTCGTATTTTTGCGGGTTTTTATTATAGTTTACTTATACTAATTTACTGTTGAAATGTTGAATTCTATGTTCAAAAATGAGTTCAGTTTTGCTCTATATATAATTTTCCAGAAGTACCAAACGTTTTAAAGTACAGGTCAGACATTATTATCATTGAAAATAATAGGTAGATTTAATATTGTAATGTTTGATAATTTTGGAATAACACACCCAAAGTGTTCTTTAAGTATAAGGAAGTATAAAAAGTTCTAAAGACCATGAATTTTATACGAAAATAGTAAATCTGTTTTGAAGCTGGATAAACTTGAAATAAATATCTTCAAAATTTTATGTGGTGTTCCGCGACGTGACTTTGTTATGAAGATAATACCTTAGTCAAAAATGCCATACAAAATTCAGTGATAACATTGAAAATAACATTAAAGTCACAACAAAATTCTGGAAAATACTTCATGAACTTCTATAACTTTTATGTACATTTCCTGTTAAATTTAGAGGCGGAGAGGTTTCTGCAATATAAAATTTACTACATTCGCAAGGAATTTTTAAATGCATTGTTTTAAATTTTCAGGTATATATTTTTTCTTTTGTTCTTCACATAATTGATTTTAGTATTTTTCTTGTTTCAGATACGTATCGGTGTTTCAGTTTTCTGTAAACCCCTGTCTAAAATTATTAAAATATCTATATAAAGTAGTTTGCCATATTTAATGTAATTTTTTACATAATTTTTAGAATTTATATATAATGCTGGCGTGGAATGGGACCATCGATCTGTGGAGAACAGGTACTGATTGAGTTGCTAAAACTATAGGAGTTGATGAAAACACGAGCACAATTAAAGCGTCTCTTTGTTAGGGGCAGATCGACCTAAAAGTGGGCGCGTAGTTTGAATTTGTGTTGTACTGTTTCTCACAGATAGTACGATGTACGATATGCCATTGAAACTCATTTGTATGTGCATCTGCTTAGGGGCAACCAAATATAAAATTTTTAAATACTTCCAATCACACTGTATGAAATATAATTTTACTTCGATCCATGTTTCAGATAATGCAGATATGCAACAGCTCATGTTCTAATCTACAAAAAAATATATCCAACCTGTTTGACTATAAATCTACTCCACCCGCTATTTCACCTTGTATTTGCAACTACTAATCGGCCACCGAGTATAACATTTTTTCTACCACCCTGTATAACTATAAATCCATCAATGCCCAATATATTTCACCAAAACCGCAACTGCTTATGAGGCACCGAAAATAACAATTTTGTTCAACATGTTTCTGAATTACTTTGTATGTATTACAACTACCCTGTATACGCTAATGCTTATTGGCCAACCAATATAACATTTTTTAAATAATTATCATAACACTTCTTCACCCTATGTTTCAACTATCCTATCTTTGCAACTTATTATGAACTACGCTATTTCACATTTTTTCCTTATATTTTTTCAAGATATATTAAAGTATAATTTCTCTCCACACTTTATTTAAACCACCCGTCATTTACAACTTTTTCTAACCTTGTTTGGATGACACTGTATAACTATAACTTTACTGCGCACCATACTTCAGGTACTCGATATATGCAAGTGCTACAAATTTTTCTAGCAGTTTTTACCCACCCTGTATAATTCTAAATGTACATTTTAGTACGACCCTATATCCTTAGAGTACTACCCCATCCTACATTTCGACCATCCGGTAAATGGAACAGCTTTCAGATCATACCATTACTTTAAAATATTTTTAAACCCACCTGTATAGCTGTAATTATACTCCGCTACATATTTCAACCATTCTATACATGTAACTACTTGTGGATATAAAACAAGTTTTTAACCACAACATAAACTATAATTCCACTCCATCTTATATTTCAAACACCCTGTATAAACAACTGCTTCTAACATTTCTTTAACCCCTTTCTATAACTATAGTATCTTATGAACACAATTCAAGGATCCTAACTGCTTACCTAAGAAATTTTTTTAAGTTTTTTTTATTCACTGTATAAATTTCTACCCTTTTTCATCCACTTGGTATATGGAACTGTTTATGGCCCACTCAATATAACTTTTTTGGACAAACCCGTATAACTAATTCCACTCCCCCTTATTTCCACCACATCCAGCTGCTTATAGGACACTAAATATTACTTTTTTTAGATTTTTTAAATCCATGTAATTGATATATGTTGATTTTTGTTAAATTGAAACATGTTACATTTGCACATTCCGAATTTTGAATAAATGCTAAGCTGATCAGTATGACAGTATCTAATATTTTGTGCTTGCGGTGGAACCAATTGGATAATTGAAATACCCAACATGGTAGAAGTTTTTTTCGCTATATCTACCGTTTCTGTCAATTTAGAGAGATAAAATGTCTACCAGATTTTAAGTCAAACTATAGGCTTCGCAACAAAAAAAAGGTTCAGCAAAATTAGTTAAGTAGTTCTTACGTGATGCCGGAACAAACAAACAAACAAACAAACAAATAGACAATCTTACAATTTTATAATAGTATAGATAAACATCAGAAATTCCAATAAGAATGTAAACAAAGACAACTGTTATATTAAATCTAGTAAAAACTTTATTATTTCTATCTTTACTTCCTGCTTACGTTCTGAACAAATCAACCAATTGAAAACGATATTTTGGTAGAGTAGCAGAAAATTCCATATGTTCCATAATGATTTTTGTCATTTATACATATTTATTTAATATCTCTATATATTGTAAACGTAAACCGAAATGTCAAAAATGTGAAAACTGATGCGAAAATTACCCAATGAAAAAAATATGTTCAAGATAAATATCTAAGATTCACCCATTTGTTTAGACCGTGCGCAGCCGGGACAGATATAAACTGTATAGCCCATTGTGCATGCAGTGACCTGTGTTATACTCGTACTTTACCAAGTGTTGGACGCGGGTCTCTAAGTTTTCAATTAATAATTTTGATGTCTATTAACATACAACACTTTTAAATAATATGTACATACTATACAATAATTTTCACGTCGGTTGTCACTCCCCAAGTGCCTGCAATTTTTTCAATATAACATCAAAAACATATCTGTTAAGGTGTGTTAATTTCAATTATTTCAAATTTTTGTAATTACTCATTACATTCAAATACAGAGAAAAAACAAAATTTATGGTGGCTGTTGGCATTTGACGTTATTATCCCCCGACTTGACCATTCAGTGTACGACAGCATACTCCCTCTACTAAAACCCAGACATCCTACATATCAAAAGGGTTTAGCTCTGTGGGAGCCCTTGCCAGGTTATCAGGCGCGTAGTTGGAGTCCTGGCAGTTTCCCAGGAATTTTCTGTTCCGTGCTGTTCCTAACAGAATGTTCGTCCAGAATTATTTTTTTTATTATTAAATTATTTAGTAGAAGTTTTACAGTTCGTGTGTTATTCATATCCCACTGTGTCTCTATTTGAAATTCCAAATCACTGTATTTGGCCATTTTTTCAGCCTGCTTAATAGATATATTATTCTTTTAATTTTATATTAAAATAAACAAATCTAGGTAATTTTCACTTATATTTATTTGCTATTGACAATATTGTATCACCTATATGCCTAAAACTATTACAAAGAAATATAGAGATGCAATAACATAGCTATTAAGAGGATTATGGAAATTATAGGTTATTGAAGCAGGTAGAAGGGAAATACCACTATTAAGAAAGAACAAAATATTGGAATTGGAGGATTTAAATGGAAGAAATTATGCTTGTAATGAGTTTATATAATTCTATTGAAAAGATTAAGTAATGGGGATGAATTGGTTTCGGTTTGATCATTTAAAAGGTATGGCCAATTTTTGTTTTTGTTAATTTATAGTGACTAAAAGATATAATTTATTACTTTTTTATTGTAAATGTAATACTTGGAATGTATTCTGAGGTACATGATTTTCATTTAATAATTGTGGTACTCAAAAGCTTTGGTATATTCATTCCATCTTGTCTTGAATGATATTCCCGTATGCCCGAACTAGAAACTAGGGCAACTACCACATGTCAACTTATAGACACCCGAGTTTTTATTTTTGTTAACTTTAACTTTATAATTTCTTATATGTTTCCTAAGTTGTTATCCGCTTTAAAAGCTGTATGAATGTTCCTGTTTAATAAAAATTGGGCTATTTTTTGAGAGGGAGAACCGACAAATGTGATACTTTGATATAATTTGGGATCGATATTCTGGTTAGGAGGATACACTTTAATTTAGGCCTTTTAATTTAATTTTTTAGTTAACTTGTTGTCGATAATTTGAGGGTTATAACCGTTATTGACAGCAATACATTTTATTCTATGTGGTTCTGTACCAAAGTGGGTTTTTGATAATGGGATGGTAGCCAAACTGTTTGTCCAGGTGGACAATAAAATTATTTACTTTATAGAGTTTCAGCACCTGAATGAGCGTGTGCTTGACTGCAAACAACCGAATCAATTATTAGTTGTCTTTGCACCCAATCGAGTTTTTCGCTCTGATTAATGCACGAAGTTATAAGTTTGTATAATCTAGGGAGGCAAGCGATTGGTCCGTACTTTTCTGGGTCCTGTGTACATAGGTTGACCTTTACTGCACACTATCTGATCCTGGTGCTTTCCAGTTATGGAGGTGCTTCATTATGTTGGATATGTCTTCCGTTGGAAATGGGTGGTGTTGCATCTTATCACAATCCTGAAATGCAGCCTCCTCCTTATTAATCCAGCTAGCTCTGGAGTTATGGGAGACTGTTGTGGAAAATGGTGTTTTCAAGAATTGCTCGACAGTCGTTTTACGAGGTTAGCTAGCGGCTTCATTATTATTGATGTTGTTTCTATGAAACCCTTTTTCTGATTGTCGGAGTGTGTTGTCTAGTATCCGTTGGTTACTGGTTTTGTACCTTCTCCATCGACTTGTGTAGATGGAGAAGTATTGTCGTAGCCTCTCTAGACACTGCTGAGAGGTGATGTTTGCTCCATCCCACTGGAAGTGTGTTGAGTTATTGTCCATGATAGTCTTGACAAGTCTTTCTATTCTATTGTTCCTGACCCCTCGTTGGTACACGGTCAGTCTTCCATTGTCTTTCCGAAGAGAATTGATTTTCCCTTCTTTGCCAAGGTGGTATTCGAGGTGTTTGTCTAAATTGGGGAACGTCTTGCTTTGGTCTTACTGCGACCCCTATTGTTCTGCAGATGGAAATTGCAGCACAGTAGATGATTGTGTGTAGCGACTCTTAACGTATTAGCACCTAATACATAGTTTGGGAAGAGTTGGTCTAATCAGTGGATCGGTTCCACTATACTCGAGCTCCTTCCATTTCTGCTTGGATCTTCTCAAGCAGGTCAACGTTGGTTGGCTGTTCTGGTTGAAGATCTCGAGTCTCGGCCGCTTTTTGTGTCAAAGGTGTTTCAGGCTCTGGACCTGTTGTATTTCGACCAAATACTTCGCTTTCAACTTCACACTTTATTGTGTCTAGTTGTTCAGGCGAAATAAGGCCATTTCTCAAGATGACACGATATTGATCTTTGTTCGGTAACTTTTAGCTCTGGGTACTCACGACAGAACACTTGATTGATTATTTGGCGATATTCAGTTTTGTCCAAGTCAAGATTTGTCACTCTGTAAAACGCGCGCATTATAAAATGCTCTAGTCCATTTCATGCGCTGTCTTTTCAGTCTTACGTGAGTGAGCAGTGGCTGTTGATTCTGCGCAACACTTTCTGCGAGTGGAGTTCTCGTTCTCGTTTGACTCCGTTGGTGATGGTCAGGTTGTTGCTGTGACTGTATGTGGTGAATGTTGTTGTGGTTCTTTTGGTTCTGAAGCTGTAGCTCTTGGACGGCATGGGCTCGGTTTATTATTTCAAATTGTTCATAATTAATCGTCATATATTAAAGACGATAGAACATAAACAAGTTTGTCTAGTTGTAGTGAATACCCAAGAACTGACATGCGTTTTACCCAAATAGAAACGTTTGTCTGTGATCGGGAATTATACCCCCTTTATACAGCCCAGCCGCATTTGGGCTATGTAATTCGGCGTTCTCTCAGTACCTTCTATCTGACTGGTATTTATCCTGTCTGTGGAAGCTTGTTGTGAGTGGCCAGCAGTAATCGATCTTCTCAACGATGACTTGCAAACACGGTGTAAAATTAAAAGGTGGACCGTCTCTTATCGAAATTGAGAATTTAATGAGAATTTCATTTATCAACCACCGGTGGCGCCACCATAACACGTTTACCAATTATATGTTCAAACGATTTAATCAAATAGAAAAAATCGTAAGAATTGAATCTGGGTTAGTTTCGTAGATACACAAATATTATTAAAATGGTAAATAGTCCTTTAAATTTGCACAATTCGTATAATTACAAAAAAAAAATAATAAAAACCGACTTCAAAAAAAGTAAAAAGCATGAAATAATTTGTTGCTGCAACAATTAAATACTTTTTCTGAAGTCGGTGCCAAGCTAAAGTGAAACTATTTTGGAAAGTACATTTACAAGTTGTACTTTGCAGTTGTTCTAACTGGCACCGACTTCAGAAAAAGTAATTAATTGTTGTAGCAAAAATTATTTCATGCTTTTTAGTTAATTTTATAATAAATCGTTATACAGTTTTAATTGATAAAGCATAATAGGACGTAGTTTTTAGTTCCGACTAACTTTGTCTGATAACAATTTGAGTTATTATTAAAAATAAAGGTATTTAACTTAAACAAAATTTATATTCTTTATCAAACCTTGCATACAATTTGGAAAAGTGACATAAAGAATATTTAGTGACGTGGCATAATTAGATGCATTTTATAATTTTTATTACCCCTGCTTGTTAAGAATTTTATATATTACTAGCCATTACCCGCGGTTTTACCCGCGTATCGAATGTACAATTCTTTGCAAAAAGAAATAGTTTATGAAACATATGGGGTATCCAATATAACAATTTTTTCTAACTTTGTTGAACCACCTAACATAACTATAAATCCCGCATACATTTAACTCAAACTGCAAGTGCTTATGGGCCATATTATATAACAATTTTATTCAACATTTTTTGGAACCACCTTGTATAACTGTAACTCTGTTTCATCTTATAGTGCAACCATCCTGTATATGCAGATGTTTATTTGCCCCCAAATATAACCTTTTTTAATGATCTAACTATAGTTCTACTCCACCCTATACGTTATATAACAATTATTTTTAATAATTTTTGGGCACTTCGTTAACTATAATTTTAACCGGCCTTTATATGCAACTTTTTCTAGCATTGGGTTAAACAAAATATGTAAATATAATTTTGTTTCGCCACATAATTCAGATATTCCATATAGCAGGATGCAACTGCTCATAGTCTACCTTATACAACATTTTTTTAGCATTTTTTAATCCACACTATAAAACTATATTTCTACTAAGTCCCAGATCTCAACCACCTCATATATACTACTACTTATAGGCAACGCAATATAATATTTTTTGTAACCACTCTGTATAACTAAATTCACAAATCCCCAACATATTTTACCCAAACCGCAACTGTTCATGGCCATCCTATATAACAATATTATTGAACATTTTAAAGAACTGGCTTCTATAGCTATAACGCTACTTCCATCTATATTTAAATTATCTTGTATATACTGCTGCCAATTAGTCAACCATTCTAACTTATTAATCTATCAGTTTTTAAACCATCCTGTACAACCATAATTATATTATACAAATTATTCCAACTACGCTGTATATGCATCTGCTTAGGGCCACCAAATGTAACATTTTTTAAAACACTTAACTGTTACTCTGATCCACCCTATATTTCAACTATAATATCTATGCAACTGCTTATGGACTACACTAAATATAACCATTTTTGAGATATTTTTTAACTATCCTGGAAAATGTAATTTGTCCCTACCTTATATGTCAACCACCCCCTTATACACAACTTTTTCTAACATGTTTTAATCACACTGTATAACTATTTGACTTTGCCCCATTTTTCAGATATTGCATATTTGCAACAGCTCATGTTCTATCTTAAAAAATTTCGGAATTTTTTTTATGCACAATGTTTAACTATAATTCTACTCCACCCTCTATTTCAACCACCTTGTATGTGCAACTACTTATCGGTCACCCAGTTTGACACTTTTTGTTCCACCCTGTATAAATATAAATCCATCAATTCCCAATCAATTTCACCAAAACTGCTTATGGGGCACCATATGTAACAATTTTTAAATATTAAACTACTTAACTCTATTATTCCCTATATTTCAAGTATCTGTACAACTAATTATGAGCTACGCTATTACCTCATAATTTTTGAAGCACATTATAAAATATAATTTCTCTCCACACTTCATTTAAACCATCTTTCATTCGCAACTTTTTTTAAACTTTCAATCACACTGTGTAACGATAACTTGACTTTGCCCCATAATTAAAGTACTCCAAAAATTTTCTATTTTTACTCACACTGTATAATTATTGTTCTACTCCACGCTATATTTCAAGAACCTTGTATATGCAACTACTTATGGGTCACCCTATATAACATTTTTTCACCATCCTGTAGACTTAGAATTCTAGGCCACCCTATATTTCATCTACCCATCTGTAGAAATAGCTGTAATTATACTCTGCTACATATTTCAACTATCCTATAATATGCTACTTGTGAACTTGTGAACTACGTGTGGTTATAAAATAAATTTTTAACTACCTATAAACTATAATTCCACTCCATCTTATATTTCAACCACCCTGTATAAACAACTGCTTCTAACATTTATTTAACCCATTTCAACATTTATTTAACCCATTTCATAACTATAATAATAGCCCAAGAAAATTTAAATATCCCAAATGCTTACATAACATATTTTTTTATCCACCTTGTACAAAAATAATTCTATTTTACCCTTTTTTCACCCACATTCTATATGCTACTGCTTATGACCCTAACAATATAAGATTTTGTTATCCGGTCTGTATAAATATAATTCAACTCCACCCGTTTTTCAACCACCTGGTATATACAACTGTTTATGGTCCACTCAATATATCTTTTTTGAACCACTCCGTATAATTTCCCCCTTATTTCAACCACATTGTAGATATTCAACTACTTACGTGCCCCCTAATATACCTTTTGTTTCATGATTTTTTTAAATCCCTTTAATTCTACCTTTCCTATATATGGAACACCCTGAAAAATTACACTTAAAATTTGGTGTATGAGGTGGAACCAATTAACTAATTGTGTATGTATTACCGAACATGGTAGTAGATTTTCCCCTATATCTACCGTTTCTGTCAATGTAGGGAGATAAAATGTGTACCAGATTTTAAGTCAATCTATAGTATTTTGCAACAAAAAAAGATTCAGCAAAATCAAACAAACAGACAACTACAATTATATAATTGTATATAGATGAAAAAATAAAGGTATTTTACTTCTAAACAAAATTCATATTTGCGGACAAACCTCGTGTATAGTTGAAAAAGTGACATGTAATGATTACATTATACGTTTCCTACCACGCAAATATTTTTATGATGAATAACTTTTTCTCTAAATAATATTTATAAGAATGTTTTCCGTTGGAATTCAACTTATGAAGACACACTACAAAACCAACTGAGAACATCCACTTTAAATTTGAGACTCTGACATTTATCTCGATTTATTTCCAATCAACTTTCAATTTATTACAATTTTTAATAAATTCTGCACAACTGGATGCAGTTTTCTAATAAACTTTGAAGACGCGAGATGTAAAGACCGACATCTAGGATTTCCAGGAAAACTAGCACATAGAGGTTCCGAATCTGGAGCCGTTCCATGTAATTGCTGTTACCCGTAATTCCTAGGTTGGAATGTCACGATGAAATTTTCAGTTTAACTTCACCTGTCAGAGGACATTTAATTGTGGGAAGCGCAACTGATGAAGATTCCCTAACCAGAAACAATATATATATATATATATTGTCTTGCGTACAAAAGAATGACACTTCGAAGAGAGTATCTAATAAACTTTGTTTAATAACAATTTGATATATTATAAAAAATAAAGGTACCTTACTTTTAAACAAAATTAATATATTTTTTAAACCTAGTATATAGTTGGAAAATTAACATAAATACTTATTATCCTTTTTTTGGTGCAATGGCATAAGTAGATGCAGTTTTTGATTCTAATTACTTCTATTTGATAACAATTTTAGATATTAAAAAAAATAATTCGAATATGAAGACACACTGTATATAGAAACCAACTGAGAACCTCCACCTTGAAGTTGAGTATCTGACATTTATTTCGATTTATTTCCAATCAACTTTCAATTTATTACAATTTTTAATAAATGCTGCACAATTGGTTACAGTTTTCAATTCTAATAAACTTTGTTTGATTACAATTTGAGATATTATAAAAACTAAAGGCACCTCACTTTTAAAGAAAATTCATATATTTTATGAAATCTAGTAGTTAGTTGGAAAAGTTAGATATATACAATTTTTAGTGCAATGGCATAAGAAATGCAGTTTTTAATTCTAATTACTTCTATTTGATAACAATTTTAGATATTAACAAAAATAAAGTAACTTTTATTCGTAATCAACATTCCTATTTGATGACAAACCTCGTCTACAGTTAAAAATGTGATATGGAATGATTACTGTCAACGTTTTAGACTATTCAAATCTGTTTATGTAGAACAACTTCTTCCCTTAAAATTATTAATAAAAAGAAACCGTTTGATTAATGAATAACCACTGTATATACATCTTAACTAACATTTATTTTGATTAATTCAATTTATTTACAACTTACTCCAAGTTCCGAACAGTTAATACCAGAAACTCCACCAAATTTCATAATTTTAATGCCGGCTAGTCCACCAAAGCATTATGTATAAGAAAATCGGTAAAAAAGAGTTTTCCCCATATTTTTAAGAAACAAGCTATGTTAATGCAAAAATATGTGATCACTTCGCGTTCCCCCGGAACAGGTTACAGTATAAACGGTTGAAATTTCTTGAGCCGTTCCAGAGTAATCGTTTTACAAACATAATAAACATAGATATAGACGAATTGAGAACCTCCTTCTTTTTGCAGTTGGTTAAAAATATAACTCCAATACCTCACGCCATCTGGCGACGAGGGGTTGTTAAAAGGTAACGAGAACAATAAAGGTAACTTGACTTCAACACAACGATGAAAAATCATAAATGCAGACCATATATATATATATATATATATATATATATATATATATATATATATGTGTGTGTGTGTGTTTTAAGTGGTTTCCGGGAATTCATTCGCGTAGTTGATAACTGATCCCTGCCGGGATAGATGGTAAAATGACGACGTTTCGGCAGAGTCACATCTGCCCTCTTCAGGTCGGTTCGCATAATTCTCGTAGCCTTCTGCTTTCGCTTCTAGTAACTCGAATACTGCGTATTCGAATAATGTGTATTCGAGTAACTAGAAGCGAAAGCAGAAGGCTACGAGAATTATGCGAACGTCGTCATTTTACCATCGATCCCGGCAGGGATCAGTTATCAACTACGCGGATGAATTCCCGGAAACCACCTAAAACATTTAGTGCCCGCGAAAACTTAAAAACAAATATATATATATATATATATATATATATATATATATATCAAGAGATATCAAAAGAAGAAATTTGACCGCGTTACCACAAATACAAATCAAATCCTGGTTCTCAGCCTCCAGATCACATAGGCAAATCTATCAAACTTACACCTGATGAAGCTTCTGTGCAGGTCAAGGGTACTAACTTTGTTTTAATTCCTAAGGTTGTTATTGAGAGCAGCAACAATATCACAAATAGAGCAATTTTGGCTCTGAAAAAATCTCAGGAAACACACACACACACACACACACACACACACATATATATATATATATATATATATATATATATATATTATAATCACGTCAGTATACAAGAGACACAAAAGACTACAGTAAAACGATCAAGATGTCAAAATTGAACTCATTTTCGGACATACAATTAAACAGCGATTCGCTTTTACCATCGCGCCAGTAACACTTTATAGAGAACAACTGATTTTAACAACAAATTCGTAGAAGTAAACCATTTTAATAATAAAAACCCCAAGAAATAGGAATTATTTTGTTTATTGCTTATATGATGGAAAGTAATGGAGGAATCGTAATGCCGTCAATAGAAAAGTTGTATTGAATTAGAAATCCTTCTCAATGAGCATTTAATCAACCTGATAGGATCATTTTTCACCGAGTAAACTCGAAAAAACTGGAATAAAGTGGATTTTTAAAAATAAATTGATTAACTTGCTGGTAACTAACACTAAAATATTATTCATCATCAAAACTATAGTTTATGATCTTAAGTTTATATGGGATACTACAGAGTAATTAGTTTTTGAAAAATTGGAATTTAAATAATTTAGAGAGATGTTTTCATAGCCCATCGTGTTAACGAGGCTAGTCCCAAATACTACAGATATTTTGAAATTTCGTAAATTCCACATCAATTTGTCTATATTGGTTTCTTGCTATAATGCCGGAAAATTGGTTTGAAATAATAGGAAATATTGCATTCAAAGTACCAATATGCAATATCCAGCCAGCGGTTCACTGACAATAGCTGTCAAGGTATAGGATATAGGATTTTCTTGTGGTGGGGCTACGAGGCGAAAATTACGGTAAATTGTATTATTACGAGTATATCTTTTTATTCTCAGCAGTTCATTATATTTTCATTTACCAATCTATTATTATATACTGGTCTATTTTTCCATTGGTTTATTAGATTATTGGTTTACTTGTATATAGTTTATAGTTATTAATTAAATTACTTTTTTTTTTCGCTCACTGGATCCGCTTTTGTCAAGACATCTGACCAGAAATAAGGATTTGCCGTTTAAGCTAAAATTCACAAACACTATTAATACATTTTACGACTTGATATCAAAAATCCAATATATACAACATGAAGTGCACTTTATGAGCTTTCAAAACATGTTTTGCATATCTCTATAGACCTGTCGTGGTTAATACGATAAGTATTTCTACAAATTATTTAAATTACAATTCTGCAAGATCTACTTAACGAAAACAATATCGATTATTAATCCCAACTTTATAAACTATCATTAGGAGGAAGATTAAAGTTCCAGCTGTTATTACAACCAAATTATGATTTTTTTATATCGGTTTTCCTGCTTTTCATTATGAAAAATGCTGCGATCAAGATTTATAAAAACTCATTTTTTAATGCTCAAATAATTTTCTTCTACGGGTTTGATGTAAAAAATATGTCAATTATGGTTTAAATATTTATATTATGCCGTATGTTATTTGCTGTTGAATTTTTTATCACACTAGCCGTTACCCGCGGTTTCATCCGCGTATGGAATGTACAATTCTGTGCAAAAAGAAATAGCTCATGAAACATATGGGCTATCCTATATAACAACTTTTTCTAACTTCTGTGAAACACTCTACATAACAATAAATTCACCAATCCCGAATATATTTCACCCAAACTGCAAGTGCCTATGGCCACCCTATAAAACAGTTTTATTCAACATTTTTTTGAACCACCTTGTATAACTGTGACTCTACTTCACCCTATGGTGCCACTGCCCTGTCTATGCTATTATTAATTTGTAAACTAATATAACATTTTTAAAACATGTAACTATATCTGTACTTCACCCTATATTTCAGCTATGCAACTGCTTACGGTCTACGCTATATAACAACTATTTTTGAAAATTTTTGAGTCACTTAGTAAAGTATAATTCCTCTCCACCCTTTATCTCCAACTTTTTCTAACATTATGTTAAACACACTGAATAACTATAATTTTGATTCACTCCATAATTTTTAAGCATTCCATATAGTAGAATGCTACTGTTCATGGTCTACCCTACATAACAATTTTTTTAACCTTTTTTGATCCAAGCTGTAAAACTATATTCTATTTATCTCTCGATTTCAACCACCTTATATAACATTTTTTGTACCACTTTGTAAAACCATAAATTTACCAATCCCCCAAAATATTTCTTCCAAAGTGCAACGGCTTAGTGGCCACACTATATAACAATTTTATTCAACTTTTTTTTTTTACCTCCTTGTATAGGTATAACTCTACTTCAATTTATGTTTAAACCTTCCTGTTTATACTGCTGCCAAATTAGTCAACCACTATAATTTATTTGTTCATACGTTTTTGAACCATCCTGTACAACCATAAATTTGCTCTTCAAACTATTTACCACCCTGTGTATGCATCTACTTAGAGACCACCAAATATAACATTTTTTTAAACACTTAACTGTCACTCTGCTCCACTATATAGTTCAACCATCCATTCATTTAAACCACCCTGTTTATACTGCCAAGTAGTCAACCATTATAACTTATTTGTCTATTAATTTCTGAAGCATAAGTTTATTCTACAAAATATTTCAACCACTCTGTATATGCATCTGCTTAGGGATCACCAAATATAACATTTTTGTAAACACTTAACTATAACTCTGGTCCACTCTATATTTAAACTATCTTATACATACAAGTGCTTATAGAACCAAGCTATATAATCAATTCTGTTATATTTTTTGATATATATATATATATATATATATATATATATATATATATATATATATATACTATCTGTGCAACTGAAACTAAAGTGAGATATTGCGCTCTGATAAATAATATTCCCCCTCCTCGTATTTTTTAACCACCCTAATCTGCAACTTCAATTACTTTGTTTGAATCACACTGTGTAACTTTTTATAACTTAACTACAACTTCTATCTGTGCCCCCAAATATTTCTGCTCATGTCCTACATTATAAAACAACATTTTTCTACTATTTTGCTACTTACCCTGTATAATTACAATTATACTCTATAACCCTAACACCAAATCTTAAGCTGCTTAAGGTCCACCTAATATAACATTTTTAAAAGATATTTTAAACCCACGTAATACTATTCCGCTCTATGGTTCACCTGTCCTCTATATGAAACACCCTGTAAAATTAAACTTCATATATCAGTTGAATTTTTTAAAAATCGAAACAAGTTACACTGGCATATTCCAAATTTTGAATAAAAACTAATCTAATGCAAGTATTTGCGTTACCCGACATCTAGTATTTTTTTCTCTAAATCTACCGTTTGTGTCAATGTAGGGAAATAAAACGTACACCAGATTTTAAGTCAAACTATAGGCTTTGCAACAAAAAAGATTTAGTAAAATCAGTTCAGTAGTTATTAACTGATGCCCGAACAAACAAACAAACAGACAAACTACAATTTTATAATAGTATAAATAGGAGATAAAAATCTCTTGTGACCCAAACCTGTTATCCTAAATTTGGAAAGCTCAAAAATCAAAAAAAAAACATAAAACCTACCTTGATTTGTACACATGTGCTAGGCGGCTACTGTTCATCGGGGAACATATGGTCGTGGATAGTAAAACAAAATTTTTTTTTAATTTAGGGTCCCATTTGGTTGAAAACCCTATAAGTGAACATACCTTAAAAACCAAAAAAAAAAAATAGTATGCGGTTGTGATGTAATTCACACCGGCTATATTGAGATTATTTATGTTCTTTTTGAACCACTGCTTTTTATATGATTGTATTCAAAAAAGGTATTCAATATTTTCAGTGGTGCTTCCAAAATTTTTTCCAATCGATAGGTTAGGTATATAAAAAATATGCAAAATGTAAATTTTAAAGTTTAATAAAAAAATCAAAAAGAAAATACATAGTACAAAAAATCGAGATAAGTTTATTTAAAAAAAATTTGGATATTCTAATAAATGTATCAAAGAGTAAAATATGCAATTTACATTATGGAATATTTAAAAATCTGACTTAAAAATCACAGTGAAAATTTAGATGTCTACAAAAAAAATTTTATCTGAAACCTACAAAAAATGTACTCATCAATAATCACCTAACCAAAATGATTTGATTAAAAAGGATAATGGTATAATCGGTCAACAAAACCTTACCTTATTAAAAGTTTCTGAAATTTACTATCTCTTATGATATTGACATGATTATCTGTACTGTATTCTTGATCCTGGAAACTCAGCCAAAGTCAAATATCTCCAATTAATTCATCACCGACTGGACATCAGCTGAATTCCATCTAAACGGTTAAATCGATTCCATACCAAGTAATAAATGCAAAATCACATCTCGAAAATAACAGCCCCAAAACGTAGAAACTTCTAACTTTAAAAATCCCTAGTTAGAAAATGGCTCCAAACGTAGAACAATCCACTATAAAACAGAATTCAAAACATGGAAAAATCCAGCGTAAACAGGATTCAAAACGTGGAAAAATCCACTGTAGGTTAAATCCACGGTAACTCAAAATTCATCATAACTTTCTTAGGGAAAATCCTCCCTAGGACCCTAAAATAGAATTTGCAGGTGAAGAATTTATTTCGCTAAAATTGCTCTGCTTACCTTCACAACGAAGGGCTAATCCTATCCAAAGAAAATGAACATCTCTTTATAATGGTATTCTTCACCAAATAATACCACCAATCAACCATCATTTCCTGACGCGGAAAAATCGAACAACTAAGTTGAGGGAACGCCATTTTAGTAGTCTACAGAAATCGCATAACAGCGAGGCACGGCTTCACTCTCTTCGAGACGAAAAAGTACTGTCCGTCTTAGCTTTCAAATTTCAAACGGAACTCTCCTACCACTCAGGCGTGCGTCGAGAGTTAAAATTGAAATGGGTAGGTATTTAGCCCGGTCACGAAAGGGATAATGAAACGAAAAATATGAAATAATCTAACAGTGTTTATTAAAGTGTAAGCATTTTATGGATGGCATCAAACTTAATAGACATTGTATGGTGCTAGCAAGAAAGCACAACCCCAGGTATCGCCAGCTTAGCGAAAAGTCGAACAGACAACAGGCAAGGTACTCGAGGAGGCACCAGAAGTAGTTAAGTGAGCCTACAAAAACATAACTCTAGTCACAGCAACTCCACCATACTAGAGGTACATAATCTCCCTCAACTAACTCATAAGATTAGTCAAAAAGGCTTCAATATTTTATACCTTATACTCTACATTACATTCATCAGTGGATTCAATGTACCATTTAGAAAGAAGTGGTAGTTTCGAAGAAAGAGACAGGACCTTTAGTCATCCTTTATACCGGGAACCTTGAAACACAAACATTCCAACCACCAGTCAAGTCATATGAGGATTGCAATCAAAACTCTCTAGAGCCGAGCCAGTGGCGTAGATACAGTTATGTAATGGGGGATATGGGCTATAAGGGGAGAGGGAATATGGAGTGGTAAGATTAAATTAATAACTTGCGACATGCTTCTCAAAAATAATGCCCTTTAGGTTGTTTTAGACGTAATGTGTTATTCTGTAGCGAACTTGCAGTACATTTTTGCGTTTTTCTTTGTTTAGAAACAAATTATTAAATGAAGATAGCTATGAAGAGGGAATATCCCGCTCATCCCTCAGTAATTACGCCACTGGGCCGAGTGATAAGAACCTGCCCAGTAAGTTATCTAGAAGAAGATTTACTCTGTTTATATTGTGCATTTCAGCACAATAGTTAAGTTGCCACGAGATAAGTAGTTCCATACAATCAAGACAGAAATCCAGTCCAGCGAAAGATCTACAAGCTGAGATGAGAAAATGTAAGACGTCACAACAATTCTTCGGAAAACAATCGCTATTAAGGACCTTCAAAAGTGGTGTTGGTTGCTAAAATTTATTTTTGTTTTATGTATGAGAGAACAGTTTTCATTGTGCATTTAAGAATAATAATTACAATGCTACATGTTAATAATTTCTTTACGTTAGAACATTTCTGGTTCTGCTTTAATCAGTCATAACAGTTGATGATACTAGTATCGAAAAATAGTCATTACAAACTCTGGCCGTTTTCCAAAAGTTTCAATTTAAGTCATTATAGAGCACAATCCTTTAAACGGTCGTGCGAGACGTCATAGCTAATGTCTATTTGATGACTGGGCTTCAACAATGGGGCCGTAAATTGTATTAGCTTTATTATGTGTTAGTGTCCAAGGAAGGGAGTGAGGGAATTCCAGGATTAGAGCCAACTTTAACACATGTAATTAATATTTACGTCGGCGGTGATGACTTCGCTGCCAAAAGTAAGAATCATTCCATTTTATATATGATGCACTACTCAATTTTTTTGAGCCCATGGTCTCGGCCTCGCGCAGGAAACAAGCTCATAAGCGTCTTTAATCGTGTGTAAATTATGTTGTCAAACTGCATTAGTAATTAACACAGATCGGGATTCTTGGAAATCTGAGATCAGTTCATTAAAAAATTATTTTTTTCTCTTTGGAAATTAATAGATATTATTAAAACGTTTAATTTGAGATTACTAATCGATGAATTCTTTGGAAATTAATTACCACAATAAAAACTAATTAATCGAACAAATAAAACGATAAACAAAAAAGTTTTTATGATTTCGGATATAAAAAAGTGCCGAAAATGTCATTCCTTTCGAGAGTTATTCATTACATATGATAAACGGACTCTGATACTACGAGAATAACTGAGATAGGGTATAAATGCTGCCGCACAGCACGAGCAGGACAGTACCTAATGGAACAGCTGATGTACGCTTGACTCATCATTGTAGTATTCTTAGAAAGTATTGGTCAACAAAAGTAGTGTAGCATTGATTGTGATTTTTTTGGTGTGGTAATAAAGAAGAGTACTGTCGGGATAAAAATTATATTTGTACCCACAGAAAATTTATAACGGTAGTGTCAGAAGCATGGCTGTTGAAATGGCTGAGATTGGCCAGGAAATTTTCAAACGAGTTATCGATAAGCTGGACGAGAAACAAGTAAAATGTTTGAAAAACCGTGCAATAAGGAGAGGCAAATTCTAGAAGAAATCCGTGCAATTTTTTGATAAATTGAATTACAGAATTTTCAAATCAGTATAAATGATAAACAACAAACTCTGATTACCACAATAAAATATGAACAGCAAGCCATGGCTATTAAAGGTGAACAACAAAATTTAATTGGAGGGATATTTTCGAAATTTGAATTAAAAAGGCAAGAACTTCGAAAAGATGATTTCACCATTAGATAAGAGGTATAACAATCAAAACATTGACGCACGTACACCAAGAGTAGCTGATAGTGAAAACACAAAAATCTGGAGAGAGTTTTTAAGAGTTTGCAGCTGACATTAGTCGGTTAACACCAACAGGAAAAGGCAGCCAGTCAGTGTAAGTGTTCAAACGCTGTGTAACCCTCCTTCAGCCTCCAGGAGAGTATACATCCGGATATTTGGCCAAGATAGCAGCAGCCTAGTCATCAAGGGCACCATCAATGGCTGAAATATCATCACCACCTTTGATAGAGGTGCCGGTATTAGTGCAGTCATTGAAGCATTATGCCTTCTAAATTTTTACTAGAAATCGATTTACATGAAATTTTGGCCCTTCTAACCTCTAACTTCAAAACTGAACTTCGCTTTCACCCTGGGGGTGGTTGCCACCCCTTCTCGGTGGTCTAAATTTTTTTGCAAAATACATATCGATAGAAGACCTAATTTTAAGCAAAAAATGTTCTATAAAGTTTTTCCAAAAACCCAATACTTTTCAAGTTATTGGTAGTAGAAAATTCGGAATTTTTTCACGTTTTTCATTGTTTTTTTTGCAGATATCTCCAAAAATATGCATTTTAACGAAAATATTATGATGAACAAAATTGTAAGTGCAATATTAAACGAGATATTGAAGATCAAATCCATTTTTTACTTTGTCTGAAATTTAATCGATATAAAATTAATCGAATTCCGTCTAGAATTAACTGTAACATAAAGAGTTTGATGGATTCAAGCAGTTTGGCTGCTTTAGGACACATATTTTGCAAAAACATCACGATTTTAAGAAACAATTTTTTTTCGAATTTAAAAAAAACGCCTTCTTTTCATAATATCTGAAAAATAATGAATGATAGTTAAAAAAATATAATAATGAAAAATTTAGGTCTTTTTTTGATAAATATATTTTTATTTTATTTTCCATAACACATAAAAATTGACAGAGATATGATTGTTTAAAGAACGCGCGGCCGCGCAATCACAGCTCTCTCGGGCCCTTTGACCCTTCACCGTTTCAAAATAAAAGGTTTTTCACTATATATTTTAATGAAAAAGTTGTAGGTAGCTCTTTTAATTATCTTTTAAATAAGTTGTGGTAGCTTCAAAATTAAAGGAGTTATGGTCCAAAAACTAATAGTATTTTTTTCTACTTAGTAAACTGAAAATTTCGGAGCGTGACTATTTGGAGCACAGTGAAAGTACACAGTAATATAGATCCAAAACTATTGTCTCATGTATATATATATATATATATATATATATATATATATATATACATATATGGCATATATATTTTAAAAACATAGCGATGAATACATACCAACGTTCATATATGTATATATACAGATAATTCATAAGTTTATATTTTATTTTTTAATAAAAAGTGTGTTTTTTACTCTATATTCAAATTATTTTTAATTGTATAAGCTTATATTTTCAATGTTTTAATTTAGGGGTAGTTTTAAGGGTTGAAAAGCTTAAACATATGAAATTCCTTCTACAGAACGTGGGACAGCCTTTAATTTTTTTTTGGAAAAAAATATTTTCATACAATTTTATTATAGAGGGGTTGTTTTTAAGGGTTGAAAAGGGGTTAAATCATGATAAATAAGGTAGGTAACGTAAAACAATATTTACCCTATATTTAAATCATTTTTCGTGATTTTGTTCAATTTAGGGGTCGTTTGCAGGGGTTGTAATGTTTTTTAGGAGTTAAAAATGAGTTAAACATGAGGTAATTATGTTAGTGAATACTTCGGAATGGCACATCTTTACATTAATCACGTTTTCTAGCTATAAAAAGGATCAATGTTAATTTCTTCATTATTTTAACCCCTTAAAAATAAAAAGCGGCGTTCGGGTCAATATCACTTTTGAAGTTAAGGGTAAGATAAGCCTAATTCAAAAATTTCATGCAAATCGGTTACTATTAAAAAATTTAGGAGGTAAAACCCTATTTTTCACTTCAATGATTTCACTATATGTGAATTGCTAGGTCCATTGATATGACATACGAAGAACAGTCACCGGCTACAGATGGGGATAATAGCATCCAGCATAAGGTCATACTAGCGGATATTAAGGATGATTTTATAATGGGTATGGACCTAATTAGCCATCATGGGTTCTTGTTCGACCCAAGATACGATGTTCCTGGATACCTAAATGCTGAATTTGTATCGATACGGCCAGTAAGCAACACGGCGAGTTTCATAAAAATTCAAACAAGAATTCCCAGTCAAATGGAATTTTATAGGCAGCTAGAACGAAATTTTGAGAGCTGCATTGGAATGGTGGAGCCCGTACAGTTAGCTCATGACTACTTGGTTGGACGGCCTATAGTTAAAACTGTTTCAATTCACGCTCATGCCGTATGGGTTATGTAAGGCCCTCGCTATGTTCGAGAGGGTAGTGAAGTATGTAGTGAGCGGTTTGACATTGAGTCGCATATTCATCTATCATGACCATCTAAAGAACTTCGGTGAAGTATTTCCTGCGCCCCTTCATTTGATATAAAGGTAAAATTAAAATTAGGGGTTCTGTATACCCTATTTTAAGGCTCAGTAGTTTTGAAAATAAAGCGGGGAATGATCAATTTTTGTAATTTCCACCGCAAATTACCACTCAATTCAAAATTTTTACATTTACGATGTACTATTGATCGGCTAACCAAACTATACACTGTTACCAAATTTCAACGGGAGTGATATTATAAAAGTATCTGTATATTGTATAAGTACGGAATAATTATTAAACTGTAGTCTTCAGTGTCGAAATCAAGTTCTCAGATTCATACAATTACATCATTGAATATTAAACAAAAAAAGTTATTAATATCTTATTAGGTACTATATTTTATGCGCTGACTTCATTTTAAGAGAGGAACATAACCAACTAACGAAAGATTTATGTTTATTGTACGATATAAAAGTGACGTTCTCTATAGTCAATCACACACAAATTTATAGTTCAATAGAAAGATTTATAGGTACATTTCTCGAGATGAAAAGAAATATGGTAACAAAACATCTATATGATCACATTGATCACCATCTTACGTTTTAGTGAATGTCGTAAGATATTATTATAATTGCATAAATTGTATACAGGATTGGAAACATCACGACTTTAGGCTACTCGAAATACAATCTATCTATAACATTGAATTATGAAATACAGAAATTTATAAAGCAGTTAATGAGAATACAATTATTTGACTTATGTAAATATTAAATCAGAAAAAAATTAATACAAAAAACTACTAACATAATCTCTTCTGGAGAACTGAAATGTTCTTTTTTTTAACCGCCTTGTATAATTATAACTCTACTTCCATCTTTATTTAAACCATCATGTTTATACTGCTGCCAAATAGTCAAGCATTAGAACTTGTTTGTTCATACGTTTTTTAACCATCCTGTATAACTATAATTTTACTCTATAAAATATCTCAATCACCTTGTATATGCCTTGCTACCAAATATGACATTTTTTTAAACACTTAACTATCACTCGACTTCACTATATATTTCAACTATCTTATCCATCCATTTTTCTGATATTTTTTCAGCCACCCTGGAAATTGTAAATTGACTCCAGATAATATTTTAGCCCCTCTTATATGAGACTTTTTCTAACATTCTTTTGATCACACTGATTAACTATCATTTTATTCCTCCCTCTATTTCAACTATTGTATATGCAACTTCTTATCTGCCACCCAGTATAACATTATTGTATAACCCTGTATAAATATTAATCCACCAATCCCCGACATATTTCATCCAAACTACAACTGCTTATTGGCCACCCTATATTACATTTTTTTTATTAAACCGCCTTGTATAACCACAACTCTACTTCCATCTATATTTAAACCATCCTGTTTATACTGCTGATAATTAGTCAAATATTATAAGTTATTAGTCTATCAGTTTTTGAACCATTTCGTATAACCATAATTTTATTTTACATGCTTAGGAACCACGAAATATAAAATTTTTAAAACACTTAACTATAACTCTGCTTCACTCTATATTCCAATTATCTTATACATGCAACTGGTTATTGACTACGCAATATAATCATTTTTCTGATATCTTTTAAAACACTCTGGAAAGTATAATTTGTCTCCTTCTTTTATTCCAAACACCCCTTATATGCAACTATCTATAATATATAAATATTGCAGATTTTTATCCACTCTGTTTAACGATAAATCTACTCCTCCCTCCATTTCGAATACCTTGTATTTGCAAGTACTTGTCGGCCACCCAGTATAACATTTTTTGGCCCACAATGTTTACCAATAAATATAAATCCATCAATTCCCAATATATTTCACCAAAATTGCAGCTGCTTATGGGGCATCCTATATAACAATATTGTTAAAAAAATTTTGTATCACCTTGTATGTTTATCTCTACTTCAAACTGTATTACAACCACCCTGTATATGCGGCTGCTTATTGTTTACCCGATATACCGTTTTTAAATACTTTACTATACTTTTAGTCCATTCTGTATTTCAACTATCGTATCTGTGCAACTATTTATGAGCTACGCTATACCACAATTTTTCCTCATATTTTTTGAACTACCTTTCATTTGAAACTTGTTCTAACCTTGTTTGAATCACACTCTATAACTATAACTATACTTTGCCCCATATTTCAGGTGCTCCATATATGTAACTGCTCATGTTCTATCCTATAAAACAATTTTTTTTACCAATTTTTTTCGCACTCTGTATAATTATAATCCTACTGTACCCTATAGTATAATTACTTATGGGCCACCCAATATAACATTTTTGTACTACCTTTCATTCTTAGAATTCTACTCCACACTATTAGTCAACCGTACTGAGTATGATATTAAACAATTTTTTTAACCACCCTATAAACTATAATTCCGCTCTATCTTATATTTGAACAACACTTTATAAACAACTGCTTCCAACACTTTTTCAACACGTTTCATAACTATAACTCAAGAAAATAATTCAAATATCTCTCTAAGATATTTTTATCCACCATTTAAAAATATAATTCTTTCTACCCTTATTTCAACCGCATTTTATATGCAACTATTTATGAGCCAAAGATTATAACATTTTTTAATCCACCCTGTATGAATATCCACCCGTTTTTCAACTTCCTTGTATATGCAATTATTTCTGGCCCACTCAGTTTAACTGTTTTCAAGCACCCCGTATAACTAATTCCACTCCCTTCTTATTTCAACCACATTGTATATCTGCATCTGCTTAAGTTCCACCAAATATCACTTATATAAAGATTTTTAAACCCATGTAATTCTACTCCGCTCTAAGTTTCCTATATATAGAACATTTCGCTTCATATATCAGTTGATTTTTTTTAATCGAAACATGTTACATTGGCATATTCGGAATTTTGAATAAAACCTAAGCTGATGCAAGTATCTAATATTTGGGGCGTGCGCTGGAACCAATAGAGTAGTTGTGTACTACCCAATATGATAGAAGTTTTTGCTATATCTACCGTTTCTGTCAATGTAGGGAGATAAAATGTATACCAGATTTTAAGTCAAACTATAGGCTTTGCAACAAAAAAAAAAATTCAACAAAATCAGTTGAGTACTTCTAACGTAAGGCCCGAACAAAAAAACAAACAAATAGACAAACTTACAATTTTATAATAGTATAGATAGATATAGATTAGAAAATGATAAAAAAAAGCTTAGTTTTCGGTGCGCGTCATGCGGTTTGAAGTTTTTTTTTCAGCAATTTACTACTATTTATGCTTTCGTTAACCAACTGATTTGTACAAGCTGGAAATTATTATAAAACTCGGGTAATTGTTACACTAAAAACCGCAGATTTCTATTTAATTCTTGAATTTTTCCTCAGAAGCTGTAGAAAAGACAAAACATTGCACGTTTTTTTAAAAAACGTGCCTAAAAAATTTAACATTTTATTTATCTGTTATTAAATTTCCTTAAAATAAATTTAATTGTCTTATAAGCGTTGCATTTGTTTGTAACCACTTTTTAGTTTCAGGTTAGTTTTTAATACTAGAACCAAAATAATTCTATACCATTAGCCCTCAATATAGGTTGGTCGAGCTCAGGCCGACGGAAGCTTAGTCTCTTTGAGCTTTGTCAAATTAATAAAAAGCAGGTACTACAGTCTTGCCCAGAAAATAACAGTACATTATACAACACAGTCACCTGAGATATCATTTAATAGGCACACTCTAATGAAATGATTTACTATATCTGTCATTAATGTTAGGTTTTTTAATTTAAATTTGAAATAATATTATCTGATAATTTTGTTTTTTTTTATTTTAGAAAAATCTTTGAAATTAAACAAAAGGGAGAAGGCCCCAGGAACGTAAATTCAGTTGTGTTATATATAAACTTCAGATCCACATTATAAGAACTACATTTTATTTGCATTCCGAAACAGTTTATTTTTCAAAAAAATGAGGTCTTCTGAACTTAAAACTCATGGTAATGGAACAATTCATACATTTGAGAAAATCATGTCAAACTAAATTTTTCATAAGTGCATCAAAGTATAGATTAGATATCAATAATTACTTATTCCCACTATTTTTTAAATGGTAAATAAAGTTGTATCAAATTTGTCAGTAATTATTGAACAATCAAAAAATTAAGAGGCATTGACAATTGAATCAAAAGAAATTATTGTACATAATCATGTTAATATTTGTAATTTTACAATCACCATGTAAAATAGCGTAATGGTCAATTCAATAATATATATTCAAGTTTTGTATCTAAAGAACAAAAAAAGCAAGACAAAACATTTAGACTATAATTTATAGAATTACCAGAAAGCCACGATCACAGATATGTAATTTGACAAAAAAAAAGTTATTAATACTACAGTGAAGTTGTAAAGAATCCTATTGAAAAAAATTACATTTAGGGGCAAATCTCAGTTCAATTGGTTGGCAGATTTGCAGTCACAAAAAACTCATTTAAAATAACCGTCATGGTAATGTAGCCATGGTAATAAAAAAATAAAATTGTTATAATATTCATTTTACGCCTCCCAAAAAATTAAGAAACCTTCTAGATAATCATTCTGATAAAAAGTTGCGAAACATACAGATAATAGTATGCAGGGTGTTTCTAAAATAGGGTTTCAAACTTCCGCTTTGTATATAACTCATTAAAATAAGCTAAAAATCATTATTAACATGTGCCCCAAAATGCACCATTTTTAGGGTTTGGTATATACAATATACGGATACCCTTATAATATCACTCAGGATTTCTGCCTCTGTCACATCAAAGCAATTTTCTCCTAAACTACTGGACGGAAGAGGTTGAAATTTGGTATCAATGTATAGTTTGATGACCCGATCAGGAGTACATATCGTAAATGATTTTAGGGGTACTTCTGGGGGGAAAACTAAAAAAATCGACCGTTCCCCCCTGATCTCCGAAACTACTGAGCCTAAGATTTTAAAATAAATAGGAAATATAGAACGTTGCCCGAACTTTACAGGAAAAATAAGGAGAAACCATTTATATTAATTTTGGGGGGCAAATTATAGAAATTTCAAACGCATAATGTAATATATCAAATGAAAGGTCACATTCTGAGAAACACACAAATATATTTTTTTCATATTTAAAAAGATATTAACGAAAATATACCAAAATTTATCCAATTCCCCCCTCCCTATCTCGGAAACTATAAAACGTAAAGTTTTGAAAAAAAATAGAGGTATAGCTTCTGACCTGAAATTTACTGGAAAAATAAGGAGAAAACTCTACTTTTAATTTTGGGGGGCAAATTATGAAATTAAATGGAAAATATAAAATTAAAATTGTTTCTAACCCATCATGTTATATATCAAATGAAAGGGCTCATTATGACGGAAACAAATATATTTATTTCCTATTTTTAAAATAAATTATTTAAAAGATACTGACAAAAATTTAACCCATCCCCCTCCCCTATCTCCGAAACCATAAGCTGGAAAATTTGAAAAAAATGGGGGTATAGTCCCTCACCTGAACTTTACTGGAAAAATAGGGAAAAACCCCTAATATTCATTTTGGGGGGCAAATTATAGAATTAAATGGAAAATATAAAATTAAAATTGTTTCTAACCCATCATGTTATATATCAAATGAAAAGGCTCATGATGAAGAAAACAAATATATTTTTTTCATATTTTTAAAATAAATTAATCAAAAGATATTAACAAAAATATAAAAAAATTACCCATTCCACCCCTTATCTCCAAAACCATAATCTGAAAAAATTTGAAAAAAATGGAAGTATAGCCCCTTACCTGAACTGCACTGGAAAAATAAGGAGAAACCCCTAAATTCATTTTGGGGGGCAAATTATAACATTAAATTTAGAATAAAAAATTATAATTGTTTCTAACGGGTTATGTAATATATCAAATCACAGGGCTTATTATGACGAATACAAATATATTTTTTTAATTTTTTTAAAATGATTATTTTAAAATATATTAAAAAAATATTTAAAAAAATTACCCATTCCTCAAATCCCCGTTATTCCCCAAACTGTAAGACCTAAATTTTTTTGTTCATAGGAAAAATATGATAAAAATCCCTAATTCTATTATTTGGCCCCCAAAAAATATGAATTATTAGAAAAGTCCCATAGTAATTTTAGGGACAAATTAGACAATTAAATGGAAAATAAAGATTCATTTGTTTAAAAGATATTAACAAAAATATTAAACATCGACTTAATTCCCACTTTAGAAACTACACTATTTGAATTTAGAAAAATATATTTTATTTGTATTTTTTAATAATTTGAATAACAGATTTAATAATTTATAATTTAAAACTTGACCTATTTTGCCCTTTATCCTCCAATCTACAGGGCCTCAAAACTCAGACAGTAGATTATAAAAGACTTCTCTGAAAGTTTCTTTGTAAAATAAAACTCTAATGTTAATTTTTGGGGGCCAAATTAGAATATTAAATACATATGTATTCTGATAAAAGTCTATGTGTGGGAAATGAAAGTGTATATTTTTTATAAATTTAAAACGCTTCTTTTAAAAGATATAAGGGTAAATATAAGAAAATGCACTCATTCCCTGCTTGTCTGAAACTGGAATATTAGAATCTTGAAGGTGGTACGGAACCTTTAGTATGCGAGTCCAACTCGCACTTGACCAAATTATTTTTCTGTTTTTGACAAAATCGAAAATAAATAGAAAAAAATATATGGGTCCTACATAACTTTTTAAGTTAAATAACATGTGCTACTCCGTTTTTCGACATGCAAATCGTAAGCGTCTTATTTAGGTTGGTGAAAAAACGGAGTAGCACATGTTACTTAACGTAAAAAGTTATATAAGACGTAAACATTTTTTCTATATATTTTCGATTTTGTCAATAACAGAAAAAAAAACAGTTATATATATATTTTTTAACTTCCTAAGGGTGCATTTTAGGACACATGTTAACAGGGACTTTTTGTCTTATTTTAATGAGTTATATACACAGCAGAAGTTTGGAACCCTATTTTAGAAACGCAATGTATAGTTGAATTTGTATCGACAGGACGAAGCGATCAGCTGTTTCAACGTTTTTCAGTTTTGTAAATAGTCAATTATTTTTGTAGAATAAAGACATATATTGTGCGTGAAAAAATTCAATTAAGTAATTGAATCCAAGGAATCTATTAGAATATATTTTCCTAAACAGTGGTGTTCGTGTTTAATAAATTTATTGTCTTAATAAATATACATTGTCTCATTTTCTGTAATTTTGTTAGTTGAGTTAACTGAGATGAACTTATGTATATCCTTTATCTTTTTTATAACATCATGCTGACATATTTTTCCTCTAGGAAAAGCAAGTTAATTACATACAAGTAAAATAATAAAAGGATAACACTCAATTAAGAAACAAAATAATACTCAGTTTGGATTTCAACAGTACGTACAGCATAATAATAAAAAACATGTCGCATATGAAAGCTTGTAAGTATTTTGTTTTCAAAATGTAAATTTCCATAAAACAACGAAAAGCCGAGTTGAATTTACGATCGCATCAGTTAAGTGGAGTTCCTTCGTTACTTATGTAAAATTGTCTAACTGTATCTTGCTTTTCAGTCTGACATCTTCGTTACTCCTATTACGAGATGGAAACTTGAGATGCTATTCGGCGGTTTACGAATTCGAACGGATTATATATTCATAAGCGACGTTGCTATAATTCGAAACAATAACAATATAAAGTCCTTATGGATGATTTCAGATCGTCCGGCTGGAGTATTAAAGTTAGTCCAGTATGGGTGTTATGTCATGAGTTAGTTTCATGTATATAGATTGGGAATTAAACATTATTGTACATATTTAGAAATAGTAATTTATATAGGTTGCAAAATGTTTTACTCATTTCGAACAAATAAATTGTTATCTAAAGCTTATTCGTGGCATTTTCTAGATTATTATCGTCGTGGAAATATATAATAAAAATATAAATGTTATATTGCCGAAAGTTTAAAGTTATAAAATACACATGGAATCACTGACGGATCTAGGATTGTCGTTTGGTAGGGGCTTCACCAAGCCAACATAGCTCTCACTGTCGATTTCTTGTGCAGTAAATGGATTGAGATGAGGTTTTTGCATTCGATTCGTGAAAGCATCTACAAAGTTTGTGACCATATGTCATCAATGAATTTCGAACACTTGCATCTCGTAGTGGTAATTGACAAAAAATATTACTGGGTAAATAATGACGGAAACAAGACCAATTTTGGTATCGGGCCTTTTTGGGGTCACTGAACAGGAATATTTCGACAACGGCCGTTGGAATTCCTTGTAACCAGGAAAGTAGGTGTCAACATCGCATTAGGGGTAAAATGTCATTTTCGATGCAAGTTTTCTCCAAATGATCAAAATTTATGCAATGTATTATTTATAAAGCCATCATACCTCATTGTAGGGTAGAAATATGAGATAAAAGGGTACATATTTAAAAACAAATGTTTTTTGTTATAGGATACTCTTATTTTTTAGGGAAATCAATATAGATTAATAAAAATGCCAACAATAAATTTGGGACGGAGATAAGGAGTGAGAGTTTGAAATCGCGAAAAAATTTCGAAAAATACTCAATTGGGTTTTCGTGAGCACTGAAGACTATTCCTACTCCAGCTGTGGGATGAAAAGAAGAAGTATATCTACAGTTAATATTTAGTTAGATATTTAATTCATCTATCATCAAAACCATTTCCATTTTAAGTGATTAGAAGCAAATGCCTCACATTCAAATAAACAATCTTTTCTGTGATCTGATATGGAGTGGTTGGCATCGTTACTTATAACCAAGGACACCGCATCCCAATAATATTCGGATAAATAATATTGATATAATTGAGAATATAATATAATATTATAAAATAACCACATTAGTTTTAATTCTCAACTAATTATTTCATTTGTGACTTTGTAGAAATAAATATGTGCTTCATGTATGTTTACTTTGTTCAAAAATGGTGGTCCGATTCGACAATCCAAAATAATAATTTTCGTGTTTTCACTCTCTCAGTCCCACATCACAGAGGGGAGTTATGAGGAAATGGTTGTTGGAATCGGGTTCAGCACCCACGAAAACCCTTCAAAATTTTCTTTCGAGATATTTCACGTGTTCATACATTTGCCTTGCACTTCCACCCCTATTTAGAGGACTATGGCATTGTGATAAATGCTTCTTTATTCTACATTAATTTCTCTAAAATGTATGAAAAAGGTGCAACAAAAGCTAAGTCTTTTGGGGTATACCATAAACAAATGATACACGCTATGGGTGGTTGAAATGTGTATTTCCCTACCCCTAGAATAAGGGATGATGGCGGATAAATAATATTGCACTAATATTCATGACATAAGCTTCATTTTATAGAAAAAATTGTGTTGGTATTTCTATTTTTTGCGGAGATAATATGTTTCAGATAAAAATTGCCTTTAATCCGTAGTGTGACATTGATAACAGCTGTCCTGGGACTAGGTGTGATAAGTCATACCTAGTGACCTCAAATAGCCCCAAGTAACTAGATTAGACTCATTCGCGTTGTTATTTACCGAATTATATAATAATAATAATAATAATAATAATCCCAGTGGGACGGAGAAAACATCACATCTCAGCAGTGTCTGGACAGTCTACGACAAAAGCTCTCCGTCTACACAAGTCGATTGAGAAGGTACAAAACCAGTAACCAACGGAAACTAGACAACACTCTCTTCCGACAATCAGAAAAAGGGTTTTATAGAAAACTTAACAACAACAATAATAATGAAGCCCCTAGTTACCCCAGTAAAACAGACATCGAGGTATTCTGGAAAACACAGCTTTCCACAACAATCTCCTATAACTCCAGAGCCAGCTGGATTAATGAGGAGGAGGCTGCATCTCAGAACTGTGAAGCCATGCAACACCAACCATTTACAACGGAAGATACATCCAACATAATGAAGAACCTCCATAACTGGAAAGCACCAGGACCAGATGGAGTGCAAAATTACTGGATAAAGAAACTGTACGCAACCCACGAAACACTAACAGCCCTTATAAATGACGTAATTGCCCACCCACACAAGATGCCTAGTTTCCTTACGCATGGTGCTACATACCTCTTACCAAAGGACAACCAATGTGCACAGGACCCAGCAAAGTACCGACCAATCACTTGCCTTCCAACCTTATACAAACTCATAACATCGTGCATTAATCATCGCATTTTCAAACATTGTGAACTGAACAACATAATTACTCAACAACAAAAGGCATGCGCGAAAAATTCGATGGGTTGCAAAGAACAACTGATAATTGATTCCGTTGTCTGCAATCAAGCCCACGCCAAACGACGAAATCTCTACATGGCATATGTGGACTACAAAAAGGCCTTTGATTCAGTTCCACATGATTGGCTCATTAAAGTGCTGAAACTCTATAAAGTGAATAATTGTATTATTAACTTTTTAGAACATGCCATGGCCACCTGGCAAACCAAAATCTCACTGAATGAAGTCAACTGTTCGATACAAACTGACCCTATTCCAATCAGAAGGGTATATTCCAGGGAGACTCTCTTAGCCCGCTGTGGTTCTGCCTTGCCATGAACCCTCTCTCAAACAAACTGAACTCAACTAATTTTGGATTCAGTCTCAAACACAACAACGTACAAGCATTAAAGATAAACCATTTGTTATACATGGACGACTTAAAGTTGATGGCAGCTACAAAACAACAGCTGCATGATATGCTTAAAATAGTAGAAGGGTTCTCTAGTGACATCCATATGAAATTTGGCCTAGACAAATGCCGAATTATTAATATAGTTAAAGGCAAAATACAGCAGGGGCACTTCGAAATGGGAGATGGTACCTCAATTGAATCTATGGGGGAAGGTCATACTTATAAATATCTGGGAATAAAGCAGGCTCAACGTATTGATCACATGACTATGAAAAAGAACCTAACAGCAGAGTTTTATAGAAGGGTAAGACGACTGTTGAAAACCAAACTAAACAGTAAAAATCTGTTTCAGGCTATTAACACCTATGCGTGTTCAGTGCTCAGTTACTCTTTCGGTATAGTTAATTGGTGCAAGACTGACATTGAACAATTACAACGAAAAGTTCGAGTTTTACTAACAAAAGCTCAAAATTACCATCCAAAGAACTCTGTCGAACGTACAACTTTGCCACGGTATGAAGGAGGAAGAGGATTGACAGATCTAAGTAAGCTATTAGACCAACAAATTTCTATTTTGCGTCGTCATTTCAGAAACTCGCAGAATTTTCTGATCTACATAGAGTCATGTGCCAGGTTGATGACTCAACACCACTGCGACTGACACAACAACATGTCCAATTACACCACCAGACCACAGATAAGAAACTGCTGAAATGGAAAGAAGCCCCTTCATGGAAGACATATAAACGACGTCAACCAAGATTATGTCGACAGTGCAGCGTCGAACTACTGGTCATATGTTCCCTGAAACGGAAGGCTTTATATTGGCAATCCAAGATCAAGTAATTCCAACTAAGAACTACCTAAAGTACATCGTTAAAGACCCTTCTATTAACAACGATAGATGCAGGTACGGTTGCCAAACATCTGAATCTATCCAGCATATCACAGGAGGTTGTCAAGCGTTCGCTGCAACTGAATACAAAGAACGACACGATGCTGTGGCAAAAATACTTCACCAGGAACTAGCACTGAAACATGAATTATCACAGTCGGTAAGATTACCATACTATAATATAAACCAGAATCTGTTTTAGAAAATAACAACTACAATCTGTACTGGGACAGCACGATACTGACCGATCGGTCTGTTGCTCACAATAGACCAGATATGGTTTTGGTAGATAAAGTCTCTCGGAAAACAACTTTAATTGACATAGCAATTCCTAACAACAATAATATAAATATCAAGCAGGCTGAGAAAATAACCAAATATAGAGATTTGGAATTTCAAATAAAGACTCAGTGGAACATGAACAACACACGAACTGTACCAATTGTTATGTCAACGACAGGACTAGTCCCAAAACATCTATTAAACAATTTAAAATACCTCGGTCTGGACGAACACCTTTACAAACAAATGCAAAAAGCCGTCTTGTTAGGAACAGCCCGGACGGTCAGAAAATTTATGGGAAACTGCAGCCACTCCAACCACGGGCCTGAAAACCTGGCAAGGGCTCCCACAGAGCTAAACCCTTCTGATATGTAGGATATCTGGGGTTTAGTGAATTTTCCCCTAAAGGCACTCATAGAGTGGCCTTAGAGGGAGTGTGATGCCATACATTGTATGGTCAAGTCGGATAATAATGTCGTATGAGGCGACTAAAGGGCAGCTGTCCGCTGACCTACTATCTAGCTTTCCTTCCTTCTCCACAACCCGCACGGGATGGTCTGGTTTAAATCATTTCATCTGGGAAGTGACAACCCACACGGGTCCGAGTTACCTGGGTCACCAGGGTCAATTGGTGACACCACCCATGAAAATGGAGCTAAGAGTAGATGCCTCGGAAAAGAGCCGCTGCCTGGGGATCGCCAGGGCATGTCTGGAGCCGGCGCTGGACATGACAGCATGCGGGACGTCGGTGGCAGGGTGCTGAGGAGGCGGGCCCCTGCCGTCCAAAGAGCTACAGCCAAGAACCAGAAGAACCACAACAACACTCACCAATACAGTCACAACAACAACGTGACCATCACCAACGGAGTCAAATGAGAACGAGAACTCCACCCGCAGAAAGTGGTGCGCAGGATCAACAGCAAGCGCTCACTCAAGCGGGACTGAAAAGACAGCGCATGAAATGGACTGGCGCCATGAATGAATTATAATGCGCACGTTTTACAGAAATACGAACCTTGGCCAGGACAAGACTGGATATCGCCAAATACTGCATCAAGAGTTCTGTCGTGAGTACCCAGAGCTTCAAGTTACTGAACAGAGAGTCGCAGATCAATATCGTGTTATTTTGAAAATGGCCTTATTACGCCTGAACAACTGGATGAATAACAGCGAAGTGGAGCGCGAACTATTTGGTAAATACAATCGATCCAGAGCGCTGAAACACCTTTGGCACAAAGAGCGGACGAGACTCAAGAACTACAAACAAAAACAGCCAACCAACGCTGACCTGCTTGAGAAGATCCAAGCAGAAATGGAAGGAGCTCTTAAAGATATAGTGGAACGATCCACTAATAGACCAGCTCTTTCCCGCAACTAAGATCGTCTAAGAAACTGGGTATCGTCTTGCAGGCTATGAACAAATTTATCTTTGCCAAACTATGTTTTAGGTGCTATAACGTTTAGAGTCGCTACACACAATCATCTACTGTGCTGCAACTTCCATCTGCAGAACAATTGGGGTCGCAGTAAGACCAAGCAAGACACTCCCCAATTTAGACAAGCACCTCGAATACCGACTTGGCAAAGAAAGACTTCGAAGGGAAAATCCATTCTCTTCGGAAAGACGTTGGAACGGCTGACCGAGTACCAACGAGGAGTCAGGAACAACAGAATAGAAAGGCTTGTCACACTATCATGGAACAATAACCGAATACACTCCCAGTTGGGATGGAGAAAAAGCATCAATCTCAGCAGTGTGTGGACAGTCTACGACAAAAGCTTTCCGTTTACACAAGTCGATTGAGGAATGTACAAAACCATAACCAACGGAAACTATACAACACACTCTTGCCGACAATCAGAAAAAGGGTTTT